>OY728156.1:1108683239-1110034003 GCA_963277665.1 Viscum album
AAATCAATCATCAAATTGTTTACCATAATAAACATTTCATTTGTTATCCCATTTATCTACCTAGACTTTTCTAATGTTGATGTATGAAATTTTTAGATATATATTCCCTCAGGTACTTGTCTTCTCACAATTATGTAGTTACATGGGTACCCTTCCATTTAGAATATGGAAACATTCTATGTGTATTCTTGTGTGAATATTGATGTACAATTATGAATGTAACATAACAGAAATATGATCCCTAATATGACAAAAAGTACAACCCATCTTTCAATTTAATTACTATATGATCATAAAGTTTTCTAGAGATGTACCAAGATGTAACGTCTTGACTCGGCTTCCCTCGAACCAGTTTCCAGACTGGTCACCACATGATCTCATGTGTGTCTTCTTGTATGCCAGTGACTGCCCACTAGAAACAAGGGTCTATGGACAGTCATTGGGGAGACTATACCCTCATATTCACATTGAAAAACAAAAATATATAATAAGCTCAAAAAATAATAGAAGAATATGTAAAATAATAGTCAACATAATAATTAAAATTTCCAACGCTAGTTTTTACAATGAATGAATATAATGGTGATACTTATTGGAAATCAGTAAACAAAACAACATGATTTATATTACAATACTAAAATTAAGAAAAGACTGAAATTCCTAAGGGAGATCTACACGAACTTCCTAAGATCCTGCTCAGTTCTTTTCTCTTAACTCCCAAGTATAAGTAACAACCACAGGCAAAGGTCCACAGTCCTGCAAAGAAGAAATTATATTTGGGGTACCCCAGTGAAACTTCGACCTGAATATGGAGTGGGAGATACATCTCAATCGATCAAGACCACCAAATTTCTATCATAATATAGACAATCCATTATAACAATATATTATATAGATATAACAAGAAAATAACAAAACTGAATAAATAAACAACAAACCATCCAGGTTCCAAATGGTTACCTAACGATAATACCAACTTCGTCCAGTAATCGAAATAATATTTTTGACATGAATAAAACAAGCATGTTTTTCAAGCATAAATATCTTTCAACACCTTACCAATTATTCTCTATTTAATCGTTTATTATCTCCATGGTTCCCATGATTTCTCTCAATACTAACTTCATTTCATGTAGGATTCTAATAATTCTCAACATTTCATTATTTAATCCCATTTAACTTGGGTTTGATCCACATATATCATTTATTACATAATTTTTTATTTTCATTCCATTGGTGTTGAATGCCAAGTGAAACACACCAATTATCACTCGGTGAATTTCGCCTTGTCTTACACCTGAATTTTCATTCCGTGTAAAGTTTCTATGTCTAACACACCAAATATCATCTAGTGTAGATATCGATGTATATCATCATACATCTAAGCTCTTACATTACTATTGGGGATTAATAACATGTCCAACTCTCAATTTCTCCATTGGTATAGAACAACATGTCTTGGACCCACATTTTCAATCATTTGATAACTATTGAGGTGGAACGCCAGGTCCAAGTCCCAACTTTTCCATTGGTCTAGAACACCATGTCTAGAAGCCAGTTCTAATTAATTAATTAATTCACAAATTAATTAATCCAATCCCAATAATTATTTCCCCAAGAATTATCCACATTCATTGGCTTACTAATCCAAAGATTAGTGAAACATATGAAAACCCTATTTGTTAACACCACAATTAACTAATTCCACAATTATATTAATTTATTAGTCTATTAAATAATCTATTAAAAAAGCCTCATTCCATAATTAATTATCCACAACAATTTATCCAAAAAATTAACACCAAAGAATATAATTAATACACCATTAATAATAACAATTTAACCAAATCAACATGTTATATTTAATACACTGATTAATTATCTCAATTAAGAAATTCAATATCTAATAATTAATCCCTTGTTTAATTATCTATATTACAATTTGAAAGAACATAATTAATTAATTAAATTAATTATCTAAACTTATCCTAGTCAAATATCATAATTAATCCTTAATTAATTATTTATATTTAAATCTAAAGGAATGTAATTAATCCACCAATAATTATCCTAATTGATATAATTAAAATATCATAATTAATTCCCTAATTAATTATCTCAAATTATCATACACTATACTCATAATTATCACATTATCCAAGTGCATCAACATGTGAAGTGAAGAAATAAAAAATCACATAACAACAAGCTAAATGAACATATCAGTCTAAACATTATTTTTTTAACAAGAATGTTGCACACCTCTGTTAAAGGGGTTTTATTACAAAAACATTATTTTGTAATTTTTCAAATCATTTTATACTAATAAACCATTGATTCATAATTTTTAGTGAAATTTATCAACAATGATAATTAAAATAATATTGTGTTTTATTAATTAAGAAGAGCTGAGGAACCTACATCAATGAATTTGCTAATACATTGCTTTTTAACTGAAACTGAAAACTACTCACATAGATGCTCCTCCAAAAAAGTGTGCACACTCTTGGAACTAATCAAAACACATGAATATTATAATGGTGAACCAAATCATTCTATGTTTCTTTACCTTCGACAGAGTTAATTGGAATATAGAACAACATGCTCCGAGACATCATCCACACCACCTCGAATTGGAAGCAATGAATAAAATGACTAATTCTCATACCATTGGGTTTTTTATAAATGGAGACAAGGTGAAGGAAAGATGAGATGTCTTATGTAAATAATAGAACATGTGGAGAAGGAAATACCTCAATAAGATAAGAAACATTCATGATGTATCTGGAAGAAACAAACATGTGGAGAGGGAGCTGGGAGAGATTTGTGGTGCCCCACCCATGGGAGATCCATAGAGGAAGGGGTCCACCACACCTATTGTTCCCCTCCTCCTTATTTCTATTCTCCCTCAAATAACCCCTCGTAGATTTAAAATAATTAATATAATAATAATAATAACCATATTGTTATAATTCTTATTAAATATATATAATTCTTTGATAAACACCACAAATCCCCCATTACATATCATTTAATTAAATTCTCTACCAACAAATTTAATTAATTAATATTATTCAACTAATCATTATTTACTTAAATTCTCGCAACACTATTTAATTAAATAAAACCCCAATTTTTCATCAAATAAATAAATTAATCTTAAACTTAAATATAATTAGATAAATCCCAAACTCCACAATTATTCCTCATTTAATTAAATTCTATTCAACTATATTTAATTAAATAAAAACTCCACATTATTATCATTTAATTAAAATCAATCAGCATTAATTTAATTAAATGAAACCCTTTTTTTCATCAATTCATTAAATTTCTCATAACCATGAATTTAATTAAATATAAATACCCCATATCATGACACTTATTTTAATACCCCCTCAGTGTGGAATTTAATTAAATAAATTATCCTAAAACCTAAAACATAGTGTTCAGAATGGTTTTTCTAGCAAGGTCTAGAAAATTGAGCACCGACCGTGAAGAACATTCTTCCAAATGAACCCACTTCTCACAGTTTGTACGACATGGTTTTCCTAACAACTCAATGATCGTGAAAGCACCACAATCTCCCATAATTAAGATATGCACTTTCTTGCAGTATGAAAAACTGTTTAACAGGCCATGTGCCTACCCTTTTCCCTCTACTATTCCTTAAAACATTATTTTCCCGATCCAACACTACCAATTTTTGATCATCCACCCAGGAAACTCATAGAGCCTTTACCAAAGCTCGACGCAAACATGTTTAAATGACCCCAACTCACAAAACATCATCCCAATGATTTATTTTTTGACCGACCCATCCATCAAATGAAAAATTTCAAAATATTTCATATTTTCTCCCGGTTCAAAAAACATGTGACTTTACATGATTTGATTTAGAAATTTTAATTTACACTTTATTGAGTAATTTTTTGTGTAATTTTATGGGGATTAATTGAGTGGAATTTGAAAACATTTGAAGGAAGAGTGGCAGTGCAAGGTGGGATAATGGTTTGGAAGAAAATTTTTTCTCGGCCCATTAAACCATAAAAACTAATTTGGATGTGTTTCTAATGGATGACACATGGTTTTGGATACTGTGTGATCATGTAGGAGAAACTTTCTTTCACCTAGAGGAGGTTTCTGGTTTTGTTTCACAGTTTGAGAAACCGTTCACCCCTACCCAATATACCATATGCACATTTTTAATTATCTAAAAAAATTCATTAAATTTTCCAAAACCCCCGTATTAAACCCAAATCATCTATCTCAACCCTAAACATTCTCTCTCATTTTTGGAGGATACTCGTCTGATGACTTTCAACCTCCATTCATTCTCTTTAGAATCTCTGATTAAAGATATTCTGCACTGATATCAAGAGATCATAATCATTTGTGGTTGCATACATATCTCCCATGTTTCTCTCAACCTTTAGAATGATGTTTTTTTCTATTTTCATAGTTATCGATATAGGTTTTTTGGATCTTGATTCATTTGATCTTGGATTTAGGTTCCCGATCTAGATCTCGCACTTCACCATTGTTTGACATCAATCTAGTACTTCCATTGTTGATTATTCATTATCACTCATAATTTAGGTTTTCTGTTATTAAAATAAAAAATTCATTATTTCAATTATGTGTAAGTAACTATAGAATTTATATTGGATGATTAGAAATTGTGTTTCAAAAATAGAATTAATTAACTTGGTTAATCAATTAATTAATAGAGTATGACATTGGGGATATTGAAATTGTGGAATTGGAATAAAAAATTAGTGAATTATTTATGTGGATATTGGGATCAATAAGTTGGATTATTTATTTGGTTAATTAATAAATAGATATTTTTGTGATTGTGAAATTTCTAAATTTCATTATTTAATTGATGAATTAATTAATAACGTTTGTTGTGATTATGAAAATTTTGAATTGGAATAATTAATTATTTAATTAATTATCGAAATATTGTAATTGATTGAATTATATTATTTATTTTCCAAATTAATTAATTTAATTGATTGGATTAATTTATAGTTTAATCAATTAATAAATTAATGGATTAATTAATTTATTGAATTAATTAATGAAATTGATGTGTTTAATTATTTTTTTATAAATGAATGATAATGAGGTTATTAATTAATTATTTAGATAACTAATTGAATTGATGTGATTGATGAATTGTAGAAATTATTATTTGAATGATGTGAACAATTCAAGTGTTAAACTGCATTAATTAATCCATGAATAAATTAATGGGTTTTTTTGTTGAATGTGAAGAGGTGATATTGTAATATATGTGATAATCATGTGTGGGACATTGTTTGAATCTTGAAAATCCCATAGTGGTAAATATTCATATTGTGATACAATTGATTTTTTGATATTCGCATTTCGGGCATGATCTTATACATCAAAATTCCATAGTGATAATTTTATAAAACAGTGATTCATTTGGAATACTTATACAAAATACCACATAGATTAATGAGGAGTGGGACAGAGACTAAGGCATCAAATACCCATGGGGTGACAAACACGATATTTTAAGCTTATGAGTTTGCAATGGATTATCTTTTCAATTTACCACGATGTGAATTGTGATGATGAATGTTAATAATGTAATTATGAGATATGATATCCCTTGGAGATAGATTAGATTCTATTATGGGTTGAAAGAGATATTGTGTTTTTAGGTTTCCTTGAGATCCGAGTGGTCTATATGATTAAATAAAGGCTAAATGAATAAATACGATCTTTTTACATTATTTATTATACATTATTCGTTATAGAACTACATACAATATTATTAACTAGATATTTTTTCAATCACCATTGGTTGTGGAATAATGAGTTGTGATCACACCCTAATAAGGATGCCTAATCAGTAACCAAATAGATATCATGATTGTTAGACTTGATAATGGAATTGGACATATGTTACATGGATGAGTTCAGATAGATCATGGATGAGTGAACCAGACGATGTTTGAGACTCTATTGGGAGTTTTTAGTGTCATTATTTTATTTGGGTTTATTATGTTAAAACAAGAAATGTACTTTTAATACCAAATATTTTAGTTTTTATATTATTTTCCCTCTTTGGAAATCATGTGATATTGATATTATTATTTTTATTGTTATATCATTTGGTTACTAATATTTATTTTCATTCCCGCACAACTTTGATAAAGAGGGTATAATCTCTACACGGTCGATATTAGACCCATGCATCTAGTAGGTAGCCTCTATATTATGAGGGGGTGAGCTTGAGTTCATGTGAGCAATTAACTGGGGAATCAGTGTGTGGCCCCCAGGCTAGGATATTACAAATCTGTATCAAATATGTTTTCCTTTCTTTTCTGTAGTATAACTATTTTGAAAATTTAGATACGAGACTATAATGATTTAAGCATTGTTTATGAGATCATGCATGGGAGTAGCTACCCCATGTACATGAGGAAACACATGTTCTCATTGTGGGATTTCTATTGTTGATATTTTTTGTTACAATTGAATGTTTTTTCACCTTTCGTGACACGCTTATTGAGTGATATGATTATAATTATTGAGATTTTCAAATATTTTATGCATGGAACATAATAGAATAAGATTTGAGAATGCATAAATAAATGTAGGAACATGTGATTATTTTGCGACATGCATCATTGTAGGAACACATGGGACAATGGGTTTTGGATTTATTGTTGATATTGAAATGTTTTCCAATTATTTTGATGCAAAATTGAAAATTGTGCATATTATGTAAATGAGAAAACATAAAATGATTAAATATGTGAATAAATGAATTTCTAATGGGAAGATTAATATGAGAATGTGTATTCCATTATTAACCATAATGGAGATGAAAGATGGTTAAGGGTAGTGGTAGAAAAATTGGATTGATTGTGTGGTCGGATTTGTGGAGAACAAATGTTGTCTATTAATTTTAAATTTTATTTTTAGATTAATTTTATTAAGGGGTGTAAATTTCCGGATATGTGTGTTTTGGTATTTTATATATATAAATCAATAGTGACAATTGTTAAGATGATGATAAGAGGATATAGATAGAAATGATATACCAATAGTGGAATCCAAGGCATCAATGGTTCACGATGAGAAAGTAGGGTAGCATTTATGAGAGAACATTTCTCAATTCATGTAGTTTATGGAAAAAAACCAAGGCGTTTTATGGAAAACATGTTCCTCCTGACACTGGAGTTTCAGTTACAAGACCATTTAGCATACACCTGAGAAGGTTTACCTGAGGTAGAAATGTTTGGGATTGATTCGATCCAGACTATTCCAGCCCATTTACATATTCATACCGAGAAGAGGGTCATGTTAGCTTCTTATAAGGTACAAGGATTAGAAAAATAATACTGGGATGTTTAGACCTAGACTAGATAGATTGATGGTTTACTATTGAAGGACATTTTGGAGAAGTTCATAGAGAAATTTTATTCAGAGAAACCACGGCAAGATAGAGAAGATGAGTTTCTATGGTTGACTCAGAGGAATATGTTCGTGAAAGAATATATAGGACACCTTATAGATTTTAATTGATTTTCTTCATCATTGCATGGGGATGAAATAGCTACGTCAAAAATATTCTAGGATGGACTTAAATGTGAGATTAAGTCCTAGGCCAATATATTTAATTTAATTAAATTTGATAAGGTGGTGGATCATTCCCTAAAATATAAGGGAACCCCGAGGTAGGATTCTAGTGAAGGATCTATTGTTGCTTCTGGATCATCATGAGGTACGTCATCCAAGGCTAGAAAGTGTCTCTATGAGAATTTTTTCCTTGGTATAGAAGGAAGAGTGGCTATAGGGAAGGATATGATAATCTGGTTTTTTACTGAGTTCTTTTCCACTGGTGTGGTAGGTCGGTCCTCTATCATAGGCAATGTTACCAACAACCTATATAGTGACAATATTCGAGAATAATGGGAATCATCAGATGTTATGAAAAAAATTCATGATTGATTGGTAGTGATAGAGGTTCTAGAAATAACTAGAGTGAGGATGGTATAACCTTTACCAAATCAGAATGGAAGTCGATGTTCTACTAAAAATGGTGGTGGAGATAGTAGATTGTTTTTTTTTGTGAAGGAGTTCCAATATTAGTAGGGTGGTGAATCTCAGGGTACTTGAGAATTATCACATATTGTAAGGGAAGGATAGTTTCATGTCGTTCAACCAACAATGGTGGATAATGAGGATGGACCATCAAAAAGGTATATGTACTATTCATGTAGATTCCCTATGAGCTAGTGCATTATTTGATACTAGGGTCTCAAATTATTTTATTTATACACATATTTTGAATGGTTTGATCCTATTGGTTAATTTTTTATGTGGAGTGATAACAATAGATACACATTATAGATTATAATATAGATACATATGTTAGTGAAAAGGGTGTTCACAAGAGGGTGGGGGATATCATTTTCACTAGGATCTATACATTCTAGTTATGTAAGGATTCAACCGAATTATGGGTATGGAATTGTTTCAATTGTATCAATACCACATTTATTATTACCATATTATAATGTGTTTTACATCTATTAAGGGTGGAAAATATATTCATCTTGGGGAATGAGATATTTAGGTTATCTATACATGTCCAGTTCTATAGAAAATGGGGGATATTTAATCCCATGTTTATAGTAAATTTCTAGATAATGGGGGTTTCAAATAGGATATATTTTCACACATAATGGAAAATATTGAAGATTCATTTCCTGAAGCCTTATCAAGATATCCATCTGAGAGAGAGGCAGTGTTTACAGTTGATCTCATGTCCGTGTCTGAGACAGTTTCTATACGACTACACAGAGTGTCGCCAGAAGTGATTATAGAGCTCATGAAATAGTTATAAGACTTTTAAGATAAGGTTTTTATCCATACATGTATATTTAAATGGGATTATAATGTTTTTTTCTTAAATAATTCTAACAGAACTATTTTCTTGTTTGTTGTTTTCCAAAAGATGAACTGTATGACTCGGAGGAATTGGTATAATCTTCCTGGTATAGATGAACTATTTGAACTATATTGTGGTGGGGGTTTTGTATTCTCAAATATTTAAATGAGATCAAGGTATCATAATTTGAGATTCTGAGAGTGTAATATAAACGAGACATATTTCAAGATTAGCAATGGCCATTATGAGTTCATCGTGATTCTATTCAGAATGATGAACACTACAACAACATTTATATCCTTGATGAAAAAATATTAAATCTATACATGGTTTATTTGGTGGTATTATTATTGTATGAAATATATGTGTAGTCCAAGACTCATAAAGATCATTCTCAATAAAATTAAACCATATTGGGTACACTGAGAGAAAATATTCTATATGCTAAACTATCTATGTGTCAATTATGGATTGATCCAGTATACTTCTTTAGTCATATAATCATGAAAGAAGGTGTATTAGTATATGTATGGGAGGTGTGGGTAGTTGTATTATATGTGAATCACAGGATCATTTTTGATATCTGAACCTTTCTAGGGTCAGTAGGATATTATCATTGGTTCATCAAATAAACTTTCGACTTCACAACACCACTTTCGGGACTGACCAAAAATGGAGTAATGGTTGAATGATGGGAATCATGAGATAATTCCTTCAAAATGATGAATAATAACCTAGAATTAGAACATATATTGATCCTTATCGATCCAGGGGAGGATTGTAAGTATTTATGTGATATGGATTGGAGTAGTGTTGATGCTGGGAGATCGATATTTGGTGTATATGTCATAGATGTTTTGACCACCTGAATGATAATACCCTACTCATAACATCGAGTTGGGAAAAATGTATTATTATTTGATGTTATGGAAAAATTATCTATTGGTTGATAATTTTACTATGTATAATAATCACAATAGCATAAAAAACATCTTCTCACAACTAAATTTGAATATATGAATGTAGATAGGTGATTATTATATGAATTCATTTGAATTTAAACTATAATATACTAGTAGGAATAGAATAAGTGTTTTTTATTATATTAGAAGGAAAAATTAGACTCAGGAAGTTCTGGAGTCCATTATTGAGTGGAATATGGTTCCTTTAATGGTTGTGATGAATTTTTTTACTCTTGAGAATCATAAGAAGAAAAATCTTGTATCAGTTTTTGTGGACTAAAAACTTATCAAAAGTATCTGGGATAGGCAGTATAAGGATCCATAATTATTATCTTAGTGGTAAAGCCATGAAGTAGGGGAGACACCATAAGGTCAGAGAAAATATGAGGACGATAACATCTATGTCATCAATCGGGATGTTGTTTCTACTAGTAATCTTGAAGAGATAATGTGTGAATTTCATGGCTCAATGTTTATGGTGTATCTAGGTGTGAAGACAATGAATAGTGACCTACATCAACAATTTTGGTGGTTAGGAATGATAATTTTGTTAATAGGGTTTGAGATAATATGGTACACCTATTAAAATGTAAAGGAAAATAATTAATGACATGGAGCCTTACTAGAAGGGTGGTATATTATGAAATAAATGTGGGATCGAGTTACTATGGAGTTTGTGGTGGATCATGGGAGGATTTATCACAATAATGATTATGTTTGGGTGATTGTGGAATGTTTGAAAATGCTATTTCATTGCATACCTATACACAAGTCTTAATCAATCGAGTAGATCAATTAATTTTATGTTTGAGAGATAGTATCTCTGAATAAGGTTTCATGGAGCACTGTTTTAGATAGTTACTCATGACTTACTTTTTGATTATAGAATGAATTGTTTAGGGTTCCTAGTACATTGGTTTTGATGATTATGGATTTCCAGCCACTAATAAATGGGTTGTCTGAGCGCATGATACAAGTGATTGAGGATATGCTACGATCATATTTTGTTGAATTTTCTGGATCTTGGGAAAAGCATGTCGGTTTTTTGGTGTTCTCCTATGAAAATAGTTATCAAGAAACTGTTCATACGACACCATACATGGATCGTTATGTTAGTCCATGAAGTTGAACTATATGTTGGATTGAGGAATGTAAGATAGATTTGTTTGAACCATGTCTCGGGCATGAGGCACAAAAGAAAGGTTAAGCTGATTCAGAAGAGTATGGATATGTATTAGAGTAGGAAAAAGTCGTAGGTTAATAAATGATGATGACCCCTAGAGTTTATAGAGGGTGATCATGTATTCATTTGGGTGTCGACTATATTGGGTCACTATAGGAAATAGATGATTGTAATATAGGAACCTATGATTTTTGGACTATTTGTGGTTTTGGAGAGAATCGGGAAAGTATAATTTCCAATGGATCTTTCATAGAGATACAGTGTTATAAATGAGGTTTTCCATGTGATATAACTTTTGCAGTATAACCTCAAACATTATCATGTGATAGATGTTAAGATTTAAATAGATATGTCCTTTGAGGAGAATTTGATATGTTTGTTGTTTTATAGTAATAATGTGTTGTCGAGAAAGACCATGGAAATAGTTCTTTTCTTGTTGAAATATGGGCATCATCCAGAGGAAATAGGGAAATGGGAAGCTGATATACGAGCTTAGTGGATCAATCATTTTGACTCTTATTCTATGAGATATATGGGAGAAAATTTATATGATTGATATTATAAGGTGGGGAGATTATAATATCCCCATATTTTCTGTATATTTCTTGAGCTCATTTACAGGTAGTATTTTTTCTTATTTTGAATTATAATTTGTGGTTATTTCATGGAGTGTTTTTTGGGGTAATTTGAGAAATTTGGAGGGAGAGGTAGTGCATAGTTTCACACGGGTTTTCCAAACCATGTTCCCCATCCAAAACAAACCATGTGGGCACAAATAGAGGGTATTTATATGGAAAATGAACTATTTTTCAAACTGCACACCCTCTTAGGAGAAACCGTTCACCCCTTGATGAGGCGCACAATAAAGTTCCACAATTTTACAAATCAAGCGCCCCTAATTGGAAACAATGCGTGGGTTTTAATATAACCTAAAAGTTTTTCTAAAATTTTATTTACCCCTCATACTAATCCCAAATTGGCCATATATAGTCCCTAAGTAATATCTCTCAAATTTTGGGGCTTCTTGTGGAAAATTGAATGTTATCAACAAATTTTCTTTACAATTAGATTCCCAATTTGAAAATATTCCCCCATCCTTGTAAGAGATCCTCATGCCAAGTGGGTTTCTACCTCTATCCCTTTTTTTATCATTATTGGGATTGATTTAACCTTCATTTTCATGTATATAGAACTAGGGTTGTTGATATTGGCATCAAATTCTAGATTTACGTCTCATTCATTGTCATTGTTCTGATTCAATTAGGGATTTCTATTGGTGAGAATTCATTATCAATTATTAGGTCAGTGGTCTATTATTAAATTTCAATATTTTGAGTTTAATAATCTATTTGTTAATTTTATAACAGATACTAGATGTTTAAAAATTGAGTTTCTTAAATTGAATTGATTAATTTGTAAAATTAATTAATTAATGGATTGTGAAATTTGGGATATTGAGATTTTTGTATTAGAATAATTAATTTTTGAATATATTATGGAGATATTGGGAATTATTAATTTTATTAGTTAATTATTTATGTTTGTAATAGATATTTTTCTGATTATGATATTGTAAAATTGTATTAATTAATTATACAGTTAATTAATAGATATTATTTTTATTATGAAATTATTGAATTTGAAGAATTAATTTTTGAATTAATAATAGGGATATAGAAATTGATTGAATTAAATTAATTAATTGTTGAATTAATTAATGAACTATATGTGAATAATTAGTTTTTTAATTAGTCAATTTTATTGATAAATAATTAATTTAATTAATGAATTAATGGATTTAATTTAATTATTTAATAATTTTATAAATTAATTGTAATGATGTCATTAATTAAATATTGAATTATTTAATGTAATTGATTTGATTAATTAATTTTTCAATTAATTATTTGAATGATGTTGGAATTAAATTTTGAAATTGGAATCATTAATTGGTGAATTAATTAATTTGTTTTTGTGATACATGTGAAAATGTTATATTATGATATATGTGATAATCATGTGTGGGACATGGTCCACTGTATCAAAATCATATAACCAAAAATATCAATATTGTGATACATGTGATTGTTTAATATTCGTGTGAGGGACATGGTATGTAGCAAACAAATAAAATAGTGTTAAATTAATAAACATGTTTGGGATAGAGAAAAATATTTAAAAATACAATATTAATTGTTGATGTGTGGGACAGAGACTTAGAATCAAAATTCTAATGAGGTGTTAGACATGATGTATTAATACCATGATTTGGAATTGGATTATAGTTCCAATTAACCATGATATGAATTTAAATGATGAATGGTATCAATGGAAATTGGATATATGATATCCCTTGGGAAAATTTAAACCTCAGTGTGGGTCGAAGAAGCTATTAAGAGATTGGGTATCCTCAGGTACCTGGTGGTATAGGTGGATAAGTAATGAGTAATTTAATATATGGGAATTTTTTAAATTATTTCTTATACCTAATTTGTTATACAACTACATACATTTTTATAGAATTAATATTGTTTTTGACACCATTATTTGTGGACAACTAATTTATACTCCCAACCTAATCTGGCTTCCTGATTGGTACCTGAATTGATTTCATCATTGTACGATAGGATAATGGAAAAGACCATGTTTTTAGTGGATGAGTCAAGAATGAGCATGGATGAGGGAATTATACGTAGTTCCTATAACATCCAAATATTTTTTTAAATGTAAAAAATGTTGTGTTATGTACAAAAGAACTACTAAATACTATTTGAACATTATAACCTTTCCATTAGACAGAATTTTGCCACTTATATGATTTGAATTTTTAAAATATGACATACACTGTTGCAATCAGTATGATTTTTGGAGATCGATGGAAAAAACCAAATTTTTGGTTAATAGTTACCTACCATTATGAATAGTAATAGAACCCTTATGAATAGTAAATTTTCCATTAGAATAGTAATCTCACCCATGAATTTATAAATAAATTGAGGAATCTTATAAGAGATAACATGACCATAGTAAAATTAATGGTGTTATCATAATTCATAAATAATAAATTACAATTAATTAATTAATTTAGAAGAAAATGAATTTTACAAAAGGTGTTCATAAATTAAATTTTTTTGTCTTTTGTTTTTATGATAATTTTTATGTCCTTATGTAATTTTTGAAAGCATTTTAAAATCTGTTACAGTTTTAAATTTTTTTTTTCAAGTAAATTACAATTTTAATTAAAATTAAATAAATTTTATTTGGATTATTATTTAGGAAAAATGGAGTTCATTTTTAGATTCTAAACGACAAAATATGTTTAGGGTACTTTTTTGGAATTTTTATAATATACAATAATTTTGTATTAAGAGTGAAATAATATAATTTAAAAAGTATTCTAAATACGTTAATTATAGAGACATGTGAGACGTTCTTATAATGTTCGCCCCATTAGTTCAAACTCTCATGAACATATTACAATTTTTGGTCCTGGAATGATCACTATTTTATCTCTTTTGGGGAAATTATAAAATAATGAATACAATATTGTAAAAACCCCTCTCCGCTCCACTATAAATACCACCCCTCACAACCTCATTACATCACACCTATCAAATGTCAAGACTTGCCTAAATAGTACCCAAAACGCTTCCACATCCCCTCTCCCATGTCTTGTAGCCCTATTTCTAATATAAACACAAAAACCTCTTCCCTAAAGAGGCTTTAAAAGAAGATATATTCAAGAGGAAAATAAAGCAGAGAAAGTGTTCAGATACAAGGTAAGGGAAATTCTCGAACCTGACCTCCCTTCATCGGTTTCTCCCTCATTCAGTCCATTTTTGGTATGGTTACTCATTAAACATCAAATTTTCATCAATATCTTTTTTTTTGATTTAAATGTTTTCCATTGGAGTTTATTTAAAAAAAAATTACAAAATATCTATTCGAAAAAACACACCTTTTACTTCTTAGTCAAGGTTGATGGTTCTGGTATAATGTATGTCATTCCCTCTTTATTTTGGGAACCCAATGATTATGAATGTGTTCTGATGAGATGAAACCTATTCCATTCCATAAATTATTTATCTTAATTATTTATATATGTTCTATGTGGAAAACGTGATATTGATAATATTATGATGCGACGGGTGTGTCCAGAATTATATAGCACTATATGAATGTTTGAATGTGACAGATGCACCCAGAATTAAAAAACACTCTAATTAATTGGGTAAAGGGATGAATTACAAGTGTTAATGAGATATGATGTGTGAATATGATGCTATTTTTTTCAAATCTATCTATTGTAGTTGACTACTAAGACATTATTTTTTATTTTTATGCATTTCCACCTTCCATGAAATTATATAACACTTCTTCTCATGATTATGATGATGATTTTATGATCACCCCATGTTACATTGTTTCTTATTATTATATATCCTCTTACTAGGATTTCAGATGATAACTTTTTCATGTATATATTCATGTGGTTACATATATTAAAGAGAATTCAAGAGCCAATAAGAAGATAGAGAAGATAGAATTAAGTAACTGATTAGGTTTTATTAGGTAAAAGTTATGTGTGGTTTGTCTAGTCCTCCAAAACCTAGACCGGTAAAAGATCCTAGAATGTATTTAATTTTGATTATTTGTCACATTTTATTTTACAAAAAATACAAAACATTTGTATGTGATGAACCTGGAATAGTGTGTTCAGGGAATTACAGGTGGTATTAGAGCAATGGTTTAGATAACATTGGAGCTTAGATATTAACATTTAAAAAAATTGATAGAGTTACCATTTCAATATCTATTTAATTATGTACACGTAAGAAAATTATTTTATTAATTATAATTATATAAATTTAGAATTATAAATACCATGAACGAACTTTCAGGGCACAATTCATTTTAATGGGGGATAATGTTACATACAGATATTTTTTTTAAAAGGAAAAAAATGTCATGTCATTCTCAAATTAACTACTAAATACAATGTGAACTTTATAACATATCCATTAAACAAAAATTTTCCACTTATATGTTTTGCGTTTTGAAGATATGACTTACACTGTTGAAATCAGTAAGATGTTTGGAGACCGATGGAACAAACATAATTTTTGGTCAATAGTAACCTACCATTATAAATAGCAACCTACCATTATGAATAGAAATATTTTTCTTATGAATATTAAATGGTAAAAAACAATAGTAACCTCACCCATGAATGTATAAATAATATTTAGGCATCTTATAAATGATAATTTGATCATATTAAAATTAATTGTATTTTTCTAAGTCTATAATAATAAATTACAATTAATTAATTAATTTAAAAGAAAATGTATTTTTCAAAAATGTGGTCATAAATTGAATATTTTCTGTCTTATGGTTGGAAGAAAATTTTATATGACCGTATGTAATTTTTGAATGCATTATAAAAAAAATTATAGTTTTAAAATTTGAATTTTTCAATTAAATAATATTTTTAATTAAAAGATAAATTAATTAGATTTAATTTTTTTTTTATAAAAAATGGATTTCATTTTATGATTATATATGTTTAAAAATTGTTAGGGTTAATTTTAGGGATTTTTATAAAAAACATATTTTTTATGAATTGTGAAATACTGTAATTTAAATATAAGCTCAATACCATAATTATTGAGTCAAGTGTGATGTTTTTCTTCTATAAGCCTAGTTGGATCGAACTTACGTGCACTTATTACTATTCTTGGACATAGAATCATCACAATTTATTGTCCTTTGGGTAAATTATGAATTAATGAGTATAGTATTATGAAAAACCTTTCTCCTCGACTATAAATACAACCTCTCACACCCTCATTACTTCACACCAATCAAGCTTCAAGCCTTGTCTAAATTCTTCCAAATATATTCCATAGACCCTACCACATGTCCAGTAGGCCATGGTATAATGAAAATACTAGAACCTCTTCCCATCAATGGATCTCAATGATGATATATTCCAAAGAACAATAATGTGATGAAAACATTCAGATACAATGTAAGGGAAATTTTCGAAGCCAACTTTCTTTATTTGAGTTCCCCCTATTTCACTCAATTTTTTGTATGATTACTCATTAAAAATAATTTTCTCATCACTATCATACCATTTCTATTATATACATGTTTTCCACTAGAATTTATCTCGAACAAATTTTTTTCAAAAAAAAACTCTTCTTTTGAAAACATTCCTTTTACTTCTCACTTAATATTGATGGGTGTTGTATCAAGTATGTCATTCTGTCTTTTTTTGTGAAACCATAGTTTGAGAATGTGTTATTATGAGATAAACCCCATTATTTTACTTGGGTTATTAATTTTAATTATTGATATATGATTTATGTGGCGTGCATCATAATGAAAATGTAATGATGTGATGGGTTCACCCATTATTATATAGTGCAATATGAATGATTGAATGTGATGGCTTCACCTAGATTTATCAGCACTTTAATTCATTGGTTAATGTGATGAATCTCATGAGTTAAAGTGTCATCATGAGTGAACATTATTCTATAATTTTTCACAACTATACATGGTAGTTTCCACTAAGAAATGATGTTTTATTTTTATGAATTTCATATTATATGCTATTATCTAATGCTTCTTCTCATGTTTATGATGATGATGTTATGCTCACCACATGTTAAATTATTTCACTATCTTATATATCCTTTTACATGGATTTTAGCCCACCCATTTTTGATGTATATCTTTAGGTGGTTACTTGTACTATGGAGAAGTCAAGAGGCAATAATAAGGTAGACATGAAGGTAATAAATAAGTGATTATGTCATATTATCTAAAAGTTATGTATGGTCTGTCTAATACTATTAAAACTAGATTAATAATTGTTCCTCACATGTATTAATTTTTGTGTATTTTTGCAATTTTATTTTATAAAAAAATACACAACATTTATTTGTGCTAAACCCGTAAGAGTAGGTTTGAGGATTTACAGTTTGGGACTTACTTTGGAATATTCAATGAAATTATTTATTTTTATTTTATCATGTCGAGACATGAATGATACTTGGAATACCATATATGCTATTTAATATTTGGTATTGTTCTTCCTTATAAGATCATCTTGTTATATTCATATTATTATATTTATGGTTATATCATTTTGTTATTATTATTTATTTATGTTGTTTCACTACTTTGAATAAGAGGATTTATTGTCCCCATGATTAAAAATATACCCTTGCTGATATTTGGAAGACTATAATATATTGGGAGGATCACTTGAGGTTAGCTGATAGTCCTACTCATGGAACCAATGTGAGGAACTCAGGTCAGGATGTTCAATTTACATAGGCTATCAAGTGGTTTCTCAATTATAAAACACATATAAAAAAATAAACCAACAGGTATTCACCGCATGACACACCACCATGCCAACATGATACAAAAACATAATTATATCCAGAAATGATTTATTGACCCAAGTAATAAAATGGGATATTTATGAATAATAAATGAAATTTATTCTTCTTTTATCTATGTGAAACAAAATAAATGAATATAATATGTGAATGCAACTATTTATGAAATATGATGAAAGTTATTTTTTTCCACTTATCCCATTCACATCCAATTTATTCATTATTTATTTTTAAAAAATCGAATAATAAATTAATTTTTTAAACAATGACCCCTTTGGTTTTTATATAAGATTTCTACTATAGTGAAAGGCCATTTATTCGCTACACCCAAATATGAATAAAAATCAATTGGTTTATATTTTTCTATGTTAATTGTTTTAGAAATCATTTTTACTCTCCCATGTGATTTAAAAATTTATTTCAAGAAATTTAAAAAGAGAAATTATATCCTTAACAAACATTAAATATATTTTTTATTATGTCCCACTTTATTACTCACCATGAAAACTATATATTATCAGACATCATTGAGCACCATTCAATTATTAATCTTCACTTGAATTTCAAATTCATATTTTATTTTATAGTTGACCTCCATTATTCATAATTTAATGGGTGAATACAAACATAGAAGTGAATTTTAAAAATATTCTCTAATCCTATTGATCAATACCAAAATTTAGATAAGTAATTTAAAAGTTAATTATGATAATGTTATCGTTATTTTTCACTATTTGGTTACAATAAACCATGTAACATCAGGATTAAATGAATACATTGATTTCAAATGACAATTCACCAAACATTGGATACTTAATCCATAAAGAACATGGGTGAGAAATAGACCAATTAGAAAATAAGATTATTAAACATAAAATTCAAATCATCCAATTTCACTAAATTGAACCCTTTCTGACTTCATATGAGACCGTACAAATTTTTTATTATTTCCATCAACTTCCTCTAAATAATTCACCACTACACATCATATTTTAATAAAATATTTACATATGTTACCAATTTTCGTAAATATTTCCTATATTATAGAAGCATCTACATATCTTAATAATAATCAATTTTAGTTTTTTAAATGATACCATAATTGTAGGATATTACTCTAATGGTTTTTCCATCATAAAATCTAATAGTTTTTATTATAAGAACATTCCTATAAATAATTGGGATACATTGAAAGATTTATTATCATGGATGGATATATATATCATTTATATGAAACATAGATCACATAAAATTAGACATTATATTCTGTTTACATACTTTTTTTATAATTTTCACCCTGATTCAATCATGAATGACCATATTAATCATTGTTTCATCATGGTAATATTAATATCAACGTTTTTGGAATGATTCATCTTTGAAACGGCATTTATTATCTCCTCGTTACTTTAAAAAGTCATGTTCATAATTATATCTTCATATTTAATTGATTTTTTAGTGAAATTATTTATACATTCATACAATATGTAAAATTTTCAGATTAATTAGGAAACCTTTTCCAATGTACACATGGAGAACACACCTCATTTATCAACACACTTGTTTTGTATATCCACTATTTTAATAAAAAAAGCTTCTCCATGCATTGATATTTTTTGAATTAGTATACTTTTTAGATTTTATATATCCCTCAATCTTATATAAATCTATTCAATAGATATAAATAAATTGTACATGGGAAAAGGGGAGCCTCTATACACATGATATAGAGGTGTTTGAATTTTCTATATCAACCCTTTATTTTTATTTATCCTCTTATGTATCTATAGTTATGTTATTTTCAAGTATCCTATTTGTATATAATTTTTATTTCTTTATTTCCTTATGGTTCATCATATATTGTTCCACTTCCATCATATATATGAGAAGACTCATCGGACAGGTGAGGAATTATTCTCTATGATCGATCATGTTTCATATTTAATTATAATTATACCTTTTCCTCTATGGGAAACAATAATGGATTTTATTTTAAACCATGGTATTGAGTGATTAAACCTGCACATGAAATCCTAATTCTATTCTCCATGATTTATTCATGAGATTCACTTTTTCTTCCTATAAAAATGAATTTTATTTTCATATGATATTCTCCTCATTTAACATTTTATGTTTTTCAATGTGATCTTTTTACCATATATTATATATTGTCTATTATCTCATAAAATTTTGTACTCTCCATTATTTTAGTGGATTTATTCATATAAAACCAATTTTATATACATTGAACAATTTTTCATGTTTTCTAATATAAAAATAAATCCTCATTATTGTGAGATTCAGATATGTTTTTCATGAAAAATCTCTTCATCCTTACTGTTATTTTATCAAACAATGACACCATTATGGGGATAAAATATGTGAAATATAAACCATAACATAATTATTTTTAGATGAATAGATTCAAAATAATCTTCTTCTAGATTTGTGAATTTTTTTCAATGAATTATTAAAATAAAATCACTTAATGGCTAGGTGTTACATGAAAATAACATACATTATTGTACATAACTATTTGAATCAATTTTTTTGATTAAAATTAAATCTATTTTATTTTATCATAACATCCATTTCATTGAATAATAGATAGCTTTTTTTACAATTTTTAGTTCTTCATTATAAAAGTATATGATTATTTAAATTATAATAAATGATTCATTAAATTATGATTTCTATTGGAAGTAAAACAAAGTTATTTTGATAAATTCTACTTTTTTTATGATGGAAAAAATAAACATCAGGAATATTTAATTCCTACAGTTTGTTCATCAACATTTTATAAATTATTTTCCTAACAGAATAACTTTATAATGAATAGATCAATTTCATCTTAAACATAAAATAATTTCTCAAAATATTCTATTAATTAATGTTTCAAACTCTTACAATTTTCTACATGAAATGATGTAAAAACCTCAAAACATTCTTTGTTCAAAATATTTTAAAATCTAATTCTGCATTTTGAATGTAATTCATGATTTAAAATTTCATTCAATTGATTTTATATTGTATTTTAATTTATAATGTGAGAATTTATCTTCAATTTATATATTTCAACCAAGGATTTTTCTATAAAATCCATTTAGAGAAATTATTATTCAATAATATTTTTGTAAGTATTGATAAAATTTCTTCTAACTCTATTATATTTTTACTGAAATAAATATATTTTATTAGATTTTTCTTCATTATTACTTATATATTTACTAACTAATAAATCTTGGTAAGTGTCCTCATTATAGGACTGCAGCGTATCATTAATAATAAATCTACCAAAAAAATTTCTAAAAAATTCATAAGCCTTAATATCATATAAAGGATTTATCCCTTTTATAACTCTCTGTTTAAAAGATGAAATTTTCATTTTTAATTTCTCAATAATTGCATTGAATTTTTCAAGTAGCCTATATTTATATATAAATTTTACATGAATCTATAATAATAATTATTATTATACATAACTTACAGATTGATCATTTCATTATTTATAAATTATTTCAATTTCATCTTTGAAGAATATACATATTCATATGAATCATTAAAAACTATATTTTTTCATCATATGAACTACAAATTATACAATTGTATCTATATGAAAAATTTAATGGTTTGGTACCCCTAATAGTTAAGTAAAATTTTTATATATTACCTAATCATCTTCAGACAAATTATCCATGGAATATTTAATTAATAATCATCACTATTTAATGACACATCTGAAATATTATTCAATGAAAATACATTAAGGAAAAAGAGAAATGCATAGTGGGGGCATGGGAGGTGAATTATGATGTTACCAATTTAGTTATTCTATTATACTTGTTTTATACTCTCACATATTATGAAATAATTAACATGTTAGAATAATAAATTATTCATCTTTTTCCTTGGTTAGTAATAATAATAAACATCATTCACATGAAATATGAAAACTTAGGGACAATAAATTTATATATATCACCTGAATGGGGTAATCAAAATAGAACACACCAATAAAGTGTTAGAGTGTACTATATATAGCAATATTTAATAGATTTAATGAAATTTATTTGGGAATGAATTATTGACAATCCAATATATAATGTCACTTCACAACTCTCACGATTTTTGCATGGGAGGAATAACTAATTTATATACTTCCATGGATTTTAAACTATCTGTAAATATAATGATATCCATCCTTATATTAATAAATTTAATTAAAAACACAAGGATATATTGTAATTATATAAATGATTCATTTATCATAAATATTGATAATCATTGATTATTAAATTAAAATGAAAACTACCTTAAGAAATTATAGAGTCTATATATTTTTAGAAACCAAGAAGAAAAATATTCTTCCATGTGTTGAAAATTATGAAATTTAATTACCCTTTATTATATAATTCTGCAATTTCTATATATAATATTTATGAACCACCTATATCTCATTTCCAAAATCTTAACTACTTTTATAATCCAAAATTGAATCACAAGATATCAATCTTTAATCAATTGTTCACGAAAATGTATTATGTGATATATTCTAATTCTTCCATTCGTTAACCAAGTCTTTAATTCATTTTTATCCTCTATCAAAAGTATTATATGTTAATTAAATATTTATCCTTTCTAATCATTCTACCATTGGTTTTATATGTCATTCCTTATTATTATCCCTTTATAACTATATATATTAATTCAACAACCATCATATCCCTTTCAAAGTGGATTTATATAGTCTATATTGAAGCTCTTCTATATCCATATAGAGTAACATATGATGAATATTATTTCCAATCCAAATTTTTTTAATGATACCTCCATTAATCCAACATTACACAACAATTTTATAAATTTAGTTTAATTTTAAAAAAGAATCCTTGTAAAACTCATCCTTTATATAGGGAACTACAAAGGGAAATGTGTCCTATATAAGATTTAATAGTCATGAATAATTTTACTGAAGTAATCACATGATTCACATATTTAGTGGGTGTATAAATTTAAAACTTCCATTGATTACAATTATGATATATCATAATATCATTAAAATGAGTCCATTTAAGGGTCTAGAGTAATCATGGAATACGACTTTATTAAAACCATAACATAGATCCTCCATTTCAATTATTTAATTACAAAATCATATATCCTAAATTAAAAATCATCTTCATAAATAATTTTATATCACAATATATAACACTTTAGTAATATTATTCAAGATATAATAAATAAAAAAATGTATAAAAAACCACCGCCTTCGTTAATATGTGATTTTGGTTATAGCTTTGATGTAACAAGAAGCTAAACACATCATATTCCACAACAAGTTTCTATTCAAAATATTATTTTCCCTAAATCTTGTTATTATTTAGTTATTAACATATTATTTATGTGTTTACACCACATATTCCAATATTTTAGTGGAGATATTCCATATTTTATAGTAGTAAAACCTAAATGAAATGCACCGACCAGTACAATATTGATGTCAATAGTTGTTTTGAGACCCCAACCTGACAGTTTTATATTTTTTTACTATATTTTTCTTATATTAAATTTATGGCTTCTCAATTATTTTTTGGGAATAAAATTAGTTCATTGTCGATAGCGGGAGGTGCACGGTTGGCACACAATTAATAGAAATAATGATCTATCCTATTGGTAACCATATATGCTAGATAGTGGATCTTTAAAGGGTGAATGACTTGGTGTACTGGTGTGAACCTATCCCCAATAGGTCATGTAGTTCTTCCTAGATAGTATACATAAAACTACATAGTTTTCGCACAATATATAAGACCATGTGACTAGACTGGGTGTCCTTCCATAGTTAAAAATAAAATAAAATAAAATAGAATAAAATAATAAATATTAAAATAAACTTATTTATAATATTTATAAAAAAATTAAATGATATATTATTTCTATTGTATTATATTAAACCCTTAATGGGTATCCTCCCCCATTACCCACAAGTATCCCTTCCTTTACCTTCAACCAGTTCACGACACCCCTAGCCTGAAGGGGCTCCCATCATATGTGACTCTCATCCTCATTATGCCACTCTATGCTCACTTTCTGCTCTGATATTTTTTTGAGATATCCACCGAATATTTTAACCTCTCCCCTCACACCCAAATTTCACGCTATTCTTTTTTTATCTCTCCTAGGTGGTGCATGCCATTTAGTTTGGACCCTACAATTATTTTCAATTTTATTCTTGTTTATTATTTTCATATAGTATTATTGGGTCCTCATAGGGTTGATTCATAAGATATCCATTGAAGGTAGTGGGTGAACCATTGGTTTCACGTTTGTTTATGTCCAATTTTTACCTTCTCTCGATTTTAATTTATTGTTTTTGTGATTTTTGATTTTATACTGTTTTTTTAGTGAGATTTGTGCCACTGTTTGTGAGCACAACCTATACTCCTATGCTTGGTTATAGAATATATAAGCCTATTTTGTAGATATTACATCATGGAGAGGGGAATATATACATTTTAGTTAGTGGTGTTTATTTATTTATTTATGAATAAATTAATGTGCGTGTATGTGAAATGCGCGGATTTATATTTTCTTCAACAAAAGAAATGTTCTTTGAGGCTGGTTCCCTACACTGATATGTTTAATTTAAAATCTATTATTTCATGATGTTTTTAAAAAACTGAGTTTTACCTATTATATGAAATCAATATTAAATTTAAATGGATTATTGGTTTTATTAATTAGATCTTCCCTAGATTCCATTATTTACCCTAAGCTTTAATCAAGGACATACTTTTTTAAATCATGTTTCGAAGACTGTTTCAAAATGTCTTGTACATTAACTCTTTAATTGGCCTTATTGTTGGGTTTAGATCTGAATATAATTTTTTATTTGGTTTTTCTAAAAATAATTCATTCATTTAAAATGTTATGATAATGTTGGCACTTTGGTAATGTTTTATGGAAGTGGAAAACCCCTCTTTATGAATTCTCCATGAATTAGAAATATGATATATATGTTAAATGTGCTTTTTTGATATTTTTCTAGTAAGGATGATTTTTTTGAGACATTATAAATGGGATGAAATTATGGATGGATATTGGTGGTGAGATATTTGATGATTTTTGGAAAAAATAATATAATATGTATGTATATTCTAGTCATATAAAACTCACCACCATTTGGTCATTCAACATGGGAATCCTGGGAACCTATATGGGAATACTAGGACTACTACACTATGTGTGATTTCATGGCTGAGTATCAGTACCATTATAAATATTATTTGAAAATACTAAATAAAATTTGATGTCGATTATTATTTAGATCAAGTAGGAGTTGAACCCTCTTGTCTATGATGTTATCAATGATAGTATGAGAATAGTTGGACTCTCCTAAGACTAGTTAATTGGGGATTTTCCCACATTTATTTTTATCATTTAACCCTATTTTAACTATGGTACTTTTATAGATCTCATTACATAGAATAAGTTACATTTTTAAAAGAAGAAACGATGATTTAATTTAATGAGGTATGTAGTAACTATTATTTTTGATTTTATATAATGATTCTTAAATTAAACTCTTGATCCCTCCTATAAATGATTTACGAAATAAATCTCATTATTTAGAAAATATTTTGATATTTTATTGGGAAGTGTTTTGTGTTTAAATAGATTCATATTTATTGTTACTAAAAATAATGTAAAACCATGATTATTAAATAGTACATTTTCAAACATCCATGAATTGTGTTTATTTTTTATGTTATGGAATAAGGAATAGAATAATCTTTCATTACTACTGTGTTTTAATAATATATCCTATATATCTATCATTGGTTTTATAATCTTGTAATTCATCTAACATGGATTTGATCATTTTGGACCAATGTTGGATTAGTGGTTGGTGGAGACCCATAGGGTTACATCAAGGTATGATTGATTTTAATTTTTTTTCTTATATTTTAGTATAACTTGATATTATTTACTAATTTATCTATTTTTTGTTGGATAAATCACTATAGAATTAGTTCTCATGATTCCTGATAATAGGTTATTACAAGATAGGATAATGAATGCTTCTCGAGCCTCATTAAGGACCAGTAAGTGGACCATTTTAGGGTTAACATAGGTTGGTTGGTGAAAAAATAGTATCGTAGTAGCCCTGCACATGAGCCTCAACATAGTTAGTTAGGTATCCATATGTGCATCCAAAAGACCCAGGTTCAAAACGAGGATGAGGCATATTTCCGGGTACTGAACCAGCAGTGTAGCACCACTGTAGCAGCACTGTAGCATTAATGTAGCATCAGTGTACACTGTGCGGGTACTGTAGCTGAATTGTTCATTGTACATGTACTGTAGCAGAACTGTATATTGTGTCGGGACTGTAGCAGGTACTGTAGCAGGTACTATTCGGTACTATAGTATCTGGAACTATTCACCTTGGGCCACCAGTTTGGGCATGGAGTCCTTAAAGATTTTGTGCCACCCTGGCCATTGGGTCAGTAGGGCTTCCGGGCCACCTTTATGGCCTTCGGGAGAACTCAAGTCCTTCGGGCCACCTGAAGTTTCCCCAGACACACTACAAAAAAGGAGCAGCCCGAGAAGAGGATTCAGAGAAGGTTCACTCACCAGAGCAGATCCAAATGGATTTTTTAGAATGAGAGGGTATGGTTATTTCAATGGGACTAGCCTTTGTTTTCATACGAAGCCTGGCCAGACAGCCATGTGAAGGTGGAGAGCTACTAACACGATGTAGATTCTTGGGAGGGACAGTTCCTTGTAGATAGTCTGGTTGAATTCCCTAATACCTTCTGGTCATGTAATCTCCTAATCCTAGGGGCAGTGTAATCTTTGATCCTACAGGCCTTGTATGGGTGTCCCCTCATCCCTTGAAAAGGGGTTATCAAAAATCAATAAAAATGAAGGCCTTAGGGTCATTTGGGGGGGTATCGTAGTAGCCCTTTATTTTTTGGGATCTCTGGTATAATGAAGAGAGAATTTTTTCCCCTCATGAGGTAGTCCATGGGATGGTACTTGATCACCACTGCTCCTGCCAAGACTTTAGACACCAGGTGTAGTTGGGTTTCAGTTATTTATTTTTGGGATTGGTTTATTTTTTTAGTGCTAGTTGATCCCTATGATCTTGGGTATTTTGTGGGATGATGGTGTAATTAATATGATGATTATTGGAAACCCTACATGTAATTTACAACCATATATATCCCTATTGTATTTTGTAATATTAAAGATGTTATTAGCACTGATTAGTGTTCGATATGGTAAACCATGTTGTCGGGTAATGAATGACCTCCGGTTTGAATTTTCAATTATTTTGATGTGGGCCATTATTTTATATGATTTTGGTTTTTGTGAGTAGAATTGAATGGAAAATTATTATTGAAAAATATATTCTGATGTGAAAAATTAGAATTTGAAAAGTAATTGAATATCGAAAATGGTTTTCTTTTCAAAATGATACGTTTTCTAATGGTGTGTGTGGTTTAAAAGGAAAAATGAAAGATGTGTTTGGGTATATAAAGTAGATGTATTGTAACACCCCAGGATTTCATAGTGTGTTATTTCTTAAAAATAATTCAATAACTTGCACTACACGCAACACCGAGTTCAATCACACCATGACGTACAAAAAAAAGCCATTAAAAGAGGTCATGAATAGTATTAAAAACATTTTGAACATTATATAATCCTTATAATTTTAGAATCCCTATTATGAGTTACTTAGTCATAATGCAAGAACAGATTCATTTTCAGTATTGCACTTTTATCAACTTTAATAGTGAAACCTTTTTAAATCAAATATTTTAAACTATCTGAATAAATTGGGACATCAAAAAAAAATTTAAAATGAAACATCCCAAGCTTCTACGGTACGCTTTCCTTTGAATAAAATAGTAGAGTGTGTTGTACGCAACCTTGAGTTTTAACACACGCCACAACCAATCAAACTAGCCGTTATGAATAGTAATACCTAAATTTTGAAATTATATATATTTTATATTTTAAAATGGACTTTATTTTTGGATTCGGAATATCGAATTTAGCCTAAGGTGAAATTTTGGTACTTTTCGGATAACTTTCATATTTTGATGAATAGTGAAAATTACTAAATTTTAATTAAAAACAACTTTTTTAATCAAAATAATTAATAGTGTTAAATTATGAATTTTAGTAGTTTTAAAGTATATTTAGAATATATTTTTACCATTTAATATAATGTTGGTCATTGTACATAATTTTACAATTAAACCAAACATAAACAAGTGTCAATCTTTTGATAGTTATTACCTCTTAAAAACACGCTTTTTGTTTTGACAGCGGGAATTAATTTTAAATTAATTTCTGCCACTTCTGTGTTTTGAATTTAGAAAAATGGATTCCATATTTGGAATCAGGATGTCCAAATTGTGTAAATAGGTAACTTTTATTTTTAGACATTTTGAATAATTACTGTGGTAAATATTTTATTTACCATGGTTAAGGGTAAATCCGGTAAATAAGGGTTAAAAAAAAATTATAATAATACAAAATTAACCTAAAACGTGTCCTAACCTTATTGGTGGACACATACCCGACCATGATCATCCTTGGGTCAATTTGGGGACCCCTTGGATCCACTTGTATGTGGTAGGGACACTTTATATTAATAAAGTTAAGATAAAAATAAAAATGGCATAAGCTTACATCTTTTAGAAGAACAATTTTTACATAGGGTTATACATGTTGGATTTTCGATTATAAATATTCATTAGAAAGCTAAAAAGATTTCCTACATAATGATAATTTATTTATAATTTTTAGACATCAAATAATTTAAATTATTAATGACACAATAATGATGCAATGTGTACCTCATTAATAAATCATTTAAATAAATAAGATTATAATGATTAAAATATTATCTAAAACCTGTCCAATTCTTATTGGTTGATGTTATTTAGAATATGAGTCATCTTATCTTAGACCTAAATGATTTTTGGACCATTATAAACCGAATATAATTATATTATAAAGTAATACATTCTCTCTTTCCTAAAGAGCCCCTCTTCTCCCTTATAAAAGGAGACCACTTCTACTCATTCCTAACACCTCTCAAGCCACTTGCCTCGTCCAAACTCTACCCAAATAAGCTCCCCACATCCCTCTCTTCTTCCTTGAAGCTTCCCCTTAGGCAGAAAGCATTTCAAGAAGTCCTTTGGTTCCAACCAAAGTGAGTTACCTAAATTAAAGGAGGTTAACCTACCCCAACCAAGGAAAAGTACAAGGTAAGGGATTTTCTTATCTCACATTCAATTCCGTGAGATTTCCATTATTCGCCACTAAATTATTGAAAGTGGTGTATTGTGTACTGGAATTTGATATATATTATCATATTCATGTTATTCTGTAAATAAATTGGTGGTTATTAACTTTTGGCCATACGACTCAGTTGATTAACGTGGTAAGGGGTTTTCATCTCACTCCTTATTCCCGTGAGATTCATGCCATATTGCCACCATTACCTTTTGTGTGGTGTATGTACTGCCCATAATTATATTCTTTGTGTAATACACTCTAATTTATGTGTACTTACATATTCATTGTATGATACCTCATTCATGGGTTGTATGTTTCATAAGTTACCAAACTGGTAAGGGTTATTTCACAATCTCTTCATTATCCGAGGTTGTTTATACGTAATAATCTACTGGGATCTCGTTATCATCCACATCCATGTTTCTTCAAAATGTATTTCAAAACATTTTTAATATTTAAAAGAATATGGGTTAAAGTCATTTATACCCTTGTTTGATTTTTTATAAGAGGTTTATAAGGGAATCTTTCCGTCGTTTTCCAAACAAGGTGCTTTTTAACCTTTTCGACAGAATTAAGATAAGAATGTTTTTTTAACTTATACGGCGGGTGCGGTTATTTTCCGCCGTTATAAAATCGTCAAAGCTTCCCTTAAAAGCTTATAAGATTATTTTCAAAGAAAATGTTTGATTTTATATGGATCTTAAATGATTTCAAAATAAAAGGAGATATTTCTTTAAAAAGAATTTTGATTTCATCTATGTCAACATCCTTTGATGGGTTTTAAGATTATTTGAAGTTGATTTATTATGATACAAAACTTCTATATTGTTTTGAAGGTTTTGTGATATGTTTGACTGTGGATGTGCTATTTTTATACCATTCATAGTTTATGGTGAAAGTATTGACATTTCGTATGCTAGTTCCAATAAGAATGTTTATGTTATATTTCAATCATTACTTCATATGAATGTGTTGGACAAGTATATTCCAGGTTGGGGACTGGTTAAAGTAAGCCCTCCAGGTTGGGGACTGGTAAAAGTAAGCCCTCCAGGTTAGGGACTGGTAAAAGTAAGCCCTCCGGGTTGGTGTCCGGTTATTAGAGGCACTCCGGGTTGGTGTCCGGTTATTAGAGGCACTCCGGGTTGGTGTCCGGTTATTAGAGGCACTCCGGGTTGGTGTCCGGTTATTAGAGGCACTCCGGGTTGGGTTCCGGTTACAGTTAGCCCCAAGGTCTTGGGACGAGGCCTTGAAAAGTAATTAAAGTTTAGCATTATGCATTCCAACATTATGAAAGTGGTTATTGATTTTACATGTGATTATTCGATTAGTAGAATATCCATGTGAATAAGTAAATGGCATTATATAATTTTATTTATGCCATACTATGTTAAAAGTTCATGATTAAAAGGCTTTTGTTTTAGTTATACATTGCCTTAAATGTTTATTCTTATTTATGAAAGTTTCCGCTATATTGTTATCCTTACTGGGCATTTGAGCTCACCCCTTTTTTATGTTTTATTTTTCCCAGGAAGTGAAGAAGTAAATTATGAATGACCTGCAGGGATATTATGAGGGGATTATAGTGTGGACTATGGAAACATTATGTTTTTGTAGTAGTTTTTCATTTTATGATGTAATGTAAAATTTATGAATATATCTAGTGTTTCCAAGGCTACTAAACCAATCGGCCTTTCGAGATTTGATCTTTCTTGTGATCATGCCAATGTTATGTAATAATGCACAGACTCTGGGTAACTGGGGTCGGGGCGTTACAGTTGGTATCAGAGGAAGTTTAGTACAAACCTTGGAAGCTAGATTTAGATAAAATCTGATTAGAGCACGTAGACCTAAGATGAACTTTGAGGATTATTATAGAAGAACTTCCTAGAATTTTGGTATTGTAGAGATTTTGTGAGTTTTCCGAGCAATACATCCCTGTCTGGATACGAGCAGGTAGAGGCGGCTCTGGCACAGATGTACCTAGGGGTAAAACCCGAAAACACCGCTTTGAGCTAGACTCGAACGGGAACTGGTGCACGACAACGGGCCTTGCTGCACTCTTGGTTACGACACTCCCGGGGGATATTCTTAGGATAACTCTCATTTTATTTAAAAATTATTATTAAGGGTTTATGAGTATATACTTCCTCAAAGAAAACATTTTTATGATTATGGATTATATCCATAAATAGTTCAATTTATGTTAAGTGTTTTATAAGTATGGGATTATGTATTTTGATTCATAAACTGATCTAGTTTATGCCATTGTTTAGAAATGGCGCCCAGTAGAAGGAATGAGAACTCCAGAAATACACATGATTCAAAGAGAAGGAAGGATCATATCTTTCATGGTCTTAAGCTAGAATTTATAAGAGAAATAGTCTCCCATGTATTATCATCATATGAAGAAATAATAACATGTGTTGATAAGATAAGTAAAGAGTTTACTGAGTCCTATGGATTTGAAGGGAATCAAGAGATGAAAAGGATGGAAGAGAGAAAGATGGATAAAGGGAAAAGGGAAAAGAAGAATTCTCCCATATGTGGTAACTGTGGAAAGAAACACCCTGGAACTTGCCTGAAAGGAATGGGAGTTTGTTATAACTGTGGAGGAAAAGGGCACAAAGTACGTGACTGCAAGGGTAAGAAAATGGTTTTAAATGTACAATGCTTCATTTGCAAGGAGTTTGGACACTACGTGAACCTATGTCATAGTCATCAGACTATGACGCAAATGATGTTATTGGATAATAATCAAGTTATGATACTACCACAGATGAAGAGGAATGATTAGAGTTCTTATGTTGATTATGTCAATTGAGTGTTGTATCAATAATGTACTTGTTACAATAATCATGGAGTATATAAGGATTGTACTGCAGTACTATTTCATTAAGGACTTGAGATTGTGTGGAACAAAGAAAAGTGACTCAATAGCAGGATAAATTTTTGGAAAATATATGGTTGAGAGAATGATAAATCATAATATAGTTCTGATACAGAGGTAGTGATTTTGGAATAATATGTGATTGTTTTGAATAAATTATATTGGATATTCTTGACTACCCTGGAACTGATTAATGATTTGTATATTCCATCATTGTTGGGGTTTAAAACATTTTTGGATTAATGAAGTATATCCAGCATTCTATATGGAATAAGGGAGCATGAATGTAATCAATAAGGAATATGGTAATACATGATGAAGGTATTCATATGCTATTACGGGGTAAAAAGGATCTATATTATGTTTACCTTCCTTATAAATGTTAGACTGTGAGTTTGGACAGAAGTATTTTGGATAGTTCTAGTTTTGATTATTTTGGATTGCCATAAAAGGACAACCCGGAGGTCGGGCGGCAACCCGTCGCGTCCGGCAAGGCTGCGAGACTTTAACCCGCAACCGAAGGGTGACAAGGGTGTTATCACCTACCACTGGCCCATGAGATGTCCTAGATTAAATAATGTAGTTTTTATTAAAAGATCATGTAGATGAATTATAAATTCGTTTATACGAATAGTGTAAATAGAATTTTTTTTACATTCTATTATCTTTTAGAGTGAAAGATGAGTTTGTGGTAGAAATTTATTAATGGATAAAACACTAATTATAAAGTAAGTATATCTCCTTATGATCTTAGCCAATCTCATAAATAAATTCCTCAACATTAAGAAAAGAAACTTATAACAAAAATGTTTTCCTAGATGATACCTTAAATCATCACTAAATAATGGCTTTGGGATTGTTGGCCTTTTCATAGCCATGTTCTCTACCACTCTCCATCAGATAATTAATGGTTAGATTTTTCTTCCATATCCATATTTTCCTATATGGAACCCTAGTATGTGTTATTTTCGGTAATCTTCATACGTTCGACTCTTTATTTTAAATAGTGGCCTCATTAATTCATTTTTCAATGTGGGATTTCAACTAAGATATTTTGAAACGTCAAAAATGTGTTATCCTAATACCCTATGTTTTGTTGAACCGATGGTATTTCAAATCATCATAGATTAATGAATTTAAGGACCTCAATTATACACTTGTTTGTGATTGATGATCTCAATCACTACCTATAAATATTTACGTTTTTCCTCCAATTATATGTCTCTAATTGCCACCAATGTTCTCCTAATCGAGATCATAATTTGGTGGTGACTCTTTCATTTCTCTTTTCCTCATATTAAGACTAAATTTTAGTAACATAATTTCAGATGTGGGTTTTCCCACAAAGATATTTTCTATTTTCAACGTTTTATTTTCAAAGAACAATTTCAAATTGCGAGGACGCAATTTATTGAAGGAGGGGAGAATGTAACACCCCAGGATTTCATAGTGTGTTATTTCTTAAAAATAATTCAATAACTTGCACTACACGCAACACCGAGTTCAATCACACCATGACGTACAGAAAAAAAGACATTAAAAGAGGTCATGAATAGTATTAACAACATTTTGAACTTTATATAATCCTTATAATTTTAGAATCCCTATTATGAGTTTCTTAGTCATAATGCAAGAACAGATTCATTTTCAGTATTGCACTTTTATCAACTTTAATAGTGAAACCTTTTTAAATAAAATATTTTAAACTATCTGAATAAATTGGGACATCAAAAAAAAATTTAAAATGAAACATCCCAAGCTTCTACGGTACGCTTTCCTTTGAATAAAATAGTAGCGTGTGTTGTACGCAACCTTGAGTTTTAACACACACCACAACCAATCAAACTAGCTGTTATGAATAGTAATACCTAAATTTTGAAATTATATATATTTTATATTTTAAAATGGACTTTATTTTTGGATTCAGAATATCAAATTTAGCCTAAGGTGAAATTTTGGTACATTTCGGATAACTTTCATATTTTGATGAATAGTGAAAATTACTAAATTTTAATTAAAAACAACTTTTTTAATCAAAATAATTAATAGTGATAAATTATGAATTTTAGTAGTTTTAAAGTATATTTAGAATATATTTTTACCATTTAATATAATTTTGGTCATTGTACATAATTTTACAATTAAACCAAACATAAACAACTGTCAATCTTTTGATAGTTATTACCTCTTAAAAACACGCTTTTTGTTTTGACAGCGGGAATTAATTTTAAATTAATTTCTGCCACTTCTGTGTTTTGAATTTAGAAAAATGGATTCCATATTTGGAATCAGGATGTCCAAATTGTGTAAATAGGTAACTTTTATTTTTAGACATTTTGAATAATTACTGTGGTAAATATTTTATTTACCATGGTTAAGGGTAAATCCGGTAAATAAGGGTTAAAAAAAATTATAATAATACAAAATTAACCTAAAACGTGTCCTAACATTATTGGTGGACACATACCCGACCATGAGCATCCTTGGGTCAATTTGGGGACCCCTTGGATCCACTTGTATGTGGTAGGGGCACTTTATATTAATAAAGTTAAAATAAAAATAAAAATGGCATAAGCTTACATCTTTTAGAAGAACAATTTTTACATAGGGTTATACATGTTGGATTTTCGATTATAAATATTCATTAGAAAGCTAAAAAGATTTCCTACATAATGATAATTTATTTATAATTTTTAGACATCAAATAATTTAAATTATTAATGACACAATAATGATGCAATGTGTACCTCATTAATAAATCATTTAAATAAATAAGATTATAATGATTAAAATATTATCTAAAACCTGTCCAATTCTTATTGGTTGATGTTATTTAGAATATGAGGCATCTTATCTTAGACCTAAATGATTTTTGGACCATTATAAACCGAATATAATTATATTATAAAGTAATACTTTCTCTCTTTCCTAAAGAGCCCCTCTTCTCCCTTATAAAAGGAGACCACTTCTACTCATTCCTAACACCTCTCAAGCCACTTGCCTCGTCCAAACTCTGCCCAAATAAGCTCCCCACATCCCTCTCCTCTTCCTTGAAGCTTCCCCTTAGGCAGAAAGCATTTCAAGAAGTCCTTTGGTTCCATCCAAAGTGAGTTACCTAAATTAAAGGAGGTTAACCTACCCCAACCAAGGAAAAGTACAAGGTAAGGGATTTTCTTATCTCACATTCAATTCCGTGAGATTTCCATTATTCGCCACTAAATTATTGAAAGTGGTGTATTGTGTACTGGAATTTGATATATATTATCATATTCATGTTATTCTGTAAATAATTTGGTGGTTATTAACTTTTGGCCATACGACTTAGTTGATTAACGTGGTAAGGGGTTTTCATCTCACTCCTTATTCCCGTGAGATTCATGCCATATTGCCACCATTACCTTTTGTGTGGTGTATGTACTGCTCATAATTATATTCTTTGTGTAATACACTCTAATTTATGTGTACTTACATATTCATTGTATGATACCTCTTTCATGGGTTGTATGTTTCATAAGTTACCAAACTGGTAAGGGTTATTTCACAATCTCTTCATTATCCGAGGTTGTTTATACGTAATAATCTACTGGGATCTCGTTATCATCCACATCCATGTTTCTTCAAAATGTATTTCAAAACATTTTTAATATTTAAAAGAATATGGGTTAAAGTCATTTATACCCTTGTTTGATTTTTTATAAGAGGTTTATAAGGGAATCTTTCCGTCGTTTTCCAAACAAGGTGCTTTTTAACCTTTTCGACAGAATTAAGATAAGAATGTTTTTTTAACTTATATGGAGGGTGCGGTTATTTTCCGCCGTTATAAAATCGTCAAAGCTTCCCTTAAAAGCTTATAAGATTATTTTCAAAGAAAATGTTTGATTTTATATGGATCTTAAATGATTTCAAAATAAAAGGAGATATTTCTTTAAAAAGAATTTTGATTTCATCTATGTCAACATCCTTTGATGGGTTTTAAGATTATTTGAAGTTGATTTATTATGATACAAAACTTCTATATTGTTTTGAAGGTTTTGTGATATGTTTGACTGTGGATGTGCTATTTTTATACCATTCATAGTTTATGGTGAAAGTATTGACATTTCGTATGCTAGTTCCAATAAGAATGTTTATGTTATATTTCAATCATTACTTCATATGAATGTGTTGGACAAGTATATTCCAGGTTGGGGACTGGTTAAAGTAAGCCCTCCAGGTTGGGGACTGGTAAAAGTAAGCCCTCCAGGTTAGGGACTGGTAAAAGTAAGCCCTCCGGGTTGGTGTCCGGTTATTAGAGGCACTCCGGGTTGGTGCCCGGTTATTAGAGGCACTCCGGGTTGGTGTCCGGTTATTAGAGGCACTCCGGGTTGGTGTCCGGTTATTAGAGGCACTCCGGTTTGGGTTCCGGTTACAGTTAGCCCCAAGGTCTTGGGACGAGGCCTTGAAAAGTAATTAAAGTTTAGCATTATGCATTCCAACATTATGAAAGTGGTTATTGATTTTACATGTGATTATTCGATTAGTAGAATATCCATGTGAATAAGTAAATGGCATTATCTAATTTTATTTATGCCATACTATGTTAAAAGTTCAAGATTAAAAAGCTTTTGTTTTAGTTATACATTGCCTTAAATGTTTATTCTTATTTATGAAAGTTTCCGCTATATTGTTATCCTTACTGGGCATTTGAGCTCACCCCTTTTTTATGTTTTATTTTTCCCAGGAAGTGAAGAAGTAAATTATGAATGACCTGCAGGGATATTATGAGGGGATTATAGTGTGGAATGTGGAAACATTATGTTGTTGTAGTAGTTTTTCATTTTATGATGTAATGTAAAACTTATGAATATATCTAGTGTTTCCAAGGCTACTAAACCAATCGGCCTTTCGAGATTTGATCTTTCTTGTGATCATGCCAATGTTATGTAATAATGCACCGACTCTGGGTAACTGGGGTCGGGGCGTTACAGTTGGTATCAGAGGAAGTTTAGTACAAACCTTGGAAGCTAGATTTAGATAAAATCTGATTAGAGCACGTAGACCTAAGATGAACTTTGAGGATTATTATAGAAGAACTTCCTAGAATTTTGGTATTGTAGAGATTTTGTGAGTTTTCCGAGCAATACATCCCTGTCTGGATACGAGCAGGTAGAGGCGGCTCTGGCACAGATGTACCTAGGGGTAAAACCCGAAAACACCGCTTTGAGCTAGACTCGAACGGGAACTGGTGCACGACAACGGGCCTTGCTGCACTCTTGGTTACGACACTCCCGGGGGATATTCTTAGGATAACTCTCATTTTCTTTACAAATTATTATGAAGGGTTTATGAGTATATACTTCCTCAAAGAAAACATTTTTATGATTATGGATTATATCCATAAATAGTTCAATTTATGTTAAGTGTTTTATAAGTATGGGATTATGTATTTTGATTCATAAACTGATCTAGTTTATGCCATTGTTTAGAAATGGCGCCCAGTAGTTGGAATGAGAACTCCAGAAATACACATGATTCAAAGAGAAGGAAGGATCATATCTTTCATGGTCTTAAGCTAGAATTTATAAGAGAAATAGTCTCCCATGTATTATCATCATATGAAGAAATAATATCATGTGTTGATAAGATAAGTAAAGAGTTTACTAAGTCCTATGGATTTGAAGGGAATCAAGAGATGAAAAGGATGGAAGAGAGAAAGATGGATAAAGGGAAAAGGGAAAAGAAGAATTCTCCCATATTTGGTAACTGTGGAAAGAAACACCCTGGAACTTGCCTGAAAGGAATGAGAGTTTGTTATAACTGTGGAGGAAAAGGGCACAAAGTACGTGACTGCAAGGGTAAGAAAATGGTTTTAAATGTACAATGCTTCATTTGCAAGGAGTTTGGACACTACGCGAACCTATGTCATAGTCATCAGACTATGACGCAAATGATGTTATTGGATAATAATCAAGTTATGATACTACCACAGATGAAGAGGAATGATTAGAGTTCTTATGTTGATTATGTCAATTGAGTGTTGTATCAATAATTTACTTGTTACAATAATCATGGAGTATATAAGGATTGTACTGCAGTACTATTTCATTAAGGACTTGAGATTGTGTGGAACAAAGAAAAGTGACTCAATAGCAGGATAAATTTTTGGAAAATGTATGGTTGAGAGAATGATAAATCATAATATAGTTCTGATACAGAGGTAGTGATTTTGGAATAATATGTGATTGTTTTGAATAAATTATATTGGATATTCTTGACTACCCTGGAACTGATTAATGATTTGTATATTCCATCATTGTTGGGGTTTAAAACATTTTTGGATTAATGACGTATATCCAGCATTCTATATGGAATAAGGGAGCATGAATGTAATCAATAAGGAATATGGTAATACATGATGAAGGTATTCATATGCTATTACGGGGTAAAAAGGATCTATATTATGTTTACCTTCCTTATAAATGTTAGACTGTGAGTTTGGACAGAAGTATTTTGGATAGTTCTAGTTTGGATTATTTTGGATTGCCATAAAAGGACAACCCGGAGGTCGGGCGGCAACCCGTCGCGTCCGGCAAGGCTGCGAGACTTTAACCCGCAACCGAAGGGCGACAAGGGTGTTATCACCTACCACTGGCCCATGAGATGTCCTAGATTAAATAATGTAGTTTTTATTAAAAGATCATGTAGATGAATTATAAATTCGTTTATACGAATAGTGTAAATAGAATTTTTTTTACATTCTATTATCTTTTAGAGTGAAAGATGAGTTTGTGGTAGAAATTTATTAATGGATAAAACACTAATTATAAAGTAAGTATATCTCCTTATGATCTTAGCCAATCTCATAAATAAATTCCTCAACATTAAGAAAAGAAACTTATAACAAAAATGTTTTCCTAGATGATACCTTAAATCATCACTAAATAATGGCTTTGGGATTGTTGGCCTTTTCATAGCCATGTTCTCTACCACTCTCCATCAGATAATTAATGGTTAGATTTTTCTTCCATATCCATATTTTCCTATATGGAACCCTAGTATGTGTTATTTTCGGTAATCTTCATACGTTCGACTCTTTATTTTAAATAGTGGCCTCATTAATTCATTTTTCGATGTGGGATTTCAACTAAGATATTTTGAAACGTCAAAAATGTGTTATCCTAATACCCTATGTTTTGTTGAACCGATGGTATTTCAAATCATCATAGATTGATGAATTTAAGGACCTCAATTATACACTTGTTTGTGATTGATGATCTCAATCACTACCTATAAATATTTACATTTTTCCTCCAATTATATGTCTCTAATTGCCACCAATGTTCTCCTAATCGAGATCATAATTTGGTGGTGACTCTTTCATTTCTCTTTTCCTCATATTAAGACTAAATTTTAGTAACCTAATTTCAGATGTGGGTTTTCCCACAAAGATATTTTCTATTTTCAACGTTTTATTTTCAAAGAACAATTTCAAATTGCGAGGACGCAATTTATTGAAGGAGGGGAGAATGTAACACCCCAGGATTTCATAGTGTGTTATTTCTTAAAAATAATTCAATAACTTGCACTACACGCAACACCGAGTTCAATCACACCATGACGTACAGAAAAGAAGACATTAAAAGAGGTCATGAATAGTATTAACAACATTTTGAACTTTATATAATCCTTATAATTTTAGAATCCCTATTATGAGTTTCTTAGTCATAATGCAAGAACAGATTCATTTTCAGTATTGCACTTTTATCAACATTAATAGTGAAACCTTTTTAAATAAAATATTTTAAACTATCTGAATAAATTGGGACATCAAAAAAAAATTTAAAATGAAACATCCCAAGCTTCTACGGTACGCTTTCCTTTGAATAAAATAGTAGCGTGTGTTGTACGCAACCTTGAGTTTTAACACACGCCACAACCAATCAAACTAGCCGTTATGAATAGTAATACCTAAATTTTGAAATTATATATATTTTATATTTTAAAATGGACTTTATTTTTGGATTCAGAATATCGAATTTATCCTAAGGTGAAATTTTGGTACTTTTCGGATAACTTTCATATTTTGATGAATAGTGAAAATTACTAAATTTTAATTAAAAACAACTTTTTTAATCAAAATAATTAATAGTGATAAATTATGAATTTTAGTAGTTTTAAAGTATATTTAGAATATATTTTTACCATTTAATATAATGTTGGTCATTGTACATAATTTTACAATTAAACCAAACATAAACAAGTGTCAATCTTTTGATAGTTATTACCTCTTAAAAACACGCTTTTTGTTTTGACAGCGGGAATTAATTTTAAATTAATTTCTGCCACTTCTGTGTTTTGAATTTAGAAAAATGGATTCCATATTTGGAATCAGGATGTCCAAATTGTGTAAATAGGTAACTTTTATTTTTAGACATTTTGAATAATTACTGTGGTAAATATTTTATTTACCATGGTTAAGGGTAAATCCGGTAAATAAGGGTTAAAAAAAATATTATAATAATACAAAATTAACCTAAAACGTGTCCTAACATTATTGGTGGACACATACCCGACCATGAGCATCCTTGGGTCAATTTGGGGACCCCTTGGATCCACTTGTATGTGGTAGGGACACTTTATATTAATAAAGTTAAAATAAAAATAAAAATGGCATAAGCTTACATCTTTTAGAAGAACAATTTTTACATAGGGTTATACATGTTGGATTTTCGATTATAAATATTCATTAGAAAGATAAAAAGATTTCCTAAATAATGATAATTTATTTATAATTTTTAGACATCAAATAATTTAAATTATTAATGACACAATAATGATGCAATGTTTACCTCATTAATAAATCATTTAAATAAATAAGATTATAATGGTTAAAATATTATCTAAAACCTGTCCAATTCTTATTGGTTGATGTTATTTAGAATATGAGTCATCTTATCTTCGACCTCAATGATTTTTGGACCATTATAAACCGAATATAATTATATTATAAAGTAATACTTTCACTCTTTCCTAAAGAGCCCCTCTTCTCCCTTATAAAAGGAGACCACTTCTACTCATTCCTGACACCTCTCAAGCCACTTGCCTCGTCCAAACTCTGCCCAAATAAGCTCCCCACATCCCTCTCCTCCTCCTTGAAGCTTCCCCTTAGGCAGAAAGAATTTCAAGAAGCCCTTTGGTTCCAACCAAAGTGAGTTACCTAAATTAAAGGAGGTTAACCTACCCCAACCAAGGAAAAGTACAAGGTAAGGGATTTTCTTATCTCACATTCAATTCCGTGAGATTTCCATTATTCGCCACTAAATTATTGAAAGTGGTGTATTGTGTACTGGTATTTGATATATATTATCATATTCATGTTATTCTGTAAATAATTTGGTGGTTATTAACTTTTGGCCATACGACTCAGTTGATTAACGTGGTAAGGGGTTTTCATCTCACTCCTTATTCCCGTGAGATTCATGCCATATTGCCACCATTACCTTTTGTGTGGTGTATGTACTGCCCATAATTATATTCATTGTGTAATACACTCTAATTTATGTGTACTTACATATTCATTGTATGATACCTATTTCATGGGTTGTATGTTTCATAAGTTACCAAACTGGTAAGGGTTATTTCACAATCTCTTCATTATCCGAGGTTGTTTATACGTAATAATCTACTGGGATCTCATTATCATCCACATCCATGTTTCTTCAAAATGTATTTCAAAACATTTTTAATATTTAAAAGAATATGGGTTAAAGTCATTTATACCCTTGTTTGATTTTTTATAAGAGGTTTATAAGGGAATCTTTCCGTCGTTTTCCAAACAAGGTGCTTTTTAACCTTTTCGACAGAATTAAGATAAGAATGTTTTTTTTAACTTATACGGCGGGTGCGGTTATTTTCCGCCGTTATAAAATCGTCAAAGCTTCCCTTAAAAGCTTATAAGATTATTTTCAAAGAAAATGTTTGATTTTATATGTATCTTAAATGATTTCAAAATAAAAGGAGATATTTCTTTAAAAAGAATTTTGATTTCATCTATGTCAACATCCTTTGATGGGTTTTAAGATTATTTGAAGTTGATTTATTATGATACAAAACTTCAATATTGTTTTGAAGGTTTTGTGATATGTTTGACTGTGGATGTGCTATTTTTATACCATTCATAGTTTATGGTGAAAGTATTGACATTTCGTATGCTAGTTCCAATAAGAATGTTTATGTTATATTTCAATCTTTACTTCATATGAATGTGTTGGACAAGTATATTCCAGGTTGGGGACTGGTTAAAGTAAGCCCTCCAGGTTGGGGACTGGTAAAAGTAAGCCTTCCAGGTTAGGGACTGGTAAAAGTATGCCCTACGGGTTGGTGTCCGGTTATTAGAGGCACTCCGGGTTGGTGTCCGGTTATTAGAGGCACTCCGGGTTGGTGTCCGGTTATTAGAGGCACTCCGGGTTGGTGTCTGGTTATTAGAGGCACTCCGGGTTGGGTTCCGGTTACAGTTAGCCCCAAGGTCTTGGGACGAGGCCTTGAAAAGTAATTAAAGTTTAGCATTATGCATTCCAACATTATGAAAGTGGTTATTGATTTTGCATGTGATTATTCGATTAGTAGAATATCCATGTGAATAAGTAAATGGCATTATCTAATTTTATTTATGCCATACTATGTTAAAAGTTCAAGATTAAAAGGCTTTTGTTTTAGTTATACATTTCCTTAAATGTTTATTCTTATTTATGAAAGTTTCCGCTATATTGTTATCTTTACTGGGCATTTGAGCTCACCCCTTTTTTATGTTTTATTTTTCCCAGGAAGTGAAGAAGTAAATTATGAATGACCTGCAGGGATATTATGAGGGGATTATAGTGTGGACTGTGGAAACATTATGTTGTTGTAGTAGTTTTTCATTTTATGATGTAATGTAAAACTTATTAATATATCTAGTGTTTCCAAGGCTACTAAACCAATCGGTCTTTCGAGATTTGATCTTTCTTTTGATCATGCCAATGTTATGTAATAATGCACCGGATCTGGGTAACTGGGGTCGGGGCGTTACAAGTATCATAAAGTTTTCTAGTCCAAGATGTATTATAATGATAAAAACAATTGGTAAATTTTATTAGATATATAATATGGTATTATACAAGAAACTACTCATTTTTAGAAGAGAATTTTCAGTTTTTCTTTTATGATATCTTGATTTTTGAGATAAGTATTTCACATGTTAGTAATTTTTTGATTATTAATTTGTCATGTTTTGGATAACTATTTATTTGTTTTTTAATTTATTCAAACACACATCTGATATGACTTAATGATATTTATTATTAATAATGGAGTGTTATTTTTCGGTAAGATATCTTCCAGTGGTTGCGGTTTCCATTTGGTTATTGGATTTTAATGCCCTTGTTAGCCATGTATTTTGGGACTTTTATATAGAAGATAATGTTAATTGTTGGGAAAAATATCACACTATAAACCAACTCATTATTTTATTTTATTTATTGTTGGTATTATATTGATTATGTGGAATTACTGGTTGTTTTTTGGAAAAATTTTGTTAGTTTTTTTGGAGGAATGTATGAGATGCACGGTTTGTGAATAGTGAAGAGAAACTATGAACTTGCCTAGTGCTTATAATGAAACCTATATATTAGATCATTCTAGGACACAAGGAAAGGAACACGTGCAAGCACCTCTTCTCAATATATTGTGCAGTCCCTCCAACCTCAAGGCATACGAAACAATATGTTTGGAGAATAATATGGTAGATCTTGCATCCATACTATGCAGTCTTCCCAGGTTAAAAATAAATTGAAATAAAATAAAACAAAATAAAACAAATTAAAATTATATTAATAATAAATATAAAATTATCAAAATGGAAAATTATTATTATTATTATTTTATATAAATTTTATTAATCCCATAAGGGGTCTCCTTCCACCACACCCAGGCGGCACCATCCCCCTCCCATTCCCAGGTTCGCAACACCCCCATCCTGTCGGGGATTCCAATTCATTTGAATCACCAGCTTATAGTGTGTTCACAATCAATTATCTTCTCCTAAACTCCTCATATTTTCTCCATATTTTTTTATTCTCTTCTATATGGTGCAGGAATTTCTTCCTTAACACAAACCTGATTTTGTGTGTTCCTCTTATCTATTCAGGGAGACAAGGGTTATCAGATTGTGTTGCGGCTGATTCCTACCAAAAAAATTGAAGGAATTGGTTCTGAAATTATTTTCAGTTATTTTTTATTCCACATTAAAACATTGGTTGTTTTTAATTTAGGGGTTTTGTGATTTATTTATTTTTGGTATTTTTCCTTAGTTCATTATTGAAACCCGTTCATGATGGTGACCTACAAATATATACATGGTTACATAGTATATATATATATATATATAATTTTTATAGATGTTCATTCATTGATCGGATATTATTTTTTTCAGGATGGGGAATTTATATTTTTATGTATACAAATGCATGTGTTTTTCTGAGAAAAGTGTTGATACAGACTGTCAACATCAAAATAATATTATTTTGAGTTATGTTCCTTATGTTCAAACCCTTAATTTGAAATATTTGATTTCATGATTTTTTTAAAAGATGGATTCCATATTATATGAAATTTATTTTTTTGGTAAATATATTTTCTAGTAATTATCATTTCAATAGCTATCACGATTTCCTTAATTCAACAAGTACATCCATTTTTATCATATTTTCAATTATCTTTATAAATATACTTTACCTTAACTATTAAAATGTAAATATTAATTGTTTTCAACGAAATATTATTAGGAATTATTTATTTATACAGTAAAATTATTAATTTTAAAATTATTATGCCCGATGAGCACTGTGGAAATGTTTTATGGAAGTGGAAATCCCTAATCTAGGAATTAACCTTGAATTAGAAATACCATTTATATGAAAAATGTATTATTCTTGATATGTTCCTTGTGATTAGGCTTTTAAATTATTATGTGACCAAAAAAATGAGATGATCAGAGGGAGGGATATCAATGGCCAGAAGTTGTATGGGATTTGGGAATAGAATATTAAATGTTTTTATATGATGACGTAATAAATCTCAACAAAATTTAGAAATGGAAAATGGGAATCCTAGGTACGTATGTTGAAATAATAGGTGTAGTATGATATATTATCCATTAGAGAGAGTCTTTATCCTCCCATCAGGATTACATGATAACACTAACTAAATAATGATGATATATATATTGTTTCTCAAGTAAGGGATTGATCATCGTGTCCACGATATGATCATTGGGGGAATGAGGATCACATGCCTTTTCTAGCAGTAGTTTCAAATTGATTTTCCATGTCTCTTCCTATTATTTACCACTATTTTCTTTTACAAAATATTGAATTCTCATTCCTTAGTTTCCATTACATGATTAAAATAATAATAATAATATTTCATGTCCTCAAATTTGTGGCACATATTGTTTTGATTTTATTATTTCGGCTCTTATTATGATAGCTTTCTCCCTACAATAAATGATTTATTTGAGATGTGTTTTTCTATAAATGATATATTGAATGTTTAATGGAATTTTGTTTTTTTATATGGAATCATTTTTATTATTTATTATGTGAATGAAAAAACCCTATTTTAATTTGTGTTCACAATAAACTAGAATGCCATGGCTTCCAAATTAATGTATATTCATATGGAATAGTTTATATATTCACATAAACTATGTTCTAATATGCATTCCTATATCTAGATCCTTATTTCTATTTTTGATTCATGCATCAAGCTCAGATTCGGTCTCTATGGATTGATGTTGGTTTAGTGGTCGGTGGTGACCCGTAGGGACATATAGAGGTATGCTCAGTTATATTTATTTTTTATATCCTATTAAGAAATATTTGATCTCTTTTAAATATTTTATAAATGTTTTCATGTTATAGAAAATTCCAAAATGAGTACACAAGACTCCAAGAAGTAGTTTCATTCCTCGGAGGATCAAAAAATCCTCTTAAAGATTTTCACGCGCCAGTTTGGGTGACCGGTACATGATTCACCAAACATGGTTCATGAAATTTTCATATTTTTTAATTCTATAAATATATGGGTAAAAAAAACTATGTCATCTCAGACTATTGTATAAAATATTATTTTATCATTTTAATTCATTACAAACATAATTGATCATCCTAAACCCCAAATCATATAGGATAACATTATGCTATTTAGACATTCATAGAATTCAAACTCTTTAGTTTTTACAGTGATGAAAACCTATTAAATAAATTTTTGAATATCCTTACACAACATCCCTTCAAATTTCACTTCCCTTCACATTGGTCATAATTTACCTTTACATAACATGTTCATACCATGATGTGTGAACATAATTACCATTACATAGCCTCATGTACATATCTAGTAATCATTAATAAGAAACCAAGGTACCAATTAATTTTTCATAGAATTACAACTTCTCTGGGTTCTTTTATGTGTGGCTTGAATAAAAATTATTGACATTAAATAGTTTATATTTAGGATCCTAATATTTTATAAAATTATATGTTAAGTGGAATATATGGAGGTCCTCATCAAGAGTTAATGAATAGGAAAATATTATTATAGAAATATTAACATTATAACCTAGCCAAATAAATTAGATATGAGGAGGATTAAATAATCATAAAATAAATATAGAGTGAATAAATAATTTATTTATTTATTAAAAATTAGGAAATAACCACTCAATTATTATTAATGTCATTTTATTGTTTAAAATATATGTCATCTCAAAAAATAATTATTATTTCTTTATGTGATGACATATTATAATTTTTTAACAATATTTATGAAATTTATTTCACAAAATGAAATTAATTTTTTATATTTAATTATTGGAAATATATTTATGTTAAATTTTCATAATATTATAAAATGTTTGATTCCTAAGTGAATAGTTAAAATAATGAATTTCATTTAATAATATATTTTCTTTTCTTACATTAGAATAGAAAAAATATTTTATATATTATTAATTAGTTTAATATGATTAAATATATTCCAAATATATTATTTTTAATGATTTTTACTCATAAATTTTTCTTAATACATTTTTAAGAGTTAAAAATGAAATATTCTGAAAAAATATTTTCTTCATATTTTACTAGTTTATTATTAAAATAAATATCATTACTTCTATGTTTTGAAATATTAAAAATGGATTCTATATTTGTAATCATGGGATCTAGAATTATTATATAGATATATTTTATTTAGTTTTCATTATGAATAGAATCCTTCGTAAATTTATATCAACTTGGTAAGGGTAAATCATTTAATTTAGGTTTAAAATAATATTATAATGTTTAAAAAAGGAACATAAAAAATGAATTAATATTATTTTAATAGTATATATCACCTATGAATTTAATAATTTAGAATATATTATATTTTTTCTTTATGAACATATTTTTCCTTTATATATTTTATATTTAGAAAGGGAAAAATCATTGTTTATATTTTATTATAATAAATTTTTTACATCGGGATTAAAAGAGGATACGTTCAGTTTCAAATGTTTAAATAAAATAATTTTTTCCATATAAATATATTTATAATATTTATCATTGAAATCATTACATTAATATCATAGGTTTCACTAAAACAATTTAGGTGCATATAGTGGAAGAATATATAAAATGATTTTTAAAACTCAAAATATATAAGTATTTGAGTGATTTATTGGTTTCTAGAATTTTTTTAGATATTTATAAAATATTTTAGCTATTCTAAATTTTTATTGTGTAATTACATTATGGTATTGATATTTTTTATTTTAAATTAAATAAATAATTTATTAAAAAATTTAATGGTATTTTATGTCATTTAATGATTTATTAATTGAATTAAAATTAATAAAAGACATATCATTATCAATTTATTGTGATATAGATGATCAAATCAACAATATTTCTTTTATGGGTTTTACCCCTTTCATACAATCTATATGGTCCCATAAATTAAAAAAATATATTTAATGATAATTTTTAAGAAGGGTTAATGAGGTTTAAACAATAAGATAAATGTGATAAAATCAACTAAAAATTTATAAATATTAATCTATTAAAATATTTAGAATTATCTGAATACTATAAAATAATACAATAATTTCCATACATTTTCATATTATAATTAATTTATATTATTTTAAAATTTTAAGAAAATTTAGTATTATACCTCCCCTCTCTTTTGGAATGGAAACTCAAATTCTACTAGCTTAACACTTCAAATTACATATTTCTCTTCCAATATCTAATCATATACCTTGTTAATAAAGATTAACAAATTAGTTTTTTTATCTACGATAGTAATCCATCCTTAGAGGTATTATGGTGTAATGAGAAGGAATTTGTCGTATGAATTGATATAATTCCTAACCGAGAATTTTCATTTTATTTTATATTCCACCGCTATAAAATATTTCATATCTTTGATGAGAAAATTAAATTAGAATTTTAAATATAAATAGATTTTATTATTTTAATTTTATAACATATATCCACCATCTTTTCCCTCAAATGGGAAATAAAAGTAACAATTTTGTGTATGACAAACTACCACCTCATGAACCATTGTATTTATTTCATTTACTTAATTTATAGATGATTTTTATAAGGTATTTAATATATACATATATATCATATTAATGAAGTATTTATATTTCAAAAAATATAATATATCATATACATTCATAACATTTTATTCACGAAAAAAAGATAAAATTGTTCTTGTATACATGTGGACTACCTCTTCCAAGAAGCGATGTGTTTAATTTTTCACCACAAAATCACATGGATGTTATATATATGTATATAAAAAAATAATATGTTATTTAGTATACAATTATAATATTTGAATAAAAAATAATACTTTCCTTATATACCTATGGATCAATGTAATATGTAAACGTTACTCATTTGTACTTACAACCTAACATCTCTATGATTGTAGAATAATTCATTTTTCATTATCATATTTATATTTTATTTTTTAGAGAATGAAAAATGCATAAAAATTATATATTAAATGAATATTATTCATGGTATTAGAGAAAAATTACTCATTTGACCACTACCAACACACTGAAATTGTTTTGAAACTATTGACTAAGCATTCTCAATGTACCTAATGTGAAATAAAATATTTATGCAATTAACTATGTAATTAAAAAAAGATTAAAGGAGAAGGAATTAAAAAATAAAATTTTTATAGAAATGTAAAATATATATGAGTTTGTTATATATGTGTAAACTAATATTTATATATATATATATTCATATATATTTGTTAAACATGAGGTGAGGGATTTAATCTATATATCCTTTTATTGTGAAATATTTAATGTTATAGACATAATTATCTTATGACATGTATATATTTCACTTTTTACATGTTATATAATGAATCATTAATAATTCAAGGTATTTTATGTAACATTCCAAACTATTTCATCCAAGTGGTTTTATCTTGAATGTAATGTTGTCGCGAGGGATTCTTAATAGAATTTCTTTTCATTGGATTATATCACATCTAAATTTAATATAATATTCCTTGAATATGTGTGAAGTTATTTTTTTATATATGTTGTATTTAATTTTTCATTTGATGGATTAATTTAGGTTATACATAATCCCTCAATTTATTAATTCTCAATTAAATTATATGATCTTTATGTTGCTTATTCATCTCAAATTCCCTTTTATTGAGCCGTTCCGTATAATATACACTTACTACCATTTAAAATATTTATGTTCTTCCTGTTGAGATATTATATCATTAATGTATCTTTTTATAGATATTTTATATTATTTTGATGTTATATATTTCAGGGGAAAATTATTCAAAATGTTTTAAAAGATGAAGCGGTTTTTATTATATAAATTTAAATTCCCTAAGAAACGATTCATGTAATGTTCCATGATTTTTTTATGTGGTTTATATAATTATTTATTAAGGAATATTTGAATATTAATTCATGGATTTTATTTTATTCACATATCCATGTCATCTATTGAAATTCAATTACGTTTTATTAGAATATTACCAAAGTGGTAAAAGATTTATGTTAGAATCTCATTTCATTCCAATATTGTTTATATTAAAGGTTATTTTTGAGGAATTACTATAGTTTTATTTTCATAATAAATATATCAGTTATTCCCCTATGATTCAAATTTTTTTCACATGTTTAATTCCCATTTCCTTGCTTATTGATTGAATAAACATTAATAAATTCTTTTGCGAGCTATATTGGTCTTGTGTCTTTAGGGTATCATTCTATTCTATATCAGTTTTTTGTAAGATATTTTGAAAAATACTTTTTACAATTCCTAAATGAGTTTAGAATGATATATTAATTTATATTATATCTTAATTTATAAGGTTTCTGTAGGAAATCTATAAACGTTTTTTGTATGGTTCACTATTGAATCTATTCAAATTTTTTTAAAATGTTTATTTTAATCTACAATGATGTAAAAATATTTTATATTCAACATGAATGTTATTATTATAAAAATTCCATTATATAATAAAAATTCTATTTTGAAATAATGTTATTTTTATAATATTTTATAATTGTTTTGTATTTAATGTTGATTTTCTAAGTAAAATGAATATTTTCCACAACATTGTTTTTAATAAGATGAAAAATGATTGTTTTCATTCTTAAACAAAAACAACCCTTGATATCACATATGATCTACTAGGGATATTTTATTATGAAATCATCCTAATTATTTATCAAGATATAGTATGATAATTTCAAATAAATTGATATAGATCACATTTTTTCCAACTGATAATAATGTAATTTGATGAATAATATAATTTCTTTTGAATTTAATGATGAAACATAAGATCTATACATTATATTAATGTTATGGTTCTTGGAAATTTTTAATGAGGATGTTTGGTTCTATTATTAACAATGGATTGGTGGTTCCTATATAAAATAAGGATCGATGGTTACATTATAATCCTAGAAAATCTTGGATTGTAATTTCCATCCAATGATTTAGGTATCAAAGTAGATCATAAAGTTATTCCAAGACTAAAATTTATTTTCAATGATATATAAATAGATTTTTTTGAGATTCTATAATGTTTTATCTATTCCTTATATGTGTTATTAAAATTAAAACTAATCAATATTGAGGTCACATATCTCATGATTTTGGATTTCGCTGACTCATATATTTTACAAATCATTATTCAATGTTTCATGATACATAATATATTTATTGATTTTTTTAAATTATTTTATGTTATGTCCATGAATGTTGTTTATGTTAAAATATCATTTTTCCAATAATATGTTAATTGATGACCTTCAATAATTAATGAATATTATTACCCATACATATCATTTTTTATCACTAATATTATGTTTCCTTTTCATTATTTTATAATGAATTATGGTAAATTATTTGATTATAGAAAGTTTTTACATGTGTTGAATTTTTTTGTGAATTATGATAACTAAAATGGAATATAAAAAGCTGTGTATAGTGGAAAATTTACCATCATGATGTCATGAGTGTTGTTAATAAGAGTTAATTTTCTAATTTTTTTGAAAAAACTATCCAAAAGTGGTCTGTTGGTAAATATTTTATCAAATATTTATTTTTAAATTTTTATGTTTAGGATGGATAGAATTTTGTAGAATTAATTTTTATTAACTCTAGAAATGTAATGCTTTTGTTTTTATCACATAATTTAGAAGTGGAAATTTGGGTTTTTTGTAGTACGTATTATATCAGCATTGAGAAAAATTTTGTGATCATGATGTTTTCATGTGATTTTGTCATAATATTATTCAATACCATAATGATTTTATGTGACTAAGGTTGAACACAAGTTCAATTTCATAGAAACCCATTATATTGTTTTATGTGATTAGATTCTTAGATGATTAAATACATATTGCAAGACTTTTTTTTAATGTTTTTTCTGTAACCCATATGAATAAAATAAAATATATTATTCATAATAAAATGATAATATTTTAATAGAAATTTTAAGTTGAAAGGAATGAGATAAACTACAAGGTAAAAGCATCAATGAATCTTGAAGTTATTGTCATTACATGGGATATATGTTATTTATTTATTTAAATGAGGACCTTTTCATGGAATAATATGTGATCAATTCACTCTAAATTTAGGTTTCAAAATTAATGTTGAATATTTTTATTGATTTTGTTTTTTTATATTTATCAAAGGATCAAAATTGATATTTTGGAGTTATTTATGATGTTTTAGGGATTATTGTTGTATTTCATCATATAGAGGTTTATTCATATTAATATTTATCTTAATAAATACTAACTATTTGGGTTATTATTTTTTTAATTATAGAAGAAAAAACTCATAACTATTTTTTGAATTTTCTGATCAGTTATATGAAAATATTAGTGCATCACACATTATAATGTGTCTTGAATAATCATTATTGGGAGAAAAATATGAGATTGTTGTGGAAAATGATTAATAGATGAAATTTTACATTCCATGTATGTATACTTCATTATGTTCTTAGTCTATAATGTAATGGAATTTCATAACCCTTCAAAAAATTATTTGGAAATAATTATAATATTATTTTCATATTTAATGAATCGATGATGGTTTCACCTCTATTTGATAGATAATATTTCAATAATTAACTTTATTATGATCATTAATGTTTTAATAATTTATGATATATTTCAGAATCCACCATTATTTAGGTAATAAAATTTTATTCCACATCAATATTTTCACATCCAATTAATTTTTTCCTATATAGAAAGCTATTTATTTTTTATTCTTGTTGACTGCCATTCTTCCCATTATTACTTATCATGACAATGTTTTCTTAACCATGTTTTGATGCGTAGTTTCAATAAAGTGTTTCTGTAATGTCAAACATCTAGTTACCAATAACTAAATTAATGTTTGGGGAGTCAATTTACTAAAATGAGATATTTTAATATCCTATGATTTTATAAATTACTATGTTTGATTGCATATATAACACACATCATAAGGTTTTATCAAATTCAAGAAAATATTATTATTTAAATTTTTCATCTATAACCTAAATGTTAAATTAGTGGGTAAGAATAGGAATAAATGCCTTATTAAATTCATATAATGTTCATAATAATTTAACAAACACACACTCAAACACATATATTGGTTAATTCTTATGTAATCAAAACACAATTTTTATTAATGTTATTTTATGATTTAAAAATATAATTTGATAAAACAAGTTTTTATTTATTTTTGAGATAAAATAATAAAATTTATTACTGATATATTTATAAAATATAAATGATTAAATGAAATTCATATGTGAAATTACATTATCAAAATTATCGTAAGGTGAAATTAAAAAAATTTATGAAGGGTTTGATTTTTAGTGAATACAAAATAATATTCAATTTTAGTAAAAAAATTAACAAGGAGGTCAATTTTGTTTAATCTAACCACTTTAAACTTTTCTTATTATTAATATTCAGGTTAGTTAATTTATGTCACCTATGTAATATAAAATTCAATAATTTTGGTGAAAAAATATTATAAGGATTTAATATTGACCATAATATATGAATTAATTTTTCATTATGAGTATCTCACATCCATAAAAATTCAACATTAAATTATATGACCTTTTGTTTCCATTTTATATTGATATTGATATTTATTTTATTTCATATATGGAAAAGATAGACCTTTTATTCTTTTTATTTTATAATATTTGTTTTCTGACATATTAATAAATTAAGGATATATTTAGTTATAAATGGTTATCTGAAAGACGAAGGATTTTTATATCATTTTTTATTTATAAAATTTTACTAATGAAATAATTACCTGAAATGATTTTTAAATATTGACATCGTGTGTGATAATGAAGATAAAAATTTAATAAAATGATTTTAAAAGGTCTAAAATTATCATTTTATTGAGCTATTGTGTACCAAAAAATAATTCGATATTTAAAATTTATTTTCTTTATAATTTTATACTTGAATGACTTATTTTTATTGATTATTTTAATGTCAAATTAAATGAATATTGTCAAAAATAGAAATAATGTTATTTTATTTTAAAAATTTTCAATTAAATGAATAAAAATTCTTAATAATATTATATTATTTTCATGTTATGGGGATATTATTAAATAAATTTACCATGGTTGATTTTTCGTCTATTTATTAATTTAATTATATCTATATTTTACCCTAATGAGTAATTTTTTTCCACATTAATATTAAAAAAGGGTTATCCCGGGGTTAAAGATATCATAATAGTAATAATATAAGCTAAATTTCCCTTTTTCTTCTATATAAGTAATTTTTTTTCCATTCCTCACATTCTAAATCCCTTATTACCTTCCAATATTCCAATATATCTTGATAAGCATGAACAATCATGATTTTTATGAAGGTTTTCCCCAACTCCCACTCTAGAATATGGATTCAAGAGAGGCCTCATGTATCTTAAATATGATACTATGGATCATTTTCAGTAACATCTCCAACCATTTTACCTTTTTGAAATGATCATATTTATAAAATGTAGTTTACAAGATCTAGTGATTTTTGTTCCTCTCAAAAAATTCCACACGGTGATTCAGTTTTCGTTGATTGAAAAATATTTTCTCACATGGTTCATAGATACTAGAAAATGCAATAGGTTTATCTTATAATGACTTATATTGTTATAAATTTTTCATAAGAAACAATATTCTTATACCACAATGATTTAGGAAATCACTCTTAAACTCCAACTACAATTTTATAATGTATCTATTAAATGTATTCTTTGAAATTTTGTTGGCCATTTTTTATGTTTAGATATTTTAAAAGATTCCTTTTTTCATCCAATTATCCATGTATCTATGTGGATGTTAATGTTTTAAATCCTATAGTATAATTGATGTGGATTATTGATAGAAAAGAATTTCATTATCAATATGAAGTTGTATTCGAGTTATATACCAATCATTTCATGATGGGTAGATGTGTGGGGAATATAATATGAACATTACATTATATAGAAAATCATGGTGTGAGTGAACTAATAACAAAATAAAAATTTGGGACAGACTATGAATCATTCCTTCTAGCTGATCAAAAGGTTTGAAATGGGGAAATTCATAACAATTTATTTCAGAAAGGGGGAATACCCCATAATCCAAAACTATATACTACAAACATCTTCATCGATTTTAGGCCTGATTTGGTTGATCACATGCCGCCCGTGAAAACACAAGGTGATTCTGGGGATGGTGGTGTTATAGATAATTCACAAATTATTCATGGAGTATATATATAAATATACATAAACCCGTATATTATTTTGAAATAGTGTGACTTGGCTAAAAACCTTCTCACAAGTTTGTGCTTTAGGAGGTAGTGGATAAATGACTAACATGAAACATTTCCACCAAAATGTACAGCAGGTAAGAAAATTTTAATGAATTTTTTTAATGTATATAACATCAAAATTCCCGGATATAAATATTCTAATAATTAAACATAGTAACTGAGTTGTAGGATTGGGAATTGAGGTGCCTATTTAGGATAATAGTGTATCACTATGGGCGCAAATATCGAGTGAGGGGATATGATCCTATAGGGAAGATTCTAGTGAGGTTATTTCATATCACATGTTAGACTACACTATATAGATATGTCATAGTATATGAATTTTCAATCCAATAAGGATAATGGTGTAGAAAAAAACAGAAATTTGGGAAGCTACATTAGTCTGAAATGGTTTAAGAAAAAATAATCCAAGGACAACTCTCATTTACTCAAACTAGTATAAATATGGTTTTTTAATATTAGGATAAAAGAGTAAAATATTGAGATTTATTCTTGTTATCATGATAGGTATAATATAATTAACCTTCAACATGAATTTTTTATGAATGTATAGATTCTAGAGATCATGAGTGGCCTAGTTAATGAATGTAAACATAAAATTAGAAGTAGAGGGACATTGATACTCTAGATTGTCCACAAATGTGGTCATATTTGATATTTTCAACACTCATAGTGGATTCATAGTTGAAAAAAATTGGGATTTAGTTTATGATTATGGATAAAATGATTCATTTTTTAGTTAACTATTCATTCAGAGGAATAAATTTTAAAGGATGCTTTATTGATTAATGCCTCGTAATAGGTAATTGAAAGGATTTTTGAAATGGTGATTCAGTTTAAAAACAAAAGTGAGTAGTGTTTTTGGATATACAAGAATTATAAAAATTTTATAAGGGGATTAAATTAAGGGAATGTAATATTAGAGGAGTACATTCAGTCTTGGGGAAAGATGGGTGATCTTTTTGAAGACATTATCAAGGTTGATCATTATACAAAGGTGATCATTCCCCTATAAATTAGATATGGATATATTTTCAAATAAACCTAAGATTTATTTTAATTATTTTGTGATATCTTAATTTTTATAACATTTGAGATTTTAGAAAAGTGGTTTATCAATTTTCGATATATGTTTTTATGAATATAAATAGATAACTGTCAGTATATCTATCATAATGGTTCCTCCCCTCTCTTATAAAAAGTAACCTCATATGCTATTTTATTAAAATATAGAAACCCAATTTAATAATACATTATCTCCATGTATTCCTTACTAGAATACATCTCTGTATTATAGAAGTTTATTTTCTACATAAAACCATCCGTATAGGGCTTAAAGTGTAATGTATTGCAGATTTTTCAAGGAAGAGGTATAGTTCTTTGTTGAAAGTTTTCTTCTAATTTCTTCTTCCACATAAATAAACTATTTTCTAACCATATGGAGATAATTAAATAATTAATCTAATTATAATTATATTTTATTGTTATAATTATATAATTTTTCTATATTATTGCCCTTCAAATTTAAAATGAAATAACCAATAATGTGTATAGTTCAAAACCACCTCGCAAATAGTTGTAAATCATTTTCTTTCAACACAGAATATGGATGAATTTATTGGTAGATTTAATTTATTCATATTAATAATTAAATATTATCATTATTAAAATATAATATATCATTTAAATTATTAAATTTTAATTCACTTTAAAATGAAATGTATGTTCATGGTTATGTGTGGACTACCATATCCACAAAGTGATATGATTCATTTTTCCTGACCACATCACTTGGATGATATATATAATTATATTAAAGGAATAATATGTCATTTATTATATACTTATCATTCCATAATAATAAATAATTAATTACCTTATTTCTATAATTATCATTGAAAAATGGAAACATTACTCACATATACGTATGACCTACCATCTCTAGGATTGTAAATAAATTAATTTTCATAAATATATTTAATTTTTTCCATTAATGTAATAAATAATTTATAAATATTATAAAATTTCCATTATTATTATTCTTGTGATTATATTACAATAACCACTTTAACCATGGTTGACACACCAGATGTGTTTTTAAATTATGGAAAAAAATATTTACAAAGATCCTTTGTGAACATATAAAATTATAAAATTAAATAAGTAATTAAAATATATTGATTAATGATAACGTATTGAGCCAATATAATTTTCTTATTTAATTTTTTTATTTTAATATACATGTGAAAATATAAATATATTTAATGTATGGACTCAGAGAAAGTTATTTTATCTCAATATACATACATTGAGGAATATTTTAATGTTTTATCATAATTCATTTTACAAGGTGTATATACATCCAATTTTACAAGTAATATCATGAATCATTAATACTTCAAGGTTATTTATATTAAAATGCAAATTATTTGACCCAATAAAATTTTACATGAGGTTTACCAAGTGGTATGAGTTTCTCAACTCAACTTCATTTAATTCAGATATGTCACTTAATATTTTAAACTAGTATTCCTTTATTATGTGTGAAATGGACATTTATTTTTTTATAGTGTATTTTCATATTTTTTTCAGGGATTTACACTTTTTACATAGAGTCTCCGAATTCAATAAATCTCAATTCAATGATATGATCATTTTACTGGTTATTAATATCAAATTAATTTTATTTGATATAATTATTAGAATATTTTCTTATTTTGTGATGGATTATATTCTTAATACTAGGATATTATATCATTACATACCATTTTATCATGAAAATATATGTTCTTATCATGTACTCAATTGCAATGAAAATTGAATAATATTTTATAAATTATTTTTGTGTTTTAATATCATTTTCATTTTCCTATGACATAATTCATGTCATCCACCACAATTTTCTTCTATAGTGTACTTAGTTGACCATTATTGAATTTTGGTTTCTATTTGATACATTTCATGGGGCTCATTGAACGGTATCATATTATATATTTCAATTAATTTTGATTTTAAATTTTACCAAAGTGGTAAAGGATTTAATTTACAATATGCTATAATTTTGATATTTTTTATGATGAAGGATCTTTTCAAAGAAATAATATAATCTTATTTTCCTAAAACATATATCCTTTCATCACTTCTGGCTATGAATGTGGTTCAACTTTTTAATTTCCATTTCATCACATATTAATTGAATAATCATTGATAAATATATTTATATGTGATATTGATCAAGTATTATCCTTTAGATGTTGAATATTTCACTTTTTTATCAATACGTTCTGATTTTTTTTATAAATATTATTTTCACCACATATATTAATTTCTATATAAATATTGAAGGATAATTGATTGTTTTTAAAATATTTTGGAAATAATATCTCTTATCTTCTAATATATTGGTCACTTTTGAATATATTTACAAAAATTATTGAAGAGAATATGTATTTATAATGATAGTGAAATGAATTCATTTTTATTGTTATTATGGTTTTTTTGAATATACACCTATAATGTTGAACATTTGTTTTTAATGAATATCATTCTTTCAAAATTTTATAAATTTCATGTTTTTAATACTGATTTTCAAAATTAAATTATCATTTTCATCATGAATTTTATTATATAACATTTTTTATAATGTTTCAATTCATAATAAAAAACAACCATTAATCCATTATATGATTCACTGGGGATATGTTGAAATTATACTGCCTATATTCTCTCATTGTATGGATGATTGTTTCATTCAAATATATTCTCATGGATTCTATTTGTTTTTCATTGGTAAAAAATAATACGAAAGGAATAATAGTTTTTCTTTCAATTTTTATAATGAAATGAATTATATATTATTTTTATTCATGTTGTTGTTCTTGGAAATTTTGTAGCAAAATGGGTTTTTTTAATAAACAATGGAGGGGTTGTTAAATTATAAACCAATAATGGTTGGTGACATCATATAAAATGTATGAGGGGTTCCATGAGTTCCCTATAATGCTTTGGGTATGGAACTAAACCATATGGTTTTTCAAATTATAAGGGTTCTATAAAGACAATTTTATTAGACATCAATGTTTTTTCTTTGTTCATTCTATGTTTTAAATTTTTTCCCTAAATCAATATTGACATCACATGGACCATGATTGTTGATTCTAAAGAATCATTCTTATGATAAAGCTTTTTTCCATGTTTCATGTTTTATAATCCTAGTATTTATTGGTATAAAGTATATAGTTTCTTAATTATTATTATTTGTCATGAAATCATTCCATTTTCCCACATTATGTTCATTGGGGAAATTCAATTTTTCCTGCATATGTTTACCCTTATGGAAAATTTTGGCTCACCATTATAATGCTTCATATTTCATAGGATTTAAAGAATAATGAAAAATTATTTCTGTCGAGAAAGGTTTCATATGATAAATAAATCTGGGATATTTTCTAGACATAATATGAAATATTATAAGGTAGGAATAATGATAAAATCCTCTAATAAATCCTTGAGTTCTATTTATGAATGATATTTTCCAAATTTTATGAATCGATAATCCAAATATTTTATTGGGTATGTAAAGGATCTAATATATTTTTTAGATTTTAAAAGTAATTGATGGGAAAAAAAATTTCTAACATTTTTTTAACAATTCAATATATTTTATGTTTATATTTCTATCACTAGATTTGGGAGTGTGGGAATTGGGTCCTAACATTAGATATAATTCTTACCCTTACAAAATAATCTATATAACATCCAACAACATTAATCTAGTCTTCACTAGATATCTTAATCATCCAAACTGATCTAAAATACATGTCTAAGAACACTTCATCAAATTATAGATGATATTTCATACACCATAAAAATAATAGTCAATATACTTTTAATAATCCAAAAATTATATACTATCTCATGAAAAATCATCGGCATGTAATTAAACATTTATATAATTCACACAAACTTCATCATAAAACACATATCAATTGAATAAAATATATGAATGAAACTCTTGGTAAAATAAAATAAATGTGATATCTATTTCACACATCTAATTAAAATAGAGTTCTATATTAAATATATTATCAGTAATTCCAATCATAAAATCAGGGTTGCTATAATGGGTATGGTTGTGCTTTGGGTGTTTTCAGCTATTGATCCAACTATTAGTAAAAGGGACTAGAAAACCATGGATCCTATGATATAATTTCAAATGAATAATTTGATCCTATTATATTATTTTATATAGTAATTCTATGTGATATAGTGTTAGTCAAAAGTCTGAGGGACCCTTAATTTTCAAGCATTGTGGATGTATTGTTCTACTGTAAAAATTGATGAAATAGGTAAAATTCATCTATGAAATGAAAAAACTGATCAGATATAATAGAATAAATGTTTTTTGGTAACATTTATTTCATTTTTGATTAACTATTATATATATAGATATTATCTAATGAAGTCATTATGGGTGGTCAGTTTTGTTCAAACTGAAACTATACATGTTTCCTTGAAGGTTTTTGTAGAAATTATTTTATATATAATAGGTAATGGTAGAGGATGAATACCATGATCCTCATGGAGATGGATGTTCTAGTAGATCTTGAGAATGAGTGTTTTTTTATATGGGATGATTTGTTTCATTATTCTAGTTTGGTTTGATTATTCTAAAGGAAATCAGTTTAGTTTTATGAAATACATGACATGGGGGATGTTTGATTCTTCAAATTTATATATTTTTACATTTACTATTATAAATATTTAATTTTGTTTTTTTTCTATTATTATTAATTATATCATGATTTTTTAGTCTCTCCATTAACACCCCATATTTTCTCACTTCAAAGTATGTGAGGGAACAAAGTGAAGAGAATATAATGAGAGTTGATTATCCACCACCTTATACCACAAATAAAACTATATTCTAGTATGTCAATCCAATTATATTGAATATTCCATCAAACATGGTGATAAAATCCAAAAAGAACTAGATAATAAGTGAATAAGGAGATATATTCCATGAATTTAAAAGGTTAAAGGTCATATTACCTCGTTATATTCTCCTCACATGGTTCCCTCTAATAGATTATAATAATTAAGGTGTTGATAATGGACTTTTGGTACACCATTTTCGGCTCCCATGAACTATTTTCTTTATGAAATTATGCATCATTTTTATGTAAATAAATTACACTTAACTATAGATATTATCTAATGTTAAATAATTTTTACGTTTAATAAGATTTACATATAACTTGAAAAAGATATAATTCGTAAACTCATAAAAAATATAACTAAACCGTATATAATCACACAAATAAAAATAACACATACTATCTATTATCATATATTCCTTATGCTTTTTATCATTTAATGTATTGTTAAAACTCAATATATGCATACACAATTCATGTAATATACTTATGTGAACATATGATACTCCTTAATAAATCCTTTATTTATCTTCATATATAAAATAAGATCGTTTTAATAATTTCATGATAATGGATTCATATTAATAGTTTAAAACACTTTTTAAAAATCCATCTAAACTTATTTCATCACAAAACCATATGTTTGGTTGTTAATAACTATTTTTTTTCTAATTATCCTTCTTTATATGTTCATCAACACAATCATTTTCTGATCTTTTTTCTTCATAATTTATCATTGACGCCATTTTTGTGGAAAAATATTACTATTTACATTTTATTTACAAAATAATCAAAACTCCTTTTTAGGATATAATGTAATATTTTCCTTGATCAAACTAATATGATTACCTCCAATAATTATCTATACAAATAGTCCATAATATTTTCTTTAATTAATTAACATTCACTTTGATCATTAAAGATTTTATTTTTAAATTATTAATTACTAATATAATATAATTCCAATTACCCTCCCACTAATATTTCATGTATAATATTCATTGTGGAATATAATATTTTTATATATAAAAAATTATTTATTGAAATAATACTTATTTGTTTTTGTGTAATATTAAATAAATGATCTATCATATCCATAACATATATGGAAATATATATTTTCATAGAATTATCATATTAATGCTGTATTATTCTTCATACAATAAAATTGATTGGTTGTGGGATATTACACATCATATTTTATTCAATATCTTAAATATTATATTCTCTATATATAAAACTACTATTACCCTGGTAATCGTTTTAAACATGTTATATTTATTGATAAAATAAAAATCATTTGTATTGGAACACCATCATTTAATGATCATGAAAAAACATTATTATTTTTTGAAATATATTATCTTATAAGTGAAATATGATAAGAACTAACATCATTTATTTTGGTATTTCAGCACTTAAAATATCCAATTTTCTAACATCATAATTCAACAATCCTTTTAATTATCATTTAAATTAGAATAGTAAGATCCATTAATTAATATCATTTTATTGAACATAAATATATTTTCAAAACTTTTCAAAATAAAATTAGTATTACATATATTAAAAAATTATATATTTTTTTTATAATAAGTATACCTGCAAAAAACAGTCTATGTATTTGCATATACTCTTTTTTGTATCATGGCTAATTCAATAACAAATGGAATTTTGTCTTATTTTTACCTCACCCACTTATGTATTAATGAGAAAGGATTAAATTTATTGATTTATAATATTATTTATAAAACCTAAATATTTATCATCATGTACAATATATTGTGTAATAGATCATAGAAATTATGTTTCATTCTCCAATATCCCTGAAATATTGACAAAACTATTCAAAGTCATTAATAATTTTATTCCCATTACAGGAACACTTCCACTAATGACTTTAGAACGATTTAACCAACAAGACCAAGACATAGTTTATATCATAATTATCTCAAACTCATTAACATACTAAATAATATTAAATATATGGTTATAGTCTAATATTATTATATTTTTATCACAAGTATTTCATTTTAAAATATCAACTGAATCATTATATTCTTCTCATTAGAATCTAGAAGAAGTTATTTATTAATTTTATTAAAAGATTACACTAGAATAAATGTGTCTAAAAAATAGAGTATTTTTATGTTATGAATAACTAGTATGTTAGAAACCTATAAAGTTTCATACATTAAACATATCTAATCAATTATATAGGTTTAATTGTAATGATAATTGATTATTATTCCATCTATATATAATAAATTATTTTGTTATATGACTACTATGACTTTCATTCATAAAAGAATTATTTTATTAATTATGATCCCATTAAAATGATGACCCCTAATAAAAATAGGATTCCCTATATTTGGATTCGATCAATATATCTTTATTTATTGATTCAAAATTAGTGTTCATGTCATCACATAGCTATTTATGTAGGCCATCATACCAACCAATTATTATATGAAACTTTAATGATTGAACTAACTATATTATTCCAAATCCATCTTTTTCACATACCCAACATAATTTCCTAAGTAATATTCCAAGAGACTTAGCAACTTAATCTAAAAAAAAGAACCGAAAAAATGGGGTACATAAATCAGGGGATCACTTAATTACATTATTCCTTTAAAAAAGATAATCCATGTGTTTCTATATTTGTCACTAAAACTCTTAGATGAAAGACTAATGTATTGAAAATTGGTTTATTTGGAAAAAATACCTCACATAAAGATATATTAAAAGTGATTTAATCTCGACATCATGTCCTAGGTTATTAAATTTATATGTACTCGTTCTTTTAATGATTTAGTTTTTAACCCATATTCATTCAATCAAATAAATATGTTCAAATCTAATTGATGTGTATCCTTATAAAAAACAACAAATTGTGTCATTGTTTCAAATTATAAATTAACTATATTTATACACATCATAGTTCAGCTCATGAATAAGGTACATTTACTACTTTCATTTTAATAATTATAGTCATAAGAAATTAAAAATAGGTTATTATTATTATTTCATTAAAAGATAATAATCCCAAATTATTTTTTATAAGTAAAATCCCACCTGTCTACTGAGATGCTTAGACCAATTTTCCTATGCCCATGGATACTCTACATAACTAAAATAGAAATCCTATTATTATTCTACCAAAAAAATGTATAATCATTAATTAATTTTTTCATTCTACCTCATATTCATTGAAATAAAAATTTAATGTAAAAGTCATCAAAATAAATTATAATACCTAATATGTTAATCATTATAACAATGTAAAACAATTTAAATAATATGTTTTATAGATTAAATGATTAATGTAAGATTATGATAGAATGAAATTTTATATCACATTGGTGGATGTTTAAGACTCATACATCATTTGAATCACACATTATTTTTAGGTGCCACCAAGAACCCTGAGAGCAGTGAAGTTATGTAAATAATAATTTATTGTGATATAATTTAGATTTCATTTGTAAATTATTTTTATACGATTTTATTAACTATTATAGACTCTATATTTTTTAGACACCATTGGTTGTGGTCCACCGAGTTATACTCACCCCAACTCAGTCTACCTGATTAGAACTAGAATGGACATTATGTTACTAAAACAAGATAAGGGAAACAAACCTTTATTATATGAGTGGATTTGGATACACGAAAGAGCATGGATGGGGGAAGTAGACTTGATGTTAGGACCCTCATGACGATTTGGATGAGTGTCTTTATTTTTTTCATTTGACATTCGATGCTTATAATGAATGAGATATAAAGATTGTTGGTTTGTGGTCATTTATCCATGTTTATCACCATCCTGTTATGTTGACCCAATTTGTTCATGTATTAACCTATTTATTTTTATTGTAAATTGGATTTTTTTTATTCATTTAAACTTTTATGGTGAGTTAATAGAGTGGGTATAGTCTCCTCACAATACACATTAGACCCTCGGTGCATGTTAGTCACCTCTAGAATACCAAGAGTCATATCTAAGGTCATATAACATACCAGATTGGGGCACTGGCATGTGAAACCTAGTTCAGGAAAATACAAAGTATAATCCAATTTTTTTTATTTAATTTCCAGTTTTATTACTATTTAGTAAAGGTAGATAGGATTCTACGATGATTAAACCCTGGTCATCTGATTTTCCATTAGAGTATCTAACCAATGTACTAAGGAAACCCACCGTTCCCAAAGTGTGATTATTGTTCTTGACATTTTCTGTTATAGTTAGATGATATTTCACATTATAAATTTCAATTTTTGTGTGATATTTCTAATTATCTATGATTTTTCACATGGACATATATATAATGAGTGTTTTGTATACATTCATCATTTTAGGAAACTCAGAATTTTATGGCACATGAATCATTTTAGGAGTACACAAAATATTATTTTTTGTATTATTGGTTGTAATGAATACTATTTTCATTATTTTAGTATATTAAAATATGAAATGGTTCCTAAAATGAAATTTGAAATTTTAGATGATGTCAAATTTGATATTTTAAAATAAATAAAATGGATGTATGGTGAGAATTAGAAATTATAAATGTGGATTACCATGTGTTATCTGTGACCCAATTGAGGGATTGTTGATAGTATTGATAGTGCATCAGTTTTGACTATGTGGAGTGGTATGGGGGAATAATTGATATGGATTTAAGAGTATCCCACTTTTTAAAATATGACGAGATGTGTTATGTTCCCTATTATGTTTTTTTATGATTTTATAGATATTACCTCGTTAAGAAATTTTTGATAGGAATACAAGAGTACATGTATGGAATTTCCTTTCCATAAGTGGCGATTAAGGCCCCCATAGTTGTGGTTGAAGTAGTTAGAGAGTAGTTCAATGAGAAATTTTATCACATTATGAAGTTTATGGAAGGGGACCCAGTGATGGATGTGGAAAATATTTCAAACCTGATATAGGAGTTCCATTTGTACAACCCTCTTCCATTCCCTAGAGAGGGTGGACCAGAGGAAGCTGAGTTTTGTATTGATTCAATATAAATAATCCTTTACCATTTAGATATACCATTATAGTGGAGAGTCAAATTGGGTTATTATATGATATTTATATTAGTAAAAAATTGATGGGGTTTTGAGAAATTGGATAAGTGTAACATCCCAGATATTTTATGTAATTAATTAATGAATTATAATTTATATAAATAATGTTATAAAATTTTGTGTTTTCATTTAATCAAAATTTATTTTTTACTTTAATTTGTATTATTTTTCATCATGTCACTATATGTTAAAAATATATATATTAATTACACTTTCATATATTTTTTATCTAATAACATTTTTTACATGCTGTTTTAATAAATAAAAATAAATAAATAAATATAAATAATGGTAATAATAAATGTAATATATTATTATAATGTTTTTAATTAGAATAGTCTATAATATAATTATTACTAATAATGATTATAAATATAAGTAAAAAAATTAATAATAATTTAAATAAATACAATTTTTTAAAAAAAGACTTAATATTATTTAAATTTTTTTTAATGGTGATAAATTATGTTTGTAATTTTATTAATATATATATGTATATATATTATTTTTTTAAACTGTATATTAATACAATTTTAACTTATGTTTAATAAAAGTTTAATCTGTATTTATGAATTAAAGGTGTTATATATATATATATGATATATGATAATTGTTTTATGAAATTATAAATGAATTAAAAAAAATCAAGAATCCCGTAATGTGGGATTTTTGTTTCGTAGGTGAGTCCGGCGAAGGTAGGGTTTCAGTTCAAGTGTCATGAGCAGAGGAAGCCGAGGTTGGGTTCGAGAGGAGAAGTCACGTGCAACGCCATTGGTTCGTCTAGGAGACGTTGCTCCAATGTGAGGGAGTCATTAGTCTTGTTGTCATGCAACAATGTTCTTCGGGAATCGATGTCTGGTGTTCTGGATTTGATACTGAATAAGATTATAGTTCTGTATTTGAGTTATGGTGAGGGTTTCTATGTTCAATGATTGAAACACGATTAAGATTTTCTACATCCTATCTACACCACTGTGATGTTTTGAACCCGATTTGGGGAAATTGATCCCCAATTTGTTTGAACTCGTAGATATGATTTGTATATTCAATTTCCATTTACCCAAATTTCATTTCAGATTCTCTTTTGGCTGTAATAAGTTCTTATTTGTCAATTTCACTGTTTTCCTCTATAATTCGGATAATTAGTGCGATTTTTGTCGATTTCGTTATTTTTTTCTCTAAATGTTGACGGCTGCATTGTGTTCTTATTATTAAATTATGATTCCCCGAGTAAGTTTTATATATTTTAATTTGTTTAATTATCCCAAAAATCTTATCAATATGGCATGTATCTGTCTGTAGTTATACTTATGTGAGATTTAATTCTTCATCCCATCGTTTTCGATGTTTTTTTAAATTAATTTATTAAATTTAAAAATCATTGATGGAAGTCGTATATATAAATTAAATATATTACTTTTCCATGAAGATTGCATTTAGAACCACATGTTGTGATTCTATTATACAAAGATGTTGCACCTATAAAAATCCTCGGATGGGAGAAATAACCAGCACAATCTTTTATTTTATTTCCTCTATTTCAAATTCTGAGAGATTGAGAGTCATAGTGATATCATGAATAATAGGAGGATGGAGGCTCCAAAATAGGCCCCCTTCTCATGTTTTTGGTAATGAAATTATGTATTTTCAAAAACATTCTATGAAATGACATATTATTATTTTTGTAGTAGATTACTTCATATGCATTCTTTACACTTTCAATTTTATTTTATTTTTGTAGGTGACATACTATCTATTGTTTTTCCAGCTTATATTGTTGTTTTCCTAATAGGTGAAAATCCCAGTCTTATAGAATATTAATTTTGAGATTTGTTTTGAACATTAAGATTTTATTAGTAAGGTATCCATTTATTAAAATGATTTGTATTTTATGATATGAAACCAGATTACATATTTCAGTATTCATCTTTTAATTATTTTCTATATATGTAATTTTTTACTTGTGTAATGGGAGTTTTCTCAATTAAAATTATAATCCCATTTTTTGTGGTTTCTAATTTTTTAAATATTTTAATTCCATGTTTTATACTTTTATGAAATCAAAATCTTTATTTTGAACCCACAAACTGAATATGTTTGTGTTTTTTTCATGCATGATATATATATATATATATACTTAAAGTCATGTTCCTTATAATATAAGTACAAATAAATTAAGGATTTTATTTAGTAATGAAATGTTTCATTGATGATTTTTGTGCACGTCACATAATAATCCATGGTTATTGATTAATAGAATTGTGCATTCACCATTTTTGTTATTTTATACCTTCATGTCCTTTTATGCATAAATGAAAATTAATAAATATGTCTTTGAAAATTTTCAGTTCGTGGATGTTGATTAAATATCCATGTTATTATGAAATGTCATATATAATGAGATGTGATCATATAAAGAAACATATGTAATTTTCTGTAAAGATTAGTATTTACTTATTCCAAGAACGTTTATGAATATATTTTCGAAACTAAAACACCAATGAAAATTACATGTATATATAAGGAATGCTAATAGAAAAATCATTTATAAAAATAAGTACTAAAACATTGTAAATGCGATAGGTAATTGGATAGTGAATTCATCCTTTAAGTTGGTAGGCCCTAGATAGCCTTCAATGTTACGAGAGACCTTAGTTGTTTTGTTTTTAATATCATACTTAATATTTTCAATCGAATTATTTTATTAATATAAAAGTGTTTTCAAAGTATAATTAATTTTAAAAGAAATTTTTTATAAATGTATTTCAAGATAAACATTTCAAATGTATTATCGAAGTGATTTTTTAAAAAGGGAATTTAAAAGGCTTTCAAAACACCTTACTTGGCACTTTTTGTGCTCACCCTATGTTTAAAACAAAATTTCACAGGTTTCCTTGAAATCTAGATTTGATCATCTTTGAATTAGCTTACACGAAAGTGGAGTTGGTTTTTCTTTTCATATTAATTTATTCTGTAACTCTGATGTTTTTTACCATGTTTCTTTTCACCAAAAAACTAGACTGGAAAAAGATACTTGTTTGTTTAAAATGTTGTTAATTGTTCAGTTTCCTTAACAGAAAAAATATTTACAACGCATATTTTTATGCACCGAGTCCGGAAGAGTGGGATCAGAGCATTAAAATTGGTATCAGAGGAACAATGTAGACACCTTTGGAGATTAGATGTTTTCTTTTGAGAAAAAATGATCTATGTGTTATAATTTTCTTTGGATAACTATGTCCCATTAGAAATTCTATAATTCTGAATATGTAAATTGAGAATTTTCTAATTTTTGAAAAAATAATTGGGAGGTTTCAATTCATTAACGAGGGGGGGATGTAACATCCCAGATATTTTAAGAAATGAATTATAATTAATAGAATTGTGATTAAATTTTGTGTATTCATTTTATAAAAATGTAATTTGTTACTTTAATTTATATTATTTTTCATCGTGTCACTATATATTAAAAAATCTATAAATTATTTATATGTTCATATATTTTTCATCAAATAGTTTTTTAACATGTATTTTAATAAATAAAACATAACAAAAGATATATAATTAAAGGTAATAATAAATGTAAAATATTATTATAATATTTTCAATTAGAATAACTTCTAATAAATTTATAACAAATATTGATTATAAATGAAGGTAAAATGAACAACAATAATAATAATTTAAAGAAATAAATTTCATTAAAAAAAGAATTTACATTTTTTACTAATTTATTTTATGTTGAAAGATTATGTTTCTAATTTTATTAAAATATATTTATAATATTTTATAAAACTGTATGTTAATAAATTATTACCTTATGGTTAATACAAATTTTAATTGTATTTATGAATTAAAAGTGTTATATATATATATATCAAATATGATAATTGTTTTATTAAATGATAAACTATTTAAATAAAAAAAATCAAGAATCCCGTAATACGAGATTTTTGTTTCAGAGGAGAGTCCGGAACTGGTATAGTATCAGTTCAACAATTACGAGCATATGAGAACGAGGTCAGGTTCGAGAGCAGAAGTCGAGAGCAGCACTGTCATTTTCGTCTAGGAGACGTCACACCGATGTGAGGGACTCCTCGGTCGGGTCATCACGTATCAATTTTCATCGGGAATTGATGTCTGATGATGTGGATTCTAAGCCGAATAGGATTCTGGTTCTTGATTTGAGTTCAGGTGAGGGTTTCTATGTTCACTGTTCAATGTACTGTTAATATCTTCTATATAGTATCTACACCGAGTTGATGTTTTGAACCAAATTTGGGGCAATCTACCCCTGATTTTATTGAACATGATGATATGATTTGTATATTTATTTTCAGTTTACCGGAATCTCATTTCATATTCTCATTAGTGTGTAATAAGTTATGATTTTTCAATTTCATCATTTTTCCTCTATATGTCGGATAATTAGTGCCACGTTTGTCGATTTCGTTATTTTTTTCCCTAGAAATCGACTTATGGTCTATTTTCTTCTTATTGGATGATGATTCCACTGTATGTTTTATATATTTATATTTATTTAATTATACGAAAAATATTATCAATATGTCATGTATCTGTCTTTAGTTATACTTCTGCGATATTCAATTCTTTTTCCTATTGTTTTTTATGTTTTTTTAAATTAATCAATTAAATTTATCAATCAATAATGGTAGTCATATATATAAATTACATATATTACTTTCCAATGAAGTATTCATTTAGAACCATATATTTTGATTTATTTATACTAAGATGTTGCACCTATAAAAAGCCTAGGATGGGAGAAATAACCATCACAATCCGTGATTATATTTCATCTATTTCCAATTCTGAGATATTTACAGTCATAATGAGATCATGAATAGTAGTAAGATGAAGGCTCCAAAATAGGTCGTCTTCTCATGTTTTTGGTAAGGAATTATGTTTTTTAAAAATTATTCTATCAAATTACATATTATTGTTTTTTAAGGGAATACTAATGATTAATTCTTTACACTTTCAATTCCATTTTATTTTTGTAAGAGATATATTATCCATTGTTTTTTCAGCTTATAATATTGTTTTCCTAAGGGATAAAAATCCCATTCTTATATAATTATTATTTTGAGATTTGTTTTGAACATTAATATTTTATTAGTATGATATCATTTTATAAAAATGACTTGTGTTTTATGATTTTGAAACTATATTTATGTATTTGTATTCATTTTATAATTATTTTCAACATATATAATTTTATGGTTGTCTAAAGGGAGTTTTCTCCTTTAGAATTATAATCCCGTTTTTTTGGGTTTCTAATTGTTTAAATATTCTAATTCCATGTTTTATACATCAATGAAATCCAAATCTGTACATTTAACTCACAAATTGAATATGGTTTAATTTTTTTCATTCATTATATATATATATACATAATGTCATGTTCCTTAAAACATAAGTACAAATTAAATGATGATTTTATTTAGTATTTAAATGTGGCCTTGATGATTTTTGTGTGTGTCACATAATTATCATTGGTTATTGATTGATATAATTGCACATTCATTTTTTTTATTATTTTATACCATCATGTATTTTTATGCATAAATGAAAATTAATAAATATGTCTTTGAAAATTTCTACTTCGTTGATGTTTATTAAAAATCCATGTGATTATGCAATGTCATGTATCATGATAGGTTATCATAAAAAGACACATATGTAATTTTCAGTAAATATTAGTAATTACTTGTTCCATGAATGATTATAAATATATTTTCGAAACAAAAACATCAGTGAAAACTATATTTATATATAAGGCAGGCTAATATAAATATGTTTTATAAGAACTAATACTCGAACATTGTAAATATGATATTGATTTGGATAGTGAATCCATCCCTTTAGTGGGTAGGCCCAAGATACCCTTCAAAGTTATGAGAGACCTTGGTTGTTTTGTTTTTAAGAGTTTGATTAATGTTTTCAATCGAATTAATGTATTAATTATAAAGTGTTTTGGAAGAATAATTAATTTTTAAATCATTATTTTCAAAATTTATTTCCAGATAAACATTTCAAATGTATTATCAAAATGATTTTTTTAAAAATTGATTTGTAAAAGGGTTTCAAAACAACATATTGTATACCTTTTGTGCTCACCCTTCATTTTCATAATATTTTTAACAGGTTTCCTTGAAATCCAGATGTGATCGTCTTTTATGTAGTGCACGTGGAAGGGGAGTGGATTATTCTTTTCATTTTAATTTATTCTATAACTATGAAGTTTTTTAGCATGTTTATTTTTCTACAAAACATATACTTTTAAAAGATCATCATTTGATTAATGTGTCATGTCATTGTTATTTTTATTTAACAAACAAAATATTTACACAACATTTTTTTAAGCACCGAGTCCGGAAGAGCGGGCTCGGGGCATTACAATAAGTAGCCTTATAATATGGATTGGAAATACATTCAAGAGTTATTTCTATAACACATTTACCTAGATATTCTAAGGGAGGAGAAAGTAGTAAAATTTATACATCCTTCATAGGGGAATATTTCTATGATGAACTATATTGGTCTCTTAACTAAATTGAAATGATTTTTCCTATTGTTAGTAGGAGATGAGCCTTCTATAGGAAATAATATAATGTATGTGATTAAATTTTTGAATAATTCCCAGGTTAACATATTTTGGATGAATATTTTTTCTGATGTGGTGAATCAAGATCCCATTTCAAATGGAAAAATGAAAGTGTATTCTCATGGAATATTGGTTGTTTCTTTTGAATGATTTGGAGTTATATATTCTGATATTTCGAAGAATGTCTATGAGAATTTCATCTAGGGAGATGGATAATAGAGTGACTGGGTAGATAGATATGTTACTTAGAATAGTCACATAATACGATTCCTCCCAATTTTTATGTTGAGTCACATTTTTATACATTTTTCCAAAATAATAGTGGAATATCATTCCTAGGGTAGGATGGGACATTATAAAGGTATTTCATAAAACCCCAACCAATTTTTAGTGATAATGACCCAAGAAATATTGGAGTAATAGAAGGGGGATTCTACACAACATCAGTTGAGTAGTTGGAGTTATTCTAGACCTAGAGGTCAAGGTGGTGAATATATTACATTAGTTGAATAGAAACACTTTCAGAATAGAATTATATCCGAGGGGACTCAACCTATGGAACAAGGAATAATGACATGATAGTTTCATTTAGATTAGACTATACTTGAGGATTTTTAGGCTAGAACATTGACATTCATATTTACTATTCCTATACCTTCTACAATTTCTAGTTCTTTTTTGATATATGAACCTCTTTTTATTTTATATATTCTCATGTTGTGAATAATTTGACTCTGATGATGGAAGTTTTTAGTGGGGTTAGGATGATCGACAAACTATTTAGAGAATGATAGATGAAAATTTATTTAGGTGTGGAGTTCCTTCTCAGGGATATGGAATATTTTAGATGCTTGTAACATTACATACTTTACATGGAAGGATTTGATTTGGTTTTTTTTGGATGGATGGTATCAGGACAAGTATATATCGGTTGTAACCTTAGAAGAGTGACATTAACATCTCATGAGGGTAACCATCAGGTTCATTATGAGGATATGGATATCATGGAAGGCCATTCTAGGCTAGTTCATTAGTAATGGAGAGTGATCACCTCCTAGGATTCATGTCTTTTATTGGAGGATAGGGCTATGAGGCATGGTCTCTTTAACGCCATAATGGATGAGTTACAAGAGGAACTTGTCACGACCCGCCTTCACCAAGATGAGGGAAGGGACAACACTTTTCCAGACCTTTCCTTTATCATGTTTAAGGAGAGACAATGACCCCCCATGACCCGCCTTCAATAGGTCCCGGAGTGGCAACTAGCACCATGGGTATAAAATCACACACTAAATGGAAGGGATTACCCTTTTTCATTCTAATAGTATCGGGAGATAAGATAGTAAATCCCACAACACCAAATCTGAAAGTACAATTATAGTTGAAAGTAAACAATCCCCATATGCATGTTCAATGGTAAAATATACAAGCCACAAAACTCCAAAGGTAAAAAGATACCAATAAAAGGAAATCAACAACTGCAAATTCCCAAAAGGATTGAGATAGTACGGTCCCGCACAATCCCTGAAGTCCTCCTGTAGACCTGAAAGCAGTGTTATATACGTAGGGTGATCATACAAGTAACATCAGTAGGGAAAACCAATGTCTCTCGTGCACAAGTGAAGAGACATTCTCATGTCCCGTGGAAAAAGAGGTAACCAAACACCCAACAAGTAAAATCTATCCACCCAAAACTCACCAAGGCACACTCCAAAAATAACACAAGTCAGGTAATGTATAGTAATATCACAACGATATTTGGGTACCCCACGCCACAATTCCAATAGTTATTGAAGGCAACCTAAGCATCAAACCAATCCCAACATTCTTACCGTAGTCCCACTACCACACCCCACCCGCACACAAGGGGGCCATATCCTCACACAGTCCCACTTTCAAACCCCGCTCGTAGACACTTGGGCCACAACCGCACATCCCGCCCGCAGACACGTGGGCCAGAACAGCTACTACCACGCCCAAAGACACCTAGACCAGAAAACTACCGTCACGCCCGAAGACACCAGACCTCATCCCGAAGGCACTTGGGAAACAACCTGCCTACAAACACTTGGGCCAACCACCACAACTAAACTACTCGAAGATTCTTGGGCTAATAATGGACTTCAAGCCATCATAGCCCGCCCAAAGTGTCTTGAGCTATTCTAGAAAAGGATCAGAAAAGGCGCTAATAACCATCCACTCGTAGGAGTGTTGGAAAAACACCCTCCCCATGAAATGGGGTTTTTGGAACTAAGTGATCAACATGGGTGGGGATCGAATAAGACAAATAAGAAATATAAGTATATACATAGGTAAAAAAGCACTCAACCTAACCCAGGGTTCCAAAACCAGCCAAAGCACAAACACTGCATTACTATTCATTCATGGAAGAACAATACGAGACTCACAACCAAGCCACAACTCATTCACAAAACCAATTACCATATAAATAATTCCTGATTCTATGTTCAAGTAACCCCTTTTAGGTGAATTCTACACTACTAAGCAATTAACAGGAAAAAACTGCATGCCATTGAAAGAAGACAGTCAAATGGAAACTTACTCATTCACACATGGTTCTCTTGTAAAGTCACAACAACAAAGGGATAAGTGGGATCCCTCAAATTATTGGAACCAAAGAAAACCCCAAGACACAGCCCTATTTCCCCAAAATCTAGGAGCCAATGGTTTCTCAACAATAGAGGATTCCACCCCAATTCGTGATATAAGAAGAGTAACCACAAATCCTCAAATTCGCATCTAGTGAAAGTATAACAATAGGGGATCCCATCCCCACCCATATCTCCCCATCAATCGGCTTGTGAACGAAACCACCAAACCTCTACCACCAACACAAGGCAGGCCCATGCATGTATTTTCAAGTTCAAAAGATTTAACAAACTCAATGGTATAAATTCCTCTATGATTTAATCGGGGTTATCACCGAAAAGGGTTGATCTTGGTGCTTTCAATTTATTTAACCAAGTATACTTAATTAACAAATTTCATGTTACAGTTATTTAAACACCCAGGAGAACCGATGTTCATTAGTGGACATTGGAAGACTACCAACGACCATTATTTTCAGTGAGCATAGGACCATACAATTCAAAACATATAACAACATAAAGAGTACAACATAACATCTATCACACCCCACTTTCATTCATTAATGGTCCGTTCATTATCTTCGCTATGTTCTGTTTCATGAATTTCCAAAGAGGAAAAAGAATGCCCACCCCGAATGATACACAGAAAGGGGAGACGACGGAGAAAAATACCCACTTTATTGATCAATGATCTACATTTTCCTCCACGCGCTAAGAACATGGGATGCACGATTTTTAGGGGGGACGTCGGGAACTCCAAGGACGAGCATATGACTCGAGCACAGGCGCACCACAAGTCTCGGTAAGGGGGGAAGGGAACTGGAGGCACACTAAGGAGAAAGAGAGTAGTCTGAAAAAAGGAAGAAGAGAAAGAATAACTTCCTCTGTGATGTATAGTTAAAATCCCATTGTTACGGTATATGCAGATTTTTAATACCTGGAAAGTCGGATCGCGGTTTTCTACACGGTCCGACAGTTACGCACGATGACATTATGTTATTTTTATATCGCCCATTGAGGAGGTTTCTCTGGATTTTTTTGAATTAAATATGGGATTTAATAATGTTAAAAGAATTAAATTACTATGGGAGTGGAAAGGTCGGGAACAAGAAAATAACGAAGAGGACCTGGTGCCACTGTTTTGGTAGAGCCTCACATTTGGAAAAGTAATGGTCTAGGAGGGTCGAGGCCATTTCATTAGATACCTATCAAACTATTATATCCCTCGAGAATCAAAACAATCCATAAGATAAGAGAGGGTCTGAAAAACCTCCTTGAAATACAACTCTCATGAGTGAACCTCATCATTATCTAGAAACACCTACCTCTCAAGAACCAAGAAACATACCAGGGTAAAACTACCCAGTCATATGGGTTGGGGTGTCCCTTCCCCCATGTGAAGATACTATCCACTTTGGGTGGCACTGACTCGACTGCATGTGTTTAATCGCATCTACCTTAATGCGTCTTGATTAGGTATCGGGTCATCCCCTCCCCATAGCTAGGACTTTTTGCACACATTCAGAGAATAATGAATAACACACATTCCACAGCCAATAAGGTGAAGCATTCCATTACAAAAAATTAAAAAACAAAACAAAACAAAACTCAAAACAACTCTTGGTACTAGGAGCACATATGTGCTTCCCGTTCCCATGTACTCCCCTCAAGCCCACCATGCTTCCACAACACACAAACTAAAGTTATTGTTCGCCACGAAGCACCTTCTCTTTATGATCCTCGATCCTCACAGGTCTTTCCACAAAGGTCACATTGTCCTCGATATCTTGCTCTCCCCAGCCGAGGACGTGTGAATCAATGTGTAGATACCAATAGATCTGATACACATGAAAAACATCATGTATCCTCAATAGCGGCATTGGTAAAGCTAGATGATAAGCCACTTCACCGACCTTCCGCAACACTTCGAAGGGTTCAATGACTCTGGGAGAAAGATTACTCCCTATACCAAACCTCTGTTTTCCACGCTGAGGGGAGACCTTAAAGAACACATGATCTTCAACCTCAAATTCAAAGGGCCTCCTCTTCCTATCGGCATACGACTTATGTCGGTCCTGGGCCACCTTCATCCTTTCCCGTATATGATGAACCTTCTCTATGATCCTCGTTTCCCCAACCACAGTCCAACACACCGTTGAGTGACATGACCTTCCATATAGGGCTTCAAACGGAGCCATGACGATGGTATAGTGTTAACTATTATTGTAGGCAAACTCTACCAGAGGCAAGTGTCACACCCACGATCCTCCTGAGTCCATAACACATGCCCACAGCATATCCTACAAGGTCTGCATGGTTCGCTCTGTCTGTCCATCTATCTGGGGATGGAAAGTAGTGCTAAGACGTAGCTGGGTGCCAAAAGCATGCTACAATCCTCTCCAGACTCACGAGGTAAACCGTGAATCACTATCTGAGACTGTGGATCTCGAAACTCAATGCAACCGCACCACCTCATCCATGTACCTTCATGCTAAGGCATCTACTGCACCTGACTCTTCGATCCCCATAAAGTGTTCCAACATTGTCAAATGGTCCACCACTACCCAGATATCGTCGCAAAATCCTTGAACATTAGGTAGTCTCGTGAAAAAATCCATCGAGATGTCATCCCACTTCCACTCGGGAATATCCATAGGCTGCAACAAACCACCTGGAATGTGGTTCTCATCCTTCACCTACTGAAATACCAAGCAATTGGCAACGAACTCTACCACCACCCGCTTCACCCTGGGCCACCAGAACTAACCTCTCATGCCCCTTTACATCTTGGAAACTACCAGGTGCACCATTAGGGGTTAGTTGTGGAACTGAATAAGGACTCTCTCATGCATCGCCTATGGAACTAACAACTTACCTCAGAAAACAACCTGATTCTGACCATCCTCCGTCCACCCTTCCGGAGCATCCCCTTGGTTAACTTGGTCATGAATCACCTCACATTCCATGTCTCCCCATTGCGAATCCTCTACCTGCCGCAACAGAGAAAATTTCACTATCATCTGATACAGGCTACCTCTACCACATTCCATCCATGCATATATGTGCACGGCAGCCAACTCCTCCATTTCCATCCAAGCATCTGTTGATTCCCAGACCCCATCCTTTTGTGATTTTCTACACAAGGAATCTTCCACAACATTCACCTTTCCTAAGGTGTATGAAACCACGAAGCTGTAGTCCTGAATGAACTCCATCCACCTCCGCGCCGCAAGTTCTGGACCAGCTAGGAGAAGATATACATGAAGCTCTTGTGGTCCGTGAAGAATACAAAGTGCTCCCCGAAGAGGTAATTACGCCACAACATTAGTGAGATCACAACTGACGAAAGCTCTAGGTCATGGGTTGCATAGTTACGCTCATGGGAACATAACTCACTACACCCATAAGAGATCACCCCTTTCCACTACATCAGCACACATCCGAGGCCTTTCCTTGAAGCATCACAGAACACCTCATACGTTGCCCCTTCTTTTTGAAACCATAGAACTGGGGCACTTACCAACCATTACTTTAGATAACTGAAGGCCACCTCGAACTTCCCATTCAACATGAAAGCCTAATACTTCTTGGTCAAGGCTGTCAATGGTGTCGCAACTCTGGAGAATATGGGCACAAACCTATGGAAGTAAACTACCAGCCTGAGGAAACTACAAAACTCTGCCATGTTCTTGGGTGCTTCCCATGAAACAACGGCCTCGACCTTTTATGGGTCCACTGGTATACCTCTCTCGGACACCACGTTCCCAAAGAAATGCACTTATCGCGTCCAGAACATGCACTTGGACAGTTTCCCATAGAGATGGTTCCATCGGAGGACCTCTAAACCCGTCCTCAGGTGCTCGATGTGATCCTCCTCTGATCTTGAGTGGATCAGGATGTCTTCAATAAACACGACTAAGAACCGATCCAAGTACACACGGAAGACGACGTTCATGAGTCCCATGAACCTAGCCAGTGCGTTCGTAACGCCGAATGACATGACTATAATCTCGAAGTGCCCATATCTTCACCTGAAGGAAATCTTCGATATGTCACCCACTTTCAACCGCACTTGGTGATATTCAGACCGCAAATAGATCTTTGAGAACCAAACCACTCTCCTCTGCTGGTCGAAGAGATCTTATATCCTTGGGAGGGGGTAGCAATTCTTGACCGTCACCTGATTCAGCCTCTTGTTGTCTATGCATTTCCTTAGACCACCATCTTCGTTCTTCACAAACAACACAAGAGGAACCCATGGTTACACACATGGCCAAACAAAACCCTTAATCATTAGATAGTCAATATGGATATATAACACCCTCATCATAAAAGGTGACATCCGATAGAGAGCAATCGAAATCGGGTGGGCACTATGTTGCAAGTATATCCTGAACTCAACATCGCGTCGAGGGGGGTAGAGTCACCACCTCCTAATGAAATATGTCCATAAACTCACTCAAGATTCCTGGTACTTCCACCATTTCTGCATCTACAGACTCCACTAATAGTTTGGACAAAAAAGAAAGTAGGGGCTCCCCTCGCCCGCTACTTTTCTGACAACCCCACTCATCGACGAAGGATACCCGTTGACCGCCCAAATCTGAAAACACGACCCTTCCTTGGAAGCAGTCCATGATGGAACCCACAAGGAACATCCATTAAATTCCTAGGATGACATCGTATGGATGTATCTGCAACAATAGCAGATCACTAATAGATTGATGCGACCCTATTATCATTCTACACCCTCGACAAACATAAGATAAGTCGGTCTGGCCTCTGACTGGAGTGCTCAGTACCAGAGGAGCAGAATGTCTCTCGATGTCTAACCCTAAATAACGAGCCATAACGGTTGTAAAAATGTATTTCTAAGCTCTGGTATCAAACATGGAATAGGAAAGAGTACTAAACAACCTGATCGTACATCGAACGACATTTGGCCCTACTGGAACTGCTGCCTCTGCGGCGTGCAACTACCCATGCCCAGATCCTCTGCCTCTCTACTATTAGCCACTTCCCGACCACGCCCTAGCCGAGGTCCCTGAGGAGCACCCTGAGTTTGAACTCATCCTATAATGTTTTCCCTTGGAGGGGAGGGAGCATGCTCCCCCTACTGTTGCTGAAAGGTCCTGGCCGGAAACTGTTGTGGCTGAAGTGGTCGCTGAACCTGCCCACCCCCACTGTACTTCACTCTTTCTGGGAACTGTTTCTGAAGATTTCCATGGATCCCACAGATGAAGCACCTTGGTCCTAGGACCGAAAGGATGGGGTGAGGACTGGGGGATCAAAACTGGAACTGCTGAGGCCTGCTTCCTACCAGTCAAAACATTGAGGGTCCTGATGCCGAGGGCCTTCTGATGACGGCTTTCCCCTTCGACGAGCCCAACTAGATCCCTTCTCGTGACACACCTCCCAGTATGTGCATCCTCTCCACCAATTCATCCTTCTTCGGCACCTCCAGGTAAGTCGTTAAAGAAAAGGGAACAAAAACATACTAAAGAGGAGGTCGGAGTGGCTCCTCTAGATGTCTCTCCCGAGAATCCTCATCCGGAAATAGGTTTGGAGTAAAGCGAAGGAGATCCTTAAACTTGATCCCCAACTCTCTCACTGACATTATCCCTTTCTGGAGGGAGAGTAGCTCCTGTATCTTCTCAGCCATCATCGTGGAAGAGTGGAATTCCACACGGATCTCCTTCTCAATGTCAGCCCATGTATCCTCAGTCTCCCTCCTCGCTCTAAGATAAAGAGTCCACCACTGACGTGCATCTCCCCGTATCTGGCTGACGGCCAGAGGCACCCAGTACTCTGTCGAAGCCCTAATCATGACGAATTCTATCATTAACTCCTCGAGCCATCTCTCTGTCTCCATGCCTGAGATACTGCCCTCATACTTCCCGAGGGTCTGTCGCTGAAAAGCTCGAAGCGTCTTTTTTGCACTGGTTATCCTCCTCCTCTCGGTTGATCCTCTGTCGATTGACCAAGTCAACCCCCTAGGCCCCGATCGTCTGTACTACTCGTGGTTGCCTCCCAGTTGCCAAAGATACAAGGTAAACAAGGAATGCCTAATCCCGAGTAGTGTAGAATATTGTTCTTAAATTTTCATAAACTTCTTAATTTATTTTGAACTCCCAAGACAACCATGAAACATGAAAACACAAGTCATTATGATGCATGTACCTTTCTTAGCGTCTCTACCCTACAATCATAATTGCCTCACTTGGTGGTTCGGTAGGTCCTGAGTCCGTGCATCAGATCACGGGGGGCCCTAAAATCCCGTGTCCTAGCCGGTCTTCCCTTTCCTAATTCATGCACCAAGGTCACCCAACACTTCTACCCTACCATCCAATGTAATCCTCATTGTTCATAACTCGAGAACCCATTTTATCTCTCAACCCCGCCTCTGAGACCATTATTTCATGACCCACTTTCACCAAGATGAGGGAAGGGTCAACAGATTGTCAGAACCTTCCTTCTTCAAGTTCAAGGAGAGATAATGACCTCCGAGACCCACCTTCAATAGGTCCTGAAGTGGAGACTAGCAGCAAGGTTATAAAATCACACACTAAATGAAAGGAATTACCTGTTTTCCTTCTAATAGGATTAGGAGTTAAGATAGTAAATCCCACCGCACCAAAACTGAAAGTAAAAGTACGGCTGAAAGTAAACCATCCCCATATACATGTTCAAAGGTAATAGACTGAATCCACAAAACTCCAAAGGTAAAAAGATACCAAGAAAAGAAAATAAAAAAATGAAACTACCCCAAAGGTCTAAGATAGTATGGTCCCACACGATCCTTGATAACCTAATGGAGACCTAAAAGTAGTTTTATATACATAGGGTGAGCATAAAAGTATACTCAGTTGGGAAAACCAAAGTCTCTCGTGCACAAGTGAGGAGACATTATAATGTCTCATGGAAAAAGAGGTAACCAAACACCCAAAAAGGAAAATATATCCAACCAAACCTCCCAAGGCATGCTCCCCAAATAACACAAGTCATGTAACGCATAGTAATAGAACATCGATATTTGGGTACCCCGTGCAACTTTCCCACTTGTTATTGAAGGCATCCTGTGCATCGAACCAATCCCGCCATTCTTACAGCAGTCCCACTGTCACACCCCACCTTCACACATTTGGGTTGTATACTCACGCAGTTCAACTTCCAAACCCCGCCCATATACACCTGGGCCACAACCGCACATCCCGCCCACAGACACCTGGGCCACAACAACTACTGCCACACCCGAAGACACCTAGACCTGAAAACTACCTTCATGCCCGAAGACACCTAGGCCTTATCTCGAAGGCACTTGGGGATCGACCTGCCAGCAAACACCTCGTCCAACAACCACAACTACCCTGGCCGAAGATTCATGGGCTAATAATGGACTTCAGGCCATCAATGCCTGCCCGAAGAGTCTTGGGATATTCAGGAAGGGGAGAAGAAAAGTAGCTAATAACCAGCCACTCATAAGAATGTTGGAAAAAACACCCTCCCCGTGAAATGGAGTGTTTGACACAAAGTGCTCAACTTGGTTGGGGCATGAATAAAAAACATAAGAAATATAAGTATATACATATGTAAACAATCACTCAACCCAACATATGGTTCCGAAACCAGCCTAAGCACAAGCACCACATTACTATTCATTCTTGAAAGAACAGTATGACACTCACGGACAAGCCACAACTCATTCCCAAAACCAATTCCCATTTAAACTGTTTTTTTTTCTTGTTCAAGTAACCCAATTTAGGTGAATTCTACACTAGTGGGAAATTAAAAGGAAAAAACTGCAAGCCCGAGAAAGAAGTTAGTAAAACAACAACTTAAACATTCACACCTGGTTCTCTTGTAAAGTCACATCAACAAATGGATGTGTGGGATCCCACAAATTACTAGAACCAAAGAAAACCATAAGGCACAGCCCCATATACCCAATATTCAGGAGCCAACAGTTTCTAAAAAACAGGGGATTCCACCCCAATTCGTGATATAAGGAGAGTAATCACACTACCTCAAATTAACAACTAGAGGAAGTATAATGACATCGGATCCCATCCCCAACCATATCTCCCCAAAAATAGGCATGTGAAAGAAACAACCAAACTGCTACCACCAACACAAGGCAGGCCCATGCAAGTATTTTTATAATTAAAAGATTTAACACACTTCATGTTTTAAAATCCACTGTGCTTTAACCGGGGTTATCAAAGAAAAGGGATGATCCTGATGCTTTAAATTTAGTTAATGGAGTATATGTAATTAACCAATTCTATGTTACAGTTATATAATCATCCATTAGAACCGAGGGTCATTAATCCACAGATAAAGACAACCAACGGCCATGATTTTCAGTGAGCATAGGCATGTACAGTTCACAACGCATAACAACATAAAGAGTACAACAAAACATCAATAAAACCTCTATTTCATTCATTAAAGTCCCATTATTTCTCTTAATTATGTTTGGTTTCATAAATTTCAACAGAGGAAAAACATGCCCACCCCGCATGATACACAGAAAAGAGAGAAAAAAGAGAAAAATCCCTACTTGATTTATAAAGGATCAATGTTTTCCTCCATGCAACAAGAACAGTGGATGCACAATTCTCAGGGGGGACGTTGGGAACTCCATGGATGAGCAGATGATGTAAGAACCCATATTTTCGTTCAGGTGTGTTTTTTCTTTTTTCTGGAGTTTTTATGAAAAATGTTTTTTCTGGAAATTTGCAGAGTACACGTCGTGTACTTTCTGATTACACATTGTGTACTCTGATCCGGCTCGAAGTCGTGTGCTGGCTGTGCTCGGGCCACACACATGGTGTGTAGGGGTGATGTGGAGGGTGATTTTGGAGGAGTACGGAAAGGACCTAGTACACGCCATGTACTCTAAAAGTACATGCCTTGTACTTTATTTTTCTTCGCTAAACATACCATGGTCATGCCTAACCCCAATTTTCATCTTCATCTCTAGTTTTCGTCAGCCTAAGAGTGACCTTATGGCCGGATCTTCGACGAGCTTCCGCCTTGCCATCCGTTCTCTGATTTGAGCATAGTCGATTCCAATGGAATCGCAGCGGTGAGTTCATCCCTCTTCTTTAGCCATGATTCTTGATTCCTCCTGCTTTCCATGTTATCGTAGGTTGAGCATTTTGTTCGTTTTCTCATATCTAAGTTGTTCCAAGTGGAATCTGTCGTCATGGTCCACTTATATCTATCACATAGGATCGAGGTAGTGGTTTGTTCCTTTCTATAGAAAGTTGATGATTTTTTTTAAATTCCACCAATACCCTTGAATGGGGTATTTCCTATTCCTATTTTTCCCTTGTTTTATTGATTTATTTTCTTGATTGCTAGAGTAGATGTTTTGCCTCTGATTATGTTAGCTTTACTATACCTTGAATGTTTTCTATGCTTGTTCTTCTTGTTTGTCGTTCTTCCAGTTTCCATGCTAAGTCGTAGGACATTGGAACTGCTACCTAGTTTTGCAATTGATCCTTATTTGATAGCCAAGTAGTTCTTGAGGTTTACTTGGACGATGCACATGTCCTGAGCATGTTTAGTTTCACTCAGGACTCTGATAACCTAGAGTAGTAGACCAAAGAGAGAATTGATGGATGGGCTTCTCCAGAGTGTCTTTTAATTACGATACGTGACCGTAGGGGGAATTGACGTTGAGTTCTTTCTTAGAGAGTCTGTAGTTCCTAGACGTGGGCCATAGGGGGAATAGACATTGAGTGCTTCGCCAGAGAGCCTTTCGCACAATACGAGACTCTTGGGGGAATTGATGGTGTGTGCTTCCCCACAGATTCTATCAATTTCAGAGCTGAAACAGTGGGGTGAGACTGTGTGTTCCTCCTAGAGGTTTTCTAGTACTTATAGGTTGAACCATAGGGTTTTAGGCTGTGAGAGCTACCCAAGGGGTTACCTGTTTTCTTCTTCTTGCTGGTTGCTTACTTGCATACTTTATTTGTTAGAACTATGTATTGTAGTTGCTTGTGTTTTCTGTTTACTGCTTCTTGTTTAGTTACTTTCCTTGTATTCATTGACTGTTAGGCACAAATCATTGGGTTATTGCTTACTGGGATTGTATCTCACACCATGTTTGGGCCATGCTTTTGGGGCCAGGAAGACTATGTTGCTATAGGTATAGATAATGGAATGCGCCCTTCTACTTCAGTATCTTGATTGTGCTGGAGTTGGAGATCATGGGACCGATCCGGGGCTCACGATGCTGAGGTGTTTATTTTTTTCTTTTTCACTTATTTTCTGTTGTATTCCATCACTTTTTTGTGTTTTATGCTTTCCATAGATACGTGTACTAGCTTCATTATTGTCATCATTTCTTTATATATTTATTCCTTCCACTGTTTGGTACATATTTTTATGCATGTTATTACTGCTTCAGTTGTTTACTGTTGTTTCCACTGTATACCTTACAAAATGAGGGCATAGTTTCCCCACCAACTCACCAAGTCCCTCGCTGCTATTCGGCAGCCTCTGGCATTCGGGGAAAAACGCTTTAAGTCATATGGAGAACTAGGTACGGGGCACTAGTGGAGGGGATCCGGATTCAGTTCATTACAAGGTGGTATTAGAGAAGTAATTTTATCTTTCTTTGCTGTTTGGAGACCTTATCCAATGATAGGATGGATTTCGTACTTGGTATTAAGCTGTTCTCGGGAGTAGCTAACCCATGTACAGGGAAAGGCCATACTACCTTGTTAATTGCAGTTTGCTTCATTTGAGTTTTATGGTTGATATGTTTTCACCTAGAGTGATTCACATGACCTGTGCAGTTATTGTTTTGAAACTTCGATTCTATTTAAGTCGCAACTCGATGATATGAAGGTATTCCATCTCATGCATCATGTAGGCACTTCTAGAAATCACATGCCATGAATTCTTTCCATGCCATCTAGGGTGCATTAGTGATTTCATGCTGTTGTGATAGGATTTGTGTAGATTATGCATGTTATTGTGATATATGCTTCATAGAATCCCTTCTGTTATGTTAGAGAGCTGTTGTTTCCATTGTATGTGACCACAGGAGATGCTGAGCTTTGATTCGTGGGGAGTATGGGCCCTCACGAATCGGAATTTGGCACCTCTTTAACTTGTTTTTAGTGGATCTGGGAGTCTGAGTATTTTCTGAGCTACTGCCCAGAAAACCCAGAATACACGACATGTAATTTTTGGATACACCCCATTTAGTGTTCATAACGTGTCACTGACTGTGTGAGCAGAACACAGTGTCGTGGGAGTAACTTTGGGAACACGCCGTGTATGATTGGTATACGCCATGTAAGTTCGGAGCTGTGTACCCGGTCGTGTCACTAACAACACGGTTCGGGGAAGCTCGGGTAGAACAAGCTGTGTCCTTATTGAACACGCCGTGTAGTCCTATCCAAGTACCCGGCTGTGTCAGGAACAACACGGGTTGGAATTACCTTCTTTTCCTCACGCTGTGTTTGTTCAGAACATGTCGTGTAGTCTTGTCCAGGTACCCGGCCATGTCACGAACAACACGGGATGGGGTCACCTTCCCTATGAACACCATGTTTGTTCACAACAGGTCGTGTATGGTTCAGCCATGTAGATGGCCGTGTGTTTCACAAACACGGGCCGCTGAAGCCTTGTCTAGTATATGACGTGTCTGTTAAGAACACGGCGTGTAGTCTCGGGTTATGTCGGACCATGTGGGTTAGCTGTGTAAGGAGACTCGGGAAGGGGAACAGTTTTCAAGTACACACTGTGTGTGGGTGCAACACTCCGTGTATTTTGAAGTGTATATGACTTGTAGGGATGGATTACACGCCCATGTCAGTGGGTTAAGAAGACACGTTGTGTAGTTTTATACATGCCATGTAGTCATGTTTTGGAAACCTGTTTTTGTTTTCATCCCCAGTTTCCATTTTGTAATCATGTGTTCTTTGTCCTTGTTTTCCTGATCTAAGGCGAGCCTTTTAACTTTTAGATCTATGCCTCGGAGATGTCCTTCGGTCGTACGTCCGCCATCGGGCAGTGATCAGATGCCAGATAGGGCTGAATAGGGACTCCCTACCGATCCTCCAGTCGGGCCAACCTTGGCACCAGCTGTTACACCAGTTGCAGGTGCTGATTCACAGTTTAGTGATGTTTTCATGAGGATGATATAGGACTTCTAGGGAGCACAACCTCCTGGCACGTCTATGGCATATTTGACGTGTGTTTTTCATTAGCAGCATCCCTGCACGTTCTCGAGGGAAGGAGGACCTCAGGCTGTAGATTCAGGGCTGTAATCCATGCTGACTATCTTCGAGCATCTGGAGACGCCTCCAGAGAGGCGGGTCAAGCTCACCACCTATATGCTCCGAGACTCCTCCAAGAGGTGGTGGGACATGATCTCACAGGCGCGTCATCATCAGGCTATGGGTTGGGAGGATTTCTAGTGCGTGTTCTATGACTACGTCTACTCGGAGACCCTGAGGGCCGACCGAGCCTAAGAGTTCATGAGCTTAGAGCAGGGTACTCTTTTTGTCATGGAGTATTCCGCTCGTTTCACCGAGCTGCAACACCTCCTGCCCCTCCGGGATGGGAGTGGGGTGTTATTAGCAAGGAAGTTCAAGTATGGTCTCAGGCGGGAGATCCGCTCACAGATGAACATCTTCCAGCTGACATTCATTACATCCATCATCAACCAGGAACTGATTACGGAGCGTAATCTGAGAGACTCTAGAGCTACAATCCAGGTAGGTTCTGCTTCCAGAACTGGTCTTCCTCTAGAAGACAAAAAAAATCATCGTAGAGAGCCCACACGTGGTGATCTGAGGAAGCGATATGCATCGTCAGGCAGCCAGGTGACATGATATTATAGTGGCCAGCCAGGGACGCAGGGCCGCGGTACATGTCAATCTTTTTCCGTGGAGGAGACTTATCCGGATAAGGATTGTGTCCCTTCTACTGTTCGAGGTACGATGTTAGTATCTTCAGTTTTATCTTCAGCCCTTTTCGATTTTGGTGCTACGCATAGCTTTATCTCTGTTTCTATTGTGGAGATCCTAGGACTCCGCAACTTTTCATCTGCCAACTCGTTGACACTAGACAAACCGTTGGGGACAAGGAAATATAGTGTACGCCAGTGTAGAGAGTTTCTTCTCGAGGTTGCAGGGTATCTCTTTTTATGGGATCTCTATGTCTTAGAGATGACAGGCTATGATGTCATCCTTGTCATGGACTGGTTGATTGCCTTCCAGGCAGTCGTCGACTGCTATCACTGCCGAGTGAGTTTCGTCTCACTAGAGGGTGAATATTTTCTACATAGAGGATAATGGGACGTTCGGGCGAGTCGAGACGGACTCGAGCATCTTGGGATAGGAGGGGTGACGACCTAGATTTCTAGTCTTTATCTGGATGATCAAGGGACTCCACATTTGGATTTTCCTCTAGTGGTGGATCGCTTTAGGGACGTCTTTCCAGAGGACTTTTCAGGTCTTCTACTAGAGTGTGAGGTAGACTTCTCTATTGATCTCATGCCAGGAGTGGAACCAGTGTCCATTCCTACCTATAGGATGGCTACAGCTGAGTTGTTGGAGCTAAAGAAGCAGTTGGAGGACCTAAAGAAGCAGTTGGAGGAGCTACATGCTAAGGGTTTCATCCGACCTAGTACTTCCCTATGGGGTTCGCCTGTCCAGTTTGCAAAGAAGGCAGCCGATTCCCTTTGGCTTGTGTGGATTATCAGAAGATGAACCAATTGATAGTCAAGAACAGATATCCCTTGACGAGAATTTATGACCTTTTCGATAATCTTCAAGGAGCCCGGGTGTTATCTAAGATCGACTTGATGTCCGGTTATCATAAGTTTCGCGTTATACCATCAGATATACCTCTGACACCATTCAAGAGAAGGTATGGTCTATATGAGTATACAGTCTTGTTGTTAGGTCTCACGAAGGCGCATGATGTCTTCATGGAACTGATGAACTGAGTGTTCCATCCTTACTTGGACTCCTTTGTCGTGGTCTTCATGGATGATATCCTAGTGTACTCTCACACTCGACACGACCATGCGACATATCTTGAGATTGTTCTGAGTACACTAAGTGAGCATCATCTTTATGCTAAACTCTCGAAGTTCCACTTTTGGATGGATCACATTCACATCTTGGGTCATGTCATCTCAGAGCCATGAGTATCTGTGTACCCAGAGAAAGTGAGAGTTGTAGTTTCCAGGGAGCAGTCGAAGAACATCTTTGAGGTACATTGATTCCTAGGGCTGGCTAGATAATACAGATGCTTCATTCAAGACTTTTCTCTTCTAGAAGCACCTTTGACAGGTCTGACCATGAAGGGGGAGAAGTTCTTATGGTCAGATTCTTGTGAGTCAGCCTTCCAGAAGATGAAAGGGAGGTTGACGTCAGCACCGATACTAGTCTTGTCGGAGCCATGCATGAACTACACTGTTTACTGTGATGCTTCATGTATTGGGATGTGAGCTGTGGTTATGCAGGGGGATTGAGTCTTTGCGTATGGGTCTCGGCAGTTGAGGCCACATAAGAGGAACTACCCTATGCATGATCTACAGTTGGCAGCTGTTGTTCATGTATTATGCTATTGGAGACACTATCTTCTAGGAGAGAACATTGTGTTCTTCACCGACCACAAGAGTCTCAAGTATATCTTCACTCAGCGTGATATGAATATAAGGAAGTGCATGTGGGTCAAGTATCTTATGTCGTTTGATTTCGAGCTTGCCTATATGTCATGGAAAGGCAACTTAGTGGCAGATGTGTTGAGCAGGAGAACTCAGATTCATGCAGTTTAGGAGGCCAGCAGTGAGTGGAAGCTGAAGTCTCTGTTCTCTGAGATGCATCTAGAGGTGCACGAAAAACAGGGACAGACATACTTTTCATCTGTAGATGATACATCTACACTTATTGATCACGTACGGATGAGGAATCTACCTAACTCTGAAGGCTTAGACATGTGGGAGAGTGTGTTAGGAGAGGACCCTCTTACCAGATGGAAAGTTGGAAAGGATGAGATATTTCATTTCTAGGTACGTTTATGTGTGCCGACAGACATACGCGAGGAGCTGATGTGGGATTTTCAATCCTCATTTTGGGCAGTTCATCCTGGCGTCACCCTGATGTATCGGGATCTTCATCGCCAGTACTGGTGGCCAGGTATAAAGAAGGATCTTGCTGGTTTCGTCCTTAGTTGTTCTATTTTTCATCAGGTGAAGGCAGAGAATCAACGACCAGTAGGCCTTTTACAGCAGTTACCCACTCTGGAGTGGAAGTGGAATAATGTCGCGATGGACTTCGTGACTGGGTTGTCGAGGTCACCTCGAGGGAACGATGTTGTTTGAGTTTTCTTCGACAGTCTTACGAAGGTTTCTCACTTCTTTCTGATTAAAGAGACCTTCAATTTTGATGATCTGGGATGAATTTACATTCGAGATATCGTTCGTCTGCATGGAGTTCCACACTCCATTGTTTCAGATGGGGATGTGTGCTTTACCTCTCGGTTCTGGAAGGGACTTCAGAAGGCCTTGGGTACACAGGTACTTTTGAATACATCATACCATCCCCAGACTGATGGCCAGTCTGAGCGCACGATGCATGTTCCTGAGGACATGCACTAAGCTTGTATCCTAGACATTTGTGGTTCTTGGTAGAAGAATATCCCTCTATTGGTGTTCACCTACAACAACAGTTTCTAGGAGACCATTTAGATGGAACCATACAAGGCTTTGTACAGTAGTCCATGCTTATCACCCTTATGCTACTTGGAGGCAGAAGAGGTAGCTTTACTGGGACCTCGTCTCGTTCAAGAGACCTCAAAATAGATAGAGCTGATTCAGAAGAGCATGGCTATGGAACAGTCCTGACAGTAGTCTTATGCTTATCAGTAAAGACAACCTCTGGATTTTGAGGTTGGGGATCAGGTTTTCCTGCACGTCACACTGAGGATGGGACACAAGAGGATTTAGAGAAATGGAAATCCTTCACCATGGTTTGTTGGACAATTTGAGGTCATGGAGAGAGTGGGACTAATCTCCTATCGGTTGCAGCTACCTTAGAGGTATATGGCCATGCATGACGTCTTCCACATCTCTCAGCTCCGACGTTACTTTTTAGACCCATCTCACGCCATTCATCTCGAGGATGTCGAGCTTGAAGAAGATGTGTCGTTTCAGGAGCAACCTATCCGGATTTTCGATCGCAGTACGAAGGTTCTTCATGGGTGGTATGTTCCTCTAGTACGAGTGCTATGGAAGCACGAGAAAGTACATGATGAAACCTGGGAGAGGGAGGCCGATGTACGATCGTAGTGGCCAGATTTGTTCGGGGATTCTTCTTCTATGCCCTGTTAGGGAAATTCGAGGACAAATATATTTAGGGGGGATGTTTGTAAGAACCCTGAACTTCATTCAGGTTTGTTTTTCCTTTTTTGTGGAGTTTTTATGAAAAATGATTTTTCTGGAAATTTTCAATGTACGCACCGTGAACATTCTCAGTACACGCTGTGTACACTGATCCGGCTCAAAGGTGTGTGCTGGCTGTGCCCGGGCCACACACACAGTGTGTAGGGGTGATGTCGAGGCCGATTTTTGCGAAGTGCGGAAAGGACTTAGTACACGTTGTGTACTCTAAAATTACAAGCTGTGTACATTATTTTTTTTTCACTAAACGGACCAGAGACACGCCTAACCCCAATTTTTATCTTCTTCCGCAGTTTTCGTTAGCTTGAGAGTGACCGTACGACCGGATCTTCGATGAGATTCCACCTCATCGTTCGTTCTCCAATTCGAGCACGGTCGATTGCGTTGGAATCACAACAGTGAGTTCTTCCCTTTGCTTTAGTCTTGTTACTTGATTCCTCATGGTTTCCATGATATCATAGGTTGAGTGTTTTGTGCATTTTCTCAGATCTACGTCATTCCAAGGGGATTTTGTCATTGTGGTCCACTTATATCGATCAACTATGTTGGAGGTAGGTGGTTTGTGCCTTTATGTATAAATTTGATGAATATTTTCTGCAAATTCCACCAATACCCATGAATGGGGTATTTCGTGTTCTTGTTTTTCCCTTATTGTATTTTCTGATTTGCTTGATTTCTAGAGTAGGTGTTTTTCCTGTGATTATGGTAGCTTTAATGTACCTTGAATGTTTGCTATGCTTCTTCTTGTTTTTCATTCTTCCAGTTTCCATGCTTAGTCGTAGGACAGTGGAACTGCTACCTTGTTTTTCTAAGGAGCCTTAGTTGATAGCCAATATGTTCTTGAGGTTTACTTGGACGATGCATGCGGGCTGAGCATGTTTAGTTTCACTCAAGACCGTGAGAACCTAGAGTAGTAGTCCATAGGGATAATTTACGGAAGGGCTTCTCCAGAGTGTCTTTTAATTACGATACGAGACCAAAGAGGGAATTGACGTTGAGTTATTCCTCAGAGAGTTTGTAGTTATCGACGTAGGCCACAGGGGGAATAGACATTTAGTGCTTCCACAGAGAGCCTTTAACACGATACGAGACTATAGGGAGAATTTACAGTGAGTGCTTCCCCAGAGAGTCTATTGATTTGAGAGCTGAACCAGAGGGGTGAGACTGTGTGTGCCTCCTAGATAGTTTCTGGTACATATAGGTTTATCCATAGGGTTTTAGGTAGTGAGAGCTACCCAGAGGGTTACCTGATGTCTTCTTGTTGCTGGTTGCTTACTTGCGTACTTTATTTGTTAGAACTATGTATTGTAGTTCCTTGTGTTTTTTGTTTACTGCTTATTTTTTTTGTTACATGCCTTGTATTCATTCACTGTTAGGCACAAATATTTGGGTGATTGCCTACTGAGATTGTATCTCACACCTTGTTTGGGCCATGATTTTAGGCCCAAGAAGACTATGTTTCTGTAGGTATAGATAAGGGAAAGAGCCCTTCTACATCCGAATCATGATTGCGCTGGAGCTGGAGAGCATGGGAACGAGCCGGGGCTCGCGATGCTGAGGTGTTTATTTTGTTTTTCATGTGCAATTGTTTTTCAGTTGTATTCCAGAACATTTTTGTGTTTGCTGCTTTCCATAGATACTTGAACCTGCTGCATCATTGTCATCATTGCTATATATATTTATTTCTTCCACTGTTTAGTTCCTGTTGTTATGCATGTTGTTAATGCTTTTGCTGTTTACTATTGTTTTTCTGCTATATACCTTAACAAATGGGGGCATAGTTTAACCACCGACTCACCTAGGCTCTCACTGCAAGTCGGAAGCCTATGGCGTTCGTGGAAACGCGCTTGATGTCATTTCGCGAACCGGATACGGGGCACTAGTGGAGGGGCTACAGATTCAGGCCATTACAGATGACTAGAGTACAGGCTCTCCACAAGTCTCGAGAGGGGGGGGGGGGGCTCCAGGTGTACCATATAGAAGAAGAGGAGTCGGCCAAAATGAAGAAGATAAAGATGAACTTCCTTTGCGACATATATATATAATCCAATTGTTACGGGATATAGGGATTTTGAACGCCTGGAAAGTCGGATCGCGGTTTCCTACACGGTCTGGTAGATACGCACGATGGAATTATGTTGTTATTTAATATCCCCCATCTGGGAGGTTTCTCAGGATTTTTAGTAATTAAATATGGGCTATAATAATGGTAAAAGAATTAATTTATTGTGGGAGCAGAATGGTATGGAACTGGAAAAGAACGAACAGGACACGGTGCCACCGTCCTCGTGTCACCCTCACGGTGTCACCCTCACGGTGCCATTGTGACCGGTGCCATTATCCTAGTGCCAATGTGACCGAGGCCACTATCATGGTGCCACTGTTTTTGTGGAGCCTCACATTTGGAATAGTAATGGGCCAAGAGGGTCTGGGCCATTACAGAACTTCATTAGGAATTATCATGGATACCACTAGAAATGAATATTGATTTTACTATTGATATCATGATTTGTGATGTATATGTTTTTATTATAACTTATAAAATTGATGATATAGTGTTTTCTAAACGTACGACTCATTGAGAGGAATTGATGAAAAATGGATTTATCTACCAAATTACATCCCCTTAGGGTTCTAGGATTTTTTATACAAATAAGGATGAAATTCCATTGTGTTTTTGTAGTGATAACTAGATGTTAAACCAGATGAAAATGATAAAATGTTATCCTCTTCTATGAATCAATTATCTATTTGATGATTTGAGAGGATCATGTGTTTTAACTATGATTTAATTGAGCTTATGTGTCACCATTTGATATTCATACCTTCTATTATACCACAATATTCCTTTAAAAGTATGTATGGCCTATATGAGTTCGATGTGATGTTATTCGAGTAGAATAAAACTATAATTTTATTGATGCAATTGATGAACTGAATCATTAACTTCTATCTAGTTAAAATTTTGGTTGTTTTTGTTAAATAAATCTTGATTTACTACAATACTCATGATGATAGGGCCCAAAATATTTACATTATCTAGAGTACACCAAGAAAGAATCAACTATACGAAAATCTATATATGTATTGATTATTTATTTATAGGTATATTTCAACTATAAAATCATCTACGAGGAATGTGTTTTCATTGACCTAGTGGAGGTGGATACAATGGTGTCTTTGTATCATAACATGAATTTTTTTATCCAACTATTTATGGGGTTCGTGGTTTTTTATTAATGGCCTATCTAGAAAATTTCCTATTTAGAAAGACCATTTTATTGCTTGAAAAAGTAGGGGATCAGGTTTGAATGGTCTAGAGTTTTTTGAAAATTACTTCTAGAATTTAAACAGGGTTAATCTTTCAACCCCATCCCTCGTCAAACTCATACCAGGTGAGGAGTATAACATGTTTTTTTATATATCAAGAATCATATGTGGAGTATTTTTGATCTAATGTGTTCATGATGTGGTGTATAAGTCATATATGTTGAGGCCACATGAATGTAATTACCCAATGAATGATCACGATTTTGCTTAGGGGGATTCAACCTTCACGTGATGATAACATACTAATTATAAGAAAATTTTATTTTCTATATTGAAAATAATAAAATAATTTATATCATTTCATATTGATATTTAAATATCTTAAAGTGAAAATTAATTTATAACACATAGTCTTTTTGATTTATAGATAGCCTATATAGTAGGGAAGGGAAATAGTATTACAAATTCATAGAGCAGGAAGACTAAGATCCATGTAGTTGTGGAGTCCAGTTCTGAGAAGAAGATGATGAATTTATATTTGAGATGTGTATTGAGGTTCAATAAGGCTTTTATCATATGAAACTTATACCCATATATATTTATTCCATAATTATGAGTCATACTAGATATATGAAGTATGTGGATAAAGAGTGTTTGTCCTTGATGAAAATACTTGAAGATGGGTAGTCACCTTGTGAATGGAATATAGATGTGTGTCAGATTATATACATCAGGAACTATTTTTTTTGTTTCTAAAAGTATTTCAAAGGATATTATGTGTAATTTTTGAGACTCAAAGTGTGTGGCACATAATAGTTTGAATGAAATGTACCATGAACTAAATTGATGGTATTTTTGGATAGCCATGAATAGGGAGAATGCAAGGTTCGTTATACAATGCTATAGTTATCAACAGGTTATGATCGAGCATAAAATATATAGAGTTTTACTATATCCACTTCCCATTACCTAATATAATTGAGATGATGATACCACATAATTCACGATGGGTCTTCTAAGCATGCCTCGAATGAATGATTCTATACGTGTGATTGTGGAATGACTGATGAATATTTCCCATTTAATTCAAATATAGGAGACATTTATAGTGGATCAGTTAAGAGGAATTTATTATTTGGAGATAATACATTTATATATGGTATAGTTGAGTTTTATTTTATATAATGATCCAAAAATTAAATTTAATTTATATAAGTATTACAGAAGGTGTTGGTTACCCAAGTTTCCTGAGTATGGATTTCTACCTATAAACACATGGGAGGTTGGAATGCACTATAAGGTTGTTTGATTCTATAATAAAGGTTTCCAAACTAGAAATTTTTGTACATTGGGATTATCAACTATAGAACAATGAGTTCCCTTATAACAACCATTATTATGAACTCTTCATATGGAACCATATGAGGAACATTATGTTAGGTCACCAAGATCAAATATATGTTTGATAGGGATGGGTGAGTCAAAGTCTTTGGTACTAAGTAACAATAAGGTTACATAATATAATGTATATAGAATTAGTAAATTTATGGATATTTATCTGAGTCTAAAAGGGTTTTATGCTTAACTATGTCAACTAACACTTGAGTTTACAATTGATGATCAAGTGTTCCTTCTAGTCTCGCCTAGATTGGGTCCCCATCAAATCTAGAGGCATTGGATGTAGGATACAATGTTTGGAGGAACATTTGAGATTATGTAGTGAATTTGAAATGTGGAATACCATTTTTATCATCTAAATATGTAATGAACTATGTATGATAATTTTCATGTGTCAAAAATTTGGAAGTATCACCCTGAACATTCTCATATGATTGATGTTTATGACTTTGAACCTAAGGTTGATGAAATATTTTAGGATAATATTATTCCAATTAAGGATCCTAGTGAATAATAATTTTAGAGAAAGACTATGTTAATAGTCAAAGTTTTACTGGAAACATGGAATTCTTCAAGATGAAACAACATATTGGGAAACCCAAATTTGGAATTAGTGTTATGAATTATTTACATAAGAATCTAAGAGATTATTGGGAATTTTATTTTGGTTCCATTCCATTGAAATTGAATAAATTTAGATTCCTATGGGGTAGTGAACCCTTGGTTCCCAGTTATGTAAAATAGGGTGGTTTACCCCAAAAACATTGCACCCATTTTTGATGCATATGACCTTCTACAAGATTAGAACATGTTCTAGAAAAATCATAAAAACATCCTCCAAAACCATACACCCTTAAATTGAGGGAATTTTCATAATTTTCAAACTGTTTTCTAAACCGTGTGCCACTTATGAGAAATAGTTCACCCCATGAGTAGGGGAACATGACTAAATCTCCCAGTAGGGAAACTTATGATCCTTCTCCTAGGAAACAATTCATGGTTGTTATTAACACCACCACCTCAAGAATGGTTTATTAAAATTTCTCTACCACTGTTATTTTAACTCAAATTGACCCCACACAAAATAACATGGTATCCTTAATTTTTGAAAGTCCCCAAGAGGATCCCAAGTCTCCTAGAACACCTTTTAATGTGAATAGAAGATCCATTGGAATTATTATACCCATATTGTGGTATGCAAGCACTTATCTTTGGTTTCCTCTATATCCTATGTCTCATTAAAAATTAAAATGCATGGTTTTTATTATAATATTGATTTCATTAATATTGGATTTAATGGATCTTGTTCCTCTAGATCATGTCCTTCAGTATTGGTCCAAGATAATTAGGTTTGTTGTGATTTCAATCATTTTGAATCAAAATAAGGATTTTAGTTTATCAAACAATCATCAACGATCTTGAAGAAGGTGGTATATTTTTCGAATTCCATATTAATGATTATAATTTTTTTATTTAATTTTTCGATTAAAATTTACATGTTACAAAATTTCATTCATAACTGAATTAATTAATCAATTTCCCATGTGATTCTAAGACCATGCATGGGGCCCACTGGACCGAATGATTTTTTAAACTAGATTTCATAGAAAACCCTGGGTGTGAAAATATAATTGAAATGAGTATTTATTAATTATTCATGGTTGTTAAAATGGGTTTGGAATATGGTTGATAAATGAGTTTATGATATTTATTGAATATTGAATTATGGATATTATTGATAAATTGCATGTTAAACTGTTACCATGTGAAATGATATTTGGGAATGAGTTGTGGTATATGGAATTATAGGTAAAGTAGCCACATGGTTCCATATTTTCTCTATAGGTCCAAAAGATATATATTTTTTCCAGGTGTTCACAATGATTTGGAATAGGGACTACACCTCCAAATACCAATGAGGTTCTATATTGTTTCCATATTCCAACATTCTATGATTGTGAAATTTTAAATTAAATGAATAATCAATTCTCATAAATAAATGAGATGTGATATCCCATTGGTGGATTTTTCAGATTACATCATGGGATGAAGTTGTTATTATTAGATTGGGTGTCACCATGAACCAAGGGACCTATAAGATTAATTAACGAACAATTTAATGAGAAATTGTACACTTATCAATTTAAATAATTTTCTATACAACAATATATATTTTTATAAACTAGATATTTATTTAGAGATAATTGGAGGTAGAAAACTAATTTATATTCACTCCCTACTCTGGCTACCAGATCTGTATCAAAATAGAATTCATGTTTGGAAGAATTTATAAGGAAAAATTAGTATTTTAGATAGATGAGTTGTGATACGGGAGTGATCATGGATGATACCACCAAACATAATTTTGGGATCCTCTTGAGGAGTTGGTGTGACATTATTTTTTGTATTCATTTGAAACATGACACTTATATGGCATTAAAATCTCTACCATTTTTTTCCATAATCATGTATTCATGATGTTGAGGGTATTATCTCCTTATGATACATAGTAGACCCATGCTACTAGTTGAGCACCTCGGGGGCACACGGAGTTGTGCCATAGGCTATATAACTAACCATATTAGGGAATCATCATGTGGAACTTAGGATGGGATGTTACCTTAGCCAAATCATGTATCCTTAATTCTTCGACATATGAAATGTTAAAATAGTTGAAAGATATTGGTGGAATATTACTTAATGTTAATTCATAATATTAAACTTATTTTCAACTGATAGTGTGATATAAAAATTTCCTAATATGATTCATTATTCCACATGATTTGATTATGTCATACACTATGAGTAGCCAAGGGATAGGTGGATTAATATATATATATATATGAATATATATATATATATATATATTAAATAACGGTATAAAAAACATGAATGACTAACTTATTATCCAATATCTATATATCATAACATTTAATATGGTTTATATACATTATATGTATTTGTTATTTATATAACACCTCCAAACATAAAATATTATGTAATCAAAATATCGAGAATGTGTGAATATAATACCATATAATATTAACTCCATTTAGTGGGAATTTCATCCCATGAATAATAAAATTCTATATCTAAATTTGAATATCACTCCAATCCCATAACTATATAAAAATAAGTGGGTATCTAATAGATTCAACATGGATTTCACATTTCCAAATATTTCTTGTTTTTTAACTAAATTTTAATCTAATTTAATATAATGTTTTTGAAACTCAAATTATCTCTATGGATGAAAATTAATGTTTCAAAATTTTAATTATATATTTAGGATGTTGTTTTTAAAAAATGTATAGTTAAATAAAATGTATTTTATAGATAATTATCAATAGACAGATTAGTGACTAGTTATTTATGTGATGGAAAAAATTCACTCATGTCATAATTCCTAAAATGATGGGTTCCTCTAATTATATGATGTCTAAAATAATTTACTTATTACCCTTGTATTCATATTTTGGTGATATAAAACAATACAATAATCGACATTGTTTGACACCACATTGGAAAATCACATGACCTATAATATAAAACCAAACAATAATTTTTAAATAAAGCTCATAATTAATAGATGATGATCTGTGGTAGCTAAGTATTTTTTCATATTTTCATATCTTTTCCTATTTACCACAAAATATTTAACAACTCAATCACACTAAATCCAGCATATAAAAGTTTGATTTACTAGAGTTAAAGAATGAAATATTGAACCATATAGTTTAAATGAATTTAATATAGTTTAATCAAAATAATAAAGAACATGAATGAAAAAAGTGTTCTAAAATATTACTAGTACATAAGATAATATAGGGATCTCATGGAAAAATATATATTAAACAATGAATGAAGATGTTCATGATGAATTTATTACATTCCCCCTCCTCTATGATCTTTCAATGATCCATAATGATTCAATGTATATGTTCTTATGAAATTTACATTCCATCCTTTAATATGCTAGTGATAAAAATAAAAATATAATCACAAATAATTTATCTATTGCAATGATCATGTTCTATCTTTTTTTATTTCTCAATTTATTTGTTAAAATGTTAGGGAAATTTTATTATTTCATATAATCCATGAGCTTATTGTACAGTCCAAATTTGATGATCAATATATTCTAGGTATTATTTCCTCTTCCTTTTTGACATGTTATTGAATTTAATGTGTTTTGAGGATATTTGAAAAAGTCCTCCATTTGTTTGGTATAATAATAGTGGAATATAAATATTTTTGATAAATGGCCCCACTTATTATTTTATCATGAATATAACCAATGTTTTACAGAAAATTTTAGTTGAATAAGAAATATGTTAGTGGGATAGACATATATAACATTCTGTATAAATCTAACCATTAATTATAATATTTATAAAAATCATTATCTTTTTAAAACATTCTGATGACCTTTTAGATTTAATGTTTAGAGAATTTTGATTATAAATACATTACAATGTGGAAACTTAAATTCTATGTATGTTTCATCCACAAAACATTTTCATTAATTATCACACATGTTTCCTTTGTGATGAACATTCATCATTCACAAGAAAGACTCCATAACTAGAATATTTATCTTTATGATGTTCTTACACATCGTTAAATACATTAAAATTATTTTATATATTTGTTTTGAATATATAAAGACACATAATAAATATTAAAATAAAATAAACCTGCTAGTCCTTTGGAAAACATGAATAGACATAAATATGTATTCCATTTTACATACTTAAAATTAATATTATAATCTATTCTTAAAAAATACTATATTCTAGAAAATTATAAAAACTCACAAATTGAATAGAAAAAAGTGAATGAATCATAGGTAGATATATTATTCTATTATTTCAAATAATGATTTCTTACCACCCTTTACATAAGAATAAACTATTATGTTTCTTTAAATATTTGGTCTTTAGATACTAAATTATTACCAAATTAGTTTGATAGAATTATCACATTCTCAATAGTATAAACTATAATATTTTGTTTAAAATTATACAATGCATGATAGCCAACATAACATGCTACATTGTCCAATAAGTGTACTATGATATTAATTTAAAATAATATTATTTAAATGTTTCCATTTTATCCTAGAAATTAAATTACCCTCATGAATTGGAATATACAAATTAGGAAATAATTTCTTTTTAATGTTTATCTTATTAATATTTTTTGGATCATTTATAATATATATGTACTCACTTTTCATTAATGTTATTCTATGATTTAAAATTTCCATTTTTATGATTTTTTAAATAAATCATGTTCATGGAAATTATTATTAACCTTAACCATTTTTTGATATTTTATGTCAGGTAATTAGTAAATTTATAAATATCCATGTCAATATTAACTTACTGTTAAGGTATAAGATTTTTCTAAAAATATTGTTTTTCTGTAAATAGTGAAAAATATCAATTTTGGTTAAAATTGTAATTTAGTTTCACGTAAATTGTATGTTAAGGATTCATTTTTATCTAAAAATAACATAATAAACCATTAACGTGATAAAATATAATTAATTACATATGTATGAAAAGTTTTATTCATTTTTGTATAAATTCAATTTTGGGCTTAAGACACAATTTTCTAATTGTTTTTTATGTGAATGTTGTATTTTTTACCTTGAGGAATTAAATTAATCTATATTTAATAATTTTTTTTGAAATATATGAATTTTATATTTGATAAATAAATATAACATTTATGTCATTATTTTTTGCAGGCATAGAAAGAATGTATATTCATGTTTATGGATAAAAAATCATTATTATAAAATGGGGATTGATTGATGTGTCTATGTTGAATTAAAATTAAATAAATCCAACTATAGAAATAGAATATTGTATAATATATTAATTATTTATAATAATCATAATTAATATAATTTAATAGATTCAACATAATTTTGGTCTTCATGAGTAATAACAAAATTAAAAAATTATTGTTGTTATGGTTAAAACAGTTTTATCTGGGTTTAAACTAAGAGATAAGGGTAGGAATTCAACCTACACTTGATTAACTATTAATAAATGATTATAATTCAAAATTAAATTATAATATATTTTAATTCATACCATTTTTTGATACTTTTACCTGATAGAGACCTGATATCATTGACATCTTTTATGAAAATTCATTCGTGTCCCTCCCTTCAATTATATAAGGCCACATATTCTCCTCCCATATTCACAAAATATGAACCTTATATATCAAAAACAACCTTTTTCAAAAATAACACTACAATACTTTAACTCTTCCAATATATTCTCATCATCTCCTATGACCAATTAATCAATGCATTTGTTTTAAAACAAAGGAGGTATCTAAAAAAACATATATAAATCATAACAAATATATTCAATATTTTTTATTCTAATACATCAGGTAGACATGATATATCAATCCAAAATTGATTAATTTAGTATCATAAATATAATTCTATGATTTATAATGATGACGGTAAATCCATTTCCTCCGTCTTCCCTATCAAATACGAAATGAAAGTATCACCCATGTCTATGTGTGGACTACATCAACCACATACATATATGATTAATTTTTTGACACCATAATTTATGGATGGTAAATATGATGTATATAATTATTATATATGATATTTATTACATTATAATAAAATTTTAACTATATTATCTTATCTTCCTTCACACATTATGATCCAAAGGTAAATAATAACCTCACTTGTGCGCACATGTGGAATACCACCTCCATGAAGTGATGTGATTTTTTTTCATTTCAACGTCAAATTTATGGTAATGAGGAATTATTTATTTAAGAAATATTATATATATGATATAATAATTATTATATAATTTCAAAATATAAATTAGCATTATTTCATTTCATTCATTGTATAGCGGAACATCGACAATGTGTATATAAGAATCATCAACCCCACTAGTTAGTATAAATCATTTTTTAGAACCACTTTATATTAATGGTTACAAAACTATATAAAATAATCAAATAAGATAATTATTAAATTAATAAAAATATTATGATGATGAATCAATTATCAATTTATAAGGGATTTAATTACTAAAATATGAAATGGATATAAAACAATGAAGTTGTAATAGGAAATGAAGAATTCAATAATGAATTCATAACATACTGGTCCTCAAATGTAATAATTTGAAAATATAAAATATGTTATATATAAATATCATTATATAATAATATTATTATAAATATAAATTTATCATACTATAATTTAATGTGATTATAAATAATTTTGAATATAAGGTAAGGGATCTTGGGATAAATGTTTATTCATTTAGACATGTTCCATTTTATGTATCTATTTTTTATGATAAGGAGTATATAATAATTTATTGAAAATAAATATCCTCAAATCATAACAATTCAATTAAATTAATTTCATAGTTAAAATTATTTTCTTCTTGGGGGTTTGATCCAAATATATCCACTATGGTAAGGGTTTCCCATCATAAAGTAGCATCTTTGGGATATATGTTTTGTTATATACCTATAATTTTAATAAGGGTTATATAGAACAACATTGATATGTTTTATCATAAATTTATTTAATTTTAGGGAGTATATTGTTTCATTTGATTATATTACATTCATTTGTATTACCTCACATTAAATACTTTCATTTAATTCCATTATCTTTAGTTGTTTTCTTCTTTAAATTGGTGTGTCGTGTGTTTCCTGAGGAAGGAATGAATATTTTGGGGGAAATTACATCATTTTTTGGGATGTATAATTTTTTGATGTAAAGTATTTTTAGTATAAATGTGTTAATTTACTTTCATGTTAGGTTTAGATGATTTCCTAGATGTTTTGATGTTTTTTAATGAATTTTTTCTATTTGTAGACTATAGGAGAAGTACATGATGTATAATGGGATTACATAACATGTATGTTATGTAGGGTATATTCAATGAACATGGTATACATAGTTAATGTATTACACACCATGTACATATTAAATGAATTATAATGTTAAAGCTTCAGTTTTTAAGAAAACATAGATATGTTTTCAACGTATTTAATCCATAAGGATTAAAATACTTGTAAAAGGATTACACCCCATGTTAATTTCATGTTGTTGACTATTAGGGTTCTATATGAGTGATATATTATTTCATTCATCCCAATTTATTCTCTTTCATGAAAAATATTGAGTATCCATTTATTTTTTGAGCATCTGATTGATCCAGGTTTATTTATTTGATGATTAATCACTGTTGTGGTTTTATTGTGACTCTCTGGGTGAGTGATATTTTTTCATCTTTATAAAATTTTTCAGCATGTCATCATTTCATTAGGTTATAAATATCTGTTTTCTATGGCGATTATTTTATTTGTTTTATTCTTGATCCATTATGTGATCTTGTTATGGCGGCCATTCCTTTTTTGGTTTAGGGGATTTTGGTGTGCATTCTTCAGTTATATGTTGTTTCGAATTATCCACTGATCCATTTCATAAATTGAACCCATTGTAATTTGTAGACTGGTTTTAGGGCCTCTTTTTTCATTATTTGATTCAATTTGGGGTGGCTCCATTGTTGGAATATGAAACCTTTGTTTTGAGGAAGTTGGTTCCATCTCTATCATATATTGATGAAACACATTTCTACTAATTTGATAAATTGTTTTATTTAATGAAATTTAAAGATATTATTTATTGGATTTGTATTATTGGAAATAGGATGTTAAAAAATATGGGTTTCTACTAGTTTTGATAAATAAACATTGTTTTCAAAGAATTATATATTACATGTGGGAATTGGTTTCCAAATAATAAAATGATAAAATGGTTTAGTGAAATTATTTGAAAATTAATGAACATGGGAAGCCCATTATAATTTGGCTTAAGGTATAGTAATATGTATTTTCTACTATTAAGGGATTTTATCATGGGTTTTTACACTTCTACCTAGAAATATTGTTCATGGGATAAGTTAGACCAGTTTTAGGTTCACTTACTAGGGTACTATTTTACACTCTAAACTCGATGCATACATCTATTTTTTTGATTTTTATATGATTTTTATATGATTTATAGGAGTTTACTAGCTCTCCTAACCTAGTTTGATCCCTGGAATAATGTTACATGTGCTTATGCTATTGGTTTTGTAATATTTTTCTATACTTCCATGGATTTTATATGAAATTTTAGGAATTCTCTATTCTGATATGTTATATATGTTGTTATAAATAAATATAAAAAGATTTGAAAATGATATACATTATTTTTTGAAAATGTAGAAAATGGTATAATTAAAAATTCTCCATAATTTTAATATAATTTGTTTTAATCAAATATCATTCAATTTTTTCATTAATGTTGAACATACCATGATTATTCTTCAGAGACATGATATAGAATACCTGGGTGAGACCCTACAAATCATTTTAGCTCAAAACATGTATACTCCATTGGTTATGTCTAGACATGGTTATTTCGTTCATTTCATTTAATTAAATGGTACTACAGTTAGGTTCTGAGAATTTCTATCAGCTGTAATTTGTAGCTGGGGGTGAGCTGGTGGGAGTCATCCCATGTTATCACATGTACTAGATGTTTTTAATGTTTTATTAGCCCATTGTGGTTAGAAATGTTCCTGTAAATTATTTATAATCTTTGGATATATGGTTTTTAATATTTGTTTCTTGTTATGGTATATATTTATTGTTTATATTGTTGTATAAGTTATATATATATATATATATATGTTTCATTTCATTGCTTTATGTTTGGAGAAATCATTCCATATGTTTGTTGTTAAGCGCCATGGTTCTAGTCACAAGACCATGGGGATTGATGAAACCTTTTATATATGTGGAATATCAAGTTGATTACCATTTTAGGGGATATTCTAGCCAATTTATGATAGTCTGCTATTAATGGTAATCTGTCCACATGATTAATAATACTGAGATGTTTGGTAGACTAGTGATAGGATTTTCAGGACATGAGAGGAATATTACAACGAGTTTTTAGATAGAACATTTCATAATGAGACTCATGATTCTATGGGATGTTTGGATGTGTGTCTCTTATATTTAGTTCATGATGATATTATAAGTTATTTCTTGTTCCATTTATAGTTTTAACTTATATTGTTCAGTTTCTTGATCATTTAATTTATTTTGGTGTGAGGTAGTATGCCTCTAAGATGTGTTATGTGAGTTCAATAGGAATGTGAAACTGATTATCCATAAAGAAATACTCTGATGGATCAATCATTTTTTTAGGATATTTCCTGATCAATGCATATTATTGACTATAAATTTCCACAAGATCAAAATGTATTTGTTCAATTACATCAAAAAGTAATAATAGAAAGAGATCGATCGCGAGAGTTCTTACATGAGAAATGAAAATATATTAAAGTAACAAATGAAAATCATTATAAGAAGTACTATATTAAAATTAATAGTCATATATTTGACATCCGAGATACACATGAGAGTATCAAGGTCATCTGTGTAATAGTAAGACATGAGGTTCCGGGTATTAATTAGTGGGATTCCATAGTACATGTAGAAATGTATGTGGGATTCCACTATAAGGGTTTAAAGACACTCTTCTTCAATTAGTTTTGTTTAAGAGTCAATGATGATGGAATGTACTATGGAGTTACTATCATTACATTAGGGGGAGAGATAGTTTTATTAATACACCAATACATTTGTTGAGATGGTTCATTTTGAAATAGATGTTGTGATGGATAAACACTTAAATCCCAAAATTACCTTTAGGTTTTTCAACCATATATCAAATCGATTTTATTCATATAAAATATTTCAACATATGTGGTGATAATGGATAGAGATATGAAAGAATAAATGAATCTGGTAAGCAATGATGAATATTCTGCCTCATCCTTTCTATATTATGTCAGCTTATGTGGAACGCTAAGAAAAAAATAAAATATAGTTGGATCATCTTAGGAGTGGTTGATGTCGTGCTCATATTCATTCATCTTTAGAAACCCTAGTTTAATCTAGTTATGTGCCTATGATATGATATCAATGTGATGAGGCCAGATACACATAGAATTCTTTCCCTTCACCTATAATGATTTGAGACATTTGTGGATGTTATGGTAATATATTTCATTTCCATCACGCCATGTATAAAACTCGATATAGTAAGGGATCAATAGCTCTAAAGAAAAAAATAGTGTAATAAAATAATTCAAATACTTTAGGGATTCATTCAGATTAATCATTTGCGATGCACTTTTATTTAATAGATGAGTTTTTAGTAGATTTAGTTTAGTGTATAGTTAGAGTGAGCAGTTCTATCATTAATTTAACATTTTTAGTTCTTGGTTTATTTTATTATAGTTCATCTAACTCATTCATATATAAAATTTTTTATGATATTATAAACCCCCTAAAAACATATTTCATTTGTTATAAAGATGGTTTCATCACTTTAGATGAGGAAAGAGTAGGGCTTATACTATCCTTGGGTGTTATCGATAGCTGATGTAGAGTTAGTTTGGGATTTTCATGTTCATGATATTGATCTATTTGATTTCATCATTAGGATGGATTATAATTTTTATCATTATTCTAGGTTATATTCTTATCATTTTTAGGTCTCATTTTGTATGGTCTATGACATAATATGCGTTTATGAGGGAGAGTGGGATATGAGGTCTTGTAGTGAAAGACCATCCTCCCATAGCATAGAAGATTGTAGTATACTATTACAGTTGGAAGATGGTTTTATTTATCCTTGTGTTTCTCCTTGGGTATCTCAGTTCTATTTTCCATGAATGAATATGATTAAATCCAATTCTGGATGGACAATCTGAAGCTGAACCAGGTGAGGGTAATGAAATTTATCCTTTTCTATATGTTGATGATTTATTTGATTAGTTAATGTGGGAAATTAGCTTTTTCATGATTGATTTTAAGTCATGTTATGTGCAGCCCATAGTTTGGGAGTTTAATACACCCAAGATGGATTTTAGGAACAAGTATGGTCATTGTAGATATATTGTAATTCTATTTGTTGTGACTAAAACACTTATATTTTTATGTATTTAATAAATCTATTATTCTATACATGCCTTGACAATTTCTTGGTAGCAATATTAGATGATATTTTTTATTTTTGATCCGAGTTTGAGTAGGTGAACAATTTTTGTTTTGTTTTTGAAATATAGAGGATCCACAAAACTAATTTGTTATTTATAGAATCCATGGTCTTACTAGTTAATAACGATATTTCACCAAGTATTTTTCAATGTTTTCATTTAAATTGACTAACATTACCATGAAAGCGGTTGAATTCACATGGTATAAAAATGTTAGTATTCTATAGACAAGATTCCAAAAAATGACATTGGATCCTATTTTGATCTTACCCGAGCCTGGTAAATGATATATGGTTTATTGTATACATTTGGATCTAATTTTTGTAGTGTTCTTATATAGTATTGTAAAGGGGTATCATATTGGCCTCCTAATAATCAATGAGGAAAAAATAATTACCCCACTCCGGATTTAGGGATTTCCATAGTAAAGAAAACTCTAAATCAATTTCAACCAAATATTTTTGGTTAATTGATCATTTTCCTTTAAGATCATAATTGTTTGAGACATATATATTCTCTAGAAGACTGAATTCTTATATACAGGTGGTTAGTGGAAAACCGTCATGTTTTTAAGATTGATATCACATAAACCGTAGATAGGGGAATATAATTTTGATGATTTTAATAGGAATGTTCCATCAGTGGTTGTTCATGAATATATGGAACAACAGAAACTTATGAGGAATTCTACCCAGTTATATATGGATGCAAATGGGGTTCTTTTAGGAATTCTTTTGGCCAGTTTTCATTTGAGATCATCACTCCTTGAGTTTTTTATATTGAATAAAAAGTATGATCATGAGTTCATATGAATTTGAGAAACCCTTCATAGAGGGGGGGGGGGGGTCTAGTAGGTTTTTTTATTCAAAAGTTATTATTATTTTTTGGGATCTATTTGTTATATGAACATCTTTGGATAGATTGATTGTTTTGTGGTCATATTTCTTCAAGGGACATTCATATGGTCACTACCATGATGTATTATGAATAAAGAAAAAAGTTATGGTGGATGGGAATATATAGTATAATTTCTATTTATATGTCAAATGTTACACCTTCCAATAGACAATGGAAGGTAATTTGAAAATTTCTATTTTTCATTAGAATATTCAAGTGTTCTTGTATTGAATTGGTATGAGAAATACATGGGATTTATTGTTGGGTAACCACATATTCTATACAAATTATTATCCATATATATATGGTTTGATACAGTGTGTAATTCAGATTATATACAACATTCTCAGTGCTAGTATATTAGATATTAGTGGATTGGGGATACCCATCAAGGATTGGTTTAATAGTCTTACAGTAATATTTGACATTCCTAAATAAAAATTTATCCCTTTGAAGATTTTTATATTTAGAAAAGGAGATTATGTCTTTGTTATGAAGAGGTGGGTTATGTTTTTTTATTGGGACTGAGTTTCTATTCAGAGACATTAGAGAGGACATAGCATATACATCAGTGTTTGGTTATAGTGAAAATTAATCATAAATCTTAGGCAGTTCAACACGTATTCTTATGGATTTTTCTATAGGTTCCTCAGTTTTCAAAAAATGTTTTCCCCTATAGCCACATTATCATCTTAGAAAATAAGGAGTGTTGGATTTGAGATTTTTGAGACTATTTGATATCACATAGTGTCTTCGTAAATTTTATTATCAGTTGGTATTTCCCATTTAGTTGATAATAATTAATGATTTCTTCCATGTATCATAGCTCATGAAAAATAATTTTGATCCCTCTAATATTCTAAATTGGTAAAAGATACTATTTAATCCATATGATTCCTTTGTTGAGAAACCAGTTTTATTTTGTCTCTCAAGTGATGTTATTGTTTGATAATTAAATAATATAGGTTTGTGTTTTATGATGACATGAATCATATTCTCATGTGACATGAGAGTGAGATTTGATGATGACAGATTAGTGGCCTCATCTTTTCACCCAACATAATCTGTCTACATGACTTCTCATGGGTGGAATGTCTTATGACAGGGAGTTTGTAACATCATGTTACGAGTTTTTTGGTAAATATACTATCATTACATATTTTCTTCTTTAATTAAGGGAATCTTGGTTCTCCCAAGGATAGATATCATTTTCTATGGATGATAACAAATGTGATGGGAAGTATGACTTTATTATTAATGGATTCTAGGTATAATTAATTTAATGGATCTATGGATTTCTCCCTAATTTTGGAGGAAATTCGAGGTTGTTTAATGTTTTTTAAAGAATATATAGTATTTGTAGACTAATGATTTAATATATGTTATATTATTAGAGTAAAATACATATGTATTCCATAGGATGCTTGCATGTACCCAGTACATATAGTGAATGTATTACATGTCGTGTATATATTAAACACTTTATAATATTGGAAGGTCAGTTTTGAATAAAGAGGGGAAGGATTTATCATCATATATGATCCATGGAGATTACATTAGGTGTAATCGAATGAAAGGTCATGTAAATTAATATTTTTGTTATAAGGGATCCATACGATTGATATGTTATTTCATTCATCTATAAGTCTGGTTTCTCTCTCCTTAGAAGGCTTCTCCAACTATATACAGAGTCAATATTCAATATAAACTAATTAATTTGGAAATTTATTATAATTTGGTTGGGAATGCGTCTTTTTGGATGATTGATCCTTTCTAATTAATTTTTTCATTGATCATGGTAGTGTCATTTCATTTTATTATCAGATCCATTGACTAATGGTGACATTTCTTCTTTTTTCCCCTTGAACCTGTGTATGATATTGTTTTGGGGGAAATTACTTTGTTGGATGTGTTGTAGTGGGTGATAGTTCTATATGTATATTTTTTTCCACTTATCCACTAATCTATTTATAAAATTTAATCAGTTATAATGTGTATATTTCTTCTAGTGACTCTGTTTTATTCCATGAATTCCTTTTGTGTTGGGTTTAATTGTGGGTGTGTACAACATGAGTTTTGAGCTATGTGGTTCCATATCATGCCTATATTGGTGATGTTTATTTATTCAGTATTTGATAAATTATTTCATTAAATTATATGGTTGGAGATGTTTTATTTGAGTTTTGTGTGTAGAACATGGTTTTTAAAAGATGGTTCTCACATGGTTTTGTTAAATAAAAATGGCATTCAATGCATTTTTAATGGTTTTTTGAAATGGGTTTCAAAGCATAAAATGTCAAAATGGATTGATAATATTACATGAAAAATATAGAATATGAGAATCCCTAGGTACTTTTGTGGATGTAATTTTAATACCTCTCATACATTTTTAGGGGTTATTATTATTGGTCTTTCCTCTACACCCTAGACTCTTTGTTCAAGGGAAATATTAGACCTATTGGGAGGTTCACTTGCCGAGGTGTTTTTTTCTCTCTAGACTCATTGAATATGTCTAGTGTATTTATCAGTATGATATTTTATATGTTAGTAATGAGTTTCCTATATATCATAACAAAGTTTTATCTATAAGAAGATGTTATATGTGCTTCTAGTTTTGGTGGGTACTATTTAGTTTTAATACCCTTGAATTGATATGACATGTTATAAATTCATCGTTTTTATATGATATATATATATACTGTGATATGTGGGTATGAAATATTTGGATCTAATTTACCAAAATTATTTTTGGAATTTGGAAATGGGGAAAATTAAATTTTTTAGAGAGTTATAAATAAATACTATTAAACTATTATCAATCCATTTTTTATTTAATGTTGATAATTTTTTGAATTTTATCATTGACGTGATATGGAACCCATAGTTGTCACCCTAATGATATAGTTATTCCAAAACTTCTGTACCCCATAGTCTATTCATGTATGTTGTTATTTATTTTAATACATGGAATGTAATGGACCCATAGTGAGATAGTGAGGTTTCTTTTCATCTGAGATATGTAGCTGGTCATGAGACGGTGGTTGTTTTCCCATGATATCACATGGAGTATATGTTATTTCTCTATATTTTTAGTCTATTTTGGTTGGAAATATACTAGGATGTTTTTTTCAATCTTAGGTTATTTGTTTTTGGCTGTTTGTTTTGCGATATGGAATATATTTTTCTTTTCTAAAATTGCATTATTTTTATATACGTTTCATGTCCCTTATTTATGGTTGAATAAATTTTTCCTCTTTTTTTTGATTCACAAGTGCTGGTCCCTAGCCCTTGGGGATCGGTAACACACATCAATTATGTGGCGTATCGAGTTAGGTACTAGTTTGAGAGGGTATTCAAGTTTTTTTGTTATAATGGGGGATGTGATTTAGAAGTTACAATAGTGGTAAGGGTATTTAGTATACAATCTCATTTCTCTGGGGTTGATTATGATTTAATTATGAATGATGTTTATTTTTTATGTATCTCTAAAGAATATAATTTATTTTCTACTCCTAATACAATTTCTAAAGAATAAATATTTTTCCTTTCATTTTCCACATCTATGTACTCAAGTTAACGAAATACTTCTTATAAGGAAAACCAACTTTATTTCCATCCATAGAATAAATCATTTTCCAATATATACACATTTTAATTAAATTGTTTTATAATGGATATAGAATTATTACTTTTTTTAGAAAATGAATTTTACCAATTAATGGAAGTATAAAAACATTTTCATTGGAATATACCATTATTTTTTAAATTAATGTACTTTTGACTTAATACAAAAAACATGAATGGAATTTTTTTTGTTAAAATAAATATCTTGAACAACCATTCATAGGGTCATTAGTAAAATTTTAATTTAATAGTATATTAAACTTTTCATAGAAAAAAATAAATATAAATGTGTTCTTTGTTATATTAGAAAATTTTAATATTTTAAACATGTGAATTCAAAATCAAATGTGTATTTACTTCAAGAAATGTTCTAGGTATATTTTTGATGTATTTTCACCTCTAACAATATCCTTTGATATTTCCTTGGATTTAAATAGGTTGTCAACTAATTTTATCATATTTATTAATTCTCTAAATGTATAAATAGTATTGTGTTGAAATATTATTGAATCGCAGTTTCATTCCCATTGGTTAAACAATGATGTAATGATAAATGTTATTTTGTTCATCTTCTGTATATATGAATGAATTATGATTATGTGGAGGGTGGTTAAATTATATACATCATATAAATTGGAGAATTATTAAAGTTTATTGAACTTAAAGGGTACCTGATAGAATATCCCATGACCAAAAGAGGGTATATGAGAGGATATTCAATGCCCAATGAGGGTACACATTTGATTTACCCAACCCCAATATGTGATGAATTTATTAATAAATATATTATAAAATTTTTATTTTTACATATGATTATTCCATTATTTAAATGAGACTTTATGAAATGACCCAGTGACAAGGTCATTGAATCGAGTATCATGTAATTTTATTTCATTATTATTTATGTCTTTCAAACTTATTAATATGTATTCTATTACTCGTTATTAAATAAATTGATTGGTTTTAATTTAAAATGATTACTTCATGTTTTTAATCCTTTATTATCAAGATATTATTACATTGGTTCACTAATTGATATATTCCTTCTCTACCCTGACTGATAATTTGAGCTCAATCTTTCTTATATTTCATTTTTTCCTAAGACATGATGTATGGTTTTATGATTCATATCTCTTGTAATGGTGGAGTATTTTGTGAACTAAATAAGGGTTGATGTTGATATTTTATGTTAATGTTGATTATGTATCCTTGTTTGTAAATACAAAAATTAATTAAGTCTCTAAAATTCATCAGATGAGTATATTATGAATATTTTTATACCCCAAAACTTTAAAATTGAAGAAATGTTCCATAGAATATACAAAACACAACCCCAAAACTAAACAGACCTTGATGTATAATTATTTAAATATGAATTTTATAACCTAGCTGTAAAATTTCAGTGTATGAATAAAATAAAAACTATTATGATATATATATATATATATTGATAAATTCATGGAAATTAATCACTCATAATTTAGTAAAGGCATTTAATTCATTAGAATCATGTTCTCTTAGAATATGACTTTATGTATGTTTTGTGAGAGAATAATATAATTAATTTAAGGAATTTTTTAAAATTTAATTTGATAAAAGGATATAATTTTTAATATTTTCAATAAAAAATTACGTTAATGTGAATTTTTGGGTTTTTTCTAAAAATAAAGATTTTTCAGTGAATAGTATAATGTCCCTATTTTTGTAAAAATGTTATTTATTATCAATGAAAAAATAACCCATTCTCTTTTTAATTTTATCCTAAATTAATATAAATAAAATTATGTTATAAAAATATAATTAATTTTATAATAATCTACATTATATGACAAATTTTTTTAATTACAGTTTTAGACTTAAAAATGTATTTTTAAGACTGTTTTCATAACCCTTATGGGATACATAGAAAAATAATATTTTCTAATTTATAGGGTATTAATTTGGTAAAAGGGATAATATTGTTTAAATATGAACAATTAATACTATTTAATAATTCATATATAGTATTTTCTCATAATGAATTTTAAAACCAGTAAAAATTCACCATCTTAGTGAAAGGGTAAATTGGATAAATTACATTAAATCTAAGTGATAAGACCACCATTTTTCATTCAAATACTGTTGGATGAATTTATTTCAACACTTATCACTTTATTATAAATATAAATATATTTAATAGACACTTTTAAAAGAATTTGACATATATAATATTTTATGTAATGAGAAATTCAAAATGTCTCTCTCTTGATTTTAGATATCTAATATATATTAATAAAGTATAAAAAACATTTTTAATTGAATTATAATTCTCATTTTAATTATAATTAAATTAATTTCATTATATCAATTTATTTTTAATTTTTACTAATTATATAATTACCTTTAATACTTATGCAACAACGACAAAATATTTATTTAATTAAAGGAAAAAAATAATTTTAAAAATATTAAATATAAGATATTTGAATGATTTATTATGTTACAAAATTTTTATAAATAATAATTACATATCATTTTGTGAGAGTGTTTTATACTCAGAATACATATTTTTCTAAATGATTTCAATGTCATATTAAATGAATAGTATAAAAATTGATATTTAATAATAAATAAATTTTTATTAAATGATTTTAAATTCACAAATTATTGTATTCAGCTAATAAAATGGGATATGGGTGATATAATCAACCATTGTCCATTTATCATCATTTTATTACTTTTATAGTAACATTATTGATCCATAAATAATAAAAACATTATTTCTATAGTAATTACAAAAATCGTTATCATTGTTTAAAAGGGGATTGGAGTGAAAAAACACAACTATAGTTGTAATTTTTTAAAATTATATTTTGTTAAATAATCATATAATTGTCAATAATAATAACTAATTTGATTCATTTTAATATAATTATTAATTTATAATAATTTATTACCATAAGACAATCCAGTTGTTATCAACCCATATCTTATTGGAGGTCACATATTCTCCTCTATTATTACCAATATTGAATGATTTTTTATTATTCACTAACCTTACAAATAAATTCCTCACATCCATACCCTTTTCATATTGGACTTTATTTGATCATAAAACTATCCATTGAATATTTTTTTGTAATTATTAAGTAGTTTTCCGTATAAGTGGTATAATATTTAATGAAGTGTTCTCATTTTATTTCTTATTCCACATACATAAATATTTTTTTAATAATGGTGAAATAATAACATGAGTATCCTAAATATAATGACATTTTTTATGTATATTTTAGAAAATAATTCCATAGTCTATTCCATCTAATAGGAAACAAAATAAGTATTCATGTACACAAAGGATTGTCGTCTCACTAACTAATATAATTAAATTTCAATCACTACCTATCAACGATATTTATAATGATTTATTTATGTTATATATATATATATGATATTAAAAAAATATTTATTACTCATAATGATTAAAATATATTTAATTTTACTTAATTTTCATCCACTTGAAATCCATATCATCATTTGTGGATACATGTGCACTAGAACCTCCATAAAGGGATGTGATTGTTTTTCATTACCATATATCTTGTATGATATATATTTATATATTTAATAAAATAATATGGTATTCATGATATTATAATCTTAAAATAATTGTAAATCAATACATAACTTATTTTCATAATGATCGTTGAATAATAGAAATGATAGCCTTGTGTATATATAACCTGTCGTTTTCGTGATGGTACATTGTTCATTTTACATAACTATATTTCATTGTTGGTTTGAAATGACTAATTTATGTATAAAAATTAATATCATTTCACTATTATTATTTAATATATGATATCATAATATCCTATTTGAACATATTCAATCCACCCTGGTCATTTTGGATATATGGGTCAAATATCATCAAATGTCTAACATGAACATTATTGAATAAATAATTTACATTAACATGGTAAACATAATAAAAAAGATGGAAATTTTGCTTATAAAAGTAAATTATTAACATTAGTTTGTTCTTTAGTGTTATAATAAATGTACATGAATATTTAAACTCATCTTAAGGGACATTCCTTAATTTTTATTAATGTTTCCTTTCTAAAACTTTTTCTACCATGCACTAATTTTAAAAAATGTTCTAGAAAAATTATTATTTATGATTGAATGGACGATAAATGAATTTTTTTACCATATTATACAATAATTAAAATTTAATTTAAACAATTATTTTTTTAGATTTACATAATGGACACATTACATTAAAATTTATATTTTAAATATTTTAATGATTTATTTTCGAAATAATTTTTCCATGTCAATATTTTTTAAATTATATTATGGATGTATTTTCTATGGACATTAATTAAATATAAAATTAATTTTATTTCCCTTTTTTACTTTCCTAAAAATTCTTAAAATCAATCCTTTTTACATATATTATTTGGAATGTTATTTAATTCCATATAATTAAAAAATGGAATGTTCTATTCTGAATATATATATATTGACAGTGACTATTCCCATTGTTCCAACTATTTCGTGGATTGAATAATAATATTCCATGATTAAATAAAATAAAAAACAAAAATCAATTTTCTACCAGGAAATTTAGATTTGAATGTGGTCTTTTAAAATGGTAAGGTTATTATTGTATACAGAATTATGATACTAATGTGTTTAAAAGTGTTTTAAATGTCGTTATGTGGAAATAAAAAAAGGATAAAATATTTTATTCATGATCTATTCCATCGTAATTTTTTATGATGATGGATGATCATGATATAACTCTTGATGACTGAGGAGATCCGTATAGATTATATGATGGGTGATCCTATATATTTCTCTAATAAATTAGTTTATGATTATTTTTTCAAGATAATTATGATAAATTTTTATTATAAAATTATTTCAAGAGTATGTGTTATTGTGATGGTTCTATGAAGATGATTACCAAAAAATATAAGTTAATTTTGTAGGCTCATAAATATGTATATATTAAAATCATTCAATTTTAATGGTTAATCTAATTATCTTTTTAAATATACGATTCTTCCATTTTAGTAAAATAATGAATTATTTAATAAAATGTTTTTTATGGTTTATTATTATCATTAAGAAAAAATCATGGTCCTGATTTTGAGTTAATGTTTTCTTATAATTTGTTTTCAAAAAAATTATGATGTTAAGATGGTTTCATGAGTAAGTACAAAATTATCAAGTCCAATGTCTATTATGTTAAAGGAAAAATATATATATTGTGTTCTCATATATCATAATTAATTATAGTCCATTAATTTCTATTACTATTATAAGTAATGTCATTACATGTGCTAAAATAATATCTATACAGTTTTAATGATATTTATTGGAAATGATGATGTAATGATGAAAAAACTATCAATTTTTCTTGAAATAAAATTAGTTTTTATTTTAAAATATTTAATTTATAGAAACATGTATATTGAGTAGATTCAAAAAAAAATTATTATATTGTTATATTATATATGTTTAAAGTTCCTATTTTTTATATTTGTAAACATTAATGATTTTCCAAGGTATGAAAAGGAACCGTTAACTTATAATTAATTTTTCAGTAATGTTTAAGGTTGATCATTGTAGTTATAATCAAGAAAAATATTTACATAACATTAAAATTTTGATGATTTACATGTTATGGATACAAGCATGGGTTTTTACATTTTAGGATGATAAAAGTTTTTATGTACTAAGCACCTTTTTCATTTGGTTTTATATGATTTTACTTTAAGGTGATTATTATTATTTTCGGAGACGTTTTATTATGATATGGTATATTGAACCCTTATATTTAATCTGAATGATTATTTAAGAAGAAATATTTTAAATTTCAAGGGATTTAAGGAAATTTGTATGATATAACCATTGATGTTATAACAATTTTTAATAATGAAGTTATATTGGTTATTTTTAGGAGTTCAATGTTATTATATTATATTATTTATATGGGAAATTTCATTACAATGACCACATTCATTTTAACATTCGATTATCCATTTCATGTTTTAATGGTGGATATTTCTAGACATTAAATGTATTTTATAAATATGAATGGGAAAAGAACTCACACAACCTTATTATTGATTTTAAATTATTTAATCATCAATATCAGAAAAATTAATAATATTATATTCATTTTTAATTCTTTTTGAACCACCAAATTTGTTATTAGGTTATTGTCTCCGAATTTTCTTGAAATTTTTTTATTTTATGGAATTTTTCTTAGACAAAACGCTCTAACGACATGTGATTCCGACGCCCGGAGGGCCTGGAATGGAATTTTGAATTTTTTTAAGGTATATTTAATAAATGATACTCAAATCAAAAACATGACATCACCATTGAACTATAAATGTTGGGATTCACATAGAAATGACTTATCTTTGGCTAACATGGGTCAAATGGAAAATTTATTTTTTGGGATTTTCGAGAAAAATAATAAAATAATTTTTAAAAAATTATTTCATTTCATTTGTCACCATTGAGTGACGGACAATAATCCGGCAGTGCAGCAACAAGGCACAATAATGGTGGGCCAATAATGTATTCTTTGAAACTGTGACACTATTATATAAATGTTTCATTTAATGTGTATTATTAAAAGTGGCTCATTTAATAATCTTAATTAATGGATGAAACATCGCTGCACATTTTATTTCTTTTATCAATTCAATGTGTTGGAGTTTGGGAATTAAAAAACGTGGTCAAATCCATGATGATCCGCCACTGGAATCCCTATCCAATGAAGAACGAATAATGATGCAACAAACGTTGGAGAATTGGATCAGAAGGTTGGAAAGCATCAATGAATTCGAACGACCGCAGATCGATGATGATATGAATCACATCCTTCATCATCAAAAGATCTAACAAATCCATGTAGTGGTTTATGTGTTCTATGTATTTGATTATTTCTTCCCCATTCACGGAAAATTAATGATGAACATGGATCAACTGACTAATGGGTTCATCTGTGAATCACTAATTCTTGTTGGTGGATATTGTGCATGGTTTTGATTTCGGGTTTTTCAATATATGTGGTTTTCATCATTTTTATCCCCATGATCAATCTCTAATGTGGGGGGCACAGGCTGACTACAATAAGGCCTGGTCCCTCCCCCATAGTTGTTCATGGTGCATTCTTGGAAGTTGACCAGTCAACATGTCAATGAGGCAAATTCTAAGGCATTGTGGTGATGGTGGTGCCCTATAAAGACTATATCTATAGACAATACAAAAAACAGATCACTGGACTGAATTCGGTGGCCCGTCAAAGGCATTGTTGGTGCACCGGTGGTTGAGAGCAGAGGGCAGTGGCGCGAACGTCGGCAAGCCACGGTGGCGAGTAGATGCGGATTCATGCGCCTCATGGACAGATGACCCACGTCCATGCCATCATGTTGATAGCGAGCCATATTCCATAAAATGTGGCTAGGGGATACCACCTATCCACATGGCCAGCACAGACCAGACGCGGTGCAGAGGCCACATCCTAGCCGGGCGGTGCACCAATGACGGCCCTTGCAGTCGGGCCTCAGGATGGCGAGTCAGACCCACACCAGTGGGCTGGATAAGCGTCGGTGGTCAATACCCAAACCCAGCAGGCTAGACCCATGTTAGTATGCTAGACCTATTCCCTTTAGGCCATGTTGGATTAGACTGGTTCGCCAGGCGACTGGGCAGGATGGAACCTTTGCCAAACTGGTCTGGGTCCAGCGAGGCGCATTGGGCTTGACCCACTTTCTAGACCGGACCAGACTGACCACGACCCAAACCGTGTCAGTTCATGTCCATATAATTGAACTGGGGTATTTGGGGATCCTCGAGCCGGGTTTTTCAGATAGGTCTGACCGGGTCAGACTGGGCCTAGACACAACCAACCACCTATTTACTAAAACACCCATATCTTTCAAACCATATGTATGATTGATGTGCTTATAGTAGAGTTCTGACCCTTGCTATAGATCAGCCCTTCTGATATACTACACTTGAATTTTTGAGGAAGATGGGGTATGACCAGGTTTGATCAGACTCAAAACTGACAGGGGCCTTTTTACTAAAAGATTATAACTTACAGATCGGGCATCCGATCAACATGAAATCTATTGTGTTAGAACCTTTAAAAAAAGATAGATATTTGGGTTTCATATTAATGAGACTTTGTGGTGGTTGAAATATAACTGGTGGATTGAGGAGAAGATCCTTTAGAACTCATACGTACAAGGTGTGAATCCATTGGTAGGATATCATGTGAAGAGAGACCCTCCGTGGATTGGCATTAGTGCGACCCCCTATGGATCAGAAGTGGAGAACCCCTTTGTGGATTGGAATGAGAGTGACCCTTAGTGAATCGTCAGTAGAACTACCCTCCATGGATAAACATTAGCATGAACGTTTTTGGATTGGCCATAGAGCGACCCTATTTGTATCATAAGTACCGTGACCCTTTATGGACCTATCTTAGAGTGATCTGTCATGGGTCAGCGGTAGAGCGACTCTTTGCGGATCAGAAGTGGAGACATAATTCAGGAATTAGCATCTGAGCCTCTCTAAAAAATACGATGATCAAGATTATGACTAATCATATTTATTTCTATTCTTTATTTTGTATACTTGTTGTGAGATATCTTATAATTTTTGATTTGTGATTAAGATCATTATTTTTTGTTTACCTTTGTAGATTTCAGAGAGGCCTTAAATTGTCTTAGGGTCTGTAATGAGTATTGTTATACTCACCCCTACACGAGTTTTTCCATATCAATTTTGTCCTATATAGATGACATACATCTTGACAGAAACTTGGGGAGCTAGGGATAGAGGATTCTCAAAGGTGATCGATAATAATAGTGAGTTGCAGTGATGTCAGATAGGTAATTGTACCTAATATTCAGGTAGGAACCTCAATAGATGATCTCGAGAGAATTTTTTATTTTGGTTATACATTTCTTTCATTTGGGCTTGAATACATGCCCTTTACTTTCAGAACATGATTTTACATTCATTAGTCATTCCTTGTGTACTGCTTTGGGTGTGTACTCTATCTGTGCAAATACATGTTTAGAGGCAATGCCATCCATTTTTTGGGTTACACCATTCCAGTGCTAGTCAACAACCTCTGGCATTTGTAAGGCGAGCTTGGTGTAGTCTCAGCACATGACCTGGGAGATGGGTCGTTACAATGTGGTATTATATGGTGGTTGGTTCTTCTATAAGAGCTAAGAGTTTGAAATTATTCAATGGAGCAATGGTGTTTATTGTCATGAGTTTGGATTTCTATTCCAGGAGCCCAGTTTTGGTGAGGTGGCTGGTGTATCCATACACCAGGATCCTCAGTTCTGTTTTCGGAATTGGTACATGAGAATATTGTTTGTGTGTGTTAGGAAAATGTTTTTGTGATGATCTATTTTGTGTCAACTCACTAGGTATAACATATTGATTGTGGAACATCTATTTTCTTACAGGATGCCTCCACAATGAAAACCAGCTTCAATTCCAATAATAGATCATGATGATGTCCCTGCGCGCTATAATGTGTCAGTATAGGGACCACTTATGGAGTTATCACCTACGGGTGGTGTTTCAGCAGTCCCAACACTTGTAGAGAAACATATGCTACCAGCCCCACCAGCAGAATGTCCATTTTGACTAATCACACTACACGAGTTCTAAAGACAGTGGCCTTCGAGGTTTCAAGGCGAGACATATCCTCTGGCAGCTATGAACTATCTAATGTATGTGGAATGAACTTTTTTATTAGTAGTGACACCAGAAAGTTAGATGTTGATCCTAGATGCATGCCTTTTTCAGGGTACAATATAGAGATGGTGGCCCTTGAAGGTCTAGACACATGAGGAGGTGTCCCATTCCTAGTAGGACATCGAGAGCATCTTCAGTGCAGTCTGTATTAGCGACAATACGCTCTATACGTATTCAAGAACTACTGCCCCAATAATAGAGAAATTTGACTGTGGGCCAGTACTCTGCAAGGTTTAATAACCTCTCCCACTACTCCACCGACATATAACATAACCATTTCATCATGGCCCAGACTAGTGATCATGGAATCCGATGGGAGATAAGGTCATCTACGATTTCTCTCATCATCCCTACGCATACAGAGTTCTAGAAAGATAACTACTGGGGGTGAGTTTCCTTTCTGAGTAGGTTCCAATAGTGAGATCCCCAACCAGATAATTATTAGCAGATTCATCTACATCATGTTGTATGTAGATTATATAGAGGCCAACATACGCCATAACATCCATAGGATGACCCTGTGACATAGGGTAAGAGGTGCGAAGATTGCGAGGTATATAAGGTTATCATAGGAGAATAATGTCATATTAATGTAGTGGGAAGGGTCACATGGCATTCAACTTCCCAACCCTCCATACTGATGAACATCATATGGTCAAGGGACCACCAATGCAGAGGCTGCGGTTTGAGAAAGGATGTCTGCAGGGTAGCGAATGTGGCAGAGGAGCAGGCAATGTCCCATGTAGTGGTTGATAGTTTGAGGTGTTACCGCCACCACCCCTAGGTGGTCCACCCCGAACTAATGGAGTAGTCAGATAAGGGATAGAACAACATTAGGTAGTAGAATCTTATGACCACAACACTATAGAGATGATCCGAAGTTTTATTTATTTCTACTCCACCTTAGATGTAGTAATTACAGAGACATGTGGTAGTCACTATTTTCATGACACAACTCTCATTCGAAGCTCGGATATACATGTGGTGTCATTAGATGAATTCTTATGGATATAGACTCTTACAGGAGAGGATATGACAATTAAACATTGGTGACTATAGTGTTATCTTACTCTAGGAGGCGAGAGCTTCGGCTGGAATCTTCTAGTAGTAGCATCTAGGCCTTTAGACATCATATTAGATATGGAATAGTTATCCATAGTCCACGCTCAGATCAGCCGTTTTATGTGTACAATGGTGTGTGTCTATAGAGATGAGATATAGTTTTCCTTCATCGACATGAAGGAAGCCGTTACTACAGAGGAAAATCTTTCTCGGAAGAGGGTGAAGGCGATAACTCATTACTTCTCTATCCTCACACTTGATGAAGTGGATGAGAGGATTCCATGCTTTCATGTAGTGGTGGAAGAGTACAAGGATGTTTTTCTTGAGGATGATCTGAGACTATGTCCTCGTAGGGAGGTAGGCATCTACATTGACATGTAGCCCAGGACGACATCGATGTCCACACTAGCATATTAGATGGTTCCTACAGAACATCAAGTGCTGAGGGTATAGCTAGAGGACTTACATGACAAAGGGTTTGTATGGCCCAATGATTCCCTCTGGGTAGGCCCGATGCTTTTTTTCCAAGATGGTACACAAGACATTGATGTTGTGCATGGAATTCCGGTGTCTAAAACAAGAAACCTTGATTAACATGAATCCACTACCCTGGATAGATGACCTCTTTGACCAGCTAAAGTGATTGAGGTGGTTATCAAGGATATACCACATATCAGCCTATCACCAGCTTCGGGAATGGGATGAGGATGTGCTGATGATAACCTTCATGTGCCGATATAGAAACTACGAAGTTTCTGGTGATGTTGTTCGGCATGAACAATGCCCCAAAAGTGTTATGGGACTCATTAACAGGATCATTCAACATTAACTTGACCAGTTTTTTGTGATCATAGTTGATGAAATCTTGGTGTACTCGACGTCATAGGAGGAGCATGCTACAGACCTAAAAATGTTCCAAGAAACATTCGGCAACCACCAACATTATGTAAATCTCTCGAAGTGTCTGTTTTGGATCCGGGAAGCCCACTTTTTGGGACACGTCATCTAAAAGGATGGATTTGGGGTGGATATGGAAAAGATAGGGGTAGTGCTTGCTTGGGAGCTGGCCAGGAGCATGACTGAGGTAAAAATCATCTTGGGGTTGGATGGTTACAATCGTAGGTATGTCCCCATATACTCCTAAGTAGAATCACCCTTATTGGATTTGACACAGAAGGAAAAACCATTCGTATGGATAGTGAAATTTCATCCGATGTTACATTATCTAAGACAAAGATTGACTGGTGCCCCCATCATGAGACTACTATAAGAGCGAGTTGGGTATGTAGTTTACTATGATGCATCTGGGACTGAAAAGGGTTATGTCCTGATACAAGATAAAATAGTTATCGCCCATTGATCATGACAGTTGAGACCACATGATAAGAACTACAAGATCCATTACCTTGTATTTATAGCAGTGGTCTTTTCATTGAAGATGTGGTGATGCTACTTATGGGTGAACAATTTATGATTTTCTCTGACCATTAGAGTCAAAGGTATATATTATTGTCAAAGGACCTAAATATGAGACAATGGTGATGGATAGAGTTCCTCTTGGCTTATGACTTTTATATAGTCTATACTCTATGAAAGGGGTATGTGGTGGAAGACACACTCAGTAGGATGACATATTTGTAGCTGCGGAGGGAGGAGGTAGAGAAATTGAACGTGATGCAATAATACTTCATGCATGATGGTGAACCTCCTTACCCCCAGTCGATGACTGTTACTCCCCCACTGTTATAAAGAGTCTGGGAGGTACAACTAGTGGGTGTTGTCTGCAAATCCCTACGTGCTTAGTTGTTCTCAAGATGAGATCTTGAATGATTCTCGTTAGGCGGGGTGCACATCATCTTTTTTACAGGGCGCACATTAGTGCCAGTTAATTTGAGGGAGGAGGTGTTGAGAGAGTTCCATACATACCCTTTGTTATTAAATCTTGGTGTGGAAAAGAAATACTAGGATCTCCAATGTAAGTACTAGTGTACAGTGTTGGTGAAATTGGTTGTCGAGTTCATTTCATGATGCCTCACATGTCTGAATGTGAAGTCCGATTATTAGGTTTCAGTAGGCTTTCCCCAACAACCCGAGTTGCCATAATTGAAATGGGATGATATCATTATTGAATTTTTGACTTGGTTACCATGTACATCCATGGAAAATGACTATATTTGAGTGATCGTTGACAGAATATGCATGTTATCTCACATCCTACCCATATAGAAGCAGGGACTAGTATAGGTCTTGGGACGCGTCTAAATCCATGAGATAGTGCGCTTCATGGGGTGCCTTCGATTCTATATCAGATCGCGATGCTCTATTTACTTCCCAGCTTTGGAGGGGATAACAATAGTCCTTCGGGAGGCAGCTGCACTTGAGCACATCATTTCATCCCCAGTCGGATGGTCACACATAACATACCATAAAGACCTTGAAATACATTATACGTGCCTTTATCCTAAATATTATTTATTGTTGGGAGGAACACCTACAACTAGTGTAGTGTTAATTCAACAATAGATATCACTCCACCATTGGCATGGCACCATTTGGGGCCTTGTATAGGCGGCCATGCAGATCACCCATATGCTGGACAGACCGAGGGATGTCAGCACTCATTGGCCAAGAGTGGGTATGGGATACCACAAAGAAGGTGAATATCATCCATAAGTAGATGAGGACTACACATATCAGGTAGAATTCCAAATACAATAGGAGACAAAGGCCCTTGGAGTTTGAGGGGTGAGAGCATGTGTTACTTCGGGTCTCACCCCGGCGAGGATTGTAGAGATTTGGTTGTGGCTGCAAGCTATCGCCAAGGTTAGTTGGTCCTTTTTATATCCTGAACAGAGATGGTGAGGTGGCATACTACTTAGATCTTCCCCCATAGATACACTGGGTGGATGCTGTTTTCTACATGTTGTAGCTGAGGAGGCACATGCATGATCCAACACACATCATCGAATGAGGCGAGAAAGACATTGATGATGGCGAAAAATTTACGGTGTTCCCAGTGGAGATAGAGTATCGATAGGAATGAGTCCTATGTGGGTGGTCAATTCTTCTAGAGCGAGTACGGTGACCTCATGAGAATCTTCAGGAGAACACATGGTAACAGGAGGCTTGGATTCGTGCTCAATACCCCCATCTATTTGATATGTTTTTTTTTTGAGTTTTTGTAATTTAAATCTCCACAGTTGGAAGATTGTAATGTCTCAGAAATTCCATGTAATTTATGTTTATTTTATAGATTTTTTCTGAGACCACACGCTCTAACGACACCTGATTCCAAGGCCCGGAGACCCTGAAACATAATTTTTATTTTTTAAGGTACATTTAGTAAATGTGTGGGTTGGTTTTTCTAAATTTGTAACCGGTGATCAGATTGATAATCAGAGGGTACTATTGACCTTGGAATGCCTGGATTCACTGATAAATGAATTAACTTCATCCTGCAAGGGTCGAGTGGGAATGTTCTTTTCTAGAATTTTTGAGAAAAATAATTAAATAATTTAAACGCAATGTTTGATTTATTTTCTCACCATTGATTGATGGATGACAACACTATAGTAAAATGAAAAGGCAGTGATAGGGCACATTAATACATGGTCAATAACGGATCATTTGAAACTGTGACACTACTATCTTAATGGATCATTAAATTTGGCTCATTTAATTAGCATAATTAATGGAAACAACGTCACTGTGATATTAATTTCTTTTAATAATCATGTATGTAGTAGTTTCGATGCTAAAAATGTGGGAAATATCTAATAAACCACTGACATAATCCCTCTACAATAAATAAAGAAGAAAAAAGTGACAAACATTAGAGGATCGGAAATGGAGGTTTGAAAGAGACGATGAACACCAATGAATACTGATCAATGATGACACAAATCACATCCTTCTTCATCAGTGGATCAAAATAATATATTTAGGGGTTTATGAGTTCTAATTTTTTGATGATTTTATTCTCGTTCATAAAAAATTAATGATGAATGTAGATGTACTGACTAACTGGTTGATCCATGAATCACTCATTCTTGCAGCTAGATATTGATTGTGGTTTGGATTTGGGTTTTTTCAAGCTGTTTTGATATCATCATCAATATAACCATGATTAAACTCCAACGGGGAGGGTGCAGAATAATCAAAAGAAGTCCCGATCCCTCTACCATAGTTGTTATTGGTGCATTATTTGAAGTCGACCAATCTACTTGTCACCAAGGAGAGTTCGAAGGCCTTGCGGTGATGGTGGTTCCCAACGGAGACTGTAGGCGCATACGAATCCAAAAATAAGACCACAAGAGGGAAACTACTGGCCTGTCAAAAACACCATTGGTGGCTTACAACAAGGGGTGGTAGTTCCCCCATCGGCATGTGGAAGTGACAAAATGTCGCGGCTAGACGCCCGCAGTGGCAAGTAGATGCAGATCCATGCGCTGCCTCGAGGGACAAACGACATCCGGGATGTCTGATGGCTGGTGAACCGCTTTCCATCGAACATTATTGGAGGATATCTAACATTTGTTGGGCCAGTAGGGTCTAAATGTGACACAAATGCCACATCCAAGCTAGACAACACCCTCTGACCGCTCTTGTGACCGAGCCTCAATCTAGTGGGTCGTGCCTAGTTGGGCGAACCCACGCCGATAGGTCAGACCTGCACCCAGTAGGTCGGACCTGCGCCGACAGGCTGAAACCGCACCCTATGAGCCAGGTTTGATGTGACCAGGTCACCATGCAACCTGGCATGCTGGACCCTCATCCAAACCGGGTTGGGTCCAGTGAGACCCATTGGGCCTCGCTCAATGGACAGTCCGGACCAAACCATCCCCAACCCAAACCAGGTCAGGTTAAGTCCATCTAATTGAACAGAGTTGTTTGGGGACCCCCTAGATGGGTTTCTTGGGTCGGTCTGACTGGGACTAGACACAACCCACCCCCTGTTTACTAAAATCCTTGTATCATGCAAACCATGTGTCCAATTGACATGCTATTAGTGGAGTTGGGACCTTTGAGATGTAGTGGTACTTTTGATATAATCCACATATGTTTTGGAGGATGTTGGAGTACAACTGGTTTGGATCAATCGTTAATCTTTCTAGGCACATTTTACTAAAAATCATATAACTTACAGAATGGGAATTTGATTATGTGTCGTCTGTAGTGTTGGATCCTATAAGACAATAGCGATTTTTGGGATAATTCTAAGATAGAATTTATGGATGTTTAAATTTGACCAAATGATTGAGGTGTAGAACCTTTAGAACTCATTTGTATATGGTGCGGGAATCCAGTGGCAGGCTGTCAAGTGAATAGTGACCTTCTGTGGATGGACAAGAGAGTGACCCTCAATTGATGGGAAACGTAGTGACCGTCCATGGATAAGAATGAGAGATACACACTATGTATTAGAAGTAGCATGACCATTAATGGATCAAAAATTGTGTGAACCTCCGTGAATCAACATGAGAACGACCCTTTTTATATCAATAGTAGCACGAACCATCGTGGACCAGCTATAGAGTGACCCATCATGGATCGGCAGTAGATCGAACCTTTCTATATTGGAATCGGAGAAAAAATTATAAGATTAGTATCTGAGCCTCTCAATAGAATAAGATGATCTATCTAATGACTAATCATCTTTATTCATGTTCTTTAAGTTTTATCCCTAGTGTGGGCTTTCTTCTACAATGTTATTTGTGATTGAGATCTTGATTTTCGATTTACTTGGTGAATTTATGAGAGACCTTCAGGGGTCACAGGGTCCCTATTGAGTATCGTTATACTCACCCATGCACGACATTTTCCCTCACCTGTTGTGTCTTAGGCATACACCAGCCATCTTGACCGAGACATGTAGATGAAGGTTTAGATAGTGCTATAAGCTTATTGATAGTTGCAATGTGCTGTAGTGACATTATACAGGGAGATTTACCTACTAATCAGGTAGGATCCTCAGCAAATGAGCTCCATAGATTTTGTCATTATTTGTTACGTTCCTTTTAGTTGTGCTTGTATACTGACCCTTGACATTCATTACATACATTTACACTCAGTATAGGTTCCTTGGGTACTCTTTTGTGTGTGTAATATGTTTATGTGCATGAAGGTTTAAAGGCTAAGCCCTTCCTATTTTGGGTTACACCTTTCTAGTGCTACTCACCAAAACATAGAATTTGGATTGCAGGCTTTGGGTAGTCACGACACGGGCCCCAGAGGATGGGTCATGATAGTAATAAATATTTTGATATATCCATAAAATTTCATTTCCTCAAAATTTCTATGGATTATGTTAATTCATTTTTTATTTCAATATATCAAGTCATCCATCTCAATTATAATGTGAAATAATGCTAAGGTATTAAAAATTGATTTTCTAGGGATATTGGATTCATGATAGAAGATACGTGTTATATAAAAACCATAAAATAAAACCATTCCATCTTGATTTGACAATTGAATTATTTTATTATGATCAAATTATGATAGATGATTCAGTTGATATTCACAAACCCTATGTAAACATTACATATATTTGGTTTATATGAATTAAGTAGTAATGACTGAGACAAAGAATAATAGTTAATGATTTAGAAAGGAATTACAAGGAAGGATCTATTATATAATGATATTTCTATGTATTCTAAATATTATATGGATCATGAAAAAAATATTATTCTATAGTACATTATATTACAAAATTTTGAAATATATGATAGAATCGATTCCTTTAAAATGTGATGCAATAGAAATGTAATTATTTTTCGAGGAATTCATTATTGTAAATATGATAAAGAGATATAATAATGTTTCTCAATATGGTGTTGATGTCACATAAATGATAATAAATTAATATTTTTTTATCGAGAATTGATCTTTTGAGAATGTCTATGAGGAAAAAAATAGATATAATGATTAATCATAATTTTGTAGATGTAAATTATTTTTTAGTAACATTATAGGAATTAAATTAATTTATTTAAATAAAAGACAACTCATTGCATCCATTATGGATGAGGGGATTGAACCCACAACTGAAGAATGATGTGGGTGTAATTACAACCAATGTCATGTATGATATCATGGTTAATACATTTTTTCAAAAAAATGTCATAGAAAAAATATATGTTTTAATTGAGAATATATGTTTAATCATAGGTATAACCATGATATTGAAATTTGAATTTGGTAATACTATTATTATGGTTTTATTTAAATATTGTCTGATCCTTATATGATTATATATAACACAACATTATATGTTTTTTAGGAATAACTGTTATATTATATTTTTTTGGAATATATGACTTTAATGTGGTGTATGGAGATTCATCTTATATATGGAAATTATTATCATTAATAAGATATAATATTTATATTGAATAAAATATTTTAGTATGAGACTCTATGAGGTTGTGATTTTATTTTTGGTTAAATGTTACATTAATCTCATAGTAAAATTATGACTATAATATTTCTGATTTTTGGATTTCAAATAGGTTCATGAATATGATGTTTAGTTATTTATCAATTGATATATAGAGAGAATTGGGTGTTATTATTAATGATTTGGAGATTAATTTTTTATTTATTCAGATAATGTTTTATTCATTTTTTGGAATATTGATTACTTGTGAGAACCATTTTAGTTTTTATTAATAACTAAGGAAATAAAGAATACCGTGTTTCCTTTTATATAATTAAATGGTCCATTATAGGTTGATTTTTGTGCACTGGTTATAAATAAAATTACCATGTTCACATCTACATTGGATAAAAAACTATATTGTTGTAGAAAATGATAAATTGGTAAAAGAATAAAATCAATGTATGTATTTTTCATTATGTTTTTATTCTAGATTTTAAGAGAAGTCCTCAAATCTAAGAAAAGGACCATGGAAATAATGTTATACTATTACCTTAATGTCTTATGAATAGATATTTCTTTCACACTTCTTTGGGATATGATTTTATGGACACTATATTTTCTATTCATGTTCACTATCATCATATTAATGACCACATTCACTCTAAATCAATTCATGGAAATTTATTTGTTTAGTGGACATATTTTTACATTCCACCAATGGTATATGATTTATAAAATTGGTTTTTTGTTATTAAAGACGAGTTAATCATTTCCCTTTATCTCTATTTAAGCGAATGATTTACCAACCCTTTTTACGATGTCTGATTTCAATAAGATATTTTTTTATGTCAAACGCTTGATTTCCAAGATCATGTTCAAATAATGAGTAAAAAATTTCTTATGTGTGGTATAATGTAACAAAATAATATTTTAAAAAATAAAACTATTTTTTATATTGTATTCAATATGATACACCATGCCCAAATGAATTATGAAATATTATTATTTTAATATGATCGTTATAACCTTGTCGTTAAGTTAGTGTGTATTAATATGAATAAATTTTTTGTAAAATATATTTTCTTAATACATATATATATTTTTTGAAAAGGAAAATATAATATAAATTTATTCATGAATTATTTTAAATTAATCAGACAAAAATATTTTAAATTCATTTTATTATTGAAAAATATATATTTTCGTCGAAATTGATTATTTATTTTTATTTGTGACAATTATAATTAATTTATTGAGAATTTTGAAATTTTAGTAGATAAAAATAATATCATTTTTCCAATTACCATGTGAAAATTATATTATAGTAAGGTTTTTAGATTTTACATGAAAATAATTATTTGAAATTGAATAGTGAAAATACATATTATTGTAAAATTGTTATTTATTTTCATTAAATTAATTCCTTAATATTCTGAATTTTATCCAAAATAAATTTACGTGTTCATTTAATAATTACATTTTAATCAACATTATACATTATATTTTTATAAAAAAAATTAGACTAGAAATGTAATTTTATACTAGAAAACAATTTTCGTCATGCTTTGCGGGGTAATTATGAAAAGAATATCTGACACTTATAGGAATGATTTTTTAAATGGATTCCATATTTGAAATAAAAGCAGTTAATATTTTTTAATAATCTCGAAATAATTTTTTGTAATAATGTTTTGTAAAAATATTAAAAAATCACCTACATCATATAATGGAAAATTAGGTTGACATGAGTTATATCAAGTTGTGAATGCCATCATATTTCTTCTTTAATTATTTTTTTAAATGAATTTATACTCTAATAATATTAGGATCAAAAATATTTTTAGTATGGAACAATTATACATGTATGTGACCTATATAATATTTAATTTAAAGGAAAATAAAAATGATATATTGTTTCTTTTGAATCTCTCTTTTGTGATCAAAAAGAGAAAAACGTGCTGTGAATAAATTAGAATAGTTATATTATAGAAGAAGAAAATATTATTATTATCATTAAAAGATTATAAAAAATAAAATTTGAATAATTACATTAAATATTTAAGATATGTTGATGCAGTACATATTTAAATAAAAGAAAATTAAAATAAATGCAACTAAAATTATTAAAAGTACTGAAATTTTATTGATATATTATATTCCACATGTTTTTTACATAGTTAATAAATATTTTCATTGTTTTAAAAGTCAATATTCTACATTCATATTGGTATTTTTTTTCTGATCAAATAAAATAAAGTGTCAAAATTGACAATAATGAAATATTATAATAAATAAAATCTTATTAAAATAGTAAAAATTTCTTAAAAAATAATATTTATCCCATAAAATTTTTTATGGATTATAATACCAACAATTTACCATTTAGATTGTATTTTTTCTATATAGAGTAACAATATTGACCACTAACGTGTAAAAACATTAGTTCCACTTTAATTGTCCGAATCGTTTAACACAAATTAAAACAAAATGATAAGGACGAAACCATCAGCTAAACATGTCTAATTTTAATATTTTGAGATTATATAGTATATTAATACTATTATCTTCAAATATAATAAATTTTTATCCACTATAATATGAAATTTAATATAACTAATTTACTTCATTAAAAAATTACATGAGTGCCTTGTACCTCCCTTTTAAAAGTAAACTTATCTCGTCGTTTCATCAAAATTTAAAAAAAGTTGGTTCTCAAAATACCATTTCTATATATACTGTTAAAATCCAGGAAAATGTTCTAGAGACAATTTATTGATTATAAAAACCACTAAGGATTGATTTTTTGAAACTATTAAAGGTTTTCTAATGAATATAAATACTTATTGATCAATTTTTTTTATTTATTCTTCCACATCCTTTAAAAAATGTTGACAAATTATGAAATAAAAATAGAATTATCTTCTATATAACGAGATACTATTATGTAAATGTATATTAAATGAGAAATAGATCCATCATTCATTTGTATGCTAGATTTCAACCTCATGAACCAATGTAATTTTTTCATCAACACATATTACAGAGGATTATAGTGATAGATTTAATATATATATAATTATATTTATATATATATATATCATAAATCCACAAGATTTTAAAATGTGAAATGTATATTTAACAATTAAATTAAATGAAACATTAATATCAAATGTTAAAATAACACCCCTAGACATTACGATAAATTTTGTTTATGTAAATTAAATTCCTTCTATAGCATGTAGTACCTAGAACTGTGATATTTTTATGTTTGACAATATATTCATCATGAAATTAGGAGATTAAATAACACATGTTAACATCTTCATTAAATTGGTGGGATTAAATAGTATTAACTACTCTATGGAATATATATATATATATATATAATTTTCCCACATATTATAAATTATTGAATAATTTTTATTAAATAATTAATCAATTTTTAGTATGGTGATTTCATTCTATTAAGAACTGTTTAAAAAAACAGAATGGTTTTCATGAAAAATAATTTTAATAAATCTTTATAACATATATTTTTTTTTAAAAAATAATCTTTATTAATGAAATCATAATATAAAAATTAAAATTTGATAAAAATTTTGAATTTTTCTTAAAATATTGATTTTTCAATTAATAGTTGAATTCACCAATTTTTATAAAGCTATCTTTTTATTTATAATAAATTAAATAATTTAAATTTTGAATTATGTTTTAAGTAAAATAATAATTATTTATATATATTTAACTATCATAGTTTATTTTTAATCAATATTTTATTGAACGTTATTATATGTTGATTTTTGTGTTTAAAAAAGTATTTTTTCAGAATAATGGTTTATAACACATAATATCTCTATATTTTAATTAAAAAAAATAATTCCAAATGGGGAATCTTTTTACGTGAATTCCTATATAAAATATTTAAATAATCATTATATGATATTTAAAATTGTTTTTCTTATACGTAGAGTTAATGTATAATCGAATTTTCGTTGAAAATTAAGCTTCTCAAAAATACATTTTCCCCCTATATTTGTGGGTTTTAATTTAAATTTATTTTTTACAATATTATAAAAATAAAATAAAAAATAAAGTTCATTTTTATAATCTTAATTTTAATATTTTATTTGGGTATCATTTTAATATTTTTCTACAAATTTTCATTCTATAGGAATAGTGAAAAATATTGAAAATAAATTGATAAATGCCTTTTCATTTATCTTATGTAAAAAGAGAAATTATATATTAATTTTCTAAATGATAAAATTTTAAATAATATATTAATTAATCTAATATTGATAATTAAAATCATTTTCATATATATTTTTTATGTAGAAAAATTGCATTCTTTTGTACATTTTATAATTAAAAACCCACTTCACAACACATCTATTAGATTAATTGGAAAATAAATTTTTACATTAATGTGATTTGAATTTTAAAAAATTATTTTCATATTTATAATTAAATTAATATATATTTTATAAAAAATTAAAGTATATTTTTGAGAATAATGACTTGTGAAAATAGTAAAAACATATTTACTCTAGTTAAGGTAAAAATGAATTTACCAGAAGCGTACACAAAAAATACATGATTAGAAATGACTAAAAAATGTAATAAATGAAATATTAAAGATATATTTTGACATTATATAATCTATTATACATAACGGATAACTATGTACTCTTGTAGAATGATTAAAATCTGTGAATGATTGAATATTTTCAAAAACAAAAACTTTTCCGCTCACCACAATTATAATAGGCCACCCTTATCCTTTGCTATTCACACCATTAAAACACTTCAATAGTCCATGAACTTATAAAATGACATCCCAACAAACATAACCTAATTCTGGAATCCATATTTTTTCTTATATACATACTATAACGGTTTTAGTGAAATCCTAATGAGGATACCCAAAAAAGAGGCCATGTTCTTCAATGAGAATATTTATTTTATTCCCTCCCCCCCATCATTCAATTATTATTAATAAATTTTGATATAATTATCTCAATATTATACAAATAATATAATGTTTTCATAATAATATAATTACTTACATATATCTCAACTTCCATCATGTGGGGATACAAAATCAAAATTCATGTGTACAGTGGACTTACGCCTCATGAACCAATGTCATTCATTATTCCATTACCACCTTTCACATATATTTATAATGACAGATATAAAGTGTATGTATATAATATTTATAATATATATTTTACTATTTTATAAATATAATATATTTATATTTTTACCTTCCATTTTATAGGTGATAGGATAATGTTGGTCATGTGTACGTCAGACTGCTTCCTTGCAAATCGATGTGAATTTGCTTTAACACTTCACATAGAATGTAATAAGGATAAAGATAATTATTCTATGTGATATAGATGAAATAATTTTGATATTCATGAAATATTTATCATTTTGGGATGATAATTTATATCATTTTATTTCTTACCTCTTCAATCACTAAAAGATAATAACATTGTTCATGTACATAATGACTAATTCATTCATTAAGTGATATGACTCTCTTATCATGACTACACAAAATGGAAGATATATATAAGTATATAATATGGAATTTGTGAGTATATTATAACTATTGAATATAATATATTACTTACCTTATTTCCATAATGATCACTGGAAAATAGAAATGTTACTCATGCATTTGTATGACCCAGTGTCTTCATGATCACAACATACTTCATTTTTCCGAATCAATATTCATGATTGGGATTAGAAGTAAAATTGAAAAAAAATATTCTTAATTCCTGAAAAATATTATGGAGATGATAAAAAAATTTAATAGGTGTAATTACCAGATCATTAATGTCATAACACACATAAGAAAATTAGGATATTAAAACAAGAAACAACAAAAATAATGAAATATTATTAGTTAACAGTAGATAAGATGTTATAAAAGGATTTAATATGGTATAAAAAACCGTAATATGGTTATTTATTAATTTCATAATATGTATAATAATACTATACCAGAGGTTAAATAACATTCAATCAAAATAAAGCAGGATGTAATGGAATTTTGTTAGATATTTTTAAGTTTGTGCGACGCATTCCATATCCACCACTATTTTATTTTATTTTGTGTATATATTTTCTATAAATTAATAATATGAGGAATATAATGTATATTATTTTAATTAAAAATATATTTTATGATATCTCTTTCATGGTGATTGTGATTCAATGTAACCAATGTGGTTATAATTTTATGTAATGATCTCATATATTGTCATGATTGATCATAATTAATTATTCACTGATAAAATATTATGACCCACCACAATTTTTTTGGAATTTTTCGTTCCATTATTTATTCAATATATTTTCATGTAATAGTTTCAATTTTCCACTATTTGGTACATAAAATAATTGATAATATTTTTTACTAAAAAATTCATTATTTCTCTCATTAGTTGAATACAATTTTTCTTCAAAAATAATTTTTCCTCAAAATGATTTCAATTTTCTTTAGAAATCATGAAATTATTTTTTTGAGATATTTTTACACATTTTTATCATATTTCAACAGTTTTGAAAGGGATATTCATGAAATTTTTTAAAGAGTGTATGTTTTTCTACTACAAATTTTTTTTGAAGGAATCCTTGATATAACATATCTGGATTTTAAATAAATTTTCACCATCATCAACAATATATTCATTGAATATTACATTTAATGTTATCACAGTTATTTTAAATGATAATTATTTTAATAATTATTTAAAAATAGTTTGTTCAAAATACAAAGTATAATTTTTTTAATAAATATTTAAAATGTTATTTTAAAAGCATCCTGTATAGGATTCTTAGGTTGATAACAAGGAAAGTGATTTTCACAATATTTTTTGAATTTTTAGATTTAAAAAAAATAATTTAAAAATAATATGGTTATTTTTCTTTCAAATAAATTTAATTATATTTTAATTGACAGTTGAATGACTTCCACTTGTATCAAAATAGTTTATTGGAACTAATTCGGTTTCATAAAAGGCAGATCTATCCAAGACTGCATCTGTCTGGTCTCTAAATCCACTAATATTTTAAACAAAAGAGTATAGGTGGGTGTTTTTCTATAAAACGTTATATTGAAAAGGCCTTTGACACCATTGATTGGAGCTTTTGGTATAAAGTTCATTCAAAATTCAGCTTCAATGAAATATTCATAAATAGAATCAAATCATTATTCAGCTCTACTTACATCTCCATCCTCATTAATGGCTCACCTAGGGGATATATCAACTGCCCTAAAAGTGTGAGATAGGGTGACCCTATTTATTTTATTCTCTTCTTCATGGCAGAAGATTACATGAGTAGGATGATCTCCCATGAGATTTCTAAAGGGACCATAAAACCTATCTCTGCATCCAGAAATACAAAAGTTCCTTTGCATATTATTTATTCTGATGACATTATTCTCTTTACCTAGGGAGACAAACTGAACATTCTTATGCTTAAATATATCCTTCTCCACTATCGAGATGTCTCTGGTCAACACATCATCTAGAATAAATATTCTATCATTTTTAGTAATGACTTTCCTTAGGGGAGAAAACTTCCCATCTCTAATATCATAGGCGTCAAAGAAGGCTCTATCCCTTTTACATCACTTGGTGTGCCTATAATTTTCACTAGATCTAAAGAGGATTATTTCTCTCACATTTATGACCACACTCCTCGACATCTTTCCTCCTAGAAGGGTAAAACCCTTTCGATTGCTGGGAGAATTGGTTTGTTGAAATACACAATTGTTTCTAAAATTGTTTATTCCATGATGATACATAAATGAAAAAATGTCTTATAAAACACATTAATTTTTCTAATACAAATTTGTTTTGGACTGGTAGCACTTCAGAGAGAAATCTGGTGACTATCCCCAGGACCTCTTGTGGCAAACCTATTGATAAATCGTGGATTGTCGTAAAAAATTGCTACATGTTAAATGAGGCTCTTCATGCAAGACCTGTGTGGAAAATTATTCACAATACATCCTCCTATAAGAATAATCTTAGTACTTGTTTCCTTGACATGCTTTGAAATATATGTTCTTGCTCCCTTAAGTCCTCTATTTGGTCCTCAATCAAATGTACTCTCATTTCTATCATGTCTAACTCTAGATGGACGACCAGTAAAGAATCCAACATTAAATTTTGGTTTGATAACTACACTGGTGTTGCCCTGATCACATTGATAGATAACAACCAATCCCCTCTCGTTCTTCAGGTTTCTATAGACTCTATCATCCATATTACTAACCTCGATCTCCTTGAGAATATTACTCAAATTGTCGAAAATTATATTTTTTCTAGTACTGAGGACATACTTATTTAGGAGCCTGTGAACAATGTAAATCTTCACTCCAATGTTTTTATAATCATATTTTCAACAATGTTCTAAATAATCTCCTCGGGCAAGATAATTTCCCCAAATCCTGGAGAAAACCCTAAAGATTTATTTAGTCTAGTGGATAGCCCATCAAAGAATCTCAACCGATACATGCTTACAAAGTTTCAGGATTCCTATTTTTTTTAAATTTCTAATGTGAAACCAACATAGAGAGGATATTAATCATAATTTTCTCTCATGTGACATAGAAAATGCTCCCTGGCATTATATTCTTGACATTATTGAGTGTAGAATGCTGCTTTTTGATACAATCAACATGCAGATTCAGAGTTTCCTGGAGTTGTCTACTTCATAGAAAATCTAGAACCATTTGGTTTTGTGTGTCACATAACTTCTTCATATTATCTGGTATGGTAGAAGTGAATTAATTTTCCACAATAATTCTTTTAACATTAATGCAGGAAAAACGGGAATCCTCATGGCCATTCGAGAAGATGCTTCTATCCAAAAATTCCACTATAACAGCTATATCTGTGACTTTGGGGTCCTCAGATGTGTTGGGTGGAGGGGATCTAGCCTCTCCCTCACCCTACTCTTGATGTGTTTTGTCTCCCTCCCCCTCCGGGATGTTTTAGAATCAATGAGGATGGATCCTGCAAAGGCAAACTGGGAACAACGGGTTGTGGTGCCATCTTCAGAAATCACATGGACCAGATTCATAGATACTTTTATGGATCTTGTGGTTCCTCTTCAACTTTGGAAGCTGAGATGATGGGCATCAGCTATGTCCTCATCTTTTTCAGATTAGACAACTAGAACAATATTTGGATAGAGGGAGACTCCACTACAATCATTTAGGCCATTTGGAATTATATTATCCACCCTTCATAGCCTCTCACAGCCCGCTGGATGGATTGTTTTAATTCTATAGTTGGGCTTAACTTCATCGCCACTCACACCATCTTTGATGCCAACAGGATCGCTAATGGTCTTGCGAATCATGGAGTCATTCATTACTTACATTGGATATATGATCTCCCTAGTAAATTAATCCCATGTTTATGCTAGGGGTGTTACTAAAAGACCTTACTTTAGACTTGTGAAATAATGTTTTTTATCAATAAAACTTATCTATATTTTAGAAAAAAGTAGTGATACATACCTCATTAATACCCTAGATGGACTAAAATTATTTCAATGAGATTTTTTGGAAACCTATTTCATTTATTTAGGTCAATAATGTTTCGTTGTGATTGTTATGGATCCCATTTCTTCTCTATGAGTTAACCATGTTCTGATGAGATTGTCATTTGACCACTTTTTTACCATGTGTTAAAAAATATATTAATAGAGTTATGTTTTTCATGATTTTTATTAGGAATTTTTACCTATAATTACATTATTTGTGGTTCTTGGAAATTATATAAAAAGGGGTAAAATATATATTGATGGGTAATCACATTACTACTTATATTATGGGGTGGAACATATAATGCAAGGTGATCCAGTTATGGATTATAAGATGGGATAACCCAGATAGCACAATTTGACCCATTATAGCTTCTATGATGCATGATCATAGATAGAACTCGAATTAATTGGGTAATGAAATTTTGTTTGAGAGGAATAAAGGATGAAGTTTTTTTGATGGTTTATCTAATGGATTTATCTGGGCTTTAATTATATATGAAACTGGTTAAACATACATTATAATCTAAAATGATCCATGATACCAACACGTCTATGTGATTCATATTATTAGATTATAAGTTTTTAATAATAAATATTGATATAAAATTTATCATGATAGTTTATTTGATTAATCCTTCCTTATCCATGTTTTTATATTTGATGATCTAGGTATTTATGGGTTTGAGATCTTTTATGATTCCCTCATGCACTCTGATTATATAATAAAAACACTATGAACCTCTTATTCTCAATAATGAAATTAACTGTATAATTTTTATTTTTATCATTAATGAGAATTTGATCCCATAATTATTTTGTTTTCTATTACCTAGGTTATCATTAATTATTTGGCATGAAATATTCCTATAATGGTTTCATATAGATAATTTTGTCCACTTAATGTGAGATATTAAAAGGTTGGTTAAATGTGAGAAATTATCATATAAAGACATGTGTATTTTCTGTATGTTTTTTCAAAATTATCTAAAAAAGTAAATATAAATGGTCCTTGATAGTGTGAGTGATCCAATTTTTCATTTTCAATTTCACGGTTTTAGATGTTGAAAATTGGGTCACCTCCATTGGTAACATAGTTGGAAATGTAATTTTTATAATTTTAGAAACAAATTTAGGTGTGTGTGTTATGGGATGTAATATATATATGATGTCTAATAAATATTATCATTCTAAAGAATTAATATATATTATATTTTAAGATATTTTCATTTACTGAAAAATGATGATGTTGTTCTTGCATATGTATGGACAACCACCTCAATGATGTGCGGTGATTAAATTTTCATTTCCACATCACATGATATATTTATAAATATATTTAAAAGAGTAATATAGTATTAAGGATATAAATATCATTATAAAAGTATTAAATAACACATAACTTCATTGAATAGTTATTGTTGAAATTATAAATGATACACATTCTCACATAAGAACTATAGCCTCTATGACTATACATTGATCATTGTTCATAACATGAATTAATGATTGGTTTTAAAATAACATTTAATATATAAAAATTATAATTAATAATTATTATTCTTCTATAAATTTTAAACTAATGACCACTTTCATCATAGTCATCCAACCATTGTCCTTTTGAACATACAACCAGAATATTGTTACAAATTATGACCTGAACTATAATTATTATGTAATTGTTTATAACATGCTAAATTTAATATTAAAAAATTCAATTTTTCTTAATAAATTAAAAAATTATAATTTTCTTATAATTTTTCATGATAAATAATTCACCTCAATACTCAGACTCATGGTAAGGGTATTTCCATTAAATAATCATCTTTTAATGTTACCCTTCCAACTCTTAATCATCCATGCCCGTGTTCTATAAATATTTTCAATAAAATTATTATTTTTGATTTATTGGATAATAATCATAATTTTAGAAAACATATAACATTATTTATAATGTTTTTTAAAAAACTTGTTTTTAAAGGTTTGACATAATGGATAACTAACACTATGATTTTTTTCAATATTTGAAAGATTAATTTCATATTTTTTTATTCTGTGTCTTTATTTTTAATATTAGTTTATTCCGGTAATTATTATATATAGATTGATTTTAAAGTAAATTTTATAATTTTTTTTAATTTTCATGAATGGTTTTCTAATTTAATAATATTATGTTTTTTATAATAAATGTTTTTCTTACATTACAAAAGATAAAAGGAACATTTTATTTCAAAATATACAAAAAACTGAATTCTGATTTCACCATATCAATAATTTTACTTCCTTTATAATATTCTAATTTTTCATTAATGAAAAATGAACATTCCCTCTAACCATTGAATTTCAGTTTTGAAAGTGGGGTTTTTCAATTGAAAGGGTATTTAAATATACAAAAATATTTTATATATTGGTTAAAAAGATATCATCAAGGTATATATTATGAAATGGAATAGATTTAAAATAATGTATTAATTATAAGGTCTTTGTATATTATTCATGATATTGGATGGGATCGATATAGATTATGACGATGGGTGAGCCCATTATATAGAATAATATGTGTGTTCCCAGAGAGCAATACAATTCATTTGGTAATGATTATATTATTTTTAGAATTATACTTGAAGTAGATGATATGGTTATTGATATTTTATGGGCATTTATAATGGTTTTATGATGTTTAAGTCTAAAGATTCCTACAAGGCACATTTTTCTCTATATTTTTTATTCATTAAAATCGAATGATTTAAAAGGAAGTAGTAATGGTATTTTTTGAAAGAAATATGACTACCTTTTAAGTGAAAATGATTTTTTAAATGTTTTTTATGGGTTCTTATCTTCTTTAAGAAGCCGCCACTTTTTGTATTTTTTATTTATTTTCTCTAATATTTTTTTACGATAATTTGTGTAGTAAGGATGGTATCATGAGTATGTAATTTATTATTTGAGCACAAATTTGGTTTTTTTTAATGGTGAACAATATTTTATGTTTTCATATCTTTTAAAATAACTAAAATGATTCTATATTATTCTATTATTCCCCCTATTGATATTTTTATTATAATCCCATGGTTTAATATTCATTCATAGATTTTTACAAATTTTTAAGGGAAATGAGGACTTCTAGCTTAATATTTTGAAGAGTTGTCATGAATTGAAAATATGTTTTAATTTAAATTGTTGTATTTTTAGTAAATGGATATTGAGTATAAGTGTCCACTATGTAATATATGTTTTTTAAATGTAAGAGTTGAGGAATAATTATCAAATAAACTAAACAATTATGGTCAAAAAATGTTTTTTAGTTAATTTATGTCATTATATATAAGATTATATAGTATTTAACATTAGTTCTATATAATATTCATCCATGAATATGGAATATTTATAGACAAAAAGTTTATTTCATTATATCACCAAAACTAATTTATAAATATGAAGTATTATACATAGAATAAACCATATTTAATCATTAATGATCATTATAAAATTCATAAAACTGACATTTTTTCTTGTTACAAAAATAAAATTTATCTATCCTCAAAAAAATTTGAAGAAATATTGTTTTTTAAAAAATCATTAAAAATAAAATAAATTCAACAAAATAGAAATGATATATTATTTATAAAACCATTGAAACATGGAATTTTAAAATATTAATTAAATATATACATATATTCTACAAAATATAATGTATTAAAAGAATAAAAAAATTCATTCCACACTTTTTTGACTCATGTCAAGAGTAAACCATATGAAAAATGTTTTAAAAAGTAATTTTTAAAACTTTTTAAATAATGTAAAAGATATAATAAAATTTAACAAAATAATAACATAAATATGGTAATGGATATTTTTGAACAAACATAATGAATAAGGATATAGAAGATAATCATTGGAATAATGAAAATTTAATAGATTCAAAACTATGTTTTAATGAAAAATCACAATCCCTGATTCTTTAATGGAAGCATATAAATTATTACCTCCATAATAATAAAATTATAATAATTATTTAGTGGATTAATATATATATATATATATATATGTTTTTTACATTACTTTTATTTCATTTATTTAACTAATTATCATGTATTATTTGTTTTCCTAATCAATATAGTTCACATTGGTTGATTTTGGGTTCATTGGTTCCTAGTATCCATAACTGCATCAAGATCCTAATAATGATAAGTAATCATTATAAATTGGATCCAAATGTTATATCTGTTTAATGGTATAGGGTTCATATTGTTCTATAAAAAAATTATTTTAATCATTATTTATGTAGATACTTTTCAATTAATATTCTATAGTAATCCTATTTTTTTACAATATAATGTAATAATGATTATTCAAATTTTATTTTATGATCTTGATGAATATTTCAAATTAATATAATAACATAAATGTATTTATCCTTTTATTCTCATATAATATCAAATGAATTTAATTTTTTAATCATTTTTTATATATTATATTGTCATTGACAAAAGAATGAAAAACTAAGAGACATAAGATCATGTTTTATCAACAATATGTGTAAGAACATATTATTTTATATAAATAATATAATATATTCTGAAGTTTAATGATTTAAATTAAATTTATATAATGTGGTAATTTATATTCATCTATAGGTGTTTGAATAAGAAAAATGAAATAGTTTGATTAGAATTTATAATTGACAACGTGTCATAGTATGATTGATTTAGGTTATTAAATATTATGATGTCCATTTATTACTAAAAATTTTATTTAATGAAAAATGTATCTTTTAGAAAAATATTTAATTTAATAAATTTAATATTAATTCATTTAAGTAATTTTTAAAAACATCCATGTATGGAAATGTCTAATAATTAAATTCACCATTAATAGAGGCGATAGTACACACATAACATCGACAAAATTTATTATTTTCTAATTTATGACCAGATGGTAGATATTTAAAATTACAAAATGAATAATAAAATTTAATTTTATTAATTATATCAAAGTCATTATATTATTATTGATATAATATATTTGAATGGTATGTAAGAAAAATAAAATTTGAAAGAACTCTCTTAAGTCCATAACATCTTCCATGGATATACTCTTTTAAACCATTATAGATTTAAAAAATGGGATGAAAAATCATCTAGGACATCATAACGATATTTTTGGAGGGTTGTATTCATATATTTGTTGATATGATGTGCTCAATTGGTGTACAAAATTACATCAGTGAAGGAAATGGTTTACAAGTTAGAGGTGAGGAATTTTTTAAATAAATGACATCATAATATGTAATAAATTTCATACTCAGGGATAATAGAAAGAATACCTCACATTATAAATTATTATACATATGATTTTTATTCCACTGAACTAAAAAAATTTAGATATTTTTTATTATATTCATGTCCTTATCCTGAAGTTGATGCCCCTTTTAGCCTATTTAACCTAAATACTGTCAAAGAAGAGTTTCAATGGTAAATTACTTTTTTGAAAAAGAATAAAATTTCATATAATCTAAAATATAAATATTTTAATTAAAAATATTATGAAAATGTAAAAAAATATATTTATATGTGGTGAAAAGTAATTTCAATATATATAGGAAAAAAGTATTGAAAAATAATTTTTGAAAAAATACCATCTTAAGCATAAAAATGAATTAGAAAAAATGATATTATAGTATTTATTATAATTATATTTATTATTTTATGATTAATAATGCTTTATTCTGGTGACTGCTAATCTAATATAATATTTAATGTCACATATGAATATACAATCAATATAAAAGCTATGGGTGTAGAAGACATTATATTTTCCCTTATTCATATAAAAATAATTTTTTTTAGAAAAATAGAAAAAGCATCCTATGATAATATAATAAATGTAAAACCATAATAATTTGAATTTCATCAAATTCAAATTCTATTATTTATAAATTAATTTTCTAAAAAAACAAACTTACACATTGAAAAAATGAAAATAGATTAATAACTATTTACTTTTTAAAATGAAAAATCATATTAATAGTAAATATATTAAATAAATAATTTTTATGGTTATCCTATTGTGTATAATTTATATTTAATTTTAATATAAATTCATGTAGGTTCATTTGATAAAATACATGGGTTTTCTTATAAATACGAATATAAATAGTGTTGTTGCTGTTTTATTCATTGATAAATGTATAGGGGTATTATTGTCTAATATGAAATTTACTATCCTATATTTCGTAATTGATCAAATAATATTTTGACAAAAAAATCAACTATGAAATTTATGGTATTTCACAAATATTTATCTATAGTTTTAAAATTTTAAATTTTTTTCCTTGAATGAAATATTATCCTATAATGATAACACAATATGGATTAATAAATTAGGTTCATTAAGTATGTAATTCATGTATAACGCATCATGTTCTTACAAAAACTAAATTTTAAACATATGCAATATGCATATAGTCCCACATTCTGTAATTTGTTTATGAAATAGTAAATGGGGGGCTCAATTTCTTCTTCCTTCCAAAATTCATCACACTTCTACATAGAGATTTTCTATGGAAAACATAGTCCACCACCTCCTAATACTGGCCATTCATTTAGATAACTACTTGTATATTATGCCTTATCTATGCTACCATCATATGATGTGGAAATATATTTTCCTCTTTTAAAATATATTATTCTTAATCATCTCCAAACACCATTTTTCCAATAGCATATTTTAAATTATAAAAATTCCTTAATCTCCTTCAATTTAATTTATTATAATGTTTAATCTATATAATTGTGTGAAAATTTTTATTTTATGAAACTTACACTAATGAAATGTGTTAATCAAAGCTTCACAGATATTCTAATTATAAATATTGAATTATATCCTATAATTTTTTAATTGAATAATTTGATGGTCGATTGAGTAGTTGTTGAAAATATGCATTAAATATATTTTTGTTCCCAATTTTTTCGGAATTCCATTCACAAATATCAAATGATAAATTTGGAGTGAGAATATATAAAATAGAGACATGAAATATATTTAATGTGAATATCATATTAATAGAAACTCTATATAGATGAACCAAATATATATCAATATGAATATCAATAAAAGGAAGAAATTTAGTCATAAATCCAATAATAACGAATATTACATTATTATAGTGACATGTACTCAGAAATACCACCATGAAATCTATTGATATATGCTTCTATTTCAATTTTTTAATGAAAAATGGTTGAATAATATTCTTTAGTTTTTCTCATCCAACGTTAAAATATTTTCAAATCTATCATTTCATATTATAATATGAAATAATTTTTCCCTTCACTCACACAAGTAAAATTATTGATTATATCTATACCTTTTTGTGAAACTTTGAATAATATAATACAATGTAATGTGAGCCTCATTCAATAATTTTTTTATCTTGAGATCCTACCAATTAAAATAACATCATTTTAAATGTAATAACACCTTCATTATAAATATTAAACATATGTAACGTTTTTTCATAAAGATGATCTAAATTTATTTGAAACACATGGTATTATTTTTATAAAAGTTTAATTATTTTTTACATGGATGACTATACTAATATTAGAGATAAAAGAAATGGTATTTATAGATACACAACCTATTGATAATGTTTCATTATATCATTTACTACGAGATCTTGTTTTATATATAGAAATAATATTGATGTATTATCCATTCCATTTACTGAATCTACTACCTTGGTTTCTTTATATTGATTATATTGAACCATACATTCTTAATTAGTTGTTAGTTCCAACCCATTTATATTTTGTATATTAAACACTTTTTGAATCAATATGTATTTTATTATTTTATGAGAAATATATATTTCACATCTCTCCTCATATAAATGATCCCTCCAACATTTTGATATAGTAAATTACTACAATATACTCACAATTGGGTGTTGGAAAATTATTCCCATGGGGTTTCCACTAATGTAATAAATACACAATCACACACTCATTTTGTATCAGAAAATGAAAAATGAAATTCAATGAAGATTCACTAAAAATATTATATTCCCTATTTCTTGATGGTAAGTTCAGTATTATACCATTAATCAATCTATCTTTTAATTCCTAAAAATAATTATCAAACTATTCTTCATAAATGATTATATCTCCCATTAATGTTAGAATAATTATCACGTTTCTTAGAAAATAAAATATTTCAACCAATCCATACGTAATAAAATTATAGTCTGAGAAAACATCGAATCATGGAGACATTAATTATTCTATTATTTTATTATGAAACATTAATTTAGAATGGTTAACAATTATTCCACAATTTTTTACAATATTCTCAAAAAATTAATTCAGATACAACCAAATATTATATTTACTAAAATTTCCATTAAAATTATTATTATTATGTATCTATAGAATAATCCTTAGATGATTTAAATTATTCTAATAAATATTAAAATAAATGAGATACAAATAATTTGTGCAACTGAAAATTTATCAAAAAAATCATTGAAAACTCTATTCATTAGATCAAGTAGTATAATGGATGCATTTTTTAATCAAAATATAACAAAAAATTAATAATGACCATATTTTTCAAAATATTTTCTATTAAATTCCTTTTTCATTTAACTGATGATGATGAAAAATAGCCCTAATATCAATATTTAAAAAATATTTATCTCTCTCGATATAATGTAATAAATAATTGATATAAGGATAATTTTATTTTTTATCAATTTAAATTTTAATTACTTCTTAATATTCTACAAAAATCCTCATAAAACCATCAATAATTTTAACATGTTAAATTATAGAGACCCAAGTTGATGTTATAAGGAATATAAAACCTTTATCACGAAAAGACTATAATTGATTTCTGGAATATAATAGAACCCCTATATTCATTCGATAAATAGTTTTTGAATATTCATAACATCAATAAATATCTAAATTGTCAATTCAACATTCATATCAGGAATAAAACTAGGTATATCATCAATAAAAAAATGTAATATAAGAATTTACCATAGGCACAACTCTATACAGAAAAATTATTATATTTTTAGTTTTATTCATAAGATAAAATTCACCCACATATTTACTCAATTTATAAGACTCATGATATATTTTCATAGGTATACAATCAATTTTATAAAAAATTAAAGTCACATACTTAATGTTATATATAAACTAATTTTCTATAAAACCTAACATAGATTTATAACACAAAATCCAACACATTCCATGAATATCATCGAACTATATGGATGGTATGAAAAAATTATTTGAATAAAAAAATTCAAATAGATTATACTTTGAAATTTCCATTATGTAATTCTATTCATAGTACATCATTCTTGAGTTTTTTCAAAAATTTACATCTCCATTTCATAAGGTGATAATAATTTTTTAAAAAATTATAAGAAAAAAAATAATGCATAGATCCCATCTCAAAAAATTTATTTATTTTCATGTAGGAAATATGGAATGTACCCATCAATAAATTATTATATTTTTGGAAATCTAGTAATATTTTTAAAAATTATTTTTCTATATCAACCTTCTATTGCCCAGAAATATTCCAATATTGAGTAACTATATTTGGACTCATGTTTTCATAGCGACCTAATTAATTTAAATTAAAATACATATTTTTCGAATTGAACACTTGATTTCCCATTTTTTTATATTTACTTTTTTTTTAATCAATAGCATCATATCTAAACAGACCATATGAAGATTTACATTCATGATTCTATTATGCAATTTATAAAATGTTTTTTACCACATTTTGTTTATGTTGAACATATCTATCTATGTTTTCTTATTTGTTTGTTTCTCCATAGATTTCAACATTGACGCCTCATATTGTTAATATCATGGGATTCATATGATTTTATTGATTCCCTACTCAAAACATTACCATATCAAACAGTTTACCCATAAATATTAAATTTTTGATAGCAAAATTCCACTAATAAAATTACTTTTCTTACAAAGTAAAATTTCACAAATTTTCTTTCATTATTTAGATTAAAATTCAATTTATATATATATCTAAAATTCAAATATTAAATTCATAAATTATAACCGAGTCATGTTTTCTTTTTATCACTTCATATATTTCCATTCCATTATATAATTAATTTATTTAGGAAAATATTTTTTAAGAAAATGATCCATAAAAATAATTCACAATAGGCTACAAAGTATAACCTCATTATTTATTTTAAAATTAATGATCACTACTAATTATATTAAACATAAAAATGAAAAAATAGAAGAGTTTCCATCCTATAATATGAATAACAAAAAACTTTAAATTAATTCTCAACATAATTTATCCATCATTAATCAACTACTGGGTATGGGGTTCCACTAGATTAAATGGGGGTTTTTTCATGAAATTCTCTACTATTGATATGTTTAACTATAAGGATTTTATTAACACTCTTGAAATAGTATGACCATTTATATCTAGTATTTTTTTTATCATAATTATATTCATCTATTATAGGTCTCTAATAAATTTATGTTTCGTATTTGGTAGAATATTATTATCTTTTATCCTTCCCATGTTTTTCAACCTATTAAATTTGTGGAAAACAAAACTAATATAGTCCTAGATTTTATGATGAATCATATAAAATCATTGAGTAATCAAACACACTCTTTTAATAATATTACTATATATTAGAATACCCATGCCCCCCTTCTATATTAATATCATAGACCAGTAATACCAAATTCAACTGTGGAAGCTCCTCATGCCCTAGAAAAAAATGTTCATTGCATCAGCCTCTCCCCTTCCATTGGGGAGAGTCCTTCATCATCCCTCGAGAGATAGTTTTCCCATCCCTTCCTATAATTTTTTAAACCTGACTAACTACCTCCATTCTCTTAGATATATCTTTTCCTTAATGTCCTGTAATTGTTTTATGTCTTCCCAAAACATTCACTCTCATCCATTATGTTCACTGATGCCACATCTCTAATAAATCTAATTTTTATATCATTGATTAAACATCATCATTATTTATTGATTCATATGTAAAACTTATTTTTAGATATTGGCGTTTACATGAATGATATATAGTGGGTCTTCTTGAAAACATGCACTTTATGGAAAGTTTTCATGAGAGTGCAATTTGGTTCTAGGATGTTCTATAGCTCCCTATATCTGTAATAGAATCAAGTTATACCTTTTTCTATAGACATATGTCTTCCAAATGAAACGTGATACACCAACCATGGATATTTGGGTGATATTTCCAGAAATTCCACTTCCATTTAAAAAATCTTCAATTCATTGAATGTTATGGAACCTAGTAGACTGTTATATTTTCTATTATGGTATAAATTGATTTGTTTTTCAATACAATAATCCACTAATCTAGGTTGATGTAGATGTTTCTATATTTCTTGTTGAGATTATTTCTATTTATATTAGAGAAGTGTTTCATAAATAGTTATTTTTTTAGGTCAAGGATATACTTTTGTTCTTCTGGAAAAAATTAGGGTACTTGTTGGTAGTGTGTAAGAGTGGGAGTTTGAATCATTATCAACTGTTTCCTGTGGTATTGAGAAGTGGGGATAATGAATTGGTTCTCGATTCAGATGCATTTTAAAATGAATTGGATCCATTTTTATGTCAATAAATCAAATCAATTACTTAGAGGTTGTGCTTGTTGGATCTCTAGATGGTGGTGAGATAGAAGGGTATAAAATGTTTGTTAGACATGCAAAATATCACTTTTTTTTACAATATTGAAAATAATGTCACCAACCAGAAGAAGACACAAATTTGACACCTTAATAAGAATGTTTTTGGTATATTTTATTTACAGGTCGGTGAAAAAAATTGGGTTTTTAAAACATGACATGTAGATTATAAATTGAATAAAGCACTAAAAAATGTAAATGAGGTAGTAGTGGAAACAATGGATGGAGATAAATGAAGTAAGCTATTACAAGAATTATGAGATAATTATTCATTAGTCTCCCTAACTATAAGATGAAACAACGATTAGGTTCTTTAAAAAAGTTAGGACAGGCCATGAAGGACCAATTCTTGAATTCACATTAGATATAGTTATAAAAATCTAGAGTCTTATGGTTTAGTACATCCACAAGAGGTAGAGTCTCTGGATGATAATGGAATCCAAAAGGTATAATTGGGAAACAAATATTATAATGATCAATTATTTTATGGGATATATTTAATGGATGAGATATTTCTGTAATATTTTTCCGAAAACATTGATGAAGAGAAAAAAAGAGTCCCACATATCCCTCGATGGAAGAAGGGATGGAAGGCTAAAGGGACTATGTTAGTTGCATTATGTTAAATGGAATCATTTCTAAAGGTCACGCGGAATATTTTCAGCTTCTAAAGATGATGGAAAAATTATCTTCCTAAATAGAATAAAGTGATGGATAATGAATTCACATATCAGGATATGGGAGGAAAACTAATTATTCTTAGTGAACATGCGGGTATGTGTTGTGGTGTGATCAAGAAAAATAAATATTATATTGACATAAGTGTCAATTTGATTCATTAAAATTTTGTTCCAAATGGTGTAGTCAGTCCTGTTGATAAGGATTATATAGAAACATGGTAATCAAGGGATCTTATCTCCCATTCCAATGAAAAAATGGAAAATGATGAATTATAAGTCAATGAACCCAGGAGGTGTTCGAATATATAGTTGTGAGAATAATTTGAGTGGACCTCAATTATAAAGATTGTGTATGTATAAAAAAGAAAAATATCATTTGGACATGTAGCTTCAATGTAGAGAAGTTTGGTGTGAAATATTTTATAAAATAATTGGACAATATGGAATATAATGTTGATGACCTAAGTAATGAATATCTGGAAATGATGTTTGATTACATTCAATATAGTATCTACAATGACAAGGTTTCTAATATGAATAAACATGGTTTAAATAAATCATTTTCTTCATATGGTTTCACTTGTCAGCCTATCGAAAAATTCAACGGTTTCCCACTATTTCTGTAAATGATCGTTGAATTATAAAAAAATTAATTTTTAGTCAGTCATTACCAATATGGTAACCTATTATGTAAATTGAACTATACTATAATACCAACTGTAATATCCCATAAAAATACAATAATATAATATTTGATTTATAAGGAGAATATAATATTAAACAATTACGTTAACATTTTAGGATTATAGTGTTGGATAATTTGTTAAATTGTTATGTTACAATGTTATGACCTCCACATAGTGTATATTTTCTCAAAAAATCCAATTCATAAGTTAACCTTATTATTTATTTGATATAATAGACTCTTAGCTAAAAATGGTTGTCTATAAATAAAATATTGACCCTAAAAATGATCTTACACATCATTAAAGCCCATAAAATTATTTTAATATCTATGTAGATTCCATAATGCATAGTAAATCATAAAAAATAGTGGAATCCAATAAATAAAGTCCCATGGATTAAAATCTATAACTTATAATTTTTTTATCATTATAAAACCTCTTCAAAAAAATTTATGAGTCAAAACTGTTACAATACGCAAAGGTGTAGTGGCCAACATGAATATGACTATTGTGTGTCATAATATCCCAAAGGAACCCAAGCCTTTAATGAGTGGCCAAATGACACACAATGAAACACCTCATCCCCTACCTTCTTACCTCATATATTCCACATTTATCCCCAAAGATGTGTGTTTGGTCAACAATCACATCCCATCACAGAGGTCTTGAATAGGTATGATATCATCTTCTTTAAAGATAATATTTTCATGTCTATAGTCTTCATCTATGACCACTGTTGGATCTTACATCACTTCGTTAGTCTTGATAATTCCCTTGTATAATTCTTAGTTGGCCACCAAGGATTTCTTGAATTCCTAGTGGCCAATAATCCAAGTAAAGAGAACAAAACCCCCCCATTTTCAGGAATAGATGTGCTTCAATAGTACACCTCAAAATCACTTACAATAATTCTTATAATGCTACAATGATACTATGCTTAAATAATACCATAATAATACTTTTTAATAATGAACTTGATCCCAAATCTAATGAGGGATTGTCAGAATCCATCACCACTCGTGTATTACCCCAATTGACTTATGAGTTCATTTAAAAATATTAAAACCCATTTAAAAGATTTCCCTTATCAAATAATATACATTGAGATCATAATTTCCTAAGAAATAAATGACTATTCAAGAAAAACAATATAACCCATTTAAATAAAATTGAAACCATGAAGCTATATTGGGTAATCAAATTCATCACATATTTAGAATCATCTTATCATATCACGCATTCAGTAAAAATAATGTCTTCAATTACTTTTAATATTTTATTATGAAATAAAAAGTCATTTCACAATGAATTAAAGATCTATATCACATAAAAAATCATCAGAATCTATAATTACAAATATCCATAATAAAACCTATGGAAATATTTATCACCTCCATCAAAATCATAATAATTTACATTTCAACCCATATGAGAATGAACATATATTAATCTTATAAAAACATGAATAAATTTATTTTTCATTTGATATTTATTTTAAAAATGTCCCTGAATAATGATAATTAGATATTATTTGGGAAACCATGAAAACATAAAAGTAATGATTAATAGAATAGTGTGTTAAATTTGGAAGGAAAATATATTTGATACATAAACATTTAAAAAATACTTTAACAAATTTATAATAAATTTAATATGTATAGAATATGTAAATTAATTAAAATATTACTTTTGAATCCATTTTAAATAATGATAATGAAAATTGAAATTGAATGTAAGAAACAATTTAAGTATAGATTATATCATTCATGAACCAAAATAATGAATAAAAAAATAATCAGCAATTTAAAATGGAAAAATTGAATAATAAAAACATTACAGACAAATCCCTTCCATTGAATCCTGACTCGCTTTTTATGACTTTTACATTCCTTAATTATAAAATATTATAAAATATTAAATTTATTTAGAATAATTTTTTTGTTTATTACTTTATTATTTTATTATTTTAATCAATCTTTTTCATTTATTATATATATACTTAGTCAGCATATTTTATGTGGGTCAGTTTAGTGTTGTTCAGTTCATAGTGGTCAAAAATAATTTTAGTATCCTATTAACATGAGAATTTTATTTTACAATTTTTCATTATGTTCTATTTTTTTTTGGAATATTGTACACATCATTAAAATAAAAATGTAGTTCAATATGTAATGTCCCATATTTTTTGTGTATTATTATAAATATTATATAAAATTATTTCAATACCATCCACTAAGAAGGAATGCGATTCCAAGGACTGATGTACCCATAATAAATGTTTGAAAAATATTTAACATTAAATAGAACCAGTGAGTGGATTTCCTAAAAAAGTGGAAGAACATATAAATGGTTTATCAGATAAGAAATACAAGGAAACCATTGCGGTCAGTGCGGCATGTTTACCCCAAGTGAGGCCCAACATTGTTGGGTGTATATCATATATGAAAAATAGTTTAGGGTCATTTTAATGAATAAAATAAATTAAAAAATATATTTTATTTCTATGTTATGAAGTGACGCTTCAATGAGTTTTATTTTATTAAAATCATTTAAGGAATTTAAGGTCTTCTCCATAACCCTATAATTCCTCTAAGTCTTAGATAATGACCTCAGGAGAGAACAGTGGTGAGCAACGATGGATCGACAAACTCATATTCAGAGGTTTAATGATCAATGAACGATAATGAAAAACATCACACTTCATCGAAGATCATTCCAAACCGAGGTATGGTGTTGTGATTTTCAGTTATTATTTCACCATTCCTAGAATCAATGATGAATGCAGATCAAACCTTGAATAGTTTGACCCATGGTTTTTTCATTCTTGTGGGATGGTTTTTATTATAGTAATTATTTTGGGAATATTATTATATTATTATTTTTGATTTTCCATTATTACAGAAATAGATTGAGTACTGAATAAAAAACTGTGGAGGTTCATTCCTCCAGTTTATTCAATTTGATTTCTCCCCCTTTTTACCTGCATGTTCTTCATTATTTGTGGGATATGAATTAATGAACATTGATCATTTGATTCTAGTTGGAGTGATGTAGAATTGATGATTCAAACATCTGACAATGCATCATAGGTGAGATGAGGAAGGCTTTACATGATTTGGATGGGACAGTTTCACACAACATTGTAGGTGGTGGTGCATGACAATGACTAGGGAGACGACTCCTGTTGGTCTAGGTGACCAACGACATGGGGCTAGGGGGCTGGTCCAGACCGATGGCGAGCCACCGGTGGGGCAGCCAATGGAGGCGGAACCTGACACAGTGGATGCCCATGTGGGATCCCATAGTGGAAGTGAGGCCACAAGCATGTGGAGAATGTGAGTTGCACATATTTAGAGGTTCGCCATTGTGGGATGTGGTGTAGTACCATATGACGAGGAGGGAATGAGACTAGGGGGACCTACATGTTGTGTCTCTCTAGACCACGTTTGTGTGGGCAGGACAAGGGGAACCGTTCCAGGCCAGGTGGCCCAGTGGTTTGCGCTATGTAGGCCAGGTTGGTTTGAGTCAATCGTAAGAGATTGGGATAGTAGTTGGGATAGCCATATCTGTATCGGGATTGGGTTATACCCTTTGGCTAAGATTACCATATCATTAAAACTGTACATTCATTTGACGAGATGTTTGTAGTGTTGGGACCTAATGTTGAGACAAAAATTTTGAGACCAATGGTTGGTTTTAAAGTAGACTTTCAGTGAGGTGGTCCATTCACATAGGTTGTACCCAAGGTTAGGGGATAGGGTGGGTGCGACAACTACTCATAATGCTCCCTTATTTCTCCATGGGTTGATTCTCTCATCCATTGTATATTATATGTGCTTTTTTAGAGTTTATTATATTAATCATTTCCATTGATGGATTGTTTCGGTCATTTTATACTCATTGATGTATGATCCCATCAGTAGGACTTCTATGATAGATTTATTATAATACCCTGAGGATCCCATAGAAGATCCTATATTCCGTCATTATTCCCTAGGTTGAGTCTTCATTATTGAAATGACCACCATCATCAGGCATCGACCCTCTACTTATTTGGTTACTGCATATTGTGTTGTTGGAATCTCCCCACGACCCTAGCTGTGATCCTTATTTGATTTATCATATCAAATTAGAGATCTATCTATATATATCTCTCATGGTGATATAAAAAAAACTAAACTTCTCAGATAGGCATCATTGGTTCTATCAGAGTCAGGAGTCTGTTCACTTGGATGTGTGCTTCATGGAATCTTTGAACTGATTCCACATTGTTGGTATGCAAGGTTTATGTCTAACCCTAGATGGCATGGTGTGGGTTCTATATATCTGGATATTATTTTTATACATTGTTTTTTTTGTAGAGATGACTATTCATTCTTTTGTGTATTTATTTGTTGTTTTGAGGGGTCCTACAGAGTATTATTATACTCAACCATACACTAGATTTGACCACACATGTTGTCTCTTGTGCATACAAGAAACCATTTGAAAGTGTCTATGGTGGAGAAGGACTAAAAAATCCTTACAGGGTTAATTAAATGAGGTGTTACTATGGTTTTAGGCAGTAGTTCCATATATTTTCCTTTAGGTTGGATCATGTTGGGTTTTCTGTAGTCTATTTTCTGGAATTTTTTAACGTACTTTCTTTTTTTGGCCTTGTATTTTTCCTTAGTTACCCATACTATATATTACATTCCAATCATACTATAGTTATGTTATATTGGTATTCATGCATTTGTTCATAGTTTTTTTACCTTTTAGTATTTTGTGATTGGAGATGTGTGCGTGTGTACATGTACTAGGAATATTTACCCATGTCTGTGATATGACTACATGGTGCTAGTCACCATCACCTTTCTTATTGGAGGCACTCTTGGGGAGTAACAACAAATGCCCCACTGGGACGAGTCATGACATATTGGTATCAGATTTAGTCAATTCTACCTTATGACCAAGCATATGTGAGATTGGTTTGGGTCAATAGTGTTAACTACGTCAATTTTTGGATTTCAACGTAGCGACTCTAGTTTTTGTTTGGATGTCTTTGTATCTATACAACAAGTCTCTGATAAAATTAATTTTGACTTGGTACATGAAAACACTAGTTATGGAGAAAATAATGGTACATTTATCCTATAGGATTGGGCTGTGTTTTCTAGGACCTTTTTGTCTTAGTTATCCATATGTACTCATTGAATATGTTGTATCTTTTTTCTTAATAGGAAAACTCTACAATGAATACCATCTAGGATTCCACAACTCAATCATTAGGATGACACACTCAGTGAGGAGGCATCAGTACATGGACTAGTTCTCATATGTTACCTTCAAGTGGTGTGCTAGCAATATAGCTGAATATGGAGTTAGGTGTGGTAACTATAGTACTAGAAAATGAGGAGTGTAGGGTAAGCATGCTCCATGAGTTTGAGAGCTAGATACCCTCATATTCTGAGGAGAGCCTAACCCTTAGGAATTTAAGGAAAGGCTTCAGGAGATAAAATTATTTTTTTCCAATGGGAGGAAACCAACAGATCATATGATGGTCTAGGAGGTGACCCTTTTGTAGGGCTCAGTATGGTGATGATGGAGTTTCGCTATCTATACTCACTATGAGGAAACCCTCTCATGGATAGAGTTCGAGAACCCCTTCATAGATGATAATTATCCAATTACACTAATAGTTGTGCGTATATAAGAGCATCTTCACCTCCACTAGGGTATTATGATTATAGTTTATTATTCATAATGGTACATTTACCATTCTAGGTACTCCATAAATATTGATAGGAATAATAACATTTGGGCTCATACCTTCAATAATGAACTACTTAGAGACATATTATCTAGTATTAACACTCTATGAATAACTACTTTTGATGGGGTTCTTGAGTAGGCCTTGGATGTGGAGGGTTTATAAGTAGATTAGTGATAGCCAATGACAGTCAGTGGTTGATGAGTAGGTGTAGTGTCTTCTGTAGTTGGGAGTCAATGTCATCCTCGAGGATGCGAACAAGGGAGAAGTTTTAGGATGAGGCTTCAACATAAATGATTCGTAGTTTAGGGTTCATTGGGTAGATCATGTCAGTCTATAAGGAGGTGGTTCTACTCATTTGACTATAGGTTACATCATGCATGTGATTGTATAACCTTCCATGATACTAATGGAAATTTTGTGGTTGGACCACATAGGTAGAGGCATAATTAAGAGAAGTAAGATTTGAAGGGCGTAAGCCATCGAAAATGTGTTGGGAGAGATATGGGAGGTGGTCAATATTTCAAATTTCATCCCCCACAACACCTAGGTGGTTCGCACCAAGCTCAGGGAGTAGGAGGATAGGGGTGAGGAAAAAAACATGTGGTGGAAGATGATACCTTAGGGACACTAGGTATGATATGATATATGGCCTATGTCTTTTCTATTTTAGCTACTATACTGTTATTCATGTTTGTTAGTAAGTCCATCCCTGCCACATATCTAATATGATACTTTGAGATTATAGTAGAACAATTGACTCGAACATTACACTTGGAGACACCTACTGGAATTTATTTGACGATAAAAAATCTATGATGATGGTGTGACTCTACCCATTGGGGAGAGATAATCGGTTTGATCCTCTTACTAGAATAATCATGGAATTACGACGTCATTCTTGGTATAGATTGGTTATATTTGTCCCATTCCATGATTGAATATTTTTTGAAAAGGATGAGGAGTCTCCACAATGATGGGATGAGGTTTTCCTTTTTTGTGACATGGAACCCCAGGAAGCATAAGATGGACTTATGTATAGGAGGGTGCAGCTGATCACTCATAACTCATCAAGCCTGAACCATATTTCAGTAGATGTTATAAGTTTCCAGTTACCAACAGTAGGGGAGGAGTATGAAGACTTCTTAACAAAAGATGTTACAGGAATACCTCTCCACCAATAGGTATAATTCTTCACCGATTTACACACAAATATGACATGGATCTCCTCACCTGTATATCAGATTTCTCTGTAAGATCTTATATAATTAAGGAGGTAGTTGGAGGACTTATAGAGGAAGGGATTTGTGAGACCCCATGTTTTACTCAGGGTAGCCCCAATGTTTTATTCCAAAAAGGTATAAGGGATCATGAGGTTTTGTGTGGATTACTTGTCCCTAAACTAGTTGATTTTGGAGAACAAGTATCTACTACCGATGATCGATGACCTCTTAGAACAATTGAGAGGGGAACGATGGTTCTCCAAGGTTGAACATCGATTAGCCTATCACCAACTGTGAGTAAAAGATGAAGATTTATCGAATATGAACATCAGATGTCGTTACATCCACTATGAGTAATTAGTGTCAAAAAAACCCAGTAGAGTTCATGGGACTCATGAACAATATCTCTCATCCCAACATATAAGTGTTCATTATATTCTTCATCGATGAAATCTGTGTCTACTCAACAAACGAGGAGAACCATGTGAGACACATACGGATGGTTTTGGACATTTTTTGATATAACCCTCATTATTAGAAACCCTCAAACATCTAGTTTATGATTCATGTATCCAAATTTCTAGGACATGATATATGAGTAGATGGAGTAGAATTGGAATTACCCAAAGTTGTGGAAATGTTAGAATCGATGCCACGTAAGAGAGAGATAGAGGTCAAAAGGTTCCTTGAGATATCTGGATTTTACCCTAGATATAGACATGATTTCTCTATGATATCAGCAAATATTACATCTTTGAATGAAAAGAATAAACCTTTTGTGTGGTCAGAAAAGGGTCAAGAGGCATTCTAGCTGTTGAAGTAGAGTGTGACTAGTGTCCCCGATCATGAGATTTCTAAAGGAGGGTGTCAATTACATAGTGTTATGTGATGCATCCAGAAACATTATTGGTTGTGTCAGGATGTATATGAAAGAGGTGATTGACTATGTTTTATGCTAGTTGATTCCAAATGAGCAGAACTACGCAACCCACAATCTTGGGTTGGAAGTGGTAGTATTCACATTAAAGAAGTGACGACACTACATTATGGGTGATAAATTCATCATCTACGATGATCCCATTATTATGAAGTATATCATATCTCATATGGATTTGGATTTGAGTTATAGATGTTGGATATAATTACTCCATGATTACATCTTTTAGATCATTTTTACTCATCAGAATGGAAATATGGTGGAAAATACTCTCAAAAAGAGTTCGTGTTTTAAGTTTCACGATGAGGTATAAAAGTAGTTGGCCTAATTGTATTTATCCATTGTGTATGGAGATGGGGGAGCATACCTACAATCGATGTTCATTAACCCTATACTCATACAATGAGTGAGGGGGGAAAAATTGGCGATAATGGGTTTAAGACGCGACATGCTTAGTTATCCATTGGGAATGCTTCTAATAGATATTTTAAATGTGGTGGGAATGTTTTTCTTTTTAAATGATGTATTGTTGTACTAGTTGTGTTTTAGGAGGAGGTTTTTGGGGGAATTCCACACATCCAGATTGCTGGTACATCCATGTGTGGGGAATATGTAAGAGGACCTCAGATGTTAGTTTTGGAGAGCATGGATAAGGAAGGAAGTATCAGAGTTCATTTCTTCATTCATCATTTTTCATAATGTAAAGGCTGATCAATAGGTTCTAGAGAGTTTGGATCAACCCCTTAATTTGCCTAAGTGGATGTGAGATGGGATATAGATGGAATATTCGATGAATTTACCATGTACGTCTAGGGTATATGATACCATCTGGGTGATCATTAACTAACTCACAATGTCATCCCACATCCTACCAATCTAAGAGTGTAGTTCATTAGAGAGGATGGGATGCCTCTATAAATGGTAGATATTTTGGATTCATGCAGTACCATCAACAATTGATTTACATCGTGATGGTAATTTTACATCCCGAGAGTGGAAGGAATTCCAGTGGTCACTTGGGACTCAATTATGCTTGACCAGATAGTTTATCTCTAAAAGGATGGACAGACAGTGAGGAACATCTGGTTTTGGAGGACGGGTTGTGGGAAAGCATGTTAGACTTCAGTCACACTTGGGAGGGACACCTACCACTGGTGAAGTTTGAGTACAATAACATATACCACTCCCCAATATGTATGGCATCATTCTAGGCTTTGTAAGGGTTACCCAGAAGGTCACCACATTGCTGGACTAACAAAGGATTCTGAGAAATCATCGGCCCGGGGATGGCGCGAGCTACTAATGATAAGGTTTATACCATCCAAGAGGAAATTAAGACTACACAGTGCAAACAGAAGTCGTGTGCTAATTAGAGAAATAGGCCCATGGTGTTCAAGGAAGGGGACTATGATTTACATCGAGTCTCAACTCGATGTGGGCTACAGATATTTGTTTAGGGAATCACGTTATCTCAAATGTTCATCGACCCTTTTCACATAATAAAAAGTGTGGGTGAGGTTTTGTACCACCTAAAATTACCCCCACAGTAACACCAGGTTCATGATGTCATCCCCTTGTCCTTGATGAAGAGATATGAGCATGACCCATCACACAACATTGACTGGGGTGAGATAGAAATTGAGGATGGGTTGAGTTTTGTGGATTACCCATTGAAGATCGAGGATAGATTGAATAGGATCATTTGATGTAATTCAATTACATTTGTTCATGTATGGAGGTAGAATGAAAATCTCCCTGAGATCATGTGGGAGTTGGAGGCTGAGTTTCATGGACCATACCCACATCTTTTAAGGTAACCTTTTGTTTTGTCAATTTGTGGATGTAATGTCCTATGGTGAGGATAATGTAATGTCGATGATTTTTTGTGTACATTTTTAAATATTATATGTAATTATTTTGAGATCATGCACTGAGACATCATTCGATTCTGAGGCCTGACATCCTAGGAATAAACATTTAAAAAATATTAAACTATAAATAACACCCGTGAGTAGTTTTACAGAAAAGGTTGAATAATATCTAAAAGGTTTCGTGTTCAGAAATACAAGGGTACCATTACATTCAAAGTAGAGATTTTACAATAGGTGTGTCTTAACCTCTAATGGAATGGTTCAGTCATAAATGATAGTTTTTAAATGATTTAATGAATATAATAAATTATAATAAATAATATTTTTTACATTATAAAACTATATAGTGATGCATTTTCTATTATTAATGCCTTGTCAAGAATTATGTGTTATCACTATAACCCTAGAATTCCTCTGTGATATAGATAAGGTCCATTATAGAAAACATTGGAGAGTGACAACAGATCGACAACCTCAGATTAGGCTGATCACAGATCGACAAACGATGACTATGTAGCTTCGCTCATCATCAACTATCATTCCAACTGAAGGTTAAACATTGTAATTTCTATTTTTCATTTCCCATTACTAAAATCTATTATGAATTAGGATCAACCCATGAATATGATGTACATGTTTTGATCATTCATTCAGGATTGGTTTGATTGTGAGAAATATTTTGTATAATAATTATTATTTTTGATCAATAATTCTTATGGGAAAAAATCAATACCCCAATGAACAATTGTTGAGGTTTGTTCATCCAATTTTTCCATGCTTTTTATTCCCCAATTTTCCAATTTTATTATTATTCATGGTATATTAGTGAATGAAATTTGTGCATTTGATTCATAGATCAATGATCTAGAATTGAAGAGCTGACCGTGTGGATATCTATCAGAAGTGTGACACTGAAGGTGCATTTTCATTTGGCTAGGACAGTGGCACATGGAGGTAGGTAGGGAAGTGGAACTATCTGGTCTATGTGAGCGGTGGTGTGGATTCTAAGGGCTAGTATCAGTTTATAGTGTGGTGGACGATGATCTGCCAACAGGTCGGGTCATATATGGACCAAACCCAGGTAATACCCTTTTGCTAAAATGACCATACCATTCATATCATACATCCAATTGATGAGTCATTTATGGGGTTGGGACCCTGACATTGAGATGGACCTTTTAGGACCAATGGTGGATTTTAACATGGACTTATATTGACATGGGCTATTTAATTGGCTAGTACATAGGGTCATGTGACATGGTGGGTGTGACTACCACTCATTGTGCTTCATCTTGTAATAGGTAGGTTGATTAACTTATCACTAATATCATAGAAAATAATTCTTAGAGTTTGTTATACTTATCATATCACTATATATTTTGTTGGTATCATTTCCTAATCATTATAGTATGATCCAATTAGTAAGATATCTTTAATAGAGTTGATGGAATCCCTCAAGAGGCTAGGAATAGATCCTCTTTTACATCTTTGTTCCCTAGGTAGAGTCTTCAATATTGATGTGAACAAAATCACTTGGTGTTGATCCTTTACTTTTCTGGTTAATAGATATTGAGTTGTTGTTATCAACCCATGGCCCTTGTTGTGATCCCCATCTGATGTATCATATATCTCTCTCAATCAATCAGTGTATCTCTCTCTTGGTGGTTCCCTACAAACATTATTTCTCGGAACGATTTCTCCAGTTCTATCAAACTTATGTGTGTGTTCTCTTATATGTGTGATTTTTTGAATCTTCTAAATAAATTCTCTAGGTTTGGTATACATTTTTTATGAATCACCCTAGGCTATGTGCTATGTTATTAGTATATCTAGATATTTTTTTATATCGTAGACATATAAATATGAATATATGACTCTTCTTTCATTTTTGTATTGATTTGTGGTTTCAAGGGAACATATTGAGTATTTTTATAATCACCTCTACATGGGATTTAACTTCATGGGATGTGTGTTTTGAATATGAGAGAAATTTTCTCAGAGTCCACAGATAACCAGGACCAGACAGATCCATTTGAGATCAGGCAGATCGAGGTGTTCTTATGATTTACACAGCTGTTCTAGCACATTCCATCATGTTGGATCATGTATGGATTTCTAGGGATGAGTTTTAGGAACATTGTTAAAAACATTTTCTTTTGAGGGATTGAATTAATAACAATTTTTCCTTACTTTAATTTACATTCTTGTTGTTATATATTTGGGTTATTGTGGTATGTATGCATTTCTTCTTAATGGTTTTTAATTTTTATCATTTTGGTATTGGTTATTGGTGTGTGAGTAAAAATACAAAGGTAATGCCTCCTTGGTTTATGATATTCCAACCCAGTTCTATTCATAATCCCCTGGCCTATTAGAGGTGGTCGTGGCATATCGTGACATGGTCCCCCTAGGGCAGTTCATGACATTATAAATTTTAAAGTAGTTATATTTCATTAAATCCTCATTGATACGATTTTTTGTGTTTAATGAATCCAAGATTGTTAATTTTTTCTTCAATTTTTATGATGAATAAATCATTGTTATATAATCATTAAAAATATTTTTTTTCTCTTTAAAAATATTAGTATTATTTAAATTTTCAATTTCATTGATGGAATATTATAACATCATTATTGTATGTATTAAAATATACCGTAATAGAAACATTTTATAATGATTTAATGAAAATGTATTTCATTTTGTATTGTACGAATATTTTTATTTTTAAAATATTAATAATTTATAAAACATTTTTTATATTTTAAAAAACTGATTAAATTAGATTAACAAGATGAAGATAAATGATATATAATTTTAAGATGTCAAATTATAAAAAGTGTCTCAATATACCCATTTCATGTGGTTATGTAATACGAAGACCATTTTTTATAATTTTTTACAGATCATTGAAAATATACATTTTTAATATTTAAAATTTTTATGAATAATATATTATATAATAATAAAAAATCTTGAACAATCCATTTATTATGTTGATGAAAAAAGATATATTTTATTCATTAGATGGTAGTCCTCATGAAAGACATATGCGATTTTTATTTTATACGGGAAGGGGGAAGGTAGAGAATATTTTTCTGTAAAAATATATATATTTATTGTATTTATAATAATTTCATTATTTTATTAAGGTTATAATATGTTTTAAAGAGGAATATGGTGAATAAAAATTGAAATAATTCTATTAATACTATAACCCCTTCCCTGGATATCCTCTATCAATAATTTCGTTATGAATTCATTTATGGGTAATTTGGGAATAATATAACCTCTAGGAAAGAAGAATGATAGAATTAGAAGGTTTTTATAGGTATTGGAAAAGCTATGGTGTTATATGAGTTAGTGGAAAATGAAGTGGTGAAGTGATTGTTTAATAAGTGAGAGGTGTGTGAAAATTTAAATTCTTTATTTTTTTAATAAATATGAATTATTAAAATGAAGTCAACATGAACCATAATACAATAATATATGTTATCATATAATTATGGTTAATTATCAACATAAAATTTTATGATTTAATATGAGTTTCGTATTTATTCTCTTGTCCTTTACCTTTACACCATACACATTTATCATTTATCACGGAAAAACACTTTTACCATTGTTACTTATTTTGAACGAATAATGAAATAGAAAATAATTAAAATTTAACCAATCTAATTAAATACATTAAATCTATCATAAAGTACTAAATTACAATAATTGAAAAAAATTAATTTCAAAATTTGTTTGCATAACTAAAAAATAGTTAATACTAAAATTCCGTCCTTTTCATAAAAAATATATCTCCCCAAAATAATATTATAAATTAATTATCATGATTTAAATTAGATTATAATTAAAATATTGAATTATATATGTCTTTGATACTATTATAAAACCTATCAGTTCCTTCCAAATAAAAAATATGTGGAAAATTTATGGTATTTCAGAACATGAAATTGTATAGTTTTCATTAAATAATAACCCATTTAAGACAATACAATTAACTCACCATATGACACATTTTATGTAATGAATCCCTAAATGTTGTTTTATTTAATAAATTAAAATGAAAATATAATGAATTTAATTAATAAATAATCCAAAATAACACATGAAAAATAATTTATTCTGAATAAAAATGAGTTTTTTTTCTAAATGAGAAATCATATTCTTCTTATATTTCACAGTAATATTGTATTTAACAGTAAAATAATAAGTATTAATATTAATCCATATCAATAAAAAATAACATTGAATCATTATCCAAAATACATGGGAAATAACAATTTATTAGGAATTGAGTAGAGATCTAATATAACATGCATCTTTTCATAATATTAATTTATATAGTGAACACATGCTCGATATATGATACATGTAAGATTTAAATATTCACAACCTACTAATATGAAAACCATTAGAACAGTTTGAAATCATTTCCTCAGAAATAAAACATTCTCGATTCCAAACAATATTATATCACTTCATCAATATAAATTCATTGAGTTAATAATGTGTTTTTATCTCAAAAAACCAATAGGTTATAATGGTATCCATGGATGGGTCAGTGATAAAAAGTTACATGGAATAACATCTAAGTTATTTAGCCTTTGAAGCACATATTTTTAATTACTCCCTATAAGAATAAAAAACATCCATTTAATAATAAATTTATCCCCATGATAAATAAAGTGGCATGAAATAATAAATATAAAATAATCTAATAATTTTATAATTTTTTTCATTTTTTTAAAATATTCTGGGTGTTTGATTTAATCAAACACAAGTTGGATTTATACGTCCATATAAAATAGTAAATCTTCAATAGAATCAACATAGAACTATATTCACTTATAAAACCTTCATGAAACATTATTTATACATACATATATGATATTTTATTATTATGAAGATTGATTTCAACTGATTTTAATCTTATATATATTAGATATATTTTTCAAATTCTTATATATGTGGCTTGGTTAAATATATAATGGTATATAGAAAGATTCAAAATCTTCTAGAAAATTTCAACATCATTCTTCTTCCATAACATACCATGATTATATATTATCATGAACACAAAAAATTATATAATTATTCTTACTAGAAATTTCATTTTATTCAAAAAGAAATATTGATAGATTATTTTCATAAAATTGATAATTTGGTAAATATTTGTCTCGACTACAAAAATTAGGTGCTACATTGAAAATGTTAGAAAAAAATTATTTCAAAAATTTTATGTGGAAAAAATGAATGTGTATTGTTTAAATTATGATGAATCTGATTCATTAATCACTTCTCTACCAAATATACTATTAATTTACCTCTTATGATCAATTTCATAATGATATATCTATCTTCCATATCTTCTAATGTTCTAGCCAATAGAAAATGGTCGATCGGTGATAATTTATTATTTGAATATAATTATCAACAATAAAATACTATAAAAATCAATCTATCTCTAACTCATTATCATCTAACCAATTCCATTCATCCTAAATTATTCCAACATGATAATATGATATGTAATTTATTCGAACTTCATTTGAGTTTATAATTCAATATAAAAAAACCCCTTTGAAAAATTTATACCTTCTATAATTCTACATAGACACATATTTAAAAACACATAGGGTGGGTAAAACTAAAAAATAACTAAACCATCTCAAGTAGAAGGCCCCATTGGGGGAATTTTTTATTATTGATCTATGGATGTATGTTTTGGAAAGTCATGTTTGAAGATTCTATCCACCTATTAATATCATTACGCAATCATAGAGACAAAAACTATTCCATGTTACCTAAAAATGTTTTATTTTAAGATTTTTATTTTACGTTAATATGTATAGAATATCAAAATTTCATTTTGGATGTATCTTTATGGTGTTACTTTTCTCCAATTAGAAATTACCCAAATATTGGGTTCAAATTACTATTATGTCCATGTGAAGATTTGATCCACTAGAATCATATTTTCCTAAAATTCATTTTCCTATTTCTCAAAAATATAATACATCTTCCAAAATGTGTCACTATTTCCAATTCCTACATTTATTTTTGGAAATATCATAAAATATCATAAAATAGATGACAAAAATACAAACAAAATGTATAAAGAAAATACCCAAAAATAAAAACACACATACATAATAACATACATAATTCTCTTATAACTCTAATTTTTTATTGAATTTTATTAGAGTATTTTAATCAATAATAAATTTTCAGTATTTTCATAAATTAGAAGTCATTAAACCATGAAATGGATATAATCAAAAAATGGGTTAATCTGTAAAATGGATTGAAGAGTTAAATCACCTACATATTATCATCTGAATAACTCTCATAATATTTCAACACCAACTTCCCATTCATATCGAATAGATTATTTAAGACTCATAAAGTAATATTTATTAATAGAATATTATATCAATTTTTAGGCTATTATTATATTTTGATTAAATGTATTTAAATGTCATTATTTTGTATATATTTTTCATGTGTTGAATAAGTATCATTATAATCAATAATATTGGCTGAATGTTATAATGTTATGGTATTGTTTTACATTTTATTATTTTATATTTTGGTCCATGATTTATTCAATTTTTATGTGTGTTGGTGAATTGAAATGGGATTATTATGATTGATTTTTTTGGAAATGAATGATTGTATAAATGAAGATGTGATATATAGTATATTAAATATTAATAGGAAAATCTATATTTTATTAGCTAATATAGTCACAAATAGGTTTAATATAGTTACTTCTCTACATACATAGATACATTTTGTCTATCATCTACAATATAACAAAAATATACATTATAACATTACTATGAAATGAGATTCCAATCGAGCAATACATTGGATCTCTAGAATGTATCACTTATAATGATACGACATCCTACAATGCATCAAAAATTGTAAACAAAAAATACAACAAAATTATAATTCTCTAATTAGTGGGATTATATAAATTCTCAATAATATAATTTTAAGAATACTCAAATTACACCCACATCCATTTCATGTGTGAAACCTTATCCAATGGATACTCAATCCCCAATATAACATCATTTCTTTATCCAATATTATCTCTTACGAGAACCTTATATTTCATGGGTCCCTGAATTCTTCCTAAAATAATACATCCCCTCATTATTATATCCTATATTTGTAAATGAACTGAATCCTAATTATTGTGTCCAATATAAAATGAAAAGGATCTCTCAAAATTATAAAAGGTAAAACCTATAAGAAGAAGAGTTCAAAAATATTTAATGACGTGAATCCTAAAAGGAGGGATAGGTTATTCATAGAAATTTTACTTGGTAGAATCCCACCCCTCATTTTATTCCACGGCAAAAAAATTTATTTTTAAGATGTGACTCTGTATGGTGGACCGTGTAAACAAAAAAACATTCGCTGAAAGGGATAATGATTTGGAGCTCTAGAAAATGAAAAATCATTTTCTGGAAGGGATTGTTTTTTCGGAATCACATAAAAAAATCATTTTTTGGGTCATGACACTGTTATCCAAAACCTTCAATTGAAAAATAATTTTTTGTTATGGAATTTCCTTTATCGCCCAAAAAATAAAAAAAATCACTATGCCAATCCATTATTTTCAAGCACCCTCAAATAGAAAAACCATTTAAAGTTCTAGTAAATATGTATTTGGTTTGGAAAAATAATGCCTCATAGTCGATGATGGATCCCAAATATCCTAGTATGTGGTTACATCTGTTCCTATAAAACATAACCAAGGGAGGATTGAGAAGAATCAATATAACGGACGTATTTAAAATCATGTAATGGTGAAATAAAAATAGAATTATAAAAGGTAAATTCTCCGCATAACAATAAGGTAGAATGGAAATCCATATGACCATTCATAGAGTCAAAATCCATTTTGGATTCCATTTTGTGAAGCATAGTCAAATGGACTCTTTGGGGACCATCCCCCACATTGAAAAACTATACGTGGAAGGATCCATTCCATATGTATAAAACACTATGTGATTGGAAATCAAAGTAGAGTATAAAAGTAGTACACAAAATGAATGTGATCTCATATATAATAATGATACATGTAGGGAACCCAACACAACATGGCCACATGTTCAAAATGGCACATCATGGGGTTCATTTCATTCATTCTCCCATTCCATTCTTCCAATGCCCTATTTTCCCCCACCATAGACATTCCATGTTATGTTATAATGGCCTTCTCTTTCAACATATTTTCTATGGATCTCAAATATATCAATAGACATAATTAGAAGGTATCATGTCAATTCCTCTACCAAAATAATCAAAAATGTATGATCAAATAAATGGAGACACTAGTCTGTCCTCTTGAGGATGCATACACATGGTTAATGAGGTTATATTGGTTACTTCTTAAATAAGGGGGATCATTGGAATGTTCTCATGCATTCATTCCCCTGGTTACTAGGGTCCCCACCATAGAGATAGTTTTTGGGGCCTCCCTATTATAGGTGGTAAGGACTTATATCATTCCTCAATATCAATTTTAAGTGTAGTGGATAATCTTCCTCACTTCTCAAGAATCATGAAAAGGGAATCACTCTTAGATTAAGACCTAGAAGAAGGAAAATACATCCTATTATTGTTCCTAGTATTTGAAAATAATAGAAGATATGGGAACTATATAACTCTCTTTCCCATTCTCTATGGGTCCAATCCACATCCACCAGTGGATAAAAAAGATTGTGTGGGTTCAAGTTCTACCACTTCCTCTTATTTCTCACACCGAACAAAAATACATGGGCTTAGGGGCCAGCGGAGATTTTGACATCTTCATGATTATAAGAAATTGTTCCACCTTTCTGGTATAAACAAAAATCATATCTACAATTATTCCTCTTACTAGGTATAATCCCAAAACTAGGTTACCATTATATGAAATATCCAAATTCACAATAACAAAAATCTTACAAGGGTCATATTCCTGACATAGAAAGAACACGATCCTCCGCAAAGGTGTAAGACCAAAAGTTCCAAACTTCATGGTTTTTATTCCCATTTTTCATGGATATATAGGAATCCTCCAAGAGGTCCATACCCAACACCCCATATTTACATTAATCTTATCTAGGCCATATACCTCATAAGGGCATATCTTACTCAAAGGGCCATATTCCTTCTGACTGCCTCTCATCACCATCATTATTAGGAATAATTCTCAATGATATCATACCCCACATGGTAGACCACATATTTTTTAGATAACGTAGGATTCTTCAGTGTATTTTCAACACTATCCTTGGATAGGAACCTTCCACCTAGAATTCCATTTCACATGACGTCAAACCGCATGATTATATTCTTATAAAAAGACATAAAATGTTATGTTGGGACCCATTAAGTATGAAATAACATCATGGGTTCCAATTCCATCTATTATGATACATATTTATCCCATCTCACATTCCAGATACCAACATAATTTTTTTCTCTCTTAGATGATGATAAATTTTAGAGTGCCCCACTATATGGCTTTAAACAAACATGGTAATAATAATATATCATGTAATATCTAGGTCATTCAGAAAAGGATACCATAAATGCAGAACCTCAGATACATACAGAAGATTCTAATATTCATGTCTACTAATAATTTATTTTTATTTATGGGTGACCCATTTAAAACATGATAAATAATAAATGATTTACGAACATGTATTAAATAAAAACAATAAGTTTTTCTTATAATAGAAAATAATTCACCCACATAATTTTGTGATGAGCTTTAACTCCAATCTTATTGACCAATGTGAGTGTTTATGTATCAATTAAAAATTTACCTAATGATCTAATACCATTTGAATTCATGTATTTTAGTAATCATTGATACAAGATCCATTTGATATTTTTTGTTCCATTAACAATCTCCATTGGAAAATAACTTGTCCGAAATAGGAGTGAAGGAAAAATATTGAACCCAAGGTAAATCCTTTAACATATTATTATATCACCAAAAATTCAGGGCCATTTTGAGAAAAAAAATTAAACAGGTCCAAACATGAATCCTAAATGATCAATTACAAATGTATTCATTTACTGATGGGGCTTTCAATCTATGTTTTTTCATAGGAAAAGGTATGTTCACAAGAGCTATATTAAATTCCAAATGGAATATCACCAGTTCCAGAATATTGACCCTCATGGAAGATGGATATTTATCCAACAATAAGATGTTATCACCCACCTATAACCTTCAACTCCAGGTTACAAATACTACTATTCATAAGTACTAATTCTATTATATCATCCAACTATAGAGGTAATAGGTTAAGATCCCCATTTCATAAATCCCCACCCACATCCAGATCTAGGATGATTGGTGGACATGATGGTGCTAAAATAAGTATTCGTCTCAAAATATTCAAATGATTATCCCTATAATATGGTAATTGATTCCTATATTTCCTTAGAAACGCTAATGAAGAGGTCCATAATAACTTCATCTTGGGGAAATCAGGGTCCCATTAATGGTCTCATTCTTTTTGTCACACTTTACAAATCCAAATGGACTAACATCCTCATTATGAAGTGGACCTTTCCTTATATGATATTGACCATGTATTTTAGACACGGGCCCCCATGGTAGCCTATAGTAGGATAAAACTTGACAAAAGGGTACATTCGAACAATATTGTTCTTACAGAACAATCCAACTAGTCAAATATGTTGGAAAACAACAAACAATTGAAAATCACTACTTGTGCATATAAAGGATTCCAGTAAACTGCTGTGGAAAAAATTTTGTAGAGCCAAATAGAAAAATTACATATCAACACCGCCTATAAAATATGGAAGGAAAAATTGGCATATGAAAATCCCACCCCATACATATTAAGACCCAACATCATATACATTGGTAAAAAATTAGCATATAAAAATTAGTTCTCATTCGTATCAAGAACACCAATAAAATTTTTAGAAAATAATGAGAATATGCACATCCCTAAACATGCATATCAATCCCTCCAGTCAAATGTGACATCAAACAATGAGCAGATATAAATTCATTCTCATGATTATCAAGATCACCAATAAAATATGCTGGAAATGGGTGGAGCTAGTTAGTGTACCTCAACTATGAACATGAGAATTTCATATATTCATACCCTAACATAGGAATGGGTATATATCCACATTCTCAATATTGATGTTTATCATCATTTCCTAGAATTGAAGGACGGTTATGAATCTATTCATGAACACATCTTACAAACATTCCAAAATGTAATCTCAACAACATGAATAGCTAGGAGTCGTCCCCATCACCCCACCTCACCAAGTAGGGTGATTGATCTGTAAAATGAGAGGGTTACTCAATAAAGGACATACATCCCTACTCCATTATATGAGGTTCATCGAAAACATTTAATGATAAATGGATAACTAGATTATGTATTTTTCCCAATCCCAATAGGAGATTTCTGACACATTTCATGGGTCACTCCTGGGTAGGTATATATCCCTTTTGAAATTAAAAAAACACATATACATTCCATGATAACAATGTAGTAGTAAACCAAACCACCTCTCTTTCATGATAATTTCTATTCTTAATTTTGGCTCTAGCTTCCCACATGAGATAATTGGAAATGAAATACCACTAAGGGAAGTTAATGATTTTAGAGAATACTCATGGCTGAACATTGTTAAAGGATATATTTTTTGAGGTCATCTAACATATATCAATGGGGGACTACCATCCTAACTGCAAATTTAAAAATTAGATAATTCATATTTGTAGTGATGAAGGTCATCCACATAGGACTTATACAATTAACTCTGGAGGCACTCCCTAGATTGTTTACCATGATTTCATTCTATTTGGGGACAATATCTTCTATCATGAGATCAAATATTCAAATGTTCATCACATAATATCTCTTTATGGTGAAATTATCAATCTTCAAGGTGGTACTCTACTTATCGGATCAAATATAATAAGTCCCTCATATTGTAAAGCCCTTGAAAAGAAGGGGTATATCATGATTAATACCCAATCAATGATAGGATACAATATTTATCAGTTAGAAGAATGTATGAGTAAATAGTCAAACTCTAAAAAACCATTGAAGCATCTCCATACTGACGATACCCCTATTATCCACACTCCATCAGAAAAAATGGCAAGGAAGTTCCCATGTTAGTTTGATCATGTAATGGAGTCTATAGAATATGAACTGAAAATATGATACTTATTGAAAGACATCTAAATAGGGAAAATATACCCTTTATGTTTTGGACCTCATATACTTCTCATTCCATCATTTTATATATAAAATTATAAAAGTTATTACAAAACATCAATCTAAATATCAAGATAACTCTCTGACACTTAAAAAATAAATTTTGGACTTATAAGAGTTTTGAATACAATGATAAATTATTGAATGAGAATCATTAAAAAATCAACTTGGAATCACTTCTATGTTAATGGAGACTATGATAATATATATTGAAAAATTATATTCAATAATAATTCATCTATTCACTACATAAATTATGATTTATAATCCTTGTTTCTCATTATGGTATTCATATTTTAGGTTGGTGAGATCATGGATGCTTTATTTTCACCTAATTCAATATTTACAAAAATACACCATATATGATATCATGTAATTTCATTGGACTAGGGAGGGTACCATATGAAAATCATTCTGAGGAAATATTGTGCACTCAGTAATAATTAATCTCAAATAATTCTAAAATGTTTTGGGCCCATTGTCAGAAAGTTTAAGAAAACACATAAATTAAGACATATAGAAAATTAAGAAGTCTTATCATTTAAGGGAATCCAATCTTTAGACATTATTGATGGAATCCGAAAAATATGTTTAACATTCATATAATGCATTTCACAACAATCATAATTGAATAAGGATGCACAAGATTAATAGAGATGGGGTGGTAGCAGATGCTTCCACAACACAAGATCATCCCAATCAGCAAAGATGGGGAAATTTATAACACAAATATCCCCTTTAAATTTTATATAATCGACCCAATTAATTAAAAAAATGAATACGAAAAACCCCATACCACAAGACTCTACGAATTTGTACCTTGACAATCCCTTAATTAGAAATAAGTTTTTTCTAATTTAGGGGATCATCATGAAATGGGATTTCCAGGTTTTTCCCCTCTCGTGTCCCACACCATAGAAAAGTGACCCCCGTGAAATGGTTTTATTGTGGTTCTCTCCGACTCTAAAATTTCCATGATTCTAAAATATGATACAAAAATTTAAGGTTTAATTCTAGTAATGGGAAAAAACTACCCTCCTATCATTCAATGGTCAATATGACAACTACAATGATTTATTTGATACAAAATGTTAAGAGAATCAATATAGTTGATGATTACAAACATTAACACAAAAAATATGACCAAGGACATAATGGTTACAATCAAAATGTGATATAAATATAGGTAATTGATTGATATAGGCATATCCAAAACCGTAGAGATTCCTAAAGTCAATGGATTACCTAGACCACTCCATTACTTCCCCATCAGTGAGCGTACAAAAAATAATTGGTTAAAGGGTATGATTCATATAACTTTCCCCCATAGATGATGAACTCATCACACTTAAGGAAAGGTACTCGTGGAAGGTGGATTATATGAATAAGTTGAGAAGACTTATCATAGAATTTTTCCACAGGAGCATTCCTATGGAATGTTTTCCAAAATAAAATAATTGAAGTCTCACTTCCAACTTGGTTAACAAAACAACAAGTGTTCACCCTAGAAATTATCGGTTATATAGTAAACCTACTCATCACTACTCTGAGGGCATCAATTATCCTATACCCAATCATGGGTGGATATCATCAATTACCTACACTTTAATAACATCCAAAACATACTCAGGAAACCCCCCAATAGTTGTCCCAGGTTGGATATAATCCATAGATACTGGTAGAGCCATTGTGTTATTCATTTCTTACATATACCCCTGTTCATGTTACTATTTTACCAAACATTCATCAAGGTATTATCAAAATCATCAAAAAATTAATATCTCAGTATGAAATTTCCAAGGAATGTGTCACAATTGTATATTGATAATTGAATCCCTACCTAGATTTTGTGATTGCGATCCCCCCCTCTAAATTTCAAGAGCCCAACATTTCCAGTATTCATCTTGTCATGTGACCAAGAACAAAATCTGACACATTATATATCCCTTTGTGATCCAATTATGTTAAAACCATCATAGTAATAAGAAGTGAAACTTGTGTTATTTGTGAAATCGTTACAAGGGTTGTCCCTCGTATGGTACACCCGTTTTCCTGGTTGGTCAATCATGGGATGGGAAGTTCTCAATATGATATTTATATTTTAATTCTGATCGATTCTATAAAATACATTGAGTATTTCTAGTAAATCTTGAAATAAACGTAGAAAAATAATTTCTTTGGCTTCATTATTAGGTTAAAGGCTATATCAAACTCTCTGAGCCTATATCTTATCTACGAAGATTTGATTTACCTTTTTATAGAAAACCTCCACAATGTGTTGTGAATACTTATCATCCATGTAATATGTACTAATGGGTTTTTGTATTTCACATCAATTGAAAAATAATATAAAATTTTATACAGTGAATTATGATCAACCAATGAATGATTCGATCATCCCATTTAATGATAATGGTAAATTAGTTGGTTTTTGCTATCACACATAAGCTAAACTCTATACCATCTCTATCTCCAGAAACTGACAACATTTCATGTGAATCATTATGAATCAAAAACTACACCGACCTCATTATAAGGATATGAGGGGACCATACCAAAATAATTTCAAGGATAAAATGAATATTTATTTTTCATTCAATGATGATAATGTTGGTGGTTACTTTATATCATCTAAAAATAAGGATTTACTAACCATCAAAATCCCAAGAATCCTAACTAGGTGGGTATTCATGACTATATTTATTATTTCCCCTTTCATAGAATTTTTTTGAAAACCATTCTTTAATTATTTATTTTCAAAGAGGTCCAACAAAAAATGTCAGACTCTAGGAAAGCGAAGTTGCGGAATCCTTGAGTAGAAATAGCTTTTATTTAACTTAACACTATGAAGGAAAAATGTGAGTGTAAATAAGATTATATCATTGGAGTTATCTTTTTTTTTGAATTGGATGACTATAATGGTAATCAACTAATATCATTCTATCCTCTGAGCATAGTTTAAACAACAAACTATACCCCTCGAAGCATCCACCATGATGCAACCGACTTCATCTTCACCACACTACTCTAAATACCATTCATAAAAAACTATCTCGAAGGAAGGGAATAGAGGAAAAAACATGAATATGTACCTATAAAATGGAAAATATTGGATGTTATCCTCTTATAAACCATGAATCTATGTGATAAATAACCAGTTCCATCACAAAAAATAGTAGCACCAGAAATGGTAAGCCAAATAAAACCCAAAATGAATTCGAGATTTATTTTAGGTTTTATTAATATAATTAAAATAAAGTATAAATTCTATAATAAAGATTGTTTCAATGAAATCAAGTTCACTGAACATGATTATGGATCCATAAGAATAGTTTTGAAGGATCTGAGAGTACTAGGGATGATATAATAATGGAAACTATAATAATTCTTCCCATATCTCTACTTAAACTATTAGTGATGGAAAAATCTTGAAGGAGCACTTTATATTGTCTAATAGTTTAGTTTAAATCACCCATAATATTACAAATTTAACATAGACTATTCACTATTGAATATCAATTAGTGGGGGTACAATTGTATGTTTTATATTAGTAGGATGGAATACTTGTTGGGTCTAACACAAAACTCACAAGACCACCAGAAACCCCACTTTAATAGGCCAATACATCTACATCATGTAATCCATGTCATAATGTATATGTAAAAGTGATACCTCACACACTGAACCATGTTCCATTTTACCAAAAGTTAGACATCATGATGTAATTAACCTTTGTATTATCCTTTTTGACGATCATGTACACCATGTGTTTATCACCAGACCACATGAGGGAAGTTATAGTGGATTTTCTAATTACTGAGTAGTTTGAAGATGAGGATTCTACAATTTTTTTCTATTATTAAGATATGGTAAATGAATACAATCATGAAATTATCTACATATATTCCATGATAAACATGTCATTATATGATGACACATCAAAACAATGTACGTGTATCGATGGATAAATGGAATTGATGTCCAATTTTATTTCACTAAAAATGGATCAAGAGTTAATCTCATTATTATATGTACACTTTTAAGCTGAAAAATTGAGAGGATAAAATAGAACCTTCCTCTTAGATGATATAGGGTTATGATAAAATAAATTGAAATCCCCTAGAACAAATCAGTCATAAGGATTTATTTTAGGACCACAAATCCAAATCAGAATTTTTAGTTGTTCGAAAGGATATGACCTTTAATAAGTTACATGGAAGGCCATATTTTCATCAAAAATTAACAATTACCTGATTATACCATCAATTCCTCAAATAGTAAATTAATAAAAAAATTAGACGTTTCGTGATGATATATACACATTAGATTCTTTTGAGTCACATTATATATATCAATTATTATATCAATTTCAGGGGAAACATACCATGGTTCGTGGTTTCACATGGGAAACTACCCCAAATGGTTTATAAATTACCTTGACCACCCCCTTTAGATAGCCCAGTGAAGAGTATGTGTTACACAGTAATCATGTTGAGCATATGTGTCCATTTTCGGATTCATAATAAAAAATATTCAGGAAATTAGTCATAAAAAATAACCCAACAATGATGTAAATATTGTTGACTCTCCAAAAGGTGGTAAAATATCAGATGAATATCCAATCATTTAATTCTCTATGTATTGGTAGTTAACTATTTCATAAATTGATATGGAAGAATCCATCATGTCACTAGGAGAAAGTGATGATACTCATTATATTCCCCACATATCTCATATGGAACATCAAAGAGAACACACATTGATAGATGAGTTAGAGGAAGCATCATCAACATATAGATGATAAAAACATTAATCATCCCCTAACTAATAATGATTTACATGATCACCTAATCCATTAAGGGTAATGTAGAAGAGGAGGAGGAAGATGAAGAAATAGAATAGGGAGATGATGTGGTCCTTAGGGATGACCCTCCAGAATATGAGTAGGGTTTATCCACAAACATTAAAGAACTCATAGAGATAAATATGTGTACAAAGGTTGTCACTTAACCCACATTTATCATGGAAAATTTTATTTTTATGTACATGATTTGTACGCCTCTATTCTAAAGAAACATTAAGACATGGTTTTATAGAATTATAATAAAAATTCTCATCCACAATACTATCTTATCCACTCACCACTTAGGATTTCTAGAGAACCGTTAAGGTTATAAATAAGAATCCAGAAAATAAAATCTGACTCACACTACTAGAAATGAATTTAATGTTTATAAAATCATCAAACAATTCTTCATTTAGTAGGAAAAATATAAGAAAATGGTTACCATTGTTGTCCCTATATAATATAAGATTTTTAAAATCAATGTCTTCCTATTTTTAAGTTTTTTAATCCATCACATCCTAAATGATTATTTCATAGTCCTTCTCATAATGTTGTTCATCGATGAAACAACGAGGTATCAATCCATATCCTTCATAGATGGATAATCTGGGTATAATCAAATCGGAATCACCTAATAGGATGAAGAATCAACCACTTCCAGGGCCCCTCATGGGATATTTTTCTAGTGGGTAATTCTATATGTGTAGAATAATTTCAGAAGTAGATAACAACATTCAATGATCCACATTTTAAAACCCTCCATGGTGATTTTTTTAAATTTTTTGTTAATTATATAGTGGACAGTTCTTGGAAACACTCTAAGAACATTTTCATCATAAAGCCATCTTCAATAAACTATGATATAGAAACTTTTAAAGAAACTCCTTGATATTTTCATTAGACATTATCATGGGGAAATATTTTCTCTTCACTATACTCCATCATAGAATTGATTTCATCAATGAAAAGGAAAAGGGATTCATTATCATTTCACCAACCTAATATTTCAATATGTTAATAGGAATTCAAGGTATCATGATTTACATTCATCGCATTATATCAAACCTTACAAGAAAACTATTTCCTATTGTTAGGATTATGAAGATGTTTGTTACATATTAGTGGGCTGATGACTATTAAGAAGAATTCAACAGTCTCAAAAAATATAATTTTATCTCAAATGTGATGATGTTGCCTACTAGAAGAATAAAATTCATTTTTTATGTGACATCCTTATATATGTCACTAGTTACTTATTAATAAAATTATATTGGGAGAAAAGACTACCTTTATTACCTCAATCAAACCACGCATGATATTGAGGCATAGTATTAAGATATCACAAAAATATATTTTGTGATAATATTTTTTGTCCAGACATTGGGGATATACCTTTAGCATCATGAGATCAATTTGGCCTCTCATCAAAACCTAGTAAAATACATTCATAATGGTCTAAATTTTATTGGGTGTTTCTCATGATGGGATTTTATTCTTTAGTTGTTTTATTTTATGTTTGTGCATTAGAAATTGGGAAGGCCTGTCAATGGAATAAATCATTGAAACAAATCAGTTAGTATAAATGACATCATTGGTATATGAAGTACTAGATGAATAGATAATCTATTTTCAAGAGGTCCCCCAAAAAAGTTATATTTATTCTGTTGGTGCTTGCCAAATACCGATCGAGAAGATGATGGAAGACCCCAATACCAACAACATTGGGTTTGGAGTTGTGCCCATTTCACCAGAATAGGATATCCTACCCTACTCCTTCATTATATCAGAATGGTTCAAGAATAATGAAACAAAATATTAGGCCTTCATATCATGTTTTTTTCTAAAACTCTAGTTACTATAAAATCACATTATGATAAATGGGTATCCAGATGTTTTAATCAGTAAGTTCAATAATGATTATTCTATCATGAAAAATGAGTTTATACCCTTTATTGACTATGTTCATAGATAATGGAATAATAACCCCTATATATGATATTGGATCAAGTCTTCTACTCAGAAAGTCATTAAGAATATTCCCAATAAAATAAAGCTACAACATTGGATGATCTGGACTACAATAAAATAATCATCACCGCTACCCACCACGGAAATGTGGTGACTTTTATTTGAAACAAAATTAAGGATATCAACGTGGAAAATCCCATTGCCGAACAATAGGGAGAAATGACTGGTTATATGAAAACCATTATGGTTTATCAAAATGGATTAATACCATCGGAAAAATAATGGAATGTGAAATAAAACAAACATGAATTAAATTTTTTATTTTTGATGTAATAAATCATTAAAAGTTCATTTTTATGAGAAGAATTTATGGTGTTATTATAATGGGATATTATGGGGAATACATTGAATCATCATGAAAAAAGTTCACACTAGATCTTGTGGTGACCACCAATTTGTGTTTATTCTTTCTACTGAAATCTAGAGGCTAGGGTTCTACTGGAAAAAACGTCATAAGATTTCACAAAATGAACCAAAAATTTCCATTTTATTAACCAACATTCCAACATCATTAATCAAACCCCAGAGTTTATACACGAATTGAAATACTCTTGGATATTTTTTATATGGTGAATAGATGTTGTGAGACCAGATCCTCCTTGAAAAACAAAGAGGATTGACTATACTCTCACTACCACAAACTTATTCTCTATGTGGGATGAAGCTTTACCCCTCAAAGAAGTTAGGGAAAGGAATATTTTCAGCATCATAAGAGACAACATTATCACTAAGTTTAGAGACCCATATTCGATATTAATAGATAATGAATGAATATTTTTCACTGATGGGATTGGAAGGCTGTATCAAGACAATAAAATCAAGGATAACCATTCATCATTCCACCCTGTAGTAGCTAATGAATATTTATACTCCTTAAAAAATAACTTATCAAATATACTCCAAAAGATGAAAAATAAAGATAAAAAGTTTATAATAGACAATTTTATACATTAAATGTATGAATATTAGGATATAACCCTCACTACCGCCAATGTGACCTCATATTCATTAGCATAACAGATCATGGTAGTCATTCCTAGCGAGGATCAATTTCTATCACTCTCATTTTCATATGAACATAGTTTTTTGTATAGAAGTATTCTAAAAAGTGTGTTTATTAATTATAGAAACGGGAATCAAGGATATAGAACACATTTCCATAATTTTTATATCTACCAAAACTAGATTTCATGAGCCTTCAAAAAATCGTTCTCCCCTTTTCATTCATTGAGGGAGAGATAGTGTTACTCTTATGGATGCATATGATACCTAGAATGAAACCCCCAATGATGGAGTAATGGCAAGAGGGATAAAATTCCATACAAAAAGTAAACTCAAATGAAGTTTATTATTTGGTTTGGATGGAATGGAAGCATATGAGAACACTAAAAAATGATATTTTTATGATGAAATATTTCATGTAATCACCCAAAAACCATTGTGATCATATGAAATTAAACTTCACGGTAAATCCTATAGATCACATGTAGTTAATCAGAATAGTAAGTCATCTAGATCACATGATACTAAACTGAATTGTAATAATACTTAGAACATGACATTAAACTATTGTAAGACACCATCATTCTAATATTAATACATGAGATTGTATTTTAAATGTCTTTAGTAAAATACATTAGGCTGAAAAATAAATTTTCTTCTCACATGAGGACTAATGGTAGCTGTAACGAAATGAACAACATTACACTAAATGGTGCCCCATGCAACGGGTCACATGGCCTAATGAGAATATCCCTGAATTCCACAGGATATCTATTATCAATGAGGTCCAAGAGTGTGTCAATGGGGAGGCTTTTCCATCTTATATGAGTGCATCACAGTGATATTAAACATATAAATCAATGGAGGAATCAATAAATTGATTAGGAAGAAGTTAAATATACATGATATTATCAAATAATTTTTTTTTCAATTAATCCTATATACCAATTGATATGTCATTTCATCAATCTAAGAATTTTGAAATTATTTATACAAATACATAATAGTATACATGTATCAAAATACAAAAAATATAAAATTGAAAATCCAATCTAGCTATGAAATCTTACCTTAGTCATGTTATCTCATGTTTCTATAAAATATAAAAATTCACCATATAATAGGATCTTTAACAGGTCCCAACATTCTTCCATGAAGACTTTTTGGGAAACCAATTATTTCCTAAACATGGTGTGAGATAACAATAATTTGCCCACCACCACCATTTCCTATAACAACTCAATGTTTTGCAATAAAATCTAAGTAGTGAGCAATGTATATCACAGGTAATAAAAAAAAATAATGTTCCCACGGAAGATGTGGTACAACTAATTTGAATATTTTAAACCAATCAAGGTCCCTAAAAACCATATTAATGCTTCCATAACAAGTGTAACAGTGCAATATAAAAAGGAAAGTCACACTATCTATCCTAAAAACATTAATATGATACCCATATAGTTAGTGTATACCATAATATAAATATAAAAATGGAAACACTATATAACAATGTATATTCCATAAATCATTGAGCTGCTGTATAATCAAGACATCAATAATTATCTTGTCATGTAATCACATGTTTCATAACAACAATTCCTAGATCCAATTTATAAACTTCTAGGGCATCGTTGTCAATTCATATGAGTATCATAATGGATACTAATTATATACATCAATGTGGTCAAATGAGAATTCCCGCTATTATCCCAAGAAATCCATATCCAAGATGTATCAAGGAGTAAGGCATCCTAAATAATCAGGACCCAGGGAGGAAAAAACTACAAGGTGTCCAATTTCGTAAACATGATCCATGGGAGAATATTCTGTTCAATATAATGGAATCAAGATCCTTGTTAGACCAACCAAAGAAGACACTACCATTTTATTTATCATCTCATTTAAATAAACAATTTAACTAATAAATTTAAATGAGTTCATCCAACTCATATTACAATTTCATTTAGAAAAATTATTCATAAGAAACGTAATGAAAAAGAGAAGACATACATATCCTATTTAATGAATTGAAATATTAATAATATAAAAAAGTTTTTCTCTAATAAGGATATCTCTAGAAAAACCCACAAGTTGTTTAAAAAGTATTAATTACAATGTCACACCCCATGGCTGTGCTATGTTGGGGAAAACCCACCAATAAGTTCAATGGAACTAGTGGGAATCACTAACAGCTTCTAAATCATTAAATTAAATTATTAATTAATTTAAATTTGTTACAATAGAAATTATGGAACATGAAATAATGGAACCTGTTATTATAAAACACCATATACTAAGTGAAATTTTTAGAACACCTACTATAGGTCCTAAATATTGATATCATCCAATATCGATCTCTTATTCAGTATAGACCAAGATAAAAATGTAGAGGGGATGCAGAAACTAGAAATATGGCTTATAAAATTTCACCCAAATAACTCCATTGATATAAATTCTAATGAATAACAACATAATATTTTTTAAACACTTACTAAATAAAATCCTTTGAAATGAATGATGTTTGATTCAAATTTTTGAAGGAGAAACAAGACCGAAGACAATAAAATTGGCTTCAAAGGATCTCCCGAGAACAAGTTTCTATCAAATGGAGTTAAAAACAAATAGATGTATGTTTTTAAAATTTTTAAGGGAAAAAGGTAATTCCCCAAAGAAATAATGTCCCACTTGGTTTAGAAATTTATTTTACAAACCATGCACTAACCTTGCACCCGACAGTGTGTTAAGGGTCACCTTGCGTGGTTCTTGTGCATGGATTGACTAACAATTCCAATATAGTGTCCAAGGCTCTGCTAAAAACTATAGAGGACCTCAGATGAGCATGCAGCCTAGACTAAACTATTTCTACAACCCATGTTGTATCCTTCATCACTCTTTTGACATCTCACATGGTTTCTTAAACCATATGTCTTATCCCCACATAGTTTTCACTGACCGTGTGTCCTACATTATTTTTTTAAAAAGCTAGTCTTAGGGCTTGGTACAAGCCCTAGACTCCCAGAAGACACCAATTATCACATCGGGTTCTCATATTAGGCCATAAAATCTATTTATACAAAAAAACGAAATATTTGTTACTCATATGAATACTATATATCAAAAAATGTCCCTCCATAATTCAATATTTCTTTGAATTTTCCTTAAAATGGTGGTGAAGAAATAGCTGAGTATAACTATGGCCATTGATAATGTATGTCAGCCTCCCTCATCCATGTCTGATCTTGCAAATAGTTTTGGTACAATATCACCCTTCTTGAGGAACTGACTAGACAAAGGTAACCTTTATTATCCTATCAATTATACCAATAAGGTTCTCTATAAAGGTAACATTTTCATATAAATTCACCTCAACTAGCTATAGAGTGTCAGATGGGTTTGAGTGATAATGGATTAGAACAGATACATAAAATATGTTCTTCATTGACCAGTACCGCTGAGGTAACTAGATGTTATTTTCTAATAGCCATATGCTCTCTTGAATCTTGAATGACCTGAAATATCGTAGTGAAATCATACCATGTATCCTAAACCATTAGTATCCCAGCCTCAATTAGATATATAAATGTATATGATTCTGAAAATCAATCACTATAGGTCAACTATTTTGATCATTATAATATTTATAATAAGACTTCCTAGTATCAATTCATTTATGAATGAATTAGACCTGCTCATAAGTCCCGTTGATGAGATGTGGTCATAGTAAAGATAGCTTAAATTCCTATAACCATCACAAGGATGATCGACATGTCCTACCATTAAAATCCTCATACGGTTCCATATTTGTGGTATCATTATATCTATTATTTAATGGGAACTCAACAAGGGATATATGACTCACCCAAGGGCCTCTGGAATCTTGTAGACATTCCCACAGTATATCTTGAATCACTTGAATCATATGCAATGACTGGACATCAGTGTGAAAGTTGTAGTATGTTCTCAAAAGATCCTAAATACCAAATTCCAGTTAAAAATAAACTAAAAATGGGAAATTAAAGGGGTGTATCTATCAAATACAATGGTCTAATTAACCCCATGAAGTGATAATATCCAGCCGATATAGAACATCTTAGGTTCATCTATGAAGAATGTGTCTTTAATCGATAGTAAATAAACACCATTATTGAGTAATACCACAACAACAAAAATGGAATCATAGTTTCAAGGTGGCCTGGGAAAATAGGACATAAGATATATGAATTCATTTTCCCATTTCTAGTTAGTAATGGTTACGTACTGTGAAATAATTACAGATCATTGATATTCTGCCTTCACCTATTGATAGGTGGAATAACTCATAATAAAACCAGCTACCTAACATTTCATTCCTCAACACCAAATATTGTGATTTAAAACATGATACATATTGGTAACACTATGTCACATTATCTAAATGGTGGAATGAATCTCCCACATTAACTTCTGACATATGTCCACTAAAACCCAAACATGACAATGTATATAGAGGATCTCATCCACTCTTATTGTATAACCAATAGGTGGGTCATTTCCCGCCACACTCTCCCATGAGACTAAGCCCTCTGAATCTATTAATTGAGTCATAAAAACTCATTCTAGAAGGGTATAGGTCACAAATAAGGATGATGGAATCATTTTCCCTAGACCATCATGTGAATCAGAGTGCTTCTCTATAAACATATCCACATGATTCCAATCACCAATAGACTCCAAAACATCATATTTTTCAGTCTTCCTAATTAGTTAAATTTCCAATGTATTACCCATTATAGGAATATAAGCATGATACTTTCCGAAATTTATTAGGTGTCACACCCACCTCTGTTGCCTAAACCTTTTTTCACACTATATCAAAATACACTAGAGGCCTTTGTTGGTTTTTTCACAAGAAAATGTTATCCCTGTCGGTAATTTCACCAATATCTTATATCATGAACAACTCCAGTAAACTAAATATCAATAATCAGGTAAATCCTCCCATGTGGTATTAGATGACGATTCTTGTATCCCATGACACTATCCCTCTACATCACAAATTATCACATCCTAATACCTAGTGAATCATAGTAAAAATTGTATATACTTCTTGGATATTGATGAATTAGCACTGACTGTGATGTAAGTCTCTCTTTTACCTCCTAAAAGGATGTCTGATAGGTATATGTCCATAGAAACAAATCACCCATCATATCTGAACCAACAAATGTATTTCTAGGAATGAAAATAATTTTATGAATTTCGTTGAATATTTAGTTTGCCCTAATAAAATATGATTTTCAAATTTATTCTTGGGATTCTCTAACGTAACAATAACTCTCACCTTCTATGGGACAACCGATACTTCTATATATGAGATATTATGACCATATATGTAAATCTCATCCATAAAAAAGTAGATCTTTGACAGAATATCATATAAATAATTCATTATCAAGTTACCAAAAATGATATTATGATGTTTTGAATGTTCATGTCGATTGTGAGAATACACCAATTTATTATCTATTAAAACCTCTACAAATGAATCTTATTAGTGATGCAGGATATGGTTCATCATCACCATGAAAACTACTAGCACATACATACCTACTATGAAATGTTGTACAATTTATGACTACATGTCAAACAAAATCATGGTGATATCCTGATATCAAGTCATTCTTTGACAAATCCTATGATCCTAAGAGGTGATTAAAAATGACATATATACATGGAAAATGATACTCGTTCATAATAATCAACTGATTCAATTTTTTTGAACCATAAATCCTTATGTAATCACCTTTCTTTTCTAGAAACGGAATAGAGAACCCCATATATATGTAATGGTTTATATAAAACCATTTCCCTCGATTTCATATAAATTCCTCTTCAGATCCTAAAACACCATAGTATCCATCATATAAGGATAAATGGATACTAGTAAATATATGGAAACAATCTCGATACATAACTCCAACATTTTTTCTAGAGGTTATATAAAAAATTCATCTGAAAAAGAATCTGTTAAATGTTAAATCACTAGTGGAAAATACACTTAATGTGTCCTGAATCATCTTGATATAAACTATCTATCTAGGATATCATTCCACCCATCCCTTGATTATTTAGTCCAACTCTTCCTGGTTGGATTTCCCAGTCACCCTTTTGAATAATAACTCCACCCTCTAGTGATGTTATTGTAACCATCCCACAATATCAATCGACATGGGATTTGTAAGAAACTATCCATTACAACCTATGTACAATGTAAAACCCAATCATATAATCAGAAAATTATATCATTTTACATGAAACCAACAAATATGAATTACGAAATCCATGAACTAGCTCACAATATATGATTTAATTCTTAAAGTGTCACCATGTATCAAAACACCCTCATAAAAATGATCAACAATTCAAAGGATTTCCTTCAAAGGTACACATATGAAACTATTTTATGCACACATTTTAAAAGGTATAGAGACTATCATATAGGATAATATGATTTCAACTCTCACCATAGATAGACTATCAATATGCTCCTTGGGGTAGTATGTATAGAAAACAACTGGCTAGAACAAAGACCATGTGAATCAAACTCATTACCAGAGAAAGACCACATTACTAGGTAGGTATAACTAATTAATGACATAATTGAACATTACCACCAATTTAACCTGATCAACTAATACTATTCTATATCATTATCAAACATAGAGATGTGAAACCAACTCCTAAACAAAGAGTAGAGAATACCCCCATCAACATACTATTGGAGGGATGGTCTTGTAATTACACTGTATATGGTATATCCCGTCACAACATCTAAAATTGACATGGTCTCCATCACAATAATTCCTCATGTATAACCACCTCATAAACTAATTATATTAAACTGCATTACTATAACTCATAATTTGGAATGTACCTTCCTCATTAGAAGAATTAAAATTTCACTTTCATCCCAAGGAAGATGAACCAATAGGCCAAGAGACCACACTACCATGAAATGCACCCCTAATTTACCTTAGGTTCATCTTTATAATTCACACTATATTAACCATCTTACTAAAATTTTTCAACCTAAACACATTTATCTCTGATTTAACGATATGTTTGAGACATTCCTCAATATGTCTCACCCGTGATGACTCATTATTAGTATATTTCACAACAAAATTTTACCCTTATAGAAAGTGTGATGAAAACTCATTAATTTTCATTTTCCCTACATCATGTGCATCACATCCCTAGAAAATTATATCATTGGATTCCATGGGAATATGATATCATTTATACTAGTTTGTAAATCACTCTACACTGTATATCACAACTTTATAGCATGGTTCAAAAAATCACACCAGCGCTTTGTAGCTCCCCAAAGAATACATTTTCATATTTGAAGTCTCCTATCAGGAGGTGTATTCATATGCTAAATAATTAACAAAGTAGATTTATCACACATATTAGTATTATGTGGACCACCATCCATCGATAATTTTGTAGGATACTAAAGCTGGAACCCATGCTCCATCTCAGCCATAGAGAGTCTAGCCATGGATCTCCCTAAAAAAGATTTCATAACGCATAGAAAACTTTAATGGAAATATGCCTCAGAACCTATGTCCTATAAAACTACTTGTTCTCTAACATAAACTATTGAATTATGAATTGGTATCCCTTGACCCACCTCCTCTTTTGTTTGGAAATATACACCCTCTTAGCTTATGACTAGAGGTTATCATGGTGTAATGTTTCCACTATACAATGAAAAAATCTATGAAATTATTCATAAAAAAATGAATGCATCTATAAGTGTATGAAAATATGAAGCCATAATATATGCAATGCTTCCCTCTATTCCTACTCCAAATTTAAGGATTGGGAAAAAAATAATTGACCTAAAATTAATTAGATACACTATATATTGTTCACTCGAATGCTAGGTCTAGGTCAAGTTCTATGTTTCATAGATTTAGAATTCAACTTAATGTCAATTAATATTTATATTATAGTTCTATTTAAATATTTCATCCAAGTGGTTAACCAAATTAGATCCATAAAATCCCATACACCCCATTAACTGAAATATAGCATCCACTTATTCAACACCATAGCACATTCTAGTCCATGTAACCAATGGTCCATGACGAAACATGATGTAGTTGACTGCTTAGGGTGTTTACTATCACCTATGAATGAAATATATATAAATATTATAAATATAACTTTCTAAACTAACTATTAATATAAATTTAGGTCCCAAATAAATATATCAAATCTGCTAGTATATCACACACCACTAATATCACAAAGGCATGTAGTCAAACAATGCACCATATATGGTATGAAATATTTCATTGTATGCAAATCATGTTTATTTCCTAAAATTATGCTTGAGATATATAAACCCATATCATTGGGTTGTAATATACGTAACAACAATCACAAAAATGACAACATCACAATTCAAGTGCATCACACAATAGTGTAATCAAATAAACTGTGATTTGAAAATCCATAAAAACATACATTTTCGATCCACCAATATGTAGATTTTTTTATACATGGTTTAGCTACTCTGATTAATATATCATTACCAAATTCCAATTAACTATATAAGTTTCTATTGTAACCAAATATTATGTAATAATGCTAAAATCTTCTCATAATATTTTGTAAAATCATAGACTTGGAAGCCACTAAACGGTCCACTAAACCTGCAGTTCACATGGCCTCAATAATATCTCCCTAACTTCCAGTGCTTTTCGATAAGTAGTTAGTGACTAGGCTATGATAGCGAGGATACAATTCAATTATAATTTTTTGTATTAAAATATTGGTAATCATTCTTATTAATTGAGGAAGTAGTAAAGAAACAAGAAAAAATAAAAATATTCAAGACAAGAATAAATGAAAAATTCATGAAGTAATCTCATATAAAAATGATATGTCATGCAATGTTTTCATAAATATGGAAAATTTTTATATAGAGAGCCTGTAGAATACATGTATAAAAATACCAAAAATACCAAATATACTATCCTAACTATCATCATGAGCATATTTTGACCATGTTCTCTCCTAATCATATGGAATAAGAAAATCAATCATTGTACAATTACTGTTCCCCCTGGTCCCAACATACATCCATGATGTATGTGCTGGTACCCAACGATAGTCTAGACAATATTTAAGATAACTTTAAAAACCCAAAAAAATGTCTTCTTTTATATATGGTTATCTTTCCTCCCATTACCTTTTTATTATGTGTTTCAATAGAGGAATATAAATTTTTAATTTATTAGAACATTATACATCAGGAATAAATTTTTACTAGTGAAACTATGAAAAATGATTAGATATCGACATTAAAGAGAAATAAATTAACTTAAAAAAAACTCTATAGGCTTGAATATAACTAATATTATCACCCCTTAAATAATAATTTTAAAAAGTAAAAGAAGGGTTTGTTGAAAAATAGAATTACGAAAAAGATGTTTAAGATCCTTTGTAAGTGTTACAATGAGTATTGATGAGTGTATTATAGTCTATTTATAGTTAATTTTAATTATCAAAATTTAAATTTTTCTAAAAATATAGTGAATTATCTTTATAATCAAGATTCAATAAAATATTGATTTGTTTAAGGCCAAATTTGATAAATTGATTATCGATATAAATTTAAACATTTCTTAATGGATTTAATTTTTTAATAATATACTAATGTATTATAAATAATAGTTAACGTTAATGAAATTTTATGTTAATTTTTTATTTAAATATAACAGATAACAAATTTTATTATGATATTAAAAATATTTATTTGTCGAAAATTTTACTATTCATTTTCGACCATTTTATTATAATTGATAATTTCTTATATTGAAATGTTTAAATTACATTATTTAGGTATTTATTTGGATTGAAATAAATAATCAATGAAATTATTATGTAAAATTTATGTTTATTGAATTTATCACAATTTTCTAAAATACATTAGGTTTTGCTGAATAGTTGAAACATAGTATGAGTTTTTAGATATGTTAGGAGAAAACATAATTATGTAATACATATATATAAATTAATTAATCAAAATATATGACCTAAATGTGTTATTTTATTAATTTAATATATTTTAATTAATTTTCTAAACATATAATTTACATTCGAATGACTAAATTGGAATCATTGAATTTAAAAATCATTATTTTTATGAATCATTACTCTTCAATGCCAAAAAACGTAATATTCAACGATGCTTTATTCATATAGAATAATATAAAATAAATTTATAACCAAAAGATAAAAATATGGTAAAAAACAATGGTAAGTCCCTTGGTTTTTCATTTTCCACAATGTAGATTTTTAAGGCCAAAATTTGGAAATTATAAAACTACCCCTCCACTTTTTAAAAAAATACCCACCTATTTCTCTATTTACATTTAATCAAAATCCATCATAAACTATGTTCTTATATTTTTACCCACCAACATGTCACCAAACGTTTTATCAAGCCCCCAAGGTCATAATTCTTCATGTTTTTGGAGAAAATATTCATGGTGAGGGAATTATCGTTAATTTATCTATAAATCAAGAACCGATTCTTGTATATTTATAATAATTGTTGTTATATCTAATTTGTGTTATATTTTTTATAAAACCAATACTTCCAAGTTAATTTTAATCAATTTGAAACACTTGTTCCTTCCCATTTTACACATTTCTAGAATAACAATTTTTTCCAATTATACATTCAAATTTACATCTCTAAATTTCTCCCCTCTCCTCGGGTATTTATCTTATATGTTCATCTTATGTATACCCACCCCATTTTATTTTAAAAATCATATTAATTGATATTTTAAAATTATTTATCTTATTTGTGTATTTAAACATAATAAACCCACATTATCCTTTAATTGTATAAAAATTACATAATTTTCATTTATTTATGCACATTATACACAATGATTTTGTCAAAAAACCAATCCTGGAAAATCCACTGTTAATTAATGGAATGATTTATTATGATCTATGTGGTTCACATGAAATAAATACACATTATGGGTGCTCACTATATATTCCAACACATTTGGAAAATAGGTTAATCTCTATAGAAGTCATGTTTAATGATTCTTTGTGGAACAACCTCAGCAATTATGATTTTGGAAACATTGGGGATAGACCCTGGTTATATTATTATGAAGGTAATATTTTTATTATTTATACACATTTACATTTTATTATTCATGTCATTCAATTTATGATATGCCACCTATTCAAATGATCATGCATCATTATATGACTCTTTTTAACATGTAAATTATTTCCCTTTTTTATTCCCATGTTTCGATTTATTCTCCCCACTTTCTTTGATGTATTTCCATAGTATATGAGATATAACAAGATGAATTCGGATTCAATAAAAAATTGTTTTTCTAAAATAGATGATTATTATTTATTTTTTCATACTTATATAATTCATGTAATATGTAACTAATTTACATGACACTGAACCCAAAATATCTTCTGATTTTTTTAAATGGGTATTATGGAATGGATGATTTAATTAATAAAAAGGATAGATTATATTGTTGGTATGAATGGAAAGGATATCTGTTTGTGGGAAGGAATATTTTAGGACTATATGAAGAACCCTAGGTAAATTTTTAAATTTTGGAAAACATCATGTACATTTTATAAGTATTATTTAATTATCGTCTGAGTAAATAAATAAATGATTATATATGAATAAGTGGATGTTTCAATAGAACATATGTATCCATGGGTAACACCTAAAAATATCGCATTGTTCCACACTTAATGAAGAAAATGTTATGAATAGAAGGACTTGTTTCACCATTGGTTTAACACTCTCATGTGATATTATTTATTTAATCAAAATCATGAAAAACCATTTTTATGTTTATAAAGATAATGTAAAAGAAATTTTTTTTAGTATTAATGTATACCATCTTAAATGTTTTTTATTATGAAATTTTAAAATTAATTATTCCATAAGAATATTTATTATATAATTCTTAGTAGTATCAAATATTTTACTTTGGTTTTATCTATCAAGAAAAAATGTAATAAAAAATAAGGACTCTTTAAAAAATGGACCCAAAGGAAAAGGTGATGAAGACATGACCAATATAATAGAAGTTGATGTAAGAAATCTATTATATATCAAAAACCAATTATGATGAATTATTATTATAAACTGAAATATATATGATTAACCAATCATAAAAAAATATAAGAGAATTAATGAACAATGTTTTGTGAAGAATCCAAACATGAACAAATTACAACACCCAAAATGAAATGAATGTGGGAAGAAGAATTAAGGGAACATCTTTCTTGTGAGTGAAAAGTGATATAAGTTTAGAAATATTTCCACATAGCAGAGAACTTTCATGTTAAGGTGAAGTATCATCATATCCATACTTATGCAAAGGAAAGATGGTTCATGCCATGCATGATGTTTAATGCATCATGTGTGGAATTTTTGGGCACTGTTTTGATCATTTTACAAATAACAAGATTATAAACGCATAAAAGGTTCAACTGAAGACCTCATTAAATTTTACATGTCCTAGATTTGTGGGACATGGAAATTATACATGTCAATTCCCTATTCCAATGGATAGTAAGGACATTAACTTTTAATATACATACCAATGTAATTACATTGAGACTACACTTTGATGATTATGATATACTATAATATAATTCTATTATTATAACTAAGTCTCTAGTTCATTTAGGATGTTTTTTTAAAATTAAGGATTAATAACTAGAAAATATTTGATTTCATCCTGGAAAAATTTAATAGTTGTTGTGTCACATGTTAATGTTTAAAAAAATATAAATTATACAAATCATACCTTGATTAGTGGAATTATATTATATATACTAAAATTATCTTCTTCATATTTATGTTTTTCATTTTAGTAAATGGATAAAAAGAAGAGTTTTTTTGAATGATAAAAATAAATAAAGTTATATTTTTATTTATTATTTTTAATCGGACACTTATAATTTGGAAGATAAGAAATCTTGTAAAACATTAGTATCCCTTATAGAATAATTAATCATCAATTTTATAAACAATTCTTGTTTGAATGATTTATGATGTTTTTGAAATATTCAACTCACCTAAAAAGAAATTTTTGATCAATATAACATTTTTTCTTATATTCAATAATAGATTTTTTGGGAAATATTTTCAAAGGATCAATTTATTAATATATTTTGGGAATTGAAGAGACACCCTATGATTGACCCTTTCATTATTTGACATCTGTACTATAATCTAAATAATGAATTAGATACCAACAATTTTGATGAACACCATTATATTTATAATTACCAGTATCGAACAATAAGGTAAAATTGTGAGGATATGATTTCACTAAGTGGGGTAGAATGTAAAAACCAGAAAACTATACTTCTTTTTTATGGATCTATTTCTTCCAAAAAAATTTATGTTTCAATAGAATCACATTCATTTTATTTCATGGGAACATCATAAATCATGCATACATTTGGTCTACTAGAACTTTGAAAAAATTGGATATATACCTAAAAGAATTTTAATTTCACTTCATAAACCACTATTAGGATTTAATTTACCAATGAAGACCACCCCATTCATAAATATCATAAAAATGGAAAGAAGGGTCAGGGGAAAATAGACATCATCAAAGTATGTGTAAAAATCTTAATAAGGTAATTAGTAAGTAATTATTTGTGAATTATAGGATATTTATTAGGAAATATCATAATTATAATTTATGTGTGTTAAATAGTACATTTAATTAGAATATTTATCTTTAGTAAATAAAATATAGATTTATTTATGTCCAAATTTGATAAATTGATTTTTAGAAACAAATCGATTTTTTTAGAATAGATTTAGACTCTTTTATATTGAAGTAAATTATTATAAAGAATATTTATTTTAATGATATGTTATGAATAAAACACACTAATTTGAGCATTATTGATAAAATAATTTTATTATGTAATTAAAAAAATTTAAGACTTGGAAATTTTACTATGCATTTTCATTAATTTATTTTTTGAATATATATATATATATATAAGTTGAAATTATAAAATTTAAAGAAATATTTTGATAAAATTAATATTATTTTTTAAATCATAGTGTCAAATTAATGTTAAGGTGAAATTATAAGAATTTCCTAAAATACATAATTTTATCATGAAATGTAACAAATACAATTCAAGGTTTTTGTTATGTTTAAGTACATAATAATTATTCCATAATTATTTAATAATTAATTAACATCAATACATGACAAAAATGCATTATGTTGTTAATATAATGTATTTCAATAGATTTTAATCAACTCCCAAATCTATAATTTACTTTTAAAACTATGAAATGGAAACATCAAATTTAGAAAGCTAATTTTGTAGGAAATTAACATTTCCAATCCAAAATGAGTAATGTAATATTATTCTATATTAATATGGGATAAACTAATATAAATTATGACCTAAATTTCAAAATATATTAATAATCAATTGGGTTTTCGTTTTCCATAACCAATATTTCCAAGGACTATATTTGGAAATTATTAAACAAACCCTACACTTTTTTATAAATAAAAATACATTTATCCATTTCAATTAACTCAAAATCCATCTTTTGTGGTGTTCTAGTGGTTATAACATCAATGGAGTCCCCCATGGTTTCCTCAATCCCCAAAGGTCCAAATCTTGATGTTTTTTAGTAATAGTTCAAGGTAAATAAATTATAAATATTTTATCTTCAATTGAATATAAAACAAATTACTATATGTATTATAATTGATATTATTTATCTCTTTTTATTATCTTTTTGATCATACCATTACTTAAAAATTACATTCTACAAATTGGTGGCCCTTTTCCCTGCTCTTTTTTTCCATGTTCTAAAATCATATTATAATCTCGTCATCTTTCCAAATTTGAATCTCAAAATTACTCTTTTATCTCTAGAAATTATCTTCTATTTTCATTGTGTGGATTCCCAAACTATTTTCTATTCCATGGATATTTACCTAGATTTAAAAATTATTTATTTTATTTTCTTATATACACATAAGAAACCCACATTCCCTTTATGCACAATTGTATGTTGTGATTTTGATAACAAACCCATTTAATAAACTCTATGGGTTATTAATAAAATTATTTATTATGATCATTGTCGATCACATGAAATTAAGTCCTATTAATAGTACACCTTAATATTTATCTAATTCATTGTGTTAATAATATAATCACTAGAGGTGGCATGTCTTATGATGTATTTGGATGTATCCTTGTTAATTATGATTTAAGATAACTTGGGGAGTGATTGTAGTGATATGGTTATGAATTTAATATTTTTCTATCATAGTCAAATTTATATGTCATTATTTAGGTTCTTCCTTCTATTGTATTCCTCAAATTCATAAGATCGATCCTCTTTATCATCATATTTATCACATGTAAACAATTTACCTTGTTTATTTCCTAACCATGATTTATTCTCACGCCCTTTATTATATATTTCCACTTGATATGATTTAAACTTAGTTTTATTAGTATTGAATAAAATTTGAGTCTCCCAAAATAACATATTTATTTTTATTTTTATTATATAATTATATAATTAATGTATTATATTTCTAATATCCATGAAAATTAACCCATAATGTAATCCAATTTGATAAATATGTATTATGAAATAAATGTTTTATGTAATTAAAATGTTTGATACTATAAGGACATTCAATAGGCCACCACAAATGATGTCTATAACATATCCAGTTTTTGGGATATATGCTATTAAGTGTCCAATGTACACCATAGGTAATGCAGAAAAGAATAAAACACCCCAGAGAATTTGTGATAAACGTAATGTAGAACAACATATCAAAACATGGGTAATTACAAATTTTTTTTGGCACCCATAACAAGGGATGTAGTAAAATACTAAAATAGTAGTCCCAGCACCCAGCCTTATAAATGTAATTCAAAAACCAAAACAAGGTTGTCCAAAATCATAGAAAAATAAAACTTCTAAAATTCATAAAAATAAGTGTATTTCATGCATCATATCCTTTTCATACAATAAAGTCATCTATAATGTCCTCATTGTGTAATAAAAATGTTTCCAAACATGAATGGTTATATCAACGAAATAAATGAATAAGGAATCCTTGTCAATTTGTAGAAGAATCACATTGTAAAAATTATAATGACTTGGGTTATATTGAAGTAACATGTCCACTGATATCCAAAAATATCTAGATCAAATGGAAACATGACCCATGGAATCCTATTGAATCAATACCAAAGGAGAAAACAGGACTTCGGAGTCCACAACTATAAAAAAGATCCATACGAGAAATGAATATGGAATCTAATTGAGTTAGTATTAATTGTATAACAACCAAGGAATACACTACCATTTCATTTCATCATAACATTTCAATAACTAATTCAATTCATCACATTCAATGTGTTCATCCAACTCATACAACAATTCCTTTTAATAGAATTAATAATAAGAGATAGAATGAAAAGTATGAAACATACCTCTCATAATCAATCAACCCAATTGTAAATATTTTATAATGGATTTAATATTAATATAACATATCACATGCTCCCTACAGGTGCTAAAATAAAAGAGAAATTAAAGGGAACACCATATTTGTGGCAATGGTTGGGGAAACATCACCATCATTATCAATGGAACTTGTGGGAATCCCTAACAGTTTCCAAAACATTAAATTCAATTATTCAATGAATTAATGTGATCAAATAGAAATTACGGAAGTTCTCACAATGAAATATATAGTTATAGAACACCAAAACCTGAGGTAAAGGTATACAAAACTTGTTGTAGGTATTGAGTAGAGAAATAATCTAGTATCCATCTATGATATGGTCTATATTGATAGAATTGTGTAGGTAAAATGAAGAAACTAGAATATATAATATTTAATTTCACTTAAATAACATCATCCTCATGATGTCAAATGATGAAAAAATTACGAATATTGTAGAACTTATTAGTGAAAATATATCCAGACTGATGATGGTCAATTTTGAGCTCTGATGGAGAAACTGGAGACAAGCCTATAAAATTTGATTCAAATGATGTCGCAATCATGATATTATATTAAATATAGGATAAAATAAATAGATATTGGTTTCAAATATTTTTTATTTAAAAAAAGTTAATTTCCCAGATAATTATTTGGCAATATGGTTTGGATGCATGGTTTGAAAAACACTGACCTAAATGTCACCCATCAATGTGTTAAGGGGAACATTACATGGTTCATGAATATGTGTTGATTTTTTTTTCCAAAACCATCTCTCATAATCTACTAAAAACAATAGAGTGCTTTACAGGTGTGTAGTTCACAGTCCACATTTTTTCCTCCAACTGGGTGTGATCCTTTATCCATTTTTCCATACCACACAAAATTTATCATACAATGTGTATTTTACATTATGTTTTCTACTAATATTGTATTGAAAGAACATTTTTCAGAAATTTAGGCATTATGATCCAAAAAATCCTTGCACACCCCCAACACACCCATGATGACATTGGGTACTAAAATTAGTTAATGAATAACCATTTACAAAAATATCTACACCAAATAGGAAAAATACAAGGTCTTACAGTATTATTACCACATCCCATAGATATGTGATGACTTTTGTTGTAAATTGTAGATGCTTCCCTATCCTCAATAGAGAAAACACCATCCCTTAAATCTTTTTCCTATTGTGCTATCTTTTTGAACATTGTATTTATTGATTCGTATCCATACAATATATATAGAAACATCTAGAAAAATTTTCATGTCCAACCCATAGTCTATGTAAGAAAAATATCCCCTTCCCGACATAGGAAACACATATATGTATGGAATGTGACAATCCATGTCTAATGACATTATTTATGCTTCTTGTGTACTAGAACACATTCCTTCAATATATCATATTCCTTGTCATGGGAAATTTTGGATATAAATAAACATTTTTTCCATTGCTTATAAGATTTCACATTTTATGTGACACCTATGTTTGCTGATGCATTGATATTGTAACGTCCCTACTCCAGAAGCAGCCCAGAGGTGCCCCGTACCCTATTGGTCGCATGGCCTCAAGGGAATTCCCCAGAACTCTAGAGGCTACTGACTCATTATGTGGGATTTGGGTGTGATAGTGTGGAATCTATGCCCTCATTAGCAGAGTAACACAATAGAAGATAAACAGATAGGGATAGTAGAAGCAGTAAAACATGTAATATGTAAACATTCTAAATAATAAACAACTGGAGCTCACACACACACATATATATATTATGCAGGATACCTATATCTAGGAAAGCGTATAAATAAGTCATAATGCTGGAATACAATACTAAAGAAATGTAAAAAAAAGAAACAAATAAAATGCTCCATAGCATCGGAAGCCTCAACTTTGTCCCATGATCCCCAGTTCCATAGAAATCATGTACCTAAATTAGAAGTGTGCTTTCCATTATCTATACCAGAAACAATATAATCATTTTGGGCCCAAAAGCATAACCCAAACAAGGTGTGAGAATAAATCCATAAAGGAATCCACCCAATGATCTATTCCTAACAGTCAGTGAATATATATGGAAGGCTATAATCAAAATGAAGTAGTAAATAAGGATGTACACAAAAGTAAACAATCCTACAGTTTCAAATGCATTCAATTATCCAATATCATGAACTTAGCTAATCATAAGTAGGTAACCATCAATTAAATACACACATCCTAACCCCTTTGTTCCAAATAAAACAATCATAAGAAATCATCTGTGATATACAAACAGTCTAACCCCTCTAACCCAGCTTTTTCACAAAATCTCTAATGAAGCACTCACCATCAATTCCCCCTATAGTCTCATATTTCTTACTAAAAGATGATATGGGGATGCACTCAACATCTAAATCAAAATGTATCCCACATTAAGGAACAAAAGACACTCTGATAAAGTAGTAATTTTGATTCCCCATATGGTCTCGCATCGTAATAGCAAGCAGACACTATGATGAAGCCCTCAATATCCTTTCTCTATATGGTCCACTACACCAGGTTCTCCCAGCATTGTGTAAGTCAATCGAGCACAACGATATATAATGGCCAAATTATACCTCATTAACTACTTTTCTAAATAGTCTACATCAACATAGCATGTCAGATAAAAAATATCACTCCATCCTATCAACATTGGGAATGGAATTCTAGAAGCCTAATAGGATAAGCCAGACCAAATGGTCATAAACAATACAAGCATGGTCAAGACATCCATAGCATAGAAATTAACCCTTGTCTCATTCAATTTTCCTCTAATCAAGCATATAAACCATAGCAAGAAATAACATGGTTAAACCTATTAAGAAGCAATATCCTGATCAAGGGTATTATACACTTTTTCACAAATAAATCAAAGACTATCTACACAATGGCAAAAAAAACCTATCTTGATGTTGTATGATCGATATACTCTGGCATCGGCCCTTGCATCTATCCTAAACATGGTTTATCTACACAAATTTATAAAATTTTCAAAGAAGTATAACAAACGATAGAAGAGAAATCATGAAATGAGATTCAAGAAGAAGAGATAAATCACCGATGCGATTCCAACGCAATCGACAGAGTCCAATTCAATGAACAGATGCTCAATTGGGGGCTCAGGGAAAGACCAGCAAGTATGGATGCTCTCAGTCGAGGAAGGCGAAGAAGATGATGCTTCTTCTAATTAGATGTGACCCCTATCTGTTGAATGAAAAATAATAAAGTACATCGTGTGTATTTTAGAAGTGCACGGTGTGTACATTCCCTTACTGGTCCATGCATAAGGCAGTCGTTAGATGTAACGTCCCGGATCTGGGTGCCACTCAACAGCTACCCCGAACCTAGGTAGTCACATGACCTCCAGCACATTTCCCCAAACACCAGAGGCTACTAACTAGCAGAGAGGGCCCAGGTCTGATAGTGGGGAAACTATACCATCATTTTTCAAAGTGTAGCACAACGGAATAAAATATATAAACATACAACAGCAGAAGCAGTAAAAAGTATCCAACTAAAATGCACAAAAGTAAAAGAGAACCAGCAGTCGTATATATAAAGATGCATCATGTCACTAATTCTAGGAAAAAAATAGAACAGGATACACTATAATACAATACAATACAACTCAAAGTAAAAGGTACAACCAAATAAAACAAAGAAGAGTAAACAAAACACAGTTGCATCGCAAGACTAATCTCGGTCCCACGTTCTATTACTACTCTTCTAGAATCATGTACCTATATAGGGACCCTTTACATTATCAATACTTGAATAAATGTAATTTGTTTGGCCCGAAGACATGACCCATACAGGGTGTGAGAAATAAATCCCAGTAAGAAAACACCAAAGGATCATGCCCAACTATTAGTGAGAATGTTCCACAACAGTGTGCAATATTAAAATGTAGTAAAGCTGTAAGTAATAAAGGTAATTATCACTACCATTTTTCATTTCCATTTTAATATTATTTTAACAATTCAATATCATTAAATTCTGAGCTAATCAGAACCATTCCCTCAGGCTAAAAAAAACATCTCCCTCAGGCTAGTTGAAACCATGCACTCAGGCTAATATAGTCATTCCCTCAGGATAAATATCACCATACCCTCATGATAATATAACCACTCCATCAGGATAATATAACCACACCCTCATGAAAATATAACCATGCCTTCAGGATAATATAACCATTCCCTCAGGATAATATAACCATGCCCTCATGCTAAAAAAAACACTGCCCTCAGGCGCAAGTAACTGGGAATTTCCCAAAAGATATGAAAAAAATTATATAAAATTCCTCTCAAGGAAATTTATAGCATGCTATATTTTACGGTATACCCTCGGGTAACCTGGGAAAATTGCTAAATAGAGGAACGCACCCCCTGGGTGGTCCTAGATCCAAGAAGTGATCCCAAACAACAGTTATACATATTCACTAGACTACCTATGAAATTATAGGTATTTAAATAGGCATGCCTCATCCATATGACACCCCCAACATGGGGGCGTATCACAGTGGTACCCAACACACATAGAAGTTCCAATTTAAACACCAGAACACCTACCTCAATCATCTCTGATCAGTATATGTGATCGACGCCTCCTGAATTGTCTAAGAATGAAATAGATCTGGGATAAAATAATTCCCATTAAAACTCAAATAATGTATCTTAGAGGAATAATTTTTAAGAACAACGCAAGGATAAGGGAGAACTCACTCGTGCAGTTCCAACGTGATCAGCAGAAGCGAAAATGGATTCCTGGTGCACTGTCAGCTGATCTCCAAAGCTTCGGCCGTCATTCTGAGCTCTTTCGGCTTTCTAAGCTTCCTCGGTGAACAAAGGAGGATACTTCCCATTTTAAGTGAAAAAACAAACTACACGACATGTACTCTTAAGTACACATTGTGTATTTTTCTCATTTAACTGTTCCTCTGGCGGCTACTTTTTCCTCCATTGAACCGTTAATATATCGGCATGAGTACATGACATATATTTCAAAATACATGGCATGTACTATTGATCAGTTTTTGGCTACTCCCACCACCATACTATTTACATGTTGACTGACTACACGGCTTGTAAATACCCAATACATGCCGTGTTTTCTGTTTTTACACCTTTCATTTCCAACAGGGCTACACGGCCTCTATACTCATCCCACACAGCCAAAGTACCTGGCGTGTGGAATGTTACACGGCGTGTACCCACAAAATTTGGGATTTATCCACATTTTCCTTATTTTCTAAAAAACACTTAAGGAAAAAGAAAAACAAGAAACCCGTATCTCAAGAATAGGAACTGGGCTCTTACAAACATCCCCCTTAATGAAATTTGTCCCTAAATTTCCGTTGCATGGGTGGTAAAGATAAAGCTTAGAACTACTATGGCCCCTAAGCATGTACGTCGGTCTCCCAATCCCAGGTTTGGTTCTCCACTTGGCCATGCTGCCATAGACCCATACGAGTGGAACTGACCAGCCTTGGAGAACCTTCGTGCTCTTATCAACGATATGAAATGGATGCTCCTCGGAGGATGTATTGATATGACACTTAACCTCATTGGGATGAAAGGTGTGAGACGGGTCTGAATGATAACTATGTAGCTGATATACATTGAAGACATTGTGCAAGGCCCAGTACCTCTGTGGTAACTATAACCAATAGGCAACCGGCCCAAATCTATCTAGAATGTCAAACTGCCCCCACATACCTCAGTGAATGATTACCATGTCTCTTGATTTATCTATGACCCAAAGTTGGTGAAACAATCTTGAAAACCTTATACCTGACCATGAACTCCATGGTTCATCTACAACAATCAGCATAGGATTTCTGACGAGACTGCGCAGTAGACATCTACTTCTGTATCAACTGGACCTACTCTGATGTCTCTTGCACAAGGCATGATCCCATAAAAGCTGCCTCACCAGCCTATAACTAGCAGAAGTGTGATAGTCTTGGACTATCATATAAATCCTCGTAAGTTGACATATCGATAGTTACCTAAAAACTATTATCATAGGAAAACTCAACTAGGGGTATATGCTTCTCCCAATATCCCCTGAAGTCTAGGACACATGCTCACAGCATGTACTCAAGCACCTATATCATATGATTTGACTGCCCATCAGTCTGAAGTTGGTATGTTGTGCTCAGAAGTACCTGTGTACCCAGTTCCCTCTGAAAACTCTTCCAGAAACAAGACGTAAAACAGGTTTCCCTATCTGAAACAATAGAACAAGGGAACCCATGAAGACGTACGACCTCTCAGATATAATAATTCTCCAGATCATCAACACTGAAGGTCACCTTGATATGAAAAATGTGATCTACATTCGTCAGTCTATCGACAACAACCCAAATGACATCATTACCTCGAGGTGTCCTCGGCAACCCAGTCATGAAATCCATCATGACATCATCCCATTTCCACTCTGGAATGGGTAACTGATATAGCAGTCCAGCTTGCTTCTGATGCTCTGCCTTCTCCTACTGATAGGTGGAACATCTAGTAACAAAACCAACTACTTCTCATTTCATACATGGCCACCAATACTGATGTTTCAAGTCACGGTACATTTGGTAACTCTGTAATGCACTTCCCAAGCTGAATCATTAATCCTTCGCATCAGATCCTTGCGTATATCCCCGGATCCCATTCTCTTCCATGGAAATGCAATTCCTCATCATCGCCTATCATCCATCCAAGAGGAGGTTCCTCACTTGTCACCAACTCTCGTAGGACTAGGCCTCCGGAATCAGATAGTTGTCTCATCCTCAATATTCCCAATAGGTTAGATGTCATAGCTAAGGAAGAAAGATAGGTCTGCCACTAACTATCATGCACCACCGAACGCATCTTAGACAAAATGTACATAAGCTTCCACTCATCACTACCCTCCTACACTGCTTGTATCTATGTCTTCATGCTTAATGAATCGGCAACTACATAACCCTTACCCGGTGTATAGGCAAGCTCAAAATCGAAGGACTGAAGGTATTCAACCCACCTTCGTGGTCTCAAGTTTAATTCACAATGAGTAAAGATATATTTGAGACTTTTGTGGTCGGAGAAAACCAAAAAATGCTCTCCCATGTGATAATGTCTCTAACAGCGCAATGCATGAACAACTACAGCCAACTCGAGATCATGTGTCCGGTAATTCCTCTCATGTGTCCTTAACTGCCGAGACCCATATAAAACTACATGATCTCCATGCAACAACACTTCTCCCAGCCCAATACCCGATGCATCATAGTAAACGTTATTCCATTTTCCTTACTTTGGAATTATCAAGATTGGTGCTGATGTCAACCTTAACTTTAGCTCCTGAAAGGCTGTCTCGCAAGATTCTGACCAAACAAACTTCACACCCTTCTTAGTTAATCTCGTCAATGGCACTGCTAAGTGGGTTATGTCCTGTATAATGCGCCTATAGTGACCATCCATCCCCAAGAAACTCCATATCTCAAACACGTTCATAGGATTCTCCTTGGAAACTACTTATCCCACATTCTATGGTTCCATAGAAACTCCTGCCTCTTAGATTACATGACCCATGAAGTGTATCTAGTCCATCCAAAAGTGGAACTTTTAGAGCATAGCATATAGACGATGCTCTCTCAGTGCACTCAATATGATCTCAAGATGGGCAGCATGGTCATGTCAAGTGTGAGAGTACACCAAGATGTCTTCCATGAACACTACCACAAAAGAATACAGATAAGGATGGAACAAACGATTCATCAGATCCATGAAAATTGCTACCATGTTCTTGAGTCCAAATGGCATAACCATGTATGTATATAGACCATATCTGCTCTGAAAAGTTGTAAGCGGTATATCTGATGGTCTAATGCATAACTGAGGATATCTAAATCTCAAGTCAATCTTCAAGAACACTTGTGCACCTCGAAGTTGGTAAAAAGGATCATCAATCTTCAGCAAGGGATATCAGTTCCTTACCGTCAACTGGTTCAGTATCCGATAATCCACACAAAGAAGGAGGTTACCATCCGCCTTCTACTCAAAAAGGATAGGAGAACCCCATGGAGAAGTACTGGGTGTGATGAAACCCTTTTCTTATAACTCCTCTAACACACTCTTGAGCTCCTGCAACTCTAGTGTAGCCATCCTATAAGGAGGAATGGACACCGGTGCTTCTCTTGACACAAGATCAATAGATAAATCCACCTCTCACTTTGGAGGTAGACCCAAAATGATGTCAAGGATGACATACCTAAAATGATCAACCACTAGAGGGAAATCCTTCTGACAAGTCCCCTGATTATCTATATATAAACTCACAATCTTGGGATATCACACCAACTTTCCCACGATGCTCAGTTCTAGCTAGACTCGCCTGAACATTCCATCCACCTTTTTATAGAAACTCTCCGCCCTATGGTGTCGTGGAACTCACCCTACAACGATATCAATCTACGATGGATCTAAAGTGAACCAACCAGTCCATCCCGATAATGACATCATAGGTCGTCATCTATATGACATAGAGCTCCCATAGAAGGTGACACCCTCCAACCTTTAGGGGGAACTCCTTTCACTGACGCACACCAGCCATTCTGGTTCCCAACGGAGTGTCTTGTTTCATGACATTAGATGAAGAATAAACATAGAGCCCATGGCTCTCCACAATAGGCACAGATATAAATCTATATGTAGCAACCATATCAAAAAGTTAAGAAGATAAAATAGAAGCTACTAGAATAGTAGCTATAATAGTTGAAGGTCTAGGTTCCTTCATCGGTTGGGTATGTTCAATAGCATATGCCTACCCAGTGTCGCGGCCCTACGACACAGCCTGGCTACCCTAAGTTGTCATGCACTACTGCCTCTAAGATCCTGGTGTCTGGTTACCACGACCATGACCACCACCCATCCCTTACATCTTTACGTGTACCAGTTGCCTCAGTGTAAAGAATCACATTATGGATTCATATTGGATATCCTTTATAAATATATCAAACCCTAATTATTTTGAATCAATTTTTGGATTCCCATATGAAAAAATGCACAAATTCATGTTTCTAATGTGATTTTTGTTCCACTAATTATAGGGAAATAATAAAATGAGAAGAATATAAATGTCACTAAATAAACATTATATAGGAGAGCCTGTTAGGATTCATCAAAGGGAGAACAATTTAGTATTCATTTATTTATAAGTCTGGATGCATTATTCTTCTAAGGAAAACTATCAAAGGAGGTAACATTAATATTATTTTTAATTGTATAAAAGAATTTGATTCATTAGACTAGGGGTTCATTTTCAAGGTTTCTTGAAATTTTAGATTTGGTGAAAAACTAATTAATCAGATTTTAACTCTCCTAGGCCCATTTCATATCTTAGTTCATATCAATGGATCCACTAATGGCTATTTTACATTTACCATATGTTTTAAGAAACGTGAAACTATTTCAACCAATATTTTATCTATTATTGAAGATTACATAATCATGAACATTCTCAATTAGTATAGTAATAATAAACTCAAGTACATCAGAGATGTTAGATGCCATATTTCCACCACACAATTATTTTTTACAAATGAAATAATTATTACTAGTGATGGAGATAAATGAAACATCAATAATGAATACAACAACATAGGGGGGGGGAGGTTTGGCCGTGTTCGTGCGGTCTGGCCCCTTCCCATTAATTCTATATCAAGTGAATATAGAATTTAACGTTTGACGACAACGAATATTCATGAACAAAATCACACCCCTACCTCGAAGAAGTTGTCGAACAAGGTTCGTCACGGGAAAAAGACGCTGCGGAAGACGACATCGCGGAACAAGGCTATGTAAGCGTCGTCGGTGTTCGCGAGATGAAGGATGTGGCATATCGTCGTTCTCAGGAAAATGTGTCTCTCACCGGCTTCAGAGAGGAGATAATATGGCACGTCGATCTCCCATTGCAGTGACGGAGTTCTTCATCGTAGACTCGGCATTCTTTGCGGAGAAGATGAAGTTCTTCAAGACTGCGAGAGTTCTATCCTCTATTCCACACAACGAATCAACCAACAATAAAATAGGATATTGTCTTATTTTATTCACATGCACACATTCCAAATTAATTTGAAATTCAAAATATCCCATTCAGTTAATTAAATTAATTGAAGAACCTTTAACAGTCCAATTAATTGCGAGAGTTGACTTGTCATTAAATGGGGGTGTGTGTGTGTTACACAAATAATTACTAGAGGGGGGTTTAATGGGGTGTTTGGAAAAATGAAGGGGGTGGGGGCTCGTGGGTTCCCCACTCCAACTTCCTCACATCCTCCTTTCCCACAACACTTAAACCACCGGTAAGAAATAAAAACAAAATCGTAAAAAAAAAATTATTTTTATTCCCCACATTTTAACATCTCCTTCCAAGAAAACACAACCCATAAAAAGGTAATATTAAGCAATTACTGGCACTGAAATTTCATCAGTTCCATCAGATTTCTATTCCGAGCATCGGATCAAATGTTTGAAAAACCCACTCGTTCATTCACTAAACGTACCTGATCTAATTTCAGAAATTGATTCAGGGGACACCGGGCCACGGAATCAGGTGCTGCCAGAAACTGCGTACTCATAAAATCCCAATGAAAATTAAGAAAAAAAAATTTCTTTTGAAATTTACGGGTCTTTATATTACTCCCACATTAGGGCTTTATGACCCCGTAAAGATACATCACAAACTAGGGGAACAAATGAGGGTACTGAGCATACATCTGAGCCTCCCGTTCCAAAGTGCTCTCTTGAAGGATCCCATGCTGCCACCTGATGCGCACTAGAGGAATCAACCACCAATGTAGGACCCACTCCAGTCGATCCTCGATCTCCACCGAGAAATCTGCAAAAGTCTCCTCGTCATCAATGTCTAGCTCCCCATGGTCGATGATATGTGTCGGGTCATGCATGTATCTCCTCAGCTAAGATACATGGAAGACGTCGTGCACCCGGTGCAACTGAAGTGGTAGAGCCAGGCGATAAGCCACCTCGCCTATAATGCTGAGAACCTGGAATGGTCCGATGAAGCAGGAAGATAACTTGTCTCCCTGACGAAATCCTTGTAAACCACGTCGACGTGAGACCCACAAGAAGACGTGGTCTCCATCCTCAAACTATAATGGTCTCTGCCTCCTATCAGCATAAGACTTATGTTGGCTCTGAGTTGTCCTCATCCACTCCTGGATGACCAGGACATTCTATGTCTGGCCTGGACCATCTCCAGTCCCACAAGTGCTGACTCCCCAGGGTCTTCCCAACACAAAGTTGATCTGCAAGGTCGGTTGTACAATGACTCGTATGGTTCCATCCCGATGGTGGAGTTGTACCTGTTGTTGCACGCAAACTCTACCAAGGGTGGGTGATCCTCCAAGCTGTGACCAAAGTCGAGGACACATGCACGGAGCATGTCCTCAAGAGTCTAAATGGTCCTCTCTGTCTGAAAATCCGTCTGAGGGTGAAAGGTGGTGCTCAGACGTTGTTGCATCCCGAATGCCTCCTGCAACCCCTTCCAAAGCCGGGAAGTAAAGCAAGCATCCCGATCGGAGACGATAAATAACGACACACCATAAAGTCGTACGATCTACTGAACGTAGAGGAATCCCAATCTATCCACTGAGCCCTACTCTCTTATGGGTAGAAAGTGGGCCAATATGGTGATTCGGTTGAAAATCACCCAAATGGAGTCGTGACCTCTGTAAGTAAGTGGAAGTACAGTCACGAAATCCATAGATATCCCATCCCACTTCCACTCTGGGACCTCCAAGGGCTGTACTAAGCCTGCTGGTGCCTGGTGCTCAGCCTTCACCTGCTAGTAGGTGAGGCACCGAGAAACGAACTCTGCCACAACCTTCTTCATACCCGACCACCAGTGCTGTCGTCTGAGAACCTAGTACATCTTCCCCATGTCTGGATGAACTGATAAATGGGATGTGTGAAACTCTCTCAGAATCTCCTCCTGTAAAGCAGCTGGTACCATGGTACATCCTCTGAAAAGGACGGCGTGCTCTCCTCCCATAGAAAAACCTTCAGGTTCCTTTCCTGTGGAAATCTGAGCACGTCGCATCTCACAGTCAGTGTCCCCACGTTGTGCCTCTCTAACCCACTGAAGTAGTGGATGAGTGACTGTGAGTGGATGAAGAAAGGCTCTTCCATCTCTATCCATGAAGGATATCTTTAAAGTGGCTAGCAGCTCTGTCGCCTCCCCAAGTAGCTGATTGCCCGTCCTCCTGTTGAGAGCATCAAGTACTACGGTCCTCATTCCAGGAGTATATACTATCTCAAAGTCATAGTATTAGAGGAACTCGAGCCATCACAGCTGTATCAGGTTCAGTTCTTTCTGCGAGAAGATGTAACTGAGACTCTGGTGGTCAGAGTAGACTGTAAAGCGCTCGCCCATCAGATAGTGTTGCCACATCTTCAGAGCGAAGCCCACTGCTACTAACTCCAGGTCGTGGGTAGTGTAGTTATACTCATGCTGCCTCAACTGACATGATCCATAAGTGATCACTGCCCGATCCTACATTAGGAAACATCCGAGTCTGGTCCCTGATGCATCGCAGTAGACTACATACCCCACTCCCTCCTCAGGTAGCCTCAAGATAGGTGTGCTAGTCAATCTTTGTCTCAGCTCCTGGAAGCTCTGCTGACATCTATCTGACCACACGAAGGGTTTCCCATTCTTCATCAAGGTTAAAATTGGTTCCGCAAATCTGGAGAATTCTGGCAGAAATCTCTGGTAGTACACAGCTAGCCCCAAGAAACTCCGCACCTCCGTCATGTTGCTGGGTGGCTCCCAAGCTAGCACTAGCTCTATCATCATAGGATCCACCGCAACTCCCACCTCAGTGATGACGTGTCCCATTAAGTGGACCTCAAGTAACCAGTAATAAAACTTCGAGAGCTTACCATAATGTTGGTTCTCTTAGAGTGTGCCCAGAAAAACCCACAATTGGTAGGCGTGCTCCTCCTCAGTGGTCGAGTATATCAATATGTCGTCGATGAAGACCACGACAAATCGATTGAGGAATGGCTGAAAGATCCCTTTCATGAGACTCATGAACACTTCTGGAGCATTGGTTACACCGAAAGGCAAAACCAAGAACTCATAGTGGCCCTACCGACATCTGAAAGACATCTTCTACATGTCTTCGTCCCGAACTCTGAGATGATGATAGCCTGACCAGAGGTCTATCGTCGAGAACAATCGTGCTCCCTTGAGCCTATCGAAGAATTCATAAATCCTTGGAAGCAAATACTTGTTCCTCATGGTCACCTGGCTTAGGCGACGATAATCGACACAATGTCTCAAGCTCATGTCTGCCTTATTGGAAAAAAAATCTGGGTAGCCCAGGGTGAAACAGTAGGTCGGATGAATCCCTTTCCTGCAAGTCCTCCAGCTGTACCCGTAGCTCTCGAAGCTCAGCGGGAGACATCCGATATGCTGGAGTGGATATCGGGGTTGTCTCAGGGTAAAAGTTAATATAGAAGTCTACCCTTCTATGTTGAGGTATTCCTGAAACATAGTTAGGAAAAACATCCGCATACTGATCCACCACAACAAGAACACTAGGACTCCGCATGTCAACTAATCCTTGGATGAGGCTAGACAACTGATGAGTGATTGGTTGTCCTATCCTCTACGTGTGTCAATCCTGCGTTGTGAAGGCTCCCTTCTCACCGGTGAAGGTGAACCTGCTCCCGTCGGTGCGGACACACTGCACCTTGTGCCTAATACAGTCAATCTGAGCATGGACTATAGATAACCAATTCATGAACAAGATGACGTCATAAGGCCTCTACAACGCTACAAGAAGATCCCAGCTGAAGCTCTCGCCTCCAAGAGTATGCTCACAATTCCGGAAAAAGTGCGTAATCATCGATTCTTCTATCATAAGAGTCTCTAGCCATATGGATCGAGCCAACGGCTCTGTCGGAATCTCTGAGCTCTGAAGAAGGGAAACAACAATTAAAGAATGACTCACTCCTGTGTCTATAAGAACTACAGCAAGGTTGGAGTAGACAAACATAATACCTCAAATCATCTCTATTTTGACATGGTCATAGGCCTCTACTGCCTAATGCTGAGCTAGCCTCTGCCCTCCATCTCCCTATGGTCGGGGTGGACATGCTGGTGGTGGTGGTGGTAAAGCCTCAAGGTGTCTCCCACCACCTGTTGCTCAGCCAGCTCCTCTGCCTTGTCCACCTGCTCCCTGTGGACGGCCACTGTCAACACTCTGCCTCTACCTAGAAGGTCCCTCAACCATCTGCTGCTCCTCTACATAGCGGGTCGGGTAGTCACGAGCCATGTGGACCTGCCCTCCGCATGCGTTGCACTGTCTACTCCTCAGAAGGTTGGCTCTGCGCCATGTGCCCCGCACCTCTGAGCCAGTGTCCTGAAGTCGTCTGCCTCCTGGTCTGGTGCTCCTAGACCCCTGTGAAATCCATCGACTGCCAGCTACTGAAGACTCTTCTACGTGCCACCCTACGGTAGGTCTCGTTGCTGGTGTAGGCTCAGCAAGAATGCTCTCTACGAGATGGACTCTCTCCAGTAATAATTCCTACGTCGGAATGCTGAGGGAGATCATCGATTCCCTGATCTCATGCCTCAATATCTGCTCTATGGTCCGAGAATGGAAGAATGGGTCCCATATCATGTCTGTGGAATAGCGCGAGAGATCGGTAAATCTCTCCGAGTACTGGGCTACCGTCATGTTGCCTTGTCATAGTTGTAGTAGCTTCTGGATACACACCACATGTAGGGAGGCTGGGACAAAATCTGAGCGGAAGAGGATCTCAAAGTCCTTCTAGAGGAGAGATGCCTCGTCGTCCACCGGGAGCATCAGGCTCCACCATCTTCCTGCTGCGGCATGCAGGAGGCTCACTGTAAGGATCACCCAGAGGTCAGTTGGTGTCCCCACTAACATGAAAACTCGATCTACAGCCTCCAGCCAATCTTCAGCTGCCTGAGGGTTTGTCTCCCCGTGGAACCTAGGTGGTCTCTAACGCTGAAACTCGTGTAGTGCACTAAGGCGATGTGCACTCTCAGCGGCTGGGGATGGTGGCTTTGGTGGATCAGCAGGTAGAGGTACTGCCGGTGCCTTCGCTGAAAAAGGGCCCCGCACCGAGGCCTCGTTGATCGGTGGGTTGTCGTCTCGCACAAATCTCGGAACCCTAGCTGGCTGCCATCGTGGGGCCATCCTAAAAACAAATAGGTGAGCCATGGTCAATATAGAAAACTTGGTGAGATGACAAAATGTAATCACAATGAAAAATTTTGAAACACACATGCAATCAATATTTTCTTGTACTATGTTGGGAATCAGAAGTCAGGGTCCTGGTGTATGGATACGTCGGTCGCCGCACCAACACTGGACTCCCTGGACTGTTAACCACACTCAAAACCCGTAACACAATTTCTTCACACGAAAGAAAGATCAGAGTCCCGAGTTCTGCGATAGAACCAAATTCCTCTGATACCAATTTCTCCCGACCTATCCTCAGGACCCGTGTCGTGACTACCCCATGCCCGCCTTCCATAGGACATGGGCTAGAGACTAGTACCAAAGGCGTAAATCCTGATAAAAAGTGAAGCCATTTCCTTTATAAAGTAAACACACACCATAGATTAAACCAGCTGAAGCAAACACTAAGTAAAACTGGGTAGAAAAAATAAGTGCGGAAAAGTAAGTGGACCAGAATACAAACCCACACTGAAAGTAAAGTACAACTGGAAAGAAAGTAGAACAACTGAAATGTAAAGTAGCAACGTCGAGCCATCCAACGAAAATCCCACCTGAAGGGTGAGTACAGATAGCCCCCTCAACTCCTCATGTCTGGACATCCGCTCCGTGTATGTCCCGCCCAGTGGTCTGCCTACGGGTACCGACTTGCTCCACAAGCCTCAACCACGGTCATCGTTGTCCATCGTCTACATCCAACACAACACAGTGGGGGTATAACCCGTGAAGGGGTGATTATATGCTACTCAGTAAGGACCCTGAGACCCCCAAAGGTCTCCCAGAATGCACAAAGGATAATCTACAAAGGAATGATACAATCATGAAGTGACAACCAACACTACTTAGGTATATGCCCATACATATACCTATGTCATCAATTACAGTTTCGATCCATCTTCTGAGCCCAAGATCGATCTAGTCCACACAAGATAACACAATCCAATCCACACCGGATAACACAACCTAATCCACATTGTAAAGAAAGTCAGTCATATCGAAGATATTGATTGAATGGTCAAGACCCATCTCTCACAGGTATACTTCTTCATAAGGTGATAGATATGATCAGAAGTAGACACTGATTCATCTTGCTGGGACCCACTCACTATACTAGACTAGCTAAGATGTCGGACCCACACAGGATACTATACTAGCCAATCTATCGGACCCACATAGGATACAATTACAGAGTCAAATACTAACAGGCCCACATAGGATACAAGAACAATAGTACTGCCGGACCCACATAAGATACAAGAACAATATTCATCGCCGTCGAACCCACGGAGGATTTCAGTATGGTCGTCGTCGCTGCCTAACCCATGGAGGATCCAAGTATAGTCATCGTCACTGCCGAACCCATAGAGGATTTCAGTGCAGTTGTCGTAACTGCTGAACCCACAGAGGATTTCAGTGTAGTCGTCATCTCATCCAGCTTTAGGGTTCCCGCACACTGCATGATCTTTTCCGGGAGGGTCTGCTCCACGAGCCAAGTGGTTGATACAAAAACTGACACTTATTCTGGATTTTATGTATCCCAAGGTTCCGTCTCGTCGACATGAACTCAACATGACAGACGGCGCTTCAATCAGATGCCTTGTCATAGAGTTATTGGCTTTTTCTCCCCAAGGGCCCGGTTGATTTTAATGTCAAAACCAATCTGACCGTACTCCAACTACGTCCAATCCACGATCGGAGTAAGCCAAAAGGTCCGTCTCACAAAGAGGAATCCAAAAAAGTAAATGGGACATCAATCAGATGTTCGGAGCTGATGTTATAGGCGTTTCCGCTCCGAGGGTCCGGTTGGTTTCGTGTTCGAACCAACCTGGCCGTACCAAAGGTTCTCCAAAACCCTGAGTATAATATACTGAAACGCCCATATCAATCCAAAGATCACATCGTAACTGCTGGTGCATCGATCGAAGGTTCTTAGCCCATGTTACGGGAATTTGAATGAACCTTTCGGTTTTTAGGGGGTTTTGCGCCTGGACCGACCCGGCACAAGACCCCCTTGGTCGGCCCGTCAGGGCGCAACCTGACCCGACACGGGCAGCCCTACCCGGTGCGTCCGGTCAGCCCGGCAAGGGCACCGCGCACCGCGTGAGCAAGGAAGGGGGAGCTGCCACCCCTTCAGACCGAACGGCGGACCCGCGAGGGGTTCACCCTACCGCATTGACCAGGGGTCAAACCACCGGTTTTCTGCATATGGTCGGCCATAATGGCCGTCCAGTGTACCACGTGGGACCGGTTGGTCCCGCCCTCCACGCGCCGGTGGCCGGCGGTTCCGGCCGCCGCTCCCTACTCCACTGCGGCCAAAGGTTGCGGCCTTGGTCTGATCGGCATTGCGCCCCTCCGCCGTGCCCCTCCGCCGCGGCCAGCACCGGCCACGGCCCTCCATGGTTTTCCAGAGCAGCGGGATGGCTCTGCGCACTTCTTCCATGGCCCCGCTCCAGCCGTTGCCTATTTCGGCCTCAATGGTGCGGCATGAAAGTGCCGCGTTTCCTCGCCACATTCCTCCTTATTTCCGTGCGGTTTCGTTGAACCGCTCTACCTTCATTTGAGACGTAAAAAATACAACAAAAAGGGAGAGGAGGGTCGGCTGTGTTCGTGCGTTCCATCCCCCTCTCGTTAATTCGATATCAAGGGGCTATAGAATTTGATGTTGGAAGACAAAAAATATTCATGAACAAAATCCTACCTCTACCTCGAAGAAGTTGTCAAACGAGTTTCATCATGGGAAACAGACGTCGCCAAAGATGGCATTGCGGAATGAGGGTCCGTACGCATCATCGGTGTTCACCCGATGAAGAATTCGATGCATCACCGTTCTTCCGAAAAGGCGTCTCTCAATGGCTACAGAGAGGAGAGAAGACGGCATGGTGATCTCCCCTAGTGGTGACATAGTTCTTCGTCAGAGACTCGGCATTATTCGCGAAGAAGATGAAGTTACTCATGACCGCAAGAGTTCTCTCCAATATTCCATACAATGAATCAACCAACAATAAAATAAGACATTGTCTTATTTTGTTCACATGCACACATTCCAACATTAATTTGAAATTCAAAAGATCCCATTAAATTAATTAAATTAATTAAAGAGCCTTTAATAGTCGAATTAATTGCGAGAGTTGACTTGACATAAAAATGGGGTGTGTGTGTGTTACAAAAATAATTGCTAGAGGGGGGTTTAATGGGGTGTTGGGAAAACTGAAGGAGGTGGGGGATCATGTGGGTCCCAATTCAACTTCCTCACATCCTCCTTTACCATAACACTTAAACAACCAGTAAAAAATAAAAATAAAATTGTAAAACAATTATTATTTTTATTCCCCACATTTTAACATCTCCTTCCGAGAAAATGCAACCCAGAAAAAGGTAATCTTAAGAAATTACCGCCACTGCAGTTTCATCAGTGCCCTCAGATTTTGATTCTGAGAAACGGTTAAAAAGATAGAAAAACCCTCTCATTTGTTCACTGAACATACCCAAGATAAACTTCAGAAATTGATTTCGGGCACTCCGGGCCTTGGAATCAGGTGCCGCCCGAAACCACGTACTTGTAAAATCCCAAAGAAAATCAAGGGAAAAAAATTTCCCATGAAATTTACGGGTCTTTACATATCAATTGATTTTCAATTTTATATTTTATAAAAAGAGATCGAATATTTTTAAGACTCTCAATACATAAATAACTTTTTTATGGATTTGAAGGAGTCATATAAGATAACTTATGATGGTTCCTCAGAATCAATGCTACAAGACAATTGATCCGGGTGGCCTTGGAAATAAAAATCTTTTCATATTCAATTATGATTTGTAGTCAAATTTCATGAGGATTATTTAATAATGAAAAATCATATTATTTTTATTTCTGGATACCCATATTTTTAAACATGATCAATGTTAGTAATTTTAATTATTTGGAAGATTGAATTTGGATTAAATTAATGAATTATTTTCCCATAATCATTATTAATTCTAAATGGTAAGAAAAATTCAAATCATCCATCAATTTTTTTAAGAGAATTTAATTGGTATGACTCTTCTCACCAATATTATTTCTCATGATATTTATTTTAACAAAAAAAATTCAATCAAAGAGAAATTATAGATTTCCATGGATGTGATACCTTTTGATAATGATGAGTTTGTTTTAATTTATTATTTCATTAATGGTGAAAAAACATTTTTTTGTTACCATACATCAACTATAGACTTTCACAAAAATATTTCTATCATGAGGCTGAGATAAGTCATGTCAGTAATTAGTCTAATGATTCTAGAATATGTTTTATTATTTGATAAAGATTTTATTTTATCAGGAGGCTCATTTAATAAACAATACATAATGATGATTTATTTAATGTTGATTGTATTATTTATTTCCCTAGACATGAACTATGAAATAATCATAGATGGTACATGGATCAAATTTTCTTAGGATATGATACTACCTCTATGCTATAAACTATAATAATGTTTTTTTTAAATCATAATTCCCAACACTATAAGAATCGTGGATCATTTGTAGTCTTGTAACTCTCTACCTCTCTTTCAGCATATGTGAAACCTCTATTTTGAGTCAATATTGGATGTCATTAACTATCTTTGAAATAGATGGTATAAAATAATTTAAGGGCGGTAATACATTAATTATTTAGTCAACTTCATCATAGATTTCCTCTACAATGATATATGGAAACGATGACCAAAATGAATATTTTGATAACTCAATTCATGATTTATGATCACTTAAATTTTTAGGAATTACATGTAATTACCATCTTCCTTTTAAGAACATAGTTTTCATGTGGATTAATCCATATCTATGATTGATAAAACATAACATATATGGGGCTTCAAGATGAAATGTAGGTTCTTTCTTGTTATGGTGGTATTTATTGAAATCATTAGGTTGAGAAAATGGTATGATTTTTTCATATTTTTTGTATGAATACATCCATTGATGATTAAATTATCGATGTTATTAATGGGGTGGCAATTTCAATGAAATTTGGTTATTCAAACTTGTGTCTTACGTATGAATCTATTACAATTGTTCAGGCTACTAAGAAATGTATCATTCATTTATCATTGGAAATTTAATACAATATGGAAAAAACGAATGGATATGATTTTATCAATGATTTATATCATCACACACACATATCATCCTGAAAATTTACTAGATGGGGGGATTTATAATAAAGGTATCACTTCTCCTGATTTTACATGGTTTAAAACATTTTTGATGTGATTTTTTTTCTATAAAAATGATTACTATAAAAAATATTTTTTATTCCATTTTAATAATATTTTTATTCTATTAAAAATAATTTTAATTATGTGAATGTGCTCATTCTACAAATATTTTATTGTATATTTCATACAAGAGATGAAATTAAAGAATAGTCTTTCACTATTTAAAGATAATTTCTTTTATTTTATACCATAATTAAAATATTTAGTTAATTCCATGATTTGTATTGAGATGGTGGAATCACTTATGATAATCATGTTAATGACTTCCCAATATAATAACATCATAGATCCTCACACATAAATATTTTTTTTATATATTCCCATGGGAATTTTTTTTAAAGGGAAGATTATATAAGTCATATATTATCCACCTTTATTAAACACCATATCATTTATTGAATCCTTCCACTAAAATATACTACAAACATTTATGAATTTAGTGATTCATAAATTTCACATATAACTCATTTAGATGATCTAAATCTAAAAATAATGGACTATTTACTGAAATATTATTTTGTACAGGTCTAAAAGTAATTTTAATTAACAAAATCCCATTAAATGAATATAATATTTATCGGGGCAATATTTTCCCATAGCCCATGATTATCACATTTAAAAAGATCAACCAAATACCTGATTTGGAAAATGATATTCCATTATAGGAATTATATATTCCTTTTGAATTGCATGCATAATCCCCTTAAAAATATCTAGAGTTGAGATACTACATTTGGGTCCCTCAAGGTCCTTCATTTTGGATACTCTTCTTGGTATCCACAATAATTAACTATGTTTTGATTCTTATATTGGTCTCCTCACATGGATTAGGTTATGATATTCTTATTAGATTCCACATTAATTCCTTTACTAATTATATATATTTTGGTTTCATTATATCACAAGTGTTACGATACATCAATTAGTTTCCGCATCAATTCATTGAGTATAGATTGACCACTTATTTAATAAATTCATTGAGTTGAGATACATATCTTATTTCATTAAATTATTATAGTTATAATACAAATATTGGTTTCCAAAACAATCCTGATTCAATATCCTCCAATTTTATTACTTGAACACCAGTATTGAAGATACACGTTTTATCATTCTTAAATATTAATTAGTTGATATTATCCTCACACATTCCTTGAATTCCTTATGTAAAGACTTAATTCATGGTTTCCCAATATTAACCTCATAAATATCATCCATATAAATCAATTATAGAAATAACAACATGAAAATTTCCCATAAAAACCATTTTAATTACCATTTTTTTCAGTATTCCCATTTACATGTATTTATACTAGATGGAAGTAATCATTGATGGATGACATAAAAATAAAAAACCACTATCCATGTTATATGATCCTAAAATATTGAATGTTTCACATTATGTGGAACAAGACTATAATGGTTCTAATTGAATTCATAGTTATTTATAGTAATCCCTTTACATAGTCCTCCAAACAATTCCTATACACCTGCTATTACTTTTCTTTAGAGTTTAATGCCACCTTGGAAGTTGAAAATTTATGGAAATTCTTTTTACATAGTTCTAAGGTATGGAGTGATGGAATAATTTGAAAAATTATACAGTGTGAATTATAATTAATATTCATATTAAATCAATTTTAAATAAATATATCATCTCTTATTAATGGGTGTGATCTCATGAACATAATAAAAATTTATATGGGAGTTCCAGACTAGGTAATAAGACCCCACAAAGGTTGTTACACCATTTCATACCCTCTTCCAACAAATGGATCCATTATACCACCATCGAGGATCATAATCAACTATACCTAGAAAACATGAGAGCCACATGAGACCTAGAATAATCCAAATGGGTATATAGGGATGAAATATCTCAGATGAAAATTCATTCACTTCACTACATTCTATTCTACCATTATGGAGTTTTCCTAATGGTTTTCAAGTAAAAATGTTGTATTTATTTCAAATATATCAACAATATGTATATTTAATATTTGAAAATATTTATTCATCATAATGTTTCTAATTTTAATTGTTTTTAAATATAAGAGATGAATCTTGGTGTTTGTTTGATTTTGTATGATCTTCCTTCCAGTGGATATGTTAATAATGATCCTTTCATATGATGGAAAGGTAATTATATCAATATTATGTAACAATACTAATGACTAAATTGTAAAATGATATTGAGATAATATTTAGTGCTTTAAATAAACAATCACATTTAATGTTTTTTATGATGGACTTAATAAGATATATGGCAATGTATTATCATATGAAGATTAAATTTTCTACTACATGTTCTCAATTAAGAATTCATGATGGTAAAGTCATTGAAAAATAACGTTAGTTGATCCTTAATAGTATTAATTTCTGAGTTATCAAGAATGAATGTAAATGAATGTATTGATCAAAACCCTTCAATAAATGATGGATTCAGATGATTTTCAGGATGGAATCGATGAGAAAATGATTTTTTAGTTAAATACACAATAAAGGGTATTTATATAAATTAATATTATTGAGTACAGTAATATAGATTTTCATGAATATTTATGAAGTTCTTAATTTTATATTTATACTATTTTTAGGTGAATTGGATTGGTTTGAGATTCTATAAAATTATTTAAATAGATTTTGACTCTTTATGAATAATTTATAGAGTTATATTTTAATGAAAAATGTTAACAATGACATGCATAAGATTATCTATGTGATATAGAGTATATTGATACCTAAGGTGAATCCAAAGTATATTAAAAGTACCTATGGGGTTACATTATGATATGTATCTTATTTCATATGAAATTTACTATTTTCAAATAATATGTAAATATCATATTACATGAAAATGTTCTGTATTAAAGAGATTTTTAAATTTTATAAAATAAAATACAATAAATTGATAAATAATTTATGTGTAGATAAGAATAATAGATATTAAATGGAATGAATAAAATGAGAAAAGTTTACATTATACATTAAAATATAAATTAGGTGATTAAATAAAGATTATTTATTATTGGGAATGATAAAATGAAACAAATTATAAGCAACACAAAATAAAAATATATATTTTGAGTATAAATAATATATCATACTCTCAGAGACGATATTTTCGTCAATGGATGGTCTATTACTTGAATGATAAAAAATAATACATCAATACAAAATATATTTGTAGTAATGTAATGTATCATACATAGGGAATAATATATTTTCATAAAATAATTCAAAAGGTATCATTACTACTATGATTCATAATATTATGTCTATGATACAAGAGATATTGAAGGGGTTCTGTATGAAATTTTAAATTGTTGTAGTGATATATAATATATAGAATTTAATGTATAATGTTTATCATTTTGGTAAAATGATAATATTATAGATATTTATGTTATATTATGATGAAATATTATTCATGGATTAAATATCACCACTCGTCATGATTCAATAATATATTTAAGAGTTAAATATATGAAAATAGTTTGAGATAATTCTTACTTGAATATTTTGGGATTTTTAGAAATTTTCTACTCATTTACGAGAATAAATGATAATAAAATTATTTTGAAAAAATTGGACTTGTTTAAATGATAATTTGTGTATCATCGGAATCCTTATAAAGATAAAATTTAATAAGTAAAATAATATTATGAGATTATGGGATAAATAACCATATGATTTTATTGAGTGTATTGAATAAGAGTATTGAAAATTATTATTATTTATTATCATATAATTTAAATATTTTAAAAAATTAATTAATGTTCATATGTTCTATAAATATATGTGTGAATGAATGGTGAAACACATTGTATGAATATCTTAAAAAATAAAGAATAAATATATAATATATATTTTTAAAACAATTTTACTATTGAAATATATTTTCATATATTATTGATAGAGATCATATTCAGTGTTCTTGTGAAGATGAATAAGAAGAGGAAGACATGATAAATAAGACCAATGAGGTACTATTACGATATAACCTATTATTATATATGGTAGAAGATAAAGAAAAACATTGTGGTAATATATTTTGTTTTGTTAATTTTTTATATGTATTGCGGCTATTGTAAATCATTTTTCAATGAATATCAAGATAAAATGATTAATATTATTGTTTTCATATATGCATTGATGATTCTAATATAGTTTTTAGAAGAATATATAAACATATATGACATTATTGTATAAGTTAATGAATTAAATTTTTTATGAAGCTATTTCATGTTTATTTAGAGACATCTATAAAATATTTTATTTACTCGTGATAATGGTTGGACCCATTGTACTCTAGTTGGAGGTGGTGTAAGTTATTTTTTAAATGATAGTTAAACTATAGGGATGAGATACATTCATTTCTCTAGGTAGGTATTATTAATTTTCATGAATATTATAGTGGATATATATATATTATAACTGAAATACAAACATTTGGATTTAGTCACACGCATTATGGGAGAACATTTTAAAAAAAATTGTTCTACTATAATTTCATATTTTATTATTTTTATTTGGTGTTATGTGGTTTGAATTTATTTGTGAAATCGTTCATTTTAATGAATGCAGATGATTGAATATTTTCTAGGGAATTTAAAAGGGAAATACAATTGAAAAAATTTGTTCACACTGATTCACCTCTTTCATTATGATAGAAAAATCATATTTGGAATTTTTAATTTGTATCAAAACATATCATTGTTTTCCCTAAATAAATAATATTCTATACTATTTTTTATATATATATTTACATTTCATATTTTAATAAGGTTATGTGTTACCATAGATGGAGACTTCGATTTCAATACCTATAAATAAAAAGATGTCTGTTAAATCCCAAAATAAAAAAGTAGTTATAAGAAATAGGTTATGATGTTTATGATGATATGATTTGAGAAATATGATCAACCCAAATTAATGTGTTATTGATGTGTTATTTTATCTACCTTACATAATTATAATTGGCCTCCTGGAGAATAAATTGTGGTCTTGGAGAAACAAGTTTCTACTGAATCTGTTGTATATATTATCAATAAAAAAAATATTTTTGTTGAAAAATTACACTATTTAGTTTTTCATAAATATATTTTATAGATTATCACGGGTCTATAGGAAGGAGAAACCTAGTTTCAGATGTATACAAATTCCTCAGAGAAGGAAAAGACTGAAAATATTCAATTGTGAAAAAATTCCATCTAAATGATGAAATGAAGGACTTTTTTATAGAATAAGAAAAATAGATATTTTTTAACTGTAAAATGAAATTGTTATGAATATAAAGATAAAAAAATATTTGTTAATATTTGATCCATTAACTGGGATAACCAAATAGATTTTTCATATGTGAGAATGATTATTTGATCGAAATTCATGCTAACTATACAAAAGATGTTGAAAATTATTTACTATAAAACTATAAGCTTCATGAATACTATGTTGATAATATAATAATATAATGATAAGATTGAGTAAAATCTATTTATGTTCCAAAGATAACAATATGTTTGATGTGTATTGAATTGGATGTAAAAATGAAAAATATTGGTGCGATATGAGTAAAACATTCAAATAACGTATATAACATATTAAATATAATTACTTGTTTTTATATGAACTAGAATTCAAAAATGGCTCCTTATAGATACAAGAGTGTGTTGTGATTATTAAAAGAAATATCCACTATAATTATAAATAAATATGTAACCCTTATTCTATATAAATCTATTATTAATAATTATATCTAAATTTATAGTTTATAATATAATGAAAAATATTTACAAATATTTACAGAAAAAAAATTCTATGACATCCACTGATAAATAAAAAATCAGTTTAGCAATGCTTATGTATAATTAATCACTAAAATTTATTATAATAAATGAATTTTATACTTGAAAGGTAATGTTTCTTACAATTCATGAGTTTGTTCACAATGGAGAAAATAAATACTAATTGGTATGTATTGATACTATAGAATTATTTATCCCATGAATATATATTTTTTATAATAATTAATTTCATGGATATTATATATGTAATATATCATGTTGAGTAATAAATCAATGAAGTATAATCTTCTGACAAGGAAGAATTTATTAACTAAAAAATGATTTTTATGTGTTCACTATTTCTATAAAATTGAAAAATGTGTTCATAATTATATTGGGTACTTGTATTGATAAAACGATGATTTAAAAAATGTTGTCAATTATATAAAACCCAAATAGATATGGAAATAGAGGTTAAATGAAAATGATTCTTCTAAATGGTGTCATAATGAAAAATGTGTAAAAAAAGTCCTAATAAAATGTATGAGTAGAATATGACACAATGAAATATATTTTTTGAAATATATGAGAAATGTTTTAATACTTTATCTTTTCAAATAGTAAATTAAAATTAAATACAAACTAATAATTCTGAATAAAGTAATTCACATGAGTTATTTTCAAATAATGCTGACCACGATATTTTGAAAATTCAAACATAAAATCCCCATATTATGGACATGTATATAATAATTGAATGATTATTTTAATATCCTTTTGTAACTTATATATGGGATAAAGAACTCATATTATAATTACTGTTCAAATTTAATTGATATGAAAAATAATATTTTACATGAAGAGATTATTGAATGTTTTATAATGAAGATAAATGTTTCTCATGAGTTCTCTAGTCTAGAAAATAAAATATAATACTAAAATATGAAGACTTATCACACCATTTGAGTATCAAACAAATGATTTGTTTTTCAAATGAGTGGTAAATATCAGCTAATTTTTTCAAAATAAATACATATTGAAAACCCAATTTATTCTAATACAAATTTAATTGTTTCTATATATAGGATAATTTAGGTTTATTCATTAAGTGGTATTGTAGCAACAGTGGAACTGTAGCAGCATTGGTACTACAGCGGGCACTATACCATCATGTGTAATGGAGCAGTATTATTCACTGAGGGGCTCTTTGGGCCAAAAACTGGCTTTCAAGACTAGTCTTCAGGCCCCATGGCCTTGGGCATTCAGGAATTGTAATGGGTCTCCCTATACCCAGTCTAAAGAGGACTTTTCTTTAAATAATAAAATGAGGCTTCGGCCCCATCCTTTAAAAAAATAAGAGGTATAATATGGTGTTCTTTGTAATTATTATATTGAATATGGAGACCTCCATCATGAAATTATTTTGAATGAATACGATATTTCATCCATGATACATTTCTAGTTGTTACAAATGGTGTTTTGAGTTTGGTTTAATTAAAACATGCTATTATAGAGAGATATTACAGTGGAACCCTTGAGGGAGAGGTGGCATGAGAAATCATATATATTATATTATTCTATATAAATATGTATTGTCTTAAAAGGAACTAATAAGAATGTTTTATAATAGTTGTTCCAATAATTATTTCATAAATTTTGTCAATTATTCTTATTAGTTGGATGAGTTCATCAATATGAATGTGAAGACATGAAAATTAAAATTTATCGAAACCTAAATAAAATGGTTTTTTATGTGTTTTTGGATTTGAGTTTAGGTGATTAAATTAGTAGAAAATCAACAATAATTCTTCCCTTTCAATAGTTATTATATATTGTATCATACAATGAATAGTTTTTTCTGTATCTATGTTTTTTATATTTTTTACACTTGTTCTCCATATTGAGATAGAACATGTAGAACTGTCTTGTTTGAGTAATGTTATCATTTCATGATACATTTTTATGTTGGGAGGGGTTGGTATAAATTACTAGAGTATTTTTGAGATCTAAAAAATGGAAGTTGTAATATTCCAACATTAAATACTCAAACCATATATGGAGATTCTAGATTTATTTTCTTTTTAGTATATTCCATGAATTCGTTGAGGGAATTATATGGTTTTATTGGGTGGATGATTAAGGCCATTCACTGTATGAGACCAATTCAGTTGAAAAATGGATGTTTTCATTCAATAGAGGTTGTGGGATTTTTTATAATATTGAAAATTGATTTTCCAAAACCTGAATTCTAGATTAAATCAATTAGTTGGCCCTGGATAAGAAGGTTTAATTAATTATTTTACACTTAAATCCTAAAAATATATTAGAGTTTCCACTCAAACTCTATCCAATATTTTGATGATTTTGTAACATCTATTCCTTCTTGAAACTGCATAAATAAAATATTGAATCATTTATTGACATGAATCAAATGGATTATGAAGTATTGGAATGGGAAGTGAATATAAACCATTTTAGGTAGGTGTTATTTATGTTATATACCTTTTATTAGAACACATAGGCTATAAGATTTCATAAATTCCTCTCTTGTTTTTAATGAAAGTACCCTAATGAAGCTCATCTAAAATTTTAAATTACTTGTTTATTTTTTATGTTGTGTTTTTTGTTACGACAAAAGCATGTTTGATGAATTGATTGAAGTGTTTATATTAATATATAGACCATTTATACAAATTTTCTAGGATTTACTATTTTGAGGGTTATGACTAGAAGGGTACATGGTTGTTGTGTGTTCATGATTTTCATTATATGGGGCCCTATTTAAATATAAATGGTTCCTGATGATGATGAAAATAAAACAATTAGTAATTTACACTATGATATGAAAAGGTAGTGGATATTTCATCAATCCTGAGCATCAATATTTATTTATAAATTCATCGATGTTTCTTAGTAAAACCATGTATGATGAGGATATATTAATTTTTTTTTAACAATTTATAATTAGGTAAAAGGAGACTATTTTTTGTTAAACTACATTTGGAAAACCATTTCATCTTTTTAGATTTTATATTGGGAAAAATATTTTCACATCTTTTAAAATTATTCCTATTTATTTTATACACTTGTGAGATAACAAATTTATATCGTTCATGTAATTTTGGAATAGTTTCTTGAGTATTTTCTACTAGGTTTTATTTCACAAACAATATATTTATCATTTAGTTCAAATGTATATGTTTTTTTTCTATTTTTCAATAAAGTCTTAGTTTCTTAGTTCTCTAGAAGCAACCCATGATGTTGTTATCATAGTTGGGGTGGAGAGGGCATGGTATGTTCATGTTACGGTTTGTTGTTCTTCCACCTTGGTGAAAAATTTCTGATACAAAATTATATTTATAAATTTCATTTTGACAACATTCCACTAATACTCATATCAATTCACTAAATTAATTGTTTATTTATAGGTTTCTCACAATTATTACATTTATTTATTTTTATTCATCAACATATAAATTTATCTAGTTTTATATATTCCTTCCACATTATGTGTGTGTTGAGTGTGTGAAAATTAAATTAAAATCTATCCCACAGTTTTTATGTGTTTATTCACACAGTATTTATTTACAACATTTAGTGATTTGGGTGTTTAACCCATGGTTAGATGCACCACAATCACTTTATTTTACAATGGGAGAGAGGTGGGATGTTAAAATTGGTATTATTTAGTTCTTTCACTAGATTGTATGGTATTATAGATTATTTTATTCTACAACAGGAAATTCATTTCATAAAAATATTTTCCGAGTATTTTTTGAACATCAACTTATATGGTTATATAGGTATCAAATATGTGTACTAAAATCTATGTGTGTCGCTAACCCAATATAATGGGATTAGATGAAGATAAATAGGTTTGATGCATTAATAATGGTACTTCCCACTGCGAATGCATTGTTACTTGATTGTTTTATTTTACATTTTTATATTGTGGTTTTTGTACTGATATAAAATATATAACCATGAAATGAAGAGTATAGAAACGTTCTAAATTGTTTATTTATAAAATGGTTTATATAATTAATATATAACCATTAAGTAGAACTTGAAATTACTAAGACAAAAAAGATGAGAACATTGTTTAACTTGAACCATATGTGAACTAGTACATAGATCAGAGTATTGTGGCAAACATTTTAGAAATTTATAAGGAACTCGAATATAGGAATGTGGTTATTTGAATTAGTAAGAAGAATTTATAATGAAAAAACCCATCAGTATTTTATAGGGTGTCTACATATATGAAATCATATATATGGATGACCGAGATGAGTATAATTTTTCCATTCATTTACACTATAGATTAAATGATGTTTAATGTAACAACGTATATTTGTAGGTAGGTAGCACAATCAAGGTATAACATATCATTCCAAGGTATTTAAGATTGAGGCATCAAGTGAAAAAGGAGTTATGACACAATTTATTAAAAAATTCATTATGTAAACCATATAAATAGTTAATATGGAGGATTTAATTAATCTAGAACAAGGGTGTATGTTAATGGTTCTATATGTAATTATATTCAATATCATTTTCTCCTTCCATGATATATATCTTCGAGGGAGATATTGAAGGATAATGTCATTATGGCGGGTCTTCAACATGAGGACCACTAAAAGGTGGTAATGTTATATATTATTTAGTATATAGAGACAGTGAATTAGGAACTGGATTGAGTGAGGGACCTTGTAGGGAATCCCTTATGAGGGGACTCATTTGTTAATTAGGGTACTAGAAGGAAACTCAACATAATAAATAAAACCATGAGAGATGGTCACTCATACAATTGAAACCAAACATTAAATCAATACACGTGGTTATTAAACTATCAAAAACATATAAATAATAAGACATGATTTTCCTAGTTATTATTTATTAAAATAATTAAGATGGAATTAACAAACCCACTAACATATTCCAACAACTGTGGAAGGGGAGGCCAAATCAGGATGTATTGTCCTAAACATCTGATTATAGAAGGTGGAACAAGCTCAAATCTGCCTCCAACATTGTATAATCAGGTGAAAAAATTTCATTAGATATATTCTCATCAATTGACATAGGTGAACCTGGGAACCTCTTTTAAAACAACTATTTTTCTATCAACTCTTAAACAAATAATAATTATCTAACCCATAGTAGTTGAGTGGTAGTTACATAAAAAATAAAAAGATATGTCGAATGAGAAATTGGGTTTCTAAAAAGTGTATGGTACCCTAATTATTTAATAGGATCTTATTCATGTCTATTTTAAAAAAGGTGCATCAAAATTAATTTTTTGGCTCATGGATGGTTTAAAAATTGGGATTTCATTTGGATGTAATGCCTTAAATAATGTTTATCAGGATTACAAAAAAATGGAGGTGAAAATGAAAAAATTCATATAATGTTCCATTTATTTTGATTTAATGTAGTTTATATGGTATTTTTTATTCTAAGGAAATATTTATTATTTAATACCTAGAGAGGACTAACTAGTGTAATTTAACACCCTTTTTGATTGTTACTCATAGATAGTGTAATTCACATCCCTAAATAAGGAACATTATTTATTTGATGGGGATTAATATATAAATCCATATTGGGAAGGAAATATAATATCATATAATAAAACCATGTCTTGTCATTTTAGAGAAATGACTCTTAGTGTTGAAGATGAATATATAAATGTGAATTTTCCTCCCATAGTGGGTTAATACCCTTTTTTATTTCTGAATGATTTAAATGGGTAACCAACCAAGTGGGAAATAAAAAATTCTATCAATATAAACCCATTGAAAAAATATTTCTAAATATCATTATAGAGAATATATCTGAGATGGTTTTGGTATTGAAGTTCTACAATGAATAGTTGAAAATAATGGTTTCCATAATCCCAATATATCACATATAGATGAAATAGTTTTATTCAAAAATAAGGTAGACGATACCCTTGGATTATGTATTAGTTATCATTAATTGAAAATGTTTTTGTTGAGAAATTAGTATATTACTACTTGAATAAATGATATCATCATTCAATTAAAGGGATCTATGTGGATATCTAATATTGATATATGATACAGTTATAATTAGCATAGTCTTAAGAAAGAGGATATTCTGAATACAACACTTCAAGTTCATTATGGCTTTTATAAATATGATTTCATGCCCTATGGATTTTAAATTTGACCTACTATATAATGTACATAATGAGATATATCATTGATTGTGACATTAAATAAAATTAGGGTATTTTTTGATTGTATTTTGGTTTCCTCTAAATGTGGGAATGAACATGGTGGGAACATTGAAGTATTTCAAACTAAATTTTTTATCATTATTTTTATGATACATAATATAAGTGTGAATTCTTGGTAAATTTATTCTATTTCCCCAGACATTAACTTTATAAAAATTAAATATCAGTTAAGCTTGTGAAGATTTATGTGTTCATCTATTTAGAGAAAATAAATAGTGATATTGAGGTATGTTACATTATGGGATTTACAAGATATTATTAACAATTTGTTTGGTATAACTAAATGATTTTTTAATAACTTCTATAAAAAGAAAAGGTTTTTAATTCAAATAAAATTATGTTAGTTTAAAGTGACTTTTAGAGATTAATACTCATATCAAATATTCACCCTATGTAATATATCTGGGATAAAGTAACATTTATTTTGTTTATTGTAATACATATTATTCTTTTTCAGTTGTTTTATCATGCAAGATGATCATATTGTGGACTACGGTTAGAGGGTGTTTCAAATTCTCATGAATAATAATCTAATTCTTGAATATAAATTAGCTATATTTTTATAGGACATAAATACATAGTGTAATTTCTTACTTAGATAAATGTCAATAGTTTTCACTAAACATGAGATATTGAAATTTATATATTTTTTTATGACATTTGAACTTAAATCACCATAGATGGATGCAATAGATTCTATTTTCCAAATTCAAAATGGTATATGCTCATAAAAATGGGAATTTAGTAAATGATTATTTGTGTCAGAAGATGTATAATGATGTGGTCTAAGAAGATTGTTAACAATGGATACAGATGAGAATGATTGATTTTATTCATCTAGATTATTCAAAAAGATTGACAAATAAATTTTCATTACATTAAGTCTTTCTTTGGACCCAATGAATCTTAGAAAAGAGGTATTGCGATCATATTGGGATTACAGGTGGCATGTAAAATTTTTTATGTAATTAATATATGAAATATAATTTAAATAAATTAATTTATTATTTTTTTAGAAAAATTATTTATAAAATTTAATCAAAATGAAATATTTTAATTTTACTTTTTTTTTCTAAGGTATTTTTTTTAAAATACATTATTAATAACAATTCAATGTTCTTTTAATATATATATATATATATATATTATCATTCAAATATTGTTAAATAAATTGTTTTTAAAAGATTTAAATACTAATTAATATTTGAAAAATATTAATAACTATATTTTCTAATATAAGGTATTATTTTGGTTAAAATAACACATTATTATAAAATATTTATAAGGGTTTTTAAACAAAACATATATTAAATTCTAACTATATAAATTATGTTTTTATGATTAGTAATATTTTTTTCTATATATATATATATATAAATGATTTATAAATAATAAAATATTTTTTATATTATTATAAATAAAACATTTATACTTTTGTGTTTTTGATTATTTTATTTTTGGTAATTACTAGTTTATTTTGAGGAAATAGTCTTAAAAAAACAAAAAAAAATGAAAGTAATAAAAAAATGAAAAAAATGTTATATTGGGGATCTCGGCTATCTCTAAAAACACTGCACCATGATGCCTCACTATCGACAAAATTTTGACCTCCCCACTAGTCACCAATGATCCTCACCATGAAATTAACCATAGATGAAATCATCCGAAACTGGCGGCCACCACTACACAATCCAATGCCAGTGAATCCCCTTCATCATTGCCTTCCTACTGTCCAATCGAACCCCATTTGATCTAAACCTCCCTCTTTTCTTCGCCAATAAGACCATCCTTTTTAAATGATATGGTTTCATCACATACGTTCGATCTCTATGGGATCATTGTGTCCCATTAACCAAATCATAAACAGCATTCTCCTTTTATTAATTTTGGTTTAATTCTAGCCATACATTTTCTCCAGGAGCGATCTCAATCGCCAATTCAAGCTTGGGGTTTCTTCTCCACAGGAAACCAGATCATGTTGCACCAGTCCACATTACACAGCCGTTCAGATGCCATCTCTTCTTCCTTTTCCACTGTTTATGCATCCTCCAACTATATCACTAGCTCAACCCCTTTTTCGTTATAATGAAACATTTTGTTTATTTTAAACCAAATCCATATCCCAAGTCTCGGAATCCCATATATGTTTTAAACACAGACACATATATTTAATCTAACAGAAATGATTATAATTTTGCACTAATAATCATTTTCTTTACCACTACTTGGTGCAATTTCATATTTTAATTATCATTTTCCAAATTAAAACATGGGATATAATACACAGACACATAGATATATGTATATATATATACATATTTGAACCCAATAACACATGACCATCATCTTCCCAGGTCCCCCATTTTTGTTCTTCTCGAATTATTGAATCTTTCATCCCTCATTTGATCCAAAACCAAGTTAGGGTTTATATTATTACTTAAAATTATTTTTGATTTAAAAATATTTATATACATTTATGAGTATATATGTTACATTTATAAGTCCATATATATATGTACATATACATATATGATTATATATTTTCAAAAAATATAGGATAAGGGTTTTAATTTAAATTCTTATTTCTAAAACCTTCGGATTTTAAGGATTTAATTATTTTGGATCAAATTATGTTGTTTTACAATGTTTTGCATATACATATATGTATATATATGAATTAATATCAATCTATATCACCTAAAATTTTCATTTATTATAAAATAAGGGTTTTTGTTTCTAATTTAAATTCTATGACTATGGGTTTCCTGGGATTAATTTTATTATTTTTTAAATTACATTTATTATAATGTTATAAATATATATATTCATGTCTTTATTATTTTATTAAATATAGGTTTTTTAAATTTTATCATTATGTTAACATGGTGTAAGATAATCATTCAATTTTACGAAAGCGTTTGATAATATATTTATTGTATCATTTAATTTATAATGAATTATATATTTATATATAAAAATGTATATTGATTAATTTTATGAAATAAAATGTATTTCGCATTCATTATAAATTCTATATGAAAATCATTGATGTTTCTCTTAATATATCATTTTGTGGTTTATATTTTATGTGTTAATTTTGTTTATAAATGATATTTATTATCATTTTATCTGATAGACAAAAAAATATTATTTCATATTAGAAATTTCATATGCAACCCTTGGTATGTCATTTATAAGTAGGAATGGCGATTATCTAGCTTATTAGTGGAATACCATGCATTTTAACCATGTGTTCACATATATTATAATGAATTTAATTTATATATTATAAGTAAGTATAAAAAAATCCTAAAAAGGTTTTTGAAACTATATATAAAATTATGATGGCATGTAATGAGGAGTAATATTAACTTTTTAAGAAAATAATTTTATGTATGTATTTTTGAAATTATTTGAGTTTGGATTGTGAAAGGCATTTTCATTGAATGTGGTTTCAAAAATTAGAACTAGTATAAGGAATGTTATGTGTTGTTATGGGGAATGAATTAAAAAGTATTATGTGAACATTGTTCTATATGAAATTTTAATTGTGTACTTATTCTATTTATTATGGTCTACTATGTATCATAAATGACCCACCAAAAATTATTATTTTTATGGGGAAATCCCAATGCAAATTTCAACTATAATTATTTTCAAAAATAATTATTTTCTAAAATATTTTTTTATTATTAAATTTAAAAGAAAAAACTCTTTTATGTTTGTATTTTTTTCCAAACGAAGTATTTTAAAGAAATTTATTAATTATTTTAAAACCCCTTACTGAGGATTTTATATCCTTAAACTACGTTTTAAATTTATTTTTATAGGTTGAATAGATTTATTTGTGATGTATTTTTCTATGCGGAGGAAAAAAAATATTGATTATTATTATTATTTAATTTCATTTTGAATAGTTTTATCGAAATGTAATATTAGTATCTAATTATCTAAAACCTAATTGAGTAAAAGTTCCTAGAACTGTAAATTATATGTGTATTTTTTAATATTTTTAAAAAAAATTCATAGAATTTTAAACACTGAGTCTAGAAGTACAAGATCAAGATCTTATACATGGTATCTGATAAATAGTATAGAAAAAATTGGAGATTATATGTGTTCTGATAGGTAGAAGTATAAGAGTTTATCTATTCGAGTATTCATGATTCTTAATAAGGGAACTCTGAATTTTTTTTGGTTCGATAATTGAATTTTGAGGGAGAAACTCTTTGGGGGGGGAAGTAAAATCCAAAAAATTATATCAAATTAATAAGCGAATTATAATTTAAATAAATAATGTTATGAAATATATTTTATAAAAAAAATCTATTTTTTTAAAATCAAATTTTTTTTCTTTCAAACATATACATTTATTAAAAAATACAAGATTAATTAAATGTTATTACTCCTTTATAATATATATATATATATATTATCTTTCAAATATTGTTAACTAAATTATTATGATATTATTTAAATTATAATTACAAATTAAAAATTATAAATAAATAACATTTTTAATATGATTTGTAATTTTCGTTAAACGAATACTTTATTATAAAAGATTAACTAGTGTTTTTAATCAAAATAAATATTAATTTCGTTTTAAATAAATTATGTTTTTATAAAAACTAATATGTGTTTATTTATACAAATATATAAATATAAATAAATATGAATGATTTATAAATAATAAAAGATGATGGAATATACTATAAGTACAAAATGAATACATTGAGGTTTTTATATAACTTATTTGTGTTAATTATTACGTTATTTTAATAAGATAATATTATAAAAAAAGAAAGTGAGAGTAATAAAAATGGAATAAATTTAAGTTTTTGGGGTGTTTCCTTCCTCCGGAAACCCCGCAACCCAATGCCTCATCATCGACCACCTGTACACCTCAACACCCTTCACTGGAGATCCTCATCATGACGTTAACCACCACCATCGTCAACCCCTACTAGTGACCACCACTTCATGGACTAGTATCGATGAATCATTCCCATCGTTGACTCTCAAAAATAAAATCTAACCCCATTTAATCAGTAGAATCTAATTATTTTCCTTGATCATTCCTCCCCTTTTAAATATTTTGGTTTCATCCCATCCCCTCAATCTATATAGGGTCATCATAGCTCTTCATCCAAATCATAACCAGCTTTCCCCATTTACTCTTGTGGGTTTAATAGTAGACCATAATTTATCTAATTTATATATAATCATCCGATTAAATACATAGTTGACTTCTCTACTAGAATATTGGTTGTTCCACACTAGTCCATGTCACAATTTAGGTTTGTCGTCAACCCTCCATTCTTATCCACCATCGATGTATCTTCCCACCATGGCCCCAGATCCGTTCTTTTTATACAACATTGACACAAATAGATATACTTTAATCTAAATCCATATCCCATTTATTTATTTTCCCAACATGTTTAGAATATATATATATATATATATATATATTTAATCTACTAGAATTGATTATAAATTTGCACTAATTATCATTTTTTACTCATGCTTTAGTGATTTTATAATTTCAGTTTCCATCATTTCTAATTGAAATGTGTTATATAATAAACACACACACTCACACACACACACACACACACATATATATATATATATATATCTCCCTCTCTTTTCACCAAATTACACTTGACCATCATCTTTAGAAGACCCACATTTTTATTCTCCTTGAATTAAAGAAGCTCACATCCTTCGTTTGATACATAACCATGTAAGGGTTTATTTTATTACCAAAAATTTTATTTGTTTTATAATTATTCACATATATATGTGTGTATATTTTAAATATTTATAGTGTATATATATTATATATATGTGGGTATATATATGTATCTACATATATATATGATTATATTTTATAATAAAATATAAGATAATGGTTTTGATTTAAATTTCTATTTCTAATACCTATGGTTTTAAGGGTTTAATTATTCTTGATAAAATTATGTTTTTTATAATGATATACCTATACATAAATTTATATATGTGAATTTATATATATATATATACAACTTAATATTTTTAGAGGATATAAGATAATGGATTTTTGTGTTATATTTTAATACTAAGACTATTGTTTTCATGGGTTTAATTTTTTTTGTCAAATTATGTTGATTTTTATCAAATATATAAATATATATGAATATAAATTTTAAAATTTAATATTGTATTAAATAGTGGTTTTGTTTTACATTTTAGCTATAATATATAATTTGTAAGAAAATCCTTTGATTTTATCAAAGGGTTTGACTATATTTTTATCCTATCATTTTAAATTTATTGATTTATATATGTATATATAAATTGATATTCATCTATATTAAGAAATAAAATCCATTAGACATTCATTATCAAGTATATATAAAATGGTTTGATGTTTCTAAAAATATATCATTTTATAGTTTATATTTTATATGTTATATTTGATTGTATATGATATTTATTATCAATTAATGGGATAAACCAAAACAACTTATTATTTCTTGTGTGAAATTTCATATCCACCCCTTGGTATGTCTTTCATAATTTGGTATATCCATTATCTATCCTATAGGTGGAAATCCATGCATTTTAATTAGGTGTGATATTAATTAATTAGACATATTATTTATATTTTTTAAATAAATGTATAAATATCATAAAAATTGTTTTAGAAACTCTCTATCAAATGTTGATGACATGTAATGAGAAATGATATTTAGTTCTCAAGAAAATAATATTCTGTATTTAATTTTTAAATGTTATCGGTTAATATTGAGAAATTAAGGTCCATTAAAAGTGTTTTAAAAAATTGGTACTTGTATAATGAATATTAAGAGATTTTAAGGGTACTTAACCCATATGACTTAAGAGAACATTGTTTCATTTGAGTTATGAATAGTGGCCTTACGGTTTTTATTATGATCTTACAAGTATCATAAATGACCCACAACAAATTATTATATTTAATGCTATGATCCAAATTATATTTTCAATTATAATTTTTTTATGAAATTATGGTTTTCAAAATTATTTATTTACATTAAAACATTATGAAAATATAAATTTAAATATTTATGTTTTTATCAAGGAAAGGTTTTAAAATAATTTATTATTTTCTTTAAAACGCATTACATGGAATTTGAAATGATCGAATTTTGTTTTAAAATATTTTTTATATTATTAATAGATTTAGTAGTGATGTATTTTTCTATGAGGAGGTTTTTGATTTAAGATAATTTTGTTTATTTAATTTCATTATGTATAGTTATAGAAATTTAATATTCTTATTTAATTTCAAAAACATACACCAATAAAAGATCGAGTCAATGTTGATGCTATGTATATTTATAGTTATATTTTTTATAAAAAATACACCTTATTTTAAGAACTCAGTCTGGAATCGAGGACATGGGATGTTATATTTCATCAAAATAAAAAAAATACAAAATTTTGGGGAGACTTATGATGTATTTATAGAGGACACATTTTTTTGATATATTGTTAGTTCCAAATTATGGCAACTCAACCTCTCCATGGATATCCTTATTCAAAGTATCAGAATTCAAATTGGGGTATTCATAATGGTATATATTTTATGTTAAAGGTTATAGAAACTTATTTTTGGATGGTATTTAAGAAAAAAAAATAGATTAGGTTATGAAATGTCTAACATATTTGTAAAAAGTGGATGATCTTCTATTAGTGGATGGAATGTTACAATGTATGTTATTTCTTTTATTGAAGTGGGAATATATATTTATGGATATTATAATAATATTATCATGTATCCTTTATATGAATTATTCTATTTGCATGATTATAGAATAAATCAAAATTTTGATATATTTTCTCCAAATTAAAAAACCCAACATAATTTATTTTATAGAAGTGGTATACATTAACTAATAGGACATGTTGCATGAATTTCATGTTTTAATTATCTATAATATAGATAAAAAATTCATTTATTTCTCTTTTGATAATTTGAATTAGATCTTGGAACTCAATTGACAATGATAACTACAAATCATCGACAGATGGATGCAATGTTATAATTCACAACTTAGTCATTTGAGGATATATTTTAGGCGTGTGTCCTATTTTTTTGTTTGTTAGGGGATGATAATATATAATATGAGTAATTATACTATAATAATAACTTTTAGGGGATGATATATATCCCCCGTGTTTAGGATTTTTATGTCCATCTATTGTGATCACAACTATAATAGGTGGAAATATGGGATATGTTACTAATTAGTCCATGTTTAGACTTTGAAACGTTTGAAAAGTTCCTTTTGATATGGAAGTATATGGGTATTTCTCAAATACTATAAAAATCACATGCATACACAAATTTTCAACAATAATTTTTCAATGTTAGTGACATTCTCTTCTTAAATGTATGGAATAGTGTTGGTCATTAATTCTTTGGGATGAAATTTCAATTGGCTCAGTGATATATGAGACAATTCATGTAATGAACCAGACCAGGATCACTCATAATTAATTGGTATTTATTGATCACTAGGAATATAGATATCTCCTCATATTCCAATGGCGAAAAACTAGTTACGAGGGTCTAAAGTTGTACGGTGGTGAGACTATACCCTCGTAATCAAAGTATAACAGTGGTATAATTAATTGATAATAAAAAAAGATAAATTAATATAAAATAGAATACTAGAATTAAAAATCCTTATGATAATGATAATATAGCTACATCTAGTAAAATGTAGTACCATATAAAAATGTTGAATTTTCATGTCTCTAAAAAAGAAACAAGAAACACGTAATCAACAAAAATAATAGAATATCTATATGATGGAAAAGATACAAATTTGATCATCAAAAAGCTTCATGAGCCATATCTTGGTTCTATGAATCTATTCTCCGATGAAATAATCAATAAATTATCAATAACTACGTGATTTCCCCTGTCCATAACTGCAACCATGAGGTCTTTTTGAATATCAATCAATAGAGGAAACATGGTGTAAGATATACTATTTATAACATATCCAACAATGTCTATAGAGAATATATCCTATCATTATACTCTATTACCATGTTCTAGTCTGATAAGAAAAGAAATATTTGAATTATAGATAAATAGAGTCCTTGTGGACATGATTTAATAAGTTACTTCTTAAAAAGATGAATGTGTATATATCTATATATGATGTGTCAACAACAGTTAAAAAATACCTATGTATATATAACATGTGAAAATAGTATCAAACCTACAAGGGTGAATTACCTATCCTTATAACCAGCAAGACCTCATCAATACCAAGGTACTCATTAAATTGAATTATTAGATTGAAAAGAGACTTACATTGACATTTTCCCATGGAGTAAATCTAGTGTGTCTTATATCAAGATATTTAAATGTATATGAATTTCAAAGGTTCTATACCATTATCCTCAGCATCAGATCCATACCATATAAAATCATATATTGGGTTTTATTTTCCATACCAGGATTCCATATTCACTTCCATACCATTGGAAAAAATACCTTGGAGTCAGAGGTGACATACCTTGGTCCCCTCGTTAGTGCCTAACCAAAATGAATCATATGACATACATTCATCAAGAAGTCTATTATATATTGATATTTCTAACATCATGAAAAAAATATAATAAACAGTAAAGGATATGTTAGTGTCAATAAATGATTAAATAATTAATATATGGACGAAAAACTAAGAGAATGTCATTATCAATCAACATTTTTATTTAAAACCCACCATTTAATCAATTTAATTGCATTTTGTAACATGAAAATGGACACATAAATCACTAAAAATAATTTATTTAATGTTAAAAGGAACCCACTACAATGGAAAACCTCTTAAACACCCAAAGGGATGACTTACATTTGGGATGATAATAGAAAAGACCCCATATGTTGCTCGATTGAGGACGAAAATCTACATCCTTCATTTTGTGCTACAAAGTGGACCCAAAATTTGTGTAGGAATTTATTTTAGTATTATTATTTATTTTATATGAAATGAAAAAATATTATGGAGTGAATTATAATGGTGAATTTCAAATAGAAGGCAAAACCATAAAAAATAGTATATACCACATACCATATCCCAATAGTATAAATCATGTCTACTCTCAGCCATTGGATTGGTCTAGTGTAGAATAATATAGAATAACTGAAAAATAAAAAAATGTTCACATGAGCTCAAAAAAAACACTGATAATAGAATGAATAACAATAAAATGTTTTAAGTGAATTGAGATATTATTAGTGGTGATTGAATGTGATAGATAGTAGTCCAATTAGAGTTAGGATGGAAAAACAACACCAATACCTCAATTTTTTCCTAGTATATCTAAAATATAATATGGATAGGATATAAAACCACTAGAAATGATAATAAAGGCATGTTATTTAAAAATATAAAGGGTAAAAAATTTAATTCAAAACATTTTAAGAGGATGTAGTGTTTGGTCAAACAATGTGGCCAAACCGTGAACCAATTGTGCACACCCCACTATCAATTTAGGACACCCTTCATAGCATACATCACACATCTATTCAAAGTATGCATTACAAATGTGTACCCTCTATCTCAACTAAGAATTATTGAATCCCCCCATTCACCATTTAGATAAATGGTAGGGCACCTTTATAAGTTTGAAGAATTAGAGGTGAATAAATAACCCTTACCATGAACTAATAGCGAGCCTAAATTATTTATCGTATAACATCGAGCCCTGTGATTCAAATAATCCTGAGACACTAAAAAATTTACCACCATGCAGGTAAATTAGCCTCCCTCTATCACCTTCCATCCTATAGATGATTAATCATCCATAGTAACCTTACTATAGTAACTAACCTACCGTAGAGAGACTTCTTGCTCTGGTCCACAATATGGATAAAATTCTCCTCAATGGTCACATTTATAACCAAATTGCTGTTATAGATTTTAATGATAGGAGATAGATCCCCGATAGTACTGATGAAACCACGAATCCTAGAAGAATTTGTGCATAGATCGATTCCTATAAGGTTTCTTTATCTGAAAAGAAATTAGAAAGGCTTTATCGGTATCCTCAAAAGTTCCAAAAAAATGTGCTGAAATATTCCCTTTTATTCTATAGTATTGATACAGAAGTCTTGGAAAAGATATAAGGAAATCTGACACCACAACTTATACTCTAGTGGTCGATGGTCAGGATCAATCTATAGCTTTTTCCTATACTAAGATGTATAAATTTTCACGTGAATCAACTAAACGAACTCCGATGTCTCCTAAAAGAGATGAGGATCAAATAGTAATTCCCCACCTATCCTTAACCATCTAAATGGTGAACTGCCTATCCTACTGTACATGACCTCATACAAAACCATATATATGATCTACTAGAAGATATTACCGTAGGAGAACTTTCTGAAATTTAAATGCTTATCCTAATAACCACCAAAATCGAGGATGCATGCTTAGAGGATGTCCAATAATACTTGTATCTCCCATTCTGACTGACCTTCCATAATTTCCTTGCACAAGTACCACACATCATTTCATTAGGATGGTTTGTCACATGACCTCAAGAATGCCACCGGATATGCTAGAGGAAGCCGACTAGTAGTGATGTTCAAATATAATTTATAGAGATACTATAAAATCTATATCTGAATAATAATCTAGTGAAAATAAAAAATAAAAACCAAATTATGATATAACATAACATAAATATACATGTTTCACAAGATGGATAAAACGGGATGTAAAACATAAATACTAAATAGTATAAATTCAATGATAACTTATATTCCAAGTGATAAAATTCCACAAAAATGTAAAGACAATAATTATTCCAAATAGATTTATGAACCTTATTTGGTTCTATTATCCATGATCCATCCTAAATCAGAAATATTACATTGGTCCTTTTCCATTATCCTATCCACCAACCATGAAATCAATTCGGGTACTAATCAAGAATCCTGAATAAGGTTTGAGTAAAACTCAATAATTCATAACCAATGGAGTCTAAAGTAGCATTCAGTGAATAAATTGTATACATTTATATAAATAATAAAATAAAATAAATAAACTAAATAGCTTCCAATATTCCAACATTCATTATTTAACCACATAACATCCCTGATTCTGAGGTCACCCAAAAAATATTATATATCTGAATATTATTGTTACCATCCCTAATTTATTTTTGAATTCCAATGTTAGAATTAAAATTTCATAATTTAATGACAATGTTAACATTCATATTTTATAATTCATCAGTGAATTCCATTGTTTCCATTCCTAATTTCCCAAATTAAATTACCATCTTACTATTCATAATTTTATAATTTAATTTCAATGTTAACATTAATATTATTAATTCATGAAGGAATTTACATTTCACCATTCATTGATACATAATTAAAACAATAAATAATTAATCATATCAATATAATTACTAATTGAATAATTATTTAATCATAACAATATTATTATTAATTAACTAATTTGTTCATAACATAATTCCCCTAAATTAATTACAAAATTAATTAAGGAAATAACCCCACTACTTGTTTCCAAAATGAACTAATCTACAACCATAAACTTAATATCCTATAATTAATGTAACAAATAAATATTCAATACACAATAAAATATCTTGATATTTGACCCAATATATATTTATCCCCAAATACCAATTCCTACTCTAAATATCTCGAAAATTAACTTAAAAATCAATTACCTCAAAAAAAACTCAATATATACTTATTAATTCAATAATTAATATTCTCTAAATCTATAATCCCTAAATTCTGAATTTCACAATTTACCTCAATTAATTATTTCAATGAAGAAATAAATTTATAATGATCTAATATAAATTCTAAATCTAAATACACATATTTTAAATCAAGTCATGGGGATTTGAATTATAGACCCCTACCGCAATTCCTAGATGAACGATCACCCAATTGAAATCAAAAAAATTAACAGAATAACGATATAGAGTATGATCTGGATCGAAAACATTAATCCAAGATCAATGAAATAAATATCCCTTGAATATATATATATATATATATATAACCACTAAATAGGGGTTAAAATATTTAAAATAAAGAGAGAATAACTTGAGAAGAATGGAAAACCACCTTGGATTAGATTCAAAACATGATTTTCTGTCTGAAATAATAAACCATGGAACTCCAAACAAATATACTATATCCTGAGCATAAAAATCTCCCAGTAGCTCCACTACGAAAGTCTTTTCAATAGGTAAGAAGTGTTCTACCTTCTTCAGTATATCCACAATTACCAAAATAGAATCATTCTTCTAAGGAATCCATGATAAACCCACCATGAAATCCTTGATGGAACCATTCAACATCCATTCCAGAATGAACAAAGGCAGTAGAAACACAACTAGTCATTGATGCATAGCCTTCAATTATTGGAAGGTGGGGAAATCATGTCAAGAACCTATATATTTACCTTTTCATGGTTGGAAACCGAAATTGTAATCATAGTTCATGGTGAAATCTAGTAAAACATGGATGTACCACCAACATTGAGGCATGAAAATTCCAAGTCATATCCTCTTTTATTCTCATAGAAGGAATAGAAAAATTACTATCATAGTTGACTAAATATATATGGACAAATTCAGATGGTTTATATCAACCATTAATGATTTACCTCTAGGTTACACCCTATGGATCCTCATATTGTCTATCCCGAATCCATATCATGATTTTAACATCCATTGTAACTAATACAAAATTCATATGATTCTGACTCCCCTAAACTAAATCATGTATCTCCGCTATCAAGATTTTCATTTTCCACTAATCACTAGACTCCCGCACTACCTGTGCTTGTGTCTTACTACATAATAAATCTAAAACATTATTTCTTTTACCAAGAATATATTATATATAAAAATCAAATGTACTCATATAATCAGCCACCTACATTACTAGAGATTAAAATATAATTTCAAAAATATATATTTTATTATCATAATATTATTAAACATATTAAACTTGTCTACTATAATATAATTCAACCGACACATTAAATCATAAACCCTAGTTGAAAATTCAAAGTTAGGCATAAGGTAGTTTTATTCATGTGGACACAATTGTTGTGACCCAAATGCGACAACATGATCTCCCTAAATCAACACAACTCCAAGACCTAACCCTAAAGAAGAAAAAACATTGTGAACATGTCAACTTGTTTTGGAAGGGTCAATACTTGTTCGGATGTCAACCACATAATCGTCTCCTAGATGGAATTATCTTATTTTTCAGGTTCATCAAACTTTATTCCATTTTTTTCAATCATGAATGTATTTTTTTTAATAGAAAATGTATCAGTAGAATATTTTATAAGTAAAAATAATTTTAGAGACCTATGTACATTGAAAAAATTCGTCTGATTCTCCAAAAAACCACTACATGAACATTATATGGGTATATAGACACTTCCTTAGTGATAATGTTCCCAAGAAGTGTACCTGATCAATACAAAACTGAAAATTTGTTAGGATTCTGTATAACCAATGCTCCCTCAATGTACCCAAGATGATGTAATTATGTTGGGCATTACTGTCATGAGTCCTATAGTACAACAAGTTTTCAACCACAAATAGAAAAAAAATGATCCAAATACGTATTTAATATTTTTTTCATAAAGACTATAAACATTGGTGGTTCGTTCTTCAGCCCAAATGATGTTATGAATAAATCATATAGGCAACAAATACATTTTAAATCATTCTTCAATATATATTAAGGTCAAAATCTCAAATAATCTTACCATGATCTCAAGTCAATATAATAAATAAATAAAATCACAACAAATAGTAAAAAAAGTCATCGATAAGTGTAAAAGGATATTGGTTCTTCACTATCATCCAATTAAACTTTTGATAATGAAAACATATGTGTAGAGTTTCATCAACAATCACATAAAACAAGTCTCGTGAGCCCCAAGGTGACATACTTGGTCATAAAAATTCACTATCCTCCAACTCCTCCAACTGATTATTGAGCTCATGATGCTTTATCAGTGCTATTTTTCATGGTAGAATTGAGAATTAATCATACCCCAAAATGATATAAACAGAAAATTACATAACTCTCTCATTTTTAAGCCCTAATATGACTTCAATAAACCCATCCCGAAACCAATCCACTATAAGGGGAATGGAATCATAAATTAAACCTTTATCTTCTTGAAATAGAATAGAAACCATGTCTTTGAGCTATCATTGTTTTTGAGTGATTACCATTGCTTGGTAGGCTTGGATATCGAACTCCCAATGATTAAAATAGTTATCACCCTTTGGAGATGTAATCGTTACACTCTTTTTATATCTGTCATTTTGGTATTGGTGTGATACTAACCAATCCATTACAAGAATCAAGTCAATGACTGATATTTCTAGTCTGTAAATATTCCATAAAAATTGGTACTCCCAAATATTTAGAAAACAGATCTTTCGTAATAAATTTATCTAGACATTACTCCCAATGGTGTATCTCTATTTAAAACCCTACACATGAACTCCACCACCAAGAAAAAAACAATCACATTTTCATCATAAATAACGGAATGAGAGGCACTTGTATCAAATAAGGAATTTTATAATGTATAATATCTAAGAATAGTAACACTAACTATTGATGGTCTAGCCTCAGTATCCATGATTTTAGGCTAAGCTATGTGAAACATTCCTTCCCCGACACCATATGATGAATTATCACTCCCCTAAGCTATAACACCCTATTGATATGGGAGCTCTAGGACATAAGTATTATTTCTTCCACTGCTACCTCCATAACCTATATATCGTTATACCATATCCTGATATAGTAGAGAAGACACCCTTCCTACACTCTCATTCTTCTAATCTCAGCCCTTAACTCTATTATATCATTGGGTCCAGTATATCATTTGTAGATCTCCCAAATTTTAACACGTGGGTCACATTACTAGTGTTGAAGGGAACTGTCTCTAGAGGTGACATGACTTACCACACTGGTGATAGAAAACATGTATAAGGTCATGTGTAACTGACCCTTCCCTTTGCCACTCATCTAGAAATCACCCCAACTAACATTCTCAATGAGATGCTTCCTACTCTTAGAAGTCATACCACCAAACCATCCAGTAAAAACTATTTATCTTTCACTATATTTATCTTTAGGTTCCCTCACCTATGAGATCCTAATACACTACCTATTCAAAATTATTTAACTGAAATAGGGTAATTTGGGACTTAAACTCACATGTAATATCATCGGAAAACACCTCTTCATAGCTATCGCATCCCTTTACAGCACTAGAGAAAAAATGAAAATCAGTAATGTTTATTACATACTCCATCATAGATATACACCCTTGAGTCATCCTTCTGGATAGAGATTATTTCTCATACCTAACCATATCTAGACAGAAGTTCTCCAGGAACATGTACAAGAAGTCTATTTATAAAATTCCATAATCATGTCCAGTCTACACATCAATGTACTAGTAGTGCTTCATTGATCATTATAGTAAATAAGTAGAAAACCTAACCCTCTTCGTAGTTGGATTTTTAATATTTTTATGTATCATCTTGATAGTGTTAAACTAGAACTCAACTCATTCGTGTCCACTAACTCCAATATAGTTTTGAGGGTGATTCCACTGAAACACCTTCATTAGATCTGACATACTCTTCACATCCCCCGTAGAAATATTATCATGAATTGTATGATGCAAGGAACATTCTCTCTGAGCTACTCCAAAATATTATTACCACACACAATTGCTTCCAAACGTCCCATTGATAATATATCCTCTGTAAACAAATCCTTCAATCATACCCTCAATAAAAATCATCATCAATGAATATATCTACACTTCCAAACAAACACAGGAGGACACATTTCACAACATTAATATATTTAAGGGAAACAAAATATGACACAACAAGTCATTTCCACATACCACACCAAAAGGTCAAAACCAAGGAAATAACACTACCCATAACCATCCTCAACCTTTGTATTTGATTAAAAAAGGTAAATATTTCCATAATCATGTTTCTCATTATAAAACCATTATTCTAATGTTATATCATTTTTTTAAAATTCTCACTTTCACCTTTTGAACATTCTCATTTCAATTTCACAAGCACGAAATAATAGTTCTTGAATTACCCATAATCATTTTTTTCCATGAAAGCTTAAAATGACACATGTAAATTTTTTTCCTAATTACGTAGGATAATTAATGAATTCTCATTTTTAAATACATACAAGTATATGGGTCAATTATTAAAAAATATCATAAGAAATAATCACAATACATCAAAATTGTGTATCCCATGGTGAAATAATATTCAACTGTAACATGAAATAATAATAAAAACAACCCCACCCTAGGTACATAGGTTCTCTCTAGTAGATAGATTAACATCTTACATAAATGAGATAATATACATGTCCCAAATTTTCCTAATCTAATTTTTACCTTTCCCAAATGATAATAAATAAGAAAAATAATTGAAACAAATGGGATCTGATACCACTATGTAACATCCCATCCAAGGTTCCACACACCAATGCTCTGGGACAGTTTGTCACATTACCTCATGCACACCTCCTCATATGTAATATGCTTCTCACTAGAATTGAAGCACTAATATTAGTAATGAGGAGGCTATAACATATTTATCATAATAATACACAAGAATAAATAAATAATAACAAACAAATATTGATATAACAAAACCTGAATAAACCTATATGACAAGATAACCAAAAATGTAAATATAATGTCAAAAATAAATTAAAAATATTCAAAGATAATTAATATTCTTAGTGATAGAATGCAACAAAAAAATATAAGACGATAAAAACTCCCAAAAATCTCATAAACCACATATATTTCCCTTATCCATGGTCCATCCCAACCCGACCACATAAAATAGAGGCTTTACAATTATCATGTCCTACAGTCATGAAATCTATATGGGTACTAGTTTGGAAACCCATGTAGACTGTGATTATAACTCAGTAATCCACCACCAAGAGTGTCTAAAACAAGATATAATCACTATGATTTATGCAGTTGTATACATAACTAAATACAAGTAATAAATTAAATAATAGAAATTATTTAACTTTTTTTATTTAACCACTAATACCCTCATGTTCCGAATCACTCATAAATAATATCATATATCTGAATGTCATTATTACCTTAAAAAATACATAATTGAATTATAATGTAACCATTCATATTTTTATAATTGAATTACTATATTAGCTTTAATATTTCGTAATTTGATTCCATTTTTAAAATTCATATTTTATATAGAAATTCATTTATTACCCTTCATATTTCAAAATTCATGAAAGAATTCCATTGTTACAGTTCATAATTTCATAATTTAATGACCATGTTACAATTCATTATTTTTAAAATTTAATGACCATTTTAACATTGATATATATTATACATGACTGAACTATCATGTTACAATTGATCAACAAATAATTAATTCATTAATTAGTTAATAATATCAATCTCATTAATAATTACACAATTATTTAATGATCTATATATCATTACTAATTTAAAAATTAGTACATCACACAATCCAACTTAATTAAGTTCCAAATTAATTAAACACACAATCCCATTAATTAATTTAGAACATAATTAATCAATAACCTCAAAATTAAAATCATACTATTATTTTAACAATTAGTTATTCAATTCCAAATCAATTATCCTAATAATTAAAATAAAAATTAATTATCCCAAAATACCAAATCCTAATCATAATATCTCAAAAATTACTTAAACAATTAATTATCTCAAATAAATAAATTCAGTATCTAATAACTAATTAAACAATTAAATATCACTAAATCTATAGTCCCAAAATCCACAATTTCACATTTTTCCTAATTAGGTAAATTAAATAAATTATATCATTCATTCAATAACTCAGTTTCTAATAATATAAATAAAATTATAAACTTAACTAGACATATTTTCAATCAATACTTTGGTATTTACATTATAGACCACCTACATCAATTCATTGACAAACGATCACCGAATAGAAATCAAAAAATATTAATTAAATAACAATGTTGGGAATGATTTTGATATAAAAATAAAACAAATATCAAACCAATAATTATTCCATAAATCATGATATAGTTAAAAAAATTATAACTTCACATTACAAAATAGAGAAGAATCAGAGATGAATTGGAATGAAACTAGGAAGAGATTCACTTACTCGGAGAGGTGCATATCTACATTCCACGCTTCGAAAAGCAATGAATAGTGGTATAAGGGAATTTGAAACCCTCCAAGAGGATATGGAGTTGAGGGAAGAAGATTATGGGGGGATCTAGGGTGTTATGGGAAATTTGACAGGGGTTTGAGAGTTTCTTTAATAATATTTTGGGGATTAATGTCTCGTACACACAATTTATTTCCTGGGGAGCATGGTTTTTGATAACCATGAAACATAACTCTACACATCATCTAGGGGTTGAATTGTTTCCCATTTTATAATGATGTTTTTGAAAAACCATATTCCTACTATGAAAATCCCAAATATCAAGGTTTTCACATATAGGTCGGCCAAAGTACACAATTTGGGAAAACCATTATCCCTTTTTTGAAATTTCCTATTTCTTTAATTTTTAAAATATTTCCACAAAAAATTACAATTTTAAAATGAAATATTTTCATGAAAACATAACGAAAAATAATAACTAAAAATAATCTCCTAAATTGTATATAAATTTTTAGATATTACATGTCAGTTTGAGGGTTAATGTATTCTCTGAAAAGAACCTGTATACCCAATGAATGTTGTAACACCTTCTAGAACATCAGATTTAAATAATAATCCCTACAAGATACAATAATACACAGGTCCATATCTAGATGAATAATCATGGGGATATACGATCACACAATATCATCCATTGAGAATGACTTCCCGATATATATATATGAAGTGAGATAACATTGTAAGCTAGTTTAGGATCACCCATACTGTATCACTACCTTGAGAGGATCTCCATAAGATAGTCGAAAAATATATAGTTAATAAAACCCATTAATACTATGTAATAGGAAATGGAGGAAAATACATCCTCTTCACTGGTGATATACCTTCAGCTATTGATGGGTGGAGCACCACATAACAAAACCATATTTTTAAAATTTCATTACGGACCACAAATTTTAGCAATTTTATTCACAAAAACATCATAGTAATACTGGGATTTACAACCCATATTCACGAATTAGACTCTCTGATCAATTATATTGAGATGTCTATAAGAACTCAGATGCATACATGGGTGGACAATATCACATCTTTATCAGTGATCCATCATGGTAGTGGATTATTTCCGTAAAAACACACCTTTTGGACCAAGCCATCAGGGTATAATAGGTTCCACATTTATTTCATATCCATAAGTGAATAGGTTTTTGATAACTATGAATGTATAGACTATCCAAGATGACACTAATCCAATATATGAATCCCAATAAACAGAGCCACATGTTTCCACTCATCACTAGACTCTTGAACATTTTATTACTCAGTCATTCATCTTAGAGAATCTACTATAGTTGTGTCCATAAAATGAAAATATGTAATATAAAAATTAAATTATTGCAGTTATTCATCCCACATTCCCATGACAAAGATTAATTGATTTTGTGTAAAAATGGAACATAGGATTTTGTTTTTTCAATATACCAAAAAATTAACTCCTAGTAAGGAATTATTCCAAAAAACAATGATTGAAATATAGTTGATAATTCGATATCATCTATTGGTTAAGTACTCTAATTTGGTGTCAACTAATTATACCCATACACAACAACATGGCCATCCTATGCCATATCTTCTCCTAGGTTGATACATAATTTATCATAATAGGTTGTATATATTCTTCTTGACATAGGATGAATCTAGATCATTACTAAAGTCAGTCTCCTTTTCAGTACCTAAAAACCATTATAATAGGATTCTAACCATAAAAACAATACACATTATTTATTCAAGAATGTAAGATGTTATTTTAGCTTTTAAAAGTCATGAATAAGATATTATAGTATCAAACTAGTCCTAAGAATCAATGTATGTAAAAAAAATAATGGGACTCTCCCCGATAACAATATCTCTCACCTTCTCTAGTTCAACTGATACTCCACCCTATGAGATGATGTGATCGGTGATGTGGACACTATCGATCCAGAAATGTAATGTAGTTATATTATAAAACATTATGATATCTCATAGAGTATTAAAACTACTCTTAATATGTTTGTAAGTGTTATTTTGTGTATAATAAAACCCTATAACGTCATCAATGAATACTACAACAAATGAAGAGAAAAATTAGTGCAAATGGATTCATTAGAGCCATGTAAATTTTGGAACATTCATGAAACTAAACAAAATAACTAAATACTAAAAAATACCACACCTAGAATGGAATTTTGAATGAGGTATGTCTAAGGGTCTAACACAAACCTAGAGTTACCCTATTCTAAAATTTTTCATTGAGAAAACCATATCTCCTCAACGAAGATAAAAGAGTACATATATATAAGGAAAATGACATGGCTTCTTCATAGTAAGGTGATACAAAATACACTAATACATAGACTTCCTCCTTATTCCAACTAATATCATTTTGAAAAGGACCAGTGAACCCAAGGATAAATTATTGGTCCATATATAACCCTTAGCTTCTATGTCCTTTAACTATCCCTTGATCTCCTACAACTCAGTAGTGGCTAACCTATAATGGGGAGTGGTCAATAGTGCTGCTCCTAAAACAAGATCAATAGATAAATCCCCCACTTGCCTAGGAGGTAAAATAGATATGTAATCTAAGAATAAATCCTAGAAATTATCTACAATAAGATTGAATTAATACTGATATATTCTATCTCCATCTATGTTAAGGTCACATATTAGGTCCATCACATCACTCACTCCATGATTCTCCAGTCTAGACCTGCATATCCCAACATTGAATTTATCCTTGTGAATATATGTACCAATCAATGGTTATGTGAAAGACATCAAATGCAATAGATTTATATATTTTTAGGATAAGGTAATAATCAATCAATCATGAGAATAATGTCCTAAAAAGACATCTCAATGATGTTGATGTCCCATTAAAAATGAAAACTACCTATCTCAAGGGGACACTACGTACAATTTCATAAACTCTAGTATTGGATAATTAATGGTGTGTCAAGGGTCAATACCCCAACAAATTATTGAATTTCAAGATAGAGGATTATCTCAATGGCCACAAATATAAGAAAATTTGAACTTATTTTCTCTAACAAAATAGATATCAATTAATATGATAATAATATTTGTAAACGAACTATAGATGTTGTGTGACATTGATCTCCCAGAACATTTGTCCCTACATAAACCTAGGTTATTCAATGATACAATGAAAAAAATTACTTTATTTATTAGGCCCACTATGTTTATTGTAAACAACTAGTTTCTATCTCTGCAATCTATGACCACCTCCTTAGACTGACTGACTAGTAGCACTCCAGCTCCCTACCTATCATAGAGCTACTAATCCCACATTAGCTCCATGATTCAGTGATGAATCTATATCACTAAACATTAGAGGGATGATTGTTCAAAACATATATTAATGAACCATCCTTCCCTAGTATCGTAACTCAATGGTAGCCCTCCCACACAATGTTTTTAAATGTCCTCACATTCTTCACTAATGAATAACCAAAAAATTTATATTGTGTTCACTCTGACTAGAACTTTCCTAATTTGAGGTCTTCAAGTAGTGCTTCCATGAAGCAGATACTACAATACATGGTTGATAAATTGGTCAACTCTTATTTATACCTCAAAAGTATATTATTTATCACTCAGTAAAAGGAGACTAGTTTATTATATAATACACATTAGTAAACTAAAATATTATTACATAATAATGAATATGTATCATGAACCAATCCTATAAACATATCCCTTTTGATGGATACTCAGAAATATAGATATGCTAAAAGTACTAAAGCTCTATCAAGGAATCTCAAAATTCCATAATAGTCATCGGAATCCTCTATAGGTTTATAAACTCCTTAGCATGATCATCACTCAAGGTCTCGGGGAAGGAGTAGTCGTTGAAGAATATATATAATCTAACCCATTTCATACCCTTGTGGTGATCTTCCTAGTTGATAACATCCATCCACCACTTAGTAGAATCTCAATGAATATATGTAGTGATCTTCACACTCAAATCATGAGGTTTATCAATGTACTTAAAGATAGTTACAGTGTAGTCAAATTAAGACTCAATATCATGGGTTCATTCATACCTAGAAAATGAAGGATGATGATACTTTTAAAACTCCGGGTTCATCTCTTCCATGAAATATACTAGCAGAGTACCTACCTATATATTATACATATTCCATTAAAACTACACATTAAACTAGCTGATACCAACCCTATTAGGAATATAAAGTTGTTCACTAGGTAGAACAACTAGATGTATCAAAAATATCATTATTCCCTCCACCATCATAGGATGGTTGTCACAAACCTCTTGGTGCATGACTCAAGGACCACATGGTGGAATTACACTAAAAAATCAAATCAAATTCCTTATAGAGGATTTATGAACTATATCATTAATGAAATTTATTTGATATATACCAAAATTATTATAAAAGAGTCACAAACCAATATCTGTTTCAAAATCCATGTATAGGTGATAGAAATGATCATAAATACCATAATAGACAATGCCTAGTACCTAGTACTATGGATGGGTTTATGTTAAGCTATGTGTTTCTCTCTAATGATCCTAATATATAAACATTTAATTTCATGTTATAGAAGAACAAAACCTTTATATTGAAATTGGTAACTAAATTTAATGATAACTATGTTATGAAACCTTTTCATACCATGAACACATCATTACCACCTTGCATGAAACATTTACATATATCACGAGTCTCTAATAATCTACACAATGTCAAAGAACTCTCAACTTCTGCACAATGTTACAAAACTCCCATTTTCTATATTATATATAATTTTATATTTTCTACATGTAACAAGATATTTATGTGGTTAATGGGATTAAGAATGAATATTACAAAAATATTATTATCTTAAGACCACTGATATTCTAAAGGGGTTAAGCTAGACAATTGATAGGGGGACCCAAATATTTATAGGCTATTATTATAACATGATACATCCTTTAACACCTTCCACAACTCAAAAAACATTCAGCTTGTTCTGAAATTTTTTTTTGATATCTCCATTAGCATGAAAGATCTATCACTATTTCACATATGCACACAACTCTTCGTCTGTTGTATAACACATACTATCTCACAATTTTAGATATTTCACTCAATTAATTACATTTTTTTATTTTGAAGTGTTGGACCTGATACATAACATATATGAAACATTATGAGACACACTCACCCTTGAACACAACATTTCTCATAAAAAATAATTCATTTTCAAAAACACCTTTTTTCATCATATAAATCATAGACCAAAGCATTTCAAAAAAAGGGAAACAATTACAGCGTGTACACATAATAACCTATACTTATTCCATAACAATCATTATTTAATCATGGATTTTGTCAATAACCCTTGTCATAAATATCTATGGTAGTATAAAATGGCCATGAAGTCCATATTTTTCAACAAATATAGTCAACCCAAAAAAACAACAATGTTACGTTGGGGGATTGTTTCCCAACATGTATTTAAAATAAACTAATTTTTTAGTATATGTAACCACATATTCATTAATCAAATATGTGATCATTGGTATGTTAAGCTGACATCATCAACCTAAACAAGAAAACTACAATTAGATTGAGGATAAAGAATTAATAATAATTTATTCCAAACCTTATTTCTTATAGTAGTGTTATTTTCATAATACATATTTCTAACAAGGAATAGAAAACACACATCCTATAGTCAAGCAATGCAGTCAAAATTGAAATGCATAATGAAATACATTTTAGTACTATAAGGTTCCTAGAATGATGAATGATTAATGATTTCAGCCTGGATTGGTCCAAGGATAAAATAAAATCCATTTTCATGATAATAATAATAATAATAATAACATCATATATGTTGTGAATCACACAATTGTTGAATCAAAACAACTATAACATTCCTAATCTAGAATTACATATCCCATCCCATGAAATATGGAGTTTTCAAAATACGTGTGTTATGAACTCATAAGAATGGGAAAATTATGAAAATTTGGCACATTTTAGTCTCCTTTCTAGCATCCAAAAAATGAAATTATATAAAATGAATCTTTTGATACCTATTTTTTATTTCCTATACCTAGTTTACACATAAGTAATTGAACCTAATTGACTACAAGGACTCAGGTGCACCACACCATACCCAAATACTAAAAGCTAGGAACCATGAATGTGGTTGTACAATGGGGAGACTATACCGTCATTAATAGTGTAGCATAGTGGTGTAATAAATTGATAATTATAGAATCATAATACATGAATACTTGTACATCATAATTAAAACATTCATGAAAAAATAATAAAAACCAGTTAATAGTAACATCTAGTACCATATAAAAAATTATGTAATTTCATCTATCTAAAAAAATGAAATAGGAAATATATAATTGGTTCACATATATACATGAATATCCAGTGAAACCCAAAAGGCCAGAAAGACTATCTAAAGGTAGAATCATAATTCTAATATTGATCAATTTCTCCTCTACTCCCATGCTACAATCAATCGAACATCATTAATTTCATAAACCATGATCAATTGGTAATAAGGTGACCCAAATAAGTAAACATAATTTATTTAGTTTTTATAATTTGTTTTATATATAATGAAGAAAGGATAGGGATTGTGTCACAATAGAAATAGTAAACTAAACAAAAAATAAGGGAAATTTATAATGAACCTGCCTTATACGTGGTTTAAAGAACCTATCTAGTATTAGCCTTTGGATTGGTCAATATAAGAGGAAACCAAAATAATAGACATGAATATTAAAAATTGGGAATATTATATCACCCAAAAATATAAAAATTAATATAAATAAAAACAATATAATAAACTAAGGAAACATATATCTTATTGGTGGTGATAAAATGTGATAGATAACTGTCCAATTAGATTCTTAGAATAGATGAAACATGAAAGGATACCTTTATGCATAAAGTAGATCAAATTTGAGGAAGATATGCTATGAATCTTACTGAAAAATATGGACGCGGAGGATTATTTTAAAATATATTTGATCCAAAATGAAATTTTCCTCTGTTTAGGTGTTCGTAAGGATTGGATTCATTGTTGGACCATAAATTCATCAACCACGAGAACCAAACTGCTGATGGAGAACACCCTGCATGACCTATAACACAATTTTAGAAAAACTATTTATACCCCATGGGAACTATCTATTTTAACCGCAGGTTGTTATTCCCTGTTGAAGTGTTTAAAAAACCATCTGGAAAACTTATAAGGCCCCACAGTTTAAAGTGGAATGTTATCACTAACCATTCTCTAATACGTGCCTCACTTATTTTCTCCATAACACAATGTTTTAGGCTTTTAAAAGGCATAAGAAAATATCAATTTCACCCATACTATATTAGATATGTTTATATGCAATAAATATTGGATCCAAACTGAAACTAAAAGTTTATATACCTCATAAAAAACAATGATATTTTAATTTTATATTGTCTAAAGAAATGTTGTTTTTTAGAATAGATTAAACTGACCTCCAAGATTTATTGATGTTTGTAAAATCTTCCATGATTCTCAATAGAAGAAATATCACCTAGATCCTTTTTGGGTAATTAATTGGGGCCATGTTACTCTTGTAGTATATAAAATGTTTATCCCTGAACCTGTTAATATTTTGGATTAATATGATAGATAATTATGATTCACATACATTTCTATTTTAACATTATAATGGAATCATCGTAATATTATATAAGAAAAATGGAATGGATGGATTCTTATATGATATATGTTTCTGGATCTTTTCAATGATGAAAAATACTTATAACTTTTGAATAATGAAAATATAAATGCTGTGTAGAATTTAGAATACTTTTTTTGTGGTACCCTATCATTTTATTGTTCTTTATTTATCTTTGGAGTAGTTGTGATAACTATATAGAGAATTTATGGGATATAAATATAATTAAAGGTGTAACATTTCTTTTGAAACTATTCATTTCATGAATATTTGTTCACACCATGATTTTTTTTGTGGTAGATACCTTGAATTAATTTATGGCGGGAATGAGTATTATTAGCAGGACAACTAAGACCATTATCAATTTGTGGCCAATTCAAGACATAAATTTAATTTTAAATTTCTAAGATCAAATTATGTGTTTTTAGGTGTATATTGAAACCTAAAAATTCATAATGTGAATAAAAAATTCACACATTGAATGGAGTTTAGTCTAATAGGTTTATTTTATTTCCATACCCTAACCTTATCATAAACCATTCTACCTTTTCATATGAACTCCAGCACCTCCATATATGATTTTGGAATATCCACTCCATCAAGAATCTGATTTCATAATATAATCATGCGTTGAATCTCATGAATAAAAATGTTAAAAAGTATTAGAAAGGGATATGAGGATCATCAATTTGTGTTAATTTTTTTAAATCTATCTGATATTTTTGAATCTGATTGGTTAGTTCCCATCATATTTGGGATGTAATTCAAAATCATTGATGTTTGTTTGATAAAATATTTATGATAATTCCAAAATTGGAGTTTATGAACTTTTTCTTATTCTTGAAATGTAATATCTTTTTATTTTAACTATTATTGGATAAATTGTTCATATATTATATTATACATTAGTGGAATTTTTTTATTTTATTTTTATATTAATCCTAGTAATTTTTTACTAATCTGAGAAATCCTAATTTTGGTTTTAGTGACATGTGGGAAAAGTAACATGGGGATCTTCTATTATTTCTTATTAAATTCCCCATATATATTCTCTTTGATGAAAATAGAGATATTATTGTCCATGTTATATTAAGGGGCCAAATTTGGTGATTTTCTATTTATCCTCCTTGATTTCACTATAATAATATGTATATGTGGACCTATGTTTTTTATTTAATGGTTTTATATAGCCCCATCATGGTTCTAGGATCTTCAACATCTTGAGTTATACTTTTCTATTTTATATAAATTTGTGGTTACAATGAAATTTTTAACTGTTTAACTATTTAATTCTAGGTTTTTTCACATTTATAACTAATAGGTTTTGGTTAATATTTCATTATAAATATTTCTCTATTTTTAGTACTTATTTTTCTCATTATATGATTATTGAGGGAGTTAGTATCTAATAGAAAACCATTCCACTATTTTTATGTGTTTAAATAAGTGTATATACTTTTTAAGTATACATTTAGTTGAATTTAATTATTTACTAATAAAGATGTTAGACATGGTATGGAATTGATATCAGCATATCACTAATGAAGTGATGATGAGGGTAGGTTTGAATTTATCTTCAACTTTATTATTTACGATTGTGCAACTGATGTGTAGTTTAAAATACATGTGTCCTTGGATTATCAAATTAACATATTTTTTATAAATTTGGATGAATTAGATTGAGTTAGAATTTAGGGTAAAATTTAATATATAAAAACATGTATTTCGGTTTTTCTATTATTTTTTATTCATAATATTTTTAGTTAGATGGTATTTGAATTAAAATATGGGAATACCGAAACCATCTAGCCTCTGATAATCTCATACATAGCATATTTGGGTAGACTTCTCCCAAGCTATCCAGTATGGGAGGATGTGAGTGTCCATATAATATGGGTTCCATGAGAAATCACAAAGGTGTAGAGTAGAGCCACCATGTTTTGAGGTATAGCGGAAGAAGATATAGATGGCATGGGGATGTTACATCAGGTAGTTGGAGAATTCCATGTAATCAATTTTGGTTAGCTGAAGTGGCACATTGTTATACAATTGAGAGAGAAACCATTTTAATTTTCAGTGTGGTACACGAGGATTAGTTAATATTTTTCCTTCTATATAAAATTCATGAATAACACCAGTTAACTGATGATGTTAAACCTCGTTGCTTGATCATCAATTGGGATATATTTTTTATCCATCTCATCAGAGTACTTCTATTTGTCAGGTTTTCTATAGTCCACAACAATGTTTCATCTAACTGAGCATTCCTATAATCAATTTATCATCCTAAAGACATAAATATGGTCACATCACCGTGAAACTACAATTTCCTAATGGAATAAATATAAGACCAATGAGATTTTGTGTTTTGTAAAATATCTTTATGATGATGGTGATTTTCATTATCACGTGAATGAGTATGAAATGAGTGATTATATGTTATTTAATTTAAACTATGTTAGTGGAGTTTTTTTATAAAATTCCCTCCATGAAAATTATTTATTTTATAATATTATCTCACATCTTAGAGTGATTATTGAATGAGAAACAATGTTGATGATTTACTCTAATTTCGTAACTTCCGAAATTCATGTAGTGTATCTGAATTTGTGATAACATAAAAATAATTTGAGTATTTGTGTGTTGTGTTGAGTTTTGAAAATTATTGTGGAAATCATGAAATATTTCATGACACTGTGTGTAATTGTTTATAAAAATAATAAATACATAAGTGGAGTCCCTTTTATTATATTATGTGATGGATCATATATACATTCATAAAGTGTTAGTCATGAGTGATGGAGTTTCGTGAGAATATATTAAGCTAGAGTTCATGGGAAGGAGTGGTCTATGTGACGACATATAAGGAGAGGGAAATATTATTTCACAAAGAAACATTGAAGGGTTGATGATCCATTTTCAAACACAAGCATTTCATAGTGAGTGTGCATACATTTTTTGCGAATGAAAACATTAGTGAAGGAAATTTACTTATAGGATACAAATTCAATTACATAAAGAAACATGAATGAAATAAATTTTTTTCATCTTAGAAAGTATTCATTTATTTTGTGGGTGAGGAAATAAATTTGAAGATGTGTATATGTACATTGATTATTTTATATTTGAGTTCACATGAAATAACAAAAGTACATAGAAATGTTTTTAGATTACCATGCAATGTTTTACTAATGCACGATGATTGATAATTAACATGCAATATAAATTTCATATATATACTGAATAGTGATTATTTATACTAAATAAATGAATTATTTCCAAATAAATATATTCATGTTGTCAGTGTACTAATATCAATCAAAATCATATGATTTCTAATGCGTAATGAGTGAGATATGGTAGTTTTTTATTAATTGCAGATGTTTATGAATATTGTACATTAGAAGATCGAGTGATCCTGTTTTTTATGTAGAAAAACTCTATCATGAGGATGAATAGATATATTATAAATATGATGGATATATTTCTCTAATGGGATTATATCTTGTCTGACGTATGATTAGTGGAATACTTCTATGGGACTCTAATGTAGAAGATTCCACTAGTGGGACTATAGAGTTGGATGGTGGGATACTTGGGACAGTATGGGAGGTAATAAAAAGATAATCATGTCCAACTTAGGAGTCTCTATGTTAGGTGGGAACAAGTAATCTCTAACAGGAACCAATATTTTTACACTACGGGACTCAGTGATGTTAGGAATGATACTTTGCTTTATTATAAAATCCATTATATATTAAAAATTATATAATCAGTTAGTTTAAATAGTTAAAATAATGAGTGGGGTTTCATATAAAACATTATAAAAATCCATGTGTATTGATATTTCATTTTTTTATTCAGGTTGGCAGAGTCCAAAAATTAAATAAAGGTTGATGATCCATTAATCATTAATAGTGGTTGGAAAAAAAATATAATTTTGTAAAAATAACATACCAATGATTACCTACACCAGAGTAGTACAAAATGGTCCATCGACACTCTAATAGGTATTGTAGAAATGGATAAACATCTTATATGATCTACCTTAGTCCCCAAATTTGTTTAATATATGTATATGAAGTTTTTATTTGAATTTTAATATCTAATTTGGTTTTCTTTGATAGAAAATTGATTTATAATATGTTTAATTTCCAACAAGGATTTCTCAAAAAAAAACCTTGAATTATTGAAATATATAGGAAGATATTTAAGAAGAAATTATATATATTAAAAACTAAATGTATTTGGAGTAATAATATATTTATAGTATCTATTAAATAATTTGATAATAATTAGTTTCATGATTATGGTTCAAGATGTGTTGAAGAAATTTTTATTGGAAAACATAGTTATTTTTACATAGAAGTGAACAATTTTCTGAAAAATGTTCCAACCATGATTTTTCATTAAATATTTTCATTTATCAAGGGACTATATGCAGAAAATTCATATCTTGATGTATTATTTTTGGGAATATAAATTTCCATTGAAATAAATATTCAAATATGGAAACTTTTTTCACATATTTTTAAAGCCAATGAATATACCATTTCACATCTCAATAAATACTTATCATATGTTGAAGAATAATTTCAATGAAATATTTGTGTGAAAAAAGTAACTAAGATGGTTCTTACATATGTGATTCCTACAAATAATGAATCTCATAATGATACCATGTGTATTACATAATCATAAGTTAAAATAATTGAAAAATATGAGAAATTCATCCATGTGGTAGAATGAAAATAATAGTATGCATTTCATTGAAATCAAGGATTCAATTTGGTTGAAGAGAAATTAAAAATATTTTTTGTGAGAAGGATATGATTGAGAAATTTTATATAGAATTTTTAAATGAATTATAGAATCATTACATAACGTATATGATTGTTAATGATGATTGGATAGAGGATAAGACAAAGATAATCAAATAGTTCAATGATTCTCAACAAGAGGTAAATCAAATTCATCATGTTCTAGTTTATAAAATGGAAAATCAATTGGTAAAAAACTAAAATTTATTGACGATGAGAGATATTTCCTCAATATGAAGTATTGTGAAATGGATGCCAATTGGATAAATCTAAAGGAAAATAAAAAAAGACATCATAGAATGAATGTGAATATATTGTGAAATCAATGGATTATCAAAATAACTCTCTAAATATTATATGTCTTGGGTTGGAGGTAATGTTCAGAAATAATGGTAAAATTTAAGAATTTTTTTTAAAAATATTTATATTATAATGTAATAAATGAATAATTCAAAAATGGTTCATATTTGACAAAATACTCATTCAACTATTAATAAGAGATTGATATTATCAAATGATAAATCTATTAAAAGCACATTGAAACAATTAAACCTTGTTCCAAATTGCCCGGGTTGGACCAATATTGTTTGATATTAATTTATAGTATTGAATAAATTTCTTGTTAAACAAGAATGAAGGATAATTATGATAATTCCACCATATCATCAATGTTGGTTTTTAAGAAGAGTGGAAATTATTGTTCCCTACAAGAAGGCAACTTACTTGATGATTGAATATCCATGATCAACTTCATCTGACAACTATTTTTCATTAAATTTTTTTAAATATATTTCTACAATATCCAACACTTATATCGAACATAAAATGTTAATGTCTTTGTGCACTCATCTATAATATAATGTAGTTCATCATCTAGCTAGATGCGGTTATGGGGTTTTATCCCACTTCCCAATTGAACCACCTCTTGTTTGATCCCTCATCTGCTGTTCTTCCACACCTCTCGGTGGATATACTCTTCTCCCTCATTCTTTCTCATAGTGCACCTATATAGATGAACACTCTTGTCATGCATTGTTGGATGGATAGAGGGTAGAAATCATGTCTAAGTAGTGGTGTGGAAATTTTACCCTAGATTGTGTGGGTCTACCCATATTTTTAATAAAATAAATTCTTATTTGAAAATTTTCAGTGCCAATATATTTACAACTAAAGAAAAAAAATCATTTCTTATATTTAGAATTAAACAATAAATTCAAAACACAACTAGTTATTCCTTTGTTATAATCATTGTGTCAGTTTGATAAACTAATGACACAAGTTTTTGAACTATTGGTGAGTTCCACAATCATCACAATAAAATATGTGGATAGTTTTACAAATATATCTATAATAATTTTAGTACCGGAATATTGACATCAACTACATATCAAGTCAATCATCCCTCTTAAAAAATTGAACTTCAACTCATTCGGATGTTCAATACCTCCCTTTAAATTTGTTTTTAGTAACAAAAAAACCCTCTATCTCAATACGTATGTTTTACATATTTCTGAATGAAACAATTATGCAATTGAATCACATATACAATAATGTGATCCATTAATATGTAATGAAGTGTGCATAGTTTTGAGTAAATGAGATAATATGGATCTTTATATATTATTATTTGAAGTTACAGTGACATATATTTATCTACATATAGATGATGAAACACCAAATAATGTATTTCATTCACTAAGAATGAATTTTATACAAGTTAAATGATATGTTATTCTAGTAGAATAATAACATTGAATATTATCTCTTAAACATTATATAACCATGCATTCACTATTGTACATTTCTGAGATAGATTCCCGGTTATTCCATGCATTAAAATGTGTTTTACGTCAAACATGTATGGATAATAGAGAAATTTCATTTTCATAGTTATTTTAAAAAATATTGTTAGTTTTATTTTATTAAGATGATCAAATATTTTTTTGTAACCCAAGGAAGAAACAATATGATGTTTTTTGAAAAATATTCGGTTTTTCATTCTATTATTATAGTGAGCTATAAGGGAAGTAGAATAATAAACTCATTCATAGGAGTATGCTAACACAAATTATATATAGTGTTGTTTATCACATTCATTGGTAGTCAAAGGCTTTTAGTTGCACTATGAAAGTGGAGAATTAGTTTATCTTAGTGGATCAAAGTATAAGAGAAGTTTTATATTTTAGTGGTAGCTTCTTTTTTATGCGATCATTCACATTGTGTTAATTTATTTCATTGAAAAAATATTATAATTTTAGTATAAATAAGGAATATATTATTTAAATATAAATAATACTGGTGGTATTCATATATAATATGGGAAATGATTCATACCCACACACCATGGTTTCCAGGTGATACTTGACCAACCATGTTTTTGTTGGTGATTGATTTATAGTAAAGAATATACGACATAGAGCACAATGAACATAAAAGTAACATAGTAAACCATAATGGGGGAGAACCTTATAATATAATGTGTTATATGATTCATTTTTTTCATGCACTTGGTTGAATTATTTTTGAAAAAGATAATATATAATCACTCAAACAGTTATAGAGGTTCAACTTATTAAAGAGGGAAAATGCTAACAAAATAATAATATTAAGATATGTTCCCACTGATTCACTCCCTCCCCCACTCAATTTAAATGTATGGTCCATTGGGAACTATAATTTCAATGTTTTGGCATACATACAATGTATTATAAGGTTAGTACCACCTTATTATTTTTTAATCCAAAAAATTATTGGAGGAATGTGACAAAAATTTTATATGACAAATGAAGATAATATTATATATTTAAAAGGATTATACTAAGTAAGTGCATCATACCACATGATTTGGTGAAATATGGAGAATATAAATGATCATTTTTCAATTGTAAATTTTTTTAGCACCAGTTTAGACAAGCTAAATGCATTATAAAGAATATATACAGAAATTTTAAAACTCTTATATGACATAATGGATTTTGAAGATATATACTTTGTGAATTCACTTGTTTTTTTATAAGTTTCCTAGACATGATACTACTATATTTTTCTGGAATTTCACCCCCATAGGGGATACCTATGTTAAAAAAATGGGTTTATGCATGAAAATGTTTTTATATTTTCATGATTTTAAGTGTGTTGGAAACTAAAAATTAGATGCATTCATCTTAATAGATAAAATTGTATGAATATTTATAGAGGATGTTGAAAGAGAAATGAATATATAAAATAGGTTCACTATTATTATCTCCCACTCTATGTGTAACTATGTGATCCATCATGAATGGTTAACTTGGCTTTTAATATTCCATGTGACATATATTACTACATAAATTAAATACAAGAACCCAATAATACTTTTGGTTCTTAACCATTTTCTATCAAAATAACCATGTACTCACCATTTATGGTAATCAATGACTCAATCCAATAAGGTGGAATGTATTGTATAATGATTTTTTTTCAAGACACATTATTACAATGTTGTTGGGAATTTGAGTAGTAATTACTTATGTCTTATGGAAAAGAACTAAAATATCAAAAAAAACAATTCAAATATAAAAAATTTCAAAAACATATTAAAATACAACATTCATTATTTTATAATATATAGAATTTAATTCCAACAATATATGTATAACATTTCAGGATTATCTTATCTTTTATAAATCCATCCAACTATGTACTTCATTGTAATATTTGAATCGAAATGAAAAAAAATATTAGTTTTTCAATGAATTTATAGGAAACAAATTATTGAATATGATACAAATAAATAAATGTACATTGGTAATGTAATGAATCATACATGTTTCCAATAGTCTAAAATGTTATCTAATGTGGGAAATAAGATGAGGAAAAAGATGTACTATATTTTGAAATATAATATATAGAACAAGAACCCATGGAGAACATGAATAATATCATACAAACCTCCCTAGATTCATATAAGAATAACTAAATAGTGTGCAAGTTAGATATACTGAAATATTATATTTTCCATTAAAATCTATATGTTTTAATAATAGCATATGAAGAAATATTTTCATCTACAAGGCCTTTATAGAATATTATGCTCATTTCCAAATGATTGTTTCAAATAGAATCCCTTAAATTTATCTTAACGCTATGGAAGCCTCTCATATAAAACTATAGTTATTTATTTATAGAGATCTAGGATATAGTTATTAAAACCTTGGAACTATTTGGGAAGAAATATAGTGAAAAAAGGTTTTTTTATTTCTATGTTTGATTTCAAATTATATTAAAAAATTTAATATATACAAACCAATTTTATAATTTACATTTTTATGATAAATGAATAAGGTTGAAAATAACATAGACACTTATAAATGACATATATAACAAGAATAAAATCATGGGTGCTGATTATTCCACTCTTCCCATTTACTAATTAGAATTTTATGAATAACCATTCACTATAATTACTTATTTCATAAAATATATTAATGTAAAAAACCTAGTGTGGTGGGGTTTGGTGTGTGTACATATGTGTAGTATTTGAATAATAATACATGCTATCTATTTTTCCTCATCATATAGAGGACCTAACATTCCTTATAATTATTAATATTAGGGATATAACATTTAAAATGAATTATAAAAGCTTTTAAATTTAGAGAATCAAAACAAATACATATTTTATTAAATGTTTCTAACTCAATTAAGGGATGGATTTTTCCTTTGAAAATGTAAAACATCAAGGATACATCATAAATATGAATATTATAATACATGTAAACATGACTAAAATGATCATAAGTAACTAGACCAGATGTTTCCCAAGATATCATGGATCACGTTGTGTGTGGGTAATATAGTAAATGCATCCATAATAATGAAATAAACATATGAATGTAGGTTATCAGTACCCAATATACATTTCATGAATTTTGAAATAAGTCATTAGGGATTTCTTCTATAAGTGACATTTTTTTGGAGGGGTTATACACACAAAATAAGTGAAATTATACATTTAATTACTTGCAAATATTGAAAACACTGAACATCCATAACTACTAATAGAGATAGATAGTGAGTGAAATAATTAACTCATATAAGAAATTGGAGAATGATGTATAATTTTTATATATAATATGTATCAGGTGTTTATAAAATTAATAGTAGATAATGAACAAGTGATATGGTGATTCTATTGATGTATTGATATATTATAATATAAAATTAAGTAATTGATTACCATTTAACCTTTAATGTATTGATACTCATCCATAATGTGAAATGAGAAAGAATGAAAAAAAAATTTTTGGTAATTTCATGTGAAAAAATAATCACTCTTGTGTGAGGTTTGAATGGTTTGTTTATTTTTATAATTATATTTATTATATTTTTGATTTAATGTTTTTGTTTCTTCTAATATCATTGCTTTTTATATAGTTTTATTTTATGAAAGAATATCCTTCCATCTTATTAGAGAGTGATTATTTTCAATGATTATATAGATTATTGTGATTTTATATTTCGTGCAGGTCCTGAGTGATATTCCTTAAGAAAAAAGTGATGGCTACTGATAATACAAGAATGAATAACACCCAATTTGAGATAATTTTGAGGGATTTTAATCCATATAAAAAGGAGAAAAATCTCATGGATACCAAATATTTTATAATCAATTTTCATAGTGCCTTTTAATTTACCTTCTACCAATCCATTATTCCAATTCATATTTCCATAAAACTTTTTATACTCCCGCAAAAAAACACAACTAATACCACTTGTTCTTTATCTCTTATCCTTATAGTGATTACATAATATTCAATCATTGCGTTTTTAACTTTCCATGTGAACTTATTAGATAATTTAATAACTAATGAATATGATTATGACCATTTTAATAAAAAAATTCTGAACATCAATAAAAATAAAAATCTTCCTTCCAATTTTGAAAAAAACATTCCTAGATTGAGTTTCAATTTGGAGTTATAAATTAAAACTTTTTCTTATATATTTTAGTCACCTTATATATCACATTCTAAAAAAATGAAATTCTCATTCTCCTTTAGAATTATACCATTATAAAAATATTCACATCATATTTCACCCCACTCAGATATCATAAACTTCATCTCATACACATCATCCTCAAAGTCCATGTTTATTTATTTCAATACCCATTAAGATATGTAGTCTAATTCTACTATTATGTTGCAGGTTTTTATATTAACCAACCTATATGAATTGATTTTAATGGGTGTCTCATAATTTTTTTTATGAACACAAAACAATTCTTTTATACATTGGAACCAATCCATTATAATTTGGATCATATAATTCTCTTGAATCACTGAATCATACCTATTGGTTGTCTTTATATAAACATTTTTATGATGGTGTTACAATCTTTATAAAAATTTGTAGAATCTACAAGTCATCATCAATTTATATTTTTATTTTATTTCAATAATGTGTTCGTAGATCATTAATAATTTACTATGGTATTAAAATCCTAAAAAATGATTGTACTAATAAATTACAAATGATTATATAAATCAATAATATCAGTTGTTTTTTCTCCCGTCAAACTATAATTATAATTAAGTTCATGATATATATAAAAATATACAAAATATATAAGACTTTTTCATTAATGATCTCAAAAAATTAATTTTTTGTTATTTGTTAATGGGACACTGAGGTATTATATATATTTTTACATTTTTTTATGAATTGTAATCTTTTGAATTTTCTTCAAAATGAAAGACTATATCATAATGAGTTATCTTGTATTTTAGATATTCTAATAATTTTATAGATATTATTTTGGGTTCTAAATAACCACCATATGACATGGTGTTGAAAAAGACTATTTTATAGGGTAATTCATTCAATGAAAACAACATCTAGTCATTTTGTTACTATAGTTTCTCTAATGGTGTGGATCATATTCAGCAATGGACATTGATTTATCTTTATGACTTACAATATGATATTTATTTTTTTATGTTGGAATTTATTATGAAATACCAAAATTAACCATGATAATAGACTATTCCATATAATATTCCATAAAAAATGAGTTATTCACAAGGCATGTGATAATTGTTGGGTTATATTTCTAAGTCTCTTGCCGTAGTTTTGTGGGGGTAGTTTACTATTGTAATATTCCACATGGTTTTAGGTTCCCCAATTAAAATTAATTTTAATATTTAAAACATTTAATAACAACATCAATCTCAAATTTTATTTTATAGAATCATCTATATTCATGAGTTATCTCAATGATTAATTTCATGAAAATAATGTTTCTCCCTAATTCCATAATCATGAACTGTATATTTTTCTACCACAAAAAAAATTATAATAAATTCATATTTAGTTGATTCAATGTTTTCTTTAGTTGAGTCTAATATCATTGTTACAGAATCTTTGATATAGATTTTGTTCCTTGGGTCCATTATAATAAGATATATCCCAATGAATAATATAAATAATTACCAATTAGTTAAAAAGGGGTTTTCCAAATTGGATATTGCATTGCTAGTGGATAAGTGAACATTCTATACAACACATAAAAATATTTCCCACATGAATAAAATAATATCCATAAATTATTGTATAAAATGGGAATTTTTTGAAATATATTACTAAAATCCATAACGGTCCTTTTTGAAAAACATACATGTTCCAAAAATGATGTAACATATTTTATACATGTGGTAACAGAAAAGGTATTAATGATTTATATATTTATTTCATAACATAAATTATATTCATGGAAATTACATGTCCTAAAACAATTAATTTTCTAAATAAAATATAGGATTATTTAGAATTGAGAAATAGAATTTTTAATATAGGTTTTCATGAAACTTCCCAAATATGATAATAATTAATCAATTAAATTTCCTAAATTAGTAAAATCAACTATTATACAATAATATAGGCATTAAACAAATCCGGGAGTATTATTTACATATATATTTGGAATATAACAAGGTAATTACACAATATGAATTGGAAGGGCACAGTCAGAGTATTGTATCACTGAGAGGGGGAGGGATGAATTATAGAAACTCTTTTTCGTTTATGCTTTATTTAAATTGAAACAACCTTCAAATCCTATTAAGGTATTAAATTCCCCACTGGGAAACAAATCCAAACACAACCATAAGAACAAACATATTTACAAGGTTCATTATTCAATAAGAATAGGAACGTCCTAGGTATGATTTGGAAATGATCCAATACCATACAATCCACTATGTAAAAAATACTTAGTCTACAACGAGTATTATGTACCCTTTCACTCGTGTAGCACTATGAAACAATCCCACGGGGGTGTGTGAACCCTCTTAGAACTATAGGGCAATACAATTTGTTTTGTAACAACTCATGTTACCTATTCTTATTTTAAATTCAACAAATGTATTCAAATTGTAATTAAATTCATCAATACCTTACCCAGATGAATGTTAAGAGCCACCTAGACTTTGTTATGAAAATCTAGGTCTGGTCTTCTCTGAATACGATTCATTCAAAACAAATCTCTCAGTCTGAATTTTTTCAATACAAATCTCCCATTAATATTCTTCCAAAACAATGCTCACAGTCTGCTTTTTTAATAAAAAAACTCCCATTACAATTATTTCAATACAAATCTCCCATTACAATTCATTCAATACAATGCTATAATTATGATTATTTAAATATAAACTCCACTTTCTAATTCTTTCAATAAAAATCTCTCATTCCAATTCTTTCAAAACAAAGTTCCCATTCATGATTTTCTAATAGAAGACAATAGAGTAGAATATGTACCACTTTAATTTCAGAATATATTTTTTGAGCCAAATAGAATACAAATGAATCATCACAACCCAAAATAATTTTCAATTCAAATGGAATTGATATATTATTCTCTCTAAAAACCTAGAGATTCTCTCTCTTCTAAAAGTCAGGCAACTACAATGTACTTTACACATTTTATAGGTGACCCAAAACATGTTTAGGTAGGAATCACATAACACATTCCCACTCACTTAAATTCTCTCAAATCTGAATTTCTTCATAAACCTCGAATCAACAATGACTTCTTCAACAATTCTCGATTCATCTCATATCTTATTCTCTTCTTTTCCAGACACCCATTTCAAGTTTCAATAAAATTACAATTGATGTGCAGTACATGGGCCTGAATTTGATTATCTCATACTGATTTCTTTATAACAAGCCTTGATACAATTACAATTTAATGTGTTTGAATAAATTCACTTATCCCCTTAAGATACAATCACTCTTTTAAAATAAAATATCCACTTTTACAATTTATTCATCAGAATCATTATCTTTTCATTTCCCTTTACGCACATGTAGAAACACACTTGGTTTAGAAAACGTTTCTTGTATCATGAGTACCTTAATCACTTTGAAATCATTGAGGATCAGTTTCAACATCATTTTAATTCAATTATATTGTAATATAACATTCCATTCAGTCCTTATTCTTTTTTTATCTCAACCCAGGCTTTATATTTTCTGAATAAAAAGGTCTGGATAATATTATCCTGAATACGATCATTCTATTTATGATCATACAGGATAAGATAATTCTTGTAATGATCATGCCAGATACAATGATTGAGGTTATGATCATGCTTGATATGATCATTCTATATATGATCATGCTTGATACGATCATTCTTCTTATGATCAAGCTAGATATGATCACTGATAATTTCAGGTTATAATCATTCTGATAAAAAAAATTGTATGATCAAATACATTCTAATGGAAATGATCTGCCTAGGTATGATACAATTTTTCTGATAAGGATGATCTGCCCATATACGATACAATCACTCTGTTAAGGATGATCGTCCCAGATATTATACAATATAATAAGAATATGATTCAATCAGTACTATCTCTCTCTTTTTCTTCTACCTGAATACGATTGTTTTGAAAAAAAATCAGTGTCTCCTCTTCCATTGCCATTAATTCATCCATAATCACCACATTGATTGGAACAACATTCCATCGGCATAACAATTCCCATCGGCATCACCATTCCATTAGTACAACATTCATTGGCACAAACTTTCCATTAGTACCACTTCTTTTTTACTTTCTCCCAGAATCTAATTTTCTTGATAAAAAGTGATATAATATGGATATGATTGTTTTCTGATTGTTTGGAAAAATAATTGTCACCACTTCTTTCTCTATACCTACAGGTATGATAAATCTGTATATAATTCTTTTCCAATTGTTTTGTAATAAAATTTGAGTACAATTATTTTCTGATTATTTTAAAAAAATAATCTGAATACAATTATATTCTAATTGGAAATATCTATTTCACCAAACCATTCTTCTATCAATATTTCATCACAAGTTATCACATCAACTCATTATTTATATGAAATAAAAACTTGATAATACTTATCACAATTAACATGGGTATGATTGTTTTCAAAGAAATCCCAAAACAAATATTTCCACAAAACAATGTGAAGTGATTTCCATTCTTCAAAACACACATTTAAAACAAAACATATCACTTGAAACCTTCATCACCTTGATAATTATCTTTGAACCATAAATATCGATATTTGAATTTTATTTTCAACTAAGTTTCATATATCACTGAACTTTGTAAACTCATGTAATGGATTATATATCAATAATTCTAAGCCTATGTGAGCTGACTAATTGTATGAAACACGAATAATTAATTGAAAAACCATGATATCCAAAATAGTTATCATGACCACCCCTTTATTTTCTTCATTTTTCCTAAAAAACATCAATTTATTTATCTACAACCACTCCAAAAAATAAATAGAATAGTTCTCAAACTAAAAATGCTAAATTCACAGCATACACACAAATCTCTCTTTTATGCAATACATTTACGAAACAAAAAAAATTATATGCCTTGACAAAATAGTATAATGGTAAGATGAGAGAGGGGAAAAAGACACATACCTCAACCTTTAATAGTAAGAGGATCGACACCCATGTTCAACCTCAATTTCGATAATTATTCCTTTGAAAAATGTTTTGTAAATTAAGCAGAAACTTGTTCTGATACTTGAATATACTCTAGCATAAATTCATTCTTCTCCACATTCCCTTTTATAGAACGAAATTTGATATTAATATATTTATAATGATAATGTTTCATTGTATTCTTGGTGAAATTGATTTTAATTATATTATCACAACCAATGTTCAAGGGTAACATAACTTCAAAAAGTAAGTCATCAATTTTTTTTTCATCCACATAAGTTAAGTAGCATCTAGATTAGAAGCAACATGCTCCAATTCAGTGGTACTAAGAGTTACTGAGTATTTTTCATCTAATTCCAACTAAAAAAATTCATTCCCAAAAAGAATAAACTACCAAATAGAGATATTATATCATCAATATTTCATTCTTAATCTACATCAGAATACCAAAAAAATCAATACAATATGAGATGAAAAACGTGATTCTGAATTATGTTGTTCCTTTGATGTATCTGAGAATTATATTCCCATCAATATGATGTGATTCTCTTGGAGAAATCCGAAATATTGAACATAAGGAATCATCATAAAAAATGTCGGTTCATGAGGTAGTCAGATACAATAGACATCCAATTAGTTTTCAATATGATTTTTGATTATCTTCTTTTCCTTATACATCTTTACTAAACTTTTTTCCCAATGAATTGGTTGTGGAAAAATGTTTTGAATGTTTCATACTAAACCTGTTGAGAATGTATTTTGAATTCTTTTCTTATGAGAGGAAAATTTATTGTTTATTTTTTGGATTTGTAATCCCAAACTGTATTTCATTTCTCCCAACATGGAATTTTCAAATAAATTCTTCATTTATTCAAGATATCTTTCACATCATCATTCATCATTCCCAGAAAGGATGATATAATCAACATAAAAAATTACAATGGGGGGGTACTCTTGACATTATATGATGTAAACATATATATCCACTCTTCCTTTGTTAAAATTCATCATTCTTAATCATGTTTCAACTTTTTAATACCATGAACTCAATGAATTTTTAGGCCATTCAATGATTTTTTCAATCTTCACACATAACCTATATCTTTTCCAATAACAAATCCACAAGGTTATTCAATATAAAATAATTATTCAAGATCACCATTTAGGAATTCATATTTAACATCAATTTGAAAGATTTTATAGCCTTGTTTTGTGACAATATAAGAATGACTCTGATTGTTTCATGTCTTTCCACTTTAGAAAAGGTATCATAAAAATCAATACCCCCACTCTGTGAATACCCTTTTCAAACTAATGATGCTTAGTTTCTAATAACTTCACCCTCTTCATTAATATTTTTCTGGATAACCCATTCTCTTCCAATGATGTTTTTTTCATTATTGGGTATGATTTCCCATGTATTGGTCTTTTCAATCTAATATAATTCATTATTCACGGCTTGAACCAATTCTGGATGATCAAAATCTACTTTCACATTATTCGGTCTCACATTTGAATAACATGAAGTATTTGTAATGGAATTGGTTGTTCTTCTGGTTTGAACCTTATGATGTTGAGAACCAATTATATTATGTTCATCCACAGGTTTCCTCACCCATGGATAAGATTTGTTATTATCTTCATCACTTGAAATATGTGAGCCTTATTCTTCTTCTTGATAAAGAATAAATTTTTCGGTATCATTATCAAAAAAAATTTCTTCAACTTCCTCAACTTCATTGTTTTCTTGAACATGTTTCTATTTCTCAGATAATTAAATAAATTCACATCAAAATAATCAATAATTATTTTAGATAATTTTTTATTGCATTTGGATCATCATCCTTCTGATTAGTATCCAGTAATGATTCCATCCTCACATTTTTTCTCATACTTACCATAGTTTCCACCTTTCTTCGTTATTATACAAACGACTCCCAAAAAATCTAAAGTTCATAAAAAATTGAGTTTATACACACAACAATTCATATGGATTCATAACTGATTAGGGGATTTAGGAAAAATACATTTTAAATATAAAAAACTGTAGTCATGGATTGCCTCCAAAAGTAATGAGAAAGAACATGATCAAGTAACATGGTTTTTACCATTTCCACCAGGCTTCTATTATTTCATTCAGAAACCCCATTTTGTTGGGGAGTGTACGGATAGATATTCTCAAGACTAATTACATGCTTCTCAAGATAGTTTTCAAAATCTATACTTCTATATTGACCACCATTATCAGTTCTCATCTTATCCCCAGAATACTCACATTCTTTCCCATCTATTCTTTTGAAACATGTAATCATTTTGAAAACATCTAATTTGCATTTCACGAACATTACACAAGTAATGTGAGTGAAATCATCAATGAAAGGTATGAAGTACTTATCTCTATGTGTTTATTGTTTTCTCATTGGCCCGCATATTTTGAAATGGATCATCTCCATGGGTTATTTTTAACAAATTTTAACTCTCTTATGAAAAACATTTGTAATATTTCCGTTCCGAAAAATAGTACAACATTAATATCTACGTCTTGGAAAATCATGAATGTCTCGCACACTATCCATTTTAGATAACATTATAATTTTTTTGTAACACATATGTCCAAGCCTTTTTTCTATAACATATTCCCTTACATAAATCTTATGTAGTAAGAGTCAAGTCGGTCACCAACCTAAAACAAGTTTCCTTTTGTAAGTTAACCTCATGTAACAATCTTTCCATCTTCTTCACTCTTTAAAAAAATCCATATTTATTGATGATAAATTTGTTACCCTCATCAAACATTTGTCAAACACATAGAAAATTGTGTTTCAATCCTTCAACAAACAATGTTTTCATAGATTTCATCTTTTCTTTTCCTATGATGGTTGAATAAACATCTTTGATTTTAAATGATTCATCATTTCCAAATGTCAACATTCTATCTTTAAAATCATTCACATCCTACAAAAAATTGTAGTCTCCTATCATTTGTTATGAAAATGAACTATAAAGTTTCTAGGGTCATTCTCCTTTCATAGATTTTAATGCAGTTTCAACAACCCGTTCCTTTTCTACATTCTTTTCTTTCATCAACCTTGTATTTGGATAATGGAGAATATTTTTCTAATCTAGTAAAAAAAGATGACATCCTTTTTCAAGTTTTCTATGTTATTCACATCTTTCACAAATAGTTTCCATGGGTTTTAACCTAACTACATTATTTTCATATTTCATCAAGAAAACCTTCTCATTTTTCTTTCATTGAGGAGATTTACTCCCCGTAAATATCATCCTTTCATAAATTGTGGGGAAATATTAATGTTTATCATCGAACCAACAGATACTTAATGTGTGCCAGAATCCACCACAATACTAGCAATACCCATAGAAAGAGTATATTCATCTTAATCCTCAATATTGATCATAATTGTGAATGTGTTTGTTAGCCTCATTATTCTCTTTATCATCTGATTCATAAACCTCTCTTCTATCAATCATTTTCATTATTTTCTTTTCTACATTATCGGTTCCAGATGTATTGTAAAAATTTCTAGATTCAGAATGCTTCAAAAAATTCTCAGAATTATTGGTCTTCGCCACAAGCATAACATTCAATGATTGCTTCATTTAAAAAAATTTAACATTTACTCTAACCCATTGAAGGTGTCTTTTTTTTAATCTCTTAATGTTTCTTATTACGAAAACATTCACCAACATCAGTGATACTATTTTCAAAACATATAATTTTCTTTTGATCTTTAGAGAGTTTATGTTGTACAAGTTCCCAGTCTTCTTCTTTTAATTTTAGATTCACCTCTAAATGATAATTACCATTATTTTCATCATCTTGAGATTTCATCAAATCTTCAATCACTTTAATCACCTCTACATTATCACTAGAAAAACATTCTTGGTTTGTGGACCATTTATCTTCCATCTTTTTTTTTGTTTTTCAAGCCATCTGATATTTCTAAGGCATTCTTTAAAATCGTCTTTTGGATGTGTTTTAAGATGAGTTTATTCTTCTTTAGAACTAATTATTCCTAATTATTCATCATTCAATATTGTAATGAATGTATTTTCATTACCATACTCAATTGATTTTTCAGATTCATCATCACTCTCTTCTTCTTCAACATCTTTGGACAAGAAAATTCTTATCTTTGATTTGAATTATGTATATTCTTTTCTTTGTCTCCCTTTTTCTTCCACAATCTCTGTATCTTAGTTTCATCAATATCATTATCATCATATTTCTTTCTTCACAGAAAAGTTTCCAAAAGGTGACTAACACCTCCACATTCAAAACATTTCAATAGTTGTTTCACATTTAATTTCATTCTACCTACTTTTACATTGTTAGAAAATAAGGTTATGATTTTATTGAGATTTGTACACACCTCATTTTTAGAGTTATAATTTTCAACTTCATCTTCATTAATAATCTTATTTGAATTTTCATTCTTTATAGCATTAAAATAAATTTCACTATCAACCATTATTTTTTCGGCATATAGTTATCTCTTATCTTTTTATAAGTGATAAGAGTACTATGTAAATCATAAAGAGATAATTTTTCAGAATACTTATCTTTCAATGAAGAAACCATTTCATCGAATTTATTTGGTAAGATTCTCAATATCTTCTAAAAAACTATAGAGTCTTTCAAATTTTCACAAATACATCGTATAGTGCTCACAATTTCATTCACCCTGGTAAATATTTCTCCAATTGATTCAAGCTCACCGATATTTAAATCTTCATAATTCAATCTCCATATTTGTATCTTTTTCATTATTAACTTTTGTATTGAATTAATATATGGTTTTCAAATTATCCCATATACCATTTGATGTGGAATAACCTTTCCAAGAAATCACTTTTAGAATGTGATGATAATATAGTATTCTTGTCCCTTCCATCATTATCTAGAATGTTCTTTTCAACAGGTGTAAGTGGAGCACTATCATCAATCGGAGAAAACCCAACTACTATAGAATCATGAACATCATAACTGATAAACATAAGATATGGAAGAATTATATCCTTCCAATTATGATAGTTTTTTCCATAAAAGAACTGAATACATTTATAGTTCACACAGTTCAATTTCCCCATTATCAAAGCATAACGAAGGTAACCATCCCTCTAAAACCAATTGAAAGATCTCAGTATGAGTATCATATCACTGGGAGGGGGAGGGGGTGAAATAGTGAAAATCTTTTTCTTTTATGTATCTTTTCAATTAAAACAACCTTTGCCTCTAGTTATGTATTTCAATTCCTATTTAAGAAACAAATCAACACACATCCACAAGAACATAAATATTTACAAGGTTCACTATTGAATAATAATATATACATCCTTGGTATGGTTTGGAAATGATCATATACCATACAATACACTTAGAAAACAATCCATGGATTATAGCGAGTAGGATATAACCTTTCACTCAGGTAGCACTATGAAACAATCCCACCAGTGTGTGTGCACCCTCTTAGCACAACAGTGTAATACAATTTATTTTATAAAAACTCATGTTACCTGTGATTATTTTAAATTCAAAAAATGTTTTCATATTGTAAACAAACTAATAAATTCCTTGTCCATAAGAATGTAATGAACCACCTGGACATTGTTAAGATGCACTAAGTCCTGTCTTCTTGGAATACGATTCTTTCAAAACAAAGATCGCAGTCTAATTTTTTTGAATACAAATCTCCCATTAAAATTTACCCAAAACAAAGAGACCAATAGGGTATTTTCAAAACAAAACTACCATTATTATTCTCTCTATACGAATCTACAATTATTATTCTTTCCATAAAAATATCTCATTCTGATTATTTCAATAAAAACCACTCATTCTGGTTATTTCAGTACAAAGTTATCATTATGATTCTTTCAATAAAAAGTCCCCATTCATGATTTTCTGATAGAGATCAATATATTATAATTGGTACATATTCAATTCCCAAATACAATTTTTGATCCGAATATAATACGAATGAATTGGATCCCCACAAAAAAATATTCAATTCGAATAGAAGTGATCTCTTTTTATCTCTAGAAACCCAAAGATTCTATCTCTTCTACAAGTCACACAAGTACAATGTACTTCATGACTTTTATAGGAAACCCAAAACTTGTTTAGGTATGAATCCCAAAACAAATTTTCACTTACTTAAATTCACCCGAATATGAATTTCTCTTGAAATCTCGAAGTAGTTATGAATTATTCAACGCATCTCGATTCTTCTCGATTCTTCTACTCTTATTTTCAAGACTAACATTTCAACTGTCAATACAATTACAATTTATTATTAATACATGGGAAGGAATATATTTATATAATATTTATTTCTTCCAAACAATGCTTGATACAATTCCAGGTGAATGTGTTTGAGGAAATTCACTTATCCACTTGAGATACAATCACACATTTAAAAGAAAGGATCCCCCTATTACAATTCATTCATAAGTATCCTTCTATTTTATTTTCTCTTTACCCACATTAGAAAACACACTTCGTTAACCAACATGTGCTTGTATCATGACTACCGTCAGGACTTTGAAATCATTGAGGTTCAGCTTTAGCGTCATCATAATTCAAATAGAACATATTATAACATTACATTTATTCCTTATTCTTTTTTATCTCAACCCAAGCACGATATATTATGAATACAAATGGTCTGGATACTATTATCTTGAATATTATCATTCTTGTTATGATTATGTTGTATATGATCACTCTAGTTATGATCATGCTGGATACGATCATCTAGGTTACGATCATGATGCATATGATCATGCTGGTTACATTCTTCCTAGATTTGATCATTCAGGTTACGATAATGATGGATATGATCACTGATCATTTCTGGTTACAATCATCCTGATTATGATTTATGGGTATGATCAAATACAATCTAAAAGCAAAGATCGTCCCAGATATGATACAATAACTCTAGAGAAGGATGATCTACACAGATACAATACAATTACTATGATAACGATGATCTGCAATGATGCGATACATTAAAATCGGAATATGAATCAATCGACACCATATATTTCCTTTTCATCTAACAAAATATGATTGTTTTGAAAAACAATTTTTTTCTCTTCATCCATCAACATTACTTTTTCCATCATCTCCACTTCGATTGGATCCACTTTCCTTCTGCATCACCTTTCCCATCGGCATCACTTTTCCATCAGCACCACTTTCATCAGCACCACCTTTCCATAAATACCACTTCTTTTAATTTCACCAAGAATCCAATCCCTTTTAAATACAATTGATACAATCTGTATATGTTTTGTTTCGGATTGTTTTGAAAAAAAATTCGCACAACTTTTTTCTCCCTACCTCAGGGTATGATAAATCTGAATACGATATTTTATGATTGTTTTGGAAATCAATTAGAATAGAATTATTTTATTATTGTTTTTAAAAAACAATCTGAATATGATACCTTTCTGATTGGAAACATCTCATTCACTCCCCATTTCTTCTATCAAGATTTCATTACATTTTCTAACATAAAATCATGATTTATATAAATTGCAAACTAAAAAATAATCGTCAAAATTAACATGGGTCTGATTCATTTCAAATCAAACCCAATGAAATTGATTCCACAAAACAAAGTGAAGTGAATTCACTTCTTCAAAACCTTCCTTTTCAAAAAAAATAATACACTTGAAAACTTCATAACCTTGGTCATCAGTTTGGTCCCAACATGAATAGAATCCTATTAAATGAAAAATTTAATATATAGTCAAGTGAAATAATTTCTCCTTGGATCATCTAGTTAAATAATAACTTTTAAATATTATAAAATTCCATTCTAAATGAAACAATGGGTAATTGCTAAATTTATTTTTAAAATATTATCTATGAATGATCTAAAACAATCATATTTCATGGATAATTTGATTATTTTTCAAAATTAAATAGACACTCACAAAATATATTATATTGTTATTTAACTAAATATATTTTTTATATACTGAACAATATTGATTCATTTCAAAAAAAATGTTAATAATATATACACATTATGTTTTACAAATAGATTACTTGTTGTTTTTTGTAAATAATATCTCAATTTACTTTTTTATGAACCACCATCATGGTTGGATTCAATCAACACTAATGATTCAAGATAATGTTGGAACCATTTTATTTAATGATTCTTTAAATAATGAATCTAAGGCATAGAATATTGTATCCATATAATTCATGTCAAATGTATTTTATATTGTCTCTAAAAATACAAATGTTTTTGGTTTAATTATCATTTGATATGTTTCTAGAAATATTTAATGGGGTTAAATATTTTACAATTAAGTAAAATTATATCAATTCTTGTGTAAGTGTTATCAATTCTATCTTGGGTTGTAGAATTAGACATGTAAATAAAAAGACCATTTAATCATGTAAATTAGACCATAACTGATCATAATATTATTCTTATAATAATATCAGGTTGTTTTGTTTTTTTTCATATTTATTTCAAGTCAAAAATTTATATATACATTAAAAATTTTATTCAACATGTTATTTTCATTAATTAATGGTAGTTTTTCATAATTTTTTACATTGAAAAGTAATGTTACTTATTTGAATAATTATACAGAATCAAAAATAATGTAATAATCTCCATTTAATTCTAATTATATATTGAGCGATTCATAAAAAATATAATTTATTGTATGGATTTCCTTCAATAATTGCATACCTTTGGTGAATAATGATCTTGTTTGTTATTTTTTTATCATTCATATTTTTTAAATAAAAATTATTCAAGAATAAAATTTTATATACTCAAACTAGAACATTTTCCTAACAATAGTTATAAATTTAGTGACATTAATTGAATGACTAATTTCCAATATTTTTGGATATAAGTATCCAAAATAAATAGAAGAAAATACAAAATAAGGCATATAATTAATTGAACCTCTTATATATCATGTTATATATTTAAATGACATATATCCAATGGTACATAATAGGTAAAATTTATGGGGATATTTAAATTTTTGTAGATAGTTGTGGTGTGATTAATTCTAAGTCATTCCTTTCATGGATAATTCTTCTATTCCCATGACTCCCTCTCTTCTTAGTGAATAGTCAATTTGTGGAAATTAATTTTTTTTGGATCATTTTAAATGAATTTAGAACTGGAATATTTATTTTAACATTTAAATTGTTTTCAGAGTCTCTTTTTGGATTTTTACGTTATGAAAATTCAATGATCGAGTCAACTATTATTGAAGGATAAATGGAATGTTTTATAAAAAAATTGATAGTTACTATAATTCAGATATTGGTCCCTTCACATTATTTTAAAATTTATATTCCACTTTTAACTAGATTCCTTGTGGTGTTCTAATTTAATTTTATTGTTATGGTTGATTTGATTAAAAATATTTTCTATTACAAAACTTACATTACTCTTTGTATTGGGTATTGTATTTTTTAATTCTTATGCAATGTTCTAATTTATCATTTCAAAAAACAATTTGTAGCTTGGATTTCCATTCATTTACGGAACTTTTGTGGTCATCAATGTGGGGGTTTAGTGGGTTGTCAATTTGTTTCTGATATCTAGAAATTAGGTGATTATTTTATTTTAATAAGTCAAAGTAGGATATGTGCAATTCATGATACTGACCATGATTTAAATTTATTAATAATATAGAGGTATATGAAAAAATTGGTGAAATGGTATCCCTAATTGGAATCATTTATTTCCACAAACCTTACTATGTATGAGAATAGAAATTACATCCTTGGTTAGTTTATTTTAATAGTCTCAACTGATTGGAGTCAACACAACACATAGTCTCCTCCCACAGAAATAATTGATAAGTTAAATGATTGCTTTAGAAGAAATCACAAATACCTTTTAACGGGTTGGTTTGTCATTAGATTAATTAATAATTTTTATTTAAAAAGTGTTTTGAAATTATTAAATATAATCAAATAGAGTATATTTAATATTCATTACGTTCTAGAGCCATCTAGTGGACTTACCCATAGTTGAAAATTATTGTGAGTTTAATTAAATCTAATATAGAATAAAATGGTCTTTAAATTGTTTTTTATCAATTAATTATCAACTATATGGTGAAAAAATAATGATTTAATCAATATCTACAAGTAATTTGTAGAAAAAAAATTTCAATTGTAATTTCATTATATCATGGTTTTGGTCATAGGTATACACTTCATGAATTTGTCTAAATATTAATAGTGTTCCTCTCATGATTATGATATGATTTCATAAATATCATATCTCAAGGTAGTGGTTTGTGAATTAGGAAATTTTATTCAGAAGAATTTTCTTTAAATCTATTTCTACATTGTGAATTATCCTACATTAAGCTTTAATATCCAATATATAATGTGGGAAGAAAATTTTTATCAATGTTGGATACTTCTTCATAAAAACTCTTAGTTTCTATGTGAAAAAAACATTGAAAACTCCTGAATTATAAATTTTACATCACCTCTTACAGGTCATGAAGAAAATGTATTAATTAGATTAGTCACATCTAAAATCCAATTTCATATTTAATAATGAGGTGTATTATATAATTTTATAGATTGATTAATTAGGGGGAAAAATTCTATTAAATTGTAGTTATGAATTTAAACTATAATATCATATTTCCAATTGATTATGTAAATTTTTATCCTTTTTTAAAACTATAATGGTTTCATACTCTTAAAATTCTATTCAGATATTTATTTCAATATATATGTATATATATTTAAAATTTTACATCAGTGTGAAAATAGGTTAATAAAAGTATGTGGTATAGTTTTAAAAAATTATAACCTCCTCCAAAAAAATAGTTTGATGTGATTTAATGTGGATTATAATATTCGTATATTATCAATGTGATCAAATATATAATAAATAAATGATAATTTAGTATACTAGAAAATATTATTTTCTATAACAAGGGATAAAATTTCTTGTGTCCGAAAGTTAGGTGATAATCTAGGGGGTTTGTGCCTAATTTATTTATAGTAAATTAATAACATTATTTTGATAATTTTATCAAGGAATGGATCAATTACTAATGAATGAGTGTGTCTATTATAGTTCTATTATCACATTTCCATGTTTGGTAACATATTATCAAACTATTTATTAATGAAGAATTCGAAATCAAGAATCTATGACCCTTGGATTATAAATATAGTGATATTTACTATGAATATCAACTATATATGTTGATCCTCTTTACTCTATGAAAAAGTTAGTAAATATTAACACCCTAAAATATGAGAGATTAACCAATATTAACAGTTTTATAAAATCATAATTATGAGATATTGATCTAAATAATATAAGGAAGAGAAGTTATTCTTAATTCACATTCCAATAAACTACAAAACATATCCACTTAATCATTCAAGTTTCATTATATAATGTTTTGGTAAATTATAGGGAATGAATAAATGAAAACACATTAAAAAAAGAAAAATTAAATATATTTTCAACACAAGAATTTCCAATCAAGAATAACATAGTGGAATAAATTACATACGCATGATAATAATTTGAAAATTTTAATCATAACCAGAAAATAAAATTATATCATCCCATTGCGATAATCATTGATGATGGTTATCCCTTGATGTTAATGTTCATAGTCATAAACATTGATCATAGATGATGTACGGAATGTAATGTATTGTAAATTTAAAAATAGTTACTAGGAATAAATAGATATGTTCATCCTGAATTTATAAAAATCACTATTATCATTAATATTTTGAAATGATATCGAGACGACCTAGATGAATTCCAAGAGGTGCATAGTTTCATTCCATGAATTCATGAGTGATTTCTATTTGCCTTAAGAGATTAACATATATCAAATCTCCCAAGTATCATTTAATGAATCAAAATTTTTTGACACAATTTAATTTAAACAATATTATTTAACTATTTTGCGTTATATTCTGTGTGATGTTATGTGCCATGTGGATTCCTGAAAAATATACATTAAATATATTAAATATGATATATCATACAGTCATAATTTTATGATATAATAGAATATATCCTATTTTATATGTCCTATGGAGAAAATAATATCACAATTCAATCATGATCCTGGGTTTTTTCAAAGGAATGATATAGCTTTATTTGTAATAGATGTTTTAGAATTTTAAAATTCCTAGTTTAATTTTTGATAAAATAAATAAATGAAACTAATTTATATACTGCATATTTGATTAATCAATTATCCTTGAAAACCTTTATTTAATTCAGTTTATATGTCAACTCTAGTGCTAGCTATATAAGGATTATGATTAATGGATATTTCCCTGTTGGTGCGTGTTAGTGGATGATCAATTGATTGGATTGATTATTTATATATGTGGGAATTATTATAGACATAAGAAAACAGAGAATTATTCATCTTCAATAAATTAAGATAAATTTACTATAATTATCAATCCAAACTATTTTTTGGTTTTTAGTGGATTAATTCATTATTATAAATTCTTAAAATTCATAAGAATTAGTTCTTTAAAAATGAATTAATGGATCATTCTTTGATGACTTTTCCATTGATGATTTTTCTTCATAGGCTTATTAGTATGATATTTAGACATTATTTTTAATTTTTTGATGTTATTATCATCAATACTATTTAGAATAAATAAAAAATGGCCAAATGAAAATGGAATTATTTGAAGTTCATTATTGTGTTTTCTGTCTTCCTCCAAACATTCATTAACATTCATCACCATATATTAATTAGATTTAGATTTAACTAAAAATAGGATCCTAAAAATTATGATATTAGTCATTTTTTATTGGACTGTTGTTTTAGATAAATTTTTGAGATTATAAGACATGATATAGTAGTAATGGTGATGAAATGAAACTAATGGAGGTGTGGGTGAAGTTGGTTTTGTGAGATATATTTAGAAGGCATCTCTGGTGGTCCACAAACTGGATATTTTCGAGCAATGGGTGGCTAGAATTTAGAAAATTGAAATAATAACACCATGATATATGTGATTCGAGTAATTATAGTTGGGATTATTGATGGAATATGATGCGAAAAAGTGAATATTATTTTGTGTTATGGTTCAAAAATTCTGTAAAAATAATGACCAAAACCATCAGTAGTTTGTATTATCACATTCCCTATATAAATATATTTTAGTGATTATTATTTCTATAGAGATTTAAATATAACATTTTATGTGGTGGACACACTTTCATATTGGTCTTTCAATTTCCATCTTGGAGTGTGTAGGGATTAAGCGCCACAAAAGCCATGTGACCCCAATAGTCATGTCTGTCAGGGTATACACTCTGTACATTTGAGAGTAAAATGACATTGGTAGATAATATAGTCCCTTGTTATAGCCAGACCTCTAAATTTAACATGTCACTAAGATACATTGTGTTCCTGGGGGAGGAAATTATATATGATATATAATGACATGCTTAGAACAGAACATTGTAAAACACACCATCTATACATTTTAGAATGTTGTATACAATTTCCGTGTAGGATACAATCCTTTTTTTTTCATCTTACCATCATCAGTATTAGAATGGGTTTGTTCGCTCAAACCATTTTAGTATGGGTACATTTCCATGGACCACTCTAATGCGGGTAAATGTTACTCACATCCTAATAATTTGATGATATAACCCATCAATTGGATAGTCCTATATAGTGTTTGGTATATCCCGTAGGGAATAATTTGTCATCCTCTATCTCATTTATCCCTAGGATGGTTCCAGAATATCATATGTGAAGCCTAGTAGGTTTGAACCCCTTCCAAGTGGGATAATTTAGATTGATTTTGGAATCCATCATAGGACCTAGGCATGTTCCCATTCCAAATGTTTATTATATAATATGTTTTGATGAGTTGTAGTCTGATCAAGTGAGCAATTCATATTAGCCATCTCAATTCATCATTTTTTAAAATGAAATTGTTTTATGAGTATGAAATATTAGATATGTTACATTATTTCTAGTGAGACCTAGGGAGTGATTTCTCAAATTTGAAAATATTTATAGAGTGTTGATAATAATTCCTAGGATTTTATAGAGGGAAAACCATGACTTGATACTTAGAGTCTTCATTGAAGATATCATGGGTATCCTTCTTATGACAAATTATGTGTCGTAGAGCTAAAAACCTCATCGACTATATTTTTTGAGATTTAGGTGTGTCATACTAGGTTCGTTTAAACTATACCAAGAATGAACTATACCCCGAAGTGATTTTAATTATGTAGATGAAATTTATTTCAATAGAAACACTATTAGATCAGGTTTAGGTGGAGCTTATTTGTACTCGAAAAATCAAATTAGTTTTTAATTGTTTCATATTGTTATCAGTTTCCATTTTTATAATCATATTGGGATATATCTATGTGGGTGGTCTTTTACTTGGACCATTTATTATATTACTTTTTTCCATACCATACAATGATATTGGATTATATGTTATTTGGGAAATTATAGTATCAATTATTTACCTTTATTCAATATAGTTGTGTGTGGATATGTATGAATGTGTAATAGTACATTAGTGTAAGTCCTCTCATGTATGTGATATTACTAATAAACACTATTTTCCTACCCTTACCCTATTGGAGGTTGGATTTGGGTCTCACTCATAGCTTACTACTAGATATTCTAGCCATGTCGGGTAATGTCATCGAAAAGTGGTATAAAAGGATTGGTTGAAATTGGACTAGAGTATAGAGATATTCTACTCATGAGGGATGGTTTAGAAATAAGGAAATCATAGTGACAGTTTCCCATGTTTGGGTATTAAGACAAGGAACATAGTTATGGTGTGGAAGAAAATGTATGTAATCAAATTTCCTAAATAACATTCTTTTAATCTTGTAACATGTTTGAACTAGTTTCAAATATAATAACGGTACATGTATCAAAGACAAATTTGTTTAGTTTTATATATATTTCTGGAGTAGGCTACCAAAATATTCTCTGTAACCCTAAAAAAATTTGTTCCACATGATGAAAACATATAGATAGTCAATGATAGATACCATATTTGGATTTTGTTGATGACCAACCTCACAACGAGACTCACTGTTGGGACTTGATCATTGTTGGAAATCTCCACGAGATCAAATATAATTGTATGTACCCATTACGAAACATTATGTACATCACATAAAGGTTTTGGTGGATACTCATCATCAGGTTGAGATGTATGATGTGTCCTCGAGCATGGAATGAATGGTGAAACATCCCCCAAAAAACATGTTATATAGGGATGAATTTAAATCCTAGAGGACATATCAGGGCCACTGAAAGAGGATAATATCCAACAGTGCTAGATGAGGATCTTTGATTTGTATATTTTGGGAAGTTTTTTGTGTGATAATGTTTTAGAGAGAACGATATTTATATTAAACATGTGGGAAGGAACATGAGAAATAAGATTTAGTGGAGACTAATGACCAACATTCAACCAATGTAATATTGGTAATGATATATGTCTTATTTGAATGAGGATTATTATTTTTATATGAATAGAGGTAATGGAATGTTTCTATACTTAATCCCATGATTTATAAATAGTGATTCTAAGGGATCATTTAGCTCGACCCATACGAATAGATACTTGAGAAGGCGATGTCTGGATGATTCATATTCTCTCTGAGTATTGTTACCTGATTTTTGATGGGATATATTCACATGGGATATCGTTACAAATATTTAAGGAACCAATTAAATTTTTTATGGTATAGGCATGTTATCTACTATAAAAACTCAATTTTAATATTCTGACTGATGGTTATAGTGTTCTTATGCCAATAATATGATATTATCCTTCATTTTTTGGATGGGATATCAAGAAGCTGTAAATTGGTTCATATTAGGGAGGATATTATAATTTCATATTAGTTAACATGAATATTCCCTAGAGTATTATATATTATGAGATTTTAGTTCCATATAGATTAGGTGGAGTATAAAAATTTACTTATGGAGGATGTAAAAGGACCATCTCTTCATCATGGGGACAAATTATCAATATAAGTAATCACATGGATAACCCCAATATCATCTCTAAAATATTAGAATGTCACTAGAGAGATATAAGAGCTTTAGGTGGATTTTTATGATCTACATAGGAAAGGATTCCTTAAACATAGTGTGTCTCCATGGGGATCCATTATATTGTTTTCCATGATGGTAGAATGTATATTTAGGTTATTAATAGATCATCATCCCCAAAATCATGTGAATCTGTTGATTATGCATCTATATATGATAATCAATGTCCTAATTTATAATTTTATAAGGTATATGTGGTACATGATGTTTTACCAATGCTCATGCTGTCATGATCAATATTTTTAGATGAGTATATTCCAATGAAGAAAAAATAATGTTGTTATGGTAACATTGAGTACAATATGAGTCCCTTTAATGATTAGAACTCACAAATAGTGCTCATGGGGATCATAAACAATATATTTTATCCCTTTTTGATTATTTCATTTATATTCTATAATGATTACTTCCTCATGTAGTCGACATCAAAGGAGGACAATGCAAAACATTTAAGGATGGTTCTAAATTTACTCTGGGAGATCTAGATTAATTAGATTCTCTTGAAGTTTCAATTATTCAATTGAGAGACTAGAATCCAAGGAAATTTTATATTATAAGTGGGAGTAGAAATTAACTCGTTATTTTTCAATGTAATTCAAGCAAAAAATCCTCAAAGAATCCATTAAAGGTGAAATATTTACATTTTTGGAATAAGATTATAAAATATAATTGTTTGTATTCACTTGATTATTACCATGCATTATTTTCATCAATTTTAAGGGACATCCACTTTTATATACAATGATTATTCAACAATATTATTATGTTCTATTATAAAGGTTGACATGAACCCCCAATCCAGTGTCTTCTAGGAGAGGGTGTAGTGTGCATTATTTTTTTTATTACCCTAAATATGGTCTAGGATGAGTTTTTATATAGTGTTTGGATGTTATTTATTATGACTAATTGTAGCTTAGATCCCATGAATCGAAACACATGACCCTTGATATTGAGCTAGAAATATTAGGTTTTTGTGTGATGACATAGATACACAATATTATAGGAGATTTTTTTATCATTTTTTTTGGAGATTAGAGTATACTATTTATATTCTCATTGGAATATAATAACAAATTGAAGAGGAAAATACTAGAGTTCTTATATGAATATGAATTTTGGATAGTCTATATTCATGTAAAATGAAATGTGGTTATAAATGTACTTAGCTTGAAATTCTATTCGCAGTTTTTGAGTTAGACCACTAGGAAGATGTCATATTTATAGGTTTCAATGGTGGATGATAGAGGTCAATCCGACATAAACTCTATATTTTTTACCCGTACACTTATTGATCACATTAGGGTTGAGAAACATACAGATATCAATTGTGAGGAATTTCATGAATAGATATCCAAACGATATGCTTGTGATGGATTCTCTAATGTTGTGGATAATATTTTACTTTTCAAATGATGGACCGTGGTACCCCTCACATGGTGAGAGGAGGTACTGAAACTGTTTCAATAATCTCAAATAGAAGTATATAATACAACTGAAAATATGATCCAAACCATTCTTAATCAATTTTGTTAGTCAATGATGATGTAGAGTATTTTTGAATTTAAATATTTATTCTTCACCTACTAACATGTGATATTCATGTTTTCATGTAAAAATTGGAAGTGGGATGGAATATATATGTATTTTATGATTGGAAATCATTGATAACTAAGAGGAAATGATTATATCATAGTTATCATAGAAAGACTCAATAATTAATCCAGTTTTTTTCCGTCAAATAGAAGAGTTCAGTGGTTAGTTTGGGAAGAAAATATGTGAAAGGGATAGCTTAAATTCATGTTGTTCCTTTAAAAACTATATCATATTGTGGTCTATGCTTCATAACCCATGATTTTAGTGTATTTATTTATTATTTTGACACTATTATTGATACACATTACATTATACACCACCCCAAAAATAGATTACCTAATAGAGTAAACCATTAAGTCTCTCAAGGACTTATTGTGGGACTGAGTTTTGGATGTTTTCCTTCACTAGGGGCGGTAAAATCTCTTGGTGGAGATTATACATTATGAAAACTATATTTTCACTATTTTAGGGAACCATTATGTCACATTCATGAAATGTAATTTAGGTATCCAATGTGCAACATAGAATAATGAGGAAAAAGTGATATTGGAAAAAATGATCTTAAAAGCGATTTATATCATCCCATAGTATGAGTGTAATGATCAATGATATAAAAATTCTTATGAATATTGATTAAAAAATCATTTATAGATTTATTATTGAGTCCATGTTTATTTATATTATCACCTAAGTGAGGAACTCATATATTTGGTCGATTAAAAAAGCTATTAATATAACACATAGACACATTGCATATATAACATAGTGTTGGGGAGGTGGTATACAAGTTTTCCAACTCGTATAGTTGGAACTAGTGCATGATGTTTTCCAAATATCTCACATGGTGAGATACATGCACTATCTCTCATGCATTGTAAACAAAACTCATTAAAATTACCATCACCAAAATGATTATTTTTTCTCTTATTGTGGAAAACCCATTGGATGTGTGGGGATTATAATGGCAGAAAATATAAATTTTATAGAATATTTTGGGATTCAGGGATAAATATAGTGTCAAACTACAAGTCATTTTTCACTAAAATGTAGAGATATTAAAATTATTATTATAATAATATATCATGAGCATGAAGTTTTAATGAAAAAATAACATCTCTCATGTATATTTCTATATGAGGAAACTGATACAAAAAATAAAACTAGAATGTGGGTTTTTAAAAATGTCGATAACATATTATTTTCACCATGAAACTCGACATAGTTTAGTCTCCAACCGAATGTTAGACAAAATAAAAATGATATCATTTATAATTTAATAATGTAATAATTTTACTTAATTTATTAAATTTTTATTTATGATTTTCTATACCTTAGTAATGTGGGTTGACACTGAAATCTAGAGGTCAGAGGATTGGGTCATATATAATCATGTGGGATATAGATCATGGGATTGAGGATTGAGAACAAATGTGCGATTTCATTGACCAAATGAAAAATATAATGAATTCTTCAACATCAACTCATGCAGATGAATTATACTTAAATGATCAATTCAATCACATGTAGGGATTTTGGTATTATAAATCCATATTTATGGCTGTTGAAATTAATATCAATTAATATAAATAGAAAATATCCATGGATTATCCTTTTTTTATTTTTCTATCGATTATTTCTCCATATAGAATTAGGAATTTGATATTTATTATTTTATTTTATGTTTTTTTTTAATTTTATTATCTCCTGCTTTATTTATATTCCATCGATGATGTTTAAAAAAATCATGGACTTAGAATTATGTTCAATTTTGTGACTTTTTTACTTCCTAATTTTCATCATCAACATTCATGATTCGTATTTAGTTGGATGATGATACAACTAAACATGGGTACTCGATCCTTGTGAAGTATCTCAATGGTGAAATGAATCATTATTGTGGGATAGATATTAGAATAATGAAATGTGATTGTGAAATTGTGGTGATGGTAGAGATCTAACTATGGTAATTGAAATGATTGATTTCTCAGCTAGATCGAGAAACTATATATGGACATGATATTACATGTGATTTCCTAGAAATGGTGATCATAGTTTTGACTCTAACAATGATTGTAGCATGCTAAATGTGAATAAATGGATTTTGGATTTGATTTTTGGAAGAATAAAAGGAGATGAAAATGATTTAATTATATCATGATGTACTTGAAATACTAGAAAAATTTAGATCTACACATATATTAGTTTTAATGAAGAATCACAACGTATCTTGGTAATTCCTTAGATATGGTTTATGTATAGAGTTAAATATCACAAACCATGTGGGGGACCCCCACACCATGTTATAAATTCCTAGCCTTATCGATATAAATAGAGATCACATGGTTATAAATCCATGTGACCCCACAAACCATGAGTGTTGAAGTACACACATCGTACATCAATGAATACTCAGACAAGGGATAGATATTAATACATGGGTACCCAAAAAAATTTAACATGTCACATATAAATGAGAATAACATTACAGTAGGATAAGTACATGTAATGTAAGGTGATAAGAAAACTATAAAATATAACATATTAAACAATTTTGAGTAAACTATTGAGCATAATGTATACCTCATTCAATGTAGGATAATGCATTTTTCTCCTAACACCAACATCAATATTAGCATGGGGAGTTCCATATAACAATTATAGTATGTGTATGATACATTGTTCTATCCCTATAAGGGTAAAATTTGGTATCGTGTCCTATTCATTTCAAGGACAATCCCTTCAAAGGGTTAGTCTTAGATAGAGTCGGGTATATTCTACATGGCCTAGTGTGTGATCCTATAATAAAATATGTAATTATAAATCACTCGTTCTTATACATCATGAATTATGATTTAATGTCCCAATTATTATTAAAAATAAGATGAGTTTAATTAGTCTGATTGAAAATAAGGGAGTGAGTTCTATTGGATGATTATTACAATAGAGCCACAAGATGAGTAATTAGGATTACAATCTCTAAAAACCTCACCATGATATATGGACTCCTCCATAGTAATATCTAGTATATCATGATTTCATACATTATTTAGGTAATTCATAATTGACCCCTTATTTGATACTCTATGTTTTGTGATTTTAGGGATCCATATAGTGTATGTTTATAATCACCCTTGTATGTCCTCAAAAAATACATTTCATGTATTATGTAGTCAATATTACATTTTATGGAATCATAGGTGGAATTAAATCAGGTGGGTCATTGTTTTACTACCTGGACCATAGGAAGATATTGTATTATCATTTTGATAGAAGTTAAAAATTTTGTTTGAATCATGTGATATGTTATAGTTTTGGGGATTGTATTTAGACCCTTTTTAAATTTGTATTACTTCATGAATCATAATGATGTTTTAATATATGATAGTGATTAATTTAAAAAATAATATATTTAATTTCTACATTATAGTGGTGTGTAGTTATTTATCCATCTATATTTGTACAATTGGCTAAGCACACTAATGTGAAAAATATTTATACATAACAACAATTTCAAACCAATTGATAATTATATGTGGTATTGTGGTGTCACTATCATATTTTTTTGTATTTTATGAGTCTCGAAGGGATGGTTCATGATAGTAATTAATGAATCTTAACATATTTTTTTATTCCGTTAAATAATTAAAGGGAATATTCATCTTGTTCCCACAAACCCTACAGACAGGCCATGTGGAAACATAACTAAACAATTAGCAATAGGTATTTATACAACATAAATTATTCTATTCAATTCATTCAAATTTTATTTTTATGTGTTACAACATCTTCAATATGAATTTTCAATCAAACTTATAGAATATATATATTTTTATATAAATTGTTCCAAATGTATATATTAGCTCGACCATAGCATACATTGGAGTTTAAATAGTTTTCCTGTAGGAGGATTTTTTTAGGATAACCTTTTGAAAAAAAATTAAAACCAAATTAAACATATATTATAAACCAATATTGTGTGGGAAGGAGAATGTATCATTGGGAAGTGATACTATTATTGTCTATCTTATAGATCCTTGAGATATGAAATGGTTTGTTTTATATTGGGTTCAAATCATTATATGATTGAAAATTATGATTCAACCAAATAGAGGATCAAAATAGAACAATCATGGAAAAGAGTTCATAATGTGTATTAGCTATCCACATTGTATTTGATGAAACCATTGGTCATGTTGGTGTCCCTGAGACAAAGTTAGTTCTTTATGGAATCAAAGTAATTTCCTTAGTGTTATAATGTTGGTATTTTCACATTTAGATGGTTCAATGACCATTTTGATGAAAAAAGATCATTATTATAAAGAATTTAAGATTTCTTTGAAGAAATATATTAGTATTATGATTTAATGATGGAAATTATTTTCCCTATTATATCACCTAGATGTTTGAGTTAATCATATAGATGGTCCATTTATTCTACTTGGTCCATGATTTAATCATTCATAAAATCAGGATAGTTTATGAAAATATTCCAAAGCCTTCAACAATTTTCATCTATTAATATATATATGGGATTAACTTTATATATAGTATTAGTTTCGTTACGAAATATATTACATAGTAATGGTACAATCTATTATATTTATATGTATCTATATATGATATGTATCAAGAGTTTTCCAATCATTTTAATAAAATTACCATCATATTTCAGACTCATAACTCATTACCCTTGTTCCAATAATATATCTATTCTACACAATAAAAAATTCAATGGAAAAATAATAAATATCCATTACGTATCAAAAAAAGACAAATATGATAAACTTATCTTCAAAATTAGATAATTTGTGAAATAATTATGAAATTAAATTAAATATTATAATATTATTATTACACAATAGAATTACATTTTTCAAATTATTATGGGTAATAAAATTAATGAATTGTAAATGAAATATATATATATATTTGAATTTCTCATGAATTCACTTATATAGAAATGTCTATAAGTGTTCATTAAATTCATTTTCATGGAAATCTATATATAAACGGGAATATAATCCCCCTCTATTTAATTCTAAATTAATGGGAATTACATCACATTCCCTAGTTAAAATCACAAAAATTGTCATCCTTTTTCCATCCATGGAAATGAAAAAATTGTCATAAAAACCATTTACTTGGTAAACAACACAATAATAAGCATTTCCCCTTCTATGGAATTATCAATATTTTGGAATAACATTCCCTTAAATGGGAAGTATCACATTATCTATAATAACATACCTTCCACTTTCAAATAACATGGTTTGTTTACATTAAATCCCATAATATAGTCAACATTAAAGAAAATGGGTTTATCATCTCAGGCCTTGGCCCACATAAATTAATTTGTCACATTATACCACATTCAATGCATTATCATTTTATGTGGATTTTTGTTCCACATTACATGAATGTAAATGATAATAAGGCATTACATCATATATATATATATAACCCCAAGACATAAAAAATAACAAATACATACAAAAACACAGGTATCTCACAAGAATTATAGAAAATGAATCAAATTCCATTTTGAATTTAAATTTTAATTCGCTATCACAACAATAACTATTTTTATTTTACTCACATTAGAAGCCAAATATTCTCAAGAACATTTATCACAAATATTTGTAAGCATCACAAAATTCATTATGAAATTTAATCCACAATGATGTTAATTGAAATAGTTAAACAACATAAGAATATATCACATGCTATATTTTCTCATATTGAGTTCCCATTCCATCAATAGAATCACAAGGGAATATGTCCATGTCTATTACATTGTTTCATGACATAGTCAAACCTAAATGGCGTTCCAGGTAAATTATTACAAATACATTAAATTGAGATAATTGAGAATAAGGATTATATTAGTATGGAAAATTAATTTGAAAACATGCTGATGTACCTATCAAAATCATTCTATCTTATAGATATAAATAGTCCGAAATTAGTTTTATATAGGGACACTATCAAAAAAATTCCAAGAACTATGCATGAAAACATACACAAAACACGTATAAAATAATTGGAATTTTTATCGGAAGTATATACAAATAGATTATGACCCCAACAATTAATGATTGATAGAAAAATAATAGTCATTTAAAAAAATAAAAAGATGATTCAAAACCCTACAATTAATCATTTCAAGGGAATAATGAATAAATAATTAAGGTGATAAAAAAATATATAGAATTGGACCATTTGTTTTATAGTTAGTTTCCCAAAAATAATTTAAAATTAATTGATCCTGTCACAAATAAGGGATATTTATGACTGAGAGTGGAAATATATAGATAATGTTGTTGTGGATTATTTTTATAGGGGAGTAAATTAGATTCAATTTTTAATTTTTTTTTATTTAAAATAAAATAAATATATTACGAATTTTAATTAACAGATGATGGGAAAATCAGGTACCCAATACCTTTTTACTATGAACCTTGTTCCCTATAAGAAGGAAACCATATAGACAATAATTGGTTGGTGGCCATCAAAGGCCTCCCCATCTCCACTTGAATTAACCATGTACTTTATAATAGTCCATTTGGTATCTAATTTTTTTAGTAATTAAAATATAAGCTTTGAGAAAACCCATACATCTAAACATTAAAACATTATCTTCTTCCAACTCTAATAATTTACAAAAATAAATAAAAAATATTGTTTTAGAAATATTTAAGTAGTTAAATAACTCAATATATAAGGGTAGTTAAATAATAATAAAGTTTACAATAAAAAATTGTTATTAATAAACATATTCACTAAATAAATCATATTGTGTAGTGGTATAAACCACATAAATTATTTTCCTAATTTCCACACTGGTATAATTTTTTAATATGTAATTATTTTGGGAATGATAGTACATGGATTATATAATAACATATGTTGACTATTATATCATCTATAAAAGATATAATGATTTTTTAATATCATATAATGATTTATGAAAATTATTAAATATTTATATAATTTATTTAAATGTTATGAAATTAAAGAAAGTATGAACCACTTGTTACAAAGGGTCATAATTCCATGAATCATTTATAAAAAATTTCAATTATAGTCTAATTTCAATGATAATTGTTCTGTATAAGGGTTATTTTTCAATGATTTATAATTTTTATTAATCCTAGAAAATATTTAGTATGTGATTTTTATTCATAAGTTTTAGTGCGAAACTCATAGTTATAAATATATATATATTATATTTCTCTAAAATTTTATAATCATTATAGCCATGAGGAACTGAAAATATATCTTATGATTTACTTTACATATAGAACCTCTTAACGATGTTTAAGAAGATTGATATTTCATTACTTAAATGTTTTACCAAACAAATAGATATATATGATCTTCGACAAATGGAAAATTTTAACAATATTTATGTTTTTGATTTTTTATTTATTTATTTAAAATAAATGTTCATATCATCCATAAAGTGTGTTTTTATAAATTTATGGAACCAATAATGTTATTGGTGCCAATTTATTATATGTTTTACTGAATTTTCTATCATTAATAATTGAATGAAATGATATTTTTCAAAACCATGATATAATAAAGAGAAAAAATTACATGGTTTAAGAATATAATCAAACCACTACATCATTTATGAATTTTATCATTGATTATCTCTGATAACATAGATTCCAAAAAGCTCAATTGAATGTGTTTCAAGAAATAAGTTACTTTTATAATGTTAAGATCTAAAAATAGATTTAACTAATGAAAACCCATGATTTTTATAATAATATAATTTTATTACAGAAGAAATAATTCCTTTTAATAAAAAATCACATACTTATTTAAAAGTATTCTTTTGACAGGTCTCCTTGAAATTGTTTTTTAAGAATAAAAATAAATGGTTTTAGTTATAAAAGAATTTCATACCTAAATAAACCTGTTTTGGATTAAATATATACATGACATGTTGTTATGATAAATTAAAACGTTTTCAAATATTCTCATACACATTCATAAAATTATGAACAAGGGGTTTAAGCTACATTAAAAATATTTAAATGATGTGATCTCATTTTAAAGTGGATGTACATAGTTTAAAAATTTATAAAGAATTTTTTAATTAAAATGTATATATGAATATAAATTTGGTGAAATTTTATTAGGAAATTTTACAAATTATAAAATTAATCATTTTTTGTATCAATATTCTTATTAACAAAATTTATCTAAAAGTATGAAAATATTTTTTATTGAATATGATCAGTGGGTTAAATAAAAATTATTTATTTTAAATTAAAATGATATAAATTTTAAACATTGCCACAAATATGTTATCATATATTTTAAAATTAAATGTTTTAATGTATCATTCTGATTTATTTATTTCACTCGGATGGGGTTCATTTAAATTCTATATAAAAGATAAAAATATTATTCATATAATATTATTTTACTATATAAATTTATATATTTTTAAAAAAAATTAGAATACTATGTTATGGTTATGTTTGTACTTCATGGATATGTGTGAGTAGACGAGGAAATAATATATTAGGGGACATATTATTATTCTTAAAAATGTAACAAAAATTTTCATGAAATTCAGTGAAGGGAAAATACCCCACTCTATTGAAACATTCATGAATTCTCTCAAAATAACCAAATTTAGCAATAGTAGGGTCCAAATTGGACTATTCCTGAAATATCATTATGATGATATTTGATGAGTATTAATTTTTCAAGTTGGGTGGTTTGATACAACATTTTTATGCGATCATATAGTCTAGAAAGAATAATTGATGATTTTGTTAATAGGAATCCATTCAAACTTGATGTTAAAATTTTTAACCTTCTAAATTTTTGTGACTAATTAGGTGTGTTTATGTGTTGAACAAGTCTATTAATGGTAAGTAATTTTGATCCTTGATTTTATTGGGTGTACTCTATAACACCCTGACCCATGTTACCTAGATTCGGAGCATTATTACATAAAATTGGCAAGATCTAAAGAAAGATCAAATCATGAAATACCGATTGTTTTAGTATCCATGGAATAACTAGATACATTCATAAAGTCTACATTACATCATCAATTTAAAAATAAAACAACATAGTCTCCATATTCCAAACTCATATACCTTCATACTATCCCTGCAGTTCATTCATAAAATACTTCTTCACATCCTCGAAAATATAAAACATAGAATGGGGTGAGCTCAGACGCCCAATAAGGATAAAAATATAGCAGAAACATTCATAAATAAGCATAAACATTTAAGGAAATGTATATCTGAAATATAATCCTTTTAAACATGACCTTTAGCATAATATGGTAGAAATAAAATGAAAAAATTCCATTTAATTATTCACATGGATATTCTACTAGTCAAATAATTACATGAAATATCAATAACCAATTTTACAATGATGGAATGCATAATGCCAGTCTATCATAATCACATAGTCAAAGCCTTGTGACAATACAACAAATATTATTATGTCAAGGGATTCTTCCAAGACACAATTTTGTCTAATGATACCTACCGATGCATCGAGGAGCTATATCGAACTCCACCCGTCACAAACTAAGTCCAATTCATTCCTTATATGAACAGGTTTAAACATAAGATAATCATTCGTATTAAAACTAGAATACTAAATGTAAATAATTTCTCCATAAACCATGAATGGTATAAAAATAACACATCCACATTCAAACATATCAAAAAACCTTCAATACAATATTGAAGTTTTTTATCATAAAAAATCAACTTCAAATACGCTTAAAATCCATCAAAGGATGTTGACATAGATGAAATCAAAACTATTTGAGAGAAATATTTTTTTTAAATCATTTAAAAGTCACATAATTATAAAATAAAACATTTACATTGAAAATATTCTTATAAACTTGTAAGGTAAGCTTCAAAGATTTTACAATGGTGGAAAATAGCTACACCCGCCGTATAAGCTAAAAAAGGCATTCTTAACTTAATTCTGTCGAAAAGGTTAAAAATGACCTTTTTGAAAAATGATAGAAAGATTCATTTATAAACGTCTTATATAAATTCAAAAAGGGTATAAATTAATTTAACCCATAGTCTGTAAAATAGTAAGAATGATTTGAAATACATTTTTAAGAAACATGGATGTGGATGATAAAGAGGTCCTAGTAGATAATTACATATAAACAACCTCGGATAATGATGATATTGTGAAATGAACCCTTACCTTGTACTTTTACTTCGTTGAGGGTAGGTTAAACTCTTGTATAATGGTTAAATAACTGTTATTAATTTATACAAGAATCATTTAAATTAATATTATATCATATATGATATTTTATCATTGCTTTTTAATAATATCTTAGTATTATCGTTGTTTCGGGTGTTAACATACTCATTTTATTTTATATGATTTGTTACATAGGCCATGTTTGTTATGGATAGGTTGTATCTTATTCATATCAAGATTGATATCAAGTCCTTAAATAGTATTTTTAATCATTAAATGAGAATTATAATTGAATGTATATGATGGGTAATGAATCTCATCACGTTCGTGGAGATGGTAGTCTGTATGTACGCACGAGCGACAATATCACTCTTTTGAAGTAAAATAATATATAGTTGGATGTTATATAATATATAAGTAATCCTCATAATGTTATATTTATTATTTACTTCAATTAAAAATCAATATCATACCCATCCAAATAAAAATGTTTTGAATAACAATTACACCACAACGTGGAGACGGTAAGCCGTACATATGCACGTACGGTGACATGTCATTCAAAGGATGGATAGAATACTGAATATGGTTGTATCATATTTATAATAACATCATATTATATAAATGATATTGGATTTTTTATTTTAGAAATGAAATATCAAATAAATAGGAAGTTGAATAAGAAAGGATCTTGAAAGAGGGTGGTGAAAACTATACCACTTTTTCGGGTTATTCCTTTTGATTTGATCAAAAGGGATCCATAGGTTGGATTTATGATCAAAATAAGGACTCTAGGATTAATTTAGGTAAGTTTATAGGATAATTGGTCAGGTTTTGGCTGAACCAAAATACTTTTAAGGTAAGAATTTTAGAGAAGGGGGATTGACCTTTTATAAGAGAGGTGAGGGGCACCTTAGGAAAGGCTAGAAATATTGTTTTATTATAAATTCATATTCGGTTTCTAATTGCTAAAAATTAGATTATTTAAATTCTAAGGTGGGTATAGGTTTAACACCATTCATCCAATAGGTTTTAGACAGGTTTGTGTCACTATATTAACCTTATCCATTAGTTTTAACTCTTAGTTAATTAGTTTGACATTTACCACGTCTCTTTGTATTTTTATATTATATTGTAAATAAACATAATATATACTTCCAATCGACCCCCAAGTGGTAAATTAATTATAAAAATATCATTATAAAATTCCACTTTCTGAACCATAGATTATTATGAATAGAATATCAATTAACAATATAAAATTGTTTTTAAAACTCTTTTATGTCAATTTTGACACTATTGGGTATTTTGTTTTTGATAATTTTACAACAACATTATTACTTCAAAAAACATTTATATAACCAATTCTAATTTTTCATATTTACCTATAAAATTAGTTGAATCTATAAAATGTCTCAAATTACAGTTATTTTGATATTTAAAATATCAATTATTTTAATATTCCATTAATTAGGTAATTACTGCATCACCATTGTGTCATAAATAAATTAAATTATTTAATGTCTAAAAATTATAAATAAAATACCATTATGTAGTAAATTTTTTCATCTTTATAATGAATATTTATAATAGAATTTATCTTATCTATAACCCTATTTTAAAAATGTTTTAGTAATTAAAATTTCATGTTAACACTATTAACTCTTCTTTGAATTAAATAATAATAAATGTCCTCATCTTTTCCAAGTGGACCTAAATGATAATATTTTATTCCTAAGGTTGTTTTTGGACGAGATAAACTTGTAAAATAGAATTAGTACATGTTTTAGGGTTATATTAATATCATTTTTACCAATAATTACCCTATTTACTTTTAACCGTGGTAAATAAAAGTAAAAGTTACTATTCACCAAATAATATTTTTATCTTATAGAACCACAATTTACACCGTGATATTAACCATTTATCTCATATTTTCAAAATTCCACTTATATAAGCGGTAAAATTACGTTTTATCTAAATTTCCGAATTGTCCTTGGATATGGGTAAAAGATGGTGAAATGTTCAATAAAATTTTTAGATATATAATATTATTCGAAACTAACTCCAATGAATTAAATTGAAATTATATAATTATTATGTATTTATTTTTACCTTAATTAAATTTAAATAAAATAAATAATTATTTTAAAAATATTTGGGTTTAAACTATAACTTAGTTTTTTCACTATTCATCAAAAATTGTATGTTTTCATAAAGATACCAAAAATTCACCATAAGCTAATTTTGATATTCTGAATCCAAAAATGAAGTCTATTTGGAAAGATAAAATTTATAACATTTCAAAAAGTGTGTATTACTATTCTTAACGGCTAGTTTGATTGGTTGTGGTGTGTGTTAGAACTCGAAATTGCGTACAACACACACTACTGTATTATTCAAAGGGAAGTGTACTGTGGATGCTTGGGGTGTTACAATCTCCCCTCCGTCAAATAATTTCATCCTCAAAATTTCTAGAATACTACCGCATGAAAATACTTTAGTGGCACTACATCATAAGTTCCTCGGGTTCCCACGTTGCCTCTTCCATCTTATGGTTTTTCCGTATAACTTTTACTAGACAAGTCATCCGGTTTTTCAACACCTGTTCTTTTGTATCAAGAATCTTGATGGTATCTTCGCAATAAAATAGATCAGGATCCAATTCTAATTCCTCATAAGTGAGTAAATTCATTGGTTCAGGATTGTATTTTCTCAACAGTGATACGTGGACCACATCGTGAACTTTGGAGAGGCTTGGCGGCATTGCCAAACAGTAAGCTACAACTGCAACTTTTTTTAGAATTTTGAAAGGTCCGATGGACCTGGGTCTCAATTTACCCTTCTTACCAAAACGTATAACTCCCTTCCTTGGAAATACCTTCCTGAAAACATGAACTCCTACAGGAAATTTGAAATCCTACCTTCAGTTATCACCACATCTCTTCTGACTACTTTGATATGCTTTGATATGGTTTTGGATTACCATTACCTTTTCCATTGTTTCCTCCACTAGTGCCGGTCCAACATGCTTTCTTTCACCAACGTCATCCCAACAGGTTAGTGTGCGACATCTCTTTCTGTATAATGTGTCATATGGTGCCATCTGAATACTTTAATGGAAGCTATTGTTATTGAAAAATTACAACAGAGGTAAATATTGATCCCACATACCTTGAAAGTCAAGTGAGCACGATCTCAAAATGTCTTCTAAGGTTTGAATTGTTCTTTAAGATTGTCCCTCAGTTTGGGGGTTATAACATCCCAGGGAAATAAAGAATAATATATTTTCATATTTATTAATATTTTCCAATTAAATATTAATTTTATTTTAAAGGGGTTTCTATGTTCGATAGCGTACCCGATACGCAACAAAGAGTTTCTTTGAAATCTTACGCAGCACACTAGTAGTATAATAATATTATTTTAAATGGTATTTAACACATAGCCATTGTATTGGAAGGAATGAATAGAAATAACAAAAATATGATTATATATTATTGTTAAATGTTTATACATATATCCAACAAAATATTAAATCTTAAAATAAGAAAAGAATTCAATTTTAGGAATAGATACTCTAATATTAACTAAAGGTCGACTTATCGCCTTTTGATGGAGAACCGTATTTAAATATAGTTATGGTCCCTCTTATAAATTCTATTAGAGAATATACAATTCTTCTTTATAACCGGGGCATCAAAATTTACTTTTTGTAAATTTTTGGTATTTTTCCGATAAAGTTCATTTTTTATTGAATAGTGACAAATGATGTATTTTAATTCAAAACCTCTTTTTAATATAATTTTTTTATATGATTATATTATCTTTTGAATTGGTTTTAATGTTAAATTATAATATATTTTTACCATTTAATCCTATTGTGGTCATTTGAATTAATTTCACTTTGAAATTGGACTTAAACTACTACAAATATTTTGATATATATTATTTCATAAAAACATGATATTTATTATGAAAATGGGAATTAATTATTAAATTAACTAATGCAACATATATGGTTTCAATTTTGTAAAATAGAAATCATTTTTGAAATTAGAATATCAAATATTTCTTAGGGTAAATTTTTGGTATTTTTCTGAAAAACATCAATTTTTTAGGAATAGTGAACCCACTAAGTGGTAGTTAAAAAAAAGATTTTTCGTTTAAATGAAACTTTAGCACTTATGTGAATTGAATTTCAAAAATCCGATATACGTGGCTGTAATTAGTGATTAAAATGTTGTTCAATGGGATTAAATTTTTTTTGGTGAATAGTAACTTTTAAGTTTTATTGATCGCGATTAGTGGTAATTAGGGTAATTTAAGGTAAAAATAATGTTTTAATAAAATGAAATTATCTTGACACATGTCCTACCCTTATTGGATATGTCATGGCCGACCAAAAAAATCCATGGGTCAACTTGGGGACCCCATGGAGCCACTTGGGTAATAAAATGACATTAATAAATTTTTATTTAAAGTTAAAATAAAAATGTCCCAAACATGTACTGTTTTACTAAAAAAAATTACATGAGGTTATAAAGGTCATAATTTTGATTATAAATATTAATTTGAAAGATAAAAATATTTCCTACAATCATTTTATTTCTTATATAATTTTTAGACATTAAATAAATTAAATTATTTATGACACCATGATGATGTCGTGATTACATCATTATTTAATGATTTAAATAAAATGAAATGATAATGTAAAATATACGACCTAAACTTGTCAAAAACCTATTGTAAGGGTGGATTTATAACTCTTATAACCTTATCCTCTATATATATAATTTTGGGACCTTTAAAATCCAAAACCTTTTTATAATAAAGTAACATTTTATAACATTCCAAGAGTGGACCTCCTCCCCTCTTATAAAAGGACTCCACCTCTACCACCTCACCCAAACCTCTCAAGCCTATGGATCGGCCAAGATCTACTCATGTTATCTCTCCACATCCCTATCCTCATCCTAGAAGCCTTATCCTAGGCAGGAAGCTCATCATGAAACCCTTTTGGTTCAAACCAAAGGGAGTTACCCGATTTAAAGGTAATGTCTTCACTTGTGCTCTTTTTTTTATTTTTCTTCTCCATCACCCTAAACTATTTATATTACTTTATTTTTTAATAAAAATAGTATCTTAAATATAATAGGATGTTTTTATGAGAATTATTCTAGCTACACATACACACATCTCCGTCTAATGATTAAAGAACATACTGTTTCTCTGGTTGGCGAATTTCTGCCTCAAGAAACGATGATTGTTCAATCTTATTTTAACACCTTTCATGGTGGACATTAATATGTAACTTTATTTATATATGATATATATAATGTTTATGTTTTACTTATTGTTCTGTATTTTTTATTTATGGCATAACTTTATAGTTTCCATTATGGGTAAACACCATAATTTCATTTTAGGAAGTGTGGACTACCACCCACTCAATGTGATTTGATTCGTTAATGCCATATGTGGGAAGTATAAAGGATAGAGTTAAATATATAATATATTATATTATACTGGAATTATAATATACCTTTATATAATTACGATTTCACTCCATTAAATACAAAATAGAAATGAAAGTAGTGTTCATGCGTATGTACGGCTTACCGTCTCCCTGGACGGTGCATTTCATTTCATACCTCTAAATGTTATGTACTATTATAAATACATGTAGTTGATGGATATATAAGATATATATGATATCCAAATCATTAATATAATTCTAAATATAATGACCCTTTTACCACATGAACAACATGTAATTGTAAGAAGTCCATTTTTGACATAAGTACCAAATACCGACAAAACGAACTTTATTAACATAAATGATTACATAATGTTTAGAACATGGAAATAAGTGATATAAAGGAATAATAAACTTGAAAAAGGTTCTTAAGAAATTATAAATTAACTTTAGTTTATTATTCATGATTTTAAAGGGCAATCGAGTCACATCGTACACGAGGTAAGGGACTCCGCCTGAATCATCATTCATTGAGGCATATTTTGTTTTATACACAAGTTTCTTTTATATGGTGTATAAACCCATTTGAATTTTACTTTTATTCAAAAGGAATCTTTTCCTATGAATCATTTTACTAAATGACAAAAAGGAATGTTTCTTTTAACGTACGTGGTAACAATGACCTTTTCCAGCACTGCGAGTATTATTTGGTCTTTGGCTTCCTCAACAAGCTGTAATGTTTTTAAAATGAAATAAATACCATATAATATTTTTTGTATTTTGGTATTGAAAATAGATTTTATAATGTATATGTTATGTCAATATATTTAAGTGATATATTGTGATCGAAATGTAGAAATGTTTTCTTTCCATTATATTTATTTAATGTCTTATGATTTTATAACGGTACTTGGACATTTGATGGGTGGTTACATGACGAAACATTTGACGGGTGGTGCCGTGAATACCAGGATGGGTGGTTATGTTATAACCTCCAATGAATTGGGTATGGAAGTTGGCCATATGGCTATTACATTAAGTAATATGTGTCGAAGTCGACCGTATTGTTATTCCATTTAATATGTTTATGTCCCATGTTACCTTTATATGTTATGTGTTCTTTATATGGGTTTTATTGTAATATTTTGGTTACAAAAGGGTAAGTAATGATATTTTATTCATTGAAGAGTTTTTTACTACTTTATAGAGGTGGAAAGTATTACATTGATAATGTATTCTTGGTTTACTTGTTGTTTTAAAAAACTAACAGTTTTCCTTCTTTGTGTATCTCTTACTAAGATTTTATGCTCACCCCATGTTTTTTTGAAATGTTTCTCACAGGACATAATGTGGGATAGGCACAAGGATGGGATAAAGGAAAAGTCATGCTATCTAAAAAATAGAATTAGGTGTGTTTCTTTTTAATAGTTTTTAATTTATGGAAACTTAGTAGAAGTTTCTACTTTGTAAACTTTTGAGATGTAATAGTTATGTCCTAATTCTCTAAAACTCTAAACCCAAAAAGATCCTTAATGTGAACTATTCATTTAATTCAATATTAAGTAAGGTTTAAGGCCGGGGCTTTATAGTTGGTATCAGAGGTCGGTTTAGACAACTTTAGGAGTAAGACAATTGTTAAATTTATAAATTAATGGTATGATTGAAATGATATAGCATTTAAAGATTACCATGTTGCTTCTCCTATGATATTTCTATGTTTGGAATGGTTTTTCGCTGAGTAAACAAGGAAGCTATATTGGGATGACATCAGGAGGAATACAACCTTCCAAATTAGCAACTTGAGATGGTCGGAATTGGAACTGAACAGTTTGGTGCAGTGATGGAACAGTTGACTAAGGCAATAAATGGTGGTGGTATCCATGCACGAGATCAGCCAGATCAACCGCAGAAGAACTAGTTAGTGGTGGAACATTTCATGAGGGAACATCCCCCATCATTCAGAGCCCATCTGACTCTGTGCTATCATAAGGGTGGATTAAAGCACTGTAGAAGATTTTTGATGTCATGGGGTGTTCATAACATCAAAAGGTTAGTCTTGTTATTTACCGTTTTGATGGTGAAGCCGATCAGTGGTGGTCGATGAGGAAACATATCAAGGATAGTGATGAGATTGATGATATTCACTGGGATGAATTCAAAGGAATGTTTCTTGAGAAATATTTTCCTAAGGTGGTTCATCTTAGAATGGAAAAACAATTCCTAGAATTGAGGCAGGAGGATGACTTAGTGTCTGATTAGGAAGAAAAGGTCACACTACTGGTAAGGTATGCTCCAAAATTCATATGAGATCTTGATAGTAAAATCACCTGTTTTTACTCATGGTTAATGCCAAAGTGTCTTAGGGAATCAAAAGTTATTAAATACTTGATCAATATGCGGAGAAGGTGGAAATGGAATTTTCCGATGATCAGGCATTCTTTGAAAAACAACAGAATAAGAGGTCCAATTGGCAGGAAAAGGGGAAGAATTCACCAAAGAAGAAAGGAGGTAATAAAACCAAACATCCATCCTGTGAGAAGTGTGGTAAAATGTATCCTGGATAATGTTTATCCATGTTTGGAAGGTGCTTTCTTTGTGTTAAGTCTGGTCATGTTGCTCGTAACAGTATGGAAGATGATCAAGCAGGAAATGAAAAGCCAGCGATAAGATATTTTTTGTGTACTGAAATGGTTCATTATGAAAATGAGTGTCTAATGAAGAAATCATCTATGGGAAAGCATCCAGACTCCAAGAAAAAATGTGTGGTGAAATCCTTTGCAACTACTTCAGCAGATGATGGGCCATCAAATGCAGAAGTATCAAGTACAATGTTTGTTTGTTCAGATTATGCCAATGTGTTGTATGATTCAGGTTCTTCACATTTATTCATTTCTGAGATTTCTCGAGTAAATTGGGAATTCCAACTCAATATATGATTCCAGAACTTATGGTAAAAACACCCTAAGGGAATGTTGTGATAAATAGAATTAATAAGAACATTCATATCCTTGTGTGCGGATATAATCTACCTGCAAACCTTATTTTTTTGCCTCTAGTAGAATTTGATGTTATTTTGGGCATGGATTTTCTTTTTGAATATCATGCTAAGATTGAATGCAGAGGAAAAGAGGTTTCTTTTCCAAAATATTTTCAGTTTATGTACAAGAATTAACCATTGATTTTGATAACATATCAGGAAGTTGAGAAACTAGTAAAATATGGAAATGAATGTTACCTTTCACATATTGTTTAAAATAAAAAACCATTCAGATTAATGATGTTCCAGTTTTAAATGAGTATCTTGATGTTTTTCTTGATGATTTTCCTAGTATTATTCATGATCGGGAAGTAGAATTTACTTTTGACTTAGTTTCTGATTCTATTCCAATTTCAAAACCCCCTTATCGAATGGCTCAAGTTGAACTTTTAGAGTTAAAGAATCAGTTGCAGGAGTTATTAGATAAAGGTTTCATTCGACCTAGCACATCACCATGGGATTCTCCTATCGTGTTTGTTAAAAAGAAAGATGGTTCAATGAGAATTTTCATTGATTATAGAGATTTGAATAATATCACTATTAAGAACAAGTATTCTTTGCCTCATATCGATGATTTGTTTGATCAGCTCCAGGGAGCTCAGTATTTTTCAAAGATTGACTTGAGGTAGGGGTACCATCAGTTGAAAGTAAAAGAAGCAGACGTTCCGAAGACTGTGTTTCGTACTAGATATGGTCATTATGAATTTGTAGTTATGCCTTTTGGGTTAAATAATGCACCTGCTGTACTCATAGACCTTATGAATAGAATTTTCCATGAGTTCATGGATATGTTTGTGGTTGTTTTCATTGATGATATTTTGGGGTTTTATAAAAGTAAAGAGGAGCATGAAAGTCATTTAAGGGTTATCTTGCAAACATTAAAAGAAAAGAAACTCTATGGAATATTCAGAAAGTGTGAGTTTTGGTTACAATAAATTTCATTCCTTGGTCACATTGTTTAAAAAAATGGCATAACGGTTGATCCTTCTATAACAAAAGTTGTTGAAGAATGGCCAAGACTCACACATGTAACTGAGATCCGTGGTTTTCTTGGTTTTGCAGGTTATTAACAGATGTTTGTTGAAAAAATTTCATGTTTATCTAGTCCATTGACTAAGGTGACTCAGAAGGGTGTTACGTTTATCAGGAAAAAAGAATGTGATGATTGTTTTCAGGAGTTGAAAAGAAGATTACTGAATGCTCCATTTTTGGCACTTCCTTCCACGAATGGTGAGTTTGTTATCTACAGTGATGCTTCATTGAAGGGACATGGTTGTTTCCTTATGCAGAATGATTAGGTAATTGTTTATGCTTCACGTCAGTTGAAAACTGATGAGTTAAATTACCGTACACATGATTTGGAAATAACTGCTATTATATTTTCTTTATAAATTTGGAGGCATCATTTTTATGGAGCAAAGTGTGAAATATATACTGATCAAAATAGTTTAAAGTATATATTCACCCAGAAATAATTTAACATGAGATAGAGGAGAGGGCTATAATTAATCATGTATTATGATTGTACAATTCATTACCATTCGTGAAAAGAAAATAAAGTAGTTGATGCTTTGAGTCGAAAAAGTAATACTTCATTAAATATGCTACATTTGGAACGAGATCCTTTGGTGTTTGATTTGATGAACTTTGGCATAGAAGTTGTTGGTGCATGACGTTATTCTGTTTTGTTTCAGGTTTCAGTGAGATCACCTCTATCAAAAAGATATAAGAAAGAACATATGAAAGAAAGTGGGTTGTAAAAAAAGGTAGAGATGGTTTATAAGGGCATGTTTCCTAAATTTAACATTGATAATGATTGTGTTTTGAGGTTTGGGATGAGATTATTGTGCCTAGTGATTCATAGTTTAAGAATGAGTTGTTATGTGAGGCTCATAGTTCCCCGTTTTCAGCTCATCCTTCCAGTACTAATATGTACAAGGATCTGCGGGAATATTACTGATGTGATGGAATGAAACGAGATATTGCTGATTTTACTGTGAAGTGTTTGACTAGTCAATAGGTAAAAGCATAGTGGCAGATACTGAAAGGGATGCTTCCATCATTACCAGTGCCAGAGTGGAAATGGGAAAATATATCCATGAACTTTGTTGTGGGATTACCGAAGACATCTCAAGGTAATAATGTAATCTGGGTTATTGATGATCGATTGAATAAATCTGCTCATTTCCTTCCAATTCGAGATACTTTGTCTCTATATCATCTTGCTCGCTTGTATGTTAAAGAGATAGTCAGGTTTCATGGAGTTCCCCTTTCCATTGTATCTGATCATGATCCCAGGTTTACTACTAACTTTTGGAAGGGCCTTCAGAAGTCGTTGGGTACTGAAATAAATTTTAGTACAACATTTCATCCTCAGTAAGATGGGCAGTCAGAACAAACTATTCAGACCTTGGAGGATATGCTACGTGCTTGCTTGATGGATTATCAAGGATGTTGGGACCAATATCATTATTTTTTTGATTTTTTTTATATTAACATTTTTTATTCCAGTATATAGATGGCTCCATTAGAGACATTATATGGGAAGCGGTGTCGAACTCCAGCTTTTTGGGATGAAGTAGGTGAAAGGAAGTTGATGGGACCAGAATTGGTAGAAGAGTTGGCAGGAAAAGTTCAGTGATTCAGAAGCACATGAGAACAGCTCAGAGATGGCAGAAAAGTTATGCAGACAAAAGGAGGAAGGATCTCTCTTTTGAGGTAGATAATCATGTCATTCTCAAAGTTTCACCATGGAAAAGTGTGATGTGATTTGGTAAGAAAGGAAAGTTGAGTCCAAGGTTTATTAGAGCATATGAAATTCTGGAGAGAGTTAGATCAGTTACTTACCGAGTGACTTTACCTCCGAGTTTATCTCAGGTACACAATGTTTTTCAAGTGTGATTTTGAGAAAGTATATGCCAAACCAATCTCATGTTTAGAGCCCAGATGTAGTTCAGTTAGAAGAGAATCTCTCTAATGAAGAACGACCAGTCCAGATTCTTGACCATAAAAAGAAAGTGTTGTGGAATAAGGTAATTCACCAGGTAAGGGTTTTGTGTAAAAACCATATGGTTGAAGAGGCAACGTGGGAATATGAAAATTCTATGAGGGATAAATACCCCCTCTTATTTTGATAAGTGACTAAAATTGTGAGGACGCAATTCCAAAAAGGGGGGAAGGATGTAACATCCCAGGTTTATAAAGAATAATACATTTTCATATTTATTAATATTTTAAAATTAAATATTAATTTTACTTTAATGGGTTTGATATGTTCGATAGTGTACCTGATACACAACAAATAGTTTCTTTTAAATCTTACGTTGCACACTAGTAATATAGTAATATTATTTTAAATGTTAGTTAACACATAGCAGTTTTATTGGCAGGAGTGAATAGAAATAACTAAAAGATGATTATATATGTATGTTAAATGTTTTTACATTTATCCAATAAAATATTAGGGCTTAAAATAAGAAAAGAATTCAATTTTAGGCATATATACTTTATTATTCACTAAAGGTCGACTTATCGCCTTTTGATGGAGAACCGTTTTTAAATATAATTTTGGTAACTCTTATAAATTCCATTGGACCAAATAAATTTCTTCTTTAGAATCTGCACATCATAATTTACATTGTGTAAATTATTGGTATTTTTCTAATAAAGTTCATTTTTTAATGAAAATTGAAAAATGTTGTGTTTTAATTCAAAAACTCTTTTTAATCAAATTTTTTTATATTATTAAATTATATTTTTTATTGGTTTTCAATTGAAATTAGAATATATTTTTATCGTTTAATTCAATAGTGGTCATTTGAATTAATTTCACTTTGAAATTGGACTTAATGTAGTTCCAATATTTTGATATATATTGTTTCATAGAAACACGCTATGTGTTTTGAGAATGGGAATTAATTATTAAATTAATTAATGAAACTTATATGTTTTTAATTTGGTAAAATAGACATCATTTTTGAATTTGGAATTTCAAATATAGGTTAGGGTGAATTTTTTTATTTTTCTAAAAAACATCAATTTTTGATGAATAGTTAAACCACTAAGTGGTAGTTAAAAAACTGATTTTTTGTTTAAATAAAACATTACCACTTTTGTGAATTGAATTTAAAAAATTCGACATAAATGGTTGTCATTAGTGAGTAAAATGTGGTTTAATTGGATTAAAACAATTTTTGGTGAATAGTAACTTTTAAGTTTTATTAATCGCGATTAGAGGTAATTAGTGTAATTTAAGGTAAAAATAATGTTTTAATAAGATGAAATTTCCTTGACACATGTACTACCCTTATTGTATGTATCATGGCCGACCATAAAAATCCATGGGTCAACTTGGGGACCCCATGGAGCCACATGGGTATGAAAATGACATTAATAACTTTTTATTTAAATTTAAAATAAAAATGTCACAAACATGTGTTATTTTACTAAAACAATTTTTAAATTTGGTCATAAATGTCATAATTTTGACTATAAATATTCACTAAAAAGATAAAAAAGATTTCCTACATCATAGTATTTTTCTATAATTATTGGTCATTCAATAAATTAAATTATTTATGACACCATGATGATGCAGCGATTACCACATTATTTAATGATTTAAATAAAATGAAAAGATAATATAAAATATAAGGCATACGCTTGTGAAAAACATATTAGATGGGTGGATTTCTAACTCTGATCACCATATCCTCAAAATATATAATTTTGGAACCTTTAAAATCCGAAAAGCATTTTATAATAACGTAACATTTTATAACGTTCCAAGAGTGGCCCTCCTCTCCTTTTATAAAAGGCCCCCACCTCTACCACCTTACCCACAACTCTATGCCTTTGTCACGGCCAAGCTCTACTCATTTTATCTCTCCAAATACCTCTCCCCATCATAGAAGATTTACCTTAGGCAGGAAGCTCTTCAAGAAACCCTTTTGGTTCAAACCAAATGGAGTATACCGATTTAAAGGTAATGTCTTCACTTGTGCTCTTTTGTTTTATTTTGATTCTAAAACCCCCTAAACTATTTCAATTTCTTTATTATGTAACAAAACCAGTATCCTAAATATAATAGGATGTTCTTATGAGATGTATTCGAGCTAAACTTACACACACCTCCGTCTAATGTTTAAAGAACATATTGTTCCTATGGTTGGCGAATTTCTGCCTCATGAAATGATGATTATCCAATATTCTTTTAACACATTTCATGATGGAAATTAAGATGTCACTCTATTTATATATGATATATATTATGTTTATGTTTTACTTATGCTTCTTTATTTTTCATTTATCTCATACAGTTATAGTTTCCATTATGGGTAAATACGATAATTTCATTTTAGGAATCGCGGACTACCACCCCCTCAAAGTGATTTGATTCGTTAATTCCATATGTGGGACTTAAAAAGGATGGAGTTAATGAAATTATATATGTAATTATACTGGAATTATAATATTCTTTTATATAATTATTATTTCACTCCATTAAATACAAAATATAAATGAAAGTAGCATTCATGCGTACGTACGACTTACCATCTCCCTGAACGGTGCATTTTGTTTCTTACCTATTAATGTTATGTACTATTATAAATACAAGAATATGCTGGATATATATGATATATATGATATCCAAATCCTGAATATCATTCTAGATATAATGAACCTTTGACCACATGAACAAAATCTAATTGTAAGAAGTCCATTTTTGACTTAAGTACCAAATATCGACAGAACAAACTTTATTATCTTAAATGATTACATAATGTTTATAACATGGAAATAAGTCATATAAAAGGAATAATAGACCTGAAAAAGGTTCATAAGAAAGTGTAAATTAACATTAGTTTATTATTCCGGAGATTAAAGAGAAATTGAGTCACATCAGAGATGAGGTAAGGGACTTCGTCTCAATCTCCTTTCATTGAGGCATATTTTGTTTTATACACCACGTTATTTTATTCAGTGTATAAACCCCATTTACATTTACTTTTATTCAAAAGGAATCTTTTCTTATGAAGCAATTTAATAAACTAAAAAAGGAATGTTTCTTTTAATGTACACGATGAGAATGACCTTTTCCGCCTCCGCCATTATTATTTGGTCTTTGGCTTCCACAACAAGCCGTAATGTTTTTAAAATGAAATTAATACCATATACTCTTTTATGTATTTTGGTATTGAAAATGGTTGTTGTAATGGATTTTTTATGTAAATATATTTAAGTGATATATTGTGATCGAAATGTGGAAATGTTTTCTTTCAATTATATTTATTTTATGCCTTATGATTTTATAATGGTACTTAGAAATTAGATGGGTGGTTACGTGATAAACCATATGACGGGTGGTGCCGTGAATACCAGGATAAGTGGTTACGTTATAACCTCCAATGCATTAGGTATGGAAGTCGGCCGTAGGGCTATTCCATTAAGTGATATGTGTGGAATTAGACCGTATGGTGATTCCATTTATGTATGTTTATGTCCCAAGTTACCTTTATATGTTATGTGTTCTTTATATGGGTTTTATGGTAATATTTTGGTTACAAAAGGGTATGTAATGATCTTTTATTCAGTTAAGTGTTGTTTACTACTTCATAATGGTGGAAACTATTACATTGATAATGTATTCTTTGTTTACTTTTTGTTCTGAAAACTAACCGTTTTCCTTCTTTTTGTGTCACTTACTGAGCTTTTTATGCTCACCACAAGTTTTTTTGAAATGTTTTTCATAGGACTTCATGTGCAATAGGGTCAAGGATGGGATCAAGGAAATTTCAAGCTATCTAAAACATGGAAGTATACATGTTTCATTTTAATAGTTTTTTATTTTATGGAAACTTATTAGAAGTGACTAATTTGTAATGATTTGAGATGTAATTGTTATGTCATAATTCTCTAAAACTCTAAACCCGAAAATATCCTCAATGTGAATTATTCAGTTAATTCAATATTATGTAAGGTTGAAGGATGGAGCCTTATAGGGGTGGTAGTCAATGCCCAAATGAAGATGAGTATCTGGGATTTTCTGAAGAATTTTCCAGAATCTTGATGTAAAATGGGGATCACGATCAGAAACAATCGATAGGGGTACTCCATGAAGGCTCACAACATCATTATATATAGTCTTTATAGATGTCCCAGTGGTAGATCTTCTCTTATATCATGAAAATGTTCTGACATGGTAAGATGATCAACAATAACCCATATTGAATCGTTCCTTCTAGGAGTTTTGGTAGTCCCCTGACAATGTCCATCGTGATATTATTCTATTTCCACTCAGTTATGGGAAGAGGGTGCACAACTCCTCTAGGTTGTTTCCTTCTAGCTTTCACTTATTGAAGAACCATACATCTTTACACAAAATCAGTAATCTCCATCTTCATGTTGTCACACCAAAAATTTTCCATCAAATCTCTATACATTTTGGTGCTCCCATGGTGTATAGAGAAAATGGAACTATGAGCGTCGTCCAAGAATTCCCTTTTTAGACCAGGTATAACGGGAACACAATGTCTCTTCCCGAATTTCAAAATTCCATCTTCATACACAATGTCACTCAAACTCCCTTTATTCACTTCTTTAATCTTCTTTTTAAATTCTTCATAATTGTTCTGAGAACTCTTAATCCTCTCTAGTATATATGGTTTGGCAACAATTTGAAAAATCATTGATGTTCCACCTTCCATGGTTATTACCATGTCCATCTTCACTAGATCCATCAAAATAAGATTCCTTTAAATACTCATCATGTTCAAAACTCCAGGATCTTTTCTTCTCAAATAATATTCTGCCTTATTTTCCATCCTTGGGTGGTAGTGTATCGTTCAATCTTAATCCTTGAGTAGTTGAAGACATCTCCTTTGTCGAATGTTGAGTTCTTTCTATAAGAAAATGTATTTCAAACTCTTGTGATAAGTATAAATCTCATATTTTTCCCCATAGAGATAATGTCTCAATATCTTCAAAGCAAAGATGAAAGCTTCTAACATGATATCATGATTATGATATCTTTTCGCATGAATTTTTAGTTGTCGTGATGCATAGACAATAACCCTATCATTCTGCATAAGGACACAACCATGTCCTATCTTTGATTCATCACTATAAATAAAGAACCCATCATTCCCCAAAGGTAGAGTCAATATCGGAGCATTGGAAAATCTTCTCTTTAGTTCATCAAAAAATTATTCACATTCTTTTTTCCAAAAAAAAATTATCCCCTTTACATGTGTGATTTGTTAATGGGTTAGCCAACCAGACAAAATTCTGGACGAAATGTCGATAATAACCTACTAAACCAATAAAATTGTGTACCTCAGTTATACTTGTCGGTGCAATCCATTATAGGATTTCCTTGGTCATAGAATGATCAACAGAGATTCCATCTTTAGAGACAATATGGCCAAGAAAAGAAATGTCCGGAAGCCAGAATTCACACTTTCTAAACTTCTCATATAATTCTTGTCTTCTCAGTGTTTTCAAGATAATGCACAAGTGATTTTCACGATCTTCGTAGCTTTTGGATTATACCAAGATATCATCAATAAATACCACCACAAAATCATCGATATATTCTTTTAAAACTCTATTCATTAGATACATGAATATAGAGGGTGCATTAGTCATCCCAAATGGCATTACTGTAAACTCGCAATGCCCGTACCTGGTTCGAAATGCTATCTTCGAAATGTCTTCCATCATCACAGACAACTGATTGTATCCAGATCGAAGGTCAATCTTTCAAAAGTGTTGATCTCTATTCAGTAGGTCAAATAAATCATCAATGCGAGGTAGGGAATACTTGTTATTTATTTTTATAGAATTGATCTCCCTGTAGTTTATACATAACCTCAAAGATCCATCTTTCTTCTTAACAAAACGGATAGTGGCTCCCCATGGAGAAACACTAGCGCGAATAATTCCATTAATACTCGATTCCTATATTTGTATATTTAGTTCCAATAAATCCACAGTGTCCATTCTATAAGGTGTCTTTTATATGGGCCTTGATTGAGGAATTAAATCAATGGAAAACTCAATTTCTCATTCTGGAGGATGTCCAGGAAAATCTTCTGGAAAGACTTCTACATATTCTTTCACAATAGTCACATCCTCAATTTGGACATTCCATTCCTTACCCATAGTTTTTCCATTCTCTCCCCCCAAATAATTGAATTTAGTTTAGCTACTTGGGGTGGATCTAGGTAAGAATTAGGTGGTGGTGATTCCGCTCAAAAGATAAGGTGTTCCTTATCATCATCATCAAAAATAGTAACCTCATTCTTCTTACAATAAAAGTTTTCATCATGGTATGAAAGCCAATACATACCAAGGATTATATAAAATTCAATCATATGTATTACAATGATATTCATAGATATTGAACACTTATGTGCTCTAATGGGGACTGATTCACAAAACATTGTTTCAATGATACTTCCCCCAAGAGATTTAACTAAAAACTCCATTGATAAATCAAATTTGAAATATCTAATTTTCATAGAAAACTGGGATGATATGAAACAATGTGATGATCCAGAATCAAATAATGCATTTTCTAAACGTGAGGAAACAATTAAATTACGTGCCACCTTGTCCTTTAGATCTTATACCTCAGCAGTAGTGATTTCATAAACATGGCCTTCATCACGTGGACTTTTATGAGGTAAGTTCCCCTGATGCTTAGATAATTCATTTTCCTATTATCCCATCTACCTGCAATTGTAGCATTGGACATCAGTAGGTTCCTTCTTCCCCTTGCAATCATGAGCTTGGTGGCCTCTTTCACCACACTTGTAACAGACTCACATTCCTTTTAAGCAAGTATAAGGGTGTTTCTTCCCACAATTACTACAGGATGGATATTGAACTTTTCCCTTATTCCCCTTCTTTCCATTCCCATAGTGATCAGAAAATCTCTTCTTCTACTACTTTACTTTAAAGGCATAAGACTGGGAGAATTACGTTTCTGTCTTGATAGCACATGAGACAATATCTTCGTACAACGAGAAGGTTTGTGAGACTAATGCTAGACAAAGAAATGGTTTTAACCCATAAAAGAAACGATAAATATTAATTCTTGGGTTATGTATATAATCTACAACATACCTCGCTAACCTTGTATAGATAGCCTCATATTTTGCAAAATTCTCATCCTCCTTTTTCCTCAGACCCATAAATTTCCTTTTTATATCTACTTGATGGTCACGAGGAATGTATTTTTTTATGAAAAGCTCTTAGAACTCCCTCCATTCCATATTTGATACTTAATCATCTTCATTTGTGGTTTGTATCAATGACCACAATTGATCACCATATCCAATGCGGCGATAAACTTCCATGATAACATTTTCCCTTTCACTACTCCCCAAAGCCTGAAATATTTTCTCTAGGGAATTTATCCATTGATCAGCTACTAAGGGATTTTTACTCCCATTGAATGTTGGTGGATGTTGCCTCATGAATCAATCTCACATTGATATTCCATGCTATGGAATAGGGTGCTCCATACGGGTAAGGTTATTATTCATAACCTGACTGACTTGTCCTAGTATGGTGATTAGCTGATCAGAAACAGTTGCATCACCAACTCCACTATAATTATCTTGAGAATGAGGGCAATCCCTATATAGAGGGAATGCATTGAAAGGGTTTTTGCATCTTCCACTAGGCAACATTTATAAAAAATGGCATAAACTAGATCAGTTTATGAATCAAAATACATAATTCCATACTTGTCAAACACTTAACATATATTGAACTATTTATGGATATAATCCATAATCATTAAAAAAAAGTTTTCTTTGAGGAATTATATACTCATAAACCCTTCATAATGGTTTGTAAAGAAAACGTGAATTTTCCTAAGCATACCCCCAGGGAGTGTCATAACCAAGAGTGCCACAAGGCCCACTATCGTGCACCAGTTCTCGTTCGAGTATAGTTCAATGCATTGTTTTCGGGTTTTACCCCTAGGTACATCTATGCCAGAGCTGCTGGGACCTTCTCATATCCAGACAGGGAAGTATTGCTCAGAAAACTCACAATATTTCTACAATACCAAAATTATAGGAAGTTCTTCTATACTAATCCTCAAAGTCTATCTTTGGGATATGTGCTCTAATCAATGTTTATCTAAATCTATCTTCCATGGTTTGTACTAAACTTCCTCTGATACCAACTGTAATGCCCTGACCCCAGTTACCTAGAGTCGGTGAATTATTACAAAACATTAAAATGATCACAAGAAAGATCAAATCTCAAAATACCGATTAGTTTAGTAGCCTTAGAATAACTAGATACATTCATAAAGATTGCATTTCATCATAAAATGAAATCTAAAACAACATAGTATCCATAGTAAACACTCATGTCCCCTCAGAAAATCCTTGCAGGTCATTCATAAAATAATTCTTCACATCCTAGGAAAAATAAAGCATAGAAAGTGGTGAGCTCAGATCCCTAGTAAGGATAACAATATAGCGGAAAATTTCTTAAATAATCATAAACATTTAAGGAAATGTATAACTAAAAAAGCCTTTTAAACATGAAATTTTGCATAATATGGAAGAAATAAAATTAAATAATTCCATTTACTTATCCACATGGATATTCTTCTATTCAAATAATAAAATGCAATATCAATAACCACTTTCATAATGATGGAATGAAAAATTACAGACTATCATAACCACATATTCAAGGCCTTGTTCCAAGACTACAAATATGATTTTGTCAAGGCCTTGTGCCAAGACACTAGTTTGTCTCATGAGACCTACCGATGAATTGAGGAGCTATATTGGGCTCCACCCATCGCTTACTAAGTCCAAGACATTCTTCATATGAACATAATTAAATATAACATAAACATTCTTATAAAAACTAGCATACAAATTGTAAATACATTCTCCATAAAACATGAATGGTGTAAAAATAACACATCCACAGTCAAACATATCACAAAACCTTCAATAAAATATGGATGCTTTCTATCATAATAAATCAACTTCAAAAAATTTTAAAATCCATCAAAGGATGTCGACATAGATGAAATCAAAACTATTTGAGAGAAATATCTTTTTTTAAATCATTTAAAAGACACATAATTATAAAATAAAACATTTACTTTGAAAATATTATTATATGTTTTTAAGAGAAGCTTCTAAGATTTTAAAATGGTGGAAAATAGCCGCACATGCCATATAAGTTAAAAAATACATTCTTACCTTAATTCTATCGAAACGGTTAAAAGGACCTTGTTTGGAAAACGAAAGAAAGATTCCTTTATAAACATCTTATAAAAAGTGAAAAAGTGTATAAAATAATTTAACCCATAGTCTGTAAAATAGTAAGAATTATTTGAAATACATTTTTAAGAAACATGGATGTGGATGATAAAGTGGTCCCAGTAGATAATTACGTATAAACCACCTCAGATAATGAAGATGTTACGAAATAAACCATTACATTGTACTTTTCCTTGGTTGAGGGCAAGTTAACCTCTGGTATAATGGTGAAATAATTTTTATTAAATTATACAAATATCATTTAAATTAATATGATTTCATATATGATCTTTTTACATTACATTGTTAATAATATCTTAGTATTATTGTTTTTTCAGTTGTTAACTTACTCATTTTCTTTTATATGTTTTGTTACATAATCCTTTCTTGTTATGGATATGTTGTATATTATTTATATACTGAATGATTTTAAGTCCTTAAACATTATTTTTAATCATTAAATTATAATTAGACTTGAATGGATATGTTGGGGAATGAATTTCATCGCGTTCGTGGAGACGGTAGTCTGTACGTACACACGAGCGACAATATCATTTTTTGACATTAAAATAATATATAGTTTGACGGTATATCATATATACATAATAATTATAATGTTATATTTAATATTTACTTAAATTACACATCAATATCATACCTATCCAAATAATAATGTTTTGAATAACAATTACACCACAACGTGGAGACGGTACGACGTACGTACGCACATATGATGAAATGTCATGCAAAGGATGGATAGAATACAGAATATGGTTGTACCATATGTATAATAACATAACAGTATATAGAATATAAAATATATATTATTTTATAATGTAAATATCAAAGATTGAATAAGTGGAGGAAGAAAGGATCTTGAAAGAGGGTGGTAAAAACATTACATCTTCTTTGGGTTCATCCTTTTGATTTGATAAAAAGGGATCCTTTGGTTGGATTTCTGATCAAACTAAGGCCTATAAGTTTAGTTGAGGGAAGTTGAGAGGATAATTTGGTATGGTTTGGTGGAACAAAGAAGCTTTGAAGGTATGAATTTGAGATAAGGGGGGATGCCCTTTTATAATAGGGGTGAGGGGCACCTTAAGAAAAGCTAGAAGTATTATTTTATAATAAATTCATATTCGGTTTTTAATGCCTAGAATTTGAAATATTTAAATTTTAAGATTTTTATAGGTCTAAAACCATTCAACCAACAGGTTCTAGATAGGTTTGGGTCAATATATTAATCTTATCATTTTTTTACTCTTAGTTAATTAGGTTGACATTTACAATGTCTCTTTTAATTTTTATATTATACAGTTAATAAACATACTATATACCTCCAAGAGACCCCAGGTGGTACATTAATGATAAATATATCATTATATAATTCCATTAACCAAACAATACATTTTTTGGAATAGAATATCAATTAATAATATAATCATTATTTTAAAAACTCTTTTATGTCAATTTTGACACTATTCGTTATTTTGTTTTTGATAATTTCATAACAGCATTATTACTTTGAAAATAATTAATATAACCAATAAAACTATGTAATATTAACCTATAAAATTAGTGGGATTCATAAAAATTCTCAAATTACATTTATTTTGATATTTATAATATCATTTATTTTAATATTTCATTAATTGGGTAATTAATGCATCACGATTATGTCATAAATAAATTAAATTATTTAATGTCTAAAAATTATTAATAAAATACCATTATTTATGAAATCTTTTTATCTTTCTATTGAATATTTATAATAGAATTTATCTTATGTATAACCCTATATTAAAACAAATTAGTTATTAAACTTTGATTTTAACTCTTTTAAATATTATTTTAATTAAATAATAATAAATGTCCTAATCTAATCCACGTGGACCTAAATGATAATATTTTATTCCTAAGGTTGTTTTTTGTAGTGATAAACTTGTCTAATAGAATTTGGACATGCGTTAGGATAATATTTATATCATTTATACCCTTCATTACCCAATTTACTTTTAATCGTGGTAAATAAAAGTAAAAAGTTACTATTCACCAAAAAATATTTTTATCTTATTGAACCACATTTTACTACTTGATGTTAACAGTGTCTCTCAGATTTATAAAATTCACTATCAGAAGCGGTAACATAATTTTTTATGTGAATTTCCAAATTCTCCTAGGAGGTGGGTAAAAGACGGTGAAAAGATCAATAAAATTTTTATATATCTAAAATTATTATAAAATAACTCCAATGAATTACATTGAACTTATATAGGTACTATGTATCTATTTTGACCTTAATTAAATTTAAATAAAATAAATAATTATTTAAATAAAAAATTCGGTTTGAAACTATAACTCAGTGTTTTTTCACTATTTATCAAAAATTGAATGTTTTCAAAAAAATACAAAAAATTCAACCAATGTTAATTTCGATATTCCGAATCCAAAAATAAAGTTTATTTTGAATGATAAAATTGATAACATTTCAAAAAAGTGGCTATTACTAATCATAACGGCTAGTTTGATTGGTTGTGGTGTGTGTTAGAACTCAATGTTGCGTACAACACACACTACTGTATTATTCAAAGAGAAGCATACCTTGGAGGTTTGGGGCATTACATACTCAAAAAAAATTGGGTTGGTGTGTTCTAGACCAGTATTTGGACTTGATTCGATATGTGAGACCCAATTATGTTCAAAAAAATATGAAAATCATTGATTGTAGAAATTAAAATCAGGAAGGATAAGATACATTATCCAATAAATTATCATCATTACTATATAATAATATATCCCTTTGATATAAGATGATTTTAAGCAACATGATATATCTGAATATTTTCAAAAATAAAATGAGTATTTTTCATTTAAAAATGAAAAAATTAATCTACTATATTATAAAAGTTGTATAGATAAAATCAAGTGTAACTGTATACTTATAACTATTTTCATTTGATGATCAAATGTTGTATACTATAGATGGTTCAATTACTGAAAATTGTATTTATAAAGAAGTGGCAGATAATTTTATAATATTGAGAGTGACATCCTAAAAAGTCATATTGATATATGTATATTATCATATGATATATATAATCTGTAATTTTATCAAATATTTAATTGATTTTGATATTATATTTTTAAACTTAATATATAACTAGTGATTCTACATTACATGATGAAGGTTTTAGGGTTTAAAGGAAAATATTTAAAAGGTGAAATAATATGACTTGCATCTACTCAGAAATCTCAATGTGGTGCATATTCCTTTAACTTATCCTACTATATACTACGTTTAGACACATTATATTACTTATATGAGGATTACATTATAGAATAATTATCTTATGTGTCTACTGAGTTGACAAAAATATATTCTGGGTCATATCTTTGTTTCATATCAACAAAAATTTATGACTAATTAAATATTAGATACATTGGAGGAAATTTACATCATTATAGATTTTATTTAGAATAATCTTCCATGTTATGTATATAATTTCCAAACACATGGCATATATGAAGTATATTGTAATTTTCCTTAAACCTCAATTCATTTTACATAATTTCATGTAATGTAAGATGAATATAAAAGATAAAATCATAGTTACAGTCATTATATATTATATCCCTTACTATTGGATAAATATGATAAATTCTCTTTAAAATGTTAGTGAAGATATTTCAATTGAAGGGATACTCACATTTCTATTAATTAAAGCTGAACAGATAAAATGGGTGGGAAATAATTACATTAGAATAATAAATCAAAGGTTATGTTGAATAGGGATTTTACCCATCTGGGTCCTCAAAGAGGATTTATAAGAACCTAATTCACTCATCAATGGGGATATTATAAAAGGATGAAAAATGGGGGAATCAATTTCTATGTCTATAATAGTCACATAAAATGTTATTTCCCAACATCTTATATGAACTATGGCTATAACCCATATAAGGTTCACTTTTTATTCATGATATTTGAAATAAATTTTCATTAAAATTAATTATTTTAGATAATAGATAAATTTTGTCAGAAATGTGGCATATATTTTAAAAATAAAATAATTATGAGACCATTCAATTTTATTATAAGTATCAGTAATTTTTATAATTAATAAATATCCATGATTGTTATTCTCAAGTTATAATGACCATAAGAAATACAAATTAATTTAAAAATAATATGATCTTAAAAAAATAGATAAAATTTTTAAGGGTTCAGAATATTATAATAAATCTTTTTTTAATCCAAATATATTGTTTGTGATTTCTTGAATACCTTTAATCTCATAAATAATTTTTTAGATGAGAAGAATTTTTGATTAGAAATAGAATTATTTAATTACTTGACGTCCATCCAATTTAACTCACATTGTTTTTTGGGAGATAAATTCTTATATAACTGTCACATCATAAATAGATTTCTTAAAAAAATTATAGTAAAATACAAAATATAAATACTAGATCCCTAGGAAACTGAATATAAAATATTAAATGATTTTTTGTAATAATTGAATTATAAATTTTCATAAACCTGAAAGTGAAATATTAATAACATTAATTATTGATTTTCTAATTTTATTATATGAACAGACACTAAAACAATAAAATTTTATGGTTTTAAAATCCAATAATATAAATTTTCATAATAAAACTATTAAATGATCAATTCTATTTTTTGAGAAATTTTATTTTACATCATATTCAAAGAATATTAAATTATATAATTTTTATCATATAAATTAATACAACAATAATATATATATTTAGACGTTCATATAAATAAATGGAATTGGAAAAAAAATTGATATAATTTGAAAATTAATATATTTGATATTACCAGTGATAGTGTTGTCAATAAAATTATATATTTTAATATGTAGAATTATTTTAGAAAAAAAATAATGTAATTTAATATTTAGATTTATCTATTTGGAGGGACATAATGACCTCTATAATTTATATATAAATATATATTACAATATAATAGATGAATATTTAATATTTTATACAAAATTATGACGAACCACAATATAGTTTTTATGTATTTGGAGACTCGAAACGATATTATTTTATATCATGAATGATCTTCAACCTCCCCCCGAAAATATTATTCCTTGCATTAATCGTTTCGAAATTAACAACATAATAAATTTTATCATAAAATTGGTAATGTATTTAAAATAAAGGGTGATCTAAAATTCTTATTATTTTATACAAGAGATATATAAATGATTACTATTACATTACATGATCTTTTGTTTATAAGAAAAGGTTATTATCATTTATAAGTCCATATCAATATATAATATATTATTATCATGAGTCCTATGATAAACCATTGATGTTAATAAGACCCAAATCATAATATAATTGATGGCATGTTCCATGATTGCATAAAATTGGAATAAGACAATATTTATATCTATTCACATAAGTGTCTAAAATCATTTCACTGAATATGGATAATATCAAAGAATACTATAGTGGATTTTTATCACCCCCCATACCATAATATCCTTAGTTAAGATATAATTCAATACTATCATTGTGGAATGTATCCACTAATGAATTTGGATCACACCTTATTAAAGGATTTACTATATCATGAGATATACATCATTACCAATTTATCATTAGGGAAATACAATCATGGAACCAATAATCACAAAGTGATAATCTATTAAATTTTATTTTCCACGATCATAAAATAGTCATCATATATAACAAACAGTGGAATGAAAAGAAATTCATAAATATCTCATAAATTACTCAAAGCACAACTAGTGGGAAATAAATGGTTTATATAGACTTCTCATCGTCACAATCATAAACCAAAAAGATAATGAATATTGATTTCATATTCACACAATATATCCTGTAAGGATTAATTTACATCAATGGATGTTATCACAATTGAAAATTCTTTTAAAATAACAGATGGAATATTTTTTTCAAAAAATATCTGATTCATTTTTTAATCAATAATTTAAAATATAAAACATTTGAAGATATTTACGAATTTTTTTTAATTTAATATAACCATAGAAGTATTTAATGAAATATTCAATTATTTTTTATTCATGTAGATGGTAATTTCATATAATCCATGACCATTAAAAAAATATTACTTTCCCAATTTTGTTATAAAGCCAAAAGAATTTCATTTAGAAAATTACAAGAATATTACATTTATTTTTTTTTACAAATAGTAAACCTTGGGTAATACTGATTGTAAAAAATTTTCGGACAATATTAATATAATTCTGTAAAAAAAATTAATTGAAAAAATAACATAAAGACAAAATATTCCACATCGATGCTGAAATATAGCTTTCTTTTCATCAAAACATTTATAAATTAATTTGAAATAAAAAAGTGCATAAAATTTTAATATTATTTGATAAATTTGTAAATTAATAAATGAGCAAAATATTGAATGGTTTTATTAGTTTATTTTTATATAATTTCCTTCCATATAATTTCAGGAAGATAAAAATCCTGATTAACAAGTGGATGAAAAATAATCTGGTAACCCTTTTCTAAATATTGAATCATAATTCTGGTGGAATAATAATATAAAATAAAAATTTGAATATACTAAACATAAGAATAATGAAGATATAAAATGAAATCGATGTTGTATATACATCTCATAGTGATAAAGAGGGATATAACATCAAACATCACTCAATAAAACTATATTGTGATGATGAACCCTTAATGATTTGGTAATATATGAATAAAAAACTCATAAAATATAGAGCTTGATACGTATTATAAAATCCTAAGAAATTTCACAAAAATAATATTAAAAAATTTCATGAAATATATATATACCCCATAATAGAAAGAATTTGTGAATAAACATATATCTCACAAAAAAATATTTAGATGAGAAATCCAATTACCTCATGATTGAATATATTCAAAAACTCCCTATCCACCAATATGAAAAATATTAAAATAATATATTCTAATAAAATAATCATTTTCATACTTTTAAAATCATATATGATCTAATTATATCAATTAATAACAATGTTACTAATAATTCATTATTAAAATCATTACTTATCCGTTTAAATTGTTGCATTTTTCAAGAATGCTTTGGTGTCGTAGTTCTAGTACTTGTACATTGATAATGATATATTAATAATTAGAATGAAATTTATGATATAAATATAATATATTACCATGATTAAAAATTTTAATGTTATTAAAAAATGTAGATATATATTTTTTTAAATCATTCCAACGATGATATATCATATGTTCACATGAAGGCTATATATATGTTATAATTAAATGAATAATGGAATTATTAATATTAATTTATCACAATAAATATGTATGTATATCCAATATTATTATATATATATATATATTAAATATATCATTATTAATATCCATGTAAAATCATAAGGAATAACAAATCCCATCATTACGTGGTGGTGGTAGGCCACACATACACTTGAGTGACATTTATCATAATCTCATGGATTTAATGGTAAGAAGGTTTAAATGATTTTACAATTTCGAAGAATAAATTTTTAATTAACATCATTAAAATTTATTAAAAACTTCATAATAACTATCAATGAGATGAATTGGTGGAATATTAATTGTATCAAAATATGGATGAGGTAGTTATAGAGGCCCTATTTTTTCCATATATGACATTGAAATATTTCTATATATATTTCCAGAGCTAGGTGATATGATGTAGTGATATTTCAAGGTAAGATATGCTAAGAATTATATTTGTTTAAATATTAAGTATATTTTATACTAACAAAATGAAGAGAACATGATAACTCCTGAATGATATCCTAAATCAGAAATATAAGGTCATATTTGAGTCCAAAATGTGACATTTACCATAGGGGGTACTTAAATTATTTCGATGTTGGTCATCATTATAAAAATACAAAAGTGATTTAACCAAAAAAAATTATTAAAATTATTTATTTAATTTCACACATTGATTCAAATAACTTTTAAAGAAGATATAATATTGGAAATTCGAGACCACTAAGGAGTTTGTAATGTATAATTTTACCTAAGTGTGCCCTAAAGTGAGAGGTTGTGCGATGTTCGGGTCCCATGACCATTGACAGTTGTGGTTAAGCGGATACGTTAACCTAATCACATGGTTATAATTATGGGATTATGATATTTTTTTAGGGTTTCCTCATAACCCTCACACTAAAAGGGAAATCACTCCTCATATCCTCCCATTGACAAAACATCTGCAGATTGTAGAGTAATCATGGAGAACATGTTGTTGATGAAGAACATATCATAATGTTGGAGGACACCTAAGAATTTTTTATTCCCAATTGATGTTCATGTTTTCCAAAAAAATTCATTTTCAATTGTTTAGTCATTATTAACATCTTTTTGATGTATAAACTAAAGTGATCATTGATATAATCGTAAATATATTTTATTTTTGCGTTCTTCACCCATTATTTAGTGTAACTGTCTTTAACTTTCTAGAACATTAAATAATCAATAGATCCTCATGTGGGGATTTGGTCTGAAAATACCTCGGTCCATATTTTCCAGATTTGTGTTCCAAATGTTTTTTGGGCTAACCAAGGATCCCTAATTGTCCATGAAATGGACCTCAAGTGAGGCAGTGCCCAGGGTGGTGTGCGGTGGTCTGGTGAAGTGCGGAAGATCATGGGTGCGACTGGGCGTGCAAGTTAAGGTGGATGAGAAAGATGAAACTGGGATGATCAAAGGGGATGACAGAGGCACATGCATAGATGGTCAGAGGTGGGGATCATGGGGTGCATCCGAAGGTGGTTTCATGCACCACTGAGCATAGTGGTGTGAAACATCAATGTTTATTAGTGATAGATTCGACTGATGTGGTGCGTGACGATTTGGTTTGGGCCCTAACAAATTAGTCAAGCTGAGCTGAGTGAGTTGGTCTCAGGATGTACCTGGGTCTTCCGATGTAGAGCATGGATGTAGGTGACTCTGAGGATGCATCAGCATGAGTCGTTATGGGCCAACTAACTGCAGTCAGTATAAGGCGGTCGATGGTGGAGGTTAATTTCACCTGATGGTCGGTACAATGAATGCAAGTACCACAGTTTTCAGTCAACTAATGGTCATACTGTTGCCAGTCAACCACGACTGTCAGCCCACAATTGGTCAGCCATGGGCTCTTGCTAGACATTATATATCAGCTTAAATAAAAAATATCTTCTATATAGAATACCCTTTTGATGTGAAATCTATGACAACAAGATCCTCTCTTAGAGATGAACCTTTTGAGGTCATTTTAGGAATTTAATGACTAGGTTTGAGACATTGGCCCCATGATGTCCCATTTTGGATTATATTGTGAAAATTTCCCTTTTCCCGAGTTATCTAATTTGGGAAATAAAATAGTATATACTACAAGTTTTTATAGATTATGTTTTATGGTTACATCTGATGCGACATTCAATATATAATGTGATGATTTCTAATAAAAACACTCCTTAAAGTGGTGTTCAACTATATTAGTGGTATGTTGATTATATCAATGATTTCGGAGTGGAACCCCCATCACACACTAGGGAATTAGTCTTCGATAATATCAGATTCGAACCCCCATCAACATGGTCCCATGTCCACCATTGTTACTTCTGCGTGGACCCCCTACTAGGTATGGTGCATGCCCTTGATGCGTTATCGTGGAACCCCATTTAGATACCAAGGCTTGGGTCTGCAACAACCATAGTGGAACCCCCCATAGGCATGGGGACAAGTATTCTACAACAACAATCAGAGTGGAACCCCCCTATCATCCTGGTTATAGGACCTATATGACTACTATTAGAGTAGAACCCCCCTGACACACTATGGTGTGACTCATCTACCTGAAGATGGAACCATATAGCTAAATGTAAGAGTGGTGATATTTTCATTGAGGCCACCTCTGGACTAATGAGAAGTAGGAAATAATTTCCTACCAAGATTCATCCTTGTGACGCGACCTGAATCTATGAGGGAGAGTTAGTTCCACCAAATGTATATTGTACAATGGTGTGGTGAATGATCCCTTTTGACTTGCGCGTTCTGTGTAAATGTGGGGGATGTTGGGAATCATTGGTGGTTACATATAAAACTGTTGGAGAATCTTCTTCTTAGGATGAGATGTGGGATAGAGATCCCCTTACTCCCTCGTTTGGGTTTCTTTTGATTGAGAACACACAAACACATATACACACACACACAACATGTTTCACTACCCACTCATTGGGTTTTGGTTACTCTCATATCAAGAGATTAGAATATTCATTGGGTATGTAATGTGCATTCTGTTTGTAAATTCTTGTGGATGTACTAGTACAATCTCATACTACAGGTCATGATGACTTGATGATATATTTATATTCTCACTATTTCATGATATTTTAATTTGGATGAGTTTACATCACTTTCTTGTTGTTTTGAGATGTTCTCTTTCAACGTACCATGTTATATATTCACCTTTCATTTTAAATTTTATATCTTATTTCTCCCCCTTCAAATTCATTTTGTCCTAATGGGTATGTTTTTAATCACCCCTTCATTAGATTAGACTTCACATATCATGACCTATGAAGATGACAAACATGTTTGATCATGACATTAGAGGAGCTTCAAAATATGGATTATTGGACCGCGTACGGTGGTTGTATCTTGGGATCCAAGAGTAGGTCTATCTCATCTATCTTACTTTTCATATTTTTATCATGTTGGGACACTTTTTTGGTTTAGTTTTTATTTTTCACCACTTCATTTCAGTTTAAATCATAATACATGAGTTGTTTAGTGGTCCATAAATGTTTGGATTATTTACAGGACTGTATAATTTTTTACTTCTTTCCCACAAAAAAATTTCATTGAGTTGGATGTGTGTGTCTTTGTATGGGTAATTAGGTAATGTAATCTCCATATTTTTTGTTCTTTCAGTGCTTGTCACCACCCCTAGCATATGGGGGTGGTGTTGGTTTAGTTGCAGCTCAAGCCCTGACATGGGTCTGGATGTGAAAAATTGGTATCAAAGGGGGTTCATCCCTTGGAATGTTGTTTGGAATATTCACTAAAATTGTCTTGGTGGTTGATTTATCAATTTAACAAGCCCTTGATTACCCACTTGTTCTCATGGAATCTTGATACATTTTTTGTAGGGAATATTGTTACATTCATCATATAAGATAGTCATTGACTATCCTTCTTGAGCCAAAACCCCATTTTTGTTATTTATATATATGTGTTTCTGTGTGTGTGTGTTCATCTGACAAAAATAGTTTTTGGATAACTATTAGGATTCCTATGTGATAAAATCCTACAAGGATATATATTATTGTTCATGAAGACGACCCTATGATAAATGGTGCCTCAATTATAGTTCCATTAAGATATCCCCTTCTTCTAGGTTGGCTAGAACTAGCTCCTTCACCTATTGATTCATAAAAGTCACTGCAGAGTATGCTAAGGATTATCGTAGGCTGGTCACACATTCCAAGATCCGATATTAGAGACTAATGAGGTTCTATGGTAAGCCAGAAGCTCAATAAATATCGGATTGGATGGAGTTAGTGGCCCACCACATTAGGATTACACAGACATCGATAGTTTTGATGATTGATTTTCCATAAAGTATTTTCCATTGAATTGATGGAGGTTAGTGGAGTGTTGTTACATAGAAGCACGATGATTTGTCTACCTCATTAAATGATTTCCAAAAACTATTTTGTAAGGTGTAATATTTTTCCTTCTTATGATCTAATTGCTTTCAAGAGATTATGTAGGATAATAAGGGACGAATGACTATGGTAGATTACCCATCTATGTCCATAGACCTGACTCAATACTGTATGGACATGATCTGTGATGGCTACTTCCACACATGAATGATTATGTAGGGACTCTACAAAGGGATCCATGATGACATAGTACACTTATGAATCCCCACCTATGGAGGGTTTCTTGAGATGACACTGGGGATAAAGACATTTTGGAAAGAGGGACAATAGTTAGCTGGAACTGGAAGTGGACACTAAAATGCTAAGATGTCTACAGTAACTAGAAGATTTCAGTGGACATGATCTCGATGTAGGAGGCCATCCAATGATCATACTCGGGCACATGGTCAGGTAGCATCAAGGCAGCATAGAGAATTGGTTCATCCCAAAGGGGTCCATTTCATTACTTATGATGGGAGAGGTCACATGGAATGAGAATTCCATACCAATCGAGATGATCATCCCAAGTAGATAGAAGGTGTATCACCGTAATAGTGAAATTGCTGTGATAAGGGATCCCCTAGGCGGGGACATGGCTACCCCCATGGAATATATGCTATAAGAGGAGTAAGAGGAGATACATTTATAGGACGACAATATATGATTCTTCCACCACCACCATCATCCAGCCCATGTCAGGCTGAGGAAGCCGACACTCAGGGTTTCCGATAGAAGCATGTTGTGGATGTCTGTGATCCAGCAACACAAAAGACGATCTGAGATACACTGTGTGTATTCTAATCATTCTTCTTCTTTAGTACACACTGGTACCTATCACTCTGATATCTTGTTACTCATGGAACTAGATTTGGATATCCTTGTAGAGGAACTAACACAACTTTTTTTCCTTGAATATCCTAATGGAAGAGCATCTTATGTGACCTTCATAGACAGGTAGTGTGATATATCAAATAGAGGATGAAGGTGCACATGGGACCTACTAGCCACCATGACTAAACCATACAATGTTATACTGGGCATGGTTTAGTTTTTCTGGTTTCAAGACTATATTTCATGTTACCACAATCTAGTCATCTTCATGGACATTAATGGGATGAGGTTCTCTGTAAAGACCCGGAAATTTCAAGGAATGTTTTTTCTTAATTTTCTTTGGATTTTTACAAGAACGCAGTTTCTGACTGCGCCTAATTCTGAGGCCCGGTGTGCCCAGAATTAATTTATGATGTTTGGATCGGGTATGTTCAGTGAACGAACGAGCGGGAATCTCTATCTTTTCAACCGTTGCTCGGAATCGAATTCTGAGTGCACCGATGGAACCGCAACGCTGGTATTTTCTTAGGAACGCCTATTCCGGAGTTGCGTTTACATGAGTGTTGATGATAAAAATTGTGGAACATTATTTTATAATTACTCTACAATTTTTATTTTTTTTAATCTAAGTGTTTAGTTCTTGATGGAAGTTGGGTAACCACCCAACCTTTCTTGGGAGGTTATGAGGGTGGTGGGGCCCACACGAAACCCACCCCTGGATATTCTCTAAAACCCCCCTCAACTCCCACATTAATTTTGTTAAACTATGTTATAACTTATGAATTTAATGTAATAAGTTTAATGAGGTGAGTTGTGTGTGGTTATTGAATTTCAAACTCTTGAAATTCAAAATAGTTGTTGTGTTAATAAAATAAGAAAGGAACTTATTTTATTTGGGTTGTTAGAGTTTGTCGTTGAGAGGTTTTGGGAAGAACATCTTCTTCTTCAAAGAAGAAAATCTCCGCTGAAGAATGCGGAGAACTTCTTCCGTGACGTTTCCTCTTCGGACGCACCTCGACGACAATGGAATCGATGTTCGTTCTCCACGAAATCGACCCGCGACGCGACGTCTCTTTCCGCAACGGTTTTTCCGCGACGCCCGACCTCTGCGACGCTCGCCTTACACGGCTCGTTGACGTACACCGTTCTTGAAACCGAGGTAGGGGTTTATTTTATTTAATTAATTTTCCGTTCATGAATTCTAGTTTGTCGTTCTTCGTGGTTAAACGACTAAATGATCACGACTATCGAGAGGGGGCCGGACTGCACCAACACTGCCGAACCCCCCCTCCTTAATTCTTGTTTGATACTTTGTGGATGGAACGGAATGGTGTCGTGTCGTCGCACCACGCGAGAATCACACGGCAAGTATTACGCGACGCCGTTGCGCCACACCGAGGAGTTGAACGAGGACGCGACGCCGTCGCGCCACATTGAAGAAAACTGAAGACACCACGGTCGGTGCGGGGCCGCGGTGGAAGGGCGCGATGTCGTCACACTGCGCTGGACGATAAGGGCCGCGGCCGGTTCCGGGCTGCGGTGGAGCAGGGTGACCGGCGGCTGGTACCGGGCCGCCAGAGACGGAGCTGGAAGGGGACAGGCCATCGCCGGTCCCGTTGACCAGACACCGGCCGGCCAGGCGGGCCGGCCAGACAAGGGGGAGCCGGGGGGAATTTATTTCCCCCAGTTGGACTTCAAGCGGCCCCAATCAAGGGGCCACGATTACTAAAATCGGGAGGGGCTTTCCCCCCGTGCGGCGTCCAAGCAGCGGGCCCCCATGTGGGGGGGGGGGGGGTGTTTCCCTCAAGGCGCGGCATAATGCCGCGCGGTTTTGAAACCAAGGGGGGAGATTCCCCCCCCCCCCCTCCCCCCACTCGCTGGCCGCGCCGCGCCGCCGGCCGAGCCGCCCCTCCGGCCGGGTTGGGCCGTCGGGCCGGGTCGACCCGGTTCCGGTCGGCCCAAGGGGTACTGGGCAAGGCCGGGACGGGCCCAGACCCCCTCCCCCCCCCCCCCCCCCCCCCCGTACTCAGACTTTTCCGTTCAAATGCTCATATCTTGGGCTACGGTCCTCTGACAGACGCTCCATCAGCGGAAAAATGATCCTTGGATCGAGACAGTCGTTTCGGTATATCGCACTCAGGGTTTCAGAATACATTGAGTCTGGCCGGGTTGGTTCGTACACGAAACCAACCGGGCCCTCGGAGCGTAAACGCTTATAACTTGAGGACTGGACGTCCGATTGACGTGCCGTCGACTATGTTGGATTTATCTTGATGAGAAGGTTCTTTTGACATACTCTACATTGGATTTGTTTGTGGTTTGAGCATGGTCGGGTTGGATTGTACCCGAAATCCAACCGGGCCCCTGGAACGGAAATGCTAATAACTCACAGACCGGACGTCCGATTGATGCGCCGTCTGTTGAGTTGAGACCCCTATGATGAGTCGGTCCTTTGAGATACTTCAACGTGAGATTACATGACATTTAAAAGTATCAAACAGTAGCTCGTGGAGTGGACCCTCCAGGAGATGAGCGTACGGAGTGCTGAGACCTTGTCGCTGGTTGAGACTTGACGACTGCTGATCGAACGACTCGGTGAGTTACGGATAGCCCAGTGGGGAGCGCATGGTTGTAGCGGAAGACCCATGGCGGAGGAGCGCTTGGTTGTAGAGGAAGACCCGCAGTACTCAACAGAAGGTGTACCTCTGGAGGCTATGAGGGGGAGTGCTTGGTTGTAGCGGCAGACCCACGACAGAGGTGCACTTGGTTGTAGCGGCACAGGGGAGCGCTTGGTTGGAGCGGCAGACCCACAACAGAGGTGCGCTTGGTTGTAGCGGCACAGGGGAGCGCTTGGTTGTAGCGGCAGACCCACGACGGGGGAGCTCTTGGTTGTAGCGGCACAGGGGAGTGCTTGGTTGTAGCAGTAGGCCCATAGTACCCGATAGGTGTAGTACTACAGAAATCCAAGGTAAGAGGGAAGCGCTTGGCTGAAGCGGCATAACCACTGTACTTGATGGAGAAGGAGTTCCCCAATAGCTTTGGGTTCAACTTCATGATCGATACTATGTGGGTTATTGCGAGGGTTAGTGCCTAAAGATCCTTGTGGGTCCGACGGCTTAGATGAATCAGTGGCTACATCTGATCATCTCTAATGTCATACGAAGAAGTACCTGTGTGAGCTGAATCATGTTTTCTTTCCTGTGTTTATTGTGTTGTGCTATCCTCTGTGGATTATGTTTTGCTTTCTTGTGTGGAATACGTATAAATTCCTGTGTGGACTGAGTTGTACATAGGCTCTGAGGTTGGAGCATATTGAAATTGTTGACTTAGGTATATGTATGGGCATATACCTTAGCAGTGCCGGTTATTACTTCGTGATTGTATCTTTCCTTTGTGGTTTATCCTTTGTAGATTATGGGAGACCCTCGGCGGCCTCGGGGTCCCTACTGAGTAGCTTATACTCACCCCTGCACGGGCTATGCCCGCACTACATTGTGTTGGTTGCAGACGACGGACAACGTTGATCATGGTTGAGGCTTGCAGAGCTGGACGGTACCTGGAGGAGGACCGCTGGGCGAGACGTACTCGGAGAAGACGGCGGGACCCGAGGAGCAGTGGAGCTATCTGTACCCACCCTTCAGGTGGGATTTCCAGTGGAAAGCTTGGCATAGCGGCTTTTACCTTTCAGTTGCTGTTTTTCCTTTCGAGTTGTATTTTACTTTCAGTTTGGGTTTGTATTCTGGTCCACTTACTTTCCACACTTGCAGTTGTACTCTGTTTTTACTTAGTGTTTACTTTTTTCTGCTTGCTTACTCTAAGGTTCTTGATTACTTTACAAAGAAAATGCCTTCCCTTTTACCGAGATTTACGCCTTGGTGCTAGTCGCCAGCCACTGGCCTATGGATGGCGGGCTTGGGGTAGTCACGACACGGGCCCCGAGGACGGGTCGTGACAAATTGGTATTACAGGAGTTCAGTTCTACCGCAGACTCTGATCTTTCTTATATGTGAAGCAATAGTGTTTAGCGTATTGGGTGTGGTTATCAGTCCAGGGATTCCAGTGTTGGTGCGGCGGCCGATGTATCCATACACCAGGATCCTGACTTCTGATTTCTGACTTAATTCACGAAAACATTGATGGCATGTCCGTTCAAGTTTTCTTTGTGATTACTTGTGTCAGCTCACCAGGTATACTGTTCTGACCGTGGCGCACCTGTTTCCTTTTCAGGATGGCCCCATGACGGCATCCAGCTAGGGTTCCGAGCATTGTGCATGGCGAGAGCCCACCGAGTGATGAGGACTCTGTACATGGACCTTTGACAGCTGAGGCACCGGCAGTACCTATACCTGCCGAGCCACCGATGCTTCCAGCCCCAGCCGCTGACGATGCACATCGCCTTAGTGCACTGCATGAGTTCCAATGCCAGCAACCGCCCAGGTTCCGTGGGGAGATGGACCCTTAGGTCGCCGAGGACTGGCTGGAGTCAGTTGTACGGGTTTTCAGATTAGTGAGGACACCAGCATACCTCATGGTGATCCTTGCAGCGAGCCTCTTGCACACGACAGCAGGCAGATGGTGGAGCTTCATGCTCCAGGTGCATGACGATACATCTCTCCTCTGGACGGACTTTGAGAGCATCTTCCGCTCTGAGTTCGTCCCAGCCACCCTCCGAGCGGTGCGCATCCAGGAGCTACTACAGCTGCGGTAGGGCAACATGACAGTGGCCCAGTACTCAGAGAGATTTAATGATATCTCACGCTACTCCACAGATATGGTACGGGGCCCGTTCTTCCGGGCCCGGACCTTCGAGCAGGGACTAAGGAACGAGATCAGGGCTTCGATGATCTCCCTCAACATTCCGACTCAGACGGGTGTATTGGAGCGAGCCCTCTTAGTGGAGAGTTTCTTTGCTGAGCAGTGTCCAGCAGTATGACCCACCACTTGCCGGCATGCAGTAGAGTCTTCTGCTGTGGGCGGTAGATAGATGACGTAGGGGTCCAAGAGGACTAGACCTACAGGTGTTCAATAGCATGACTCTGGATTGTTTGTGTGAGGCACTCGGGGTGGACAACGACTTGCCATGAGAGGGAAGTGTTACTACAGCAGCGGGATTGGACACATGGCTCGTGAATGTCCGCCCGACATACGGATGACCAGCAGATGAACGATGGACCCCCCAGGAAGAGGCAGAGGTTCGATCAGGGCGGGCTGTAAGGAGCAGGCGACCATGCCAGGGGAGCTGGCCGTGCAGTTGGAGGTGGACGATGCTTCGGGGTGTTACCACCACCACCACCAGGAGGTCCACCCTGACCGTAGGGGACAGAAGGACATTGGAGAGGTCAGCTTCAGGAAGCTGAGGCCTACGATCATGGAGCTCCGTGAGCAGATGGACAAGAGCGGAACTAGTCGGTACGTCTTTTGTACTTCTAGTTCCTTATTGCTATGGTGCAGTGTCTTTGTATTATGAGCTGCAATAATAAAAGACGAATAACCTTGTGATGTTTTTATTCCTATCCTCTTTTGTGTTGTTACTAAGAGGTTCTGGTTTATACTGTTGACTTGACCCTCACTTGTGATACATCTACTGGAGGAGACCCAGTTACCACACACTGATGCCTACAGTGTGACTCAACCCTTGGAGACGAGAGTAATAGTTGGATCTCTTGGTAGTAGTGTCGAGGCCTTACGACGTCATCCTTGGTATGGATTAGTAACATCCATGTCGGAATTGACAGTATTTGGCAAAGGAAGTGGTTCATCCATGGGATGAGACCAGATTTCTCTTATCGAAAATAAGAAATCTTAGCAGCTCTTGTGGGACCGGAGATAGTCCAGGCCACGACAGAGAAGGTCCACGTCATCCAGGAGTAGATGAGGATAGCTCAGAGCTGGCAGAAGTCTTTTGCTGACAGGAGGCGGAGGCCACTTGAGTTCGAGGATGGCGATCACGTCTTCTTGCGTGTCTCACCTCGACTTGGATTACAGAGATTTGGCCAAGGATTAAATTTGTCTCCATGCTTCATCGGACCCTTCCAGGTCCTCAGCAGGATTGGCGAGGTGGCTTACCGCCTAGCTCTACCACCTTTGTATCCCTAGTTTATGTTGAAGCTTTATGGGGAAGTAAAGCCCCGTGGTGGGAGTAATGTAAACACCCGGAAATTTCAAGGAATTTTTTTTCTTAATTTTCTTTGGAATTTTACAATAATGCAGTTTCTGACGGCGCCAGATTCCGAGGCCCGGTGTGCCCGGAATTAATTTCCGAAGTTTGGCTCGGGTACGTTCAGTGAACGAACGAGCGGGAATTTCTATCTTTTCAACCAGTGCTCGGAATCGAATTCCGAGGGCACCGATGGAGCCGCAGCGCCGGTATTTTCTTAGGAACACCTATTCCGGAGTTGCGTTTATACGAGTGTTGATGATAAAAATTGTGGAAGTTTATTTTATAATTACTCTACAATTTTTATTATTTTACCTCTATGTGTTTAGTTCATGAGGGAAGTTGGATAACCACCCAACCTCCCTTGGGAGGTTATGAGGGTGGTGGGGACCACATGAACCCCACCCTTCATATTCTCTAAAACCCCCTCAACTCCCACTTTAATTTTGTTAACTTATGTTATAACTTGTGACTTTAATGTAATAAGTTTAATGAGGTGAGTTTTGTGTGGTTATTGAATTTCCAACTCTTGAAATTCAAAAGTGTTGTTGTGTTAATAAAATAATAAAGGAACTTATTTTATTTGGGTTTTTAGAGTTTGTCGTTGAGAGGTTTTGGGAAGAACATCTTCTTCTTCAATGAAGAACATCTCCGCTGAAGAACGCGGGGAACTTCTTCTGTGACGTTTCCTCTTCAGACGCACCTCGACGACAACGGAATCGATGATCGTTCTCCGCGACATCGACCCGCGATGCGACGTCTCTTTCTGCAGCGGTTTTTCCACGACGCCCAACCTCCGCGACGCTCGCCTTCTGCGGCATGTTGACATACACCGTTCTTGAAACCGAGGTAGGGGTTTATTTTATTTAATTTCTTTTCCGTTCTTAAATTCTAGTTTGTCGTTTTTCGTGGTTAAACGACTAAATGATCACGATTATTGAGAGGGGGCCGGACCGCACCAACACGGCCGAACCCCCCTCCTTAATTCTTGTTTGATACTTTGTGGATGGAACAGAATGGCGTGGTGCCGTCACACCATGCGGGAATCACACGTCAAGTATTACGCGACGCCGTCGCGCCACGCCGAGGAGTTGAACGAGGATGTGACGACGTCGCGCCACGTCGAAGAAAACCAAAGGCACCGCAGCCGGAGAGGGGACGCGGTGGAAGTGTGCGGTGTCGTCACACTGCGTCGGACGACAAGGGCCGAGGAGGAGTAGGGTGACTGGCGGGCAGTATCGGGCCACCGGCGATGGAGCTGGAAGGGCACCGGCCATTGCCAGTCTCGTTGAGCAGAAACCGGCCAGCCAGGTCGGGCCGGCCGAATAAGGGGGAGGCGGGGAAATTTATCTCCCCCGGCTGGACATCAAGCGACCCCAATTAAGGGGCCGTGGTTACTAAAATTGGGAGGGGCTTGCCCCCCCCCCCTTGCGGCGTCCAAGCAACGGACCCCCATGTGGGGGGGGATTTGCCCCCCCCCCCTCGCGCGGCGCACATGCGGCGCCCAGGCCACGCTGGCCGCGCCTTCGCGCCAAGACGCACCACCGGCTGGGTTGGGCCATCGGGCCGGTTCTACCCGGTTCGGGTCGGCCCAGGGGGTACTGGGCCAGGCCGAGTCGGGCCCATACCCCCCCCCCCCACCCACGGACTTTTCCGTTCAAACGCTAATATCCTGGGCAACAGAAATCCGACTAATGCGCCGTCAGTGGGAATGTGATCCTTATATCGAGACGGTCGTTTTGGTATATCACACTCAGGGTTTTGGAATACTTTGAGTTCGGACGGGTTGGTTCGTACATGAAACCAACCGGGCCCTCGGAGCGTAAACACTTATAACCTGAGGACCTGACATCTGATTGACGTGCCATCGACGACGTTGGATTTCTCTTGATGATAAGGTTCTTTTGACATACTCTACACTGAATTTGGTTATGGTTTGAGCATGGTCAGGTTGGATTGTACCTGAAATCCAACCGGGCCCCTGGAACAGAAATGCTAATAACTCACAGACCGGGTGTCCGATTGACACGCCGTCTGTTGCGTTGAGACCCCTATGACGAGGCGGTCCATTGAGATACTTCCACGTGAGATTACATGACATTTTAAAGTATCTACCAGTAGCTCATGGAGCGGACCGTCCAGGAGACGAGCGTACGGAGTGCTGAGACCTTGTTGCTGGTAGAGACTTGACGACTGCTGATCAAACGACTCGGTGAGTTACGAATAGCCCAGTGGGGAGTGCTTTGTTGTAGCGGCAGACCCACGGCAGAGGAGCGCTTGGTTGTAGTGGCAGAACCACGGTACTCAACAGAAGGAGTACCTCTAGAGGCTATGAGGGGGAGCGCTTGGTTGTAGCGGTAGACCCACTATAGAGGTGCGCTTTGTTGTAGCGGCACATGGGAGTGCTTGGTTGTAGAGGCAGACCCACGACAGAGGTGCGCTTGGTTGTAGAGGCATAGGGGAGCGCATGGTTGTAGCGGCAGACCCACGTTGGAGGAGCACTTGGTTGTAGTGGCACGGGGGAGTGCTTGGTTGTAGGAGCAGGCCCACAGTACCCGATAGGTGTAGTACTACAGCAGTCCAAGGTAAGAGGGAAGCACTTGGTTGTAGCAGCATAACCACTGTACTTGATGGAGAAAGAGTTTCCCAATAGCTTTGGGTTCAACTTCATGATCGATCCTGTGTGGGTTATTGTGAGTGTTAGTGCCTACAGATCCTTTTCGGTCCGACGACTTAGATTAATCAATGGCTACATCTGATCATCTCAAACATCATACGAAAAAGTACCTATGTTCGCTGAATCCTGTTTTCATTCCTGTGTGGATTGTGTTGTTCTATCCTGTGTGGATTACATTTTTCTTTCCTGTGTGGAATACATATACTTTACTGTGTGGAATGGGTTGTACTTAGGCTTTGAGGTTAGAGCGTATTGGAATTGTTGACTTAGGTATATGTATGGGCATATACCTAAGCAGTGTCGGTTATTACTTCGTGATTGTATCTTTACTTTGTGGTTTATCCTTTGTGGATTTTGGGAGACCCTTGGGGGTCTCGGGGTCCCTACTGAGTAGCTTATACTCACCCATGCACAGGATATGACCGCACTATGTTGTGTTGGTTGCAGATGACGGACATCGTTGATCGTGGTTGAGGCGTGCATAGCAGGACGGTACCTGGAGGAGGACCACTGGGCGGGACGTACTCGGAGCAAACGACAGGACCCGAGCAGCAGTGGAGCAATCTGTATCCACCCTTCAGGTGGGATTTCCAGTGGACAGCTCGGCATAGCGGCTTTTACATTTCAGTTACTGTTTTTCATTTTGAGTTGTATTTTACTTTCAGTTTGGGTTTGTATTCTGGCTCACTTACTTTCCGCACTTGCAGTTGTACTCTATTTTTACTTAGTGTTTACTTTTTTCCGCTTTCTTAATCTGAGGTTCTTGTTTACTTTACAAAGGCAATGCCTTCCCTTTTATCGGGATTTACGCCTTGGTACTAGTCACCAGCCCCTAGACTACGGAAGGCGGGCTTGGGGTAGTCATGCCATGGGCCCCAAGGACGGGTCGTGACATTCTCATTTCACAATGGAATATATATCATAGCTGGTTTGATTGGTGTAGTTAGTAGGGGATATAACCTTTCACCTATTAGTTAGTGATTTTAACCCTTGGGGTAGTAGAATATTAAGGTATCATGGTTACTTTAGTTGTGACTGATTTCACAGATCACTTCCCTGAAGACATTTTGATACTACCTCTGAGGAGGGTCTTTGATTTTATCATTGACATCCAACTTGGGACTACCAAAATATATTCTTCTAAATATCAAATGGCACCCACCGATCCATGTGAGCTGTGGTTATTGTTGGAGGTCCTTCATAAGAATAGTTTAATCATACCTCGTGTTTCCACCTAGGAAAATTTTGTAATGTTCATGAAGAAGGAGGACTAGAGTTTATGGATATGTGTGGATTATCTTCACTTGAACCAGGTCATGACAAATATAATTAACATTTTCTAGGATAAATGAACACTTTGACTTGTTATGAGGTGTGAGATGGTTCTCCATGATTAATATAATGTCTGGATACCACAAATTTTGGCTTCGCGAGGCTGATATTACGATATTGTATTTTCGATGTCACTATTGAAACTACAAGTTCATAGTGGTACCCTTCAGTTTAAATAATGACACTGATATCTTTATTGATTTGATGAACCATATATTCTAGCATTAACAAGTCATATTTGTTATTATCTTCATAGAAGACATAATCATCTAATATATGTCATAGGAGGAACATGCAGACCACTTGGGGATGTTTCTTGATTTATTTCAAGAGAACCATATTTATGGAAATATCCCAAAGAGCCAGAACTATCACTACTAGAAAAACAGGTATTTGCGACGGGGGCCCGTTGCTGAAAACACCGCCGCAACTACACTTATTTGCGACGGGCCCGTCGCTAATGCCTTTTTTTGTGACGGTCATTCTCCCCGTCGCAAATAGTATTCCGTATTTTTGTAAAAAAACTTTTAAAATAGTTTTTGCGATGGGACCCGTCGCAAATCCTTTTGCGACGGGTCCCGTCGCAAAAACTATTTTTTAAAAAAAATAAAAAATATTAATAATACTAGTATTTGCGACGGGTCCCGTCGCAAAAATTGTTTTAAAAAAAAATTAAAAACCTATTAATAATACTAGTATTTGCGACGGGCATAGTATCCCGTCGCAAATACTATAAAAAAATAAAAAAAATACTTTATAAATAAATTATTTTAATTAATATAATAATAGAATTATAATTCACAAATAAAAATAATAAATTATTAATAAATTATTTTAATTAATATAATAATAATAGAATTATAATTCAAAAATAAAAAATAATAAAATATTAATAAATGATTTAATTAATATAATAATATTATAATTATAATTCATAAATAAAAAAAATATTAATAAGTTATTTTAATTAATATAAAAATAATAGAATTATTTTACATTCAAATATTAAAATAATTCAAGTATTACAAAAAATATAATTAAATTATAATATTATAAAATTTTAATATATATATATATATATATTTTAATATTATAAAATATAAATAATATTATTATTCATATTAATATTGTTATTTAAAAATATAATATTATTAATATTTTATAATGAGACAGAAACTACGAATAGAAAAATAAATATTTTGATTTCGCAAATTTTATAACAGAAATACAAACTCTAATCTGAAGGAGGGGGGGTGGGGGATCTGCAGATGGTGGTGGAGGAAACTCCATCCCTAAAGCATGAGTAAGTCGGCGCATGTACTCCATCTGCTCCTGATGTTGCTGCTGCCACCGACTCGCTTGCTCCTCGTACAGCTGCTGCTGGCGTTGACGCTCCTCCTCATGCTGCTGACGCATCTACTCCTGCTCCTGTCAGAGACTCTCTATCTGTGCAGTCTGAGACCGCAACTGATCCTCATACTGTGTAGAAGAAGATGCACGAGCTCCTCTCGAGCTGGACACCGACATCGCAGCACTGCCATAATAATCTCCGGGAGTCAGTCGAGAGCCGATGCCAACTACCTGGCCCTTCTCGAAGGCATACTAGGTGGCCTGCATCCATGCCGCCTCATCAAACTGACGGGCAGTGGTCTGATCTGATGACTCGGCCTGACTCTCAGGCCGGGCCTGTGCCGCTGCGGCCTCATATGACTCCTATAGTTGCAAAAATTGTGAATATATTATATGCAGTTAATTTTTAAACTTGAAAACAAATAATACTGACCACGGTGTGATGCTGACGATCACCTCTGAGCTCCCCAGTAGCAGGATCACTATACATCCTCCGATATACGTCGTACTCTGTAATATCGGGGTGCTCGACAGCCTATAAGAATAAAAAATAAACTGTTAATATTTATAGTTATATAAAATATTTATAAATAATAATGTACGTACCAGATGCTATCTATGAGTACTGAAAGAACGACTCCCAGCTCGATGAGTCACCTCCCGTCTCCCCTGATTCTGCCTCCCCACCGATGATCTCCTCTGAAAGGCACCACTCAACCAGTGCGCACATAATCCATCCCATACATTGGATGAAATATACTCTGGTCGGTGTGCTCTACAGGACTCCTCAAAATCTGACACTCCTGCTTTCTTCATCGCAGCTTTTCTTAAATTGTGCAAAAACTGAAGAAGGCGATCACGCATGGCCACCTCCCATGCCTCGTGGATGGCGTCACGCATGGTATCCTCGATCGGATACCATAAACCCTACAAATAAATCAAATATCAAGTTAGAAATTAAATAATTTTCAAAATAAAAATTATTTATTTACGTACGTACCAACCAATGGCCGAACATGGCCTGCGGCACATCAATGGAAATCTGCTCCCATGTGGTCCACGGCTGGGAGAAATAGTTGCGTAAAATAGCGCTGCCCTGTCCGACTGCCATATGCAGAAAACTGAAAAAAATAATAAACATTTATTATGTGAATAGATTAATGAAATCGTAGTCAAATTCACAGGTTATCACACAGGTTATCACACCTCCGTGTGCGTGGATCAAAACCAAGACGTGGACCTCACTCGGTGACGGGGTCAGGAATCATCAATCGTGCAAGACCGCGCCCCCTCCGCATACTCCCTGAAGCGCCTGCAGGCTGAGGGTCATCTGTCAGCAACTCATCTGCATCGAAAGTCAAATCAGCATCCGCTAACTCACGAAATGTGGCGTCGTCCATCTGAAACAGAAAATATTAATGTTAGCAAATAATTGATAATTACTATTATATATATATATATATACATATTATGATTGTATATAAATACCATGGAATGCTATCAGTGTTCATCTTCATCATCATCTTCATATATGTCAATGTCATCTTCATATTCCTCCTCAACATCATCGATATCCATTCGAGTTACAGTTGCTTCATCTCTTACCATTTCAAATTCATATGTGACATCATTAACATCATCGTCATCACCGACTCTTAAATGTGTGGTGTCATCATCGATACTCATGTATCTTTGAAAAAATTATTGATTTTGAGTACTCTCTTGAAATACTTCAATTCTTTGCACATCAGTGAAAGCACATTCACTTTGACTAAACTGATTGTCTCGAATTTTGATTTTTATTACACTCCACCAATCAGTCAATTCTCTTGATGTTGCACAGTACTTCGCATAATAAACTTGATATGCCTGTTGAGCCAATAAGAATGGTTCATTTACTGCGAGAACACTTTTACATTTAATATCGATGATTCCATGAGTCGGATGAACACGCACGCCTCTCTCTGTATCCAACCACCGACATTTGAACATGGTTATGTAATGTTGTCCAAGATAACAGAGTTCAATGATTTCATCAAGTATGCCATAAAAGTCAACTTCATTTTCTCGATGATGAGATCATCTCAAGCTAACTCCACTGTTCATTGTTTTTTTCGATTCCCCATATGCATGTGTGTGGAATTGAAATCCATTCACCACATATGCATTATAAGTTTTAACAAGTTTGGAAGGTGGGTTACTCAATACACACAGTCGTTTGTCAATTTTATCAGAATGTCGAGACACCTGAAAATTTGTGAAATAATTATCAATATAGTAAACTATAAATTGAATGAGTTGCTAAAAGAAAAAGAATTTATGTTACCAGTTTTCGAAACCACTGAGAGAAATTTTTCAGTCGACGTTCTTCGAGAGCAGCTGCTGTAATTTGTGGAATTTGTTTCTTGATATGATTATCATACAACCTATAAAAACCAAAGTTATTTACTGTAACATAAATGATAGAATAAGTGATATAAACACTTACAATACAACTGATGCCATCTCTTCACAGTTGAGCAGAATATACGTATGATCTCTCTGATGTTCATCATCTGAAAGCCAGCGTTCAGAAACTCCACCAAAACCAAGCTCTGACTGGTTGAAAACAGATAATTGATTGTCGATTTCATCAATATTCCTCTCGTTCTATCCCATTCGGTTGTGTTTTTAAGGATACTCAGATTCAAAATAATGGGAGCAGAAAAAAGATATTTCCTCTTGCAAATAAGCTTCTGCAATAGATCCTTCAACAGATGCTTTGTTACATACTTTTCTTTTCAATTTTTGCATGCATCTTTCAAATGGGTACATCCATCGAAACTGTACCGGACCTCCACATTTGGCTTCATATGGAAAATGAAACATCAAATGTTCCATTGATTCATAGAAAGACGGCAGAAATATTTTTTCCAGTTTACATATAATTACAACAGCATCTTTTTCAAGTTTGCCTAGAGCATCATAATCTGCCGTAGCCGCACAAATTTTCCGAAAAGAAAGATAATGTCAGTTATGGAATCCCAAATCACAAAATTCAACAAACCTCTTAATCCAATGGGTAGAAGTCTCTCCATTATAACATGACAATCATGACTTTTTAATCCAGTAATATGACCATTCTTTACACATCTACCCAAATTGGAAGCACAACCATCTGGAAGTCTCAAATCTGCAATCCACTGACAAAATAATAAACGGTTTTCTTTAGACAATGTATAAGCTGCTTTTGGTTTCAGTATCCTTTCTGTTCTGACATTCTCAAAGAGTTCCAATTCTGGACGCCTGCAAATTTGGGCAAGATCTAAACGTGCATTTACATTGTCTTTGCTCTTTCCTGGCGTATCCAAAACTGTATGAAACAAATTATCAAAACAGTTCTTTTCAATATGCATGACATCCAACATATGGCGGACCAACAAATCAGACCAATATGGCAAATCCCAAAATATGATACGTTTAATCCAATTGTGTTCTTTCCCAAATCCAGAAAATTTCTGTTGCTTTATTGTGGGACCAAAAGTGATGGGTGGTAATGAAAATACAATTGATTTTAACTGCAAACCTAATAGCATTTTTGGAGGTCCATCCATTTCAACTGTTCCTTTTCTGAAATGAGATCTGTTTCTGCGAAAAGGATGATCAACTGGAAGAAATCTGCGATGACAGTCAAAATAACAAGGTTTCTTTACATGAATGAGCATAAATGCTTTGTTCTCTCCCATACAGTAAGGACATGATTTCTGACCATGTGTACTCTAGCCAGATAACATCCCATAAGCCGGGAAGTCACTTATTGTCCACATCAACGCTGCTCTCAGTATGAAATTCTGTTTCGTTGCAACATCATATGTACTTACACCATTACTCCACAATAAATTTAATTCATCAATCATTGGATTCAAATAAACATCAATATTTTTCTTCGGATGTCCTGGAATTAGTAAAGTCAAAAATATATATGGCTCCTTCATCAACATCCATGGAGGTAAATTGTACAGAGTTAAAAAAACAGGCCAACATGAATATTGACTACCATAAGATCCAAACGGACAGAAACCATCAGTGGAAAGGCCCAGTCGAATATTTCTAGCTTCTAAAGCAAAGGATGGATGCACTCTATCAAAATGTTTCCATGAATCACCATCGGCTGGATGATTCAATCTTTTATCGGTTGAAATATTTTCTTTATGCCATGACATCATTGTCGCTGTATTCTTAGACATGAATAAACGCTGAAGTCTAGATGTAAGCGGAAAATATCTCAACTGTTTTACAGGAATCAAACCAGACTTCCCGTGTTGTCCTTCTTTATATCTCAGTTTCCCACATGTGGGACAACTATCCAACGACTCATTTTCCCCAGAATATAAAATGCAGTAATTTGAACATGCATGAATCTTCTGACAAGTAAGTCCCAAATTTCGAACCAGCCTCTTACTTTCATAGTAATTTGCAGGTAAAACATTTCCTTCGGGTAACAGTGTTTTCAGCAAATAAAATATCTGGTCAAAACAGGTGTTTGACATTCCGTTATCTGATTTGATAGCCATAAATTTTGCAACTACTTCTAATTTGCTCATCTTGCAGCCAGGATATAATGCATCCTCAGTAGACTTCAACAACTCATAAAATTCAGACGGTACCAACTCAGTATTTGAAGCTATATCAGTCGGAGTTTCTGTATGTTGAACAGATGAACCTGCAACATCATGTACTAAATCTTGAAACTGGGATGGATCCGGAATCAAGTTGGTATCACCTTCTCTGGAACTGCGTTCACCGTGTTGATACCAAAAAAGATAATCTGCTTTAAAACCAAAACGCAAGAGATGTTCCCCCACTTTTTCAAACGTGTCAAACGTTCTCAATGCACATTTTCTACAAGGGCATTTTATTTTTCCTTCTGAAACAAATTCTGGATTTGATGCCGAAAATGATAAAAAAATCTCCACACCCTCTATATATACTGGATTTAAACCAGAACCATTTGGATTTCTACGTTGATTTATCCATATGCGGTCATCTAATAATGACTGTTGATGATCTCGTTGTTCCATATTTTTCTATAAAATATAAAAGAATTACTGATTTTGAATAATTTGATAGAAAAAACACTCAAGTAAGGATTGAATATATTGAGAATAAAGCAAAACCAGTTACAAATATTGATAATTTTAATATTATATTGATTTTTTATTTTTTATAATAATACTAATATAATTTTTTCATAAATATTAATTATATAATAATAACATTATTACATTATTTGTATATTTTATTACTAATATTAAAATAATATAATTTTCTATATTATATACAATTCTCCTTTCATCTGTGTGTTTAACATTCTGTCTCCACATGTAATATTGACATTCACTTTCTTCTCTCCATTGGCGAGTAGGTTGATAATTTTGAAAAAGAATGCCAATATTACATGTGGAGACAGAAAACACACAGAAAAAAAGAGAATTGTATATAATATAAAAAATTATATTATTTTAATATTAATAATAAAATATACAAATAATGTAATAAGGTAATTATTCCTAATTATTGGTAATTATTCCTAATTATTGGTAATTATTCCAAATTATTGGTAGTTATTCCAAATTATTGGTAGTTATTCCAAATTATTGGTAATTATTCCAAATTAATGGTAATTATTCCAAATTATTGATAATTATTCATAATTTTTGGTAATTATTCCTAATTATTACTAATTAGTAGTAATTATTGCTAATTATTACTAATTATTGCTAATTATTACTAATTATTGATAATTATTACTAATTATTGGTAATTATTACTAATTATTACTAATTATTACTAATTATTACTAATTATTACTAATTATTAGTAATTATTGCTAATTATTACTAATTATTGCTAATTATTACTAATTATTGCTAATTATTACTAATTATTGCTAATTATTCCAAATTATTGGTAATTATTCCAAATTATTGGTAATTATTCCAAATTATTGATAATTAATCATAATTTATGTTAATTATTCCTAATTATTCCTAATTATTAGTAATTATTGCTAATTATTACTAATTATTGCTAATTATTACTAATTATTGCTAATTATTACTAATTATTGTTAATTGTTACTAATTATTACTAATTATTGGTAATTATTAATAATTATTACTAATTATTAGTAATTATTCCTAATTATTACTAATTATTACCAATTATTACTAATTATTACCAATTATTACTAATTACAACCAATTATTGGCAATTATTGGTAATTATTGGTAAGTATTGTTAATTATTACTAAATATTGGTAATTATTGGTAATTATTACTAATTATTGTTAATTATTGTTAATTATTACTAATTATTATTAATTATTACTAATTATTACTAATTATTGGTAATTATTACTAATTATTACTAATTATTGGTAATTATTACTAATTATTGGTAATTATTCTTAATTATTACTAATTATTGGTAATTAATACTAATTATAGGTAATTATTACTAATTATTTGTAATTAATACTAATTATTGTTAATTATTGCTAATTATTGTTAATTATTACTAATTATTGCTAATTAATACTAATTATTCCTAATTATTCCTAATTATTACTAATTATTCCTAATTATTACTAATTATTGGTAATTATTACTAATTATTACTAATTACTGGGAATTATTACTAATTACTGGTAATTATTACTAATTATTCCTAATTATTACTAATTATTCCTAATTATTACTAATTATTCCTAATTATTACTAATTATTGCTAATTATTCATAATTATTGCTAATTATTGCTAATTATTGCTAATTATTGCTAATTATTGCTAATTATTGCTAATTATTCCTAATTATTGCTAATTATTGCTAATTATTGCTAATTATTGCTAATTATTGCTAATTATTGCTAATTATTGCTAATTATTGCTAATTATTGCTAATTATTACTAATTATTACAAATTATTACGAATTATTACGAATTATTGCTAATTATTGCTAATTATTGCTAATTATTGCTAATTATTGCCAATTATTGGGAATTATTGGCAATTATTGGCAATTATTGGCAATTATTGGTAAGTATTATTAATTATTACTAAATATTGGTAATTATTACTAATTATTACTAATTATTCCTAATTATTGCTAATTATTACTAATTATTGCTAATTATTGTTAATTATTGCTAATTATTGCTAATTATTGCTAATTATTGCTAATTATTGCTAATTATTACTAATTATTGCTAATTATTGCTAATTATTGCTAATTATTGCGAATTATTGCCAATTATTACTAATTATTACGAATTATTACGAATTATTGCTAATTATTGCCAATTATTGGCAATTATTGGGAATTATTGGCAATTATTGGCAATTATTGGTAATTATTGGTAAGTATTGTTAATTATTACTAAATATTGGTAATTATTGGTAATTATTACTAATTATTGGTAATTATTGTTAATTATTACTAATTATTGTTAATTATTACTAATTATTAGTAATTATTGGTAATTATTACTAATTATTACTAATTATTACTAATCATTGGTAATTATTACTAATTATTGGTAATTATTCCTAATTATTACTAATTATTGGTAATTAATACTAATTATTGGTAATTAATACTAATTATAGGTAATTATTACTAATTATTGGTAATTAATACTAATTATTGATAATTATTACTAATTATTTGTAATTTTTCCTAATTATTGGTAATTGTTCCTAATTTTTCCTAATTTTTCCTAATTTTAGGTATTTATTACTAATTATTACTAATTATTGCTAATTATTACTAATTATTGGTAATTATTGGTAATTATTGCTAATTATTAATAATTATTGGTAATTATTGGTAATTATTTCTAATTATTCCTAATTATTCCTAGTTATTCCTAATTATTCCTAGTTATTCCTAATTATTACTAATTATTACTAATTATTCTTAATTATTTCTAATTAATAATTATTATTACTAATTATTACTAGTTATTTCTAATTATACCTAATTATTAGTAATTATTCCTAATTATTATTAATTAATGGTAATTATTGGTAATTATTGGTAATTATTGGTAATTATTACTAATTATTACTAATTATTGGTAATTATTGGTAATTATTAATAATTATTATTAATTATTACTAATTATTACTAATTATTGTTAATTATTGGTAATTATTCCAAATTATTGGTACGTATTACTAATTATTGGTAATTATTACTACTTATTGGTAATTATTACTAATTATTACTAATTATTGATAAATATGACTAATTATTACTAATTATTGTTAATTATTACTAATTATTACTAATTATTCTTAATTATTGATAATTATTGATAATCGTTCATAATTATTAGTAATTAAATGAATAATTATAAATAATTAGGAATAATTACAAATAATTACAAATAATAACATTATTAATATATTTTATTATTAATATTAAAATAATATAATTTTCTAATTTATATACAATTCTTCTTTCATCTGTGCGTTTTCTATCTCCACATACAAATAATACATGTGAAGACAGCAAACACACAGATGAAAAGAGAATTGTATATATATAAAAAATTATATTATTTTAATATTAATAATAAAATAGACTAATAATGTAATGATGTTATTATTCCTAATTATTGGTATTTATTACTAATTATTAATATTTATTCTTAATTATTAAAAATTATTACTAATTATTAAAAATTATTACTAATTATTCCTAATTATCATTAACTATGAACAATACTAATAATTTAAATTTATTAAGTAACAAAACAATATAAACATAATTAAATTACAACTAATTAAGAATAATTGAAACTAATAAAAAATTAAAAATAAATATTAAATTAAAATGAACATAAATACCTTGAAAATTGATTTGCTCTTATCGTTCTTCAAAACATTAATATCAGCTCCGGAGAAAAAAATTAAACTGGAGAAAAATTAAACTCTAGAAATATAATTTTGAGAGAAGGAGAAGATAGAGAATGAGAATGAAATGAAAAAAACGGATGGGGGTATTTATAGGTTAGATTATTTGCGACGGGCCCATTTGCGACGGGTATCCCGTCGCAAATAGTATTATTTGCGACGGTACCCGTCGCAAATACCTTAGCCAACATTTATTACGGTCAACGGGTAAATAGTTATTTGCGACGGGACCCGTCGCAAATAACCCCTACCGACATAGTATTTGCGACGGGGGAATATTCCCGCCGCAAATACCTTTTACCGCCGCCGGTTATTTGCGACGGGAATATTCCCCCGTCGCAAATAAGTTTCCCGCGATTTGGCGTGGAAACCGCGCCAGTCCTTTTGCGACGGGGAAAGCTATCCCGTCGCAAAAGGCTACTTATTTGCGACGGGCAAATAACCCCGTCGCAAATAAGTTTTTAACCGGACTATTTGCGACGGGATTTATTCCCGTCGCAAATAACCCGTCGCAAATGCCTATTTTTCCTGTAGTGTATATACATGAGGTCCATTTTAGGGGGGATGTAATATCTTATCATGTTTCAATTATGGATCCATCTAATATTAAATCATTGATTTCATGGGATACACCAAATAATGACTCATAGGTGAAGAGAGCTCTTGGTTTTGTGGGGTACTATAGTATTTTTGATGCATACTTCTATAGGATCACAACCTCCTTGAATATTCTAACACGGAAGGAAAATCTATTTAGCTGGTTTGAGTAGTTCCTGAATTCCTTTAAGGATTTGAGGCAAATGTTAGAAATCACTGGAGTTTTTAGACTACCATTAGATGTTTTTGAGTTCATAGTGTATTATGATGCCTTGAGAACTGGGCTCTGTTGCATGTTGATTTAATAACTGGAAGGAATCAAGTTTGAGTAAAGTCCATTAGGACCCCATGAAAAGAACTATTTAACTCATGAATTAGAGAATGTATTTGTTATCTTTTCCCTGAGGGTGTGGATGCACTACCTATAAGAGAGCACATTGTGGTTCACTCAAACCACCAATCCCTCAGTTACATCTTCACCCAGAAAGAACTATATCAGATACCATGACAATAGTTTGATTTCCATATGGAATATGAAAACTAGATAGTATATACCATTGGTAAGGGAAACATTGTAGTATATTCCCTTACTGGGAAGTCCCAGGATCACCTACTATGTGAAGATTTAGAGTGGTTTACCTCTTAGTAGATGACCTTGATAAAGTAGGAGGATTCCATTTTTTCAATAGTTGATGGTGCTAACTCTTTCACTCCTTCAGCATGTGAAAGAGAATCATTTGTGTGAAATCGAATTTGATGTTGTTTATGATCATATATCAACATGGGATTCACCATATTGATATATGATCATGGGAATACCGAGAAATATGACCTAGAATGAGAATGTTAGTTTAAGAAAAAATAAATCCCTGTGATTCTCTGGGCCTTTTGAGATCATTTGGATGATTAGAGAGGTTTCCAACTACATTCCCATTCACCCGCAGCTAGAGCAGGTGCACTATGTCTTCTACGTGTCACAAATGAGAAGATACATGCATAATCCTATGAATTTAATATATTGAGGTGAGATGGACATTGATGAATGAAACAACACTACAGAGTATCTTGTGGAGATATAAGATTAAAATGTGGACCTTAAGTGGATGGACAATCCATTTGGTTCACATGGAGTGTGATTATGAATATGTGTAGTACAATTCTAGTGAATATGAGAACTAGATGCAAGCTCAATATCCAGAGTTGTTTTCCTATATTTTCTTTTTGAGGATAAAATTTTTTTATAAGGGAATGATGTAGAGACCTTGTTTTTTCTGTGTAAGATATTAAAAAATTTATTTATATATTTCCAAAGCTAGGCGCTGAGATAACCTAAGATTCCAAGGACTGGTGTGTCTGGAATAAATTTAGTTAAAATATTATGTATATTTTATGCTATTCAAATTATGGAAATTTTATAACTCTTGAACCATATCATCTGTTAGATATGAGAGGGAACAATTGAGTTTGCAACATGACATTTACCCTTGGTGGGGTATAATTTGTTTGAGGGTATTTTATAGAAATTTTTTTGTGGATGTAACTATAAAAAAGATAATTAAATAATATTATTTTTTAGGATGTTTTTTTGAATAAATTATGATTGGAATCATAGATTAGAAATCTAAGGCCACCATTGAGTTTGTAATGATGTATTTTACCAAAAAGTGATCCAATGTGAAAGGGTGTGAGATGTTTGAATGACATGACTGATGGAGGGTACGGTTAAGAAGGTACCTTAACCTAATCATAGTTTTCTAAATATGGGATTATGATATTTTTCTACTGTTTTCTCATAACCCTCCCACCACCGATGACAAGCTCTCATCCTCCCCCCCCCCCCTTGAGGAACCCTTGGCAGATCACAGAAGAATCTGGGAGAATGTGTAGTTGATTATGAATGGATCAAAAATAGGTCGTATTTCTTTCCTTTGAATTTTTATATTCCTGATTGATGATTTTTTATGTAAAATTCATTTGATGTAATTTTTTTGACATTTTGAACTTGATCATATATATCTGATCTAACAATATGTTCAATCTATGCTTGGATCTATTTTATATCAACGTTATTTTCCTGTGATTTATTGAAATAATCATTTACTTTTAAGAATGTTGAATCAATAATGAATTTTCAAGTGGGGATTAGGAATTTGAAAATCTCAGTACATGGTTTTTGGATCATTGTTCAACATGTTTTTTAGGAACCCGATGGTGGCCCGTTGGTCCTCAAAAGGGAAAATCGGTGGGATGACATCAGTATCATATGGAAGATGAATTTTAGAGTATAGGAACAACTAGGTGGAATGGTGGCAAGTTTTTCAAGGTGATTCGGATGAGAAGGTCATGGTTAGGGTGAGTAAGGAGGACGGGGGTAGCCACAAGTGTAGCCGGATAGTGGTGGGGTCATGGGGAATATTCCAAGACGGCGGAATGTGAGGCAGAATGTGGTATTAAGTGATGTATAATAAAATATCTTTCTACGTTGATGGTCGACTATTATGACATCAACTAATACAGTGTTGGCCAACTAGGTAGGCATGTCTAAGGAGTCTACGTCCAGTAAAAAATTTTTGCGCCCAATAAAATGGTTGGGCCTATATGAGTGATTCAAGCCCGAGTTAGTCCTGGGTTGGTCAATGAAGAGTGTGGCCACAGATAACCATTTTTTTCAATTATAGGCGTCTTCAGCAAGAGAAGACAGGGGGCCACAAAATGCGGCTTAACCTGGGTGTCGATGGTGATGGCCGGTCAGGTTGACCAATGGACTGACCATGGTAGTCAATCCACAGATGTTCATACCGTAGACGGTCGACCACGACAGTGGAACGCCATGGTAGGGGGACAAACCGAGGTGGCCGATCTACAACTGGCTAATGTGGTCTCCTGTTGGTACTCTTATAGTGGATTATATCAACTATATCATCTAAATAGATTACCCTTTTGACGTTCCATATATGAAAACATGATCCTCTCATCAAGAATGAAATTTTGACATCAATGTGGGAATTTAATGTTTGTGTTCAAGATATGGGCTCCAAAATGTCATGTTCAGGAGTGTTGCTGTGAGAAGCATCCTTTTCACTAGTTATCCAATTCATGAAAATGAAGATCTATGCTACATGTTTTATTCACGTAGATTAGGATGCGTTTTTATATAAATTACTAGATACAATGAGAGGTGTTATTTGTATGATGAACTTAAAAGAATTATTTGGTAACAGTAGTGTTTCAGTGATGCTATTTGAGATTTTTGAGTGGAACACCCCTAATGCACTATGTAACGAGTCCACGGTGATATCATAATGGATTTCCCCACAAGCACAAGCACATGCACATTTCTTCCACTATTACTTCTATGTGGAACCCCCTACTACATAGGGTGTGGGTCCTTGATGACATGGAGTTGAACCCCCTTGTGATACCAGTGTGTGGGTCGTCGATAATCAGAGTGAAACCCACAACTGGCATGAGCGCATGTTATCTACTATCAACATGGGTGGTGTCCATCAATGACTACTATTAGAGTGGAAACCACCTGAAAAACTAGGGAGTTATTCCTCTACATCAATTTTTCAACATCTTTCTATAAGGATTAATGGAAAGGATAACATTGATGTAAATTCTGGAATCAGGAGAAAGATGGACACTTTTACCACTAAGACATGTCCTTATGAAACATTATAAAAACACAAGGTTGTGTCACTGCCACCCAAATTAGATTTAATGATGGTGTGGTGATTTATCCACATGGATATTCATGTTTAGAGAACATTTGATGGATGGTGTGAATTATTGGTGGTTACATCTAGAAATATTTGCGACACTTCTACTTGGGCTGAGCTGTGGGATGCATATCCCCTCAAAAAATATTTGGGATTATTTTTATAGAATATATATATATATATATATATATCCTATCTTAGTACACAGTCCTTAAGTTATGGTTACTCTTCTACTATGAGAGGAAAAGATACACTAGGTATTCCACAATCATTTTGTGTCTATATTCTTGTGTTTGGACGAGTCTTCTATACTAAAATATGTAGCGGAGAATCTTTTAAAATTTTATCTTGTCACCATTTATAGATCAATGAATTTAGATGAGTATACACCACACACTTGTTGGGTTGAGCTGTAATATTTCAATATACCTTATTTTATCTACATATTTCATTTTATATTATATCACTTACTTCCCCACCCCACACTTCACCTTTTGGGGATTCATATAGGGTATGATTATACACAATCTTGCATATTCTTTGCCTACATAAAGCATTCACTTTTCAAATGATATATAGGATTTATCACACCTTTAGTGGAGCTTAGTGATATTGTTTCTTGGACTGCATATAATGATCATAGATTAGTGTCTAAGAGCAAGGTTCCCACAGCAATAATACTTTTCCAATTTTTGTATGTCTTGAAAATTTATTTGATTGGCCATGTATTTTTTCCATTTTCATTTCAGATTACATTACTAAACTTTTACTATTTATTGGTCAAGGTATGTTGGGTTTATTAATATTTGTTTAACATCTTTTACCTCTTTCCATATGAAATTTTTCATTGAGTTTGTTGGGTGTTTTTATTATAAAAAATAGGAAATTCACTCACCAATTTTGTTGTGACTTCAATATTTGTCACCAACCCCTGAACTATGGAGGCTAGCCTAGGGTAGTTACGGCTCGAGCATTAACATGGGTTGGGTCGTGACAATAGAAAACATGTCTGGACGATTGATACATTCAAATCCCATTTAAACGAAACATGGGTAGCTAATGGTTTCTATAAAATCATAATATTACCTAATAATATTAATGATATTTATTTTTTTGTTATTAATAACATATATTTACAGGATGTAGATGAAGAATTATGTTGGAGTGTTCATGTAATATGATTTCATCTCCTTTTGTTTTCCTCCTTTGTATCCTTTTCTATGGAACCTAGTAATGTTTTTTTAAGAATTCATAAACAAATAATTAATGTATGTTGAACTTTTTAATATAATTGGTTAGGGATTGAATGAGGTAGATGTATCATAGGAGTGGATTCCTTTTATAAGTGTGAGACAACACAAACATGTAATTAATAAAATGATTTATATTTAATAATTTTTAGGAAAATGTTGCTCAATTTGGAAATAATATGAAATATAATATTTTATATGGATTAAATACCTTAATAGATTATATTTTATATTTGTTTGTATATTTTTTAAAATTTTAACATTTTGATTAACCACTTCACCATAAATTTGAAACCTTAATCACAATATCGAATTTTCGAATCATAATGTGTAGTAATATTACTTATAAATTAATAACTGGGATATAAGTTTCTAATGGATTATATTATTTAACATTAATCATTATACCTTTTTTCATATATAATTATTTTATATTTATATCATTTAGAGAAATATTATTTTTCAAAACACATGATTAATGTAAATTTTGACAATATCCATTGAATTCGACGTTAAATCCATCACGATAAAAATATAATTCAAAGTAATTTATTTCTCAAAAAATTATACTATATAAATAACAATAAAATTCATGTGGCATCATATTATTTTAAAAAAAATTACTTCTGTTCTTATGAATATGATTCACATATATATTTCTATTTTTTTCCCAAACACTGTGAAATGATTATATTACTGATTTAGGTAATTATAAAATCACAAAGAACAAGAAATAAATTACCTCCATGAATTCAATTTAAAACATCTCAAATTAACCTTTAATATTATGTCAAAACTTAATTTTATACCGATGAGAACATATAAAATATATTTAAATTCAAAACAGTCCCATTTTGTATTTTGGTTAATTAAAATATTATGAATTTCGTTGTTAATGTAAAATGGGTGCCAAATTTTAAATTAAATAATTTTTTTTATGGTCTAATTAATTTAATAATTTAAAAAAATGAATGTTTTGTATTTATTTAAAGAATATATATAATGGTTATAACCCTATTATATTAATTTTACCCTAACAGTGGGGATAAATATTTATTATCCTTATTATTCATAGTAAAAAAAATTCAAGGGAGATATTTATAAAATTACAAACTTATAATTGAAAATATTGGATCTATTTTTGTAGATTTAATCTATATTAGTTGGAAAATAATTTTTGATATAAACTCTGTAAAAAAATTTAAAACTAAATATTGGAAAACATTTATGAATACAATTTAACTTATATCAAACTAATGAAAATTGTTTATTAAAATTGTATTATATAAATTAATAAAAAAATATCATATTATAATTTTTTATATGATCTATAATGGAGGAGGAATTTTAAATTAAATTATTTAATGAAAATCAATCTCAGTTTCATGGAAATCTGTATTTTCCACATTAAAATAGAAGATCAATCATATCAGGATAATCTCAAATTTCACCCTTTGTTATTTTTAGATGATGTATACAAAAAAATTTCTTCATTTTATAAGAAAAAATATAATTTCATTGAAATTCAATATAATTTCCAAGCATAAAATAAATGTATATTCATTTTCTGAAAAAATATTAATTATTGAAGAATAAAAAGACGTCACTAAAAAGTGACAGATAAATTTTATGAATTAACATATAAAATTGTTTTTATTAGGTCCATCATACATATATTTCGTATTTCTTTAATCATATTTTTACTCTCATATTTAATGAAATGATCAAATTTAAATACTAAAATTTTTATAATACAAATAAATTGGTTAAATCTTCGTGTTTTTTATATAGAAATCGATCATGATTATTAGTATTTTATAATAATATTTTGAATAGATATACTTTATCACTCCATATATAAATATTTCCCATGAAACATTATCATGGTCACTAAAGGATAAATATATGAAATAAACATTCCTAGAAAATAAAAAACATATGGATAGATAATAAAACATCGATTAAAAATAAGTAGTGGGAAACAAAAAAGGTTCTTAAAATTACACATAATTAGGTACCCTAAAAAGAAAATTGATGGGATATAAATTAAATTATTATTGGTGTTATGTAACTCCCATTTACGAATATTCCATTATAGATACATGTAATGTGAATGTTAATATCCAAAAACCATAAATGTGAATACATTGATCATATAATCTATTAAACCAGAATAAAAACCTTTATCACTATAAGTCCTTATAGAAAACTCATATTCATATAAAAAATAAACACAATCCATATTCCTCAAAGAAAACAAAATATTATTGATTATATTCCATAAAAAAATATACGATGAACAAAATAAAAGAGGACATAAATTACTTTTGCATAAAATTGCTTACCAATTTCAACATCACTAATTCTATACCTTTTTATAAAAAATTATTTCTACAAATTTATCCCATATAAACATTATTTACTAAACAAATTGGAATATATTTATGGTTATTTTTCACCCTAATAAATTTTTCACTATTTTTTTCTTATTACTAAATAAATGTACATCGTTATCTATACAATTTAACATATGTATTTAAATCCTTATAAAAATTACTATTAAATAATAGATTCATCATCAATGATTCTTACTATAAAAATTTCATTGATATAACAATTATACAACATAATTATTGATTCTCCATATATAATCTCTCTGATCATTTAACTTTATTGACTAGGATAATTTAGTTCTTTCCTCGGTCTAGAATTATACCATTCAATTTGTGAATTGATTCATATGATAAATAATTTCCCTAAATATAGGATCCCAATTTTTAATGAAAGTCATTACACTATTCTTTTTATTTCCCCATAAAAAATATTACTCTATCATTCATATATTCTCATATGGGAAACTTCAAACAATCATGACATGATGGAATAGAAATATCTTACATCCATTTTTTATAACATAAACATCAATAGATTCTTGTTTTCCATTAATTTGAAAAGTTATAAAAATCAGGTTTTTTCAATACGGTTATGCCTTAATAAAAATTTTCTTGGATCTTTAATTGATAAAATATACGATTACATGATGTTACAATATGTAATTTTACAAAACAAAATTTAAACAAGATAATTGATGTCAAAATGAATATCATTTGACTATGTATGATAACTATTTAATCCAATATATGAATTAAAATTATCTATTAAATTTATTTCTTTTTAATATTGGTGGATTATAACTGTGGAAAAAATTTAAAATAAAGTATTCCTCCAATATATATTTGATTTTAAATAAATTATTAATTGAGACATTATTATCATCATTCACATTTCTACTAGAGTCTCTTTCAGTTCAAAAGTTGGTCTTTAATTTTTCACCAAAAGTTATACATAGTGATTAAATTAAAAATTTCTACATCATGAGTTGGTGTTATTCCACTTGTGTTGAAGAAAAATATTGTGACCATTCAATTATGATTACATAAGATGAAACCACAAATCTATATGCCTGAATTCCCATCTGAAGCCCCATTAAAATTAATTTTCTTATAGCATGGAATATGTGATTTATAAAGGAACATAATGGTTCCAACCAGTGGCATATTACTTCAAAAAATACAGTGATTTATTGATATAGTAAAATCATTAATAGGGTTTAAATAATCATCATATTGATGGGAAATTGATTTCGTGATCTTGGAAATGATCCTCATAGTAGATTATTGATTGATAAATTCATTTCTAGTTTGTAAATGAGAGTTTTTACCATATCATATGATTTGAAGAAGGTAAAAGAAGACCTCATTTAATAGATTAATAATTTTGGGATAGATTATCATGGTTTTACAATACTGAATAGGGCAGGAAAGGGATGATATAATTTGTGGTGTCACATTAAATATATTATCGTCTAATGCTCATAAGGGTAATATAGTGGAACAAATGAGGAAGATATTGAGTAAAATGTACCTAAGTTGATTACAAAGGAAGAGTAAAGGATGAAGTATAAATAAATAATATAAAAAATTATTCATTGGGAATTATGATATGAGAATTTTTCCATATCCCTGTCAGGCATGATGTCCTAATACATGGCATACACATTATTTTATTCGATGTGTAATCATGAAACCATGTATTTAATAAATTAATTATCTGGTATATCTTATTTATCTCATTATATATATCTATTCAAATCCTTCCCAAATAGATTATAAATATTATTTCAAGTAACCCACAAAAACCCCATTAGATTTTCAAACCTCATGTCTACTATGAGAACACTCTATGTACACTAGAATGATAGATGATACATACTCGATGATAAATTCATCATGTTCTAACCCATTTATAATGTTTTCCAAAACCATGTCATCTTTTAGTCTCTATAAAGTGATTTATTTTTATGAAAACAACATAAAACCCACCTTTTTAAAACAATATGATTTTATCCTATTCTTAGACTTATCCCAATAATTTTAATACAGGTTATCTAATATTAATAACCAAATGATTTACTAAACATTAATTTAATAAAAAATATAATGTATAATACTTTTTAAAAATATATTTTATATAATAATAGATGAATAATCTATATATTTGTTAAAAACACAATTACGATTAATAAAAGCAGGATGTATTTAGAGTCTAGATACGTAATATTCTTAATTAATTAATTAACATAAAAAACAATATACAGATCATTCCATTTCATAATCTTCATCGACATACCATGCATAAAACCATTATTCATAACCTATGGAAGGCAGACATTAGAAGCAGTGATCTCATATTCATAGTAAAAGTAGAAAAGGAGGATATCAATGATCATGTAATTAGAAAATTTTAATAAGTGTATGAGAAAATGAGAATAAAATTTCAAAATAAATACCCTATATATCAAATAACATAATATTTAATTGTTATGGAATAAATATTTTTAATTTATAATTAAATATTCCAAAAATAATCAAATATAATTACCCATGATAGAATTGTATGGGAATAAGTCATAATTTATTGGCATACACTTAAACAAAAAAAATCAATTCCATATTCAAGGATCATTTCAAAGAGCATCATAGTGGATTAACTTCCCTTTTAATTCCATCGTATCCATATTTAAGGTTCACTCCTAGGACTATCATTACGGATAGTGTCTCTTAAGGAACATGGGTCTCTCCCCATTCAAATCCTTATTATATCCTGAGATATCCATCATAACCTAATACAATAGAGGAATATTTAATTTTGGTCACACACACCTCGTGTTTATAATATATTCATATCTCTTCCACAAGATCCTAAAATAATCCAAATATATCATAACACATGGAAAATAAATTGTGTTTATAAACATTATAATTATTAATAATAGAATAACCCATTGAAAAATATTTAATTAGTAACATCACTTCTATAAAACCATAATATTTTCAAAATATCATGGAAACTTTTAACATTAAAAAGTATCTTTTATACATTAAAATAAATAGTCATTGCATTGAGAAGTCATAGAAGTGGGAAATATCATTCTTCCTGTCTATGTAAAAGCAATGTTTTAATTTCATATTTTGTTAAAAAGTAGACACTACCTCATTGGAAAAATAAAAAAAGGTCCATTTGAATTTTTAATAGAATGTTAAACACGGTTAATGATGAATTTAAAAAATCCTATTATAATATTAAATAAATTAACGAATTGTTTTAAGGATAACATGGAAAATGAAAAATAATATTCCCAACAATGCTGAATTAATTCTATATCCATAAAAAGCATTCTAGTCCCATTATACAAAAAAATAATTTAAAATTGTAATATTACATGATAATTAAATTAATAAATAAGGGTGAATAAAATATGAGGGTTTTTTCATAGAATGATCATTTAATTTTCATATTTAAAATCCATGAATAAAAAATCCTGAATATATTGAGATTGAAACAGAAATTCATAACTACTTTAGAAACATGTGAATCATAATCCATAATAAAGAATAATTTCAAATTATATTTTAAATTCAAAAATAATAAATTAAATCATTATATAACTTATAAAATTTTTAGTATATACACATTAAAAACATAAATAGGTACACAACATGAAATTGGTCTCAATAAAATAATATTTTGACAATGATTTCTTCCGCATTGGTAATCATTAAATTATAAACTCATGAAATTGAAATAATTAAAATAAATTGTAAATAAAGATTATTTTCCAAAAAATTATCATAATATAAATTCATTGAAAGTATATACATGCCTAAAAGAAAATATGTGTTGATTATGACATACGTCTGACATAATTAATTTGACATGAGACATCCCTTTACCACATGTTTGAATTTTATTTAAAGCATATTAACCATAATAATTATATGTTTAAAATCACTATAATAATATACATCAGTGATGTGAATTTTTGTATTATCAATTATGATCCACTTATAATATTTCAACCCAATTATTTTAATAATTCTTTAATAAAATCATAATTTATTATTCATACTATTTCATTTTACATGGATGTTTCAATTATGAAATTACAATCCTTTTACATTGATCATGGTTCCATGATCTCCAAAATTTTACATATAATTTAAATATATTATATATTTATGATATATTTATTTATAACAGTCCATTAAATATTGATATATAGAAATTATACAGTCTTCATCTGGACGATTGGACGTGTTTTCACGTGAAGGTTGAGTTTGTTTTATAATAAAATATTGAATTAAAGATAAATAATATTTTATTATTATAAAAAATAATATTTTTATAAAAATAATTTATATATATATATAATCAATCATTATTACCATCTATAGAAAATAGAGTCAAAAAACTTATCACACTACTTTAGGGAGGTGTACTCCACACATAATCATAAGAAATGTTATCGTTTTCCAACAGATTTGATTGAATGAAGGTAGAAATGAAATGATAGATATGGAATATTTAATAATTAATATATTTCATATATAATATTTAATTCCATAATAATTACCATATATTAATAATTTTTATATAAAATTTAATATATTTATTTTCGAAGGTGGTATTGAACATGAACACATGAGTGATACATTCACATCCCATTTGATGGAAAAGATGGTGAATAATTGAGTCTGTATAATCATTATAAAAAATAAGTATATTAAATATACTTAATATATCATTTTATTATGAATTACATAAATTTAGATTAGCTATTTGATGAAATAAGTTTAAAGGGGTCGAGTAATCCGATTAACTATCCTTTAGTTTGCCCCCACTAGATTCTTTTTGAAGGACCATTGGAATTGTATTTAATAATGATAAAATGCATAATTTATTTCAAACATCGATTATAAGATAATTGTGTAGAGTTTATAAATAAATAAGTATCATTGTGGGTTAAATAAGATAAGGGAGGATTTTCCTTATATAAGGTGGGGGAGGTCAAACTGGGAAATAATAACAACAATTAAATACATGAAAATAAATTTCGTGTGAAATTTATACCATAAAATCATAATAAAGATAATAATATAGGATATGTTTGAAATATATTCTTCAAATATAAGTTTTATATGTTAAATAATTATTTTAAACCTTTTAATATAGTTTATCTTCTTTATTAACTATTTTATCCTTAATTGTGGTAATACATTTTTCAATTTTAATGGGTTATAATTTTTCATATAAGAAAAATAAATTTCATAAATTTTAAAGCAATTAAAAATTATACCATTTTTCATCATACATTCACTCATGAAGGATTTTGATGTTTTTTTAAATAATTTAATAAATTTATTATTTTTTATAAAATATTATTTATTTCAATTTTTATCTATTCAATTTTTACATGATTGAAAACTATATATAAATTATTTAGAACATAAAATCATAAATTTAAAACTATATATTATTATTAGACATAAAAAAAATTAGATTAATAATTCTACAGAATATTATTAGTTTTAATATTTTTTATGTCATTTACATGAATTTTTGTACACCATGAACAAGAAGTGTGTCAGTGTTGTAAAATAATTTTAAAATATTATATAATATATAAAAATTAGAATAAAATTACCTTCAATAAATAATTTTAATGTTACCAAAATAAAATTTAATATTAATTGAAAAATTATTTTTATATCTATTTAAAAATATATAAGATATTTAAAACCAGTAGAGTGGAATTTTGTATTTTTTGACACTAAATATAATATTATTGTAATTATCATAGAAAAATTTAACAAATCTAATATAAATTATATTATTAGATTGATGTATAATAATTAATTCAAAATAAATTAATAAATGAATTTAATTGTTGATTTTGAGAAATTATCTCTGGGTTTTAACCCTAATTTACCTAATTTACCATTATTAGGGTGAAAATTTTTTACAACTACTACTTTTAATATTATAAAAAATGTCATATTCAGAAAAAATAAACATCCTGATTCAACTATGATGTATATTTTATAAGAGATGGTATCTCCATGTGGGAGAAATCATTATTATTATAAATCCATAAAATTAAATGAAAAAGTGTTTTTATAAAAATTTTATTTTAAGCTTAAAAAATATCATATACCAAAATAATAATATTTATGATTCATTTGATATTAAGTATATTATTATAAATAAATATATTTATATGTTTTCTTAACACCAAATCCAAAAAATATTGGTACTTTTAATGTACATGTTTTAATTAATTTAAATTAGAGTATTTGACAAATAAGGTTTTTAATTATTCACTAAAATTTTAGTAATTTTAGAAAATTAACAAAATTTATTATGAAGATAATTTTTACATGATTTTTCTAAAAATTAATTGTAATTTGTAAAATAAAATTTATAGAATTTATAGAAATTCTTTACAATTTATAAAGACAAAAATAAATAATATTTTTTGTTGGAAATTTATTTTTGAAGCAAAAACAATCTTCAAAAAAAAACAGGGTGTTAATTCAAAGAGAATTAATCAATAAATTTTTATTAATTAGTACTTTTATATATATATATATATTTAATAACATGATATCTCACAATCATACCATATAATTCAATAACTATGTCATGTTTAAATAATAATATTTTTATATTATATCTCAATTCACTTAAATCTCAATATTTCATGATAACAAATATATCAATATTACTATTCATTTAATAATTTTTTTGGGTGTTTCATGTAAAGATATAGGTGATTAAATGGAATCTATATATGGGGAAAAATCTGATATTAGTTGATGTCATATGAGGTTTATCAAAAATATATTCTTATTGGTTATATCGAAGGATATTAAATGTTAATGGTATAATTAAAAAAATTATAGTTTTGATCTTAACCAAAATTATTACATGATATGAAATAATAAATTATTTTTATATCTAATATACATTTTATATCACTGTATTCTTTATAATTATTATTACATAAGATTATATATATTATTTTGAAATTAAAAAATTCATGATAATAAAATATTCATAATTTATTAATTAATGGATTATATATTAATTTATTATATTGAAGGTTTCATACTACATGGGAACAAAAATAAAATTTTATAAATCTACATGATTACTATATTGAATGATATATTCTAAATATGTCATAAAAATTATATTGAATGTTTTTTTGAAGATGGGTATATAGTTATCCGAACTGATAAATTGTATTATTTAATTATATTATAATGACATATAAATTATGGGTATAAAAATTAATCATGTAAATAATATTATATCTTTTTTACTTTTAATCATTTATAATAATTAAATAGATGATGTGAATGTTATGTTGGGTATTAAAAATAAAATTAATAAAAATTCATTTTTTTCATTCCAAATATATTTAAATGAAAAAATTGAAATGTATTAGAATAGATTGAATATTCACCAGTTTTAACCCATATTTATTTATGGTAAGTGTTCTAATAAATACTTTAAGGATAGATGGAAAATTGTAATATAAATGTTCTGACATCCAACTGGCCAACAACCACTTTCTAATGTCGCAACCTAAGTAGAGAAGTGATATAAGGCATGATTCCCCGCACACCAAATGCTATAAACTAGTTTAAAGTGTATATTATTATATGGTATATGGATTATACCTTCATTTCAGAGTGAAATATAAATATAAATAATATAAATAATTTAAAGCATGCAGATATGAAAGTAAAATAAAATATGATAATGTGAAAATAAATAATTACACCCTATTATATATGAATTTTTTTTGCAAGCATTGAAGTAAGTCATACACCCCATTAACTTTATATAATGTAATACTTGAAATGATGAAAAATAGGAAAATCTACATGAAATGTTATTGATTTGAATCTATATCCCAATTTACCCATTCCCACCATTGAATTTTGAATTAAAAAATCATTCCTATAGTGATTATTCATGTCCTTCCCAGTAATGAAGAATTATTATCAGGTAAAAACGATGTCATGAACATGGTGTGAGTATAACCACATAGGTCACCACCAATGGGCTTTGAAACAATGTTCAATATACTTACATAGTTATTTATTTATGGTAAATAAAATAAACTCAATATGTAAATAAATACGACAATTATAGATACTCAGGTTCTAGGTTGACACTATGAATTAAGCTTACCAAATTCACCCTAGAATTGATATCATTTTATAATATACACCATAAAGGAAAAATCGAATATAACGGGGTTTTCATCAAGGCATTCAAATTTATATGTAATATATCAAAATAAAAGGGGATTACTAAGGAATTCCCAAACATTAGTTATGATAATCTAAATCTGAGTGGGATTTCCCTAATGAATTCTAAACCACTATTTATCTTTCTCAATCAAATAAATGCTGAAACATTGAATTCTAAACTATTTGTTATTATAAACCAAATACATGGGGAACTTTACCCAGTCAATCTAAAATGTTTATAACTTATATGATTCATGATGGTTTCCCCAAGGTGTTTTTACAATATTTTCTTCAACTTGAATCTAGGGGTTTCCAATAGTAATTTTATACTATTATATTTAATTCATTTACATAATAAATTCATCTATACATTCGATTTTATGAATTATATCATGTCTTGTAATATAATTATAGTCACTGAAATAATCTGCACAACACAAATATCAATGTTCACACATAAAATGCCACATTTTACATGGAAGGAACCCCATAAATTACATATTTAATTATCCAAATTCAATTTAGAGGTCACTAACACAAAAATGTTCACTAAGTATTTGATATAAACTCACTAATGGAATAATCATGTCCTACATTGATAATCTATTTCATGATTAAAGACTAAACAAATATAACTATATTTAATCCCTTTTGAGAAAAATGACAATGTGACCACACAAAAAAATAATTAAAATGATAATTCCTTGAAGTAATTTATTAATGGAAAATAAAAATATTATTTTAAATTCATATTTAATCCAATACTAACAAATAATTCAATCTAAAATAGGTAAAAATAAAAAAAATATAAAAAAAATATCAAAATTCTACATATATACATGAGATTTATGGAACAGTAAACATACCTGGGAAAATGAGAAACAAATGATATCCTTATCTAATGCATCATGTTACAAATAATTTAATGCAATTACATGTAGAAACATACAATAAATCACACATGGATGTACGTGGGAATCTGGTGTGTGTTCCTAATAGTAGGATAACTGAATGAGATTAAAATAAAATAGCATTTGGGTTTTAATAAATTATGTTCAAACAAGTAATTTTACAAATTAATAATCCAAAATAGTTTAGAAACCAATTATAAAACATTGTGGATCTCAAGGCCCAATACACCTCAGTTTATATTGTAAAGTCACACGATTAGATATATAGTTCCCTATATATTAAAAAGGTATATATAGTTTACTAAACATTTTTAATGGTTTACATTGGGGATATTCATTATTTATGAAATATTGTTATAGTATATATCCTCCATTCAATGGTTTTCTAGTTTATAACTAAGAGTGGGAAGCTATTCACCCCATGATATAACTTATTCTTCTCATATATAAAGGCCTCTAAACCCCGGGGATGCTTTGAACATTTTCTAATATCTAATACACTCTTATGAGACACATAAAAAATTAATATAAAAAACATTGTGTGATATTAAAATTAAAATTTTAAAAAATATTGACGAGTGTTTTTTAAATTAACCCCATATAATAGCTAATCCATGAGATATTTTATCGAACATCATTAAGAATGATTGTTAAATAATTCCAATCATCGAGTTTTTATGTATGACTATCACAGCTATGTCCCTTTCAAGATATGGTCATTCTACCACTACACTAACACGAGGGGAATTTTCTTCCTGAAAAGATATTTCACTATTCATTACACTATGAAAATCGGATTATCCCCAAATGAAACATCAACGTTTTACTAAATTTCATATATGTCAACCATGTGAGATAGATCCATATGATATATATTATACTATGATATAAGGAAAAAACCATGCATGAAAATGAAATGTTTTATATAGAAAAATCAATAAACTACTATTGTAATCCTATAGAAAATCTATAAATTACATATTTATATTGATATTAATATTCCAAAAATCTAAATATGATATTTATCCATTTATGAATTCACTTATATGAACACAACATCACTAACCAGAAATTCATGTTTTTAGCATCGCCTATCTACATATGACTTACACATACTCTATTTTGTATCCATTAATATCTTTATAAAATAAATCCTCATCAAACGATAATACCTGAGATGCATTTCTATTATCACATACTCTCTATACTCCAACCACCATAGATTAATCTCGAAAAACATATCATATAATTACTAAAATGTATAAATATATATCAATGTTTGTTAATTGTTTCTTATGAAAAATACAATAGAGACTATTTTATTTCATATAAACTAGAATGGTACATAACACACCTTCCCAAACAATCCTCCAAAATTTGAAAAGTTCAATTAGAATATTTTACTATCTGTGGGGGATATACATTTTTCAAATGAAACAACTTACTAATATCAGTCTAAAAGAACATCCAAAAAAATTTTTTATTTGTTGAATGTATTTATAAAATGATACTAATTGTAATATCATAAAATGGAAATTTTTGTTAAACATAGTCTATATTGATCTTATCAATAGAATGGAATCCCTTATTAGTATAAAACATTCCACATTCTTCACCCAATCACTGAAAACCAGTCCATATTACATAATCTATATTATATTACAAAAATTAGTTATGGTCTTACAAATCTATTACCCAACACATCTCAACTAAATAAAACCTCACCAGTCCACACATTGTAGAACTATGTATTTCAAATGAATTCTCCATAATTCCTCACTTTGGGTCGAAATCATAAATTAAAATATTTACCAAAATTACAACCCATAGGTTAATTCTAATGATATATAGCAGTTTATTTCTAAATAAATTATTCTTATCAAAAAGTATCATATCAAACTTATATATATTTATAAATAAATTACATGACCCATTATTCATGTTCACAAGTACTCCCAAATAACTAAAGTATCATAAAAAATGTGACCATACCAGTATGGTTCCCAATAACCATACATGATCCTAATAGTAATCTATTTTAGCACATTTATAGAGTGTTGATAATGGATCTCACTAATTCCCCCAACTCCAATCAACTATTTCCAATTAATAGGCACCATTTATTCTATATGAATAGGTTCGTAACATGTATTTAATAGACATTACAACACATGAACCACCACTAGATTGGGGTTTATCGGTACATCCTATTTTTATATTTACAAAATACTACTCAAATTATCATCATTTTCCAAATCATTACATAGATTTACCCCCACTATAAGGATTCTTCAATATTGATCAATGATCATGGTCATTCCCAATATCCACCATCATTAAAACATTAAAATCAGCTATCATAACACATGTTACTTAAATACATCCTCAAATAGATACATGCTCAACATTCCATTATGAAAATATTTTCCCAAGATTTTTCATTATAATTTTATCAAAAAAATTACCACAATACACCACCACACAAATCTCATGATTAGTAATTCTATAAACCCTTCCACGACCTTATAAAAACTCATTTACAATAATTTACATTGTTTACTATATTTTAAGAAATATTTAGATCTCATAACCATAACACAACTCATTTTGAGTCAGTAGTGTTTAAAAATACCCAAAAATAAGAATTTTGCCTCCCATATTTCATATAAGGTCATATATCATACTTCATATGTTATAACCATATATATAAATCATTGAATAAATACAACCCCATGGTCAGTTCATCATCTCTTATAGATATTTCCTTCATTCAGCACTCAAACTCTATTGCATACAGCCCATGTATAACGTATATATATTGATAATTATATTAATATCATATTGTAATGATTTTTTTTCAATGCACAATGTGTTGAATACCTATTCCGATTCCACCATCTAATAGGTTTTCATGTACCTTTCCACAATTACATCAAATCTAATCAATATATAATCCTTGCGACATCCCATGAATAAAATATCATGAACCATGAACAACACAAGGATTTCAAGACCCAACTAAAACATCTTGGAACCATATTATGTCTGATAAACAATTGATCATTTGGTAATAGAAAACCACATCACAATTTGGATGATCCACACACCGAAGGACATCATATTCCAACAAATTGGATTTCTCTCTATTATAATGATTTCACGAAGTGAGTAACGAAACATAACAAACACCATATTTTCATCATATAGATTTCTCATAATTTTTTCATCAATATATATATAATTCCATACAAAGATATAAAAGGTAATTTAAAAAATATCTTACCTCTGTAATGGTATTCCTGGGTAACACTGATCCACATTCCATATTGGCTAAAAAATCACACTAATATTTTATATAGTAATAATTTATACTTTTTAACCACTCATAACAGAGAAAAACAACTCCTATTTATATCATTGAAAACCAAGTAAGAATTCATCCCATTATATCCATGATCTCAAATCCAAATCAACCATATTAAATCATACACCCTCAGTATGACACTCACATACCTAAACCACTAAAAAAGATTGTAGAATATTAATTTCAACTTCCCAAAAACATCTCATTCAATGATTTTTTTAAAATAATCTTTCTTAATATCACTAAATCCCCGTCTAGGAATTCAATTAGTATACACATTTGAAATCATCACAAAAATGGAATTATCTAACCATTCTATACACATTTTAGAACCAATAATCTAGGATAAACCAACCAATTGGGTCATTTATGAATTGATCATGTCTTTCAAAATATAGACACAACCTATAATATTAATGAAACAAATCTACAACCACAAATAATGTATCTAAACACCAATCATATTTATTTGTTATAACATATATAGATTAAACTACTGATAATGAATCTACCATCCTTAATGTCTTAAGGGAACCCACAAGAACATGCTAAACTGTAGATATAAAATATAACATTAATAATCGATTGAATATGATGTGTTGGTTAGTCATCTTGTTTGACTCACTAATATTCTGAGCCAAATATCTTCATTATATAGAAATTCAATGCCTAATACACATGATCATGGGTTCACATATACATATTTATACTATGCACATCATACTCAATCATAGTTTCAAAAGCAGTGTTATCCATTATATTTTTTAATATAACAACGAAAAAATGATAAAAAACATGGCTCGTTATTCCTCTCATTACCCATAATAAAAGGTTATCAAATACAATCATTATCCCAATATACTCTAACCACATACATGTTTTAAAAAAACCCATAATGTCCAAAGACTATCCCAACATATCACTATCCTCAATGCGGTATTTAAAAACTAAATGGAAAGAGATAAAGAATCCAAATATCTTATTCACAAAGAATTATAACAGTCAAATTATCTAGGCTCTCTCTTTAGAACTATTTCCCAATTACCATGATAATTCTAAGAATAAGTTGGATCTACATCAAAATATATTTGTATAAAAATGCATAATATAAGATGTCAATGAAAAGGGTAAAAGTTGTAGCATCCTAATATTCTATACATAATATTTCATAGAAATATTATAACTAATTGTCCTTCACTAGTCCCATATACCTATATATAGAGATAACACCATATATTAATGAGTTTCAATACATATACATAGGAAAAATATCAGTTGTGTTATCAATTTTAATTTGATCAAAATTTCTATAAATGAGGCTTAGTTAAAATAAATATGAATTAAAATATACAGAGTAAAACACATTTAATGTTTTAATTGGAAATTTATTTTCCCAATGAAAAATAACAATAAAAATATCATACAATATAATGCACATATAATTCTTATAAGTCTAATTAAACATGATTGAAGAATATTTATTTTTTGAAAACATAATATAAATTAATGAAGACACATTAAATAATTGAATAATATATCATATCAATGTATCAAAACATAGTAAATCATCAAAGTGAAATTTGAATCATAAATTCATTGAATGAATCAATAAATTACTCCCTATATTGATTTTAATATAGTGAAAAAACTGAAAATTCAGAAATTCCAAAATCGTGTGCATCATTCAATGTGAAAAAATCATCTTTATAAATGAAAAAACAGAAACCCCATATCTGGAAAATTGGAAATTATTTATATATAGAATAGCTACAAGAAAATATAAATTTTTTAATATATTATAAAATTGATACTTATCCATAAAAAATTTAAAAAAATAGTATAACAAAATAAAGGCATCTGATACCCCATTGTGATGTCCTAGTAGCCAAAGACTACATGTTGGTTTCTTGATCAACATAGTCACAAGACCATATGGATTCCTACCATATATCTAAAGCTATAAAATATTGCTGATATGTTAAGAAAGTGTTATTTGGAGAATATAACCTCATAACATTGTGTAATAATAATAATATTAATAATTATATTATAAACTATCTAGAAGAATTAGTAGATAAACATATTGATATGTTTTAATAAATAATCACAACCCATGATCTATCAAACTGAGATATATTCATTTAATGTAGTTTTATACCCCCACAATTTATATATTTATAAATAAAAGAAAACATGAAACCTCCCCAAAAATGGTCTCGCGTTTAAGAATGATCTTGATCTCCCATACTCTATCTTCGATACCCAAATAAAAAATATGTTATATGAAAATTTACCAAGTCTATTCCTACAACCATTATGTATATTATTGTAGAAAAGAAATACAATGTAATATACGAGCATGAATCAGTCTTCCAATACGCATTTTATTTAAATTCATAGACAATTTTGAGTATATAGTTCATGCATATTTGAACCATTAAAGAAACGAAATACATAAATATTTTAAACCATCATCATTAATCAGGATCTATATTTTTAAATGGGATAGAACATACAAGATTAATACAAATGATGGATGTCTCTACCAATAATATTACTTATTTAAAAAAAAAGAATCCATGTGGGTTATAACTAATCTATTCCAAATTATAAGTAATTATTTCAAATCTCATTTTGTTTTCCCAAAGGTATTCCAATTTGTTAGTTACCATTTCCCAAATCCAAGGGGGTTATATAAAGGTATAAAAAACAATACTTCTCAATTATAATCTATTAGGGGTTTCTCCAAGACATACATAACCATTAGTTCTCCAAATATACAATAAATAGGTATTTTCCCAAGGCATTTTAAACCAAAAATAATCTATCCTAATACAAGGGGATTTTCTAAGTAATTAAAAATAATTTATCGTCAATCAAAATCTACTGGGTTTCACATTTAATTTAAGGTCATTAGTATTGGAAAAATTATATAGGCATTCAACTAATTAATCTTATCAATTATATTATATGTGGTAAGTCAAGACAAATAAGGTCAATTGATCAATGTTAACATCTTTTGAAACACTTATCACACACACATGGTCACATGTATAGTCTAATGAGGTTTGTGGTTTTTTTAATTAATTTTTATGTTTCCCAACATTTCTACACACACCTTAATTTTTGATAATTTATTGGGATGAAATCCCATAATGGATACTCATGACCATTAGAGGGGTCTCATTTAATGATTTAATACTTAGCGATTATTTTATAATAATATAAGTCCAACATGTTGTATGTGTTTGTGACTATACAAAAAATTAATAGAAAAATGATATGATGATGATGTATTATCGTTTATAACACCTACTTTATTCATATATATTCTTACTCATTCAATTATGAAACTTGTTTAAAAAAAATTAATAAAAATAAAGAAGAATAAGAAAAGCAAGGAAATTGAGAATAAAAACATGATCCCACTATATAATGCACTAAATAATTAATAAAAGAGAATATATGGATATCCATAATATAATTTGTGTATCAATATAATGGATGAAATTATTTTAGAGTAAAATGGAAGATATGTCCTATAAGTATGAAGGATGGAAAGAGTTATGCATTCTTGAGATAGATATGATTAATGGAGCATACAGATTAGGGGATTTGGGTTCTAATATCATATGATAATGATTTTAAATTTATATATTGTTATAATTACATGGTTTTTATTCTTATCTGGGTGAAATTTACATCCTCTCTATTTAATAGGCATCTAATTTCAAGGAACTACTGTATTGTTAGAAAAACAAAAAATACTATGTCCATAGTTAAATATAATTTTATAAACATTACATTAGGGATATGCCCGACATATGGAAACGTGTTATAGGATATATTCCCCACATTTTATTAATGTGTTAATAGCACCTAACAAGGCTCAAAATTTGTTTTATATTTTTTTATTTCATTTAATGGTATTTTCCCCCTCTAATCCCTAAAACATTCACAGTTGTCCCCAAATTCCTATAAAAAAATCTAAGACGCATAAACCTATAAATTATATTTACTAAAGATAATAACTAAATAAAATTATCCTCATTATTGAATAGGATTTTATAGAAGGTTTTATTTTTTTTATTTTTATGATATGATCCGTACCAGATAAATACTGAAAATTCATTTTTTTAAAAAATATATCGTTATATAAGTAATATAGGTTATTTACAATGGGATATATATAAAACTGTACTCATATTTCTAAATAATATAATTTATTAATATATATAAAATAATTTAATTATAAAGTTGATGGATGATTTTTTTAATTTATGTATGACAAATAATCCTGAAAACTAAACATCTATGAGTAATTTGATTTTTTTACTTGGAATGAAAAAAATAAGATTATAATAATATATGAAATCTACTGTACTGAATTATGTATTGAATTTTTTCTTTAGTAGTAAATATAAAACAATTAAAAATGAATAGATATCTATTAATATATTAATTATCATGTCCTATATTAAAACTCATTTCTATCATGCAATATGATAACCAAGTACCACTACAATGGGAACATACAATGACATAAAATGAAAAATAAAGATAAATTTCTCTCAAACAATGACTTAGATGAAATTGATACAAGATATTATCATAAAGTTATATTTCTTTATTTCAAGCCATAATTTTATCGATCTAATCACGTATTATAAATAATGGGTATTTCTGTTCATATTTTTCTAATTGATGTATTTCAATTGTTGGTCAATGATTAAACAATGACGCAACCTCAAAATAAAATGTCATAAGATGGAATGAATTAGTTTTAAATATAAAATTAATTCATATTTTTAAAATAATGAATATTTTATCTTATATAACATTATAATGGTGTTTGAAAAAAAATGTAATTGTCTTAAAAATTCTTACAGAACAAATATGTCAACCGAAAACCTAAAAAATAGAAAAAAAAAATTAGTTCAACAAAGTAAATGTAAGAGTGTGTAATTATAAAATATATTATGAAATTATATATCAATTATTTATTAATGTATAAGAGACACATTTACATATTGTCTTAAATGTGTAGATAAATAATACACTAATTTGAAGAATATTTTGTTGGGTGAATTAGGTTAAATAAATTGTTACATGTTCATGGACGCTTCCGCCACTTTTTTATTAAAAATTTATTAATATATACAATGTAACTATTCAAAATGAATTATAAAAATATTTATAATACATTTTTTCAATATATTATGATTCATGTCCTTTAAATTAATGTGTGTTTTTTTAATTATTTATAATAGGGTTTGATTATTAAAAAATATTGCATCAGAATAATGATTTTGATTTGTCTAAATATGGATGAACAATATATCGGTGTATAATTCATTATGAAAAAGTCATAGGATATAAGTTACCTTATATTGAAGCTCACAATTACAATAGTAAAAATTGAAAATGTTTTAGGATAAATCACATTAATATATTTTACACCATATTATCCACAATCATTAATGTACATATCAGTTTATGTGGTCACACAATGAAACACAATAATGGTTCTCTATTAAACTCATAATCCAAATTATTCACTAGTGAATTTTTGAGATTATATATTTCACAGTGGATAGTAATGTTCAACAATAAGTCTGATTAAATGATCCATGTGCCCTACAAGAATATTTGTACAGGTTTCATTTATTCAGGTAAGATCCCATATAGGTATACTAGATTGATATATATTTCTATAAGGGTTATTTGTGGTGGGTTTACATGGTTTAATAAGAATTAATGACTTATACTAAAGATCAGATCTTTCATGTTATAAATAAATACATATTCAATCTATTTCTGTGATATGGAACACTTAATAAGTTAGATGTGGTCCATCTAACGTAATTAAATTAGAAAATATATATTAACCCAGGATAGGTAGTTTTTTATATCAATGTATATGATATATTATTTTAAGGAATATCTCTATTTAATTAAAATAAATTATTTATTGGATGGAAAATTTTCTTGACCACATATATTTTATTTCTATTTTGAAAATGAATAATGGAGTAATGATTGTAGAGAAATAATAAAAACAATTTTATCATACCCTAATTATTCCAATGTTCATGATGTTTCACAATAATCTAAACACTTATATCAATATTTTAGCCACTATTCTACCCAAAATAAGATTAAAACCTTCAATATTATAAAATTGACTGGAGGAATATATTCTTAATGAGAGTGACAAAAGAAAATGCCAATGTGGCCTCTACATACAACTATATTTTATATATTTTTACTAACATTCTATATGTCAATTCCATTGTTATTTAAATATACCTCAATAATAGATATTGGTCTTATTAATAATATATATAAATATGTATGTGTGTGTGTTTGTATTTATATGTTGTTGAATTTCAATAAAATAACATATAAAATATAAAGTGCATAAAATTTCATCATTTATCATATATTCATAGATTTTTATAGTGATTATAAATATTCCAATATTTTTATATAATTTTTATCTGTTATTTATTATTTAGGAATATAAAATTTCTATATTATGAATGTATGTATGATCTATTTTAAAATAATTCATATTCTTCATATAAATATGATTCCATCTATATAAATAGATATATACTAACTAAAACATATTATTTATTTTATTTAAAAAATAGGGTGACATTTTCTTGCTTTATTAACATGATAGTAAGGGTTGGTTTTGATTTATAAATATTGTTATTTAGATATAATTCAAATTAAGTTCTTTTTTAAAATTGGTATATTTAAATCTAGACATTGTGTTGGAATTCTCATGGATATTAGAGCTTCAACTCATTCTAGAAAAGGAGATGTGGTCTACTAGTCATAAAACATATTATTTTATAGTTATTTTGTTCATTTATGATTGTAAAACATTATATCACAATGTTAAATACATCTAATACTTGATATGTTTTGGAATATTTGTGGACATAATTATCATGGTTTTTTGTAACAAAACTAAATTTTTATGTGTATATATTTCAATACAATTAATTTTATTGAACAAATTTATTTCATTGAAGGTATATAGAAATAATAAATATCATTAAAATAAGTCATATATTAAGGGAATAGTTGAGATAAGACAACACGATGTCAAGAACCCATTAAAAATAATATGTGTTACATTCCTCCATAGAGATTTTTTTTAAAATTTTGACCATCAATATGGGTTTCTCATTCAAAATATGAGTGCCCACAAATTATCATGTGTATGGTAAGTAGAATATGGGTGACCATTATAAAATTATATACATATATCTATCATGTGATTTATGTTTCACTTAGTTGGGTGACACAAATATGATTAGCTACCTAGGGTAATACAATTATAATAATCTATATGATGTGTTTTGGTAATATTTTATCCACTCAATAATGATGTTGTCATATATGAAATGATTTATGTGATGTCTTATATAGATATAAATCTAATGCAATAAAAATAAAAAGTGATATAAATATTAATGAAATTTTCATCTTTTACCACCAATAAATACAATGAATATGAAATTTGTCATCATTGTCATGGAAATATATTTAAAAATAGAACATATTAAAATTTTAAAATTATATTAATAATATATTAAAAGATTATGTTTTTGATAATGTGTCATAATTATAAAAGAATGACTTTAAGATCAATTTTTTAAAAAGGAAAAAAAATATTTAGTATAATTCGTAATAATAAGAATACTTTTTAAGGAAAACTAATTTTTATTATGACCAAGAGATCTCTTCTTAATCTTCCCAACTATATAGTTATTTAACCATAATACCTTGAAATATGATTGATTTAGAAAAATAATTTCCTTAATATCATCATTCTATTAAATGTTTCATTAGATCTTATGTTCCAATGAAACATAAGATATTTAATAAATTATATATGTAGATTAAAAAATTGTTCTCTCAACCAATATTATGAAATGAATGAATTGAGTACTTAATGTAATTATTTAAACCTAATATAATGATATGAGCAACATTGTACACTTATATACACTATGTGATTGGACATATAATTTCTTTGGTGAAGATAGGGTCCCCATCATGGATAGATATAGATACATATATTTTTTCACTATTATTTCTATATTTATTTGATAGTTTATTAAAAGTACATAATGAAGGACTGAAATCAATTTTCTAAAAAAAATCATTAATAATATAAACACATTCGCTGTGGGAAAATGTGTTTATGGATCTTGTATTGTGATGATTTTTAAAGGGAAAATTTCATGTTTCAAATAATAAATCAATTATAGAGTTCAATAGTCAACCTAGGAAATTGATAAAAAATAGTATCCAAAGGAAGGAAAATGTTTCTAATATGGAAATCCTATACATTTGATACAGAATTTATTAGATTACCTAAATGGATGTGAGAAACTCTATGAAGGGTAATTGTATAATATTATTTAAATAAAATTGATTTCTTATATATTTTTATTGGTGTATGATACCAAATTTATATTTATTAATTTCATAAAATATAACTAATTTTAAAATGAAGGTATAATTGACTTATGGATCGTATAATTTTCATGCATATAATGAAACAAAACTTGACTACCTGATGTTAAGGAGTGAATTCATAAATCATAGATGATATAAAATATTGGAGACATATTTTATCACATTTTCCTTATATGTCATGTTTGGGGATAAATTTTATAATTATTTTTATATTAAATAAAGTTTGGAAATGTTTTTTTAAACATCGTTCATAAATAATCTAATTGTAAAAAATGGTATGAGAACACAGGATAAGAGATGTTTTTTGGGATAATTTATTTTATTACTATTATTTCAAAAATACATTGGATATATTTCCTAGAACTAATAAAAAATATATTTTTATTAATATGTATTTTCATTACAGTTATATTTATTCAAAAGAAACATTTTTATATATTACATATGGATATTAAAATATTAATTTTTAAATGTTATCATAAAATTTGTTACGTTCTATTTAGAAGAAAAATATGTTTTGAAAATATGATGTTTCTAATGGGATTATAGGGGTTTTTATGGTCTTAGAGATATATATTTTCTACCCAAAAAATTATAATAAAACATTAATTTAAAATCAATGTCACTCTATATCCCAAAGAAAATTATTATTTTTTTGGAAATTTAATATTTTAATGTAAATAATTATATATAAAACTAATACCATATGATCTTAATAAAAATAGGGGGTGGATAGGATTCCATATGATGATTATATTCATATTAGTAAGATATATAACTATTAAACAAATGTAGTTTTTAAAATTATAGCATTGTATATTGTGAAGTAAATATTATATAATGATATATTCATTATTTAATTACACATTTTTCCAAGGTTTTATTTTTATACATCAATTGGGAAGATTCTGAGACATAGCACTCAGACGATGTGTGATTCCAAGAACTGGGGTGCCCAATAAAATAGTGGAAAATGTTTTTTTTCATAAAACCCATGTTTTTTTCATTATAACCGAATAAAATTTATATTGGAGTCTACGTTAGAAATTTGAGACCACCGTTGCATTTAGAACATCATGTTTACCCTAGGGGGCCTAACATTGGATGGCACGAAGAAAATATAGAATATTGTTTTTTGGATGTTTCAGTAAGAAAGTATTCGACAAAAATATTTTATTTCAATGTAGTTACACTTTCATTTATATTAGAGTTTGTAAGGAAATCAGGGTTGTCAACATAACACTATAATTCCATTGGATGAGGAAAATTTATGTACTATCATCAGTGATGATGGATCATAGATTAGGACTTGGATTAAAGATTGATGGTTCAAAAAACTACAACAATGTAGATTCTACCATCATAAAAAATCATTACCTTCCCTAAGTATGGTGTTGTTCCATTATGATTCTTTCCGAATTCATAAAGATGACATCAAACACAGAACAGATTTGAAAAATGTTGATCCTCAGTTCAATCACTTGTAGGATGAAATCTATACTTGCAGGGATTTAAATGGGGGGTATATCTGTGTTACTTATTCATTGGTCATGATCCCTATTAAAAGGATCAATTAATGACGACATGATCAAATTCAAAGATATTACCTTTGTGTGGTTCGTTATTCTCCCTTTTACCCCAAATTCTCTTCTCGTTCATCACTTTATTTGTGATTTTTTGAATGGAAGATTGTCGTGCCTTTGATTCAAGGCATAAAATCCTGAGACTAAATATCCAACGCCACTATGATGTAGTAGAGGTGTGATGGTAGGTGCTTCACAATTAGATTGAGGCAATGTCTTATAAATGTGAATGAATGCAGTGCACGGCAGTACTACTAGCTAGTTTAGGCATGGTGTCATGGGTCAATAGGGTATCATATAGGTGGAAGGTGATCCAGAATGGTAGTCATCATGCTAGAGGGAGAAATCAGTTGTAGAATGCTGTGAAATTGACTAGGGGATGTAGCTAGGGGAGTCAATGTACATGGAATCCTTAGGGAAAACGAATCTGTTCCATGTTAGAAGAGGTTGTGTTGGAAAAGACTCTTAGAAAGCGATGTAGAGAATTGGCCACGTGAAATGCGACTTGACACATTGTCAGGAAAAGAGCCATATAGTCGGGGTAGACCATGTGCAGAATAGAAAATCGAATCACAATGTTGGACAAACCGTGGGGAGAAAGGCCACTCCAGAGGTCTAGAAGGCCGAGCCGGTTCAGGCTGGACCGGACCAGCCAGGTCTGACGGGTCATGTCGGACATGGGTCATACTTTTTTTATCAAAATGGAAAAGACATTCAATACAGGTGTATATGTTTGGCATTGGGAAACATTCCATGAGGTAGTTTTTTTAGATACCTTTTTTGTGTTTTTCTGGAATATGGCATGTAACCTAATGGAACGATGATTTATTTCTCTAAAAATGAGCATGCAATAATAGAAATCATGTGGATGGGTGTTACCTAGAAGCAGTGTGACATAGAAGATCTATGTCATAGAGTATTTGTATACATGATGTTATGTGACCTAGAATCTATGTGACTTATAGACTATATATATCTTTGAGACTATGCGTCTTACTAAGAGTGTGTGTGTTACAGATACTACGAGTCATACCGATATTGTGTGTCATGTTAATGCATTGTGTCTTATGAAGACTGTATGTCTCGTGGGAAGGGTGTGCCTCATCGATCATGAATATCAGGACCTTCTTATAATATATGCTTTAGGTATATACAGTTTTGAGTTGACTATACTTAATTTGTTCCCTTAGTGGAATACTTCATGTATTTTATTTTTTGTTGTACATCATGTATCTATCGGTGGTATATTTCATATATCTCCTTTTGGTATTTCATGGTGGTTTCGGGATGTCCTACAGAGTATTCTTTTACTCACCCCTACATGGGATTTTCCCTAACATGTCATGTCTTTGTGAAGATGATTGAAACATTGACGGAGCTCTGGGTGGGCTAGGACCATGTGGTGATTAGATAAATTAGACAAATGTGTTATGCTCCTCAAGCTTTAGATAGCTATCATACAACTAGACTAAAAGTAGTATTTTTTGTCGACGAGTTCTAGGAACATGTGTGTTCACATTTATAGACTCTTTCTTTTGGTTGTTTTGTATTTTTTCTTAATTTTATTTCTAGTTTCTTATTTCCTTACTCTCTGGTTGGTATCTTAATGTATGCATTCATTGTCTACAAAGTGTTTTTTTATATTTCAGTATTTTGTGATTGGATATGTGTGCCTCAGTATAGGCACATAGTAAAATGCATCTCATTTTTTGGATATTCCTACTTGGTTCTAGTCACCAGCCACTAGACTATTGTAGGTAGGCGTGGGGTCATTAAAACATGACAACTCTAGGATGGGTCCTGAGAGAGTGGTATCAGAGGTGGTCGGTTCTAATTAAATATCGAGATCTTCTGAGGCTAGTTTGGAGAAACAGTGTTAAGTGACTCCAGTTCGGCTTTAAGAAGAGGGAACCCAGTGTTAGTGTGGTGACCAACATATCCATACACATAGTCATTTAACTCGACTTTTTTACCCGGTACATGAAAAGACTAGTCACGGGGAAAACAATGTTACAAGCATCATGCATGATTTGGTTGAGTTCTGATGTCTCTCTTGAGTCCACTCACCTAGTATATTCAATTGACAATGTTACGTCTTGTTTAATTTCTGGATAAAACCACCAAGACAGGCATCCATGATTCCATTACATGATCATGGGAATGATCCTACTAGTGAAAAGGTATTTGTATAGGGGAATGTACTATAGATACACCTTGTAGTAGAGATAGCACTATTGGGTGGCGTACTAGTAATACTCACACCCGTCAAGTATCAGTTACTAAAAATGATAGTGGTAGATGATTCGGGCCTGTTGAGTGTGTTTCATGAGTTACAGAGGCATACCCCTCATGTTTTTTGGTGAGAAATACCCTAGGTGTCTCATGGTTGGCTAGAGGGAGTAACATATGTCTTCTGCCTCATGGGAAATCATTCTGACTGGAGGGTGGTCATACAATCAAGTCTTCATCTAGGATCAGTGGGAAATTGGTGGTTCTTGGTGACCTAAACACATAATAAGGCGACTATCCCTCTAGAAAACATCATTAGTCTCATCCAGTATGAGTTCATTCCAGCTATGTTGTAATCAGTTCATATATAGGAACTCCTGCATCAGCAGTAGGGAAGTTAGACTATGGGGGAGTACTTGGCCAGCTTTACGGATCTTTTTCCCTACTCCATGGATTTGGTTCAAGACCCATTCATCAGGGCTCTAACATTATATAATTGGATGTTTGAGGAGATTAGCGAATCCTTGATATCCCTTATCATTCCTACAAATGATGGGGTACTGTTGTGAGCTCTACCGTCGAGATCATTCTAGTGGAAAAGGGACAATAGTGGGAGCAACCAGCATGCACCTCGATGATGAGTCATCAGTGGTGGGTATCTTATTGTAGTCCTAGGGACCCATGTGGGATAGGAACTGTAGGGGATTACCCTAGCACGTCGTATCATCGATGAGGGGTTCCTTAGAGATCAAAGGTTATCCTAAAGAATGGTTGTGTTACTCGTACAGTGGTCGGGGACATGTGGCTCGAGATTGTCCAACTCACCATAATGATGATCCAAAGATTTTCAAGGGACCACTAAAGAAGTGGAAGAGGCATAATCCTAATGGTCCATAGGGTGGAAATTGTGGAAGAGGATCGGGTTGAGAAACAAGAGGTGGGTAGAGGATCAACATATTACCACCACATCCCCAAGTGTACCACATCTGGATCATTGATCTGGTGGGTATAGACGAGTCCAACTTTAGGTAATGGAGGCTTGGGACTCTAAGAATACAATGGTGATTAGAGGTACAATTTTTGTATTTACCACTATATACGCTATTTTTTAGACATAGGTTCTAGTCATTCCATTCATTCCATGGACCTTGTTTAGGGATAAGATATTCTAGTGGAACCATTGAGTCGACCCTTTTACTTATGACTCATATGTGATGGGATTAAATTATCAGACACTAGTTCCCACAGTGTGAGCGTACTAATAGTTGTGATAGTTTCTGTTGGGATATCATGGAAGTGGTTTCATGTCCTTATGATGTCATTATTGGTATGTACTTGTTATCTATAGGTCATGATCATATTTACTATTTTAGTTAGATTGTGGAGTGTCCACTATTATGGGACCATGATTCCCTCTATTGGTGGAAAGGAAACACATATAGCGCAAGATGTATATACTCGTATGAGGGTGTAGCTGATTACCTATTAGCTGGCTAGCCTCACCCTAAGGATAGTTGAAGATATGAGTCCTCAATTTCCTATTTTGGTGGTGGATTATGAAAAAATATTTCTAGAGGATGTCCCCAGATTAAATACCCACATGGAGGTAGACTTTTGATTGATCTATACCATAATATGAAATCATTATATACACATGAATGTTAGATGGATCCCTCAGAACATGATGATATGAGGGTATAACTAGAGGTTCTCTAGAGGATAGGATTAATGAGACCCAATGTTTCACCCAAGGTAGCCTCAGATTTATTTCTCAGAAGACAGATGATAGCCGGAGGTTATGTGTGGACTATCAGCACCCAAATTAGATAAAAAAGATAAAAATGTTACTACTACTGAGGACCACTGACCTATTTGATTAGATAAATGGAGGGAGGTGGTCCTTGAAGATTGTACTCATATTTGGATATCACCATCTTCATGTACGAGATGATGATGAACTAAATACAACCTTCAGATGTTGATATTAACACAACTAGTTCTTGGTGATGTCATTTTGTGTCACGCATTACCGGGTAGTGTTCATGGGTCTAATGAATATGATCATACAGACATACGTAGACTTGTTTTTTTCTTCATTGGTGATATCCTAGTGTTCTTAGAATCCAAGGAGAAGCATGTGATACACTTGAGGATGGACAAGGACACACACTGTGAGCACCAGCTCTATGGGAAGCTCTCAAAGTGTCAATTTTGGATTCAAAAAGTCCATTTCCTAGGATAAATCATTTCATTGGATAGATATGTAGTGGCTATAGTGAATATTTAGGCCCTTCTTACTAGGAATCCAACCATGAGTCTTATCGAGATGCAGAGTTTCCTGGAAATGGCTAGAAATTATCGTCGGTTAGCGATGACATTTTTTTATAATAGCAGCACCCTTGTTGGATTTAACACAAAAGATGGATAATTTCATGTTTATAGAAAATGGATATCATTTTTTTCAAGAGATGAGTTAGAGGATGTCTAGTGATCCACTCTTGAGATTACAAGAGGAGGGAGTCAGGTGTGTATTATTCTACAATTCATCAAGGACTGTCCTAGGATGTGGAATGATGTAGGAAGAAGTGGTGATTGACTATGGTTCTATCAAGTTTGGATAGAATGACATTAAATACATGAAAAATTATCTTGATCTAGTGGTAGTAGTCTTCATGTTGTAAATGTGGATATATTACCTGATGGGCGAGCGGTTTATCATCTACTCCTATCACAAGAGTTCCAAGGGTATCCTATCTCAGAAGGATACGAAGATGAGAAAGAGTTGATATATAGAGTTCATCCAAGAATATGAATTTATGATTATATATACTCATTGGAAGGGAAATGTAGTAGCTTAAGCTCTCAGTATGATTTCCAACATGCTGTTGCAGAGTGAGATATCCTAAAAGTTTTTCATGTTGCATATATACCTTGTAGACGGAAATGGAGTAGCTTGCCTATAGTTGATGGTTTTCATCACTCCACTCTTATAGTGAGTCAGGGAGGAACATCCTGTGTATGTAGATTAGGAAATATTATTTGGCCAAAATCATACATGGCATACCCTTGATGCATACTTGGAAGGTGTGAAGTACATAATACATTTTAGAGGGAACATAGGGGTAACGATCGTGCTATGGGACGAGGTCTTGAGAAAGATCAATAATACCCATTTTGGTCATAAATCGGGGTGTATAGAAGATTTACCAAGAACACTGGGGATAGTTCAAGTGGACATGGATGAAGAGGGAAGTGGTAGATCTCATTTCTAAATGAATCACATGATAGCATGTGAGGGTGATAACTAGGTTCCAGTGGGCTTAACCCAACCCCTTGAGGTGCCTGTGTGGATGTGGGATGAGATACTGATTGGCCTCCTGATGTGTTTACCGGGAACATACAAGGGACACAATTACATTTGGGTGATTATTGACTAAATCACCAAGATGAACCAATTCCTACCTATCCAGGTTTAGTGTTCTATAGAGAGAGTATGGTGGATTAATGTGTAGAAGAATTTTCACTATCACGGATCTCCATCAATGATCATTTTAGAGCATGATTATTATTTCACATCATAATTTTGGAAGGTATTGTAGGATTTTTATGCGACTTTGTTACGCTTGAGCCCAATGTTTCACCCCCAAGAAGGAGGGCCACACAAAGAGGACAAATTCCAGTTCTAGTTGATATGATGTGAGTCCAAATCATTTATTTTGATCTTAGTTTGGAAGATTTTTTACCACTAGTGTTGTTTATATATAATGAAATATACCACTCCACCATTGTTATTACACCAAATAGACCTATTATGGGAGACCAAGCATGTCACCACATTACAGGACTGATCTAGGAGAGTTAGCACTCATGTTTCTAGAGTTGGTATGGGTTACCACATTGAAGGTATATATCATATAGGCGATAATTAAGACTTCAGAGATTTCGAAAAATTTGTATGTTGATAGGAGATTTTGGCCTCAGATGTTGAATGATAGAGACCATGGGTTACTTTACGTCTCACTTTCACTTTGATTTAGTTGATTTATATGGGGTAGATAGTTATCTCTAAGATACATCGAAACTTTTTAGATTCTATGTAGATTTATCAAGGTGGATTTATGCATTTCTATACCCCCACAGTTGCATTGGGTACATGATATCATCATCATGTGCACCAAACAAGGTATGTGCATGATCTATCATAGATCATCAACTGGGCAGAGCTGGACATTGATGATGAGGAAAAAATTTCAGAGTACCTTGGGTAGATTGAGGATCAACAATATATTATATTACTTTGTAGTTATATTCCTTTACTGTTCATTTCGTGGTAGCACCAAAATATCTTTAAGAGCACTAGGGAAAAGGTGGCTCAGATTCATGCTCAATACTCTAAAATTTTGGTTGTGTATCTTTTTCAATGGATTTCGATGACATAAATACCTAAGGTGGGTAGAATTTAATGAATCATATTTTCTCCGGTTTTATTTTCATAAATTAATTGTAAAAATTTTGATACCATGCGCTAATACATTGTGGGATTCTGAGACCTGGTGATACTATAATAAGTCGACGGACAATGTTCAGTTATTCATAAATTGCATGGGATATTTTTGTATAAAAAAAAATCTAAAAGAGTTTCTAGATTAAAACAATGGGGGCACTGTTGTGTTCATAACATAATGTTTACCCTAGGAGAGGCCTATCATTGGAAATTATGGGTCAACTAAGACAAAAAGATTTTGGACGTATCATTATAAAAATATTCTATTTCAACATAGTTCCTATTTTATTTATATTGGAGTTTGTCAGGAATCTAGGTTTATCACCATAACACTATAATATTTCTAATATGTGGGAAAGGAAGACCTCTCGATGATGATGATGGAACGAAGATTGGCACATGTATAGAATATTGACGGATCATTGAACATTGATGACTTTACCTTTCCCTTTATAAACAACTGATCCAAACCCTTGGTTGGGTGTTGTTTTATTGTGATTCATTCCCCATTATTAAATTTGTTGATGAACGTGGACCAACAAATGAAAAGGAATATATGACGTTTGATCACTTGGGGATAGGTTCTATACTTATGGGTATTAAAATGGGGGGAGGTAGATTTGTTTGATTTCTTAATTCATTATGATCCCTCAAACTAGGATCAATTGAGGCTGACGTGAACAATGGTCAAGATCCATCCATTTGGTATTTTATTCTTCTACCTTTTTACCCCCAATACAACTCGTGTTATATTAATTTATGATCAGATGGTTGACGGACCTTCGATTTGTGGAAAAATAATAGGAGATCAAAGATCCAATGACAAAATGACGCCACTGAGGTGAGACGGTAGGTTCAGCACTATATAGACGAGGCAATGGCTTTTGGTGGTGTAAGGAGGCAGTGCATGGATGCGACAAAAGGTTGCAGATTTGAAAAATTTAGTCTAGGTGGCGCGGGTCCCTGTGAGATGGTGAAACAGTAGAGCGGGGCCACCAACAAGGCATCCAGTAGAGCCATAACATGATATGAGGCAGTGTTAGGGACAAAGGGAGCGAGCAACTGCAAGAGTCAGAGGTGTTGAATGAGTGACACAATGAGGGGAGTCCGTATACGTGGCGGCTATGCATAATGCATCTTGGTACCACATTAGAGTAGCTAGATGCAATGATTCTATTATAGAGTATCCCACAGTGGTAATGCCACTGGGTAGGCAGTTGGGTGGGTCGACCAGGTAAAATGATACTCAGCACTGTGTCATCAAAAGGGAAACATGATTAGTGGTAGAATGCATGTGGAACAACAAATATACCTACATTTTAGGCCAAACCCGGGGGACCTGGGCCTCTCTAGCGGACCCATGGGATAAGCCATGCTAGCGAAGCCTAATGGGCCGTGTCTAGCGAGTCACTTTGGACCCTGACCGCACTCGGGTATGACATTTTCATAAAAATGACCATAACATTCAAACCATGTGTTCATTTGAAAACATATATCTTTCATTGGACCCTTGTAATGATAATATCATTTTGAGATACTATATCTGAGGTTTTATGGATGTTGGAATAAGACCTAATAAATTAAGGAGTTGGTTCTCCTAAAATGATCATGCTAGGAGACGAATCATATGGTTGTGTGTGACCGAGAAGCCATGTGACCTAGAATCTGGGTAAACTAGAAGTCATGTGTCCATGAAGCTATATGACATATAATTTTAGTGACCGAGATGATGTGAGACTTAGAGACTATGTGTCTTTCTATGACTATGAGCCTTACCAAGACTATGTGTCTTATTTAGACTATGTTTCTTATCAAGACTGTGGGTCTTACAGAGACTATGTGTCTTATGTAGACTGTAGGTCTCATCAAGATGGGGTATGAGTTGATTATATGTCATGTGTTTTCATGGTGGTATAATTCATTTATTTTACATTGTGATTTACTTTGTTTATCTATTTGTTGAATACATCATCTGTCCCTTTGTGGTATTCCTTTGTGATCACACTCCACAACATGGGATTTTCCTGCACGTGTCATGTCTTGTGTATATGATCAATATGATAGGGCTCTAGGTGGTCTATAACTAGGTGGTTCTTAAAGAGATAATATAGAATAGGTGTGGTCCTACATCTTTAGATAACAGTTCTAAAATATCCCTTCAATTAGGGTTTTCTACATATGAGTTTCAAGAAGATTTTTTCAAATTTAATAAAATCATTCTTTTGGTGATCTTGATTTCTAGCTCTATTTAATTTCTAGTTTCCTACTGTCATATTATATGGTTGGTATATTAGTATATTCATGAACTTAATACATAGTGATAATTTTAATCTAAAACCTTTTGGTTTGGATATGTGTGCGTGTGTAAAAGTACTTAAGAAAATGCATCATATTTGTGGGATATTCCTACTCACCGCTAGACATTAGTCTTAGTCCTGTTAGACATGGGCTTGGGGTATTCAACACATAATCCCCTCTTGGATGGGTCCTAACACATTGATGATAATATATATATTTTAAATCTTGATTTAAATATTATTACAAATAAAATATTAAAAATTTTAACAAATTAAATGAATTTAGTTTGGATACATTAATCATATTGCAACATGGAAATCAAGTATGTGTCACACTATGATGTAACAAGACTTATAGATGATAAAATATATTTATAATACAATAATATTATTAATACAACATCTATCTAATTCCCTATCAAATTGGATATCATTAAAAATAGTAATTTATAGTTTTCTTATAATTCACAGATCATTGAAATCATTATAAAAATGTTTTATATAATTAAATGGAATATACTATTTATCAATATTTTTTAATGTTCATATTTTAAATGATTTAAAATGATAAATACCTAAATAGAGTATTAATTATACACATCCATAAGAAATGGACATAAAAATATATTTATATATTAAGATTACATGTGATGAATAATGTGTTTTTATAAAGATACAAAAACATATCAAATGAGGTAACAAATTACTATTACATGTTTGATGGCCTACCAAGTATACCACAAGTATTTTAATATTTATATTTATGGTATCATGTGATTTTATATATCATATTGAATCATAGGTAAAAAATATAGCTAGAATCACTAATTTTATACATATATATGTTCATTATTCTACTATTATGTATGAGAAAATAAAGTGATTGTGGGGTAGATTTTTGATAAAAAAATTATTGATTATAATAAACATGTAATTTTTCACTTGTACAGTGAATATGAAATATCAAAAAAAAAAACAAATAGACTTAGAATGTGTGTTATCATAATTAGATAAGTGTCTTGTGATGTACTGATATATCTGGATGACGAGCATGTGATGTGAATGTCTATATGGGAGAATGTTATATGATTTTACAATATTTTGGTCAGTCTATACATAGAGAATTATGAATACATTATATGATATATGAGATTGATATATTTTTTAGGCCACCTTATACCATAGAGAAAAGGGATTAGATCAATAATCATATTGTATATGGGATATCTTATAGATACAATTATTGAAAAAACATGTATTTTATTGAGATCATGCCTAATATATTTATATCTTACGCACCGTTGATTATTTTTTAGATACCATAGTTTAGTAAAAATTAATAATTTGAGAATATATAGTAATAGTCAATGTAATTAAGACCCAAAAGGTTATAATTTTTTATTTTTTTTGAATAGGGAAATTTTTTTATAGAATGTTTCTATATATATTTGAGTAAAAAATTATTAATTTTATAAATGATTCTTTAATGGATTTATAAATGGTTTTTTGGATATGGTAATGAATTTGAAAATATATGACGTGAAATTTGGTGAAAATTAATCAAGTTTTTCTGTATTTCAGACTACTGGAAGCTACATAAAAACACAAAACTAAATAAAACATAGGACATTGAGGTATTATCCATTCCATTATTCATTCTATTGTAAACCATGTTTTATAGTATTCCATTACAATGTTTCTCGAGGAATATAAATACATGTGTTATTTGATGACTTATGTTGACTATTGTTTCTCTTATATAAATAATCCAAATCAATTTCCAATATCATAAAATGATATTCAAAGGATTTTAATTTTTTATATTAATTTTTTAAATATTAAATAATTAAATATTGGATGAAAATATGAATTTTGTTTTGAAAATTTATAAAAAAAATGTAATTTTTTTTAATTCTTGATGTATGGTTGAGAACTTTTGGGTAGAAAAAAAATTATATATGGAGGAATTATAAACTTATTTAATTTTTGAATAATTATTGAATGAAATTAATTGTCTGATAATGTTTTTGAGGAACTTTTAGACCTATATCCCTATATTATTTATTTTTAAGTAATATAATGCATTAGTAGTGTATGGATAATATAGAATCCATCCAAAGAACATAAAACCCATATTATATCCAAGTATAATGAATATTTTTATTATAAATTATTTATAATAATGAATCTCAAGTAAGATGTCTTTGATGGATTAAATTTATAACCAATGATTATATTTTCATTTATGTATTTACAATTCAAAAATGAAAATGCTGTAAAGAAATTTTTAATTTAATGGTTAGTTTCACATATATTTTAATTGAATTGAATACTCGAAAAGAAAATGTTTTTGCTACGTTCTAGTAGTTTGGTTCAACAAACTATAAAAATATAATAAATTTAATTGATGTTATCCTACATAATTTTATAAAAATGTACTTAGAAAAATTTACCAAATTTGTTTGAAATTGGAATTATAAATAACTATAGATAAATACCTTCATTGTGGAAGAGTTATCAGATATATAATGATTATGATTTCTAATAAAAATATAATATAATAAAAAATATGTATTTTTAAAAATTATTTTTAAAAACATATTATAATATTATCTTTGTGGAATGAAAAAATTATACAGATATTGGTTTATTGAAAGTTTTCATAATTTATTATCATTAATGATAATAAGATAATTATTTTAATTATACATTTTTTAAAATAGACAATTTTGAATAAAATATTTTTATAGGCTATTACTATATAAATGATGAGAATTTGAAATATAAAATAATAATTAATTTATTAAAATTATAAATAAAAGAAGAATAATTATATATATCACAATTTTTTTTATTTATACAAATATTATAATATATTTTAATATTACATGAAGATGTTTTTTATGTCACAATTATAATTCTGATATCATGAAGTGATATGGAACAATTTTGGCTTTCTAACACATTGATCTTAAAAAATAGATTTTTATCTAATTATTTTTTAAAAACTAATATTTAATTGAAACATGAAATAAATTTAAATATTATATTAATAATAATAACATCAACATATTATAGGATATCATTTTTAAAGGCCTGCACTATTAGGTTTAATTCGAACCATATAAGGGAAAGAATAAAATTTAAGTATAAAAATAATGATTTTGAAATTATATGTTTGAATAGTAATTCATGGGATAATGGATTCAATTGAAAATGTTCTTTCATGAATATATAGATTTCCGAATAAATTTTAAGCTTTATATTATTGAAAATAAAGTGGTGGTATTACTATAAAATAGATGTTTTGACCACTAGTTACTCAATTTATATGTATCAGAAAGATTATTTATTTTAATGGTTACTAAAAAATATAGTATATTACCACCTATTATATAGTGGTGTTACAAAAGACACTTGGTGGTGGTATCCAATAGGGATGTAATGTTCTCAATATGGACACCAGGTATTTGATGGTATAAAAGAAATTATTAAATGTAATAAAATGCAATTCTCCCTCAATTAAATCTAAAACCCCTATTAAAGTGGATGAAATGTTATGATTGACCAAAAAGAATGGGGTTCTACCCTAAATCATTCTACCTATCACTTTTTATTTTCCTTGATCTTGTTTGATATTGTGGAATAGTCATTGAAAATTGATGTATGTTCTATCATTTTCCCTCTTAATTATTCTTATATAACATTATCTTCTTATATGGGATGTTCAACAACTGAATTGAGTTGATAAATGTATATGTAATCCTGAATTAACTCTATAATGATTTGTATTCTCTATTTTTTAGGAAAATTGAGGTTGATATATGTTTAGTATGAGTCATTTATTATTATTTAATGGTATCATGTCTGATGATTTTTATTATAAAATGAATCATGTTATGTATAAAATGATTATTAATGATTATTTATAAAATTTGGCATTATCACATAATGTAACATAGCCTCGTTTGTAATATTTTCTATTTTTTTTGAATTATATTCTAGAGAATATACATTACATGAAAATTTTAAAAAAATTATATTGATTATTGAATTTCTATGAAAATTAATTGTAATTATTTTAATTTTTATTTATTAGTGTCCATTAGGTGAGATATAGTCTTGCAAAAAGTGGTGATGTTTAAAGATATTTAGGAAAAGCATAGATGGGATGGAAAAATTGTATGTGGGTTGTAAATCAAATTTCTAGGTTGTTAGTTTATATTATTTAATGATTTATAAGTAATCACATTTGTTATGTGATGTGTATATAGGTTTTACAGCTTGTGACAAACCTCTATTTTCGCAAATTGGTCTTTAGTGGTTATAAGGATTTAATCATTGTGTAATAACAACAAATATGAAATCCAACTCTTGGTTTTAGTGATTATGCAGCCTGAGAACATCAATTATGTTATATGTGAGTTAATTAGAGATTTATCCCATCGGTAAGTTTGTACGATGTGAGTTATGTGAGTGATCTATTCATTTCTATTGTAATATTTTGTAATTATTTGTGGACAGTGGCGAGACATGTTGTGGTTCAACAATAATTTTAATGTATTATTTGTTAAATAAGTGTATGAATTAGTAAAGTAAACTAATGAATCAAAACTATATTTGACATGTGATGTGTTGAATGGAATGATTTGGTTTCGATTGAAATCAATCAATTGTAGATTAATAGTTCACACAATAATGATTTTTTAATTTTCTATTATATGAATGAAAATTATGAGTGGTTCTATATAAGATAACTCATTTTTGGGGAAAGAACACCCTAGTATAATGTAGATTAATTTTATGGAATATGGTTTCTCTATCATGATCATGAAATATTGTTATATGAATTTTATTTTTATGGAAAATTTTACACAATTCATCAACATTCCATTATAGTTTAGACAATATAGTTGTCTATATTGGTATTGAGTTTGGACTAGTAAATATTCTCATTCCATGGTGTATTGTATGATGGAATTTGTATTATTCAATGATGAATATCCTAGAAATTTTATTTTTATACCAATGTTATCATGATTGAATTAGTTATAATGTGATGATCAATTAAAAATATTTATTTTTCATTTTATAGTTTAAAATTGTAAAAATTAATTATAAATGATGATCTAAGATTATTAATTTTTCTAACTCAAGAAATATTTATATAGTAAATATTATAAACATCCTGATGTTTTATTTCTATATATTTTTCATAGATTTATCTATAAAGGGGCATGTGGGGTTTTATGTGTTATTTTAATGAAATAATGAAACCATCTCTAGTCAAATCACCCTTTTCTATATTATATGCCTTTCTATTAAATGAATTATTGTATCAAACCATGATGAGAAGGATGCTATTTATTTTTATTATTATATTTTTATAAACCATAAAAACCCAAAGTGGTAGGAATATATATTTCATTAACTAATTTCAAAAATTACATAGATAATATATTTGATATATTTTTTTCAATAAATAGATGATAAATGTTCTTCCGTTTATGTTATCTAGTATATTTTAAACAGAATATTATTTTTCATATTCTATTAGACATAATGTATTATATTGAATTTTGATAATATTTATTCCCAGATAAACCATTTTTTGGAAGTAGATAATATTTAATGATAAATGGATTGAATTTTAATTGGATGAATAAACTAATAAAAAATAAATTGTGAAAAAAAATTTGTGTTGTAATTAAAAAATATTTGGTTCATAAATGTTTATAATACAGGAATTTATTAATTTTTTATCATCCAAAACGGTCAATATTTAATTCTTCATAAATAATTTATTTGTAATAAATTCATTTTTTATATTGCAACAATGAACTAAGAATAATATATAATAAAAAATAAATTAAACATGATCGCTATAACATAGTCATTAACTTGGATGTTATAAATAGAAAGAACTAAATTAAAAAAATATATATTTAAAATGGAGGATGTTGTGTCATGTTTTATAATTCCACCTTATATAACTCATTTTTTATGCACTGAAGGGATGTATCATCACTAGGGTTTTCCCAAGACTAATCTCAATGCTAACATCAAAATGTATGGCTATATAAAAATAATCTATAATAGAATATTAGCTCATCAAAACTAGAATGACATCTATTATTATTAAACCACCACCCAAAAAATAAAGATAAAATTTTCATAATCTTATATCTTATTCATAGGTAATAATGGTTTTTTTATTTGGAGTTTCTATGACATGATAATGTAATTATTAACAAAATTGTTATTATTATTCTCATAATTAATCATTATTCATTTCATAACATTCTTACAAATATCAATAAATAATGTTTTTTTTAAATTATGAATTCATAGAATAATATTAATCTTTAACACCATTATATATTCAATTAAATTATATTGATATTAAAATTATAATTATCATAATTAATATTATTTATTATGGGTAACATGATTTTTACTTATAAAAGTATGATTCTATTATAATAATTTGTCATCGTGATTTATCTCAAAAGGGTTCAAATGGGGGCTTGTATAACTGATAGGTTCGTAATTAGATGTAATTAAAATTTTATTTGTTGAGATTATTTATACCAACCCCCACACTATATTCATAATTGGGGTTATTTTTTCCACATACCCTTGAAAATCAATTTATCAAAATGTTATTAGTATTTCTTAGAGTGACACTCCCCATGAATTTAAATAGATCCCTATATTCCCTCAATTGTACAAAAACATCATGGAACTTAACTCATCCATGGATTTAAAAATCCCATTATGAAAAAATTATCCACATCATACAATTTCTTTCTCAAAAAAAACATCTAATATATATTATGGAGATATCTAAAGGGGGGTAGCAAAAAGGTTAAAATCATGTCGATGTATAACATTATTGTTTTATTTATGATTCCAAATACATCATATAATCTGTTAGCATCCTCATATATTGAAATTTATTTTCTTTTTTATTATAAAATTTAATTATGTTTATGGACCAACAATTTTATTATTCCTTTTCAACCATTTGGAAAATTAAAATTTATCTCATATAGGTGTAGATTACAACTTCCTCGAATGGGATAAGTCATTTTTTCATACATAGATCACATGTATATTTATACAGATGTAATGAATTGTTATATATGAAATTAAATATTAATATAAATAATTTATTTTATTATTTATTTATAACACAAGAAAAAATTACAATGATAATGTATTTATTTTCCTTTCTATAAATTATTCAAAACAATATCATTATGGATAACATTGACTTAAACAATTCCATAATTTCCATAAAATAAACATGTGTATTCATAAATAAATTAACAAATAAATAATTAAAATTCTCTTATAGTCTTGTATTTATTGACATGGTTCCCTAAAATGTGGTTTGAAAAATTCAATAATAATCACGTGCAAAACAATCAAAATATCTAACGTCTAATGATGGAAATAAATGTTTACCTGTTAATTAAGTTATAAAATATGATTATTATTGATGAATAAAAATATGTTATATATTGATAAGTTTAAAAAATAATTTTTTATAATGGTTATCACTACTATAAAATATTTTAATATACATTCATGGAATATGATAGTGAAGTTAAGATATATTCACAAGAAAAATAACTTATCATTTTGTAAAATATTCATCATAAACATTATTTGTGACTTTATAGGTTCTACAATTCTATGATTTTATTTTATGTTATATTATCACCCACTCATGATAAAATTAATTTGTATTTCAAATTTTTTCCCTTTAGACATTCATTTTAATTATAGTGTAACATTGTTATGAAGAATTCTCATACATTATTGAACACCATTTTTAATATATTTTCATATTATTTCTTCCCACATAAGATCTGACAGATTATTTTGATATATATATATACTTATTTGTTATTTTTTTCATGATATTTATCTTTAATTTTTGGTGTTATATAAAATTGTATTTTTTAGACACTAATTTAAATAAGGGTATATAATTTCAAATATTATAAATTATTTTCCATTGACAATTATATACATCATATTCCACTCCCATCTTTCTGACATAATCATTATTTATGTTTATAGTTTTATTGTTGTTATTCCATTGTAAATAATTTGTGAATAATTTCTTCATATAAACATTTTCAAAGTAACTATTTGATGTTTCTTATAATGATTTATGGAATGAAAAGGTTATAACAAGTTTTGGGAATTATTATTTTATAGTATCAATATAATTTTTATATTTTTTATAAAATTTTATTCCACATATAAAGACATTTTTAATGAGTCAAAATATAAACTACTATGAAATTTTTTTTTCGGATGATGTAATTTTTAGGTTTAATTAATTTAATTTATATTGTCATTTTTTGTGATACAATTAATACATGTTATGAAATATATTTCCTTTTAATGGGATTCTTATGACACAATGGTCAATTAATTTCAAATAAAACACATATGTATAGATTACATGAACTTCCTTAAAGAATTTGGGATAATTTATATTGTTTTGTGTTTTTTAACCAGATTCTAATCAAAAGTATCATGTTTAATCATATTCTTATTCTTTATTTTTATATGAAACATTGATATATTTTCCATTATAGTGTATTTTTGGTCACCCTATTTTTTCCCATTTCAATTTCAATCTATTATCAAGATCATGCATTTTAAGATGTATTTTTTAGTGATGTTTTGAGAAATTTTGAACAAATTTTGTGAAATTATATTTTTAGGAATATTAAATCTTCTAAAACTAATCCTGTTGGTTATGGGTTCTTCTATGCCTTTGGTATATGATTTCTTCACATAAGTTTATTATTATAAATTTTATTCCTGATAATCTTGGGTCACCTCAATTGTAATTTGAGCATAATTTAATTATTTATAAAGGTTATAATTAAAAAAAATTGTTAATAAAATAGGGATATGTCCAATTATATATGAAATACTCTATAATTGTGGAAATGTGTGTTTTGTGTGGATTACAATAAGTAACATAGATGTATGGATAAAAATAGAATATATAGGCTCAAACACATATATACCTATGTGTAGTGACTTTGAAATTTTTTGGTGGGCCTATTAAATTCTACTATTCTTATTTTAAATTATGTTTTCATACCTAAAAAACTTTTTTGACACTTCTTATGCAACCTCAGACCCGTATTATCGGCTGTATGGAAAAACATAAACATTATATTTTTTAAATGATACCAATAATGGTGACCCTACTTAATTATTCCAAATATATATAATCAAAAGTAAATAATGGGTCACATACATACCCATGGACCATTTAGGTTTATACCTTTACAAAAAATTTATAAACTCATTGAAATTTGAACTATACTTAGAATATCATTTTTCTCATAAAGCTAGTTCTATATAGCAATATTCATATTCCATTTAGGGTAATATCTATATCTTAAGCTCTAAATTTGTAGAAATTTATTCTAATTATTAATCATAGTGAATGTAACATGGGAAATAGGGTTGAAAAAAATATCAATAATGGATTTAAAAAAATAATGGAATCATAATTTTCCATCTCATATTAATATGGTCATATAAGAAAATCTATATTATAACATAATAAACATTAATTTTTAATAAACATTTACTTACACATGATGTCATATTTAATGGATAATTTTATAATAAAAAACAATTATAAAAAGAAATAAATGCAAAAAAAACCATGAGGGGTTATTTATAAAACATAAAAACTGATAAAAATAATTATTGTAAAAAAATAATTTTAACCGAAAAGGGAATTATCATAATATAACAATAAATGTTATTCATATTTCCATTTCAAAATTAAATAATTCCATGAAAACCTATTAGAAATCATCAAGAAAATGTCGGCAACATATAATATCATTTTCATATCCCCCCATAAAATTACTCTTTAAAATATCATATGCATTAGTGTGTTATATTGGGTAACAATGTCACCAACGATCCTTGAAGACTAACATTAATTCACGATGACATGAGTAGAATTGAATTTTCCAATACCTATCATAAAATTAGACATCCGGGGTTTTAGAAATAGTATTTTTTATTTCATCAATTGTTTGAACATCATCATTTTATTATTGTGTAGCTCATTCATGCACCACATAGTCCCCAAATTTCATATAATTCTTATATTGAAGTGTTTATTATATTGGCGAGATGTGGAATTTCATGTAATATTCATGTATATTCCATTATCCTGAACCAGAATCTAGGTCTCTATCTAGAAAGTATGAATCATCCAAATTTAAAAAACTCTTCTCCATAATGAAACCCTATTTAAAATAATTTTTTCTTGTGAAGAATAGTCCAACATCATCACCAATATATTTCTACCCATGATATATAGAAACTAGTATAGATATTTCACCTCCAAGTTCCCCACCCGATGTTGAAGATAACACAATCATGAAAACATGACCGGTTCTTGTTATTTCATTCAACTGATTAAAAAAAAATTGAATTCCCCAACAGACCCTGTTGGTGGTGTTTAACAAATGATTATTTAATTGTCAGATTCATTTTTTAAAAATTTCACCACTATTATTGAGAATATTCAGACATGAAACATCAAAACATTTAACATTCATATTCATACGACTTATGTATATGGATATATGACAACCAATTACAGAATAAATTTGGAGAGTAAAAATAATTACTATAGGTTTTCTAACCATGCCCAATTATGTTCCAAACAATGAAAAATAGAGGTAAAATTCTAATATTGATATAGAACATTAATATCATTGATATTTTTATTGATAAATCAATCAATTCAGTTAAAATTAAACTCAAATCACTTTAAAATTTACCAGTGGAATTGAATGAAAATGTAAACTATTAAGATATTAAATAAATTATCATTGGAACAATTATTGTCAAAATAATTCCTAATAATATTAATATATGCACACAAAATATGCTCTGGGATAAATATATAAACCCAAACCTACACATAGGTGTGTCCTACCTCATATTAATTTGAAATTAGAAATACATTCATGAATTAAGATAGAACAAGGATTTATTTGGATTGACCTAAATACCTATTCTTTCATATTTACATATAAAAATTGAATTAATATATGATTAAAATGACACCCCATTATAATACACTTCTCGTTGGTGAAACCCTTGATCAAGGATAACATTCTTATTAGAACATCTATTTTCCATTGACTGTATCCCTTCCAAAGAATGATTTTCCCATTGATGGATTGTCAACCCCACTCTGTCCACTTTAAAATTTCATCCTTCATTGAAATAAAATAATATTTGTCCTATTTTTTTTCAAATATAACCAATATCGATATCATGTTGATATATTAATAGTTTCTGTTCCATTTCTGATGATTTATATTCACCCTCCTTCATTTAGAATATATATTTGGATGGTACAGAGGGGTGTTGAGCCTAAGAATCATTTTGAGGTGATCTCCATTATAAATGAATAATATGTAATGTTATGATCTATATATTGATTCATTTCCTCTCAACCCATTATATAATAATATTTAAGCCATGTCACAATTGATGGGAATCTTGTAGAGAAGAACTCGCTTCCTGAAAAAGATAACAAAGACATAGTAGAAAAGAACCCTAGATGTTGGTATTGTTTTGATCACTTAATAGGGTCTCCCAACATCACATATTATATTCACAATTGTTGATAAATTAATTATACTATAATCATAAAAACATTATTTTCATCCATATAAAAAATAATGGTCAATTTCAATATATCAACATCAATTTTCTTTTAAATATTACTAAAAATAAATGGAATGAGGTTTTTTATATGATGAAAACATGTAACATTGTAATGGAATTTAAATATCAAAAATGGGTTACTATGGAAGGAAAACACATTTATTTCATCATATACATGTATATAAAACAAACATTTTTTACTTTTTGTCAAATCATTCCATACGAAAAATAAAAAAATTTCATTTGAATAGATACAAAATGATGTAAAAAGTGAAATAGAATTTCATTTATAAATAAATTATTTATTTATATATTATTCCATAAAATATTTTTTATAATATTTAATTGGATACAACATATTTTATAAAATAAATTTCAAAAAAATACATCATGCTTTTATAATTAATGTGTCCTTTTCAATGAGTCTGAAAAGTCTCATACATTATTTACCTTCCTAAATAACCAACACATGATATATATTTAATTTCAAAGAAAATTATTCAATTTTATTATTCCTTTTATTTTATTTATTACCATGTTATGTATAATTACACAATCAATTATATTAACATCGAATGTTATGATAATATTTGGATCGTAACTAAAAAATGACTTTATTAATTTTATTTTTGTAAAAGTGGCCATTATTATATAATCTCAAGAATAATAATCCAGACATATTGAAAAAATTAAATATAAATTTGAAATTAAATATACAAACATGAATGATTTTTAAGTAAATAAAACAATGCTAAAATTGTTTAGAAGATATGTTTTACATATATTTGTGTAAGATTTCCAATTTATGAAGATCATGATGAATGACAAGTAAGTATCATTTTATCATTTAAAAATAATTAAATTATCATAAATTTCATGTTACCTATTTATGTAAATAAATATAATTATTTATTTATATCTTCCATATGATGATGTGAGAAAAAATGATTAAATTTGGTTTATAGAAGTGGTAGTCCACATTTGCACACAGATGAAATTATCATTTTCAATTGATGGTAAAATAAAAAAGTTGTTGATATACATTTATTAAATATAGCTAAATATTAAATAAATATTATATGTATATAATAAATACATTATTATAACTTACCATGAGAGGTGGTGAGGAAAAATGAATTACATCAGTTAAGGAGGTGTATGTTCTCAATAAAGAGGAATGTTAATTTAATGTTCCATTTTAAAAAATTTGATTATGAAAAGTTTTAAGAAAATATAATAATAACATTTAAATATACGGAGATTCGTATTTTTTTATTTTATTACTTTTTATGAATAATTGAATGCGGTATAAGAAGAAATACACATAAACATTCTTTTAAAACCTATCCAACATTTTTTTACATTATATTTTTCTTTAAACATTATCCCCATTATGGTTTATATTTACCTCAAATTAATAAATCTAGAACTTCGTAATTGATTATTTTTATGTGATTTAATTGGTATTTTTCAATACAAATGACTCAATATATGTGGAGAGTTAAAGAGAGGGGATTACCTTTTATATTTGAGAGATGGGGTATTCTTTGAATTTCCTGAAATATAACATTACAATAAATTAATTATCATGTTAAAATAAATTTAAATTGATATAATGAATTTTAAAATGTGTATGAGTCTAAATAATTCCATTAAATTAACTATGTATAATTTTAGGTGATTTTTTCACCCTTATCTCTTTATTATATCCCCCATGAATCCATCTTACAATTACTATGACATTAATGTCATTTACCGATTAACATTCATGAATTTTTCAATAGGATTTCAATTGATTAATATATTGGCCATATTTTATATTTTCCACCATAAAAGATAAAATTAACTACGATATTATTTATATAAATTTTAAATCACGTAACAAAATATTTTTATTACAATAATAATTAATGTATTTTAAAAATAACATGAAATATTGTTTTGTAATATATGAATAACTCGTGAACAAAGGTTAAAAATTAATTTTATCTAAAAATTAAATATGATTTTTTCCCAATATAATTGCCCAAACCAATTTAAATAGGCTTATTTATCAAATGAAAAAACATATTTTGGTCTATTTCCCCCATTAACAGATTTAAAATATAAACATAATAACGAAATTTTAAAAATAAAAGTGTTATAATAATATATATCATGAAAATTAGATTATAAATGGATAAGGGAAGAAATTATAAGGCATTTTAGATCCTATATTTCTTCTGGAAATACTGAAAAATTTCATAACAATTTAATAAACTATTATTTACTAATAAATACTATTAATGTCATTTTATGAACTATGTACTAAATTTGGATTTTAAAACAACATGAAATATATGTAATTATAGTATAACCATTTATAAAATCTGTATTAAATTATATTTATCTAAAAAATACATGTAACACTTAATAAAATTGAAAATCCATCTTTATAGTTTCTGATGTAATTTACTTTATTTTTTTTATTTTGAGCGAAAATATAATCTCATCACTTCATGATAATTTAATTTAATTATTTCCTCAATATATGTTTAATAAAATTTACCATTATAAAAATAATTAAATTATATTTAATATTAAAATTTACATGCAATCAAATTCTATAATTACTCACATTTATGTCACAAAGAAAATTTATATTTTTATTTTTATAATTTTATCATCATGGGAGAATTGCTCAAATTTTTTTAAATATCATTTCTTATATAGCACAAAAATAAGATTATATCCATTAAAATAATAAATAGTCTTTCATATGTGTTACACATCATGATAAAATAAATCTGTCTTCTTATATATACTATTTAAGACCCTATATATGACTTTTTTGACAATGTCTCAAGAACTTAGTCAACAATGAAAATTATTGATGTATTACAATGAAAAAATGATAATTTATATGATTATAATTGTTTTTATAGATGAAACATATAATAAAATAACTAATAATACATTATATAGGATTAATAAATTTTAAAAAACATTTCTATATCTCATGGATTTCATAAAAGATATCTTATTTTATAAAAACTATTTTTCTAATATCCAAATTTCATTCCTTCTTCCTAAAAATATAACAAATTAAAATCCAAAAAAATATTTTTATATTCAAAAAATGAATATCAGTTAATAAAGTATGATTTTATTGAGCTATAAAATTTTAATTTAAAATAATTGTTATAAACATAATGAAATACTATTTTTAGAAAAAATATTTTTTTAAGTCCCCAAATTTTCATATATAAAAAACCTTGTTTAAAGCTGATTCACAGGTCATTAATTTTATAATTTATAATTAAGGTAATTTTATAATTATTTTTTATAAAATTTAATGAATAATTTTACTTTTTCATCATCGTGATTGATAATTTTATAGAGATTATTGTTTTTCATTATTCTCTTAAAAATAAAATTTTTCAAAAATATCCATCAACTTCAACCTCATATAATTTTCATATGACAATGGAAATGCTATCCAAATTTTTATCAAATAAAAAATTTAAATTTTTCATAAATTATTTATAATTTTTTATTACTAGATGCAATAAAATTCATTAAGAAGGTAAATTTATTTTTAACAAATAAATTGACTTGTCTAAATATAAATTTAATAATAATTTAATAATAAATAATAAATAAATTTTTATTTAATATAAAATTTATATATATTGATCAAAATATAGTAACTCATATTTATTTTCTCGAATTCAATGACTAGGTTATAATGGTTATATTTAAATAAAATTTTTTGTGGTTTGTTTATGTTTAGTGTTTTATGTCAAATATATTACATAACATAGTCATCTTCTCAAAATAATTGAATGTTTCTCATGAATCAAATTTGATTTTTTTAGTTTCAATTAATTTTAGAATCTATTATTATGGGTGAAAAATATCATTAATTTTTATTAGGTTAGTTATCCTCATAGTAAAATGCACACGGATTACCTTGACTAAAATTAGAGAATTCATAAGTTATTATTTACACTTAATTTTTGAATTATTTCTTGTATGTGAATTGAAATTATTTCAAAAGTATTATCATATATAAAATTATCTTATTTTATTTATTATTAAGAACGATAAGTAAAAGAGTTAATAATGTGTGCGGATAATTTGGTGGTTGTACCAATGGGAAAACTGATGGGATAATAGCTAGGGTGGATAATGTAATGAAAATAATCACCTATAATTATCATGTTATAAATAATAATGGGAACTATGATTAACTTAAAAATCACCATGAAAGGCGGAAAATTATATTTAGTTCCACATTAGATAACTTCCACCACCCTATAGTGAATTGCTAACCCAATAATTTCTAGTAAATTTATTAATTAAAATGAGAAATTATGGGTTGTTCTAAAATTCATAGACTATTAAATGTTTTTTCAATCCATATATAATTTCAATAATTAGTATTACCAATAGTTGTTCCAAATTATTAATTGAACATAATGGATTCTATTTTAATTTCTGTGGAAGAGATGTGATTTATGAAAATAATCTTCAATATATTTTTTCCCAAATATACTCAACTGAAAGTGAAATGGTAATTAAAATAGGTGAAAAACGTTGGATGATTCCATTTTTATATATGATGAAAACATAAGTAAACCTACAAAAAATGCCATAAATTTTAGTTATGGACCTGAAAGAAAGATCATTTGACACTGTACTAACAAAAAAAATTCATCAAATGTAATTAACCAAAAAAATATTTTTGAAATATATGATGAAATATATGAATGTATGATTGTGATTGAGATGGAAAACATGGAATCCAGAAATTTTTAATAGAATTTTTTTTAGTTTTAGGGATACTCAAATGGAAAGGGAATGAAATTTAAACATCTTTCATAGAGAAATGTAGAAGGATGAACCTATAAAATTCTGTCAATGATCTATAATTTTTTTCATGTGGTTAATAAGGTTACAAACAACAAAATTATTTCACAAATAAATAGTGTCTATTGATTATAATGGAATGGGAGATGGCCTCGACTAATTCACCACCCTATATGTAGTTTGAAATTTATTAAAAAATTACATTTTTGGCTATGATGCTGATAATTGTTATGAAAATTATCCATCAAATCCAAAAAATTTGATGGATAAGGCACATTAATTATTTAAGACCATTTAAATTTATAGTTTTATAGGATTTCGGAAAAAAATACATAATCAATTCACATAACATTAAAGGATCATTTCTCCAACTTTTCCTACCTTTTATTTTTCCACATTAATATATCAACATCATCTATTGGAACTACCATCAAGAAACCATTTATTAAACTTATTTCTTATGATCTGGGGATTATTAAACATATTAAGGGTGATATAAAATTTACAATAAGGGTAAATTTATGCATTTACAAATCAATATCATCAGTATGAAAAATATAAGAAAAATGGTATGATGACATGATGAAAGTGAAAGATTATGTCATATGAATATTCATACCCATAAACACATGGATCATTAAAATGGAAACATATAATAATTTTATAATAATTGAATAATTATTAAGAAAAAATAATCATGTTATTGTGAAATAAGTCTTGATCAAATAAATCGTAATATATATATATATATGATTCGTATAAAAAAGATGTTTCAATATATAGTCATCATATTCAATGATACAAATTAAAAACCCTTACAGAGCCCTTCCAATTAGAATGACTATATTAATTAATTTCAATATTACTGTATGAAAAATATAATCATTACCGAATACAATATATCACTATCTAGGTACACCAATCATGTTATCTATAATGGGCTCACCAGGTGATATCTCGGAGAACCCATAATAAAAAATTTCCAAAATCCAAAATAAGAATAATGTACAAGGATATTTGATCATACAAAATATATAAAAAATCAATATTCATCAAGAATTTATATATAATATTCTATAAATTGGATTATTTTCAATATCTTCTAAAAAGTATCAACATGTGGAAATTAAATAGGACCTATTCCAAAATAATTGAAACATGATAAAACAATGGAAAAGAAACATGTTCCAAAAAAATATCCTTGAATCCAATAATATCCATCTATAGAAGGATTGATGAAGGTATCATTACTAAATATATCCAATGAATCATAAGACACAAAATGGGTTATTGACAATGATGAAAGGTTTTACCATAAAAGGTCATTAAAAATATGTTTGAAAAAAAATTAAAATTTCATTTAGAAATAACTTTTAAAAATAGAAAAACTCCTAAAATATTGTTAAAATCCATTTTCATTAATAAAATGAATTTAATCGTATAAAATAATCATTATAAATAAATTAAAAGACCATTTCAGAAAATATCCATTAGCGTTTCAAAAAAACTTTTATAAAATATAAATAATTTTCAAAATCCATTTCATTGAATTTTTTAAAAACTAATAATATATAAAAATATAGGAAAAAATTTTCATGATTAAATAATTTTACGAATGTGAATATTGCATCATTGAAATTTTATTCATTATGGAGGATGATTACTTGAGTGATGTACATGTTAAAAACAACAATCTATTTCAAATATAGAATAATAGAAAAGTGACACAAATAAAAAAATAAATAACGGTTCCTTAAAAAACATGTCGTAAATATATAAAAGGGTAATCATGTATTTAATAAAAAAAACTAATGTTTAAAAATACTGTACTAAAAATGTCATAGAAAGAATGGGTTTAGAAGAAAAGTGATTTCAATCCAATATGAGTAATGAGGATAGATATTAATAATAACATTTTATAAACCATTTTAGGTGAAAATAGTTTAAAAAAGATAATATTACTTGTAAAAATCATTATTAAATACAAAAAATGAAAATTTTTACATTTTTCATATGAGGTGTGTCATAATATCTCATCAATGGTAGAATAATCAGAAACAATCTTGATAAATTATGATATTGTGACATAAGACTCTTACCATTACTGTAACAGTGAATCATTATGTTTATGAAATAATGGAATTAAATAAAACATATAGTAGAATTAAAATAATTATATTTTGGATATAGAATGTCAATGTGGTATCATATAAACCTCATAAAATAATATAGGTGTATAATATAACATACATCTTATAGAATGAAAATAAAGACAAAACTTTGGTACCTATATGGTAACATTGAATACATAAACCACATGAAATATAGATAGAAAATGGATATATAAATACACATTATGTTATCTTAAATAATCCTAAATTTAAATATTGGGATGTGTATACAGAAAAGAACAAACTATTATTTAAATATGGAATATATCTCGTAGAAATAAAAGTCATATGAGAAAACCATAACCTCAGTTTAATTTATAACAGTTTTTATTTATCATACTAAATAATAAATTATTGTTCATTTTTTACCTTATTAAAAACCAATATTATTTTATAGTATTTCTTTTTTTCCTTTTTTATGAAATTATATTTGATTACATATTCAATAAGGTATACTCGATATGTTTTGACCAAATTTTCCATAGGTTTAAAAATTTACCTTGGTAAGTTGAGTATGTATGAAGTGTAATTATATAAACACCCCAAGAATAATAATTCTGAAATATAAAAAAAATTTATACAAAATTTTTTATTTAAATAAATCATGAATTATTTTAATGAAAAAAATACAGACTATATAATCACGGAGAATGTGGGCCGTTCGTATGCATGATTATTGTTTCTATCATTCAGTGATCATTATTGAAATAATTTAAGAATTATTTTATTATAAAATAATTATAATTATATCATAAATACAATATTATTTAATTATATATAATTATGAAAACCATTCTTGTGATGTGAGATGAAAAAAATGATTCACATCACTTTGAGTAGGTTGTAGTCCACATGTCAATGAATGATGATATCATTTATTTATTTAGTGGAAAGGTAAAAAATAAAATGATCAAATGTACATATAGAATGATAAAATTTTTATTAATATCATGTAATATTATGTATATAACGTATATTAATTTTATTTACCCTTATTACCTTCTTTGTATCATGTTATTGAAAAATGAATCACGTCCCTTCATGAACTGGCAGTCTGCAATAGACACGAGAGACATTATCTTATCCTATATGTTATGGAATGTAAAATGGAATATATATTATAATGACTCCAGACATATAAATATTTTCTAAAATTAATAAATATAACTTATATCCATCATCATACACATCCATGAATGATTTTAAGGGAAATCAATTAACATCATTTATCGAGGTGGTTGTCCGTGAAATAATCAAATGTTGACTTTATAATACATTTTATGGAAGAGTGAAATGATTTGAGTTTTTAAATTTAAATAATAAAATTTTACTACATATAATAAAATAAGGTTTTTTTATAATAATTTTTCAATTATAATTTAAGCTGGGGTATAAAAAAATAACATTAAATGCTAACATAATATCTTTCATAGGTATCAATATTTTCTTTCCAACAATAGCCTTAATAGGATGGGTTTATAAAAAACCTAATGCTACAAAGATTATATGATAATTTTTTTAAGTGATTTTGGTAGATCTATAAAAAAATCATAGCAATGGAAGGATTTTAGAATATAGGAGAGGGGTCGTCTTTTTATAAGTGGGTGAGAAGACAAAAATTGTATTTTTGAAATGAAATGAGTGCTCCCACATTGTCCAAATATCCCAAGTGTAAAAATAAAAAATTCACAAAACTAATATGTTTAATGGTTGATATATTTTTATCTAATCGATTTTATACGATTTTTTTCCTTTTTTAAACTTATCATTTTTAGTTTATCACCACGATAAATCAATTTTTACCTTAATTACGAAAAATATTTTTTTTACTGATTTCACTCTCCATGTTCGTAAAAACTATTATTAGACATGATAAACAATATTAATTATTCAAATTATAAATAAAGACACCATTTTCCAAATTATATTCATAGAGGAGGAAATTCAATTTCAAATTAATCATGTAAATGCGATGAGAATACAGTTTAATAAAGAGAATATTTTCAAAAGATTACATAGTTATTATATATGGGATCAAAATAAAATTTATTTAAATTAACCAAACAGGATTACTGGATATATAAATGAACTGAATCTTCTTTAAAATACATTTATCATATAATTTAACTTTATAAATAATTTTATTGTAATGGTATTGTTCAATTAAATTTCAAAATGTTTCACTACTCATAATAAAAATTACTCTATTTAGAAAAATATGAAAACCAATTTCTAGAATATAATTTTAAAATTAAGATTTATGATTTTTTTTATTTTTAATTTTCATTTTATAAATTTGTAAATAATAAAATAAAATCAAAACAGGTTGACCTGATGAAAATTAGGGGTTGTGGGTAGTGTATTTTTTAAAAAACAATATGATTTTATATTAACTCTATATATTATAATAATCATGGAATGAAAGTAAATTAAGTGTTATTTATATATAATATATATTTTTAATTAAAAATATTTCAAAATATATATTATTTAAATTAATATAAAAGGAAGATCATTATGTATTTTAGAATAGTTTTATTATGCAAATCCTATTTTAAACCCACAAAACCCTTATAATGATAGAATTTTTAATGATGACAAAAAAATAGGTAATTATATTTAATATGACTATATAATACTTCTATTAATTGAAATAATTAAATTCATATTTTGATATTTAAAATACATAATTTATGGAAATGATGTGTTATTTTTTATAAATCTGTAATTCCACTATGCACTAAGTATCATTATATTATGAAAAATATAAAAATCAATCCCAAAGTAACATTTTATATTTTGATTCAAAAAATGATTTGAATTATTAAAAATAATTCTTTAAAGTTTAATTTTTTTATAATATTCTTTCCATGAAAATTATTATAAAATCATTTGTTAAGGAAAAAGATTTTTGTAAAAAAATTTCATGTTACAAAAAATTGATTAATTATTTACTAAAAATTTATCAATATTATAAATTGAGTAATAAAAATAAATAAACAAATATATATATATTTTAGTAACTATTTGGTACTATATATTCCTAAAAATTTAGTGGATATTTTTTATTAGTAATATATATCATGGTTCATTTACTTTTGATGTTGTGTCTTGAATAATCAAACTAACATAAAAATCATGTGTTGCATGTAATACAAGCTATTAAAGAGATTATATTTACTATAAAAATATATCATAAATCCTGGGGTGTCACATATTCATCTAATATTATTGTTTCGTGATAATTATGCTATCCAATTTAATTTCCATTTTTTAAAATCTCATGGTGTTACATTTTTTTCTTTTATAATTAATATATTTACCCTCAATCAGTTAAAATCCATGTGGTCATTATATGTATTAAAATGGTTTAATAGGAATTAAAACCAAAATAAAAGATTATATTAATAGTAATAAAATTTTTATTATTTATTTCATGATATTATTTCTACCCATACAAATCATATATTTTATACAGATGAGTTTTAAGCAATATTAAATTGATTATTAATTTAAACTAATTTAATATTTTGAGTAATTTTGTTGAAAAGTTTCATGTTGGGTGTTATAGAGGTCTTAGGTTCAATTCTACCAAGATCCCATCATCCATGTGTATCTTTGTTTCTTTATAGATTTGTAGTTCCCCTTACCTGACGTTTTCTAATATTTAAATAAATTCAAAACAGTGTCGCTCCTCTGTCTTATAAAATAGTGCCTCTTCTTCCATAATATTCACATATAAAGTGTCATTTTTTTTGAAAATACTGACCAAAATACCTCATCAGAAACGATATCATTGTTATAGAGTTATTTTTTTGGAATATAACAAACCTAAGCATTCATAATTATTTATACAATATATATTTTATGAAGATGTATAGTTTTTAACTATATATTTTAACATAATTTCTTCATTCAGCTCATTCTAATAAGGAGAAAACATGATAAAATAATAACATCAGTATACAATATATATTGTGATTTTATTATGTTACTATCATAATCTATATCTACCTCATCTTACATTAAATTAAAAAAGAACTCATCATTTTTATGTACGTGAGACTACCTCTGGACCAACAAGTGTATTTTTTTCCCCGAAACATGTCTCATTGATGAATTATAAATATGGAAATAATTTTTATATATTAAATTCATGATATATTTATCATTATAATAAGATAAAATATAATTTTTCTTATCTCCATTTCAGTCACTAAAAAATGATATTTTCAATATTACGTACGAATACAAACCCACCACCACGAAGTGATGTGATTCATTTTAAATCACCACATCACATGAATTAAATATTTAACTACACTAAAAAAATTAATATTGTATTTCTGATAATATTATCACAGTTTAAAAATAATATAATTCTTTACTTCCTTAAATATTGATCATTGAAAAAAACATGTTACCAATGCACATTTATAGCCTACTATCTCAATGATTGTTATGTAGTCTCTTTTTTATAATAGTAAATAATGTTTTTTATACAGTAATTTATAGAACAATTTATCACCATTTCATGAATAATATTGTTGATATAATTAAAGTATGTACTCTTTGATCATAATAAACCAACGAATGTAATTATTGACATATTGGCGCAATGTCGTCAAAATGCTTAAAGTGAATTTAATTGAATAATTAATTTTATATAATAGGGTATTAAATAATATCAAGGAATATATATCATAAATAAAATTCATATATATTATAAAATTTTCATATGTTTATTATTAATGAATATAATAAACATATGTGATGAATTAAACTAATGGTAAGAGACGTTCTTTTAAAAATATTCTATAACGATTCACATAAAACTTTTATTTTCTTCCATATCTATATGAATTTTTTCTATATATATTTTAAATATGGTTTTTAATATTCACTTATGTTTTTTAGATTAAATTTTATGCATGATTATTTTTTTGAAAATAGCCGAAATGAATGTTTTTTCATTTGTTAAAGAAGATATTTTTTGACTATTCTTACAAATTAGTGAAGTGAATGTTTATTTTAATAGTAATGACTTGAAAATATTTTTCCACTCATATGATTCCTGAATTCAGTGATGATTAATTTTAAATTTTCAAATATTCTTTTATAATAATTTATATTCTTTAATATGCTTATATTTTTTATATTTTAATAAATAATTTCAAAATGGAAAGCATATTTTCATCAAATAATGTTCTTAGGATATACTCTTTTATACATTCTTATGTGGTTCTTCATAATTGTTTATGATGAAGGGTGATTCTATAATAAACCATATATGTGTGGATTCATGATATCCATCCAATGAATTTGGTATATTTATGTTTTAATCTGATTTTGTTTCTTATTTCATATGTAACTATATATGTCACTTCATGTAACATAACATGGGTTATTTCAAGTATAACCATGTGTGTAACTTCATGTGTATCTATCAGGGGTACTCCATATGTATGTATGACTGCTAAATTATTCCCCAATATACCTAAATAATTATCTATAAATTATATGGGATTTTATGTAAATCAAATTATTTCATAGGGAAAAAGAAATTATATTCTAGTAAGAAAGACATCAAATCATAACTTTGTGAGAAAGTTATTATGATTTTTTCTTGATTTAAAATAAACCATATGTTTTATACTTTTCCTTTATTCTCACTTAATAATAGTGCCTAGAAACACTTTTCATAGAAAATATTATTTCATGTGTAAGTAAATTTTTTATTTTGAGTGGAAATTTTATTTTGAAAAATAATAATTTCAACAAGAATTCATGGACATCCATTTTATATTTTTATATATCATATTGAGTTTTATTTACCATCCTACCTTTTAAAAATAATATTTGTAACATTAAAGTATTTTTATAATAAAGATGATGTTTTTTTAAAGGTATAACAATTTTTTGTGAATAAAAATCATGCTTCATTTTTAAGAGTTTTTTTAAGGGGAAAAATGATATTAAGTATAATTTTACACATTTAATTTAATGGATAGTTATACATGACTTATGTCATCAAAATAATAATAGATAAACATTATTGTTATTTTCAAATGTATAAAAATTATTTATCATATATTTTCAATAGAATTTGTAGTGTTAATGGCTCGGTCCGTATATCTGGTATCACAAAAGAGTATAAAAACATTTGGAGATTATGAATTGTGGTTAATCATAGTTTCAATTTTTTATTATTTGTACAAGTAAAATCCCCGTTTTAATATTTATATCTCAATGAAAATAGTTTAGAAATTGATAAAGCATAATCCAAAAAAAATTTATATCTGTTCCCGATGACTTTCCTCTAATAATTATTGCAACTTTATGTTCATAAAATTTTGAAACATAGACTAATATACAACTCTCATTAAAATAATATTATACCTATCAAAAACCACCAACATATATCTACACCTCCATATTTCATGCTTTGTTTTAATAAAATCATAATTTACCAATTTAATCAACTTTCCCAACAAGGTAAATATAATCATGGAGTTTTCAAAGATTTTACCTTATCCTAAGACTCTAAACTATATTATATCATTACTACAACTAAGAATTAAGGTTGATATCCCAAGGAATATATATAATTTTTTATTAAAAAAAATTATTTTGGGCCGCACTTAGGTCTATTAAAATGGAACATAAATTAATGTTTACAAAAATTAGTCTTAGTTATTTATAAAAATCATTTTATATCATAAAAAATTATATCATTTATAATACAATTTTTGTTTTTAAAAAAATCACATCCCACAAACATTAGATTGTAATTGAACAAGGTTATTTTGTTCAATGAAATAAATGAATTTTGAAGAATCTATAAATAATTATTGATGTTTGTTGAACCTATATCTATGTTTTTAAAATATTAAATTAGGTGGACACCATGACCAAGGTTTTACCAGCTATAAATTTTCCCATGGCATAGGGTTATATAAATTATATAGAGTTGAAATTTCAAATGTATGGATATAAAATACTTTATGAATTAAGTAGTTTTTGTAATTATAGTTTATTACATTGTTTGATTTAAAATGAATGTTCTTAGAGAGCTATTGACGTTAAAATTTTTTATTTAATATTTAATATATTAGTTTTATTTTTAAATGTGTTTCTCAAATTTCATGTAATGTTATAAGGATTGTTTTTTTGATGAATAAAACACCACAAGACAGATGAAAATCGATCAAATCCTACATTGCCTTGTGTTTTGAATAAACAACAACATTGATTAATGGGTGTCTGACATACCACTGGACTTCAAGATGACCAAGTTATTATGTAATTTCTATTATTATTAATGAATTCATAATTATAGAGGGTAATTTATTTTAAAAAAATATAGGTTTTTTGTACACCCCGGCCCCATAATCCATGATCCAATGTATTATTTTTTTACATTTTCATTATTACAAGGAATTAAATAATAATGGTCTAATTATTTTAGTATGTTGGAAAAACAATATTACTTACATGATATCCATAATATAATGGGAAATAAAATAAAACCGAATACATGAAAAAATAAAATCCACTGAATACTTGAATGCATATCCAAATATTTCCATTGTATTACCTAAGGAAAGTAAATTCATTAAAGATGTGCTCAAATGACCAGTAAAGGTATGTAAATAAGAAGAAATATTACATCAATGAGAATATATAACATGGAGGGGTAAATAATTGTAACATTTCCCATTCAAATAACATGATATAAAAAAATTAATATAGAATTGGAAAAATTAAAAGATATGCCATATAATACAATAAAAAAATTAACATTATCTATTGAATTGTGAAATAAATATCTCAATCATAAATAATTAATAAAATATATATGAAGGAAAATTAATACTATTAGAAGTTATTTTTAAGAAAAAAAACATATACCAAGAAGGCCTTTAACAAGACTGTTAAAACTATTGTTAATAACTCATTGAATTTGGAAACATATTTGTCTCATTATAATATATCAATGCATCAAGAGGATATATAATGTCTTGGTGCCACCCGTTATTACTTTCTAAATAATTCTATATAATGAATAATCAGAATAAATAAAATCACTTATCAAATATCAAAATTGAATAATGATAATATAATTATAATTAACTTCTTAGTGTAGAATATAAAAAAATATGTTTTTATGTTGATGGACAGAAATACCAATAAAATATCATTAAAACATTATTGAAAAAATATTCATTAAATATTAAAAAGAGTCATATTCAACATTGAAACTTTTGAATCATAATTTACTATGATAGAACGACATAAGATGAAAATTATAAAAATAGATTTAATATATGTATGAAATAAAATATTAAAGGTTTTCATATATACCGAATAAAAGTGAATTTTTGTTTGATAAAAAATAATCCAAAATAGAATGTAAATTTAGAGGAAATATCTTTCCATGAGTCTATCATTCAAGAAATGTCTTCATATTCCTAAAAAATAGAGATATGTTAAATATATTAAATTATTAATAACCTTTTTATTTTTTATTATTATGTTTAAATTACTTAATTTTATGTTGAATACACTTACAAATATTTTTAAGTTTACGTCGGGGGTTTTGACCATGTTTGGTTCACATGCTAAAACAACTTTGGTCGGTAGACTATGGTAAAGGGTGTCATTAAATAAAAATAATGGATAAAATAGTCATGAAATAATAATCATATTTTTACATAAATTATACTTTTAATTCCAATAATGATGGTTTTTTAGGATAAATAATCCAATGATACCATCATGTATATGGTAGGTCGTACGTACTCATGATTAAAGTTCTAATTCTTCAATGATCATTATTGAATGAAGTTAAGTATTGCTATATCATTACATAATGATAAATATATAATAAATAAATTTCTATATAGCCATATATACTTATATATTAGATTATTATGAAGTAAAATGAATCACATCATGTCATGGAGGTGGTACTGCACACATCCACAAGTGACATTATCATTTTTAGGTGTGTGAAAGGGTAATAAAGTAAAAAATATACTTTGTTTCCATAATTTTAAATTTTTCTTGAATGTAATATATATTAATTTTATGTAACATTTGTTTAATTAAAACCATCATTTATACATTCCATGTATCATGTGAACGAATCTCGTTGATTTAAGGGGGCAGCAGTCCACACTTCACCAAACGATGTTATTGATTTTAACAAAAATAAAAAGTAAAATGATATATATTTTAAAATAATTAATGAAACCTAATGAAATAATAGATATGTTATATGAAATATATAACAATAGTTTCCATAATAATGGAAACAGTGATATATGGTAATTGAAAAATGAATAATCGTCATTTTATGAGGTAATAGTTCACTGTCAACGTAAACAATATGTTCGTTACCCATTATAGGGAGGTCTTTATTAGTGTAAGTCATGACATAACATAAAAAATATTATTATATTTATTATCCTGAATTTTATATAAAAAAATTGAAGAAGAAGAGTTTAGGGGGTTGATATTTGAAATAAAATTAAAGAGCCTTAGTGAATACATAACCTCTTAATCAGATTATTCCATTTGGTTATCGCCAAAATGCTTACATGGAATGATTTTTGTATAAAGGTAGGATTCAAGGATAATGATTCGAATTTTGGGGAGTGATTTTAAAATCATGTATGAACCTATGTGGCTTGATAGGTGTGAGAATATGGGAGAATAATTGGTTTTTTATAAGGGATTAGAAATGAAACTCCTATTATATTTTTCGAAAAATAGAACCTCACATATGTGTTTTTCTTTAATATGGATAATTAATATTCTATATTAGATAAAAAAAGTATAAGGTCATATAATTTAATCACTATTTATTTTGGAAATTACTATATGTCAAATTAGGACCGAATTATAAGGTTTGGTCCCATGGAAATCTTTATTTAACTTTAATCGTAGTAATTAATTTCAACTACATTAAATAATAATTTTTTTAAATTTTTTTTTTAAATTAATATCAATTATAAATTAGTCTAGATTAAAATATAAATTCAATTTTTTTCTTAATTATAATGTTAATAGTAGTTGAAATTAAAAAAAATTAATCCAGTAGAAGAGAAGACTCCATAGGTTTTAAAGTAAAAACGTTCAAAACATTGCTATATTTTTATATATAATTTAAATGTGATATTTATTCTAATGAACTAAATTGGAAAAATTTCTCCAAATATGATTTAATAAAACATTAAAATTAATTTAAAATATAATTTTAAAATATAAATAAATTAGAATAAAAAATATGTTTTAAACCAAAATTTATTATTTCTCACTTCTCGTTATGAATGAAATTTCCTAGAAAAATATCAAACATCAACCTAATATAATAATCTGGTTCTTATTCTAAATAATATGTTTAATTATTTTTATACATTTAAAAATTGATAAAAATTTGGATTTAAAAAGGGTTCTCCATCCAATGGTGGCAAAAATACATTTATAAAAAAATATTGAATTTTATTTATTTTACTAGGTTTGTTCTAATATTATGAATATAAAATATATTAGACAAGTGTAAAAATTTTATAGTGGATATATATTATAATAAATTACTATATAAACTCTTCTATCTGTGTTATTATTTGATTGATTTTGAAAAATTAGAATAAATAATGTTTTTTAAATTATGGTTGTGTGTATTTAATGATTATCGGAAACTTTTAATTTATTCTAAAATAAATTTATGGCAAATTCATGTGTTGATAAATTCATAACTCCTAGAAAAATTTCATCCAATAAATTTTAGGTGAATTACCTTCAAAAATATATTGGTTTTCTCGTTTATATAATCTTCTGGTTCCCATGTTCCTTCTTCCATTATGCTTTCTCCCCAGAGTTCCATTACTAGATGAGTCTTTGTATTCCTCAATACATACTCTATAGTATGAAAAATCTGGATTGTTTCATCAAAGTGTAAATATTTGGGTTCCAACAGTATCTCATCAGAGGAGAGCACATGTGTTGGTCTGGGAATGTGTTTCCTCAATAGAGATATAAGGGAAAAAGTGTGTACCATTGAGAGAATAGACGGTATTTCCAAACGATAAAAAGTGATTCCAACTCATTCAATAATTTTGAGGGGTTCAATGTATATAAGACTTAGTTTCCCTTTCTTAAAAAATCCGATAGCACCATTTAATGCGAATTTCATTCTAAAAACATCATTTCAACTTTATAACTCTAAATAATTTCTTCGATTATCCACAAAACTCTTCTACCTATATTGAGATGATTTAATATAAGTGTCAATAGATTTTTTTCATGTTTTTTGTTTCCTTAACAAGTTATATAATGGTTCATTTGGTGTTATTTTAATACATGAATGTATAAAATTATCATAGGAAAATACTACCAAAGGAATGTACTAATCCAATGTACCATGATAGTTGAGTGAGCATGCCATCACCAAATCTTCCCTTGTTCAATTTGTAACTTTAGACTATTAATCAGTTTGAGGATGGTAAGAATTGATAATATGAAGCTCATTATAAAGAGACTTATAAATAATCGTCCATAATTTCTAGGTAAAATGTTGGTCCAATTCTGAAAAAACTGATAGTGGTTCACTGTTAAGTCTTACAGCTTCGTTAATGTGGAGCTCCTCATGTTTCTCTAAATTCATGTCTTCTTGTATGGCACTGAATTGGGTAGATTTGGTTAGGTGATCAATAATAATCCACATTACATCATTCATTATTAGATTCTTTAGTTTTCATGTTACAATATTCATAGTTATTTCATCCAATACCAAAAAATGAATAAGAAGAGGGTGTATGACTAATATAGGATAATTACTCACAACCTTCTCCTATTGAAAAACCAAACACCTTGAAACATAATAATAAATTTCCTATTTCATATTATCCAACAAAAAATATTCTTCAAATAGTGATACATATTTGTGATTCCATAGTGTATATAAAACTTTTAGATTTGGGATTACTCCTACAATTCCATTTTTATCTTAGGTATAGATGGAATTTATATCCTCATTCCAAAATCTAGAAAAGAAACTTCAAAAAAATTCCTACTTATTTTCAAACACCCATAGATTTAATTATATTTAGAAAGTCCTCATCATCAGAATGAAAATTATTTAACCTCTTTAATAAGGATGTTTTTTCGAATCATTTGAAAATTTATTATCATATCCCATTTCATAAAAATTCCCATATCCAATTTACTAGATCTGTGAACATAGGATCATTCCAATTCTCATCTGGGTTAGAACCGCATTATCATTTTAATTCATTTCAACAGCTTTATTTTTAAGGTGGTAGTATATTGATCAATCATAATCCATGATTACCAAAAGAAATCAACATTCTCAAATATTGGGGTCTTAATTTGAGAATATGTGTCACATTATTTTATAATCAGTGTATATCTAACATCATTCACCATAGATATAATGTCTCCATATTTTCAGCACAATGATTACGAAAAATAACATAAGACCATGAGATTGATAGGTCTGTTAATGTGTCTCCAATTACCTTAATTGATATTCAATAAATTTTATTTTTTTATTAAGATATAACAATTTACCATATTTGATGCATCACTGTATTTGAGAAACCCATCACTAGCAGATCGTATGGGCCAAATTAGTGCAATTAATAATATTCTCTTTTTTCATCAAAGAACTATTCACATTCTTATTTCTATAAAAAATAACTCCTTTTTTGTAAGAACAGTTGAGGGTTTATCAAAATTGGAAAAATTATGATTTAAGTACTTATTTAAACATCACCAACTAATGAGACTATGCACCTCGGTTATGTTAGTTAGCATTGGACACTCTTCAACTGCTTCTGTCATTGTATGAAAAACAGAAATCCCATATTAGAGAAAATAAGGAGATTAAAATGAACTTCATGTATTCATAAATCAAACTTTATAGAATTATCAAATAACTATACCCTTTTAAGGGTCTTATAAATTATTCGTAAGTGATTATCATGGTCCTAATTGATTTTTGAATACGCCATAATATTGTTAATGAATACAACAACAAAAATTTCAAGATATAACTTGAATAATATATTTAATTTTCCCATGAAAATAAAGTGTTCATTAGTAAATCAAAAGGAAATAACTATAAACTCGTAATGTCCATACCTAATCTAAAAATAAATGCTCAGAATATCCCCTACAACACTCGCAATTAGAGATTCCCAGAATTAGGATCAATCTTTTAAAAACAATAGCCTTCATGAAGTTAATTAAATATGTACTAAATGTTGGGAAGATGATACTTTTTCTTTGTTATAATGGAATTTATTTCTCTATAATCAATGCATAACTTCATGGATAGATATTTATTATTAACAAATTGGACAAGTGATATTCACGGTGAAATACATCGGTGAATAAAAACCTTATTACTGAAAAAATATTGTAGTTCTTTCAACTCTATCAATTCTAAAGAATATATTATACAAGTAGTATTTGATATTGGACATTCAGTTTGGATTAAATCAATGGAAAATTTTACTTAAAACTCTGGTTGATTTCCATGTAATTTCAAAACAAATACATCAATATATTACAACAAAACAAATACATTCTCATTTTTATTAATACCTTATTTATCACATTATGCTATTTTATCTTCCTCTATACTAAATATATACAGTAGTGTTATTGGGATGGACCTAGTTAAGAATCAGGTTAGAAATATTCTTTTCTAAATTTGTGGGATTCTACAACTTCTAAAAATTTGGAATTCTTTCCACTTAAAATATATTTTTGCATAATATTTCTAGATAAAGTCATTAATAAAGATTGTTTAAATGTGAGCCATATGCTTGATAATAAGTTCATCACATAAAGAACATTTATGCGCCGTAATTAGGGTTTACCCAAACATTATTTCTGCAATGATACATCACATAATAGTTTTGATAGACAACTCCATTATTAAATAAAATGGGAAATATATAATTTTCATAGAAAACTAACTAGACATAAAAGAGTGGAATAATATGGAATCAATGAAGGAATTGGATAAATTTGAAGATGATAATAATGTAGCTTCCACAAAATCATTGGGTACTTCCACCTTTAATATAGTTATTTCATAATATTTCCCATCTCATCATGGCTTCGTATATCGTAGATTCCATTAATTAATAGGGAATTAACATGCAGAGTGTCCCATATATTTATTATTATAGATATAATCCTTGTTTATATGCTTCTTCCCCAATACATTTTTATCATGGTGACCCATATATATGCCCTTATAACAAACTCATAGTCTATTCATAAATTTCACAGAGTTCTTTTTCCCATAGTTTTCTCAGTATGTAAAATTCTCAAACTTCATTAAATTCATTGATGAGTTATATTTTTTATGGTGCTCATATATCCTCTTATTGGTTCATTTCCCTTGAATACTTTATATCATGGGAATTACATCTCCTTCTTTATGGAACATAAAACTATTTAATCATAAGATGAGATATTATGAGAAACCAATACCCTCAGTAGATTTGGATTAATAACTTCAAAGAAGTGGTTGATTTTTCAATATATATTGTGTATACAATACATAGTATACTAATATAACATTATTAAAATAGATTCAAATTATTCAATACTTTATTATTTTTTTCTTTATTCCAAGGAACTTCTTCTTCAGGTAAGGTTTTTGATCACCATTGAAGTATATATTAGATAATGTCTCCTTAATGGTTCAACATTCTATGAGTTACATTTATTCTTCCTCCCTACTATTTTGGATAAAGGTCCAAAATTTATAAACCCCACCATGGAGACAGTATACCGCAAGTGTATCCTTATCCTTTTTATTGAATTCTAATGCCGAAAATATCATAATAGGAGAATTATTCCATTTATAAGCAATAATTATATAATTATCCCCACTAAAAGATAGAGGATTCAGTCTGATAAAGTGATCTAGCATAGGTGACTCTCTCTATCGAATATATGGATCCATTTAGGTAATGTTGTTTTTTATAAAATGATTATTTTGTACAAATATTTCCATAATTTTATATATTCTAATACCAACTATATTAGATTCCTTAAAAGGGAAATATCTACATTTTCCATGAGTATAGATACAATTCATACTTTTGGGAACCATTTCTAAAAAATAGAATATAGTGGATTAAGTCATAAAATCTTATCATTAAAATTTTGTATAATAACTAAGATAAATTAAAAATATATTTATCATAAATCATAACTATGGTTACATTGAGGATATGTTTACTGTAAAATCCCTCATAATAGTAAGTAATGTGAATGTGAATTATCCTATGAATATCCCCAACGAGTTTCATAATAGGTTCCCAGTAATGACTATTTTTGTGTACCAGGTTACCCCATGTTTGACTCAGGAAATCTTTTGTTATTCCAAGCTACAACTATTTGAGAAAAACATTCAATTGTAGAATTAATATATGGATTTATTTATTGGAATACCCACATAATCTCTAACATAAAAAGAATCTTGGATGTTCTTGTATTCTTATCCTCAATTTTTATCAAACGGTTCTTCTTCAAAATATATGTTTTTAAATAATTTTTCAAAGGTTACTGTTCAAATTTCTCTATTACCAACTATAACCCTCCAACCCCAAAATCCTAGAGATGGTGAAACGTTTTTTAGATTGTCATGATTACAAGGAATAAAATATAGAATCACAGATTTGTTTATATATTTTGGAATTCTATATTTTTAAAATTATACCCATAATACATTGGGATGTGAAAAAAACACTATAGTAAATAAAATAAGTCACACTTCATCCCAGAAATATTATTCATATATTTCCTCTTCATAACCATGTGATAGAAAACATAAAACAATTGAGTTCAACTACTTAGTAATGGTATAAGAAGATGAATCAATAGTGAATATATGTGAATAATTAAATTGAAAAGGTAACAAACTAAAAAACATTCCATTCATGTAACTAGATAAGGGAAAATTGACATGTAAAGTGAAGAAACTGAAACCCATTTCATCTAGTCAAAAAAAAAGAGAATGAACTACATCCATATTATTTTCACCACAAAATCTCATGGATAAATAAAATCTAAAATACCAATGAAGGAAATGTATATTAATTAGATGTTATGACTAAGGTACATAACAACATACAACATCAGGATCATTCAAAATATGGTTAAAACTACAGATAAAATCTATCTTAATTTGGCAAACATATTTGTCTCATGAGAACCTGTCGATGCATCGAGGGGATTTATAATGTCTGGGACCCACCCATTATTGTCTATCCGTACCATTCCTTATATCGAATAATCAAATTAAATAGAATTATTTATAAAATATTTTTATTGAAATTATGAATAGAGACTTATCAATAATTCTTATAAGTAAGATAACTAACAATAATGTTTGTTGCATTTGACTAATGGAAATAATACCTAAATATCATTAGTGGATTCATGAGGAAAATTGTCATTGAATATTCCAAACCATACCATCACACATTGAATCATTTTAATCATAATTTTAATGATATAATAGGATCAAATGAAACTAATAATATGAGTGCAATGAAATTCATGGGATAATAAATTATTAGATTGTATATACACTAAATAAAATTGAACATTTGTATAATAACAAATAAATTTCAATGGATTGTAAATTGAGACAAAATTATTTATTAGGAGTATGATATATCAAATGTTTACTTATCTTACTAAAAAATAAGTGCATATTAATTATTTACTTGAATAAAAAAATTAAATATATTATAAAATTAACATTACTTATTACTATTTTTATACAATTACATAATCAATTATGTTTACATCAGTTGATTTGTCAAAATTTGGTTCTTGTGATAAAATGACATTGGTAGGTTGACTATGAAAAAAAGAGAAATTATATAAAAATATCCAGATTAAAATTCATAAACTAATTATAGTATTTTGAAATCAATTATACTTTAAAAAAATCATGAAATATGGAAATGATAAATGAACCAGCGTTAGAATCATGGATACAGATCATCATACGTACGCACAATTAACTTTCCCATTATTCAATGGTCATTGTGGAAATATTTTATGAGACACAATATCTTTTCAAAATGATAATTATATAATAAATATAATTTTATTTTTTGAAATATAATTATATTTTCGATTCTTGAAATGTTAAATAAATCACATAGTGGGGAGGATGTGGTAGTCTACACATCCACTAAATATGTTGTCACTTTTTATGTGTGTGAAAAGGTAATAAAGATAATAATACATTATATTTTAAGAAATATAAATATTACAATAATATAACATAGATGCTTTCAATTTCACATATTTTTATTTAAAACAATACTTTATAAATTACATGTATCATGTGATTGATTCACATCGCTTTGTGGGGGATGTAGTCCATACATAAATAAATGATGTTATCATTTAGACACATAATAGAAATTATAATTTTAATTATTTTTAATGAGTTATCGATGTATAAATACTTAATAAATATATTATGAAACATATATAAGTAGTTTTTTCATCAAAAGAACCCCCATGATAGGTGATAATGGAAAAATAACCTATCATTATTTTGTGAGACACTAGTTTGTCAAACACATAAGGAGTGTACAATGGATATGACATGGAGTATTTATTATAATGGAGTTTAAATATAAATGTGTAATAATAGTATTTCAAGTAGTTTAGAATGGATATAAAAATAAATATTATTAAGAAAGTGGTTACATATTAATCTGGTAACTTATTGGGGTTTGCACACAAAGGCATCCTTGAATTTCTTTTTTCTCAAATAGAGTATTCAAGTATGAAGTGATGTATGTTTGAGAGTTAATTGGATATACATTGGTCAATCCTATATTCATTATAGGTGAGAGTAAGTGGGAGGAATGGAGTCCTATTTATAGTAGAGGAGGAGTTCCACTCTTATAATAATTTAGATGAATGGAACACAACCAACGTTTTTTATTTAAAGGTGTTAACAAATGTTCCAATATAAGGAAAATGGATGATAAATTCTAAATATATCCAGCCAATGGATATGTGACAATTTTTTGGGTAATTTTAGGCCATAAGTATTGTGATTAGTACTTGAAAAGATTAATTTCACCTCAATCACTATAATTAATTGAAATTACTTTCACTAATAATTTTAGTAGAAAAACTATGTTGAAAATATTATTCATTATACATTACTATTATTCTAAATATTATTAAATATTATTAAAAAATCCAATCACATACATTGAAAATTTTAAATTAAATTTAATATCTCCAATGGGACAACATGTCGTGGATTTAAATTTAAATTGTTTTAAAAAAGAATATGTTTTTGTATGTATTTTCAAAATAAAACTGATTATAAAGATCTAAATTTGATACATTTTAAAAGATATGATTTAATTGAAAATTAAAAAATATTTAAATTATAATTTAATATTATAAATATATTAGCTTATAATGTTGTTTTAAACTAAAATTCTGTATTATTAACTTTTTATTAAAAATAGAACAGTACAGAAAAATAAAAAACATCATATTAATATAATTTTAATTTATTATTCAAAATATTATGTTTATTATGACATATTACATTTATTAAAGGGTCATAAAATGAGGTCTAAAATATTTTCTCCATCAAATGTTGGAAAAAATTACCTTTATTAAAAACATAGTATTTTATGGGTTTTATTCGGTTATTTCTTATTTTATGCCTATATAATATATTAGATGAGAGTAAAAATATTTGAGTGACTATATAATATTTAAAATTACTATATAAATGATCAATGAATTTTAGTATTTCATTTACTATGCAAAACGTTACAGAATAATGTTTTTTTTAAATTAGGTGTTGTGGGTGTTGCAAAACTATCAAAAAAATAAAATGTCTCTAATAGAATAATATGGTAATGTCTTGGAGTGCTAAATTTTATCTCATAGATAACCATGGAATTTTTAATTGTTATATTTATTATGTGGCTAATTTTATTTTTGTATAAGTTCACTATAATTTTCTAGGGAATAAAAGGAATAACGTAAACAATACTATTTGAATTTTTTGATAAATAAATATTGAATTATATTTTAGTGGTACATATGATTTTAATATGGTTGAATGGTGATTTATATTATATACATAGATGATTAGAATATCATTTAGATTATTTTATTAGGATTTTTTTTTATTTTACATTAACAATGTTTGATGTTATTTTTGATGATAAATAATAAAAAAATCGGAACACTATGTGATATGACCTTCTTTAGTTTTGGGTTTTAATCAGTTCATGAAATATTTTTTAAAGAATAATGAAGATATATATTTTTTTAATAGTCTAATTTTAACATATTTTGTTATTGTTTCATTTTTTTAGATTAAAATATGTATCTTCACGTGAATGTTTACTTTTTTGGAATGTATATTAACTTCTGAAAATTAGTTCAGTTTCTCTTAATGCTTAAATAGGAGGAATATATTGAAATTATTTTGTGAATTTTGTTATCCGTTAAAGTATATTGTAGTGCTTCTAGACTAAATATTGATATTGAACACGCATCATTTTTAGAAAAATATGTGTTTTTGTTAGAAGGTATTAGTGGATGAAATTATTATTATCATCTAAGTATATATATTTATGTTCCATAAATTAATAAGTAAGTCAATTCCATAACATAGGAATGTATTTAGAAAAAAAAACATATATCTGTGTACATTCCAAATTAAGAAATCAATAGCCTTAAAACTAATCATAGATTAACATTTTTTATGGTTAAAGTTATTTTGAATATGATATCTAACAATCATTAATTTTCCATGGATGAAATGAATATCATGAATTTAAATTATTCTATTTACCACACATGTTCTCTTATTTGGAAATATAACATTTTTTATTCCATTTCACTTTATTATTATGTTATTTCAAAATTAAATATTAAAATTAACTAGTTACATGTAGGATATGATTATTTGGAAAATATATTTTGACCAGTCTATCCCTAGCTATCAAGACTAAGTTATAATTTTGAAAACATAATTACATAAATGTGGGTGAGAAAAAATTCAATATAATGAACAATTTTTGTTACAAAAAGACTTTGTTCGATAGTAGAAAACAAATGATATACTGATCTCAAAATAGTAATGGAATTTTATTATTCAAATGTGAAAATTATAACATAGACATCAACTTATAAGGAAGAAATATTAATAAATAATTTATAAAATAAAATATATGTGTTACGGAATATAAAATTAATGAATAATGATTATAAAAAAAATATTTTTATGTGAATTCATTTTATTAATTAAAAAATTATTTTCATCAAAAAACTGTTTTATTTTTTAAGTGTAAAAATTATTATTAAATTTTTAAAATTTCCTAAATTTATTTTAAAAAATGAATATCATTTTTTATAATTTCTTATAAAAATTAACCAATTGTGTAACATTAAAATATTTATGAAAAATAAGATTTATCAATGGGTAGTGAAATATATCAATTTTTTTGGAATCTATATTTAATTATTAGTATTTACAAATTATAATTATAGTTTTCATGGGTTATAAAATTTTATCAGCTCCACATTATGTGTAATAATTCATTTATAGTTTTTCAAATGGATTTTATACTTCAATTTATGACTACTACTTGTCATATTTAAGGGTGGAATTTCTCTAAAAACTGGTTTGTCTTTATGTTTATCTTATTTAATCGCAAATTGTCATCATCAAATTTTTTATTTAAAATTAGTAAAAAAGGATTCCATATATTGAATTATGAGAACTTAATTAAAAATATATATTTTTTGTTCAATATGAATAATACTCTTAATATAAAGTCCCGTAATTCATGTGGAATTTTTTTCATTAACACATGTGAATTTTACGAGTCCACGAAAATTGACGGTGCATGGTTCCGAGGCATGATGTTCCCGGAAACAATTTCTGATGTTTTTTTCCGGTACGTTCAGTATACATAGAAGCAATTTTTTATAACTTTTGAACCAAAGCTCGGAATTGGAATTTAAGGGAACCATTGAACTCACAGTGCCGATATTCGCTTTAGAAGACTTTTACTTTTACAGTAGTGAGTCGAGAATAGAAGTGATTTTGTTGGGGTTTTTTGAGATTGAATTAAAGAAAAATAATTTATGTAGATTTATTTTTATTTGACCGTTAAATCTCCTCATGGAAGTTGGAGGTGGTACCACCACACCATAACCTCCCATGAGAGGTTATGGTGGTGGGGTCCACCCAAACATATCCTCCCACGAGTGGTTATGACGTGTGGACCACACGGGGTATACTCCCCTATTAATGGCAGGGGAAGAAAACCTCTCAACTCCCCTCATTAATAATGGATAGTTTCTCCACACCCTCCTTCCTTTGGGTTGAAAAGTTCCTTTTTTTAAATTGTGAAAACTCCCCTAATTAACTTGTTCCAATCCTCCATATTAATTAGGTGGCGCTAAATAATTTATTTTACCATTTTGAATTTTGTACCCACAAAATAATAGATAAACCTATCTATTATTATTTTCATTAGAATCATAGTGGAAACATGGGAGTAAAGTGAAAAACTCTCCCAATGAAGAACAAAGAACACCGACCTTCTTCGACTTATTACTCGGGGTTTCTACTGATGTGTGACATCTTCAACTGACCTACCCTCGTCATTGTCGTCAATGAGCCGAAAAAGCTCGGGATTGGAAGTGTGTATCGGATGTGAAAAATGATGATATTCTTCATCGACATTCTGTGACTCCGTCAACAAATGTCGATTGATGAACAAACATAGGGGGTTTTTATAAGTTTATGCATTCCATTAATCTTCTTCAATGGTTGGAAAGGATTTGTTTTTGGGTGAGTTGTTGTTTATCTTTTTATTTCTTCTTAGGCCAATTGATACCACCATAAACACAGAGGGTCTGGGCCAAATCAACATGGATAGAACCCTGGTCATTTCTTGTTTGTGACAATATTTGGAAAGGTGATGATGTGAAGGAATGACGGAGGTGGTGATGACAAAGGTCGCCCTACCTGCGACCTCCGTAAACTGCCCCACCCCCACGACACTCTGGTTCTCTGGGCTGAACCATGACAATCTATCCTAGCCTCCCCAGTTGCATCACCACAGGCCCGCGCCACTCGGCTCCTGGCTGCCTCCCGTCCTGATCGTGCCCTGCTCGGCCACCCGCCGGCCTGTCTGGTGCCCTGCCCGGCCGGCCGTCGGCCTACCTCGCGCCCTGCCTGTCCGCCCGCTGGCCCACCCCTCCGCCTGCTCAGTCATCGCTCGACTAATCCAGCGCTCTAGTTGTTCAGGCATCCCAAGCTGAACCATGGCCCCCCTCATGGTTCCCTGGCCGAACAGGCCCGACCATACGGTCAGGGCCGAGCCACGCCGGGCCGCGCCCTCGCGATGCTCCAGGCCAAACCGGCCCCGAGCCTGGGCGAAACCGCCCATATAGCATGCTAGGTTGGTCCCAGTGGGCCGGGGAAAACCTAACAGGCTAGCCCCCCCAATGGGTTGGGCCAGAACCAACTTGTCTAACAGGGTCGACCCAGATCGTGTCGGTTCGACCAGGTCGGATCAGACCCGGGCCCACTACCGGCCCTTTACTTTATTTTGGCCATATCATTAGCACCAGACATCTATTTGATGAACAATAACCAACACTGATATTCTTGGAGTGTGATGGTCCCTTTGAGTATACCCCAATGGATTTTTCGTTTAGTTGAGAAACGGTCTGCCTGGATCGTGGACGAATACAACTGGTCCCCTGGGACCAAAAGGATAATAACTCACATACCAAGCATCTGATTAACATGCCATCTGTTGAGTTGATACCTATATGATGTGGCAGACCATTGATATACTTCTTCGTGGTACTTTCTGATAGTTGGAGTATCAACATGTATTTCATGGTGCAGATCCTCATAATGATGAACGTGCATAGTGCGGAGACTTAGAAGCTGGATAAGACCTAAAGAATACTGACCGTTTTGACATGTAGTGACTCTACTAGCTCAGCGAGGAGCACCATGGTGTCATTGCAGACTCATAGTGGGGAGATCCATGCTGTTGTGGTAGACCCATGGTAATAGACAATATAAATACCGTAGCATGCTATGAGGAGGAGCGCCTTGGTGAAGCGGCAGACCCACGGTGGGGAGCCCCTTTGTGACGCAGCAGACGCACGGTACTCGACAGTAGTACCTCATCAGTCCATGGTTAGTGGGAAGCACCTTGGTGTTGTGGCAGGCCCACTGAACTCGATAGAGGAGAAGTTATCCAGCAGTCATGGATTCGATAATTTCCTTAAAAATGATGGTTGATTTGAGTCAGTAACTTTTTTTTACCTCATGATTGAGATGGATTACACGATAACATAGGTATTTGAATATTTATATACATAAGTTGGGTTATATGTTGAATTGATACCTTGTGGTTTATCCTTGTTGGATTTTTGAGACCATGAGGTTCTCGAGATCCCAACTGAGTATCATTCTACTCATCTCTTCATGGGGCTATGCCCACACCTCATTGTTTTGGTTACAGATGATGGACAGTGGTAACTGAGGCCGAGAGTAGCAGGACTAGACGGTACCCGAAGGTGGACCTTACGAAGAAACGGTAAACGGAGGAGACTCTCCGGCGTGGAGTACTGAGGAGGCTATCTGTACCTACCCATGAGGAAGGAATTTCGGGGGACAATCCAATAGTTGATTTAATTTTCTTCATTTGTACATGTTTTTTAGTTGTACATGAACTTTCCTATTGGCCTTGTATTTATATCCCCCTTTTAAATTTCAGTACTCCTTTTGTATAAAGTTTTAATCCGTGTTTTACTTCCATCTTGTACTCTGTTGTGTGCATTTTCATGATTTAAATTCAATTCCTTCTTAGTTTAGGGATTCACGCCTTTGGTGGAAGTCACCAGACCCTGGTCTTTTGATGGCGGGTTTGGGGTAGTCACTGCACGGGCCCCGAGGGACGGGTCGTGACAAATTGGTATCAAAGGAGTCGGTTCTAACGCAGAACATAGGAATTTGATCTTTATTTTATGTGAAGAAATAGTGTTAAAGGTACTGAGTGTGGTTTTCAGTTTAGGGACTTCAGTGTTATTGTGGAAGCTGATGTATCCATACACCAGGACACTAAGTATTGATTTTTTACTCAGAGCATGAAAACACTTATTTCTTGTTTGTTTTGAAAAGTTTTCTTTGTGTCAGCTCAACCTGGTCATCTCACATGGTATATTCTTTGACCATGTCACATCTGTTTCTATCAGGATGCATCGTCGTGGATGACCAGTTAGAGACTCGAGATTTGTACACACAAATAGCTCACTGAGAAATGAGGCCTTGGAGCTGGTGTAAGAACCCATGTTTCCCCGGACAGCCGTTTTGAGAAAACATTTGAATATTTGCTGTTGGATGCTCATGAGGGGTAAAATATTTATTTCCCCTATGATAATCCTTAGATATTGTTTTTTTACCACTCCGTTCGTCCCATAATAGTGTGTTTTCCCTAGGATAGATGTTTGGTGGAAATCTGACATGTTTGAAATTTAGCGGAATATTTAATATTTAATATTATTAAATTAAATATTAAATTATTCCCACATGTTCATTTTGAAATATATTTTAAATGGACCAACCGATTGAGTTTTCTTCTACACCATTGAGTCCGTAATAGGGATTTTATCCTAGGTAAGGCATAAACTCATGTCAGGCACTAGGTCCGGACCGGGCCCCTTTTTCTTCCATTTATTTTCTTCATTCCTTTTCTTTTCTTCTCTCTTCTTTTCTCCTCCTCCATGAACACATCTCCTACACCTCCCCTTTGGCCATGAATTATTGGAGATATGTTGATTGAGAAATAGTGAGAGTTGGTGGCCAAGAAGGGTACTAATTCGAAGCTCTCGACGCGATGAGTCGGCGTACGACAACCGTGAGCCGTGAAATCAACCGAAGCTTCGGCGGTTTCCATTTGAAGGTAGGTCCGTTTATGATTCTTCCATACATCCCCTTTAAAAAAGATATTTTTATTTCTTTTAAGCCTTATATTTCTTTCTTATATTCCCATGGGGCTCAATCTATTGTTTCGGGGTAGAAAACGGGCGAATCAGGCGCTTTTGGGATTTCATGTCGGAAAACCCAGTAGAGACGGAGTGTGTTCTAGGGGAACATGCCGTGTGTTCTTCCTATTTAGGGAAGAAAATTTTTTCATATGTACATGTCGTGTACTTTGCGTACACTCCATGTAGCGGGTAGTCGTGTGGCTGTCCGTGTGATATAGAACAAAAAATAGTGGGTTTTAAGGAGTATACGTCATGTATTTTAAGTACACGCCAAGTAGTGGTACATGGGAATGGGTTCGGGTGAAAACGTACATGGAGTAACTTTTTGTGAAAAGTAAACATTGTGTATAGTAAAGTACATGCCGTGTACTATTATACAGGGATGGCCATTGTGCCATGGCCATGTACTCTAGACATGTACTACTTCAATTTAGTAATTTTGAGATATCTTGTGCTCTGGAAGTCAGAATTGGGCTTGTGAGTTGTCAATAATGAGCGTTTTTTCATGTAGATCACAATGGTGGAATGTCTTTTACATTTACAGGTAATATAAAGGGAGTTTTTGTGGTTTATATCTAAATGGACGGGTTCTTCCACCACTTATCGAGTTCAGTTGTCACCTGAGAGTGTGGCTTTGTGTGGATGATAGGTTGGGTGTTCAAACCAAGATATTTGAGAACTATAATAGGAGATCATCTATGTGTTATCTCCCGTAAATTATGCATTATAGTACATTCCCCTTGTGAGAAGTTCCTTTCTGGCCTATGAGGCTTTGAGACCAGTTACATCTAAGGATCCCCTGAGGGATGAATTTGCTTGTGTGATGACCTAGGGAGTCCCTTGTAAGAACTCTATCTTGTTCTTACTTTAACATGAACCATTTTATGGAATTCCTATGTTGTCCTTCCTCAAGGATCCCATGTTGGATTCCTCCCTTACTCTTCACTAATGATCCCTTGTATGATGCCTTCAATCTTGTTTACTGGTAGGATCTGGAGTATGATTCCTCCACTGTGTTCGACCTGAGGGACCCAGTGGGTGCCCGTTGTTTGACCGTACATGAGTTTTTTTGTCGGTTTTTGGTAGATATTGTGATTGGGTGTCACCTAGAACCTGTTCCAAACTGGTAATCCCTTTGGGATTTGGATGTATTGTTGGGTTGGGTGTTCGGGCCACATGCACTGTTTGTTTCAATCAATCATGGTTTGCTGATGTTGTATTGTTTACCAGAGGTGCTTCGGGGTTGGTGGCGGATACGCCTGATGTGATGTGTCTTTCTTGTTATTTGGATGCCTACTTTTCCTTGTGTTCATAAGTAGGTGGTTTGTTTCATTACGTTGAATTTCATTGAGTTTTGTGCAAAGGTGTTGGATACCCATGTATCAGGTATCTCGGGTTAGGGTTTCAATCATGCATTATTATCTGAGTTAGACTACTTGTATGATTGTGGCTATTAGATGAATAATTTTTTCTTATTATAATGTTTGAGGATCACCCGATGGGTGTTATCCCTATTTTGTTGTTTATCACTGATTGGCCCAGTTTTCCTGTAAGGTAAACCATATTGAAAATGCTAGTTTTCTTGTTATAACTGATTGCATTTATTTGTTGTTGTTTATATGATTTTTATGAATTGTAGATATTATCCATGTAGTTGCTGAACATACATTGGGATGCTGATAGTCGATTACGCAGGAGTGGACTGTTGAGGGATGTGTGAACCCGGTGTGGTAGACTAAAGAGGGAATTGATGATTAAGGGCTTCCCTATAGAGTCAGTTATAATTAGTATCATTCATAGGACCTATGGGAATTGGACTTTGTGATTCCTCAGAGTGTTCATAGTTACCTATCGAGTCTACATGGGGTATTAGACATAAGTGCTTCCTCGGAGAGTATGTAGCTATCGTTTCAAGACCATAGGGGAATCAAGGTGAGTGATTCCCAGAGTGTCTATTTAATTGTATGTTATGTGACTATAGGGGGAATTGACTACGTGTGCTTCCCCAGAGAGTCTATGCTTTAGGTAAACAATTGGGGTGAGACTGTGTTTGCTGCCCAGAAGGTTCCTTGTGTTTCTAGGTAAGACCACAAGGGATAGGTTGTGAGTACTTCCTAGAGGTTTACCTATTGTGTATCTTTTTTCTTGTATTTGTTTGGATGAACAAGAGGGGAATGTCTGTGAGTACTTCCCATAGGGTTTCATGTTTTTTTTATCTTGTTCAGAGTCATATTTCCGACGTTGGATGAGGTAGGTACATGTCTATGGGATTATAGACCCAAATATCGACTTAATGATTCATAGCTTGAGTGGCATGACATCCAGCTCAATGCCCATTTACATGATGTCCCGGATATCGGGATTATGGTCCCAAGGATCGACTACTAATGTTGTTTCTTTTTATTTGAATAACTTTATCCTGAATATTAATATTTTTGTATATGGGAATAGGTATGGGACTATACATGTGTACATATATAGATATGGACATCCATGGTGGCACTTGCCCCGTTGACAGGGATTTCATAACCTGAGTTCAACTGTGGTTGAATGTTTCGTTTACTTCCTTTTTTTGTGTCCCAGATAGGCTGAGCACATTGTTGTTGCTTACACTTTTAGCAGAATAATTGTAGTTTGCTTTTCAGGGTGCCCTACTGAGATTAGTTTCTAACCCCTATACGTGCACCTCGGTGTATGTGTAGACCATATATATGTTTTTTAGGTTGAGAATAGGTTGCATAGTTGATAGGGATAAGGCCTAGTGTTGGTTGATCGAGCGGATCTGCTCGAGTGGTTCTACTGATCGGGCTGCTGCAGTTCGATAGAGTATAGAGATCGGTTGCACGAATTTGCTCGAAGTTGGTAGCAGAGCCATGTACTTTTACTTTCAGTTTCTTTTGTACTTGTATTTGTATGGTCGGCCTAGTGGGTGACCAGTGTTGTATTGTATTGCAAATATGTTTGGGATTTTGCAACATTTTACTGTTACATCTTGTTCTATTTCAGTTGTTTACTGCATCTGATCTCTATTTACTTTTCACTATGTATAATACTTAGTTATTTACACTGTTTTCTTACTCTGGTATGAGGGAATAGTCTCCCCACTATCACACCCTAGTCCATTGGTTCTAGTCAGAAGCCTCTGGCATACGGGGAGGTGTGCTTTAGGCCTTGTGGTGAACCGGCGCGGAGCACCGGTTAGTGGCTTCTGGGTCGGGACGTTACAACATGGCCCTTTTCTAGTGGAGGCAATAGCAGTAGTACTTCCCTTTGGGCCTCCGATGCCACCATCCCCAACAGAAGACATTGCACACCACTTGAGTGCATTGCACATGTTCCATCACTAGAGGAAACCCATTTTCAGGGGACAGACGGACCCGAAGGAAACTGAGGATTGGCTGGAGGATATGGTGAGAGTTTTCTGATTAGTAGGGACACCAGCCGACTTCATGTTGATTCTTGCTGCCAGCCATCTACAAGAAGCAGTGTGAAAATGGTGGGGCTTGATGATCCAGGTGCATGACGAGGCGACACTACTCTGGGAAGACTTTGAGAGCATGTTTTGGGTTAAGTTCATACCAGCCACCCTACGTGTGGTACAGATACTTGAGTTACTCCGCCTACAATAGGGCAGCACGATGGTGGCACATTACTCAAGGAGGTTCTCCGACCTCTTGCGCAACTCTACAGATATGGTACGGGACCCACTCTTCAGGGCCTGGACCCTCGAGTAGGGGCTCAGGCATGAGATCTAGGCTTCGATGATCTCTATATCATTTTGACGCAGGTGGTTATGTTGGATTGAGCCCTCTTAGGGGAGAGTTTTCTTGCTGAGCAATCTCCAGCATTGTGACCCACCACTAACCAACATATAGCGGATCCTTCAATAGTTGGAAGTAGACAGATTTCATAGAGTTCCATGAGGAAAAGACCTGTGGGTGGACGACCTCATGACTCAGGATCAGTTTTGTGGGGCACTCGAAACAGAGTCATAGAATCCAGGAGAAGGCAGTGTTACTCGTGCGGCGGGCTGGGTCACATGGCTTGTGACAATCTAAAATTCCATTCAGTTTATTAGTAGACGGTCAATGTAACACCCAAGAAGAGGCATATATTCAGTCGAGGTGGTCAGCATGGAGCAGACAGATGTGTCAGAGGAGCTGGTCGAGCAGATGTTAGTGGGAAACTTTCGAGGTTTTACTGTCACCACCACTAAGAGGCCCACCCCGACTGCAGGGAGCCGGTGGAAAGTTGAGAGCTCAACTTCATACAACTGAAGCACATGACCCTAGAGCTCCAGAGATGATTTGAGTTACGATCTGTGTCTACTCCACCTTAGCTTCATTACTCATAACACATGTTCCATTCACTATTTCACTTCCACTGCCCTCGTTCAGAGCTCGGAGATTGTCAAGGATCTGTTGGATTGGCCCATACAGAAAGAGACTTCTATGGGAGCAGACTTGATGATTATGCACTAGTTCCCATAGTGTGAGCTTACTATAGGAGGTGAGAGCTTCAGCTATGATCTCCTCGTAGCGGCGTCGAGGCCTTATGACGTCATCTTTGGTATGGGCTTGTTATCTACCATCCATGCTTAGATCGACTATATTAGGCGTAATGTGTTGTTTGTACCCACGGATGGGACCAGGTTTACCTTCACCGGCTAGAAGGGAGCCTTTGGAACACATGGCAGACTTACTCGGGGGAGGGTTCAGACGATCACCCATTAGTTGGCATGCCTTACCATCGGAGCAGTTGATGTGGAGAGCCTGACATATCATGTAGCGGTGTACTAGTACGCGATTTTTTTCCTTAATGATGACTGAGGTCTACCTCGTCACAGAGAGGCGGACTTCTACATTGACATGTCTCCCGAGACGACACTGATACCTACAGTAGCATATCAGATGGCTCTTGCGGATTGTCACGAGCTGCTGGTACAACTAGAGGACTTACATGGGAAGGTATTCATCTGTCCCAGTGTTTCTCTCTAGGAAGCCCCAATTCGGTTTTCCATGAAGGTGGATGGGAGCATGAGACATTGTTTCTACTACCGTAGCCTAAAACAGGTGACCATGAAGAACAATTGCCCACTCCTGAGGATTGACGACCTCTTTGATCAGCTGAAGGGAGAAGAGTGATTCTTGACGATAGACCTCAGATCAGGCTATAACCAGCTTAGAGTTTGAGATGACGATGTGTAGAATATGGCCTTCAGATATAGGTACAACCACTATGAGTTATTGGTTTTTTCCTTTTAGTGTAACCAATTCTCCAGCAGTGTTCAGGGGACTCATGAACAGGATTTTCCAGCCATACCACAATCTCTTTGTCATAGTCTTCATCGAAAACATTCTAATTTACTCAACTAATGAGGAGGAGCGTGCTTACCATTTTCAGCCAAGAGCACCAGATATTTGTTAAGATCTCAAATATCCAGTTCTGGATCTAAGAGGTTCACTTCTTGGGACATATTATCTCAGTGGTTGGAGTGGCAGTGGATCCGGCGATGAATGAGACTGTACTTTCTTGGGAACCACCCTTGAGTGTGACTGAGGTATAAATTTTCCTAGGATTGGATGGATACAATCATATATTCATTCCATACTTATCTAGAGTTGAAACCCCAAAATCCTCCTTGACGAAGAAGGGGAAACCCTTTGTGTGGTCGAAGAGATGCCAGCAGAGATTTCAGGAGCTGAGGCCTAGGCACTTTAGTGCCCCCATGTTGAGGCTTCCAGAGGAAGGTGTAGGGTATGTAGTCTACTGATCACCAGGGACCGGACTCGAGTGTGTCGTCATATTGGAGAGAGTACTGATCTCATAAGGTTCATGGTAGCTAAGACATCACGAATTGAACTACAGTACCCATGAAATGGAATTAGAAGCAGTGGTCTTTTCCTTGAAGATGTGGGAACACTATCTAATTGGAGAATGTTTTACTCTGTTCTCTGATCACAATAGTCTCTGGAATATCTTCATTCAGAAGTAAATGAACCTGATACAATGGAGATGGCTTGAGTTTCTCCAATACTATGACTTTAAGCTAATCTATACTACTGGAAGGGGGAACATTGTAGTGGATACAATCAGTAGGATATCTAGTAGATAGTTGCAAGGTGATGTGACAGAGAAGCTGGCCGCTTTGCAGATATATTTTGTGGATAGAGATGGAGAAGCATTTCTTCAGTACCTTACAGTCACACCACCACTTCTTCAGTGAGTCAAGGAGGCACAACATGTGGATGCTGACTACATAACATGACGTTCTCATATATCCATAGGGCAGGCACCTGATCAATTTTTTGATGTTTGGGAGAACGTCATATTCTTTAGAGGAAACACTATGGTACTAGTTTCACATCCGGAGGAAGTGTTGAGGGAGTTCCACACATCCCCTCTAGCGGTACATCCAGAAGTGGAGATGATGTTCAAGGACCTTCGATGACAGCACTGGGGGCCATGTATGAAGAAGGCAGTAGCTGAGCTTGTCTCTTGATGCATCATTTTTCAGCAGTTGAAGGTGGAGCACCAGGTACCAGAAGGCTTGGTTCAGCCTTTAGAGGTCCCAGAGTGGAAGTGGTTTGGGATATCCATGGACTTTGTTACAAGACATACACATATATCCATGGGTCATGACTCGATTTGGGTGATCATTGAGTGACTCACCATGTCGTCCCACTTCCTATCGATCAAATAACAGGGTTCGGTAGAGAGCATGGGACGCCTCTATGTGCAAGAGATTGTGCAGCTACATGGAGTAAATTCATTTATTGTCTTTGATCGTGACTCACGGTTTACTTCCGGGTTATGGAAGCAGTTTTAGGAGGCTTTTGGGATACAGATTTGTCTGAGCACTGCCTTCCATCCTCAGACGGATGGTCAGACTGAGTGGAAAATTTAGACCCTCGAGGACTTTCTATGTGCTTGTGTCCTTGACTTCGGTCGCATCTGGGAAGACCACTTACCTTTGGTGATTTCGTATACAACAATAGATATCACTCCACCATAGGGATGGAACCTTTTGAGGCATTATATATAAGACAATATAGATCACCATTGTGTTGGACTGACCTAGTAGAGACAGCACTGGTTGGACCAGAGATGGTATGGGCTACCATAGAGAAGGTGCAGATCATCCAAGAACGGATGAAGACTGCACAATGCAGGATGAAGTCATAAGTTGATAGGAGATAGAGGCCACTGGAGTATGACGATGGAGACCATGTCTTTCTACGGGTATCAATTCGATGAGGTCTATGGATATTTGGATGATGCATAATGTTGTCTCTGAGGTTCATCAGTCCATTCCATTTCCTCAACAAAGTAGGAATGGTGGATTATTTCTTAGATCGTCCACTTAAGTTTCAAGGGTGCACGACGTCTTCCACACATCTCAGCTGAGGAGATATGTTCATGACCCTTCTAACATCATCGACCATGGAGAGGTGGAAGTTGGTGACGTGGTTAATTTTATGGAGGTTCAAGTAGAGATATAGGATTGACAGAATCGGTTCCTACGTGGATGGTCGACACCTCTGGTGTGCATTCACTGGAAACACGAGATCCTCCAGGAGATCCCATGGGACTGGAAGGCTTAGATTCGTGCTCAGTACCCCCACTTGTTCCCATCGTTCGATTGGTAGCTTAAGGGGACGTAAATACCTGAAGAGGAAAGAATGTAAAGACATATAATTCCTGTAGAAAATTGTTTCTTAAAAATATGGGAATTTTATGAGTCCATAAAAATTGAAGGTGAATGATTCAGAGGCCCGATGTGCTCAGAATCAATTTCTGATGTTTTGTTCAGGTACATTCCGTATATGTACGAGCATGGTTTTATAAATTTTTAACTCATGCTCGAAATTCAAATTTGATGGCACTGTAGAACTCGTAGTGAAAGTATTCTCTAAAGGAGACTTTTACTTCGACGACAGTGAGTCGAGAATAAAATATACTTTTTGGAGGTTTTAGAGATTGAATTAAATAAAATTAAAGTGTGTATCTTTATTTTTATTTTATGGTAAAATCTTCTCATGGAAGTCAGAGGTGACACAACCACAGCTTAACCTCCCATGAGAGGTTATAGTGGTGGTGCCCACACAAACCTAACCTCCCGCGAGAGGTTACGACGTGGGGACAAGACGGGGCAAAACTCTCTTATTAATGGAGGGCGTGGAGGACCTCTCAAATCCCTTTATTAATGAGGCATAGTTTCTCCACACCCTCCCTCATTTTTGGTACCACCTTTCCTTAAATTAAATATTTTCAACTCCCCTAATTAACATTGGCCAATCATCCACATTAATTAGATGGATCCAATTAATTTATTTCACTATTTTTAGTTTTTTTCCAATGAAATAATAGATAAACTGATCTATTATTATTTGCTTTGGAATCTTGGTGGAAATAGGGGAGAAGAGTGAATAACTATCCTAACGAAGAATGAATAACACCGAACTTCTTTGACTTCGTACTCAATGCTTATACTTACATTGGAGATCTTCAACTGACCTACCCTCTGCATCATCACCGACGTGCCGACAGAGCTCAGGATTGGAAGAGTGCAACGGATACGATAAAAACCCATCTTCTTTCTTCTACATTCCGTGATGCCATCAATGAACGACGAACGACGAAAAATCATAGGAGGTTTTTAAATGTTGATTCATTCCTTGAATCTTCTTCAATAGTTTGAATAGACTTATTTGTGGGTCAGTTGTTTTTTATCTTCTTACGCCATGATTACCCAATTGCTACCACAATAAATGATGAGGGTGTGGGCCAAACCAACATGGCCTGACCCCACCGTTGTTCTCGTTTGTGACAATATTCAACATGGTGATGAGGTTATAGAACGACGAAGGTAGTGAAGACAAAGTCCACAATACCCATGGACTCTACCAACCGTTCCATCCCTACGGTGCCCTGGTGCTCCTGGCCGAACCACAGCTCTTCGGTCGAGCCACCCGGCCGCACCGCCACCAGCCCACGCCACCCGGCTCCAGGCTACCACCCGGACTGGTCGTGCCCTGCCTGGACACCCGCCAGGCCCCTTGGCACCCTACCCAGCCACCTGCCACCCTACCCAACTATCTGCTGGCCTACCTTCTTGCATTCCCAGCCGCATTGCGGCCTGCCCGGCTGCCTCCCGACTACCTTTCACCCTATCCAGTCACCACCCAACCAAACCAGTACCTTAGCCATGTCGGCCTCCCAAAACAGCCCACGACCCCCCTTGCGGCACCCTGGCTGAACCATCCAGGCTGTTCCTGCTAGGCAGAGTGGCACTGGGCTGCACCCTCATGATGCTCCGGGCCGAACTAGCCCCAAGCCCTTGTCGAACTACCCATGGGGCCTTCTGGGATGGGCCACGTGGGACAGGCCAAACCTAACAGGATGGATTTCCAAATATTCCATTCCAGACCCCACAGGAATGACCGAGTTGACCCGAACTCTGTCGGCCCAGACATGGTCAGACCAGATCGGTTCGACCTAGTCTGACCGGACTAGGGCCCATTACCGACCCTTAATTTCTATTGGACATAACTTTGGCGCCAAAAATATATTTGATGAACCTTCAGTGACACTGGTATTCTTGGAGTGCGAAGGTCCCTTTGAGTATACCCCACTAGAGTTTGGGGTTTATGTGAGATACAGTCAATTTGGATTGTGCACAAACACAACTGGACCCCCGAGACCAAAAGAATAATAAATCACAGACTTGGTGGCCGATTGATGTGTCGTCTATTGCATTGAGACCTATATGTCAAAGAAAAAATTTGGTATGCTTGTTTGTGGTACTTCATGATAGTTAGAGTATCGACCTATAGCTCGTGGATTGTATCCTTTCGAAGATGAGTGTGCGTATTGCGAATACCTAGTAGCTGGAAGAGACCTGACGACTACTTACCGTTTTGACTCGAAGTGACTATACTAGCCCAGTGGGGTGCGCCATTGTGCCGCAGAAGACCCACAGTGGGGAGTGCCTTGGTGTAGTAGTAGTCCCATGGTACTAGATAAGAGGAGTACTGCAGCATGCTATGAGGGGGAGCACCTTGGTTATGCGGCAGACCCATGGTGGGGAGCACCTTGGTGACGTAGCAGACACACGGTACTCAAAAGGAGGAGTACCTCAGCAATCCTATGATAGTGGTAAGATCATTGGTGTTGTGGCAGGCCCACTGTACTCGAAAGAGGTTGAATTCTCTAGCAGCGGCAGTTTAGATAATGTAAATAAAAACCCTAGTTGAGCTGAGTCAGTAAATTCTAGGTTTACCTCATGATTGAGATGGATTACTTGAAAACAAAGCTATTTGTATGGGAATATACCTATGTGGGTTTATCTATATAATTTATATGTTATGGTTTATCCTTATTGGATTTGTGAGAGCTTGAGGGTCTCTAGGTATCTACTGATTATCATTATACTCACCGTGACACGGGATATGCTCGTACCTCATTGTGTTGGTTGCAGACTACGGACAACGCTGATGGAGGCTGAGAGTAGCTGGATTGGACGGTACCCATTGTGGGTCCTTACGACGAATCGGTACATGGAAGAGACTAACGGACATGGAGTACTAAGGAGGCTATCTGTACCTACCATTCAGGTTGGAATTCCGGAGGACGATTCAGTAGAGGTTTTGCTTTTCTTCAGTTGTACTTGTTTTTCAGTTGTACTTGTACTTTTCTATTGGGCTTCTTTTTCCATCCCCCTTTTACTTTTCATTACTTATTTTGTATACAGTTTTACTTAGTGTTTTACTTCCAACTCATACTCTGTTGTGTGTGTTTCCATGTTTTAAAGGTAATGCATTCCTAGTTTAGGGATTTACGCCTTTGGTGCTAGTCACCATCCCCTGGCATTTGGATGGTGGGATAGAGGTAGTCACGGCACGGGCCCCGGGGGACTGTTCATGACACTTAATAAATTTTCTAAACACAGTAAAGGGTAAATATTGTATTTAAATACTATAGTAAAAGGATATGGAATATTAAATAACTATAAGAAATGATTGTATTTCATTATATGATTAAATTTTGACCATGTTATTCTAATATTAGTTAATATGGAATTTTGGGCCATTTTTATGAGATTATGACATTTATAATATAATATTTTAATAAAATCCTTTCATGGTACACTCATGTTTCTATTAATTTAAAAAAATACTATAATGAATTTATCTATAGGAAATGTTCTATGTCAAAAATTATTTTTAAGGATAATATACTTATATTCATTAGTGAAATTTAGTTTTAACATTTAGTAACCAATTTATACCCTTTGATGCTTTCACAATGATGACATAGTAATTATTTAATTAATTAAAAATAAAATAAATGATATTCAAAATATTATAAGTAATATAATTTTAGATAATTAATGTCATTAATTATTCTAATAGATTACCATAAAAGGTTAGTGATATTATAAATCAGGTTTTTTTTTAATTTTACTTGTTATCATAATATTATTATTCACAATGTAGTGAATTGATCTAAAAAATTATAATAATGATATTTTAAGATGAATAATTATTTATTAAAAGATACATTATTTATAAAAAAATTACATTAATCCAATTTATTAGGATATAGTTTCCAATTTCAGCCATTGTGATTTATGTTCCTATTTCCATTTTTAGTAACAACACTGACTCTCAAATAGTTATCATCTTTGTGGTCACTATATGTTTGAAATGGATTAATGAGGGGTTAAAACCTAAGGATAAAGGTAAAATCATAGTCTAAGAAAGTTTAATATTTATTTAATAAGATTATTTTGAACTATAATCAATATATATATCAAGGAAATGATTTTGGATCCATTTTAAATTGAATATTTATTTAGATTAATTTAATATTTTGGAATGTTCGAGGAGTACGTCTCACCTATCTTATAAAAGGGATCCTATAATTAATTTTCAAGAAATCACAAAACAGATTTTATTCAAAAATTTACTAAGTAATTACTTTCATAGAATCTCTACCATTATTTTAAAGAATTTTTTGGGATGGTATAAAACATTTTTGTCATAATGATTTAATAAAAGGTGATTTTTTCTAAAAAAATATGTATAGTTTTAAACCGCTTGTATTGGATTTATTTCTTCTTACTCCTACATAATATATTCTCCATCAATAATAAAATAATATAAAAAGTATCTTAAATATAATTATTTGTTATTATGTTATTAAATTATCCTCTATATATCTCATATCTTATAAAATTTGAAATGAATTCAGCGTTCTTGTATATGGAGGACTACCACCTGACGATCTGAATTAAATTTCTTTCCATCACCATTTAAAATTGAATGATGATAATGTTTAAATTAATTTATATATGTTATATTAGTTATATATTTACCATTATAAAAATATAATATATCATTTACCTTCTTTCTATTTCAGGCAATAAAAAATGATAACATTGTTCACTTTTATGTGTGGACTACTACGTCCATTAAGTGATGTGATTGTTTGTTCATCACTACATAAAATAGATTATATATGTAAGTATATTAAAAAATGAAATATTATATTTTTTATATTATTATGACAATTTAATGGAAAAATAATTTTTATATTCTTTCCATAATGAACTTGGTAATATGGAAATGTTACTAATGAGAATGTATGTCATGTCATCTCAATGATAGAAACGAAGTTAATTTTTCAAAATCATATTTCATGATTTCAATTATAATTATAATTGATTTATAAATATATAAATTATTTCATGAATATTATTACATATATAACTAATCATTGAACACAGTGACAATAATCAGCCTACTAACGTGATTTCTGACATATGATCCAAATATTATAAAACAACCTACATGAATTTAATTGATTTGGTTAATATATATAACAATGTACTATATGAAATAATAGAATAATGAAGTAGAAAAAGATTCAAAAAAATTATAAAAATTATCTTTTTGTATTATTAAGAAAGAGAAAGAACATAAATAATGAAACATACTCATTGAAAATGTATTTCTATTAAATGTATCATTTTAATGATTCCCTTATAACTCTAATTTTCATCAATATACATATGATTGTTTTCTAAAAATTAGTTAATTTTTTTAATATTCTATTATTATTTTTCAATTAATTTTTTCTTATTTTTGACATTATACATATTATTTTTATAGTAATAATATTATCATATTTTGGAAAAGTTTCTTTTTGAATTTTCTTATAAACACGAGAAATGAATGTTTTTATTAACATGTTTAACATGAAATGAATCATTTTTTCATTCATGAAAACTCAATTCATTTTATATTCCTTCACAAGGTTACAAGTATCCTATCAAATAGAATGGTTACATCACTGTAAGAATATTTTTTAGATTTTATGAAGTGATTTTGAAATGGAAATATAGTTTTCTTGAAATAATGTTTTTATGATACACAATTTTATATATTCTATTCTAGTATGGGAATTATTTATAATAATGGGTATTTTTTTTATGTGCTAAAAATGGGAGTTTTTGTGATATCCCTCTAACACAAAGGGTATTTTAATGTTTTAAGTTGATCATTATGGATATTCACAGTGTAATTGTGATGGTTACTCAATGGAAAAAGTGAAAATTATTTCTTTTATTACCATGAGTATTATTACATGCTTCATTGTGGGAGTTACTCCATAAGATTGAATGGTTTGAAAAATAATCCCCATTTTACACACATGATTTTTCTATTTATAATTAGGGGTTTATGTAAATATTATCAGTTTTTATGCTAATGAAAACTACATGAAACATTATGTCATTGACATGTATAACATTGAGAGAATGATATTATGAGTTTTTCCTGATTTCAATGAAGCCTTATGTATTTTTATTTATAATATTATTTGTTATGAAATAGTTGATGAAAATAATTTGAATGGGAAGATTATTACTTGCATATAAAATGTGTTTTTATCCCATGGTTTATTTTGAACAATGAAAAATTCTATGGACTACCAGTTTCATTTTTCATTTTTACACATTGAAGACATTTTGAACATATCCAACTTTTTTAAAATGTTTTTAGAGGTTCTGAAAATGGTTATGAATAAGGAAGAAGTAATGTTGAATTTTAGGATGATATTTCATATATGAAATTATGGTTTTATTATAATGGTTTTGGTTTTATAAAACAACGAATACAAAGTAAATGTGTTCAATAGTAAATTATGTGGCTTTTATATATGAGTTTTTACCTAACTCATTATAACTATATACCTATAATATATTATTGAATTTGGTAATTTATTTTCAGTTTAATATATATATATTATGTATTGTTTATGTATTGTAGCATATAAAATTTAAAAGGATTACCTATACCATAACCCATTAAAACATACCCCAAAATTTATTTAATCACATTAATCTTATAAAATAAAACATCAATTGGGAGTTTCAATACCTTTGAGATTATTATAAACATTACTCTTATCATTATATAACTATATTCATAATTATTATGTTATCAACACATGTAATAACCTCAATATACAATGTTATGTAATACCTACTTTGATAATAATTATTATTTTCCTATTGAATGGAAAACTAATAACTCAAGTTGGGGGTTAATTGAGTTCATGAAATTAAATTAAATTTTAAAACATGTCTCCTCAAGGTGTGTGGGTTAGTGTTATTTTCTTACTATAAATTGGTAGAGTAATTAAAAAAACCCAATTGAATATGATTTAACACAATATATTTATAATTTTGTGGTAAAAACCTCATAGTACACTCCACTTACACTACAATCCCTCAGTTGAGTGATGTTAACTATTGCATTTCTTTTTTTTGGGAACCCAATTTGGTGAATTTATCTGTTACTTTTAATAAATGGAAACATATATTAGAATAATTAATAACTATAGAATATGATGATTATATATACATAGCTCTATATGTTCATCTATTGAAATAGTTAGACTACTAATCATAATAAAAAATCATAGAGTGAAGCGTTACTTTTTTATCTTCTTAATAAATTTTATTGTTGTTTATGTTAATATCATGTTATGTTGGATGTATATATTTATTCCATTTTCCATTCAAATGACATATTTACAATTTATATATCTTTTTGTATTTTGAACATATACCTAAAATATATTCTAAATGGTCAAACGATGAATGGATTGAATAGAATATGTAGACGACTCTTGATGTCTTGTTTTCTTAATTTAAAATATAGAATAAACTTCTATTGTAGTGATATGAGATATAATATTCTTCAGATCATTTATTTCTTATAAATAAAACACTTTATAAAAAATTATCTTTCATTTAATAACCAAATACATTTTCATTATAATAAATAGAATGAAATTACTGATGGAGATATTATGTTAATGTTATTAATGTAATCAATATGATCTCCACAATATCTTGTTCTTCATAAGTTTAATAACTCATTTTACTATTCTATTAAGAAAATTTGTTTGCATCATCAAAAGATAAATTAAATGATTGACCGATATAGTGAAAAGTTAAACTAAATTGGACATTATGTAGAATAATTATTCTGTATTAGGTAATTATGCTTCATAAATGTGAGACATAACATTTATAACCTCTTTCAGTACGTGTAATAAAATATACATCGATATATCCTTCTTGTAGGATAATGACATTACATAATTAATTTCAAAATGAAATTTCAATCATTGAACATACATGAGCTAATTTCGTTTATAAGATATTATCTTACAAAGTGTGATAGAAAATCATCCTGGAGTTTCGTTATTGTGGAAAATTGGATGTTAAACATCCATGCATGGATTCTATAAGATAAAATTATTTTCCATCTATTAAAAACATCCCTCAAAAAAATATAAATTTCATTGATATAAGTACGTCACCACTTACTATAGATTAAAATCAAGAACACATAACCTAACATGATTTGAATAAAAAATAAGTATAATTTAATCATAAAATCGAAAAAATTGAGATATTTGGGGAAAAAATAAGTATGTCCAATTATATAACCCTTTCTCGTAATCAATAAACCCTTTTAGTAATAAAATATTTTGATAGAAAATGTTTTAAAATTAAATTTAGTGTTTAAATTAACATTTCTACCCCTTTTTTGTGATATCAAATAAAAAGTCACGTAATGAAATAGTATGATTAATATCTTACAGGAATGTGTGTAAAATATATGATTAATACACACTAAATATTAATAGAATTTTGAATTAATTTTTATTTATAGAAGTATTGATAATAAAAGGAATATAACAATATAAATGATCCCATAATTTGAGAAATTATATTGAGTCACAAAAATTGAAATGATAATAGTAAATGTTGAAAATGATTGAAAAAATTTGAAAAAATTGAGAAGATAAATAAAATAATTCAATATTAATGAAATAACCATGAATTATTTGAATGAAATATAAACATGAAATCTAATTATAAACATTTTATTTTTTTGAAACCACAATTAAATAGTTTTCTTAGGTGGGAAAAAACTAGACAAATGGATCAAGAATGTTTGCTACTTCTATGGTTCAAGATGATTTTTGGATGGGGTTTCTTAAACAAATTTTGATGGAAAATATGCTAGGAGGATGTAGGAATAATAGAATCATTACATCATCTAACTATAACATCTAAATAATTTAAAATGAATTACTATGTTTGGCAGTGTACAAGATACACAACATCGAGATCAAACCAAAAATGAAATATTATAATTAAATAGTGACCATCATAATATTGACATTAATTTGGGAAGAATGAATAATTTTAATTAAATAATGAAATATATGTAATGGTCATACACATTGATAGTGTATTAATTAATTTTTTTAAATAATAACATGATTTTTAGTTATGTCATCTTATTCATCAAGAACATTAAATCATGGGAAAATTTTTTATTTCTATTTTTGTAGAAATAATATAATTAATTTAAAATAATTTTTGAAATTTTATTTTAAAAAATTATATTCATTATTGGAATCAACATATGAAAAAAATTATAGTAAAATTTTGATAATTTCATGAATAATTTAATATTTCAATGAATAATGAAAAATTCTTATTTTTATTTATGATTATACTTTTCAAATTAATTACAATTTAAAAATATTATTTTCAATATATTTAAATTTTAATTAGTTTATTTTTATTTAAATTAATAAAATTATGGTTTTTAAATTGATTTTATTTATGAATTTAGTATAAAAAATTAAATTTATAATTGGAATTTTTCTTAAATGAAATTCACTAAAAATTATTAAATATATTTTAAATTTAATTTAAAAACATATATGTTTTGAATTTTTAATGGATTAATTTTTTTAATTTATTAGGTCTAAATTTATTAAATAGATCCCTTTTATTTTTTTGGTCATGATCAATAGTAACCTTAGTGATTTTGGATTCCAAGGAAATTGGTAAATAAGCTAATTAAGTGTAAAAATAAAATGATAAAGACCATTAAATGACAATAACACTTTACCTTATTATATTAGATGATTTTTACCATAATAATTAAATTATTTAAATTAAAATCATTGGGATCTATTTGGATGAAACTATTTCATTTACAATATATTATTTAACAAAATGTCAAAGATGTCATCCTCATATTTTTAACAACTATAACATTTTTTATATATAGATATCCATACAATATATCCAACTATAAATATTAATATTAAATATTAAAAAAATTTAACATATTGGTAATTTTATTTTAATTTTTCATCAAGTAATAATTACATTTACTAATCACAAAATGTTGATGGAATTATTATTTTATAAATGGATATGTCAAATAAATGTTATTATAAAATATTAAAATATATATAATTTTAAACAATTAACATGATAATTATATATATATATATATGTCATTGACATATTATAAATATAATAGAATATGTTTCACCCAATTTAACATTTTTTATATTTGTAAATGGCAATGAAATGTATAATTTCAAAATTGAAATAAATTATATTTTAAAATAAATAATATTTCAAAAAATCATATTTTTTTTTAAAATTATTAAATATGTACACATGATTAGTACACCTATAATAATTCCATCTATGATTCATTTATGAGTATTTTATCATTTTATAGAATCAATGTGAACAATAAAAGAGTAAAAATTGATGTTTTAATAATAAGAGTTAAATGGATTAAATAAACATTAAAACCGAATGATAAGGCAATTAACCTAACCACAACATGTTCAAAAAATAATCAATTAATATTATTTTATTTATAACACCTTAGGTTTTATTTTTTTAGGTTGAATGAAAACTTTTCAATGAAAATGTCTGATATATTATTTAAATCTAAAAGAGTTTGAAATTTCACTCTCTTTGTATTTAATATCCTTTATCTATCCACACCGGGAAAAAATGAATATATTAATGAACCAAAATGCCTACATTAATTTTAATGTAATTATATTAATTATTGAAATTTATTTATTATTTGGATAAATTTTGTAATAACATTAAATTCTTGTGAAATGCTAACAAAATGGTTATTTAACTAACAAAAATATTAATTACATTAAAAATATTAATTCTGAAACAATTTGAATGACATAATTTATGAGATGAAATTCATAGATCCATATGACATATTATAGAGTCATGAAATAATGTCACTCAAATTTTACTTTTTTATTTATTTAGTTTATGTTAAAGAAAATGAATATTATCAAAAAAAAATTAATATTAATTTATTAAAAATTATATTCTATTAAATTATTTAAATTCATAAACATATTTAAAAAATAAAAAGTTATTATTATATTTTCTAAAATGTCATAAATTTATAATTTTTGGAAAATTGATACTATATGAGTAAAAATTACAATTCATTAATGTTAAAACGTTATTAACATAGTAGAAATAAATATTGGTTAACTAAAGAATAATCAATGTGATAATGTATAAAACAATACAAAAGCATGTCTAAAATCTATTACTTGATGGGATTAAAACAATTTATTATATTAACTTCAAATCCATGTCTATTTTGTTGTATTTTGATGGAAAATGTATATTTTAATAAAATAATATTTTGAGAAATTTGTAAAGATCCCCTCAACTGAATTTTAAATGGCCACATAATCCCTCAAATTTATACATCTCATTGTTATGAACCATTCCATGTTACCCTCAATCATAGAATCCAACCTGATCTATTGCATACACGAAGGGTATCCCTAATCGACATGGGATTCCAAAAACCACCTGGAAATTGAGAAACAAATAGAAATAATTATTTCTCCAAACATAAAAAAACATGGAATATATATACATGAAGAGGGAATGAATAATTGAATCGTAAAAAATATATTTCATAACTATAAGAAGACATTATAAAAAATAACCACTAAAGTAGCTACAAACTCAAAGAGACAAGTCTAAATACAAAGGAATAAAATAAAAAACAATTATTCATGTGATAGTTTGGGAATCCCTCTACTATTTAACAACCATATACCCCAATGAGATGACACATAAACCCCCCACCTCCCTGTTCTTCCATCCATTTCCCACCATTGGAAGACACACGATGGTCTACACAACACGAATGGGGTGTTCATTGTGTGAGATAGTTGGCACAATATGATCCCACATAAGATTTCTATAAAATCTATTTGTATGAAAATTCTTGTATTCTCATTTCAAATAAATCATGGCATATGAAGTCATGAAGAAGTTTTGTATAAAACATGGAAAACATTTCCATTTTCCACATTTTAAAAAAATGAAGGTATATCAATTCCAAATCATATTTTTTATATCATATTTCGCAAGTATAAACATTCATATCAATGCCAAAACCATTAAAAGCCAAGTAGTACAAAAGAATAGTAGAAAAAAGGTATCAAATCACCAAATAATAAAACAGGTCTGGAAGAAGACTACTCATAGCCAAAAATATATGAATAGTGTGTAGTGGTACCTGAAGCCAATTATCTATACTCTAGAACTATAGAGATACCCCAACATGTGAATCCCCAACATAATATATTTATATAGATATAATAATATACACTATAAGACATGAGTTACTCCTATATTATGAACCAACACAATGGATGACGACCTCAAGATAATCCTTCCACATAATACCCAATGTAACCCATCTTCTCATTTTCACAATCATCTCAATGATTCGAAAAACATTTAATAACTATTTTTGAATTTTAGAATTTAATTCGGCACCCATAATAAAATATTTTTCGCAAATAAATCAATGATTTTAAAATATGACTTTTCATTCAATTTATCAAAATCCATGGAAAACTACATTTCATTCAAATACCCTTCCAAAAAATATATAAATAAATCCAATTTCATTCATATTTATTTATAAATAAATTTATAAAAATATTAAAATACTATTTATTAAACATAGAGAAGAGAGATAACCACCTACCTCCAATCTCAGGTCACACACGCCCGCAACATGATCCACCAACAAAGAAAACTCAATGAAAAAAGAAAATGACCCCTGAAGAAATTCCAAAAAGTATTTAATATTTCAAAATGAGAAAGTGGAATAAAAGAGAAGAAAAATCACCACATACATCGAGGAACGACACCCACCCGACCTCAAATAATAAAGGAATTGACTATGGAATGAGATCATGTAACAGATCATAAAGAATAAAAAAAGAAACACCATTTCAGATCAACAAATATGATAACACGTCCCAAGGGTTCCCAAAAGTTAAGAGAAAAAAAAACACATAAAGGCAACTCCATGAGAGTGATTTACCACAAATGTTATGAAGATCTAATACTGAATGGATTAATATGAATGGAATAATGCATACCTAAATCATTGGAGTGGAACCCTTAGTCGAGAGAAAAGGAGAACTAACCGCCAAATAGACACTCGAATCCTATATGACAACCTAAAAATATATTCTCATAGAATTAAATGATGTGTAATTTTTGTACACATCCTGAAATTCGTAATTTCCATATATAATAAAAAACTAATTGTCAAGGATTAAAATTCTCTATTTAATTAACTCATGACATGTAAAAAGTCATCAAATTGTGTAAATTTCACTACATCAATCCTTATCAAGGAATGCACCTAGAAAACATTAAACATTTTTTATCATAGTTAGCTAGTGATTAAATATAATTCAGCCTAATGAAAACCCATAAATAAACATCTAAAACTCCACTATAAAAAGGTAACATGGAGATACGAAAAAACATAACCAATCAGGTTAATGAGATGTTACAAAAACTACACTATAAAGAATTTACATCCTAGGGATGTCATGTGGCAGATGTAACCCCTAAAAAATGATGAGGCCATCATTCCCTCATAAATGACTCACATTCCCCTATCCCATGAAAATTTTATCTGTGTTTCCATAAAACTCAAACTAATTAAATCAACTCACCATAGATGGAATTCAATTGATAGTCAATGATGTCAACTGGTTTCTCCATAATAGAACTATCTTTCTTTACCACAATTTATTCTCATCTCAGTATGTGAGTGGGATTAAAATGATACTTCCTAAGCTGAGATATTATGAAAACATCATGAATTCATTTATACTGATCTTGAAATTCTAACTAATAAATATCATTCCAAATCTTCCATGTGATAAAAAATAGTCAAAATTATCATTGATCCAAATAACCTTGATTTGTAAGATGATGGTGACCCAAATAAGTTGATACCTTCCAAAATATAGTGTCACCAACTAATAAATCCAACGGACTACAGAGATAATCAAAATAAGACGTATACAATCTATGTTCCTTCATCATTCTCTAATGAATCAATAAAATCTTTTTTGTCATCTCTTGAACCATGATTGTTCTAATAATTTAAATTTCCCCAATATCTTACAAACATAAAAAATTTACAATGTCTAACATAGAAGGCCTCAAGATGATCCATTATGATCATGTAATGTTAATATCTTTTTATAAGAAAACATTTTCAACAATATGTTATCATCCGAAGACACAACAAAATAGTGAACATAACTATGAATTATATCATCAAGAATCTATATGGTTATTTATATATATCAAAGAGAATGCAGATTTCATTCCATACTCAAATGAACTCGAGATCTTAATGTCTCGGGAATTATTTTCCAAAACTGATAAGTGAACCAGAGGTCTCTATTAGAAACAATAGAAGAAGGAGATATATGAAACTAAAAAATACTTGTCCTATAGACATTTACCAACTCATCAACATTGGGATTATGATGAATGTTTATATAGTGAGCAGATTTCATCAGTATATTGATCAAAACCCATATTACATCTTTCTTTTTCTAAATAGATGGAACCCCAAACAAAAAACCCTTATAGATCTCATCCCACATCCATTTAGGTAGTAGATGTGGTTGAAGTAATCATGAATGTTTCTAATGCTCAGCTTTCACGGGTTGGTATGTATAATAATGAGAAACAATATCGGAAATGTCTCGTCTCATTCCAACTAGAATAATTACTTCCCGAGTCATATAACATATTAGCGGTTCCTAGGTTTACTACCATTTGGGAAGTATGGAAATCCAACATAAAGCGTTCTATACTGACAGTTTACCACATAATGATTATAGAATCAAAGAACATCCTCTTTAGAGAATGACCACTTACAATAGTCTCCCAACCATTAAAATATAATTTAACTCCACAAAACTCATCATCAAGATATTTTTTCTAATGAATCAATAAATGAATATTGAAGGTCAACTGGACCCTGATCAAAGAGATATATTTAACTTATTCATGGAATATCAAGTTAAACTAAAAAAAGAGACATCATGTTCCATTCATTCGATGATTTTTTCACCGATTGGTTTGGAAGGATCATACTCAAATCATTCGCAATGACTATTCCCGTCCCTAAATAGTATGAGATATTTAATTCAAACATCCAAAGGAATTATTCTCATGTGTCTAGAGCTGAATTGATCCAAAAGCTAGGAATGAATCATCCTGCATAACCAAGGAACACAAACCAGAACCAAAATCATAAAAAACACCATCTATCCCATACTGGGATAAGGTAAGATCAGAAAAGGATTCTAGGTAATAAGACAATTTAGTTCATCAAAATAATATAGACAGTTTCATCCCATGTTCATTTCAGTGCTTTCGTAGTAAGAGCAGTCAATGGTCATTCTAGTCTAGAGAAATACTTTACAACCGATCAGTAGTATCCAGCAAGGCCAATGATGCTTCATATCATGAAGACATTTTTTAGTTTCATTCCATGAAAAGTTATCCTTCACATTTTTATGATCAACATATAAGAAATGATCAGAAATAATGTTCACAATGAACATCAATACATGTATTGAGAAACTAAATTTTGAAATATTTATATACAAATGGTGAATTAATATAATTTCTAGAACCAATAATATATAGTGCTCATTTTTACAATTGTATTTTTAATATAACAGAATACTATCCATGAACATTATCAAAAAAGACTCAATATATTGATGGAATATCTAATTAAAAAATCAATAAATACCATAGAAGAGTTAGTGAAACCAAAATGCATTAACTGATATTCATAATGGCCATACCTAAATTTGATTCCTATCTTCGGAATATTAGACACATGAACTATAATATGGTGATAACCTAATTGATGATAAATCTATGAAAACTACTTTCCTCCTTTATCGAATCACACAAATGATATAAATGAAGAAATGGATACATGTTATTAACTGTTAACAACTTCAACATTCGATAGACCACACACTATTGTTGTGAACCATCTACCTTCTAGTAAAAGAGAACGAGGGATACTCAAGGTGAAACATTAGGGTGGAAAAATAGTTTTTCTAATTGGTCATTGTAATGAATCATAATCTCCTTCAACTCCACTGGTTCAATCCAAGAATAAGCTATCAACATTGATTACATCCCTAGAACCATGTAAAACATGTACTCTACCTCTATCTCTCTAGATGTAAACTATATAAGTAATCAAGGAAAATATAAGAAACTATAAAATATGAATTGTAAAATCAACAATTAGGAAAATTTCATATAGCTCAATCACAACATCAAAAAAAAATGTTTTGATCTTCTGACTTGAATGTCCTACATGACCAGAACTCAGGTCCCACTCTCCCTGAAACAGAAGAGTACATCCATCGAACCAAAGAATCATAACATTCTAATGATAAAAAATTGCTCTCAAGTCGATGAGATAAAATCAAATCCATAGCAATGATGAAATTATATAGATCCAAATCAAGAATGGGAATGTCCTAGACTAACTTTGTATTATCTAATATTAATCAATGATAATTTAACCAAAATCCCTGATCTTTCTTTTTACGAAGTCATATCGCTAACTCCAAAATAGAGGCCATAATTTCTCTTGTATGATTAATAATATTGTTAGAATGTTCTGATATAAATGAGTGGGGGGCACTAGTATGAAATAAATAAATATATATATATATATATACAATTTTAAATAATGATAGTACCTTTCACTATCATTGGACATGCATCAATTTACACTGGACACTCATCTATTTCATGAATGTGCTTCAATACTGATGCCTATGGATTTATCCCTGTAGTCACTATATCATCCTACATCCAAATATCTTCATTTGGAGTCAACATGCCCTAACCATAATTATTCATAAAAATTACAATATAAAAGCATTATAAAAACCCAACACATCTACAACTATTGCATGTCCCCACAATCATAAGGAAAAAAAATATTCTGGGTCAATCATTTCAACCCTAATAGAAAGACATATGTACAATACTATAGGAAGAATACATTGTAGTAGATGATCACTACTGAGAACCACCTCCACCACTCATGAAATATTCATACCACTTCATTTTACTCCGATTTTGTCCACTAAATATTCCACTGGATGAAAGAGAATAAGTGGAAAAGCTAACCATATCATCCATATTCATCTTCTACATCATATCTTTGTCCTTCATATCCTCATATGTAGAAATATTTAACATAAATACCTATTATTTGATATCTAGCCACAAATCCTTTAGATACTAATGAGCCTTCCATAATTTATTCTTTACCATATATGGAGAAAAATAGACTTTCTCAACAACTAGTTGATGTATGACTACACCGAAGTATCTCTTTTCTACAAAGAGATTAACTACAAAAAATCTTTTCATCATAAAAAAAATTGGACAAAACTAATATATGAAATTTTTTTTAAAACCATTAAAATACTAGACCCTAGGTCCATATACCTGGACTATGGAATGCTGTCATTGCCTAATTGATCCCTCAAGCCTTAATGCTGCAAACTTCATATTTATACTTTCATGTCACCAAAAAGATGAAAATTTATAGATTTGGTCCAACCATTAATCCACCTATTAAGGTACAATAATTCCTATAACGGATGATAGATTTTCATACAAGAAGTCACATGATTATACTCTCTATCCTCTGGATATTGGATGTAATTCAACAACTGTCTTCTATACATGTGGTACAGTCTCATCAATAACAAAACAACTCATACAGTAGTATCAATGATATTGTATTCTATTGGAATATTCCGTTAGGGATAATCAGTTGTACCCACTCAGGAAACTTGTTTTTAACATCTCATAAGAATAGTAAAACACACAAAAATAGATATAGTGGTCAGAAAAAAGATAAATATAAGATTGAACAAAAATACCTCAATCAGAAAATGAGTTTTAAAACAACACCCAACAGAAGAAACACGTATCCCAATGTTCTATATAATATTGAGTCTCATCACGAGAATAAATTTCCAAGAACATATTGTTGCATACCGTTCATGTCCCAACAATCATCAATTTAACATACTAGATTTCCCAATATAAGTAATCTATAGGGAAAATATACTTTTTTGCCAATTTGTAACGACCCATCTTAGGTTACCCTCGATCCTAGAACCACTCCTGATTCATTACATACCGAAACAGAGTTCCATTTCACAATGGGACGTTGACAATTAATAATGTATCAAACAAAACACTAAGGGAATCATTTCTATTAACCTGAAAAAACACATGCTATATATATACATGGATAATGATGGAACAAAGAGAAGCTAAAATATATATTCCATAACTTTTAGAAGACAACAAAAAAACATCCACAAAATTAGCTACACACCCAAAGTGACAAGTCCATTAAGAAATGAAACGATGAAAAAGAATCAGGTTCTTATTATAGTGTGGTAAGCCTCCCAAAATATCATCATAAGCTACCTAACTCAGATGGATGAAAACCCTACCACCTCACAGAAACTCCTTGTAACTACCTATATTTGAAGTCATACATAGGTCTATGAACTGCTAAAGGAATTCAGATGGGTCTCAGCTAATGGTCATAGTAGGATCACCTCCCAAGAGTTCCATAACAAGTCCCTGAATAAAAATTCTATTATTATCATTAAAAATAAAACATGGAATGATCAGTTGTAATTCATTCTGTAGAAATCATTCTAAAAATTTTCATATTAAAAAATTCTAAAATAGAATAAGGTAGATAAATTTCGATGAAAATTATATATAACATTGTTCAAAAGACTATAATACCAATGAAAAAATAATACAATTAATAGTAGTACAAAAAAATGGTAGAAGCACTGGTATCTAAACAACATGGAATACAACAGGTCTGGAAGTAGACTTCACGTACAAAAATATATATGAACAATGCACTATGGTACCTGAAGCCCATTATCTAAACCCCATGACCAAGAGACACCCCAATGAATGAAACCTTCACATCATATATATATATATTACAAAATACATAATCTAAACTCTATGATAAGTGGTGTTCCCAGAATGTGAACCTACAATACAGAAGATGTCCTCAAGATAATCCTTTATCCTAGTACCCAAGGTAACGCATGTGATCATCTTAAAAATAATCTCCATGTTTTTTAAACTATTTCATAACCATTTTTGAAATCCACAAAATTATTGGGTAACCATACAAACTTATTTTTCTCAAACCACTCAATGATTTAAAAATACCAGTTTTCGTTCTATTTATCAGAAACAATGGAAAATCCCCATTTCATTAAAATCCTGTTCAAAAAAAAACAAAAAACATATCAATTTCATAAAAAATTATCTATAATAAAATTTATAAGAACCAAACAACAAGGACTAACCAAAATATCTTAGATAAGAAATTACAAACCTCAAAACCCAGGCTGAACACGCCCCCAATGGGATACAACAACAATGAAAACACAACTACATCAACAAATACATTAGAACACATTTAAAAATCACAAAAATATTCAAATGGATAAAGCGGGTTATAAAATAAGTGGAAACCCCACATGCCTCATGAAAGAACTGTCACTGCAACACAAACAATAATGTAATCGTATATAGAATTAGTTAATACAATGGATCTAGTAGAATATAATAAGAAATACCATTTTTACCATCAAATCTTATAACACAACCCCCGGGAGACACCAAGGTGAATGGAAATGAAGAATTATAATGGTAAATCACTAAGAGAGACACATCATATCCTCAATAAAGATTAAATGCTAATGAAATTGATCTGGATGGAACAAAACCTCCCAAAGTCACCATAGAGGAACCGTTATTCTGGGGAAAAAGATAATCGGTAGAGGAATGCACAATCAAATCCAGTAAGTCAACCTAAAAATCATTTCTCAAGTAAATAAAATATGTGTAATTCATTCACTTTTCCTGATATCCACAATGTCCAAATACACTAAACAACTAGTCAATATATATTAAAATTCAATCTTCAGTTAACACACTATATTTATAAACTCGACACGTCATGTAACTTTTAAATGTGTGAGTCATTCTCACAGCATGAAATCAAAAACCATTACATTTCATGATACCTAGTTATTGGTAATGTACATATCCTTAGGTTTTTTTTTGAAAATATAGAAATGAATATCTAGAACTGTACAGAAAAATGGGAACTCGGAGAGAATAAATAACTAACCTTATCAATGTTATATGATTTTACACTCAATAAACCATCTATATTAACTAGACGATTAAACATTATTTTACCAACATCCATAGACAAATTATATAGGTTATTTTATTCTTATAAGACAAATCATTATGCCCTTTAGAGGATATCCAAAGGAGACATTTTTAAATAAGAGATAATCACTCTAACCAATCACTTTTTTACTCTTTCATACAACCTAAAAATATATGATTCTTTTCATAAAATAATATCATCAGTATCATTAGTTTGTAAGAATTTTATTATTATTATGAAAATTGAATTATTCAACCTCTCTCCAAACAAACTATAATTCAATGTAACTCTATTTTGTATGTACAACTTATCATCTCCATGTGCGGATATAATTCTTTTTTGTCACCATGTTTTATTGATTTTTATTTTTATAGGGTTAATGAAAAAATATGATACATGTGATATAATAATAAATCTGTAATTATTATACTTAATTTATCTTTCATTATTTCCATCGATTGAAAAATAAAATTAATGTTCATGCGTACATACATTACACCAATTCGATGTACAGTGTCATTTAGATTTATATTTATATTTTTTTTTAATTAATATAAATTAAAAAATTATTGTTTAATATAACATTTATAACATTCATTGAAATGTGGAAATGATAAGATCTTGTTCTAAGTATAAGTAACATGATTGTCAAACTAAAATAGTATAACAAAAAAGCAGTTATTGCATAGAATAGTGTTTTTAGTAACAAATTATAAATAAATAGTTGATTAGATTTTATAAATAAATCAAAAAAGGTATCATATATATCTATATATATAATTTAAAAAAAATCCATTTTTATAATATTTTAGTTTTCAACATAACAAAACAAGGTCGATATTTGAGATAATGGAATTCGTAACTCAATTTTCATTCATTTGGATAAATAATAATTTCATAGATTTTGTAATTCTATAATTATGTGGGAAATGAATTTTTATTATACAATTTTGTATTTATAAATTTTTATGTGGATTTATGGTGAAGACCATTATTCATGTAATGACCCGGACTAGAACAATCACCCGAACAACGCTATATGGGTCAGGTGCTACTACCTTAGGCGCACCTCCCCTAATATTGAAGGCTTCCGACTTGCGGCGAGGGTCTGATAGGTATAGTGGGGAGGATATACCCTCTTGGAGGATAAATAAAATGGTAATGGAAAAAGTATAATATTAGAGATGTTAAGGAGTAGAAGATTCAGCATACTCGAACAAGACCCGCAGAGAGGAAGCACATTCAATATCAATAAACTGTGGAAGAAAATAAATATAAACAATAGAATCATATTAAATACAACGGTATCCTGAACACATTTAACTACTACTGAAAAATAAAACATTCATCCAAAGAAGATCATACATAACTGAATATAAAACGGGTGCCAATGGCTAACCAACAGTAGCTACCACATGTAAGAATGCTGATACAGAATGAAAACAAAACTGGGTAACTCCAGTTAGGTAAGACCCCATGGTTCATACCATCTCTGTGCAACAACTAACATAGCCCATCTCTTGAAGCTGGACTCTTTCCTGAATGTCAATCCATTAGGTTTACACAAATCTCAAAGGGCCTGCGTAGGGTGAGATAGAAATCTTAGTAGGATACAACCCAATGGTGAATACATAATATAAGTGTTTAAACAGGCATGAATTTATAAGGAAAACCGTAAACAATATGATGCACATATAAAAACAAACTCCACTAGTTCTCAGCGGTCACCATGGAGTGTCACATGCTTCGGCCAACACCAAAATCTTTGTCGTATAACCTAGCACCATGTGCCTTCTAACACCACATGTCTCAAGTACCAACATCCTGAAGGCACGTCCAGAAATAGTAACATGACACCTTGTGCCTTCTAACAACTCATGCCTCAAGTACCGATGTCCCGAAGGCACAACCAATATGTAGCCCCGTGTAAAAGTGATGTCTGCCCTCAAATAACGTATTCGGAGGGACAATGATATATGCACTCAAATAAGGATGAGCCTCACCCACCAACCCGATAACCTCAATGTTATCCCCTGAAGCATCCTCACATCCCACATGGATTTCTACAACATTCATAACCAACCAATGCACCTAAACCACAACTAATGGGGGCCTCTACCCACATGAATGGTCAAAAAAACCTCATCACGAAGTATCTATGTGTCTATAGTACTCAAAGTTCCAGGTGATCGGTAATCACCAAAATAGTTACTAATCCACCAACACATCTGACACCTCCTGTCCATACGACCATGCCGCTCAAGTCTGATGGCCTCACCATCCATATAACCAAGCCCATTCCCAACATGACACTCGTACTACATCAAGATGACCTCCATGACGCACAATCCTGTGGTCAAAACCACCCAATGTAATTCCTTCCAAGCCTAACACCACCCCAAAGTTCCAACATATGAAATTCAACACTAGAATATATATGAAATTTAAACAGAACACATAACCAGGGAAAACAACCTAAACAATTGAATTACACTATGCACATTGATGTCCCATACCATCTCTGAGGTCTTGAATGCCTCAATGAATTTATATTAGGATTAATAAATTAAACTCTATAGTTTATAATAGTATAAACCAAATATAACGATTTAGGCATCCCCCGGCCAAAATTCCCAGATGAGCTTCAACCTCCCACCCAGCCCACATAAAAAAATATGTAACAGGGCATACCCAAAGGCATCTCATAGGTCCAACAATAAATTCAGTATGAAACAACAGATAAAACGGGTCCCGATCAAAATACCTGAAAATGAGCCGAAGGCCGCATTACCAAAACGACTATGAAAACATTGAAAGAGGTATGCACCACCTACTTGAGACTCATACGATGCTACTACTTTGGTAACAACCTCTAATTCAGTCTAAAACATGGTAGATATAAAAATGATACCAAACTGCTCAATCCTCTATAACTCGTTCTCGAACAAAAATCAAACAAAACAACACAAGAGGAATAGATACCTTACCGAGGGGGTTCCAATGCATCCAACCATGATCAAATCAGACTTCAGACGAAGATCCTGGAGGGATTTGAAGTCCTGACCATCCTGGTTTGTAAAACCCAGTGGAATAAATCAAGTTCTACCTCAAAACAAAGCAACTGCACATTTTAACTCAAAAAACATTACACGACATGTACTTCATTACTACATGTCGTGTATATAATTTAAATATTTATTTGGCAGCTGGAATTCCGCCGACATACTTTCTAAACCTTCCAACAAGAGTACACAGTGTGTACTTGGTTTCCCTTCTCTTCCTCGCCCACTTTCCCACACACCATGTATATCTCGCATACAGGACTAGACTACATGGCGTGTACAAAGTGAACACTTCGTGTTCTTGGTTTAAACAAATCTACCTGGCCAATAGGCCTACACTCCATGTGTGGCCTCTACATGTTCAAGTGTACATAGCGGGTCAAAAAGTACACACCATGTAATAAGAAATTTCTACACAGTCATCACACGTCATGTACTCAGTGAGCACATGGACGGTCACTCACTTAACATATACACGGCGTGTAGTTGATGTACATGACGTGTTTTCTCGAAATTTCCAGAAACATCCCATTTTATCCAGTTTCATCTAAAACATGTAAAAAATTCGAATAGGGTCAGGATTTTTACCAGTTCTAAAAACCTGGGTTCTTACAATCTCCCTACCTTAACATAGATCATCCCGTAGCTATCAAACGAAACCCAGAGATGGTGCCAAAAATACCACCCCTAACAAAGTAACCCGGACTTCCCGAATCTCTAGGGTCCCGGCTAAATTCCTAAGTGGCTCCCCACCATAGGAATCACCTAACCCAGTCTCAACCCAAGAAAACTCAAGAAAACGCGGTTTACTAACCTGTTTTCCAGATGCATAGTTCTTCCGTGACGCATCATCACCCTGGTACCTCTTTGTTGCTCATATGTCATACCTGACACCCAACGTATCCTGTATTGCATCGGTGTCCGCCTCTATGAGGTCATGTTGCCCAGCACCTCAAGTAACTCACATCATTGGTAACCTGATGCCCACGAAATCTCAAATAACCCGCATCCTCAATGCCTCGATGCCCACGGCCCCTCATGTAACCTGCATCCTCGATGCCCTGAATGCTATACATCCCATACATACAAAAATACATACATTCATATATACATACATACATACATATATATATATATCTATATATATCACACACCTGATATGTTGCGAATCCCACTAACTAGCATCTAGTCAGTCCACATAGATCCTGTGAACCATGTTCACTCCAAACAGACATGCCTCTATAGGTCATGTCAAAATGAAAACATAGAGATCAGAGCCACACCGCAGTGTACCTCTAACCATCGTCATCTCACAAGCCTGCTCTACCTCTGGAAGCTCCACGACGTCCACCTGGCATGAAGCATGACTGCCTGATGCCTGACCTCCCTATTGTGCTGCTCCAATCACTAGCCACTGACCCCTCAACTAGATCCTGTTGTCTCTGTCACATCCTCTGCATGCAGTTGATCCTTGGCTACCCTCTCCTGGTACTAAACCTGAACCAACTCCAGATTCCATTGTCTGTCATGGTCCATGACTGCTGGCTGTCTGAGAATGCTTCCTGCAAAACCTCACCAGATGCCCGACCTGTTCACATGCATGAGACTCATTTAGAGGCCTATTTCACTGATTCCAAAAATTTCCAGACTGTCTTCAATGAAATAGAATCACTTGTGAACTACCACGAAGTTTTATAACTGAGTCCTTGGCCTGACTACCCTGTTGGAACTCATCCCGTCCTCACTTCTTGCAATCCGAACCATCACCTGAAGCCATCGCATGTCCAACCTGGGGCCTATCCCTCTGGTTTCCCTCCGTTCTAAGCGCCTAGTTCACCACCTCAGAGAAGGAACCCAACCAGAAGATGTTCACCTGGACCCGAATGGTGTTTTGAAATCCGTCCTCGAAGCTCCTCACCCAAGCCGCTTCATCGCTTAACATACATGGTGAAAATCGAGACAGCTCTGTGAAGTTTCCTGAATAGTCCAGGACATACATGCCTCCCTTTTGAAGACTCATTAACTCCTAAGCTCTCTCTGCCCTCAGTGTCTCTAGATAGAGGCTCTCAAAGAACTTTTCCTCGAATTCCATACATGCCAGTCCCTCGTGATTACGATCCTGAACCAACATATCCCACCAATGCTTCGTCGTCCCTTTTAGTATGTACGTAGCACGTTTGACCCTCCACCCTGGAGGCATCCCAAGCTGCTCTGAGGTCATCTACATACTCTCTATCTAGTTCTTAGCCGCCTGTGGACCACACTCACCCTGAAAAAGAGGCTGGTGCTGCGACTGGAACTCCTGCATCAGATATGACATTGATGGATCTGTACCATGTGCGCCTATGTCGATCCCATACAAGACATGTACCATGCTAGCTCGAAGATGCTCATCGAGCCATGGTCCGAAAACTATCCGACCCTGCTACTGCCCTACCAGCACTGGATCCTGAACCTGCTCTGGCCCCTCAGCCTGTACCTGTGGCTCATGCTCTGCCTGCACCGAATCCAGAACCTGATCCTACACCTACGGCACTCTATACCCTTTAAGAGGATAATAAAAATGGTATTGGTCATAGTGTAACAGTAGAGATGCAGAGGAATAAAATACTCAGAAGACTCGAACTAGACCGCAGAGCCGAGCACATTCAATATCAATAAACAGCAGATGAAAATAAATATAAACAACAGGAGCCGAAATAAATTCAACGGTATGCTGAACACACATAACTACTACTGAAAAATAAAACATCCATCCAAAGCAGGTCATACATAACTGAATATAAAAAGGGTGCCAATGGCTGACCAAAAATAGCTATAACAAGTAATCATGCTGATACATAATGAAAAAAAAACAGGTAAACTTCATCTAGGTAAAACCCCATGTTCCGTACCATCTCCATGCAACAACTAACATAGTCGAGCTTCTGAAGTTGGACTCATTCCTGCATGAAAATCCTTAAAGTCCGCACGCGTCCCGAAGGGCCCATACACGGTGTGAGACAAATCATAGTAGGATACCACCTAATGGTGCATACCTTATATAAGTGTTTAAGTAGGAAGGAATTTGTAATGAAAAGAGTAAACAATAAAATGAACAATAAAAAAAACTCCACTGGTGCTCAGCGACCACCACTGAGTGTCACCTGCTTCGGCAAACGCCAGAATCTCTGTCGTATAACCTAGAACCGTGTTCCCCCTGACACCACGTGTCTCAAGTGCTGACATCCCAAAGGCACAACCAAGAATAGTAACCTGACACCTTGTGCCATCTGACACCTTGTTCCTCAAGTATCGATGTCTTGAAGGCACGACAAAGAAGTAGCCCAGAGGAATAGTGATGTCTTCCCACAAAATACGTATATGGAGGGATAGTGATATCTGCCCTCAAATAATGGTGAGCCTCAACACCCCACCTGATCGCCTCAATGCTATCCCCTGAAGGCACCTCACCTCCCACGTGGCTTTCTACAGTAAGCAACCCAACCAATGTACCTAAATCGCCACTAACGGGGGCCTCAACCCACATGAGTGTTCAAAACCACCTCATCACGGAATAACTCTGTGTGCACAGAACTCAAAGTTCTGGGTGAGCGGTAATCACAAAAATAGTACCTACACCACCAACACATCTGACACCTCATGTACGAGCGACCCTACTGCTCATGTCTGATGGCCTCGCCATCCATGTAACCCGGGCCATGCCCAACCTGATAGTTCTACTGCCTATAGGTGACCTCCATGACACCCAATCTGTTGGTCAAAACCATATAATGAAACTCATGCCAAGAAAAATACCACCCCAAATGTCCAACATTTGTAATTTATAACTTCGATATATATCATATCTAAATAGAACACATAATCATAAAAAACAACATAAACAGTTGGATTGCACTATGTGTGGTGTTGTCTTGTACCTGAACTGAGGTCTAGAATGCCTCTAATAATTTATATTAGGCTTAATAAACTAAATTCAATAGTTTATAATATTATAAATCAAATATAACTATTTTGGAATCCCCTGTCCAAAATGCCACGTTGGGCTACAACATCTCACCCAGCCCCGATCAAGCAAAATAGGTAACAGGGCATACTCAATGGCATCCCATATGTCCAATAATCAATTCGATATGAAACAGAAGATAAAACGTTTCCTGCTCAAAATACCCAAAAACGTTTTGAAGGTCGCATCACCCAAATGACTACGAAAACACAGAAATAGGTATGCAGCACCTACCTGAGACTCGTATGATGCTACTACTCCAGTAACAACCTCTAATTTAGGATAAAACATGGTAGATCTTCAAAAGATACCAAACCGCTCAAACCTATAGAACTCGTTCTCAAACAGAAATAAAAAACGGCTCTTAAAGAATCAGGGCCTTACCAAGGGGGTTCCACTACATCCAACCCTAATCGAATCTAACTTCATACGAAGAACCAAGAAGGATTTGAAGTCCCGGGCAGCTTGGATCATGAATCCCAGTGGAAGAAAATGAGTTCCACCTAAAAACGAGGCTACTACCTATTTTGATGGAAAAAAATAAAGTACACAAAGTGTACATCATGACTACATGCAATGTATATAATTTAACTTTTCAGTTAGTGGCTGGAATTGTGCTAAATTACTTTCCAAACATGCTGAAAATAGTATACAGTGTGTATCTATGGGTACACGATGTGTACTTGTTTTCCCTTCTCTTATTTGCTGACATTCCCACACGCTGTGTATATCTCTCAAACATGGCTACACTACACTATGTGTCCAAAGTGATCGCAGAGTGTTCTTGGTTTAAACAAATCTACCCTGACAATAGGCCTACATGCCATGTGTGGCCTCCACACAGTCAAGGGTAAACGAAATGTCAAAAACTACACGTCGTGTAGTAAGAAATTTCTACACGATCATCACATGACATGTACTCGGTGAGCACAAGACCGGTCACTGGCTTAACATATACACGACGTGTACTTGAAGTACATGGCATGTAGTCTTGAAATTTCTAGAAACTTCACATTTAATCCAGTTTCCTCGGAAACAAGTAAAAAATTCAAACAGAGTCGGGATTTTAACCCGTTCTATAAACCCAGGTTCTTACAAATCAATTAATTTGATTAATTTTCACATTAATGATATGATATTTTTATGGTTTCATTTGAAAATATGATGATTACTAATAATTGTTTATATATATCTATTTGGGAATATTTATCTTCAATGTACCATTTTTAATGCTTTTTGAAAATGGTTTTTATTACTCTTATATGAGTAATAAATATTCGTTGTTTCTATGTTTTATTTTTTTACAGAATGGTGTTAAAAGAATATTATTTGTTGACAAAAAATGTATATTGTGACATTTCTGACGAAATACGGAAGGAATGTATTTATAAGTTATGTGACATGAGTGGATTTTTCTGCCATCATGATACTATATTTTCAATAATCTTATAGTAAATGTTTAATATTATTTTTTGTATTAAAATTATTTATCAGATAAATGTGTGGCTCCATAAAAATAAATTATTTTAGAAAATGGAAATGTTATTTTTCAAGATGTATTTCATGTTATTTTTCACATTTATTACCATATAAGATAAATTTAATTTATTTAAATTATAATTTAATGTAGTTATGATTCAAGGATACTATAATTATTATTTATTTAATAGGTTTATTTTTACGATGGAATGAAATTTAGAAATACATTTCATTTGAATGGGTAATGTTATGTTGAAATCTTTATGAAACACATATCATTACATGGGAAATGATATGATGAATTCTTTTGGTGGAACATATGAATATGGATTTAGTTAGATGATAGGCTGGACATATATCTCCCCTCAATACACTGGCTAATGATTTATATCTCATGATATTTATATGAATGGAATGATGAGTTAACACGGTTCATTAATATAGGGATAGAATTGTGATTGAACTCAATTAATGAAAGGATTATGTCCGATATGACGTTTGTAGAAATGATCCTTGAATATTATGGAAAAAATAATCAAATATTCTATGTTTTCCACTATTCTCTGTCTTATGTTATAATTTATTGGATCATGTTAATTGATTATTTAATGGATCATGTCCTATTAAAATCTATGTGTTATTACTTGAGATCATATTTTGTTCATTAATATACATGGTACAATTTTGAGATGTTATTTTTAAGGCCACATACCATAATGATCATCTTAGGGTTTTATATGATCACTGTGTTAATACAATTTTTAACAAAGGACATCCCCTAGGATATGTGACAACCCATCTTGTCTTGAAATGCAACAAGGATTGAACTCAAAAATGAATGGTTGAAAAGTTAGATCACTTAAAACTAACTAAAATAATTTCCTAGTTAGTATTACCATTTATCTGAAGTTAATTTTTTAAATTTAAAAATCAGATAAATTTTTTTAATACATGTTGTAATGTATAGATAATAATGGTATTAGATATTGACTTATTGGTTATGTGATTAATGATATTTTGTTATATGACTTATTTTTTTGGAAAAATACATATTATATCATGGGAAATAATTTTCATAATAAATGTTGAATTATATTTTATAGGAATATATGTTTTTATTGTGAACTTTTGGTGATTTATGTTATTAATGGAAATGGTTATAATATCTAGGTGATTCTTTCGTAAATTAATCTTTAGTATGTGACATTAAATTCTATTGATGTTATTTGAATAAATATGTTAAAAATGATCTATGTAGTTGATGGTATACAATACATCTTAATTATTGTCTCAAATTGTTTTTCATGTATAATTTTGATTTATATTTATGGTAGTTATTTATTGAATGATCTCTGTTGAAATTTTGGTATTAGTGATATAAGGGTTAATTCTTTTTGATAATTATCTAATATTGAAAGAAGTTTTTTTTATTTTTTTTAATGTGTGGGTGAATATATAGTGTTTTTGCTTTTTTGATCCATAAAAGATGATTTTGATTCTTCATAAATTAAAAATTCACCCTGAATACATATCATTGGGAAACAATTTGTGATTCATATTCAAATGTATTAAAGGATTAAAATTTACTTTTAAATTATGTATATTTCCTTATTTTATTTCCGTAAGATGTAAAATAATTCCTATACTCAAGGAAAAGGATTTTGAAAAAAAATTGATATGTTTAAATTTAATTGTAAGAAATAAATTATCTTTTAACCGATCCCAAATATACAGTTTTCAGATGGTTACCTTTATAATTACCATGTTTTCTATCACTCTTCATTAGAACATGATAGTTATATTTTTCTTGAACGTACATGATTCCAATTGATTCTAATGATAAATTTTTTGAAATCTAAATTTGGTGCCAACCATCACATTTCTATATCCCTCTTATTAAGAGGATGTTTTATTAAAACTATTTAAAATGTGGGTTCCCCACAATGGAATTTTCCAGTGAAAACCCTTTAATTTCAAAGAAAAATTTCAAATTTCTAGGGAATAATTTAATAACATAGGGGGAATTTAACATCTTGATATTTTAATGTAAAACCCTTTATTGGACATGTAAATGATATACAACATCAAACATAAAATAATAGAAAAATATTATTATCAAAAGGTGATAATTATTCCCTAGATCTTAAATTCATGGGAATGAATAACATTAGCAGTATTATGAATTATATATATTGTTCATACTAATTTATAATGTATTAACTAATTATTTTTAAATTATTACTTTATTAACAGTAAATTAAATTAGCCCTAAAAACATAGTTTCCTTAAAATTGATTTTTATTCCTTTTAATGTACAAATAATGCCATTAGATATTTATTTTCCCGGAAATTTATAAGAGAATATGATATTATTTTTTCAAATAATCATTTAAAACTTTTTTATTGTAAAATTATGATAATATTATTTCATGATAGACTTTAAAATTCATTGTTTAAAATTACAATTATTATTAAAAATAATATTTTTCAAAGTATTTAAAATATAAAATTGTGTTCAAGATTTTTTTTAAATTACAATTAGTAAATTTTGATTTTAATTAATCCAAATCTTGATTTTTAAAATTATTATATTATTGAATTTAATATAAAAAAAATTAAATTTAAGATTGGCACTTTTCGGAAAAACTTTTTGTTGTTGCTTTTTATCAAGTAAATATTAAATATATATCAAATACATATGTGTTTTTTGAATTATAAAAAATTCTATACCACATATTGGCACATGTGGTTCATATTTAGTAAATAGGTCCCTTTTATTGGTCATTATTAATAGTATCCTGGGAACATTCGGTAAGCAAAGTTAAAGGTCAATTGAGAAATTAAGGGTAAATAAAAAATGAAAATCACCATAAAAATACCCTAACAGTTTTCCTTATTTTATTAAATCAGTTTATTCAAACATAATAAATTTCAAGTCTAAATTATTACCAGTTGGAGCCATTTGGTTGATTATATGACCGTTAGAATATTTTATTTGAAAATATTCAATGATGTCGTAAACTTATTTCTAATAACTATAACCTTTTTAATGTGGTGTTATCTCACATATATAATAGAATATTAAAAGATGTAATAAATTTAAAATAATCTTATAATTCATGATTATTTAATTTTAATGTTTAGTCAAAATAGTACTACCATAAATGTTCACATAATACTATTAAATTAATTATTTTATAAATGGAAATATCAAATAAATGTTTCTAAAAATATCAAAATAAATATAATTAGAGTTAATTATTATGATGAATTTTTTGATGATCTTGAAATTGTAGGGTTATATTATAATATTTGGTTTGATGTTATATTTTTTAATATTTTTAACAGACAATGTAATGATTAGTGTTAAATTTGTTTTTAATGATTCTATAAAATAAATATTTCTTCAATAAATTATATAAAATTAATAATAATATTATATTCATGCAACTAATTTTGATAAGAATAAAAATTTCTTCCATAATTCATTTATGGGTATTTTTACATTTAATATCATCTACATGAACCCTCAATGGGAAAAATCAGTATTCTCAAAGCAATAGTTAAAGGGATTAAGTAATGATTACAAAAAAACATAAGGGCTTAACGATGACCTAAACATGTTTAGAAAAAATTATTAAATGAACTGTATTTTAAACATTTCACCTTATGACGTAATTTTAGTTTTTTAACGAAAACTTTGCCATGAAAATGTCTTCTAAATTAAAAAAATAATAGATAGTTAGAAAATGCCACTGTCTTTATATTTAATATCTTTTATGTGCCTACAATGGGATAAAATGAAGATATGAACGAAAATATTACTATACTAATCACAATGTAATATGATTAATTATAATAATTTACTTTTAATGTTTATAGATTATATAATAATCTTAAACACTTGTGAAATGATAATAAAATATTTATTTAATTAATAGTCATATAAAATAAATTATTTTAAAAATAATAATTTTGGAATAATTTTAATGATATAATGAATCAAATGAATTTCAAAGAACCATATGACAATATTTAAGGGTTATGAAATCATTTTATTATAATTTCCCATTTTCCACGATGTATATAAAGTCAATGTAAATGAATAAAATCAAAATTGACCTTAATGATATTTTATCAATAGAATATTTTATTAAATTAATTAATAATAATAAAAATATTAAAAAACTTAAAATTTATTATGATATGTTATATAATTTTATAAATTTACCATTTATATAAAATAGATACCATATAAGTTAAAATTATAATCTTTTAATGTTAAAAAATTGTTCGTGTAGTTAAAATTATAATGGGGTAACTAATGGTTAATTAAAATGATATGAATTGAAATAACACCAAAAAATTATACAATATATTTGATATTGAAATTACTAACTTATCATACCAGAGTTTCAAATAAATGTAAATTTGGGATGTATTTATGGAAAATGAACTTTTTTATAAATCAATCTATTTAGAAATCTCTAAACTGCTCCTCACATTAGCTATAAAAGGGAACCTCTCCCATCATACAATAACCTCACATTAATCCTCCTAGTTAGAAAATAATCAACCAATTATTCTTTTAAACACTCCTAGACACATTTTATATGTGTTTGTATTATCAAAAAAAAACCTTAGAGCCCTTTTGAGGATATCAAAATGAGACATTTTAAAGAGGAGGTAATCGCTCTAACTTGTCACTTTCCTTATCTACTCATCCTTACATATTCATAAAATATTATTTTAATCATAAATAATAAAATATGTATTCTCTATATTCAAAAAATTTATTTTTCCTATGAAGATACCATTATGCATCCTCTTTCACATCAAATATGAAGTGAATGTATCGCTCTTGCATACATTCAACATAATGTCTTCACATAGTGATACACTTATTTTATCATCAAAATTATTTATAGATCATAAATATATTCGGTTTCATTAAAATATATGAAATATATTATATAATAAAATTTATAGAAATTATATTTATTATATACCTTAATATCATTCCATCAATCGAAAATTGAAAACAACGTTCATGCGAACTGACGACTTAACATCTCTATGAACAATGAAATTCATTATTTTATTACTAATTTATATGAATGAATATAAATATGGAAATAGTTTTTATATATTATTTTTATATCATTATTAAAAATCTATCTGTGATGATATTGTGTTCAATTTATATGGACAAAGACTGCCGAACCAAAACAAACATGGAAAACAAAGAAGTTATCTCCCCGAACAATGATTTTAAAAACTTTTATATAATAAATAGGTGCTAAGATGATATAAATAAAAAATAAAATTTATGATAAATATATGGATTCAGAAAAAAAATTATAAGAAATAAAATTTTATTATACATTAGTCTTAAACAGGAAAACAAAATCATAGAGTAGTTGCTAATAATTTTTTTTTGATTTCTAATGGCCGGTTTGTGGGCTGCCGGTACCAGTTATAGATGAATCCAAAACACCACAACCAAGCATACAAAGAATTCAAATTTCAAATTTCAAAAATCATAGCAGGGCCTCGAGCCGCGCACCATCCACCGTACCACCACCTATCCGCTCATCTGACCGCGCACCAACCCAGGCCATGCCTCGATGCCAGAATCTTCACCACACGCTAACCTTCAACACGGAATCCAACCTTATGCTGCCGGTGAGACTACATATTGACCACCGTCAATCGGCGTCGAATCGCCGACCACACACCACCTTCACCATCGTTCCTCTCCATTGCTACCATCAACCACCATCATCACAAAAACTGGTCAGAATCACCATTTTCAAAGGGATCAAATAGAGTATTGAAAATAAACCGAGAAAAACCCCACTGCAGCCACCCCAACCGCCGAAGAAACCCTCGCAGATCCTCAGAGTACTCAGCCGCCGCAAATCAGGTGATGACCTCGACATGCGGATACACCGCCGCAGGACAACAACCCAGAACCGAGAGCGAACCCTTAAACGCTCCGTAGAGTATGCCGTTGAACAAACCGGTCTTACGCCTGCGGATCGGACCAACATAGTCAAAGCCCAAACCGTTCTTCCACAGCGAGGAGGACGAATCCCATGACTGCCGCAGAGAACACCCGAAGAATCTGAAGAAGTTCTACCACAAGGATGAGGAAACAACAAGAATATCCAAGCACTGCCAGCTTCAAATGGATACCTCTAAGAGAAAACTATAAAAACTAAAAACAAGAAAGAAAAAAAGAAATGAGAACGAAAACCCCCCTCCCTAGGCCACACTAGATCCATCGTCAACCTGAATGAAAAGAAATCACCTCCACATAATCTGATCCCTACACACGATGATATCATCGTGCCAAGCCAACCAATCCACCGGGAGATGTCAATTCAAATAGAGTCAAACCTGGGCGAGATGGCCAGAGAGGGGAGGTGCGAGCATACAGGGGAGAAAACCTAGATGTTTGGGAATTCTTACCTCAATTTCAATTCATTAAGATAAAAAAATATTTCATTAATTATGACACTCAATGATAATGTGTGAAATGAATTTTTATTATCAACTTTTTTATTAAAACATTTTTATGTGGATTTATTGTGAATACACATAAGCAATTAATTTTAATAATTATAACTTCAACGATATTATATCTCTAAGGGATAAATTAACAATCTAATTATTATTAGAGATTTTTTATATGTAAGAATATATTGGGGAATATTTATCATCAATTTTCATGATTTTTAAAAAATAAAAATGGTTTTAAATATTTTTCCATAAAATATTAATTTAATTTATTAACATTGAATGAATTTATAAAACCCAATTCTAATGTAATGTTTTTATATTTTAATAGGAAAGTTATGTTTTGAATTATTTGTAAAAAAACTGATGGAATGGATTTTTAAATTTAAAGGTAAGAGTGTATCTTACCACTATTATGACATTATAATTACATGAATATCACTATATAGGAATTGAATTTTATTTTCAAATTATTATTTTTTCATTTATAAATCCACATTTTTACAAAAATGCTTTTTTTAAAATGGACATATTATTTTTTAAGGAATATTTCAACCGTTCTTAAAAAGAATTTTTCATCTGAAATAACAATTTTTATGTTAATTATCATTTAATGAGGTTATGATTCAAGGATTCTAATTATGATGTTTATATAGTTTTTTATCTAATTAAGGAATGATGTTTATGAAACCCATTTCATTTATATTGTTAATGTTATGATGATATAGTTATGAAACCCATTAAAATACATGGGATATCATATGATCAATGATTTATGTAGTGAACATATGTATTCTTTTAATTATGTGATGGGTGTGACCTATATCTCACATTAATTAATTGAGTAAATATTTCTATATCATGAGATAGAGAGTAATGGAACTAGGAGTGAGATATAATCAGCAATACATAGATGGAATGTGGTGTGAACCAGATTCAGTAAAGGATTTTCCTCAATGATTTTTTTATAAAAGAGTCATGAATAATATATAAATAATTTTCTAGGATTACTAAATTTCCAAAATTCCGTATATTTTGTTATTATCTATTTTCTTATTATCATTTATTATTTTTTCCATTTCTTTTATGAACTACAATGATTTATTATTTGACTCATGATTTTAATATTTCATGTACATGGTATAATTTTCCAATGTTAATATCATGACCACATATCTTTATGTTTAGATTATTCTTCAATATGATCACGGTTATATATATCTTGTTTCTGTACTTGAAAATTACAGGAGATCAATATTTTCTTATGTTTATTTTTCCCAAGTTATGGGGAATTATGTCCAATGTGTTTTTTATATATGTATTTACATTTATTATGTTAATAATGTTTTAATAAATAGGAAAATATGGTTATATTGGGGGATAATTTTGTTCTTACGGAAAACATTTTCTATAAACCCATGTTTTTGAAATTTTCTCTCAATTGGAAAAACCCGAATCCCAAATTATCTAAGGGTTTATAAGATATCCAAAAATAAATTTTAACAATGTATATTTTTTATGGAAAACCTGGTTCACTATTTTAATTCCAATTTCATTAGAAATAGATATATAAGTGTAGACCCAGTATAATTATAGTAAAAAAATCATCAAATGTTAGAAAATAACCTCTTAGCCTAGCTCTATAACCTACTGTGTTCCTAAATAAGGTGAACTAATTATGAAGAATAGTTTTTATACTCCTATCATATCAAATTTATCTTCATGGATAAATGACAGATTATATGAGGGTTTATGTAGAGGTAATGAAACATATATTTCAAACATGGAATTATCCCATAAATAGATTTTTATAGGACCAATGATATCTTAAAATCACTAAGATATAGTGTCTTGATAGTTATTATTAGATGATATAGTAGAAATTATTCCTTATAGATGACGTAGATCATGAGAACATGTTTCAATTCACATTAATATATAATTCACGAAATATTCTTGGAGAGTTTTAATATTATTCCACAGTTTAAGAGAAATTTCAAAATAAAATTTTCAAATCTCATTTATTAACCATCTCATAACTATCATATTTAATGTTTCAAAGAGATTTTCCAATAGACTATATGGGTAATCCATTTCTGTAGAGTTAGAATAAAGATCTCTCTCCATTACTCTTGATGGTACTTAATGATTTTGAGGTCAAAAATTTTCATCTTCATCTTCATATTCATTTTATTATTAATAATATAAATTAATGTTAGTAACTACTATCTAATTAAAAATTATGAATATCTTCTCTAAAAAAGAAATATTTTATTACAATGATCTATTTTTTTACACTGTAATTATAAATTCCATGTCATTCTGTACTTGAAATGATTTTCTTTTTAGTTATGGAATATTATCTTTCATTAGGGATCTAATTAACATATGTGATTGATTAATAGTCATCATAATGATTTGAATGACTGTTAAAGTCCTCATAATATTAGCAAAAACATTTCTATGAGAATCATGAAACATTTCTCTTAAACAGATCTCACATTCCATGTATATAATGACTGTAGTCATCATGTCTATTGCATAAGACACTACTTTATTTTTTATAATATTTTTAATTGATTTGAATACTCTTCTATAGATTATTTCAAAACCATTTATAAAATATACAGTGTCAAACAAATTATTTTTCCAACTACATTTTTTATAAAACATGCGAATAGAGAGACACTGTTTCACATCTAGGATCACCTATCCTAAATTTTAGTCAATACATTTCAAGAACGAGCATGAGAATTTTCTCTAGAGCTATTTTATTAGTAGAATCCAACATTTATGTGGGAATTTAAGATATTATTTTCACTATATGAATTTTTTAGAACATGTCTAGATGAACTTCCACACTCTGACAATCATCATTCGGTTATTTCTCACCAACATTGGGAAAGTCGACCACACTAGATGGTTCAGCGTACTGTGGACATTTTCCAATTTCTCAAAAAGTCATAGATGAAAATTTGTGACTTCTTATTATTCATCACCAACAATATTTCAATTAACAGAACTGACTGAATATCTATTAATTTTTGGACTTTCATCTCCATATGGAGAAAACTAAAAAAGAGAGATAGAACCAGATACACTTCAAATATTTCATTTTTTCCATTAACATAACAATATGTTATTTGTTGACACTACTTATTCAATATAAAATTTAATAGGAAGGATATATGGCTGAATGGATTCCGGATAAGGGGATGAACTATCTAGGAGAACCTTTATTTCTCTATGTTTATTTAATTTTGAAAAAATATCTCTCTTCTTAGGTCATTGGGAGTTTCATTGCATATAATATATCATACATATATACCACAGAGTGTTAATTTCAAACAATTAGGAACATATATAGGATCTTGAGATACAAATTCACTAGAAACTATCATGTGATATAAAAACATATGAGTATAAGAATGATTTATCTCAACATCTTCTTATTTTAAAAATCTAAAATAGAATATTAAATTACTAAATATAGAAAAAACCACAGCATCATAATACATATTAACTGGTAATTGGTAATCCCGAACTACATATCGTACTGGTTCAATCCTATAAAAAACTATCTTTATCAAAATTCATGGTCATTAATATTCCAAAACAATAAAAATACACTGATTTATTTCAATAATGAACAAATTAAGTATCATAAAAAATATATTAATTTAACATCATGAAAAAGATATTTTTTGAACTCATATATATTTTGTGAAATGGATGAATGAATGATATTTATATGAAAATTTCTGTTATGTTATAAATCCTTCCTTATCTTCTTCTCCACATCCCTATATCGAAATCATACTTAATATTTTATTGTAGATATACCTTATCTTTTATAATTAATTATTTCTTGAGAATGTATTTTATTTCACGAAGGAATATAATGTATTCAAGTAAATTTATATATGATATGAACAAGTCTTATGGATTACTATTTCTATAAGTAGTTACTCATTATCAATGAAATGAAACAATATCATTTCATATAGGAATTAAACACATTTTTCAATAATGAAACTACTTTTTTCACAAAAAAATTACAAACTAGGATGATTGTAACACTTTTTATAAGATAGAAATATCATCCATCCAAGTTAAATGAATGTCTATTCCACTCAAATTTTTTTTCTGGTCCTTGGATACTTCATTATGCAAGAATAATATACCACTATTATCATAGATATCTAAATTTAAAATTTTTTAAAGTATTGAGATTTAGTGTTTTAGTGGTCAGATATAATTGAGATTGATATTCATGTGTTTTTAACTATTTCACGCAGAGACCTTATTTTACACTTTTATGGTAATTGATGTGTCTCATTTTGTGATGTGTAGATTAATCCTAAAAAAACATGGTTACCTATCCCTTTATTTGAATAATATATAAACTGAATATTCAATAACTCAAATAAAATACTGAAACTAAAATATTTAACCTAGTATAATTTTAATCAACTAAAAAAATAAATATCTAATAAAATTAAACAAAAATAAAAAAAATTAATATGATAAACTGAAATATGTTAGAATAAAATGATGTTTTTAATATTATATATTAATTCATTTTCAACGTAATATATTATAAATTGATTTCACATTTTTTCGAACCTCCTAATAAATAATTCCTTAAATCAATGTTAATTGGTCTATAGTGGATTATTTGGCTCTTAAATTGTTTATTGGACTTTTGTTATCACATATTCATAGAATAAGATTAAAATCACATCTAAAATTTTTTAGGATGTTTTTTATCAAAAAAAATTCATAGAAACAACTACATCTATTATATTCTACATTAAATGATTATAATGCTATAAAGTGTTGTTTCATACATGACCATAATTATAAGTATTTAACATGAAACTGGCAATATCAGGAGGTTTTTTTACATTCTAGTCTATATCCACCAAAATAAGCATCTGAGTATGTGGTGGTATTAAAATCACTTTCTTAAAAAAATTATAGAAATGGGACGAAATCACTTTGAATATATTCATATTATATTTGAATCATATAAATGATATTAATTTGGATTTTATTGAAATATTCCACATATATATATTAAACAAAATTTATGGTCTAGTTGTTCTAAGATGAAGTAAACAACCAATGATTTATATATATAACTTGTTGTTAACTTATCTATCCTATTTAATACAAGTCATGTTAAATATTGGATATCTATCTATTATTGCAAACCTTAATATTTTCAAGTCCATACATTTTATCTAAATTAGTAATTAATTTTATTTTTTTTAAAAAAAATTCCAAAATCATTTTGATAAATTTAAAATCCAAGATTATAGTTTTACTCACCCATCATGCCTATGCTGAATTATTTTTACATATGTATTTTAAATAAATTACCCAATTTTTTGTCTGATTTCCCATTTATAAAATAATAAAAATATATCTATACCAAAAAATATAAGAAGTTGAAATTTTGTTAAATAATTTTTGATATGCCTTTCCTAATTAGAAAACATTTGATGAAATAAAAGATCACACTATTTTATACCACGCTACCTATGCTTTTTGTGTCTATAAAGATATTCTATATGTTTAGAAATGAAATTTTGAAAATATTTATCTGTAAAATAAGTAGTTGGTTTACCATTAACATACTCTATTAAAAATCCATTTATAAATATATATTTAACATAAATAAAATATAACATTATATTCATTTGAGAATTACAAGCTATTAGAATTGTAATGGCCTTTAACATAGTAATTTGAAAAAGCGAATCATCGTAATCTATTTATTCATATAGATTATAAAATTTTAAAACTATTATAGATTTATATATAGTTATAACACCTTCATTATTATTTTTATCCACAAATACATTTTAATTACCTATAATAAGATAGTCAAATGGTCCATATAGTTGTTTCCAAACCAAATTATTTTTGAATTTTTTAAACTCTCCAATAATTTCTATAATCAAGCATACATAAGATAATGCTCATTCTATTGTTATTGGTTCTAGATATGTTAAAATAGAAGGTAATTATTCTATATTTAATACATTCATTAAATTTTTTCCTCCTTCATCTACACATCTAATAACTATATCTTGTGGATTGTATTTATGGTTTATAGAATTTCTAGGTATACCATATTCTAGTTTAGTAGTATCAATTATTACATGATCTGTTTAAAAATAATCATATTTCAAATCTTTATCATTGTTTTTTAATAATGGTTTTCCTGTATCACTTCCATTACCAAATAACTCAACTTTTTAGGATGATTAATTTTGAAAAAAATGATTACATTATTTATACATAAAATGATTTTATTCATCAACAATCTGTGAGATTTTTTGATAACTCTTTAATATTTTGAATTGGTAGAATACCCTACAATGTTACCTTTATTAAAAAAAATCTAAAATACCATGATTTCCCTTGGTGATTAAAATAAGAAACTTACATGAAAACACATTATTCTATTCGACATTTTAATTTATTATATCATAAATCATTGTATGTTTACAATAGTATGAGACTTATTAGAAAATTTTTGAAAACATATCATGTGGTGTTTATAGATTTATCCCAAAAATAATTTATCATGATATATTAATAATAAAAGTTTCATTAAATTTATTCCAGGGTATTATTCATCCGTTAGAAACACATTCCAATGATGTATCAAAGGTGATCAAAATGTATGATATATACCATGTTTTATAAATATGAATTAATATATATATTCTTAAATTACAATCCATAGTTACTTCTTAAATATAATATTTGGCCATATTTTTCATTGTGCACATTTTTATTGAAATTAATGAAAACAAGTAAAACCATTAAGTTTAATTATATAACATAAAACAAAGTTCAATCATTAAAAATAATTAACGAACACTTTAAATAATTATTTGTAAACAAATAATGTTTCGCAATATTGTCAAAAAAAAATATATGGACAGGTTCTAGGGTTCTATAAATAGAATCCACATTATTTTTTTTAAGATTAATTTGTTTCTACACATTTGACAAGCATCACATATTTTCTTTTTAAATAATATAAAATTTCCTAAAAATTCAATAATATTCCTCTTTCATAACATTCTCAAATAATAAACATTAAAATGTACAAGACTTCTATGTAAAATCAATGATTCAACAATTTCATCATCTAAAGAATTTAAATGTTATCTATATTAAAAATTATAACATAATGTGTAGAATTTTTTTTCATCATGATTAAAATAAAATTTATTTATTTCATTTAAAACCAAGTAGGCATTGTTAAAATAATAAACTAAATAACCATCATCACAAAGATATGAAGTATTTATAATGTTTTTATTTATTATTTCAATATTATAGATTTTTTTTACCTAATTATATATAGGGGATTTCCAATAGATTGAATTCATACATTACATCCTTTTTCATTATCAGAAAATGTAACATAGAATTCATTAATATTAGTTAATTAGTTAAAAATAGATAATTCTCAACTCCTGGGTCTTTATATTCAATTTTCAATGAACCATATTCCATTATCATCATATGGAATGATAATATCAATGAAAAATTAGTCATGAAATTTATTTGGTACCAAAACACTACAAACATTAGAATAGTATTCTAATTTTTTTATTACATAATTCTATTTTTGAAATTGAGAAAATATAGAAATTTTATGACAACACCTTTGTAAGAAATTTACTTTTAATTCTATAAGACATATGATTTACTAAAATTAAAATATTTAATATTTTCCTACTTCTCCACTATAAAATTAATTCATATTGGAGAGTTTTTTATTCTTAAAACAAGGAAGAAATTAGTTCTCCTAAAATGACAGACTTTAACTATAACATAATTCATGAATTTTTTCTATGTTAATTTGGTTCTAAAAAAATTATTCTAGATAATCCACCCCCATTTTAAAAATGTTTGGAATAATTGATGTTTTGAACCTGTGTCTATATTATAACAATTATACTCGTATTTTAAATATATAATGTAGTGGATTTTCCTATCTGAATATTTGAAATATATTTTTTTATTCATTTCATCTTCTTTATTAATTTTATATAGTAATTATTTAGATACTTTTTATTTTTTTAATATATTACATATAGTTTCTATCATGTTATGATCTTATTTTATTAATTCACATGTGCCATTTTTATTATCCAATTAATAATAATACTCTAGAGAATAAATATATTGTTCCCCAATTGAATGTGCCATGAAACACATGATTTCATTTTGATTAACTAATTTCGTTTTTCACTCCGTAGATATGAATTAACTAGAGTCATTACAAGAACTCCATGTGGCCTTTATTGAATTCATTAATTTTTTTGTTATATCCAGTATTCCGGGATAAATTTTATCTTCAAAATTTTTATTTTCATGAAATTGTGGATAATATATATTGATATTTTTAGTATTTTTCAATCATAAAATATCACTTCATTATAATTTTCACCATTATTACTTTACATGTTAGTGGTTCTTCAGAAACATATTCTCTTATTATAAATCAGTTAGAACAACTGTAAAATGTGTGTGATGATCATTTGATATCTAATTCCTTGAGGAATATTATTCATTATATATTTTATATATTTGTACATCCTTGTTTTTACTTCAATATATTTAAGAATATTCCTTCATAGAATAATATTCCATTTATGTTAGAATATATTCTCTAGCATCATATTCTCATTATACTTCATAGACCTTGAGTGTACCAATGATATTTTTTATTTTGAAATTCATTACCTCTAAATATTTACTAATGAAGTTTACTATTAAACTCGACATAATTGGATAGACTTTAGTTAATTTTATTTTTTAAAATATCTGAGTAATTGGTTTAATAATAGATACATCATTATACAAAATTTCATTGATTTTTTAATTCATCTGTGTATTGGTTTCTCTTTTGGCCATTTTGATGCTGTCAATATTATTTTTTGTTCTTTCATATCATACAGAATTTATAGAGTTTTTCCTCTATAAGAAAATACAGTAGTTGTCCAAATATGATGGGGTGTTTTACATTGGGAAATTATATTTAAGAAATATTTACACAATACATATATTATTTATTTAAATGATATAAAATTATTGGTATAGATTACTTTAAAGAAAAACTACCATTTTTTGAATAGATGTTTTTGTAATTTTATAATTCTTTATATCTTATGATAATGTCACGACCTATCCCCCGGGGCCCGTATTGTGACTACGCCATGCCAGTCTTCCATAGGCCATGGGATGACAACTAGCACCAAAGGCGTAAATCCCTAAACTAGGATGAAATTGCCTTTATAATAGTAAACAAACACAACAGAGTATGCTAAGGGAAGTAAAACACTATGTAAAACTATACAAAAAAGAGTGTGATGAAAGTAAAGGGGCCTGAAATACAATACAAACAGTAAAGTACAACGAAAGGAAAAAACATCTGGGAGGTGACATTAAACTCATGGACCGTATACCACAGATCCTAACAAAAGGGTAGGTATAGATAACCTCCTCAGTTTTGTACATCTGTCAGACTCGTATATGTACTGACTCGTTGTATGGTCCATCTCCTGGTACCGTCCACTCCTGGCGCACTCGGTCTCTGTTAGTGTTGTCTGTCGTCTTCATCCAACACAACGAGTTGCGAGCATAGCCCACGCAGGGGTGAGTATAATGATACATAGTAGGGAACCTGAGACCCTCAAGGTCTCACTAAATCTATCAAGGATATAAAAGAATGTATGAAATCAACTGAAAATCCTACTTAGGAATATGCCCATACATATTCCAATGTTTATCGAATGACCCATATCAATCATGAGGAAACACAAGAGTTACTGACTCAACCCACATAGGTATACATCTTTTGTAGAAGGTAATTATGATTAGATATAGCCACCGAGTCATCTAAGCTGTCGGACCAACACATGATCTTGGACCAGCTATTCTGTCGGACCAACACATGATCTAGGAACATAAGTCAAGACTGTCGGACCAACACATGATCCAGGAACAGTCATTATAGATTCTAGACTAACACATGATCCAAGTATAGCTATTCTGTCAGACCAACACATGATCCTAGTACAGAATTTAGAACTTTCAGACCAACACATGATCTAGGAACAGTCATCCGAACTATCTAACAACACATGATCAACGAACAGTCAACAGTTCACATCCAGCCACAGAGTTCTTCTAAGGTATGATTGATTTTGGGAGAGTCTGAACCTCAGTACATGTGTCAATACATAAACTGTCACTAAGTACTATGCTAATGTATCTCAAGGGTCTGCCTCATCATAGGGGTCTCAATGCAACCAAGGGCACGTCGATCAGACGCCTGGTCTGTGAGTTATTGACATTTCTGTTCCAAAAGCCCGGAAGGATTTTAGGTTAAAACCAACCTGACAATAACCTAACTATGTCCAAACCTCAAGGGGGTATTCCAGAAGAACCATCTCTCTCTATGATTTTCTTCAGCACAGGTGGTTCATCTATCAAACTCATGTAGCCCATGATATAGGTGAATAAGTGTTTTCAGGTCAAACGGATCCGGACTGGGGTCTGACCTGATCTGCGGGTCCGACCCGGCCTTTGGGGGCAGCCCATCCCGAGAGCGTCCTGGCCCAATGGAGTGTCCCGACCCATAGGCGCGGCCCGGCTCGAGGGCGGACCTGCCCGAGGGGGCGGCGCAGCCCGTGGGCGGCCTCGCCCAAGGCGCCCTGGCCCGGGTGGCTAGCCCACGTGGCCCGACTGGCCACACCGTTAGGTAGAGTTTACATGCCCCATATTCCGAGCATCCAGTGTGTGGCTCCGTCCCAGTCTCCACAGGATCCTTCGGGTGCCACATGTAGCGCGAACCAGCGGCTGGCTCAGCCGGCCGCCCCTGGCTCCTCCACAGCAGCGCGTCGAGGCTACGGTTCTGCTGGCCTCCAACCCCTCCGCGTGGCACAACGACACCGCGCTCATCGTCCATCCGCCACGGCCCTCCTGGCCACAACCCATTCTTCTGGTGCGGTTTGATGGCATCATTCCCCTCCGGTTCCAATGTGGCTTTCCTGGTCGCGACTCTATTTTCATCGTGGCGCCACGACATCACGCCCCTTCGGCGGCCTGACGGACCTTGCGCCATCGGTTTCTTCCGCAGTTGGCTCGTTGCCGGTTGCATTGCTCCACGACGGTTCTTCCTTCTAGCGGCGCCGTTGCGCCGCCTTCATCATCGACAAACGTGATCAATCAAAGTGGGAGGGTCAGTTTGTGTTCGTGCGGTATGATCCCTCCATGTTTGGTTTATAACATTTGACGAAACAAAAATCCAAGGTTGAACGTTGTTGAACGAAGGAAAAAAATTAAAATTCAAAATATCCTACCTTGAGTTCAGTGATCAATGATGGAGTCAAGGAAGGCGGATGTAATTCCGTCAATGTCAGAAGAGTTAGATCTCAGAGAAGACGAGTTGAGATGATGTCATCAGCATGCTTCATGGGCAGAGGTGCCTCCCTTTCTTTACCTAGTTGAAGAAGGAAGAATATGGTGTTCATCGTTCTTCGGTGGTGAGAGGCATTCCTTGAGTTCATTGTTGAGAGGATAATGTTCTCTCAATTCTTCCATGTTTCTCCAAGGGTCCACCAAAAGAGAGTTGCCAACCAAAAATAAATAATACCGTTGTATATTATATTATTATTATCATGAATTCAATAGAATTCAAAATGTGCCAATTAATTATGTGAATGAGTTGGAACTTAAATGAGGGAAAGGTGAAGAGGCCCTCCACTTAATTAGGTATTTTATGGGGTTTAATTCCTGTGTGGGACCCACCTTTTTGATTGCGAGAGGTGTTAATCTTCGGGTGGTTCAAAGAAAAATAATATCGCATGAAGGGAGGTTATGTGCTGGTGGGACCTCCCACTAACCTCCACTTGGAGGTTTTAACCACCAAACAAATAAAAAGAAGTTACACTTGTTTTTATTTTATTTTATTTAAAAACATGAAAAAAATTAACTTCCATTCTCTTTAGAATGCAACTACGGTGAGGGTCTCCTTAATAGATTATCAGCGCAGCGAGTTCAATGCAGCTCTCAGATTTCAATTCCGAGAACCGGTTCAAAAGATATAAAATTACGCTCATATGTTAAATGAACGTACCCGAACAAATCATCAGAAATTGATTCCGGGCACACTGGGACTCGGAATCATGCACAGTGAATTTTCCCGAACACGTAAAAGCCTCATAAATTTATGAAAAAAAAAATTCTGGGAATTTTTGGGTCTTCACATTCTACGCACCTCCTAGATTGACGTCCCCATAAGCTACAACTCAAACTAAGTGAACATATGGGGGTAATGAGCATGCATCTGAGCCTCCCACTCCCATGTGCTCTCTTGGAGGTTCCCGTGATGCCAGAGAACTCACACTAGAGGTATCGACAGTCCATGTAAAAACTGCTACTTTTGATCCTCAATCTCAACTATAACCTCCATGAATGTTTCCCCTTAATCAATGTCCATGTCTCCATGGTCAATGATGTGGGATGGGTCATGAACGTATCTCCTCAGCTGAGGTACGTGGAAGACATCCTGCACCGGGTCCAACTGATGTGGAAGAGCTAAGTGGTAAGCCACCTCTCCTACTCTGGTGAGGACCTAGAATGGTCCGATGAATCTTGTAGATAGATTCCAGCCTCGACCAAATCTCAGTAGACCTCATCTAGGTGAGACCCGTTGAAAGACGTGGTCACCATCCTCGAACTCTAAAGGCCTCGGTATCCTACCATCATTGGAATTCTGCCTGCTCTGTGCATTTTCCATCCACTCCTAGATGATCTGCACCTTCTCAGTTGTAGCTCGCACCATCTTTGTTCCCACTAGTGCTAACTCCCCTGGGTCTGTCCCGCACAATGGCGATCTACAGGGTCGACCATACAATTCCTAGAATGGTGCCATACCAATGGTAGAGTGATAGATGTTGTTATAGGAAAACTCTACCAACGGTAAGTGGTCCTATTATATGCGTCCAAAGTCAAGGATACAAGCACGTAGAATTTTCTCGAGGGTCTGGTTGGTCTGATCGGTCTGGACATCTGTCTGATGATGGAAGGCGGTGCTCGGATGAAGCTGTATCTAGAAAGCATCCTGATACCCAATACATAGCCAGGAAATAAAGTTTACATCACGTTCAGAGACAATAGAAGAAGGGACTCCAAGAAAACTCATAATCCCTTATACGTAGAGGTGTCCCAATATCTCTAATGAGCCCTTCTCTCTTATCGGTAGGCAGTGGGCCAACTTGGTGAGTCTGTCAACGATCACCCATATGAAATCGTGACTCCGGGATATACGTGGAAGACCTGTCACGAAGTCCATGGTTATCCCATCCCACTTCCACTCTGGAACCTCTAAGGGTTATACCAAGCCTTCTTGTACCTGGTTCTCTTCCTTTACTTGCTGACAAGTGAGGCATCATGAGACAAACTCTACTACCTCCTTCTTCATACCAGGCCACCAGTGCTGTCATCTGAGGTCATGATACATCTTTACCACTCCTGGATGTTCCGTTAGAGGGGACATGTGGAACTCCTTCAACACCTCCTCTTGAAGTGACACTAGCACCATAGTACGTCCTCTGTGGAGAATGACGTGCTCCCCACCTTATGAAAATCCATTAGGTGCCTACCCTTTGGATATCTGATCACGTCACATCTCACTATCAGCGTCCTCATTTTTTGATTCCCTGACTCACTAATGAAGTGGATGAGTGACTGTAAGAGATTGTAGAAAGGTTGCTTCATCCCTATCCCCAAATGATATCTGTATGGCAACCATATGCTTTGTTAGCTCTCTAAGATGTTGTATTCCACTCCTCCTACTAAGCGCATCTGGAACAACATTCCCCTTCCCAAGAGTATAGACGATCTCAAAGTCATAGTCCTGGAGAAACTCAAGCCATCGGTGATGTCTCAGGTTCAGGTCATTCTGAGAGAAGATATAACTAAGACTCTTCTGATTAGAGTACACGGTAAAATTTTCATCCATTAAATAGTGTCTCCGTATCTTCTAGGTGAATACCAATGCTGCTAACTCCATGTCATGGGTAGTGTAGTTTTGCGCGTGTTGTCTCAACCCCCGAGAAAAATACGCAATCACAGCTCACTTCTGTATCTAGAAACACCTGAGTCCGGTACTAGATTCATCACAGTAGACTACATACCCATCATCTTCTTATGGAGGCCTTAAGATGGGGCCCTAGTCAGCCTCTACCTCAGCTCCTGAAAGCCCTGATTTAATCTCTCTGACCACACGAAGGGTTTCCCATTCTTCATCAAGGCGGGTAGTGGTGTTGAAACTCTTGGGAATTTGGTAATGAACATTCCGTAGTATCATTCCAAGACTAAGAAATTTTGTACCTCCATCACACGACAGGGTATCTCCCAAGAAAGTACCACCTCAATCTTTGCTAGATCCACTGCAAATCCAGCCTCTGAGATGACGTGTCCCAAAAAGTGAACCTCTTGAATCCAAAACAAGAACTTTGAGAGTGCACTATAAAGCTGGTACTCTAGGAGTGTGTCATGACTACCTGTAAATGGTAGGCATTCTCCTAGTTAGTAGTCGAGAAGATCAGTATGTCGTCGATGAAGAAATGGACAAAGAGATAGAGGTATGGCTGGATGATCCTGTTCATGAGACTCATGAACACTACTGGAGCTTTGGATACGCCGAAGGGAATAACCAAGAACTCATAGAGGTTGTACCGATATCTAAAGGCCTTCTTCTGCACATCCTCATCTCAAAATTTGAGCTGGTGATAGCCTAATCTGAAGTCTATATTCAAGAACCATGGTGCTCCCTTTAGGTGATCAAAGCGGTCATCAATCCTCGGGAGTGGGTACTTGTTCTTCCCGGTCACCTGGTTCAGGGGATAGTAGTTGATGCAGATCCTCAAGAACTTTTCTGCCTTCATGGTTAATAGAATCGAGGCTACCCAGGGAGAAACAGTAGGCCAGATTAATCCCTTCCCCTACATGTCCTCTAACATACTCGCATCAAATGAAGCTCAGTGGGAGCCCTCAGATATGTTGGAGTAGATATTGGTTCCATATCGGGGTACAGATCAAAGTATAAGTCCACCTATCTGCGAGGAGGTAGTCCTGGAACATCATCGGGGAAGACATCTGTATACTGGATCACCACTACATGATAACTCAAACTCTCCACACTAACCGCTCTAAGGGTATGGCAAGCCAACTAATGCGTGATCGGCTACAACCTCCTCCGAGTAAGTCTGTCACATGCTGCAAAGGTTCCCTTATCGCTGGTGAAGATGAACCTGGTCTCATCGATGTGGACACACCACACATTGCGCCTAACACAATAAATATGAGCATGGACTGTAGATAACCATTCCATACCCAATATGACGTTGTAAGGCCTCGATGCCACTACGAAGAGCTCCCAGTAGAGGCTCTCGCCTCTTATAGTAATCTCACACTACCGGCATCAGAGAGTAATCATCAATTCATCACCTGTAGGAGTCTCTAGCCGTATATATTGAGCCAACAGCTTCATAGGAATCTATTATCTCCGAATGAGAATAGTGGATACGAAAGAATGACTGGAACCTATGTGTATAAGAACTGCTGCTAAGGTGGAGTAGACACAGATTGTACCTTGATTCATCTTTGGAGCACCCTGGTCATAAGCCTCAACTGCTTGGAGCGTTCCCTCCCTTGTCCACCTTCTCCCTGTGGTCGGGGTGGAACTCCTAGTAGTGGTGGTGGTAACACCTTAAATTGTCGTCCACCATTAGCATCACGACCGGCTCCTCTTCCCCGTCCGCCTGTTTTCTCTGGACCGCCTCGATCGAACCTCTGCCTCTTCTTGGGAGGTCCCTCAACTGTCTACGGATCATCAAAAGAATGGGTTGGACAGTGACGATACATGTGACCCTTGTCGCCGCAAGAGTAGCATTGTCCACTCCTGGAATGACTGGCTATGTCTCATGTGCCATGCATAACTGAACCCGTATCCTAAAGTCGTCCAACAGATGGTCTGGTCCGCTTAGACCTCTACGACGTCTGCATGCTGCTTGCTGTAGAAGACTCTTCTATGTGATGTCAAGTGGTGGGTCTCGTTTCTGGTGTCTGCTCAGTAAGGAAACTCCCCACTAAGAGGGAACGCTCCAACACCCCCTCCAGCATCAAGATGATGAGGGAGATCGTTGAGGCTATGATATCTTGTCTGAGCCCCTCCTCGATGTTCTAGCCCCGGAATAATGGGTCTCATACCATATCCGTGGAGTAGAATGAGAGTTCGGTTAACCTCGCTGAGTATTATGCCAATGTCATGCTACCCTAATGTAGATGATGTAACTCAAATATCCAGAATGCATGTAGGGTGTCTGGGACAAAATTCGCCTGGAAGAGGCTCTCGATGACATCCAAGAGTAGTGTCGCCTTGTCATGCACATGGAGTATCAGGCTCCACCATATACATGCTGCTACCTAAAGGTGACTCGCAGCAAGGATCAACATATGATCAGCTGGTGTCCCTACTAGCTTGATGACTTTCACCACAACATCCAGTCAATCCTCAGCTGCATGCGGGTCTGTATCTCCCCTAAACCTTTGCGTACTCCGGCAATGGAACTCGTGCAACGCGATCAGGTGGATTTCACTCACTTCTGCAGGTGTGGTGGCATCGGTGGCACAATAAGAAGTGGTACTGCTGCTTCCTCTGCTATGATAGGGCCCTACACTAGGGCCTCGTCACTCTGTGAGATTCCATCTCGTACAACTCTTGTAACCTTGGATGACTGTCTGTGTGGAGGCATCCTGATAAGAAACGGGTTCCCCACCATAAATAAGTTATACTTGGTGAGCTGACTCAAAGAGTACACAAAGAAAACTCATGAAACACACACGCAATCATAGTTTTCTTTTACTGAGTCAGAAAATAGAGGTCAGGGTCCGGGTGTATGGATACGTCAACCGCTGCAGCAACACTGGACTCCCTGGACTGAAAACCACACTCAAAATTAATAACAATATTGATTCATAGGAAGACATATCAAAGTCCTATGTTCCGTGGTAGAACTGACTCCTTTGATTCAAATTTTTCATGACCCGTCCCCCGGGGCCCGTATCATGACTACACGATGCCTGCCTTAAATAGGCCAAGGGCGGGGGACTAGCAGCAAAAGAATAAATCCCTAAACTGGGAAGAAATTTCCATTATAATATTAAACAAAAAAACAGAGTACACAACTGGAAGTAAAAAACTAAGTAAACCTATATACAAAAGAGTGTTCTGAAAGTAAAGGGGCTAGAAATACAATTCCAACAGTAAAGTAAAAGGAAAAAAATAGGTGGAAGTTGATAAGCTGCTCTTGGATCGTCCACCATGGATCCAACCGGAAGGGTAGGTATAGATAGCCTCCTCAGTTCTCTACGTCTATCAGACTCTTCTGAGAACCGAATCATCATAAGGTCCACCTCCGGGTACCGTCTAGTCCTGGCACTCTGGACCTCCGTCAGTGTTGTCCTTCATCTACATCCAACACAACGAGGTGTGGGCATAGCGTGTGCATGGGTGAGTTTAACGATACATAGTAGGGACCTCGAGAACCATATGGACTCACTAAATCAAACAAGGGAATACCACAAAGTATGAAATCAACCGAAAATCCCACTTAGGTGTATGCCGATACATATTACTATGTTTATCGAATGCCCCTTCTCAATCATGAGAAAAAACAAGAGTTACTAACTTAGCTCTCATAGGTATAGAACATTTGCAGAGTGGTACAGATAATCAGATTTATCCATTATGTTATCTAAGCTATTGTACCATCACATGATCCGGGACCAACTATTTTGTCGGACCAACACATGATCCATGAACAGAATTCAAGACTGTCGGACCAACACATGATCCAGGAACAGTCGTTTGAACTGTCAGACCATCACGTGATCCAGGTCCAACTATTCTATCAGATCAACACATGATCTACGTATAGAAATCATAACTGTTAGACCAACACATGATCTAGGAACAATCATCAAAACTGTCAGACCAACACATGATCTAGGAACAGTCAACTATGCACAGCCAGCCGTAGAGTTCTGCTCATTTATGCTTGATTCCAAAATGGTCTTCTTCTCATGTCAAATTTTGATACGTCAACTGTCACGAAGTACCATGATGTAGTATCTCAAGGGTCCAGCTCGTCATAGGGGACTCAACGCAACAGATGTTGCATCGATTAGATTCTCGGTCTGTGAGTTATTGGCATTTTCGTTCTAGGGGCCCGGTTGGATTTTAGGTTCAAACCAAACCAACTGTATCCTAATTGTGTCCATACCTCAAGGGGAGTATTCCAAATCGCTCTATGATTTCTTTATCCGCAACTGGTTCGTCGATCAGACTCCCGTAGCCCAAGAGAAGGGCGAATAATTTTTTTTGGGTCAAACGGGTCCCGACTGGGGTCCGACCTGGTACGCGGGTCTAACCCAGCCCAAGGATCCGACCCATCCTGTGGGGCGGCCCGGCCCTAGAACAGCCCTGCCCAATGGGGCTGCCAACCCCAAATGTGAGGCATTGCCCGAGGGCGGCCTGACCCGGATGGGAGGCCTGACAGGTATGTGTCCCCCAGCAAGAGGGCGGCACGATCCGGTGGGGTGGCCCGACCCATGGGTGGCCATGCACGTTGCGGCCCGGCTCCATTGTATCACTCGACTAGCCTACTTGGAGACGCCGTGGGGGTGGGGGAACACCCCCCATCTTTCGAACGGCCAGCGCGTGACGTCGACCCAGTCTCTGCGGGACCATTCGGGTCCCGCCTGTATTGCAAACTGGTGGACTTCTCAGCCGGCCTCCCCAGGCTCCTCCACTGTGGCGCGATGCCACCGTGGTTCGGTTGGCCTCCGCATGGCATGACGGTGTCACACCACCTATGCCGTGTCCAAGCCTGGCTGCGGCATCCAGCACCTCCGTGGGGCGCGATGGCGCTGCGCTCATCATCCGTCTATCATGGCCCTCTTGGTCGTGGACCCTTCTTCCCTGCATGGTGTGACGGCATCGTGCCTCTCTGGCTCCACCGTGGCCTGCCTGGCCGTGGCCCGGATTTCAGTGTTGTGCGATGGCGCCATTCTCTTTCGGCAGCCAGATGGCCCTTGCACTGCTTGTTTCTTCCACGGCTTGATTTTTTCCGTTTTTGTTGCTCCACCATAGTTCTTCTTTACGGTGGCACCGTTGCACCATCGTCATATTCAACAAACGTGATCAATCAAAGGGGGAGGGTCAGGCCATGTTCATGCGGTCCGATCCCTCCTTGTAATGTTGATAACATTTGGTGAAAAAAATCCAAGGTTGAACGACATTGAACGAAGGAAACAAATTAAAATGTAAAATACCCTACCTCGAGATCGGTGATCTATGACGGAGTGGCCGATGACGGACGTCGTTCCATCGATGTCAGAGGTGGAAGATCTCGTAGAAGACTAGTTGAGATGACATCATATTCGTACTTCGTGGGTGGCGATGCCTCCCTTTCTTGCCTCGGTTGATGAAGGAAGAAGATGGTGTTCGTCGTTCTTTGTCGGTTAGAGGCGTTCTTTGGGTTCACTACTGGAAAGGGGATATTTCCCAATGGTTGTATACCAACGGTTCAAAGAACCTTTGTCATATCTTGTCTTTCTCAATGGTTTATAGAAACCATTGGGAAAAACCCCTCAATGCATAGTTTTCCCAACGGTTTCATAGAACTGTTGGGAAAGATAGGTTTTTCCCAACGGTTCTTAAGAACCGTTGGGAAAAGTGGAGAGGAAACCTTGTTTTCCCAACGGTTCTATGGAACCGTTGGGAAAGTTTGGTGTTTCCCAACGGTTTTTAAAAACCGTTGGGAAAAAAATTCCCCAAATACCCAAATCGAGCCAACGGCCTCCCCACATTCTAGAAGCATTCAGCTCGTGTCCTCCTTGAGCGATTCCTTGGCAGAAGGACCTCCCAATCTCCACATCATCCAACACCTACCAGGTTAGACTCATATATTTTATCAAGGATATAGTTCCAGCTCTTATAAATCATATAATTCTATTCTCGATTTCATTATTCCCAATTATTAGTGTTTTGTAAAAATTTATGATTATTTCATGGTGGTCATGGGCACCACTATAGGTACATTGATTCACTAATTTATTTTGGTATTTCCATAAAAATCGAATACAATTTATTAATGAATCAATGTTGAGTGTTAACATGACATTCATGTTCTTGATTTTTGTTGAACACCTTATTTATGGTATGGGGTCAGATTATTTAAAGTGTAAACAAATACTTATATATAATTTCCTTGTACAACCTGATGGTTTAATTCTAGTTAAATGGAATCATACTTTTTTATGTTATTACTATTTAGTAATTGGTGAGGTGAATCATATATGTATATGAAAAATGGATCAATATCATTTAGTATTGGATAGAATTATTCCCTAGTAATGTGAAACCCTTATGTTGTGGGGTGAGTATGGAGTAATGAGATATATTGCTTGTTACTTACCTTTTATCAATTCTATGAGGTAATGATTGCATGCACTAATATTTTGAGATCTATCAATGTTTTTATGGTTTTGATAGTGATCCATGATGTGTATCCTAGTATGTAAGGTCCTATTTGGTATTGGACCCTAGATTGTTTGAATTTGTATGCGGTAGGGTGCTTTCTAGGATGGGTTGTAGTGATGTGATGGTAACTTATGAGAGGGGTGGGTCTTACTAATGTGGATTCATTCTATATCATAAGAATGTAAATATAATTTGTATTTTGATAACTAAATGTGAATGATGTGTGATCAAATATTGTCTTATCCTGGATAATTCCTTGTGATATATTGATATGGTGGCATGAGTGATGATGCATGTGGTGATATGACCAACATACATGTGTTTCATGGTTAGTGATCAGTTAGGATATTTATCCTATGATCATTGGGATGTGACACTAAATGATTCAAGAAGATTTATTAATATGATAACATGAGGGTGTGTTCCTATTTGGTTTTTTCTTGACTCGTAGTATATTATTGGAGTTGAGTTTTTTTATATATTATCTTTTTTTATGGATGTTGCCTTTTATTGGTTGTGTGTTTGGGAACCCCCCTCCTTTCTAGACCCTAGACAACCCCCCACCCTCCTCCCTGGACCCTGGACAGCCCTGCCGAACAGCCCCCCACCCTCCTCCTGGACCCCGGACAACCCCCGGACAGCCCCCAGATAGCCCCCCGGACAGCCCCCCCACCCTCTTCCTTGGACCTCGGACAACCCCCTGAACAGCCCCAGATAGCCCCCGGACAGCCCCCCGAACAGCCCCCAGACAGCCCCCCCACCCTCCTCCTTGGACCCCAGACAGCCCTCCGAACAACCCCCCGAACAGCCCCCCCTACCCTCCTCCTTGGACACTGGACAACCCCCCGAACACCCCCCGGACAGCCTCCCGCACAGCCCCCCCACCCTCCACCCTAGACCCCAGACAGGCCCCATACCTCTTCCTTGGACCCCGAACAACCCCCTGAACATCGTTCGGCATGTCTGGACCCCCCCCCCCCACGCGCGTTTATCAAGCGCGTGCAACGCTTAATGAACGCATAATGAGCCCTACCGTGTAGACCGCATGTCCGATTGACGTGCCGTTTTCGCGTGCACGTCGCGAATAATAATTGGATTGTTGTCCTGTGATTTTAGGTCAATTTGATGTCGTCCGCTATGAGTTTGACCGTTAGACGCCCGTTTTGGACCTTTATGACACCTGAACGGCGTTCCTGGTCACCGCGGGCACACGACACGTCTTATTGACATGTTGTCTGCTCAACCACATCACAATTCACTCACCCTTTGATTCCGTCCGATTTCAGGCCATTCGGACATCGTTCGGGCCAGTTTGGACCCCCCCCCCCCCCCACGCATGTTTATCAAGCGCACACAACACTTAAGGAACACATAATGAGACCTACCGCGCAGACCGCACGTCCGATTGACATTCCGTCAACACGTGCACGTCATGAATAATAATTCTATTATTGTTCTGTGATTTCAGGTCAATCCGATGTTGTCCGCTATGAGTTTGACCGTTAGAACCCCGTTTTGGCCCTTTATGACACCAGAACGGCGTTCCTGGTCACCGCGGGCACACGACACATCCGATTGACGTGCTGTCTACTCGACCACATCACAATTCACTCACCCTTTGATGTCTTCGGATTTCAAGCCATTCGGACTTCATTCGGCCAGTTTGGACCCCCCACGCGTGTTTATCAAGCGCGCACAATGCTTAAAGAACGCATAATAAGCCCTACCACGCAGACCGCATGTCCGATTGACGTGTCGTCTATGCGTGCACGTCACAAATAATAATTGGATTGTTTTCCTGTGATTTCAGGTCAATCTGATGTCGTCCGCTATGAGTTTGACCGTTAGACGCCCGTTTTGGCCGTTTATGACACCAGAACGGTGTTCCCGGTCACCGTGGGCACACGGCACATCTGATTGACATTCCGTCTGCTAGACCACATCAAAATTCACTCACCCTTTGATGTCGTCTGATTTCAAGTCATTCAAACTTTGTTCGGCCAGTTTGGACCCCCCCACGCGCGTTTATCAAGCCCGCACGACGCTTAAAGAAGGCATAATGAGCCCTACTGCGTAGACCACACTTCCGATTGACGCACCATCTACGCGTGCACGTCGCGAATAATAATTGGATTGTTGTCCTATGATTTCATGTCAATCCGATGTCGTTCGCTATGAGTTTGACCGTGAGACGCCCGTTTTGGCCCTTTATGACACCAGAACGGCGTTCCCGGTCACCGCGGGCACACGGCACGTCCGATTGACGTGATGTCTGCTCTACCACATCGCAATTCACTCTCCCTTTGATGTCGTCCTATTTCAGGCCATTCGGACTTCGTTCGGCCAGTTTGGACCCCCCCCCCCCCCCCCCACGCGCGTTTATCAAGCGCGCACAATGCTTAAAGAAGGCATAATGAGCCCTACTGTGCAGAACGCACATCCGATTGAAGTTCCGTCTACGCGTGCACGTCGAAAATAACAATTGGATTGTTGTCCTGTTATTTCAGGTCAATCCGATGTCGTCCGCTATGAGTTTGACCATTAGACGCCCGTTTTGGCCGATTATGACACCAGAGCGGCGTTCCCGGTCACCGCGAGCACACGGCACGTCCAATTGATGTGTCTTCTTCTCGACCACATCACAATTCACTCACCCTTTGATGTTGTCTGATTTCAGGCCATTTGGACTTCGTTCGGCCAGTTTGGACATCCCCACACGCGTTTATCAAGCGCGCGCAACACTTAAAGAACGCATAATGAGCCCTACCGTGCAGACCGCACGTCCGATTGACGTCCCGTCTGCGAGTGCACGTTGTGAATAATAATTGGATTGTTGTCCTGTGATTTCAGGTCAATCCGATGTCGTCTGCTATGAGTTTGACCGTTAGACGCCCGTTTTGGCCCTTTGTGACACTAGAACGGCGTTCCCGGTCACCGCGGGCACACGACACGTCCGATTGACATTCTGTCAGCTCAACCACATCACAATTCACTCACCCTTTTATGTCGTTCGATTTCAGGCCATTCGGACATCGTTCGGCCAGTTTGGACGCCCCCCCCCCACGCGTGTTTATCAAGCGCACACAACGCTTAAAGAACGCATAATGAGCCCTACCGCACACACCGCACGTCCGATTGACATGCCGTTTGTGAGTGCACGTCGTGATTAATAATTTTATTATAGTCCTGTGATTTCAGGTCAATCTGATGTCGTCCGCTATGAATTTGACCGTTAGACGTCCGTTTTGGCCCTTTAGGACACCAGAACGGCGTTCCCCGTCACCGCGGGCACACAGCACGTCCGATTGATGTGCTGTCTACTCAACCACATCACAATTCACTCACCCTTTGATGTCGTCTGATTTCAGGCCATTCGGACTTCGTTCGGCCAGTTTGGACCCCCCCCCCCCACGTGTGTTTATCAAGCGCGCACAATGCTAAAAGAACGCATAATGAGCCCTACCGCGCATACCGCACGTCCGATTGACATGTCGTCTATGAGTGCACGTCGCGAATAATAATTGGATTGCTTTCCTATGATTTCAGGTCAATCTGATGGCGTCCGCTATGAGTTTCACCGTTAGACGCCCGTTTTGGCCGTTTGTGACACCAGAACGGCGTTTACGATCACCGCGGGCACACAGCACGTCTGATTGACGTGCCGTCTACTCGACCACATCACAATTCACTCACCCTTTGATGTCGTCCGATTTCAGGCCATTCGGACTTCGTTCAGCCAGTTTGGACCCCCCACGCGCGTTTATCAAGCGCGCACAACGCTTAAAGAAGGAATAATGAGCCCTACCGCATAGACCGCACTTCTGATTGACATGCCATCTACGCGTGCACGTCGCGAATTATAATTGGATTGTTGTCCTGTGATTTCAGGTCAATCCGAGGTCGTACGCTATGAGTTTGACCGTTAGATGCCCGTTTTGGCCGTTTATGACACCGGAACGGAGTTCCCGGTCACCGTGGGTACACGGCACGTCCGATTGACGTGTCGTCTGCTCGACCACATCACAATTCACTCACCATTTTATGTTGTCCGATTTCAGGCCATTCGGACTTCGTTCGGCCAGTTTGGACCCCCAATGCGCGGTTATCAAGCGTGCACAACGCTTAAAGAAGGCATAATGAGCCCTACTGCACAGACTGCATGTCCGATTGACGTGCCCTCTACGTGTGCACATCGCGAATAATAATTGGATTGTTGTCATGTGATTTCAGGTCAATCCGATGTCGTTCGCTATGAGTTTGACCGTTAGATGCCCGTTTTGGCCCTTTATGACACCAGAACGGCGTTCCCGGTCACCGCGGGCACACGGCACGTCCGATTGACGTGCTGTCAACTCGACCACATCACAATTCACTCACCCTTTGATGTCTTCCGATTTCAGGCCATTCGGACATCGTTCGGCCAGTTTGGACCCCCCCCCACGCGTGTTTATCAAGCGCACGCAACGCTTAAAGAAAGCATAATGAGCCCTACCGCGCTGACCACACGTCCGATTGACATGCCTTATGCGCGTGAACGTCGTGAATAATAATTTTATTATTGTCCTGTGATTTTAGGTCAATCAGATGTCGTCCGCTATGATTTTGACCGTTAGACGCCCGTTTTGGCCCTTTTTGACACTAGAAGGGTGTTCCCCATCACCGCGGGCACATAGCACGCCCGATTGATGTGATGTCTACTCGACCACATCACAATTCACTCACCCTTTGATGTCGTCTGATTTCAGGCAATTCAGACATCGTTCGGCCAGTTTGGACCCCCCCACGCGTGTTTATCAAGCGCGTGCAATGCTTAAAGAACGCATAATGAGCCATACCGCACAGACCGCACATCTGATTGACGTGTCGTCTACACGTGCATGTCGCGAATAATAATTGGATTGTTTTCCTGTGATTTCAGGTCAATCGGATGTCGTCCGCTATGAGTTTGACCGTTATACGCCCGTTTTGGCCATTTATGACACCAGAACGGCGTTCCCGATCACCGCGGGCACACGGCACGTCCGATTGATTTGCCGTCTACTCGACCACATCAAAATTCACTCACCCTTTGATGTCGTCCGATTTCAGGCCATTCGGACTTCGTTCGGCTAGTTTGGACCCCCCACGCGCGTTTATCAAGCGCGCACAACGCTTAAAGAAGGCATAATGAGCCCTACCGCACAGACCAGACTTCCGATTGACGTGCCATCTACGCGTGCACATTGAGAATAATAATTGGATTGTTGTCCTGTGATTTTAGGTCAATCCGATGTCGTCCGCTATGAGTTTGACCGTTAGACGCCTGTTTTGGCCGTTTATGACACCAGAATGGCGTTCCCGGTCACCGCGGGCACACGGCACGTACGATTGATGTGTCGTTTACCCGACCACATCACAATTCACTCACCCTTTGATGTTGTCAGATTTCAGGCCATTCGGACTTCGTTCGGCCAGTTTGGACCCCCCATGCGCGTTTATCAAGCGCGCACAACGCTTAAAGAAGGCATAATGAGCCCTACCGCACAGACCGCTCGTCCAATTGACGTGCCATCTCTACGTGAAAGTCTCGAATAATAATTTTATTGTTGTCCTGTGATTTTTGGTCAATCCGATGTCGTTCGCTATGAGTTTGATCGTTAGACGCCCGTTTTGGCCCTTTATGACACCAGAACGGCGTTCCCTGTCACCACGGGCACACAGCCCGTCCGATTGACATGTTGTCTGCTCGACCACATCACAATTCACTCACCCTTTGATGTCGTCCGATTTCAGGCCATTCGGACTTCATTCGGCCAGTTTGGACCCCACCCCCCACGCGCGTTTATCAAGCGCGCACAACGCTTAAAGAAGGCATAATGAGCCCTACCACGCAGACCGCACGTCCGATTGATGTGACGTCTATGCGTGCACGTCGCGAATAATAATTGGATTGTTTTCCAATGATTTCAGGTCAATCCGATGTCGTCCGCTATGAGTTTGACCGTTAGATGCCCGTTTTGGCCGTGTTTGACACCAGAACGGCGTTCCTGGTCACCGCGGGCACACGGCACGTCTGAATGACGTGTCGTCTGCTCCACCACATCACAATTCACTCACCCTTTGATGTTGTCCAATTTCAGTCCATTCGGACTTCGTTCGGCCAGTTTGGACCCCCCCCACGCGCGTTTATCAAGCGCGCGCAACGCTTAAAGAACGCATAATGAGCCCTACCGCGCAAACCGCACATCTGATTGACGTTCCTTCTAGGCGTGAACGTCGCGAATAATAATTGGATTGTTGTCCTATGATTTCAGGTCAATCTGATGTCGTCCGCTATGAGTTTGACCGTTAGACGCCCGTTTTGGCCCTTTACGACACCAGAACGGCGTTCCCGGTCACCGCGGGCACACGACATGCCCGATTGACGTGCCGTCTACTCAACCACATCACAATTCACTCACCCTTTGATGTCGTCCGATTTCAGGCCATTCGGACATCTTGCGGCCAGTTTGGACCCCCCCCCCCCCCACGCATGTTTATCAAGCGCACACAACGCTTAAAGAACGCATAATGAGCCCTACCGCGCAGACCGCACGTTCGATTGACATGCCGTCTGCGCGTGAACGTCGTGCATAATAATTTTATTATTTTCCTGTGATTTCAGGTCAATACGATGTCGTCCGCTATGAGTTTGACTGTTAGACGCCCGTCTTGGCCCTTTATGACACCAGAACGGCGTTCCCGGTCACCACGGGCACACGGCACGTCAGATTGACGTGATATCTACTTGACCACATCACAATTCACTCACCCTTTGATGTCGTCCTATTTCAGGTCATTCGGACTTCGTTCAGCCAGTTTGGACCCCCCCATGCGTGTTTATCAAGCGCGCGCAATGCTTAAAGAACGCATAATGACCCCTACCGCGCAGACCACACGTCCGATTGATGTGTCGTCTATGCGTGCACGTCGCGAATAACAATTGTATTGTTTTCCTGTGATTTCAGGTCAATCTGATGTCGTCCGCTATGAGTTTGACCGTTAGACGCCCGTTTTGGCCGTTTATGACACCGGAACGGCGTTCCCGGTCACCACGGGCACACGGCATGTCCGATTGATGTGTCGTCTGCTCGACCACATCACAATTCACTCACCCTTTGATGTCGTCCGATTTCAGGCCATTCGGACTTCGTTCATCCAGTTTGGACCCCCCCCCCCCACGCGCGTTTATCAAACGCGCTCAACGCTTAAAGAAGGCATAATGAGCCCTACCGTGCAAACCGCACTTCTGATTGACGTTCCATCTACGCGTGCATGTCGCGAATAATAATTGGATTGTTGTCTTGTGATTTCAGGTCAATTTGATGTCGTCCGCTATGAGTTTGACCGTTAGACGCCCGTTTTGGCCGTTTATGACACCAGAACGGCGTTCCCGGTCACCGCGGGCACACGGCACGTCCTATTGATGTGTCGTCTACTCGAACACATCAAAATTCACTCACCCTTTGATGTTGTCTGATTTCAGGCCATTCGGACTTCGTTCGGCCAGTTTGGACCCCCCATGCGCGTTTATCAAGCGCGCGCAACGCTTAAAGAAGGAATAATGAGCCCTACCGCACCGACCGCACGTCCGATTGACGTGGCATCTACCCGTGCACGTCGCGAATAATAATTGGATTGTTGTCCTGTGATTTCAGGTCAATCCGATGTCGTTCGCTATGAGTTTGACCGTTAGACGCCAGTTTTGGCCCTTTATGACACCAGAACGGCGTTCCCGATCACCGCGGGAACACATCACGTCCGATTGACGTTCCGTCTGCTCGACCACATCAAAATTCACTCACCCTTTGATGTCATCCTATTTCAGGCCATTCGGACTTCGTTCGGCCAGTTTGGACCCCCCCACACACGTTTATCAAGCGCGCACAACGCCCAAAGAACGCAAAATGATCCGTACCATGCAGACCGCATGTCTGATTGATGTGCTGTCTGCGCGTGCACATCTCACATAATAATTGGATTGTTGTACTGTGATTTCAGGTCAATCTGATGTCGTCCGATATGAGTTTGACCGTTAGACGCCCGTTTTGGCCGTTTATGACACCAGAACGTCGTTCCCGGTCACCTCAGGCACACGGCACGTCTGATTGATTTGTCGTCTGCTCGACCACATCACAATTCACTCACCCTTTGATGTTGTCCGATTTCAGGCCATTCGGACTTCGTTCGGCCAGTTTAGACCCCCCACGCTCGTTAATCAAGCGCGCGCAACGCTTAAAGAAGACATAATGAGCCCTACCGCGCAGACCGCACGTCCGATTGACGTTCCCTCTATGCGTGCACGTCTCAAATAATAAGTGTATTGTTTTCCTGTGATTTCAGGTCAATCCGATGTCGTTCGCTATGAGTTTGACCGTTAGACGCCCGTTTTGGCCGTTTATGACACCAGAACGGCATTCCCGATCACCGCGGGCACACGGCACGTCCGATTGATGCGCCGTCGGCTCGACCACATCACAATTCACTCACCCATTGATGTCGTCCGATTTCAGGCCATTCGGACTTCGTTCGGCCAGTTTGGACCCCCCACACGCATTTATCAAGCGCGCACAACGCATAAAGATGGCATAATGAACCCTACCTCGCAGACTGCAGTTCCGATTGACGTGCCATCTACGCGTGCACATCGCGAATAATAATTGGATTGTTTTCCTGTGATTTCAGGTCAATCCGATGTCGTCCGATATGAGTTTGACCGTTAGATGCCCGTTTTGGCCGTTTATGACACCAGAACGGTGTTCCCGGTCACCGCGGGCACACGGCACATCCGATTGACGTGTCTTCTGCTCGACCACATCACAATTCACTCACCCTTTGATGTTGTCCAATTTCAGGCCATTCAGACTTCGTTCGACCAGTTTGGACCCCCCCCCCCCCCCCCATGCGCATTGATTAAGCGAGCGCAACGCTTAAAGAAGGCATTATGAGCCCTACCACACAGACTGCTTGCCCGATTGACGTGCCATTTACCCGTGCACGTCGCGAATAATAATTTTATTGTTGTCCTGTGATTTAAGGTCAATCTGATGTCGTTCTCTATGAGTTTGACCGTTAGAAACCCCTTTTTGCCCTTTTTGCCACCAGAACGGCATTCCCGGTCACCGTGGGCACACGGCACGTCCGATTGACGTGATGTATGCTCGACCACATCACAATTCACTCACCCTTTGATGTTGTCCGATTTCAGGCCATTCGGACTTCGTTCGGCCAGTTTGGACCCCCCCCCCCCCCACGCGCATTTATCAAGCGCGCACAACGCTTAAAGAAGGAATAATGAGCCCTACCGCGCAGACCCCACGTCCGATTGACATGCCGTCTACACATGCACGTCAAGAATAATAATTGGATTTTTGACCTATGATTTCAGGTCAATCCGATGTCGTCCTCTATGAGTTTGACCGTTAGACGCCCGTTTTGGCCGTTTCTGACACCAGAACGGTGTTCCCGGTCACCGCGGGGACACGGCACGTCCGATTTACGTGTCGTCTACTCGACCACATCACAATTCAGACACCCTTTGATGTAGTCCGATTTCGGGCCATTCGGACTTCGTTCGGCTAGTTTGGACCCCCCACCCCCCCCCCCCCCCCGCCCCACGCGCGTTTATCAAGCGCGCGCAACGCTTAAAGAACGCATAATGAGACCTACCGCGCAGACCGCTTGTCCGATTGACGTGCCATCTGCGCGTGCACGTCGCGAATAATAATTGGATTGTTGTCCTGTGATTTCAGGTCAATCTGATGTCGTCCGCTATGAGTTTGACCGTTAGACGCCCGTTTTGGCCCTTTATGACACCAGAACGACGTTCTAGGTCACCGCGGGCACACGACACGTCTGATTGACGTTCCGTCTACTCAACCACATCACAATTCACTCACCCTTTGATGTCGTCCGATTTCAGGCCATTCAGACATCGTTCGGCCTGTTTGGACCCCCCAACGCGTGTTTATCAAGCGCACGCAACGCTTAAAGAACGCATAATGAGCCCTACCGCGTAGACCGTACGTCCGATTGACATGATGTTTGCGCGTGTACGTCGTGAATAATAATTTTATTAATGTCCTGTGATTTCAGGTCAATCCGATGTCGTCCTCTATGAGTTTGACCGTTAGACGACCGTTTTGGACCTTTATGACACCAGAACGGCGTTCCCGGTCAACAGGGGCACACGTCACGTCCGATTGACATGCTGTCTGCTCGATCACATCAAAATTCACTCACCCTTTGATGTTGTCCGATTTCAGGCCATTCGGACTTCGTTCGGCCAGTTTGGACCCCCCACGCGTGTTTATCAAGCGCGCGCAATGCTTAAAGAACTCATAATGAGCCCTACCGCGCAGACCTCACGTCCGATTGACGTGTTGTCTACGCGTGCACGTCACGAATAATAATTGGATTGTTTTCCTGTGATTTCAGGTCAATCTGATGTTGTCCGCTAGGATTTTGACCGTTTATGACACCAGAACGGCATTCCCGGACACCGCGGGCACAAGGCACGTCCGATTGACGTGCCGTCTGCTCGACCACATCAAAATTCACTCACCCATTGATGTCGTCTGATTTCAGTCCATTCGGACTTCTTTCAACCACTTTGGACCCCCCACGCATGTTTATCAAGCACGCTCAACGCTTAAAGAAGGCATAATGAGCCCTACCGCACAGACCGCACTTCCAATTGACGTGCCATCAACGCGTGCACGTCACGAATAATAATTGTATTGTTGTCCTGTGATTTCAGGTCAATCCGATGTCGTCCGCTATGAGTTTGACCGTTAGACGGCCGGTTTGGCCGTTTATGACACCAGAACGGCGTTCCCGTTCACCGCGGGCACACGGCACGTCCGATTGACGTGTCGTCTGCTCGACCACATCACAATTCACTCACCCTTTGATGTTGTCCAATTTCAGGCCATTCGGACTTCGTTCGGCCAGTTTGGACCCCCCATGCGCCTTTATCAAGCGCGCACAATGCTTAAAGAAAGCATAATGAGCCCTACCGCGCAGACCGCATGTCCGATTGACGTGCCATCTACGCGTGCACGTCGCGAATAATAATTCGATTGTTGTCCTGTAATTTCCAGTCAATCCGATGTCGTTCGCTATGAGTTTTACCGTTAGACGCCCGTTTTGGCCCTTTATGACACCAGAACGGCGTTCCCAGTCACCGCGGGCACACGACACGTTCGATTGACGTGTCGTCTGCTCAACCACATCACAATTCACCCACCCTTTGATGTCGTCTGAATTCAGGCCATTCGGACTTCGTTCGGCCAGTTTGGACCACCCCACGCGCGTTTATCAAGCGCGCACATCGCTTAAAGAATGCATAATGAGCCCTACCGTGCAGAACGCATGTCCAATTGACGTTCCGTCTACGCGTGCACATCTCAAATAATAATTTGATTGATGTCCTATGATTTCAGGTCAATCTGATGTCGTCCGATATGAGTTTGACCGTTAGACGCCCATTTTGGCCGTTTATGACACTAGAACGGCGTTCCCGGTCACCTCAGGAACATGGCACGTCCGATTGACGTTTCGTCTTCTCGACCACATCACAATTCACTATCCCTCAGATGTTGTCCGATTTCAGGCCATTCGGACTTCGTTCGGCCAGTTCGGACCCCGCAACGCGCGTTAATCAAGCGCGCGCAACGCTTAAAGAAGGCATAATGAGCCCTACCGCGCAGACCGAACGTCCGATTGACTTTACATCTACGTGTGCATGTTGAAAATAATAATTGGATTGTTTTCCTGTGATTTCAGGTCAATACGATGTCGTTCTCTATGAGTTTGACCGTTAGATGCCCGTTTTGGCCGTTTGTGACACCAGAACGGCATTCCCGGTCACCGCGGGCACACGGCACATCGAATTGACGTGCCGTCTGCTCGACCACATCACAATTCACTCACCCTTTGATTTCGTCCGATTTCAGGCCATTCGGACTTTGTTCAGCCTGTTTGGACCCCCCCCCCCCACGCGCATTTATCAAGCGCGCGCAATGCTTAAAGAACGCATAATGAGCCCTACCGCGCAGACCGCACGTCCGATTGATTTTCCATCTACGCGTGCACGTCGAGTATAATAATTGGATTGATTTCCTGTGATGTCAGGTCAATCCGATGTCGTCCGCTATGAGTTTGACCATTAGATGCCCGTTTTGGCCGTTTATGACACCAGAACGACGTTCCCGGTCACCGCGGGCACACGGCACGTCCGATTGACGTGCCGTCTGCTCGACCACATCACAATTCACTCACCCTTTGATGTCGTCCGATTTCAGGCCATTCGGACTTCGTTCGGCCAGTTTGGACCCCCCCCCCCCACGCGCGCGTTTATCAAGCATGTGCAATGCTTAAAGAACGCATAATGAGCCCTACCGCGCAGACCGCATGTCCAATTGACATGCCGTCTATTAATGCAAATCACGAATAATAATTGTATTTTTGTCCTGTGATTTCAGGTCAATCTGATGTCGTCCTCTATGAGTTTGACCGTTAGACACCCATTTTGGCCCTTTGTGACACCAGAACGGCGTTCCCGGTCACCACGGGCACACGGCACATCCGATTGACGTGCCGTCTGCTCGACCACATCACAATTCACTCACCCTTTGATTTCGTCCGATTTCCGGCCATTCGAACATCGTTCGGCCAGTTTGGACCCCCCACACGCGTTTATCAAGCGCGCACAACGCTTAAAGAACGCATAATGATCCATGTGTCATATGTGACGTCTACGAGTCAACCCCGCCTCAATCTGAGGCACAGTGTTGTCACCACCACTCAAAGTGTCTGTCTTTTGTTTCAAAAGGACGTCAGTTGAAGTGAAAAACATCAACTAGCATACGGAAAACCGACCAAACACATTCAGATTGTGTCGATAATTTAGCATAACAATCCATGGGTCATATGTGACGTGTACGAGTCCACCCCGCCTTAATCTTAGGAACGGTGTGGCCATAATCACTCTATGTGGCTCTCTTTTGCTTAAAATAGACAACAATTTAAGTATATACGGAAACCCGACCAAACGCATTCGGTTTACCTTGAAACTTTAGGAGAATGATCAATGGGTCATATGTGACAAGTACGAGTCAACTCCGCCTCAATCCGAGGCACGATGTGGCTGGCACCACTCAAAGTGTCTGGATTTTTGTTTCAAAAGTACGTCATTTTAATTGAAAAACATCAACTGGCATAAGGAAAACTGACCAAACGCATTCGGATTGTGTCGATACACTAGCACAACGATCCATGGGACATATGTGACGTGTACGAGTCAACCCCACCTTTATCCAAGGTGTGGTGTGGCCGCCACCACTCAAAGTGTCTGTCATTTGTTTCAAAAGGACGTCATTTGAAGTGAATAACATCAAATGGAATACATAAAACCGACCAAACGCATTCAGATTGTGTCGATACATTATCACAATGATCCATGGGTCATATGTGAGGTGTACGAGTCAACCCCGCCTTAATCTGAGGCACAGTGTGGCCGAAATCACTCTAAGTGTCTCTCTTTTTCTTAAAACGGACAACAATATATGTACATACAAAAAAACGACCAAACACATTCGGTTTCCATTGAAACTTTAGGAGAACGATCCATAGGTCATATGTGATTTGTATGAGTCAAAACCCCCTCAATCCGAGGCTCGGCGTGGCCGGAACCACTCAAAGTGTCTGCCTTTTGTTTCAAAAGTACGTCATTTTAATTGAAAAACATCAACTGGCATATGGAAAACCAACCAAACGCATTCGGATTGTGTCGATACATTAGTACAACGATAAATGGGTCATATGTGACGTGTACGAGTCAACCCCGCCTCAATCCGAGGCACGGTGTGGCCGGTAGCACTCCAGGTGTATGTATTATGTTTAAAATGGACATTATTTCAAGTAAAAATATATGGTATACAAAAAACCGATTAAATTATGAATTGACTTTCGGATTCCACATATAATTGTCATTTAAATTTTAAATTGAATTCTAAACGAATTATGTATGTTTATAATGATGTTATCAATTCTAATTTAATTATGGATGTGTATAGTTCCACCATTATATGTAATTGTTAGTTGGTTATTGCAGGTATAGTAATTATATATGTATGTGTTAGTTTATTGTAGGTACAATAATTATATATGTATGTGTTAGTTTATTGCAGGTACAATAATTGGATTGAAATATGAGAGGGAACCCACAAAACCACACCAGGTGGTGGTCAAATTAGAGACCAGGTTGCAATTGGGGGAGCTGCTGGGCAAATTGCAGGGCGGCTGGGCAATTTGCCCAGCAGAGGCTATACCATCGTTTCAAAACCGTTGGCATAGAATATCTTGGATTTTTTTTTACAACGGTTTATAAAACCGTTGGTAAAACACTTTTCCCAACGGTTTAAAACCGTTGAGAAAGACTTGATATTGGGTTTTTGGCAACGGTTTTCAAAACCGTTGGAAAAAACAGTGTTATTTTCAGCACTTCGCCAACCGTTTGACAACCGTTGGTAAATGTTTTTCCCAACGGTTTTGAATAACTGTTGGGATAGGGTAATTTTCTCCACCTATGCAAACGGTTCACTGTAAACCGTTGGGAAAAGTTTTTCCCAACGGCTTACTTACCTATGGTTGGTAGAACCATTGGTATAACATATACCAACGGTTCCCCAGCCTTACCCAACAGTTCTAAACCGTTGGGAAATTCTCTATTTCCAGTAGTGGTTCTTCATTGAGAGGATGAATTTCTCTCAATTCTCCCATGTTTCTCCAAGGCTCTACCAAAAGGGAGTTACGGACCAAAAAAGAAATAATAACTTAGTCTATTATTTTATTATTGGCATGAATTCAAAATAATTACAAATGTTCCAATTAATTAAGAAAATGAGTTGGCACTTTAATGAGGAGAAGGTGAAGAGGCTCTCCACTTAATTGGGGGTTTAAGGGGGTTTAAAGCACATGTGGGCCCGACTTCATTGATTGCAAGAGGTGTTAATCTTTAGGTGGGTCCCACTAAAATAATATCCTCCCAAGGGAGGTTATGTGTGGGTGGGTCGTACCTCTATCCTCCACATGTGGGTTTTAACCACAAAACAAATAAAAATAAGTTACTCTTATTTTTATTTAATTTTATTTAAAACCCCAAATAATTAACTTCCATTGTCATTATAACGCAACTGCATTAAAGGTCTATTTATTTGAATACCAGCGCTGCATGTTAGAAAGTGCCCTCAGATTTCATTTCCGAGCACTGGTTCAAAATAAATAAAATTCTGCTCGTACGTTTACTGAACATACCCGAACAAAACATCAGAAATTGTTTTTGGGCACAACGGGCCTCGGAATCAAGCACCATAAATTTTCACTGACTCGTAAAAATCCCATGAATTTATGCAAAAAAAAATTCACAGAATTTATGGGTCTTTACAAATAATCACTTATGACAAGGATTATTAAATAGATGGTTATCTAAGTGTTCCAACAACAATAGTTTTTAGTGTTAAAATAGGCTGATCTAACCATTATGGTGAACTATTTCTTATCATCCATAGAATCCATTTGAGATATGATCATTAGAATTTAACCATTGAATGATTAAAATCATAAGTCATGATTTCTCTTACAAATTATTATCCTAGATAATGGATAACATATTACCCATGAAGGGGGTGACATGAGTTGCTAAAATTTTCATTACATTTAAAACCACCCTCTACATGGTATGTGTTTTCCATCACTTGTAAGATAGAAAAAAATTTATGCAATAAAATTAAAAAATAAATAGCATTGAAAAATGATATTTATTGTATTTATGGGAAAACCATCTCTTATCCTCTCCTACAATGCTCTACTCCACAGTTTTGGTAATTAACGCTGTGATGAATCATTTTTAGGAGCCTATAGTGACTGAATATAGTTATTACATGTTACCATGGTCCAAGATATTTTAACCAAAATATACTATTTCAATAACTATCCACTATATTAACACACTATTTTACATTGAATGTAGATGAAATAGAGATGATCATGATTTGATGAAATAATGATTCACACTTTTTCACGCAGATACTGATAGTAGCATAAGTCACATCAAAAGAAGATGGTAATATTAAAAAAAATCAATATGTTCATCATTTAGAATATATAAACATATTAAAAATATATGAAAGTGTAATGTAATGCACGTGTATGATTTGTTCAATGTATATTATATTTTTCTTCATTTTAATAGTGTGATTGTATGTATGTATGTCTTCCTTCCTTATTCACATGTAGATGTTTACATTCATATAAATATGATCTCAATGATTTTGAAAATAAAATTATGAGATAATTAAAACTGTCTGGTGAATAATCAATTAATAAAATGAATAGTAATTCATTTCATGGAACTTATCCTTTTTATCCATGTTGGGAATAAAATTCTAAAACACCTATGTGAGAAATTTTCTTCACTAGGAATTTTTATTTTATGAAAATAAGAAAATATAAAAATTGATCAATTAATTATAACAAAAATACATTTATGATATGATAAAATAAATAAATTGATGTATCAAGAGAATATTATAAATTTTTAAATCAAATCAAAACAATTTATATAACAACTTATTCTTGGTAATATAAACACTGGAATTTATTTTTCTCGTAAGATAAATTTTTGAGCAATTTACTCAGATAAAATTGATATTTTCCACATATAACTAGAAGATAAACTGAATTCATATTTTTATTGAATAATATTTATTCCTAAGAAGATTATTTTACAAATGTGTGATGCTTTAATATGACAAAATCCTTTAGTGCTCATATGATAATCATCTTGTGAATATAGTATAGGAAAGATAATTTATTTTCGTAATTAATTTATAACTGAAATATATGGATTTTAACATGGATGAGATAATTTATTTATGAAGATAACGTCCTTCCTAGAATTTTAATAATCAAAAATATGTTTCATTAATTTTATATTATATAAAATTCAATTTCCAAACTAGAATTTAATTAGATAAAATAAATTTCCACATATAAAATAACATTATTTGTGTAAGATAAAAATATTTTGAGTCTAATATATCTGCACTTATAATTGAATAAAATCAAAAAAACTATAGATAAAATTATTATAATAAAAATAGGTATTTTTTATTCATTAATACAAATAAAAAAATTGATATGTTGGAACAACATATGCCTGTAGGATATCTATAACTACGCTATACCTGTACTACTAGATCTAATTTATAAATAAAAAATCCATATATTAATTATTTGATACTGATAAATGTGGCGTAATTTTGGCTATCTAAAAAATTTAACATCAAATAGAAATGTTGTGTTACATAAAAAATTTACAGCCATTTAGGTTTCTTTTTTTTTATTACTTGGAAAAATTATGAAATGAAATATTCATTTCCACAAATGATCATTATTTGTATAAGGAAATAAATTTATTATTTAAAAAGAAGTTATCAATATCGGAAAAAATGACATCACTCATATTTTTTTAATGAAAATATTCATGTAGTTTCATTATTCATAACTGAAAAAATAGAAAACATAAAAATGTTGAGCTCAAATGATCAGTAAATGTTAACATAATCATCAATAATTATATTTCATCAATGTGCCTAAGATGACCAGTAGTGTATAATGAAAAATAAAATTAAATGTTCTTGAAATAATTGAATTTATACCCAAAAAATGTGGATCATATGTAATGTAACATGGAAAAATATTTTTAAAAACTAACAAGAAAATAATATTTCCAAAACATTTATCCATGTGAAAACAATTATTGATTGGGGATTCCAAATATGTCTTTTCACAAATTGATAAAATGTGATGGTATCTTGTAACATAATTATAATATCACTCTTAAAATCACTATTACAAATGTAATTACATTTCTATTAAATTCCAACAATCTCTCTGCGTATACCAATAATGTGTTATATTATCCGCCTTCCCTAACATATTGGAGGGCTGTAATGAACCCATCCACCCTATTTTTATTTGGTAACCACAAATCCATTGTTCAGAATAGAACCGACTATCCTTATATTATAATTTAACATCCATTAAGTAATCAATATATGTGTTTAAGTTCCCTTGAAATAGAAAAACAATTAAAATCATATACTTTTCTGTATAAGAATAACTTATTTTAATTCATAGCTTTATTTAACCATGGAAATTTAATAGGTCCCTAAATAATAAAATTATACACCATCGAAAGAATAAAATATAATTGTATATTTATAATATATACCTATTATATAATAATTAAAAAAAATTTTAGTTGTCATTTATTAATATATAATCTATTACATTATCAATAAAAATATTTTTGAGAAAAATAACAATTTAAAATCTAAGGGAGTATTTAATATAATAATAATGTTTTAATTATATGTGATACAAAATCATTGAAAATAACCATAGAAACATTCAATGGAATCTTCAGAGAATAAATTATTTTTCATAATAAAAGGTGGTTAATCTGAATATGTTAAAATAAACCAATCCTTCCTCACATTGGTAAAGAATGGTAAACTATTATATATGAAAATTGATATAGGTAATTCATTTTAAAACCATTACGTGGAAGAAAATTTTAATTTAAAATAAATAAAATTTTATTCATAAATAAAAACATGTTTATTTTTTTAGAAAATATATATATGGAATTGAATGATTCATATTCTTAAAAAACACACTTGATTGGTATCATGTATAAAAAAACATTATTGATGTTTTTTATTCAATAAAAGATTATATTAAAATTAAATATTTAGACCATATTCATTAAAAATTGTGATTAAAATATATGTGGTTCAATAAAATATGAGTCTATAATCCCTCCAAAAAAACAATGAACATAAAAAATCAAGAAATCAGATCATATTGTATCACATTAACACTTTCCATTTTAGTAGAAACCGAATATAAATGCAATGAATAAAATTATTTCACATGAAAAATTAAATATCATTAATTTATGTATATTAATCCTATAAAAAATTATTGGTATGTATATATAACTCATAAATGAAGATATGTTAATAAAAAAACATATTTCCCAAAGAAGGTAAAATTTTGGATGAATAACCTTTATAATGATGATATCATTGAAATGATAATTAACTAATGGATGTATTATGTGTGACATGTATAAATCGTTAAAATTAATGTTTATTTACAAGATAAATAAAAATTTAATAATATAATCATAATATAAATGATATTTCCAAAGGGAAATAAACTGAGTTGTTAAACCCCTTACAAAGATCCAATCATTGATAATAGAATTAATTAATAATGAGATTATATGTGAAAATATTAATTAAACATAAAAATAGGTAATAAAATATATGATATTCCAATTTTAATGTACACATAATCATAGAGTAACATATCTAATTAATAAGTACTACAACTCGATGAAAATAAATTGAGTTTCAAAATCACTTGCAAATATCATTACATTAAAATGTAAATTAATCAATGAATTTATTATGTGTAACAAATTTAAATCCACCTAAAATTTTTGTAATTCAATATAAAAAATAATATTATGTCATTACACACATAATATATATTATATTATACAGAATTATGAATTTATATAACTAAATGGAATGTAATTGAGTTGTGAAATGCCATAAAAATGTATTAAAAGTGACAAAATAATTAACCAATGATTAGATTATGTGAAATAATTATAAATACACATTAAAATGACCAAATATAAATAAAAAATCATATCTAATTTCACAATTCATATTTTCAAAATATAGAAAATGATGATGTAAAATACCATAATAAATATAAATATTTTTTTGAAATACCCCAATTTAGGCCCATCTTTTCTTTGTATGTTCTTGAAATATATTATAATAAATATTAACTAATTATTTACTATTTTAAGAAGCATTTTATAGATTATTAATTTATTATTAAACATGTATTTTTTCTGGTTTTAAAAAATGAATTACCTTATTATCAGGGAGGCGGTAGATAGTATGTATGCATGAGTAACATTTCCATTATTCAGTGAATATGAATAAATTATAATAAGTATATTTCAAAATTATTGAATATTTATTATATAATTAATATAATATTATTTCCCAAAATACACTTGCATATATCTAACATGTGATGTGTTTATGAAAAACAATTCATATCTCATCTGCATGATGACATCCACATATAATCATGAAAGATATTCTAATTTTTAAATGGTATGAAAATTAATAAAATAGATTTTCATATTCCATGAATAATATTTATTTCATAAATATAATATATATAAATTATATCCATTTTTAAAACTATTTTTGGAAGTCAATGATGAAAAAAAAATCTCATCAGTTTATGGGGAGGTAATTTTCCCCAAACACTAATGATGGTTTCATTTCCCATTTTACTAAATATGAAAAATATATTGGTTAGGGAAATTACATAATAGAATATAATTATATATAATATTCGTATAATGATATAAATTCATGGGTTAATTTTTATAAGGATTCACAATAAGACATAATACTATAAAGAATAGTCTATAATTATACCTCTTCATTCAACAACATTTTTTTCAGTTTATACCAATGAATTAATTTGATGGTATTACGATAAAAGGAAGGAATCTAAAAAAAGATCATGGACACTATAATGGAATTTGGAGACTTATTTTCTAAACCATGATTCTCATTTAATGTTGAGAAAAGATAATACAGGGTACCCTTGTATAAGTAAGGGAGAGGACATAATAAAAGATTTTAAAATAACTAAAGTATGTTAATGTCATCAATCATAAAAACACCTAAAAATTGTTCATTTAAGATGGTGAGATGACATATATTCAAAATATTCAAATTTAATAGGATTGTGAAATTGATTTTTACATTTATATCCTTATGACATTTGTTTAATCCTTTGTAAACCAGTTTTAACTCTAACCATTTTAATATATTTTTACATATTTTTAATGTTCCTTTTGAGCCAAATTATTGTGGCCAAATTACCTAAAAATAAATATTTGGATTCAAAATATTTATTCCATTTTATTGAATTTAGATTAAAAAATTTGATAAATTTAATTTAAAAGTAAACATGTAAAACATAAAGAAAAGCAGTATACCAAAAAAAATTAATAAATATAAATATATTTACTACCCAAATCATGAAAAAATTGATTATAATAAAATTAATTTTATTATTAAATATAAAATTTAATTAATTTTAAATTAAAATCATCTAAAACATGGATAACATTAAATTCTTGAAAAAGGATAATTTTAAATAACAATAATTATTTTTCAATATTCATCAATAAACGTTCGCACAACATTCCCAAAAATTCACCCTAACATAATTTTTCCATGATTAATTGAAAAATTTAATTGTTTTGTTTAAAAGAATATTTTTTTAATGGGGGAAAATATAATTATAAAATCACAACAAAAAATGCATTAAAAACCATTTATGAAGAAATTATATTTTTAATGAATGAAATTATAGTATAATTATTCCTTTATTAATAACCATAATTTTATTAATGTTCAATAATTAATATGAATACAGAATATAATTAATTCATTATAATAATTTATCAATACAAATCATTTCAATCAATTTTCATTTATATTCATTTTAGGCATAAAAACAATATTATGAAAAATATGTCTTTTACATTCAAAGGATTTTATCATAATTTTGAAAAAAAATTATAGTATTTAATTAAGTTATAAATTGTTTAAAAATTTATAAATAAAGAAAAACTATAATTATTTTATATTGATTAATAAATTTTTGGTAAATGAAAATGTAAAATACTTATATTGAAAAGTATTATTTTGGGAATATCAAATGATTCATTTTGTTAAAGTGATTATATAAGATAAATTTATTTTTCATGATTACAAAAATATTCATAAATAAGAATTATTTTGGAATATAAAAGAGTTAAATTTAAATTAATTTAAATATTTTAATATTTTAATGTCATATAAAAATAAAAAAAATCAGTTTACATCTATATTATGTAATGTGAATAAATAATGTTTAAATTTAATTTTATTATAAATTTGTTATGAATTTTTTATAAATATTTTTTTCATGTATATATTTATGATTATTTTTAAAATTATTTTATTTTCATTCTAATAGATCATTAATATAATTGTTATGTTTTAAATATTGGTGTGTTCTATAATGTAAAATAGTTTGAACTACATAATTAAATTATAATATATATGATAATTCATTATCATGTTTGCATATTTGTTCACAGAATTATAATGAGACATATGTCTCTCTTGAGTAATAAACCATTGGTAGTGGGAATAGAGGTTGAATTACTAGCAAGACATAGGGAATTTTCTATTTATAAATATATGAGAAATGTTCAACTAGTAAACCATTCTAACTCTTTTTCCGATTTACTCCATTTGATTATGAATCATTACATACATTTTTTTATTTACCTTATTCATGGTATGGGTTTCAATATTTTTAAATATCGTAGGATTATAATATGCATTTTTAACCCAACCAATATGTTATGTAAATATTTAATCATAAATATTTATTGTACATAATAATTTTTTTGACTAAAGAAGGATTCAAGATCAATCATCACAATCATGAGTACATGTCAACTAAATACAATAAAACATTTAATAATAGTAGATCTCATTTAAAAATTAAATGTTTTAGTGTCTTGGTTAGAAAATAATTGGTATGGCCTCAATCATCAAACTGTGTTGGACATACTAAACCTTAGATCCCATGGACTTTCTTATAGAAATAAATAATGTTATCTTTGACCATTATAGGATTATGTCCGATATCTGACATAAGGTATAAAAAAAATATTGAAGGAAAACAATAATAGGATTAAAAAAACCAAGGCAAAATGTTAAAATAATTCTTATTATATATTGTGGAGAGTTGTAAGTCCAACCATCCATGAATTCTCCATGATATTATTTAAATGTTGTTCTACCGAAATAACTATGGGGTGGATGGAATTCACAATTGCACTATGAAATAGTGAAATATTAATCCAACGCATGAAATTGATATTATTTAATATAAATTGGTCCTTATTTTAGTGGGAACACATATAATAGTAGAAGATTTTAATTGAATGGAAAACAAGATACATAAAAAATAAAAATAAAATTATAAAAAAATGTATAATCATTATCGAACATGATATTCTGAAAAATAAAAGTGATAAAATGTACAAAATGGTAGAATCTATCTATTTTATATGTGTTTTTCTTAGGCATGATGTAATTTATAATGTGTTCAATCCATAACATACAAAGAAACATCCTGATGATGATGATATTTATGAAAAGAAACATTCTTATAGATAGCTTTATATGATTTTCTAGATATACTAAATTTTTAAAAAATTATAAGGTCTCCCATTATTTAAAAGAATCATGAGGAAATGGATTCTTTTGGGATGATTAAAAACAATAAAATAACATTATTGGACATGATAAACTTGAGATATATAATTTTTTGAATGAACTATTCTGGATTAAGATGGAACTGAATAGTCATGTCTCATATCATGTACTCAATGTTATTGGGTTTGAAAAATATTTTGAGTGATTGGGGGAACACCTTAGGCTTGATGTAGCCATAAACATCACAATAAAACATCTTATAGAAAGGTAAACACATTTAATTATAAATTTTAACATTAATAAGTATTAAAAATTACCTGATCTCATCAATATGTGGAGGAATATTTAGTAAGAAATTTGGAGGATTAAATTATTGTTGTACCATGATGGTTTATAATGTAAATAGAAAAAATTGTCTAAATTGAGATGAATAGAGGTTGTGGAAATTCTAAAAAACATCAATATTTTTTAATTGAGTTAGTAAGAATAGTTTGTGTTTTCCCTTTTGTAGAAATAAAAATTAAATAAGGATTTTACATAATAGCTAAATGGGTCTAAGAAACATCATGGAGTGTCCACAAAAGATATTAAAGTTATAGAACTAATTATTTTGATAGGTATTTAATACCAACAATGTATAAAAAAATTGATTCACATATATATACCAATGTTCAAAATTTATTGAGGATTGATAATGTAACATCCCAGGTAATTATATGATAATTAAAATTAAAAATAATTTTCCCAATTCTGGGTTTTGATGTCAGAGAAACAGACATACATGGTTGCAATCAGTATGTTACTTAGAGTCTCATAAGGGAAACATAATTTTTGGTGAATAATAACATACCCTTATGAATAATAATATTATAATTATGAAAAGTAATATTATCTTTATAAATATTAACATACCCTTATTAATATTAACATCACCTATGGTAGTATATTAATATGATTTAATTTAATGTATTATATACCGATATATTGGATTGCGTAAATAAATGTTTTAAAACTTGTATTTTCCAAATAATATATTATTTTATTTAAAAAATTATTTTCTCATATTTATAATATTATTTTTGTTAAAGGGAGTATATTTTTGGATTCATCACATTATAAAATGGTAGGGGTGAATTTTTTGGTAATTTTATGAAATACATTATTATTTTGATGAATAGTTAAATGTAATAAATTAAATTTTAAGTTAAATACATTACATATGGATTCATGGAAGATGATACACTGATTTAAGAACACATGGTTCAAACTCCCATGAAAATATTTCTATTTTTGGCCTTGAAATCATTACCATTTCTTGTCTTGTGGAAAAATAATATTATAATATTTAAAATAATGTAAAACTCCCCCTCTCCAAGATTATAAATACTACCCACTCCCCCTCTTCCTCAACACCTCTAATGCATTGATCCACTCCTATGTTCTACCCAATACTCCACCAAATAACATTCCCCATATCCAAGAACTATTAGTCTCATCAAAACATGAAAACCAAAGGCCTTAATGTGGATCTCTAGGAGAAGAGATCAAGAGGTAAACACCTCTTTTATCTTCATTCATTTATTTTCATTTTCATTCATATCCTTCTTATTTTCCCACAAAACATTATCAAATAATAATTAATGATCTATAATACTATATATATTTTATATGTTATCATGTTTATGGAAGATTCACAATTATACTTCATCTTTCCTCCCACTCATTCTAGAAATTAAAACACACTATGTGATGTGTTGATTTTCGACAATGTGGTTGATGTGACTTCAATTTCCATGAATTAATTCAAGGATGGTCATGAGACCGTTTTTATGGTGGAACCATATTATAATTTATGTATTATATCATATAAAATTTATTAATCATTTTTTACCAATTTAATTAATTTATAAAATAAAATGAGTTCATTACGATCGAAGAATCATAAAAATGATCTAAAAATATCAATAATATTTTATCTAAAGAATGGAAATATTTTAAAAATTCAATATAAAGAATTATATAATTTTATGTTTTGGAAATATATAAATAATATTACATTAAAATTATAGAGTTTCACTTCCAATTAACATGAATATCCTTCACGAACCAATCCTGAAAACCATGTAAAGAACACACCTAAAAACAATAGAATTAACAAAATATTATTAATGAATGGTGATAATGAAGTTATAAATTTATAATGAAAGTTGTTATAAACATAAACATGATTCTATGAATAGTAATAAAAATATTTTTACCTTCATACTGGAGGTTTAAACATGATTGAGGGAAGTCGAACTTTATGTGTGTGATCTTTTTTTTTCGTAATTTTATTAAATAATATCATCTATGTTGTGATCTTTTATTTTTAATTACAAAGGATAGGGTATGTTTTCTCACCTCCCCCACACTTCTCAAATGACTTATTAATGAATAGATACACCATTATCTCTCATCAATCCCCCAATATACAATCGATACCATATGAAAATTTGGTAACTGAATTCTAAACCCAATTTCCATTCATTTGGTTAACCTTCAACATCAATGGTTTATACCAATAAAAGATGTATTTTGAATTTTAATATGATTATATTATATTTTATTATTTTTATTTATAATATATATACATATTCTTTTCATTTAATCAATTCTTTCTTCAATGCTATGGTATTTGTAATGGACATTCCTTATAAAATTCAGTTGAATATCACCCTTATGGAATCCAGAGAGATTGTTCATTTTTATGAAATGAGTATAATATTTTGATTTTATGAGGATATATTACCATATTATCTCCATTATAAGTCTTTTAAATAATAATATTAAATTATATTCGGTAAAATGATTTTTATAAGAGTGTTTTTTATGATGAAATGGAATTTTGAGTTGTGAATGTGTTTCGCTCAATGGTGTAAATGATTTTGAAGTGTTTTTTCCATGATACATTCCTTGAAAATTTTTTATATTGTGTTACGTCCACTATATATCAAGATATATTGGTTTGAGATCATTATAGGTCAAGATATGATGTGAGAGCCCCTTTATAGCTATCCAATGCATTGGGTACTCCAGAGAGAGAAGTTGACCAAATGGTATTTCCATGTATATGGGTGATTGTAAGAGTGATAAGGTAAATACGTCTCAAGGAAACTGCGTGATGTATCTAGGAATTTTATTTTTCATGTTATGGGTTTTATTGGTTTTTATGTTAACACTTCACTAATACTTTATTTTTTGTTATATCATTTACCATGTTTTCTAAAAAACCCCATTATTTTAAAAATTTTCCGCATGTTATAATTCTGGGTAATAGAATTAAGGAACTCATGATGAAGTTTATGATATTTTCTCAAGAAATCATGTTTTATTTCTAATATTTCATACATTGAAAAAAATTTACACCATTTTGTATAATCCTCTATATATTAATGTGGTATGTTATATATATAATTTATCAAAATTATCTAAAAATCTAAACCCAAAACGATACTCAATGTGTAATAATGTATCTTCTTGACTAATATTCAAGATTAAGTAATGTTTTAGGGACGAGTATTTATAGTTGGCATTAGAGGAGGGTTTAGATAACATTAGGGGTTAGAATGATGTTAATTAAAGACAATAAATGTTTTTTACATTATGGTTATTTAAAAGGATATATCATTTAAGGATTTCCATTTTTCATTATGTAATATATGTCTATTACATGTTATTTCTGTAAAAGAAATAGGGATGATGAAGTAGGAAGGCACCAAGTGATTGATGTGTGTCTGAATCTGTAGCCTGGAATGGTGGGAATCAGAACCAAGTAGTTTGTGACAGTAATGGTTTAGTAATATGAGGATATAAATGGTTGAGGAATTCATACTATAGAAGAACCTAATATTCCATGAGGAAACATATCTTTTGTGGAGAATTTCATGAGTCATTATCCTTCGCTGTTTAGTTGAACTTCTAATACAGTTATATCTGAGGGAGAGATCAATGATCTAGAAACGATATTTGATGTCATGGGATGTTTAGAACACTAAATAGGAAATACTAGTGATTTTACATTTTGAAGGTGAACTCGATTAGTGGTGGAATCTTGTTATGAATATTAGAGTTAAATATGATCTTGATAGTTTGGAATGGAAATAATTTATGAATCTTTTTCTATGTAAATATTTTCCTAAATCTATTCGACTCATAATGAAGAAATAATTCATGGAACTGAGGTAGAAATATGATAAATCTATGGCATTATATGAAACCAATTATAAAAGACAGTCCATGTACGTACCAAATATCACTTGGGTCTTTGAAAGAAAAATTAATTGTTTTCACTTTGGGTTGAATCATATTATACGAATAGATTTTGATTCAAGAGAGTTTATAAATTATGAGAATCATTTTTAGTGTGCTTTAGATGTTGAGATCGAATTTGCAGACCCATATGTGCCTTGTCATGAAATGAATATGAAGCGGCCAGGTTGGCATGAAATGGGAACGACCTCAACATAGAAATCAAAAGGAAGGAAAATTAATTTCCCTTCTTGTGAAAAGTGCACTGAAAAGCATCCTAGAGGATGCCTTGTAAATTTAGGGAAGTGCTACCAATGTGGAATGTTTGGGAAAATTGTTGGTGAATGCATGGAAAATAATCTGAAAAATAATGATATGTTGATGGTGAGATACATTTACTACAAAATTACAAGGTAACTATACTATTGTTTGTCCAAATCATGTCAGTTAGGATGGAAATTAGCAATATTGGAAGCAGAAGGGTATTCTGAAATCTATTACTAATACATTAGCAGATGTTGGGCCATCAAATAAAGTGGTATCAGGTAAATTATTTGATTACTCTGATTTTTCTAAAGACTTGATTGATATAGGGTCTACACATTCCTTTATTTATGGGAAATTTTATGGTAAATTGGTAATTTCAAATCCTGAAATGATATCAAAAATTATGGTTAAAACACCAAAGAAAATATTTATGAAAAATATAATGATGAGAATCTTTTATTTATATATGTGGAAATTCATTACAAAAAAAACATGTGGTTATTACTTTGGTAGAGTTTGATGTTATAAATTGTATGGGGTGGATTTCTACTTATAATGAATATATTGATTGAAGATCTAGTTAAATTGTTTTTAAGAATGAATTTTATTTTGATTAAAATAATGAACACATACCATTGATAAAATATCAAGAAGTTGAAACACTTTAAAAATATATAAATGAAATTTATCATTCTCACATTGTTGAAAACAAGGGAACTATTTTGATTAATGATGTACTACTGGAAAATGAATATGAGGATGATTTTCTTGATGAATTTTATAGTGTAATACATGTTCGGGAAGTTCAGTTTACAATTAATTAGTTATTAATTCATAAACAATTTCAAAACCCCCTATCGAAAGGAACAAATAGATCATCGAGAATGGAAAATAAAATTTGAAGATTTTCTTGATAAAGGAATCATTCATCCTATCACTTCACCATATGGTGATCTTATTTTGTTTGTAAAAAATAATTTATGGTTTAATAAAACTTTTCATCGATTATAGAGATTTGAATAGCATTACATTTAAGAATAAGTAACCATTGACTTATATATATGACTTTTTTTATCATCTATATGAAGCACAATATTTTTCAATGATTTACATGAGATCTAGGTACCATCAGTTGAAGGTGAAGGATGAAGACATTTTCAAAATTGATTTCTGTATTAGATATGGCCATTATGAGTTTATTTTTATGCCCTTTCGTTTAACAAATGAACATATTGTATTCATGGATCTTAGGAATAGAATATTTCATGTGTTGTTTGATAAATTGGTTGTTGTGTTTGTTTATGAAATTATTACATATTATAAAGGTATAAGAGAGAATGAAAAACATATAAGGGTTATTATAAAAACCATTAAGGAAAGGAAGTTGTATTGAAAATTTAGAAAGTGTGAATTTTGGTTGTATAATATTTATATCATTGATCACATTGATTCAAAAGAAGGAATAACTGTTGATCCTGATGAAATAAAAAATGAGGAAGAATATCCTAGACCCACAAATCTAACTTATATTCATAACATAATTGGTATGCCTGGCTATTAAGGATAGTTTATTGAAAATTCATCATGATTATCTAGACCAATGACTAGGTTAACTAGAAAATGAGCTAAGTTAATTTGTAAAAAATTAATGTGATGATTGTTTTCATGAGTTCAAAAAAAATAATGTTGATTGCTCCAATTTTGACTATACATTCCTGAAATGTTATTTTTTCATCTATTGTGATGATTCCATGAATGGAGTTAATTTTTTTTGTTTTAGAATTATCAATTAATTTATTATTCTTCATGTTAGTTGAAACACAATGAGTTAAATTACCTTACACATGATTTGGAATTAAAAGTTATGGTTTTTTATTAAAAAAATTAAGGGCATCATTTATATGGATCCAAATGTGAAATATATATTCACATAAAGATTTGAAATATTTATTCACTTAGAAGGAATTTGTCATGAGGCAAAGATGATGTCTTTAATTGATAAAGTATTATGATTTCATGACCAATTACCATCTGGGAAAAGAGAACTTTGTGGAAGATGCCTTGAGTAGAAAACATCACGCTTCATTAACCAAATTATGTTTGGAACATGATCCCTTGATTAATTATTTGATGAATTTTGGCTCAAGAGTAATTAGTGATGGAAATAACAATTTTTTTTAATTTTAGTTCGGTTATCGATATTATATAGAATTAAGATATCATAGAAGGAAGTATTTGAGATAAAGAAAAATGATGAATTTTTTGAACTGGGAATGTTTCTAGAATTTACCTTTGATAAATATTTCCCAATAAGATTTGTTGGAATATTGTGTGTGCCTTTTGATTCCCAGTTGAGGAATTAATAATTGGGTGAATCTCGTAGTTCTCCATTTTCAATTCATCTAGGTATTACTAAGTTGAAAAGAGACAATCAGGAGTATTACTAATGGGATGAAATGAAAACGGGTTATTACTAATTTTCTAATAAAATGTTTGAAATATCAGTAAGATAATGAAGAGTGGTAGTTAAAAAAAATTATTCATCAAGCTTTTCCAATTCTAGAGTAGAAATAGAATAATTTATCCATGGAAATCATTGTGGGACTACCAAAGACATCTCGAGGTAACAATGAAATATGTATTATTGTGGACCGATTGATTAAATACATACATTTTATAATTATTTGAGATACAATATAATTGTATGAGCTTCATCGATTATACATTAAATAGATTTCCATGTTACATGGTGTTCCTATTTCCATTGTATCTAGTCATGAACCCATGATCACTTTTATCTTTTGGAAAAGAGTTTAAATATCATTTGGAATAGAATTAAATTTCATTACTTCTTGCATACATGTATTTGATGGATAAACCTACTATGCAATTAAAAAATTTTAGGGTATTCTTAAGGATATTTCAACGGATTTCTAGGGATGTTAGGATTAATATATATCTTTAATTTAGTTTTCATATAATAATTGTTTTCATTCCAGTATACAAATGGAACCTTTTGAGGAATTGTATGGGAAGAGGTGTTGAAATCCAAAGCATTATGATGATGTCGGTAATACAAAGATGATGGAGATAGAATTAGTTGAAGAAGTGGTAGATAAAGTAAATATGACCCATCAACACATGAGAAAATATCAGAGTATATAGAAAGGTTATGCATATAATAGAAGGTAATAATTCTCTTTCGACGTAGGGAACCTTGTTTTCATTAAAATATCTCCTTGAAAAAGTTAGATGAATTTTAGTAAGAAATGAAAACCAAGTTTGTGGTCCATTTGTCCTTTGGAAATCCTGGATAATTTTGGACCACTTCTATACTGAGTAGCTTTTCCTCCAAGTCTATCCCAGGTACACTTTTTTTCTTCTTTTGATGTTTATAAAGTATGTTCTACATTTATCTCATGTTTTGAGCCCAAAATTTATTTAAATGGAAGAGAAACAATCTTATGAAGAGAAATGAATTCATATTATTTATCACTAGATAAAATTATTTCAAAATAAGGTAATCCACCAGGTAATTGTGTTGTGGAGAAAACAGACTTTGGAAAAAGCAACATGGGAATCAAAAAATGATATGAGAAGATAGTATACTAATTTGTTTAATATGTAAATAAAAATTGTGAGGATGAAATTACATTGATATGGGGTGAATGTAACAACCCATTTAATTATAATACTGTTATAAATAATCTTAATTTTCCAAATTTTGTCTTTTATTTCAAAAACAACATACACGGTTGCGATTAGTACATTATTTAGAGTCTGAAAAGACCAAATTAATTTTTGGATAATAGTAACATACCCATATTAATAAAAATATTACACTTATTAATATTAATATAGACTTATGAATATTAACCCCACATATGAGAACATATATATAATATTTAATTGAAATTATGATATACCGATATGTTAGAATAGATAAATAAATGTTTTAAAAGTGTTATTTTTTGAATAATATATTATTTTATATAAAACATTATCTTCTCATAAATAGAAATTATTTTGATGATATGAAGTTATTTTTAGGATTGTATATATCGATATATGGTTTGGGGGAAGTTTTGGTAATTATATGAAATACCTGAATTTTTTATGAATAGTGAAATACAATAATTTATATAGTAAGATAAATACATGATTTATGAAGTCATGGATGAAGTTATGGTGGTCCATGAACACTTTGTTCGAACTAAAATCCACTTATTAAGATTTTTGTTCTTTTAATCAAAACTATTTCTTGTCTTTTGGAAAAATAGTAATAATATGATTAAAATAATTTAAAACTCATCCTCTTATCCACTATAAATACTACCCACAACACCTCTTCCTCCCACACCACTCAAGCCTTGACAATTTCCTATGAACTACCAAAAACACATATCAAGACCCTTCCTCATGTACAAGTACTACTAGTTTCATCAAAAGGCCAAAAAATAGGCATTAATTAGGATGCCAAAGATTAGAGATAAAGAGGTAAACTTCCTTATTTATTTTATTACTTTTATTTTCATTTTCATTATAATTATTCTTCTTTCCATACCGAATATTATCCAAGATGAATTAATGATCTATATTATTATATATATTGTATTGTATATTATTTTAATTTAATATTCACCATTATACTTATTCCGAACTACCACATATTCTAGAAATAAAAATACCTTCTGTGATGGGTCTATTTACTGACATCGTGGAAAATGTGATTTCAATTTCTTTTAATTCATTGAAGGATAGACATGAAAACAATTTAATGATTTAACCAAATTATAATTTATGTATAATATCTTATATAAGATACTAGAATCAATTTTTACACATGTTAATAACTTATAAAAAAAGGAGTTCATTATGATCGAAGAATTTACAAAATAACATAAACAAATATCAATAATGTTTTAAATTATAAATCATACACATATAAGAAATAAAAAATATTAATGTTATAATTTATTTTTTTGAGTTTCTCTTCCTATTGAAAATAATATTTTTTCGGAACCGATCATGGGAACCATGTAAAGAACGCACTTGAAAACAATTGAATTAACAAAATATTCATAATTAATTGGTAGAATAATGTTATAAAATGATCATTAGAGGTGTAATGAAAATAAATATCTTGCCATTAATTCTAATAAAACATTTTAAGCATTCATACAAGAAGTTTAAATAGGTTTTATGGATATCAAACCATAGGTAATGTATAAGGACCCGACCTTATAACATTATATAATGTTGAATTAAATGAATATTTAACATTGAGGATCTTTTTTGATTTAATTTTTTAGATAATTAGGCCAAAACTATCACATAACAGCTTGAATATCATAAGTAGACACTATTACTCAGTATCCATTTTTTTCATAAAATAAGAACTCTTACAAAGAAACATGTCTTGTTCAATATTTTAGACATCATGACTATTCCTTGATCCCATCCTTGACCCTATTAATCTTCAATTCCTATAAGAAACATTTCAAAAACATGGGATGAGCATAAAAAGATCATTAAGGGTTATAAAATAAGGAAGGAAAACATTATCACATCAATAAATACAAATCAATGAAACTATATTTTTCAATCATAACATACCTTATGAAATCATAATATTTATGAATAACACACACAAATCATAAATCATAGAGGTTACTTATGGAATCCATATAAAAAATAAATTGTAAATATCATAGATATGTAGGGAGTTACACTAGGAATACACATCACAATATATTCCCTAAATCTCTTTGATGAAACATCACATTTACCTCCATCACATTACCCAATTCATTGCATAGCTATCTTGGGCTCACCTACCCTAGGTTTATCACAGAACCACCCATATACGTAAACAGTTCCCAATAACCATAACATAATCATAACATATCAAACATATATAAAGGAAATATAACATTGTAAATTCAAATATATCAAATAAAACTTTTGAAATAATCAATGTTTTATCAAATCATTTTCAAAACCTTTTAAAAAGCGATTTTTGAATCAAAGTGTCACATACCACTTTAAAGATTTTAAATGAATTATAATTTGAAAACAATAATATCCATATAAATAAATCCTAAAACCCATTTTAAAAAAAATGGACATAATTGAGAAATATTAATAAGAATAAATGTTTAAAATATTTAAAATGATATTTTAGTTAAAGTGTTTTTTTAAAGAGAGACACTTGAATACAGAAAATTGCAGAATAACATTTAATCAGAACGTTATAATATCAAAATAATATAGGGATTCATGATATAATCTGTAAAAGTACTATTTATACACCATATAAGAGTGAATCGGTGCATAACAACAATGAAGTCTCAATGGAAATGTAAATTGAGGTGAAATACCTTATTAACATGGTATCAAAAAATTAAAGACAAATAAATCACATAATTATGTATGAAAAATGTAAATACAACCAATATAAGTGGGTATAATGTATAAAAAAATAATAGGTCATTCAGACATTTTCACTGGATGACATATTCATTAAGTACAAGTTGAACCAAAAGAATTGAAATTGGGTTAAGAAGTTCCGTTGTAAAAATTTGACAGCCCAAAGATGTCACTTTAAAATTCAAAAAATGAGTTGATATGATAAAAAGGGTATCTCACCACAGGGAAATAAATTTTAAATCAATGGGGATATAAAAGAAAATTTCCCAACATAATAAGATGTAAATTAAAATACATAATAAAAATATGTCTTTTAAATATAGGAGGGTGAAAGGTTCCCTTACCGATTGGTAACATACAAAACATATTCCACATGAAGAAGGATCATACAATAAAGATTTAAATACTCATAAATAAAATTATATTACACAAATAGTACAATAATGTGCATTACATACACCACACAAAAGGAAATAATGACATATATAGCATGAATCTCACGAGAATAAAAAGTGAAATGAAAAACTCTTACTTCATTGTAATCAAATCGAGTCGTATGACCAAAAGATAATGACCCCAAAATGAATCAAATAATTCTATGAATATAAAGATAATAATCCTAATAAATAACAATGGCAGTACACATTACACCACATTCAATAAATAAGTGGTGAACAATGGAAATCTCATAGAATTTAATGTGAGATAAGAAATCCCTTACCTCGTGTTCGACTTAACTCGGTCGTTCTTTAATCTTAATTTATTTGGGTAAGTTCCGTTGGATTGAAAAAAAGTACTTCTTGCTGTGATTTCTGTCTATTGTAAGGATTCTATGAGGAGGAGAGGGATATAGGGAACTTAATTGGGTAGAGTTTGGACGATCCAAATGGCTTGAGAGGTGTGTGGAATTGGTTAGAAGTGGTCTCTTTTTATAAGGGATAGGAGGGGCTCTTTAGGAATGTGTGAAAACATTATTTTATTATATAATGATATTTGGTTTTGAATGGTCCAAAAATCATTATAGTTGAATATAAGATGTCTCAAGGTCGAAATAAAATCATCAAATAGGAATTGGACTGGTTTTGTATAATATTTTAATCATTATAATCTTATTTTTTTAAATGATTTAATAATGTGTTAAACACGACATCATTATTGTGTCATAAATAATATAAATTATTTGATGTCTAAAAATTATAAAAAAATACTAACATTTAGGAAATCTGTTTATATTTCTAGAGAATATTTATAGTCGAAAATATGACTTATATAACACTGCATAAAAATTAATTTACTAAAAGATATTTTCAATTGTCATTTTTGCCTTTATTTTAAGTTAATTAATCTAAATTGTCATTATCACTCCCAAGTGGCTCAATGGGTTCCAAAAATCAACACAATGATTCCCATTGTCATAAATTACTCAACCAATAAGGTTTGTACAAGTTTTAAGGTAATTTTGAATTATTATAATATTCTTTTTACCTTGAATTACCTTATTTACCTTTAATCGCGGTAAATAAAAGTCAAAAGATACTATTCACCAAAAAAAATTTCATCTTATTGAAACACATTAAACTTCTTGATAACAACCATTTATGTTCTATTTTTGAAATTCAATTCACAGAAGTGGTAAAAATTTATTTAAATGAAAATGTCAGTTTTTTTAACTACCACTAAGTGGTTTCAGTATTCATCAACAATTGATGTTTTTATGAAAAATACCAAAAAATAAACCTAAAATATAATTGATATTTAGAATTAAAAAATGATGTTATTGTTTCAAATTTAGAACATAGAAGTGGAATTCATTAGTTTTAAAATTAATTCCTGTTATCAATACAAATACCGTGTTTTGAAGAAACAATAACTATCAAATGATTGATACTTGTTTATGTCCAATTTCAAAGTGAAATTAATTCCAATGACCAACATTGGATTAAATGGTAAAAATATATTTTAATTTAACATTAAAACCAATTAATAAGATAATATAACCATATAAATAAATTAGATTAAAAGTCACTTTTGAATTAAAATACAATATTTTTCACTATTCATTAAAAAATGCACTTTATCGGAAAATTTCCAAAAAATTTCCAAAAAGTAAATTTTGATTTCCCCATTCTAAAGAAGGATTTTATATGGTCAAATAGAATGTATTAAACTGACAAAAACTGGATTTAAAAAGGGTTCTCCATTAAAAGAGGATAAATCATCCTTTTAATGTAAATTATGCATAAAATTAGATTCATTCACATTTTAAGACCTTAATTTTTATTGTATAAATGTAAATACATTTAAAAAACATGTATAGTCATATTTTAGTTAGTTTCATTCATTCTCGCTAATACAATGGCTAAGACTTAACTACCATTTAAAATAATAATATATTATTAGTGTGCAACGTATGATTTCAAAGAAACTCGTTGTTGCGTATCAGGTACGCTATCGAACATAGCAACCCTTTTAATGTAAAATTAATATTTAATTGAAAAATTAATAAATATGAAAATTCATATTCTTTATTTACCTGGGATGTTACATCCTTCCACCCTTTTGGGAATTGTGTCCTCGTAATTTTAAAATTAATGCTCAGAAACATTATTGAAAGTCCCATATCGGAAAAAAGAGTCCTTCAAACTATCACTTTAAAAGAATGAATGATAAGTAGAATGGTTACCCGAGTTAACCCATACGATGATTTCGTGAAATCATGGATATAGAGGAGAAAACAAAGGTTCATGTTCTGATGGTGAGTGCTAGGAAACAAGATTAAGAGAAAGTTAACCACAAGAAAATCACAAACATAGGATGTGTGTAAACGGTCATTGATTACCCAGTAGGAAACGTAAACCAAAAATGATTTTTTATGTTCCATTTAATAATCTTGAGGAATTAATCTCTTACATATTATAAAAACATAATGAAATATACTAACCTTCCAGTATAGTTTCATCTTTTAATATGTTTCTACCAAAACTAATCAATTATCTAAATGATGATCATTCAAATAGACTTGGTAACATTAAAACCATAAGAATCATCTTCTAGAGAATCACATAATCCAAAAAAGGAGAACAATCTATTTTCCTTGTATTTAGAAATCATCTAAAACCAAAATTGTTAGTACAAGATCGGATAATCACCAAAAGGATAATCATTTATAAAAAGAAATTTTTATCTTAATCTCCAAAATTCAACAAAAAGAACCCAAGGTTCAAGACAGACCATTAAATAAACAGTTATCCATAAAATTCTACAAATTAATCCAAACTAAGATTGAAACCAAAATCTATGAAAGATTTAATCACACAGTCTTCCAAGGTTAATCTTAACATTTATCTCCAAATAACATCAGTCACTCTTAAAGTCTCTTACTGAAATTTAATTAACCTAATCACATATCCTCCATGATAGGTTAATTATTTCCATAGATATCCCAAAATCAACTTATTCCAGATTCATAAGATCATATAACTAAAAATAATTAGTCATACTAACCAGTGACTTTATGTAGTCCAGTGGTTGGTGATAAATACCAGTGGCACATTGGTTGTGGGTTAGATTCCCACAACTTCGTTCGACGAGACGGGTTGTCACACGGTTTGCATGGTGTCCCTTTTTAAAAACTATATTATTTTATAAAATTCCAAAAAAGATATAATTTCATCAAAATTAACCTTTACATATTTTAACCACATAAGTTATCTAATAACATTTATTTTACATCCTAAAATATATTAACCGGTTATTTCCTCAAATTCAAGGATCATATAAACCCAAATGGTTCTTTATAACTATATCCACAAAAGAGAAGATAATTATTCATTGAATAGAATTTTCAAATATTAAACATCAGGGTTACACATACTATAAAAAGTTTACTAATATTATCCCATCATCAGAGGAGCCTTAATACTGTTAAGAATTTCACCATCCTAAATTCTACCATAACTCTTGAATCCATTATAAGTTGCCATCATACTCATTCCAGATTATTCATGATTCATTAACCATTCCTTTTCAACTTATACTGAAATAATTATTTCCTAGAAACAAAATCATGAATCATATGCTATGATTTCAATAATAGGAAAACATATGATAAGAAATAATCAATACCTTTCATTGGTCAAAATCAGTTTCTTGATCCTTAATTAGAATTAAATTTGGTATTGTTAAATGGATAATTGTACGATCCTAGTGATCCCTTCCCCAAAACTACTTCATAGGACCAGTGTTTGCATAATGACCATGCACACCACATTTAAAACATTCAATTTATCCCTCGGAAAGGACTTCATTCCCTTTCCTAAAGTCAACTAGATCGTTCTTTTTTCCATGGTTGGTTCTTTCTTTATGTCCTTCATTTCCACATCTATAGCACATTTCTATCCCTTTGAATCATTTTCCTAGGTGTTTCTTCCCACGTATTTGATACATAGGTTTTTTAACACACTTACCTTTATAATTATTACATGAACTTCCGTAGGGATTTGTTTCTCGCATATATGATGCCTTATAAAGATCACTAAGGTTCAGGTGGTCAATCATGACTCCACATAGTTGTTTGAGAATAACGACAACTGTTCTCATTGCAGCTCCCATATCATTAAGTTTCTCATTCAGAAAACCGTCAATGTTTTCTTCACATGCACTGTTAGTTTGGTGCCTACTAGATCCATCCATTTACTAAAACCAAAAAGTTCAGTGTGAGTATATCAGTAAAATCATCATATAATATCTTATTCGGAGGGTAAACACTAAGATATATTTATTCATGTTATCTTAAACTCATTCACTTCATCAAAAAATATGACACTTTCTAAAATCCTAAAAATTATGGTAATTTCACTAATTCTTAAAGAATTCTTTAACCTCTAAAGTTATCTAAACCGACCACTGATACCAACTATAAGGACCCGAACATATAACATTACATAATGTTGAATGAAATGAATAATAAACATTGAGGATCTTTTCTGGTTTAGAGTTTTAGATAATTAGGCCATAACTATTGCATAACAACATGAATATTACAAGTAGACACTACTACTCAGAATCCATATTTTCATAAAATAAAAACTCTTAAAAAGGAACATTTCTAGTTCCATATTTTAGAGAGCATGACTATTCCTTGATCCCATCCATGACCCTATTCATCTTTAATTCCTGTGGAAAACATTTCAAAAACATAGGATGATCATAAAAAGATCAGTAAGGGTTATAAATTATGAAAGGAAAACATTATCCCATCAACAAATACAAATCAATGAAACTATATTTTTCAATCATAACATACCATACAAAATCATCAGATTTATGTATAACACAAACAAATCATAAATCATAAAGGTTACTTATGACATCCATATCCAACATACATTGTAGCTATCACTAATACGTAGGGAGTTAAACATTGAATACCCATCAAAGTATATTCCCTTAATCTCTTAGGAGAAACATTACGTTTACCTTGGTCACGTTACCCAATGCATTGGAGAGCTATTTCGGGCTCACCCGCCCTAGGTTTATTACGGAACCACCCATATATGTAAAAAATTCCCAATAACCATAAAATAATCATAACATATAACACTTGTATAAAGGAAATATAAAATTTCCACATTCCAATATAACAAATCAGGATATTGAAATAAACAATGTTTTATCAAATCATTTTCAAATCTTTTTTAAAAGCGATTATTAAATCAAAGTGTCCCATAACAATTTGAAGATTTTAAATGAATTATAATTTTAAAACATTAATTTACATATAAATTAAATATAAAACCTATTTTGAAAAAATGTAAATTAATGAGAAATATTTAGAAGAATATATCATTAAAACATTTAAAATGATATTTCGGTTAAAGAGTTTTTTTAACCAAAAAGAGAGACATTTGAATACAAATAATTGCAGAATAACATTTAATCGGAAATTTATAATATCATGAGAATTATGGTATTCACTATATAATATGTCAAATTATAGTATATACACCATATAAGAGAGAATTGGTGCATAACCACAATGAATTCTCAATAGAAATGTAAATTGATGTGAAATCCCATATAAAGATGGTATCCTTAAATTAAAGATAAATAAATCAAATAATTATTTGTGAAAAATATAAATACACCCAATATAAGTGGATATTAAGTGTAAAAAAATTATAGGTAATTAACACATATTCATTGGATGACATATTCAATAAGTACAATTTGAACCCAAAGAATTGAAATTGGGTTAATAAGTTCCCTTTTAAAAATTTGACATCTTAACGGCGTCTCATTAAAATTCAGAAAATGAGTTTATGAGACAAAAATGGTATTTCATCACATGGAAATAAATTTTACATCAATGGGGATATAAAATAACATATCCAAATATAATTATATGTAAATTAAAATACTTAATAAAAATAAGCCTTTCAAATAGAGGAGGGAGAAATGTTCCCTTACCGATTTGGTAACGTACAAAACATACTCCACATGAAGAAGGATCATACAATGAAGATGTAAATAGTCATAAATGATATTATATTACACAAAGAGTATAATTATGGGAATTAAATAAACCACACATAAGGTAATAGTGGAAAATATAGCATGAATCTCACGAGAATAAAAAGTGAGATGAAAAACTCTTACTTTATTGTAATCAAATCGAGTCGTATGAAAAAAAGTTAATGACCAGAAAATGAATCACATAATACCATCAATATAAAGATAATCATAATAATATATATCAATGGAAGTACACATTACAACACATGCAATAAATAAGTGGTGAACAATGGAAATATCTGGGAATTAAAAGTGAGATAAGAAATCCCTTACAACGTGTCCGACTTGACTCGATCGTTCATTAATCTCCTTTAATTAGGGTAACTCCCTTTTGTTTGAACCAAAGAACTTCTTTAAGTGACTTCTACCTATGTTAAGGCTTCTAGGATGATGAGAGGGATGTTGGGAGCTTAGTTAGGTAGAGTTTGGACGATCCAAAAGGCTTGAGAGGTGTGTGGAATTGGTTAGAAGTGGTCTCTTTTTATAAGGGAGAATAGGGGATCATTAGGAAAGTGTGAAATAATTATTTTATTATATATTGATATTTGGTTTCTAATGTTCCCAAAATCATTATAGTTGAAGATAAGTTGACTCAAGCTCGAAATAAAATCATCCAATAGGAATTGGAAAGGTTTTGGATAATATTTTAATCATTATTATCTTTTTTATTTAAATTATTTATTAATGAGGTAAACACTTCATAATTATTTTTTCATAAATAATTTAAATTATTTGATGTCTAAAAATTATTAAAAAAATTCCATCAGGTATGAAATTTTTTTATCTTTCTAAAGAATATTTATAGTTGTAAATATTACTTTTATAACACTATATAAAAATTAATTTACTAAAAGTTATTTTCTTTTGTCATTTTTTCCTTTACATTAAGTTAAATAATCTAAATTTTCATTATAACTCCCATGTGTTAAGGTAATTTTGAATTATTATAATATTATAAGTACCTTGAATTACCCTATTTATCTTTAGCCATGGTAAATAAAAGTCAAAAGTTACTATTCACCGAAAATTATTTTCTTCTTATACAAGAACATTTTACTTTTTGATAACAACCATGTATGCTGGATTTTCGAACATCAATTCACAGAAGTGGTAAAATTTAATTTAAATGAAAAAGTCAGTTTTTTAACTACCACTATGTGGTTTCACTATTTATCAAAAATTAATGTTTTTACGAAAAATACCAAAAATTCAGCCTATGAAATATTTATATTCCGAATTCAAAAATAATTTCTATTTTTCAAAATTCAAGGCATAGAAGTGGTATTAATTAATTTTAAAATTAATTCCAGTTATAAAAACAAATAGCATGTTTTTAAGAAAAAATAACTATTAGAACATTGATACTTGTTTATGTCCAATTTCAATGTATAATTAATTTCAATGACCAATATTGGATTTAATGGTAAAAATATATTTTAATTTATCTTTAAAAAAATTAATAATATAATCTAACCATATAAATAAATTAGACTAAAATTCACTTTTTTATTGAAATACAATATTTTTCACTATTCATTAAAAATAAACGTTATCAAAAAAATTCCAAAAAAATTTACACATAGTAAATTTTGATGTCCCCATTAAAAAAGTATTTTATTTTCTCAAATAGAATGTATTAATGTTAATAAAACTAGATTTACAAGGGGTTCTCCATTAAAAGGAGATAAATTGTGCTTTTAATTTAAATTATGCTTAGAATTAGATTCATTCATATTTCAAGCCTCTAATTCTAATTGTATAAATATAAATACATTTAACAAACATGTATAATCATATTGTAGTAAGTTTTGTTCATTCCCGCCAAAACAATAGCTAGGACATAACTACCGTTTGAAATAATAATATATTATTAGTGTGCAACGTAAGATTGTAAAGAAATTCGTTGATGCGTATCATGTAAGCTATCGAACATAACAAAACATTTAAAGTAAAATTAATATTTATTTCAAAAATTAATAAATATAAAAAAGTAATATTATTTATTTACCTGGGATGTTACATAATGGAAACTCTTTTATAAATATTTATTCCAGAATCACTCATATATTGTGCTATTTTATTTATAATTCCTAAGGATGGGGTATATTTTGGAGCCTCCCTCATACTTTCCCTATGATTTATTAATAATTATATACCACTTTTTCTCTCATTAATCCCTCTAAATTACACCTAATACCATGAAAAACTTTCATAAGTGAATTCTAAACCGTATTTCCATTCATTGGGTTAACATTCAACATCAAGGGTTTTTAGCCTGTTATAATGACTTGTGAAATCTAAGTTGATTATATTATGTTTTATAATGTTTATTTACATTATATATACATATTCCCTTCATTTATTCAATTCTCTCTTCAATGATGTGATATTTTTAGAGGGATTTCCTGTTAAAATCCATTTAAATCTTCCTTTATGAAATCCCAAGAGATTTCTATTTTTTTATGACATTAGGGTACTAATTTGATATCATGATGTTATACTAACATAGTGTCTCCATTTTATGTTTTTTGAATAATAATATTACATTATATTTTCTGTAGTGTTTATGTTCTAAATGAAAATTATACAAAAAAGCGTATTTGAAAATGTGAATGTGTTTTTCTCAAGGGCGTAAATGAGTTATGAAGTGTTACATTCATGATATATTCCTTCGAAATTATTTATGATTTGTTTATGCCATTATATATAATGATATGTTGGGTTGATTGCATTATATCTCTTGATTTAATGGGTGAGCCCCATTATAGCTCTCCAGTGCATTGGGTTCTCTGGAGATGGATATTAACAGAATGGTTTTTTCTATGTGTAAGAGTGATTATAAGAGTTATATTGTAAATAGGACCCAGGAAAACTACATGATTTTTTATGAATTTATGGTTTTATGTTATGTGATTAATTGTTTTTTATAATAACACTTCACACTAAATATTTCTTACTATTTATATCCCTTACTTAGTTTTCTACTCATCCCATGATTTTAAAATGTTTTAATAGGTTATGATGATGGGATAGAGAAATAAGGGACTCGTGATAAATGTTACAATGTTTTGTAAAGATATCGTGTTTTACTTCTAATATTTTATACTTTTTAAAAAATAGATATTATTTTGTATTATAATATTTTTATGAATGAGGTATTTTATGTTTTAAGATATCCTAATTATCAAAAACTCTAAACCAGAAAAGATCTTCAATGTGTAATAATGTAATTTCTGGACTAATATTCAACATTATGTAATTATTTAAGGTTGAGTCTTTATAGATACTTATAGTTAAATGTATGCATTAAAATGATAGTGAAAAGAGTTTCTTCATAATGGTATTATGTTGATTTGGAAATTTAAAATATCTAGTATACTGGAATAATGTACTTTTTCTATTTCATTTATCTTTTATGAAAAAATAATAATTATTGTAATTATACATTAATATAAAATAAGATAGTAATACTTTTAATGGACACAGTTTATTATTTTATCCATATTTATAATTATGTCTAAATTTATTATTATTAAGAAATTAATACATGATAAAACAATGTATACATAATAATTCTTAAAATTTGAGGTGTTACACACGATCTTCGTTTATAATAACTTTTTCTTTTTAAGGAATAAATAACATAATTCACATTGATTTATTCAAGATTATGATTAATAATAGAATTTATAAAAATTTATAAATTTAATTTTCATAATTTAATTTCACTTTTAAAATCATAATATCAAAATTATATTAGGTTAAAATATTGTTATTATAATGACAAATTTTTTTAGGGAAAAATGAAAATACTACTTTTTCAAATAATGTACCTTTGTTTTATTAAATCAAATAATATATATGGATTAATATATTATTGTTATATATGATTAGATTTATTTATAAGTATATAATTTGTATTTTTAATTTCAGTGAATTTGATTTCTATTATTTTTTATTTTTAAAAAATATTTTAATAAAAAAAGATTTTCATTTTGTATTACAAATTTATCTTAATTATAATTTACTCAAATTATAGAAAATAAATAATAATTAATTTTTTTTTGAATCAATATGTTCAAATTTGGTAAAGTGTGCACTTTCTGTATGCTTAATGAATAGTATCTATCATAAAATTTATCGCCTCAGTAAATGGTAAATCAGGTTATTATGTATGAATATAATGTTATATAGAATTAAAAATAATCACAAAATATTACTCTATCATTTATGATGAATATTTTTTGGGAATTATAATCAAAATTTGAAAATATGTTCATTATATTCCATATTTCATTGATATTGACCATAATTATATTTTGGTGGTAGATAAAGGAAAACATGTCACGTTTCCTTTTTTATATCATTAAGACATTGGTATAGAGACTAATAAAAAATATGTTCTTATCTAATATATTTTTTGAAATACAGATAAATATTTATGATCGTAACTTATTAAATATTTTTAGTTATTTTCTAATGAAAATAATTGCATACGCAATACCGACATTCTATTAATTCTATTAAAAGATAATCAATATAAATTGTATTAAAAAAATTAAATAACTTGAATTGGATAAATTATTATTTTCCATTATATATAATTATACATATGATATATCACTATTTTTTGAATGGAAAATATTCAAATAAATTTTTTTATTGATGTATTCAATGTAAAATTAAATGAATAGGGTCCAAAATGTGATTAATGCTATTTTATAATAAGTATTATTTTATAAACTAATTTAAAATTCATTTAAATCATTTCGTTATCAAAATTAATGGTGTATAGTATCTAAGATCAACCATGTTCAATTTATTGGTCATTTTTTCATTTTATTGTAACATCCATGTACCATATATGGTGAAAAATTTATGACTGATGTTGTCTCTAAAAGGGTTTAAGGGGTTCTAAAATGAAAGGATAAGGGTGTAATCATAATATAATAATTTTTTTATATTTTAGAAATTTCGTGAGATTTTCAGCAATTTATTTTAATTTACACCCAGTTGGACTAAAAATTATATATTGATTTTATACATTATGAAATTCTAATATGTCCCATCCCCTCACATATAATAGAACACACCATATATATTTTCATTGAGTTTTTTATTAAGTTATATCATCCCACATTACAAAAGTACCATATAAACATCATTATCCATGTCATAATGGTTATGGATCCTAAATTCTTCATCACCAGGGTACCTTATGAGGATATCTAAATGAAGTCCACTAATGATAAATTAACCATCACTAACAACTCTTTTATATTTATGTATTCTCTAAATTCATCTTAATTTTGTGTACCCATATTAATATAATAAATCTAGTATCATTAATGTGATTATATCTTATTTTATTTTGGTACAAAAATATTCATACTCTTTTCTATATAATGATAAGTGAAAACAATCCACATTGGTATAATTTTCTTACCAACTCTACATAGAGGTGTAATTAATTTTTAATAACCTGTTAATATAGATTATTATGAATTAGAATCTGTTAAATATAAATTATAACAATGAAATAAATCACTTTTTTAATTTTAATATCACATTTTTCTTTCTTACCATCAAATTCTTTGTAAAAATGATAACGTTACTTGTCTATTTGTGTGGACTACTACTTTCACAATGTGATGTGATATGTTTTTATTTTCCAATTTACATAGATTGTAATGAGTATTGTATTAATTCATATATATGACATATATTATATAAAAATGATCTTATAATGGTGAGTTTTGATATACCTATCTTTATACCATTTATAGAATTTTGGAAGTAGAATTCATGATTTTTTATGGCTAACATTCTCTAATAATTATGTCATTAAATTTTAAATGACTACCATTTATGGATGATTATAAATATCAATTTAGTAAATATGTATATATATATATATGATATAAATATTTTGAATTTCATTATTTATATAAATTAACATTTATCATGATGCAAGGACCAACACTACAAAATGGAATACATGAAAAGAAGTAGTTAACACCCAAGATAATAATAATATAAAAATATTAATTAAAAAGGGGTGATAAAATTTAATAAATGTACCATATATGATATTATAGATATCTATATGGTTCTGTATTGTATTTATAATAAATAATAAATAATTATACAAACTATCATAATTACTAATGAGGCAAGTCAATTTTGATGTAAGGGATTTTGGGTCAATTTCTACTCCCATGATACATACATTGTATTATGGATATATTTACATTTAACTTCTATATATAATAATTATTTATTTCTATATTTAATATATATATCTAAATTTATTAATCATTATTGCTATTTAAATTATTGTTTTCACATTTTTCTAAATTAAAAATAATCTTCCATCATTTCCTTTATTCGACTAATGTATCATGAATCAAAATGTTTAATAGAAAATAAAATCAGATCTCTTTTTTATCAGGTATATTTTTTGACATGTACATATTTATCAATATTATTTTAGAAAAGAAATTTAAAATTATTTTATCCTTTACTTTTTAAAAATATTAAGGTAATTATTTTAATTTTTATCAAAAGTGGTCTTTTTCATTATTCTTTAAAAAACCTAAAAGGTATAATTTTCTAAAGTATATGGAATTAATATATTTTCCAATCAAAATAACTATTTTATGGTATTTATCTTCTTGTAAAAATTTTTATGGTTTTACAATTAAAACTCTTTTATGGAAACATAATTTATCACTTTTTGTAGATTTTATTTTATTCCATAAAATACATGAATTTATTTCGAATAAGCTATTTTTTATTAATTAAAGACTATTTTTATATCTTTTTTTGTCACCAAATTTCTTATGAAACATTCAAATTTCATCAATCGTTATTCTATATACATTACATATGTTTGAAATATCCATCAGTTATATTATTTATATTTAACGATATATAATTTTTTATATGTTATTTTAATATTAATGTTATTTGATTGATAAGGGAAGACATGGTAAATATCTATAGTTTACTTAATAGGGATATTTTTTTATAGGGTATATTATTTATGAATTTTATTTATCACTTAATAAATAAGGATTTCATTGTACAAGAAGTTATGCGTGGAACATACATATAGATACCACATTGAATCATCCACATGACTCTTGAGACTGATTAGATGGAAAAATTAATTAGAAATTTATATTTTAGCAACACATCATTGAAACTTTGATGGGGAGAAGACATAATGGTATATGTACCATGATGTTTTAGAGCACAATGGAAAATATATTTCATTTCCTATATTGAGAATGTAATTATTGTTATCTATGATATTTCTTCATTGATAATATCCATAAATATTTTTTATGATGTTATTGATTGAATGGAATGTATTTTATTTAATATACCTTTTCATATTTATTATTAATTATTAATTCAGTAATTATTTATTTGTTTATTACCCTTATAATAATAGAAGATTATAATTTATTTGGATTCATTTCACATGGATATGAAGAAGCATATTATGATTAATATTAATGTTGAAAGAATTATTCATATGTTATTTATTTTATATCTCCAATGTAATATGAAAATTATTTGTGTTTATTGTTTTCTAGGTCAGATAAAATGATCGATTCTTCATGATATAGTATATTGTATTTATGTTAATGTAATAAATTAGAGACCATAGCTGGGATACTCGAGTTTTAGTTGTAACTGTCAGATTATATGAAATTTATTAGATAAATTAGAAATTAGATTTTAAATAAACATATATAACATGAGAATTATAGTAATACCATATATAATTTGAGGAGACTTTAAAATTATTTATTTTATTTTATGGCACAAAATTCATTAAAAAAATGGATGAAATTGTATTTTAATATACTATGTGATTGAACATAACATAAGAATGGGAAACATGATTCATAGACTATGTAGATATTTCCTGGTTAAGGAAGCCAATATATTTTGAATTAGAACAATAAAAATCGTGAATTTATATGGGAATATTAATTAGGTTATGATTACATACCTAGATCAAATATAAAAACCAATTTTTCTATAGTCTAATTCTACAATATTTGATTTATTCTTCTGATAGTAGGATTCATCATTTAAAGGAAGTAAAAATCCATTACAAATGAGAAATGTAATAAGTCTATGAGATAAATATCCCTCAATTTGAGAGGTAATGAAATTTAAATGGTTATTCTAGCATGGAACTATTAGAAAGAAAATGTATATCAAAAATGTTAATTGATATTTGACAATAGAATGATGAATTACATTATTTCAATAGATAACATTTAATGTGATTTACTTTGAGAAATAACATCTATAAAAAACAACAAAAAATATATAATAAATTCATCACATTAATGTATAATGAAGAATAATGTGTTGAAACGTAAGATCTAACATCACATGATTATCCTGTAATGATTCATACATAATACATATCACATAGAGAACAATGGTCCATTCATTAATGGGAATAATACATGTATCCAATGGTCACTAGTTTCTCAATATTTGTTATCATATAGTCATATAGTAAAAAGTAGAATTAAAAATGAGAAGTAATTTTCTAGATCACATACCATTTATGGTAGTAAGGAAAATAATATGTAGACTATGAATAGAGAATAATGGAACAAAGAAAAGGTTAATGGAAATAAGTAATTTCAATCATGTAAATATTGTGGAAAATATAATTCAAAATATATATATGGAGTAGAATTTTTTACAAGTGTGTAGATAAGGGTCATCAGAATCATAAGTATATGATAAATAATAAATTCGCTGATATTATATTCTTAAACTATATTGTGATAGAAATTTAGTCAAAAAAGATCTATAATCATGAAGGGATCCTAATGTATAAGTGAATGAGGGGAAATTCCATGATTATTCTATCACTATTTCTAATTATGATGTTATTAATGATGTGGTGGATTGTAATATAATCATAGCATCAAAATTTTCAAATGATTTATTTGATATTAGAACATTACACTATATTATATATACCATATTTTTGAAGATAATTAGAAATTTCTGTAGAACTATAATAATGGTATTATTAGTTAAAAAAACATGTGGATATATCATTGAAACCAGAATGTGTTATTTATTTCCAATTATGACACATTCACATTCTTTTTATATAAACATGATTATAATACTTATTTTTTTTATATATTCATTAGAATTAATGTAATATCAAAATATATTAATGTTATTTATTACCATATAAAGAAAATTTTGATGCATGAATAAGATATATAATTCCTTGTCTTTAGTGAGGATACATGACCATTAAATTCGATTCTAGATCAAATAATACAAGTTGTTTTTAATGATATTCCTGAAGAACAAGAAAAGAAAAAATCTATGAATAGAAAGTGTAATAATCAAATTTTTTACGTACCTATTTTATCTATATAAATTGTTGTATGTCATATGGTATATCTTGGACATAAAAAGAAACATGAGTCTATATTTTCTATTGATTAAATCATAGATGAAACACTAATATCAATGTATCCATATGCAATGACCACTTCAGAATTAGTTGTTTTTATGAAACAAATATTGGTGTTACGTGTAATGGAATTTATATCTAATATAGATTCACACTCGGAGCCATTATTATTTTACATAATTAGAAAGTAGGACCTGTCATGATATGTATTTATTATATGTAAATCTATTCTCTTACTATAAATAATATGTTTCATCTACCATACATTGATTAATTTTTTGATTGATTTTATAGTGCAGAACAATTTTTATTGATTTACCATTATTCTGGGTATCATCAATTATGAGTAAAGAAATAATATATATTTAAAATATAATTTCATATGAGGCATTTACATTGAGAGTTCACAATAATTCCACTTGGATTTACTATTTAACATTATATTTTTGTCGATAAAATGAATAGATAATTCAAGAAATATAATGATAATAATTTTTTGTTATTTATTGACGATATCTAAATGTGCTCTGAAATCTATGAGGATTATTATAATCATTTTCATATAAACATTGAGACTATTAATGCAAATTTTTTATGTGAGATATTTATCAAGTGTTAATTCTGGATATATAATGTTTCATTATTTGACATGTATTATATTTGGATGGAATTTGAATAGATCCTAAAAAGAAATAAGCTCTCAAAAAATGTTGTAGACTAATGAACCAAACTGAGGAATATAGTATGATTTGATGGGAATGTTACTATCAGTGATATGTTAAAAATTTACAAAATTGGCTAAAAACAATTAAATGGGTTATGATCAAATGAAAAATTTAATGTGAATAATGTTTTGAACAATTAAATAAGAAATTATAAAATTATCAAATTTTGACTCCACCATCTTGAAATGAATTATTATGAAATTTTTTTATACATCTATGATGTAAAATTATTGTTTCCATAGGTTGAAGGATAAGATTATTACATAAATTTTAATGTAGTTAATGCCTCATGAACATAACTATGAAACTCATGATCTTATATTTGATGTTGAAATATCTTTAAATATGACACTGATACATTGCCTCAATGGTGAATGATTTGAAATATGAACATACCATAAGAGCCTAAAATTTATATTATCATAGAAAAAGATCAATATGAGAAAATTTAAATGTTAATATATTCTTAGTTACAATGATAACCTAGTACACTAAAACCTAGTAATGGAAAATAAAGTTGTAGATTTATTGATATGTAATGATTTTAAAGTCACAAAAAATATGGATCAACATGGATACAATACTATTAGATTTAGTGAATATAGATCTATAAATTATTACATAAGGAGAATCATAAATTATTTTTAGGTGATTCCCTAACCATATTTATTGGAAAATAAAAAACATTCCTATCTAGATGACGATAATTTAAAAAATACAATTAAACACAGGATTGATGGGAAACTATAAAACGTATATTATAAATATTTTGTTTCAAAATTTTGAAAGTGTATATGTATTACATATATATCTAAGTTGAATAGGGAATTATTTGAGCACGAGCATAGATTAAATTTCACAATATATCTTGAAAAAATAAATATGTATATTTATTTGAGAGAATATTTTATATGGGATAATATAATGAAAATAATTCATGATTATATATGAAGATGTTTGGATTTTATATAGATGAAAAGGGAATGAATCAATCTTATTAGATTTATGATTCCAATACCAGTTCTTATTATGAAATTGAGGGAAATGGATATGAAAATTGTGAACTTGTTAACCAAGAAACCTAGAATAAATGTTGTGATATTTCTTATTATTAATCACATTAAAAGATCTACACATTTCATTGAAATAATGGATTAATAACCATTTGATATACATAAGTAATAAATATTAATGATGTTGTAATCCTTTATGGTGAAACTTTTTAAATTGGGTCTAAACATGATCCAATATTTCTACAAAAAATATCAATGTGTATTCCAAAAAGGTTAGGATATGGAGCTATATTTGAGCACTACCTATCACCCTCAAAATAATTGATAGAATGAAATGAATTTTCAAACAATCGAAGAGATATATAGTTCATTTTCACATGTCATTCAATTAATAAGGGGTCATTATTTACCTTTATGGAGCTTTTATATAATATTAGCAACCATTTATATATTCAAATTTTTTTATAAAGTATTATAAAAAAGGGATATCATACACCAAGTTGTTTCGATGAAGCTGGGGAAATAATTATTTATTTTAATTTTTGTTATTGAGGATAATATGATTAAGGTAACGACTCTTCAGACCAATATAAAGAATCTCAAATCATGTAAAAGATTAATATTGATAATAGAATAAATTATTTTTCATTTCAAGCGGATGTTCCCCATTTATTGAATATATCTCCATAGATTGGTATTATGAGGTTCAATGAGAATGGGTATATAATCACATATACATTAGATCATTTAAATTTATAAAAATAATTATTGTTGTGGCTTTCTGTTTGCAAATTGCATAATCCTCTTTAACGTACATGATGTTTTCCATATCACATTATTGAAAAAGAAAATTCTAAACCCGCACAAGCTCTCACTATTGAAGAAATATAATATGAACCCTCATTATCTTCAAGTGACGATCATATCCATATTTTAGATACTAGAGAATATGTGTGAAGGAATCAATTGACACTATAAGGAAATTTACAATAAATATATCAAAAGGGAGGAATTTTTATATGGGAAACTAAAGAAATTATTATTAATAACTACACAAATAATTTCCTGGGGTGACATTATAATATAATAGAGGTTTGTTTTTTGGAAGGGTGAGAGAATTTAGATCCTGGTCATCAATTATTATAAATTATTCTATTTATATAAATAAAAAATAATGTTATTAAATACCAAAATATTAGAATTTATAAATTATATTTTACTATAATATTTTTATTTCTAAATTATTATTTAAAAAATTTTATTTTGATAAATTTTTTAGCTTTTTCTAAAATAATTGATTTTCAAGGAATAATTAAATATTTCAATTTTTCAAACACTATAATTTAAAATAATTATATTATTTATTTCATATTTATATTTATAATTTTTTTGTCATTAATTTCACATAAGATTTGTTTTATTTATTTTAATGTACCAAAAAAACTATAAAATGAGAACATTGTATTCGACAGTATGCATGACTCAAAACACCAAGCATGAATGATAATATAATATTAGATGAATTAATAATATATTTAATATATTAAATTAATCTATGATATTTCTTGTAATGCATGGGTAACTAATTAAGTTCGATATCATGAATAATAATAACTTTATTATAAAATTTCATGATGTACAACAACAAAAAATGAATTCATAGGTTACCAATTAATTTGAAATAAATATAAAAACCAATTGAATATAATGGAAAGGATTTTTACTCAAAAATGTATTTTTTCATTATAAATTTAGTTTATTTAAAATTAGGAAGTTATATTAATTAAAAATATTTCTTTTATATATTAATGAATACATTTTTATATTTATCTAATATAATTTATAGGAATAATATTATAAAAACACCAAGATTAAGCAAAAAAACATTTTTTTAATAAAGGTAGTTTAAAAGCGTTTTAATAAAGAACATATTTTAGATCAAATTTTTGAAAATTTTGTTGATTATATAGTTCCACATAAACATAATATTTTAAATATTATCACAGTATTTTTATTAAGGTAATTCTGTTGCTTCATTTTTTGATTGATAGTTAAAAATACATAATTTTAAATCAAAAATGTTATTTATTATAATATATTTATTTTTTAATTTTTTTTAATTTTCATAAATTATATTTAGATCAATTTAATATCATCTAATACAAAATATTTCATTATAATTAGTCTAAATTTTAAAATAGATATAAATATATAGACAACATTTTATCATATTTACTTTAAAAAGCAGCATTATCATCCCATTCAGGTGATTAATTTTAAATTACATTATGCAACATCTATTATTAGAATTTTGAAAAAATGGATTTTATATTTTGAGTAAGAATAATTTATAATTTATAATTAAATTTTCTTTTTTTTATGAAAAACATTATTAAAACTGATTAAAATTAATTACAACGACTAAGAGAAAAATTACATTAACGAAGGACTTAAACATATGGTTATAGGAAAAAATGACCTATAAACATGTCTGGAATACATATTATGACTATAATTAAACCATATCATTGGTTGGATCAACATTGTCCTATTATTGGATCCCCTTATCATTGAAAAACCATCAGTGGGATTTATTTTTCCAAAATTTATAAGAATGCCACTCCTCCTCCACTATAAAAGGCACTCAACCCTCCAACTTGCTCACACAACTCATGCCACATTTTACGAACATGATCTTCCCAAATAAAAACTCCACATACATACCCTAAACCTATAATCGTCTCCTTGGGAATTAATCCATCAATGGAGGCACTTTTGTGAAAATCAAAAGGATTTACCCAAATAAGAGGTTGCGTTCTTACTCTTTCTCTTTATGCATTAATTTTCATTCTACATCTAATAAAATATTTTTATACATGATTATATATTAAAAGTTATACCATTAAATTACCTAAATTTTTTATTAATATGTTTATAACTACACTTAATCTCACTTCCATCTAATTGGTAATGCTCTGACCATTTTTTGTGTATTGTGAACTAATGGTCTACCGAACAATGTCATTATATTTTTCCTTTACCACCTCTCATATTTGAGAATAATGATGTACATAATTCACTTATATTTATATATATATTATATTTATAATTTCATTAGGAATATTTAATTTTTTTATAACACATACCTTTATTCAATACATTTTTTATAAATATGATAGCATCATTGGTGGAAGTGTGGACAACCGCATCCTCAGAGCGATGCGATTCATTCACAGTATTAAAGGAATGTATAAAAGATTGTTTTAATTAAATAATGTGAAATATATGAATTATATATTACGCTATAATTATAGTATATATATATATTATTATTATTATTTTAAATATGGAAAATAAATTAAAAAACCGTTCATGCTTACCTACGACCTATCGTATCCCTGAATGGTGCAGTTAAATTATTATCACCAAATTTAATGGATTATTAAAAATAAATATATAATTTATATATGTAAAATTTACATAATTTCTTTACATTTTTTAGATGATGAAATAATGATCTAATTAAAAGGAAAAAGGTAACATGTCAAAACATACACGAAAAACAAGGAAATTGACGCTCAAAATAGTGAAAATAATGAATGTATGTTAAAACGGGTAATAAGATATTATGTGAAGTAAATATGAAATTGTAAAAATATTTTATTGGTTATGTTATAATTTAGTGACATGTTTATTACCACTATACAAGATGTTAAAGGAAACTCATCTAAAAGGAAACACTATGTAAAGGATTTTATCTAAATTTTCATTCTTCACGGAATACGTTATTGTTGTGACCATAATTTCATATTTATGATATGAAAACTAAAACTATAACATATAATATAATTAATAATTAATTATTAATGATATATTAAGTTTAAATATTAATTATTTTATCTTATGGTACTTGAACATCATGTTACCTAATTGAAAAAGAAATTTCATTACCCCACTCAATATCATTGGGTTATACTACATACTAGTTTTCATTAATATTATATGATTATGTGTAGAATTACATTGAATATATATTTAGTTATTTAGAATAAATTATTTGGATTTACATTTTATACACATAATCTGATCAATTATTGATTCTCATTTCAATGTTGTAATATTTTCAAGGGTTTACATTACAATCTCAATTTTTTCAGGATTGTATACTATTGAATTTTTATAAAAATAAATTATTTGATCATCATATAATAAACCCTTAAATATTATTCTTTTTTGGTTATGTAATAATTTTTCTAGTAATAGTATCATTTTTATACTCATTGGTACTTAAAACTTTTTTAGATAATATTTAAAAAAAATTGGACATCAATTTAACTCATTAGTCATAAAACATGTTTTATTTTAAAAACAATATATTATAAAAAGGGTTTCAAAAAAAATTAAACCATTAAAAAATGATTGATTAAATATTTTTTCCCTTTTTGTATTTTATTTTTCAATTTAACCTTCATTTTACATTCTAATCAAAGATATTTATTACCATTTTACAATGTAGAAGTAAAGATTTTTTTTACCTTGAACATAATATAATAATTTCACCTAAAAAAGGTCTTATATATTTCTTATTCATATATAAATGGTTATTTATTATTGAAAATTTTTTCAAAATAGATTTTAAAATAAAATGATTTTTTAAACGTTAAAAAATTATATTTTCCTTAACAATTTTTTTTAAAGATATTTTTATTGTATTTCTATTCCTGGATGATAAAAACCATTTATGTTTAATCCACTTGGGGTATGATATTTTGAACCATGCATTTCATGCACTATATGGTTCATTATTTACATGGAAAATCATAGAATTGATATTCACTTCCTTGATTCCTTGTATTCCCCATTAAATATTCAATTTCATATTATCATTAGACATTGAATTTCCCCAAATTATCCATATCATTTATCGAGGATACGTTTATTTCCTAAATTGTTAACCATTTTTTATATGCTGTTGACATTGACAATTATTCGATTATCTAATGAAATATTGGTAAATTTTATTCTCCAATAATATGGATATTTGAATAGGAATAATATTTTTTCAATTATTTTATATGAGGAATTCATTGGACTAGAAATGATTGTTGGGGCCGAGAAATTGTAATGTTTTAGAATGCATCAACATGTTCTCAAAAGACAAATCATTTATGAATATTATATATGTTTCAACCTATAGTTTTGAACTATTTTATTACTTGTATTAGTATTATATGATTTCATGTGCCTCCCACATGATTTTAAATAATTAATCATTTCCTTAATTTTGACTTATTATTTATCGCACATGATATTTTCACTATAAAAATTTATATTGATGTATTTCATTCTATGATTATTGATCACATGAAATTTGTTTTCAGATTCATAACATTCAATATTTTGTTTTAAATTTTATTTTATTTTAATGGAATATGTTTTTAGTTAATTAAATTTTCATATTAGTTACACACATACATGTTGATTATTGACTACATCAAATGTGTTCTCAGTTATTCCACATTTCATTTTCATTATTATCATTGATTCATTGTTGATTATATTGTACTTTAACCATATTGAGTATTTAAGACCACCATTATTATTATTATTTCCCCCAAGATTCCATGAAGTGTGATAATAAGATATTGAAGCATACAATAAATGGAATAAACATATTTTACTATAAATAGAAAAAAATTTGTTTTAATATGTCTATTAATTTGTAATAAAAGGATCAAGTATGTCTCTAGTCTACCGAGACTACTAATATAATTGGTACTTATAAGTTTATTTACTTGTAATCATGCCAATGAAATTGTATTTGAAACAAGATCCAAAAAATTTGGGGTCGAGGCAGTATAACTAGTATTAATAGATGTTTAGAAAGAACATTGGTAACTAGATATTTGAAAGCATATTTTAGGAATAAATAACCATGTGGTTGAATATTGGGAAAATTAAATAAAAACATTATAGGATTTTGGTAAAGAAGATATTATAATGATCTTTATATAAATACATATTTATCTGGATACTACAAGTGGATGTGCTTTTGGAAATAATTTACCTAGGGGTAACATTTACGATATAGTGCTTGAGGCCTGACTTGGCGTAACCAAGTACATGAAAAAGGGACCTATGATTCTCTATGTTTGACACTCCTAGGGTATATTATTAGGATAATTAACATTTTTATTAGGAACCATTATCAAGAATTAAAATTGATAATGAATATGAATAACAAAGGTTAATCCTAATCAATTTTTGATTAAAAATAAAATTCCATGATTCATATATTCTATAAATTATTATATGTTTTTCTCATTATTACATTTCTCAATAATAGTATTTATTCTTGTTTTAGTCATTAAAATAAACCTGAAGGGTCACTTAATCATTGTACCAGAATGAAATGGTGGTGAAAATTAGAAACCAAATGTCGTTTTGATAGTAGTGAAAGATATCATTTTTATTCCTAATTATTTTTTCAGAAGTATGATTAAAAACGTATTACTTAACCAATGAAGGAGATCACTAAAGTTGAGAAAGATGAATATTTATATGATCTCATGTGGTGTGTAATGTGGATATAATATGTCTTGATTTCCATAACACATGAAATGTGGATGAAGACACCTTCGTATTAGTGCCATTGTAATTGAGAAATGAGTTTTGAGTGGAAGAGAAGGGAATAAAGAAACGAATTGATGAATAAAAATGAGGAGTTCCATGGAATGAAATAAAATGAATCTTAAGGATCCTTTTTTTGTTCATTTCCAACAATGTGGGGAACCTAGGCATTTACCACCTCCATTACCTCTTCTAGAGGAAAAATTCTTGACCATGGATATATCTATGTGGAAATAAATAGATAATGTTTTTTTCTCTAGAGGTTTTATTGAAATGCTTAGTTAAAATGATTTTTTTGATTAACATTATTTCAAGGATGCCAATAATATTTAATTTGAAATTTATAAACATATGGTTTTAAAAAAAATATTTATATCGGGTGGAAAAATATCATGTTCGATAAGGCTGTAGTACATGAACCCATAACCAAATGATGATAAGTGTTTTGTACCAACCATCGACCTACATGATGACCAAGTTAATATGTTATGGTTTTTATATAAACAATTTTAGGATTAAATGTTAATCATGAACTGAGGTACGACTTTTAATTCCTAGAGAATAATGTCTTCACTAAATTAGTTTTTTAAAATAATTATTTAAAAATCTAATGACATGCCATAATTTTATGGGTGTTATTATACATTTAATTTCTATTTTAGTGCATATGGAATCAATGTTAATTTTTGAATATCCATTACAAGATGTAATTGTTGAATTCAAAATTTATAAAAGCACAATAAAATGATGAAATTGTGTCTATATAAATTTATTTTCATGAACCCATCTAGAGAAACATATAACAATGGAGAGGGAGTTAATGAACACGGAGTCCTACAAATAGTATGCCTCATGTTGGCTATTAGAACGAGGGTTCGAAAACATTACAATATGGAATTCATTACAATTTATTAGGAAATAGGATTAGGACATTGAATAAACCAATGGAATGAAACTACATCACATAAAAAAAAAAATATATAAAAACCATAATAAATTAATATACAAAATAGTTATAGATGAATGTTCAAATGATTAAAATTAGAAAATAAAACTAATATGTGAACCAAAACTATCCAAATGATTGAGAATGTAAATCTAATAACATTCCACATAAACATTCTACAAAATAAAAAATTGATATTATATATGTAGGGAAAGAGTACAACTATAATCAGTAGAAAAAACAAACTTTATTAGGAATAAGTCGAAGGATTTGACTAATACACTTGTGAGAAAACAAAATAACCAAAGAGCACCTAATATGTATTCTATAAATAACCCCAACCTCATAAAGAAACAGTTAGTAAATAACACATCAATATAATATAGTATAATATAATTCACATTAATATTAGTGTACCCCACACATCATTCCCACATATTAGCTGCACTCTCACCCAAATGGATACCACCCAGTACTCCCACCTCTTCTAAATATATCACATCACATCCTGAATACACACATATAGGCTTTACCTCACTATAAATATCACCCCATAGAAGTGGGAAAAAAATATAATCACAGCACTTGGTATCACATCCACTCGTAATTGGGCCACATATAACATATGATCCCTAAGTCACATAAAACAACAAACCACTACTCATCTTGATGAAACCTAGTCCCACACACCAAAACTAACATAATTAAACGTAGTCCATTACCGGCTGCAAGAGGGATCATGGAAGAGTGGGTGGAAATCCATCCATCCTCCCACCAAGAAGTTAGAAAGGACACCCATGCATGAATGTGTTGGTGTGTCCACACAGTTCCTAACATGGGTGGGGTGTGTTTAGAAATCATAATTGAGAAATTATATATATATACATATATGTATAAATCCCCATAATCACCACATAATTGTTTTTATGAAGATCACCGACCATCTTATTGGGTCCCCTATATCTATTGATAATAATAAATTCATAACCCATCATAAAAAAACACAATTCCTTGTTATTTTAGTATTTAATTATTATTAAAACTTTTTCTTGATTATACCTTAAACAATAATTTCATTAACACATGTACAGTAGTTTATATTCCATTTCATTATTATCACCACCCAAACTAATCCATTTCCTAATAAACGACACACAATAATAAAAACATTCAAGCATCCCATGAATCATATCAACCACCATCGTTTATCCCAACCTCATATGTCTACCATATCATGCCCACTACCCCCACCCCCAAAAATTATCTCTCATACCACAATAGTACATTTTTTTATATTAAGTAAAGGATATTTTATTTTCATTTGTACTTATTTCATTAATGGGTTCAGCACACAATCCAATAGATTTTGGGTCATCTAATTCAATAATAGACTATTTATAGTTATAAAATAATTTTGGATAAAACTAAAAAATATAAAAAATAGAGGGTTCAATATAAATTTCACTATATTATAATCACGCCACCAAAAGAAAAAATCTTCATCATGGAGTTATATAAATAAAATAATAATAACATCACAATCAAAATTCAAATCAGTAAAAATTATAATAATATAATTTACAATTTCTTGTGATTTTAAATTCAAAGTAAATTGATTCATTACTTTTATAAATCAATATTCAACAATATTCATAGGGGATAATATTAATATATATATTACACGTGATAAATTTAGGGATAAATAATGGAAACCCTACCTATAATGAATAATCCTCTCACAAACTTTCTTCACCAAAATAGAGGTACACGTACAGAAGATAACTGCCTTTTGAACCATGATAACGCTAACTACTGCACTAGCATGTTATACAATTATAGGGAAGAATTATTTGGAATATCCCATATATAGAGAAATAAGAAGGAAAAAATTAATAGATTATCTCTACCCTAAAAATAATAGATCATTAACTAATGGTATTTGAAATGTTTTAGTTGACCATTAAAGTTTGATCACATTAAAACCACATGTTTTAGGTACTTTATAGGAATTAAATCTTTTTATAAATAAATTACATGATTGATTCACTTTGAAATGTATTCATAATTCATTAATTGATTTATTAAACCCATTTTTTTCATAAATGTCATCTAAATGGAAATTCTATAATTTGTTAAAAGAAAGTAAAATTATGGAAACATGGAAAATAATTGAAATGAGTCACCTCCATGATGAGTCGCCTTAAAAATGACTCTACAATAGAATACGTAACCCCCCATAACAATGAACCAATAAGATGACTCCGCACTAAGAGTAACCACTAGGATGAGACACCACTAGGATGAGTCAATGTCAGAATGAGTAACCACAAAGATGAGCCACTACAATCATAAGTCACCACTAGGATGAGTCACAATAAGGATGAGTCACTAACATGATGAATCACTTATTAGACGGTTCAACTTAAGAGTATGTCACTATCATATTGAGTAACCATCATCCTGAGTAAACACCATAATGAGTCTCTTCCATGATGTTACACTACCACGATGAGGTTCCACCTGGATGAGTCACTATCAAGATGAGATACTGCCTGCATGAGTCATCGCCAGCATGAGTCACCACCATGATGAGTCACATTAGGTTGAGACAGAACCAGGATGAGACACCACTAGGATGATCCAACCCCAAGTTGAATAACTTCTAGGATGAGTTAAGAACACGATGAGTCACCAAAATGATGAGCCACTACCAAAATGAGTCATTATCTCTTTGATTCACTATTGGAATGAAGGATATTTTGAAATGTATTGGAATGAATCACATATCCAAAAAACAGGCCATACTCCCCCGAGACACATCAATTATCAGATTTTTAGAAAGGTAACATTCTGTAAGTCTCAATACATAATCCTGAGAACATCCAAATATATTTTATCCCTCATGAATTCAAAACCAATGTGGAAGGAAAGAGGGAAATGGTAAAAACAACTATCTCTTGAGATAACATTCACGTATCTCATTAAATTTAAAGCATTGACATGAACAAAAAAATTTATCCCAAAAACCCATTACAACTGAAAAAACATACTTTATTGAACAAATGAATAAGTAAATTACATCCTTTATATCAAGATACTATCTGATCTTGGGAGAACAAACATGCCCGCATGATTTTAATCATATCATGGTAAAATGTATCCTAATTAAGAATTTGATAATCCCTCAGTATCATGTCACAACATCATCACACATCACACATCACACATGGCATCAAGGGTAAAATAAATTTATTTCATAAAACATGAAGGATAAAACAAGAAATCACAAAGATAAAAATAATATAAAGTAAAACTAAAAATAATCATTGTACATTGATCAATCTTGTGTCTCATCATCCCCATTTACTATCCTATAATACACCATTCCATTATAGATTATGAACCAACTGAATTTTCCATCCTCTTATAACCTTATCGTTGAGTTCATGGATCTCTATTGGCTTCTCAATGGATATAACATCATCATAAATATCCAACTGTACCTAGTCCATGACATTGGTGTAATAGTGAGGTCACTGATAGAGATGAAGCATTTGAAAGACATAATGGATCATGTCACAAACCATGTTGCTTCTTCATATGCCATAGTTCCTAACCCTATACATGGTATGAAACAAGGGCCTATCCTGATACCCTTGGGCTAGATACTAGTGTTCAAATATTAAAAAAATAATTTGGGTATAATTTCACCAGATTTCATGAAAATAAAAAATCAATAATAATCAATAATATAAATTTAATAATCATAAAAATATATAGAATGACTATTTTTTAGGATCAAATTTTTAAAAATTTAAATAGAATTCAAATGTGATACATCAACAAGGGAACCAAACACTATCTCAAAATCCACCATGAAATAATAGGATCATCATCCTCAACCTTACACCAAAAATCCTACAATGGAAGACAACATGAATCCATAACCACCATCAAAACAAATTTTCATTTCCCTATGTCAAAAAAAACATTCTACAAATACAAAAAATGGTTTAAGTAGTGTGTGATATAAATCCTAGTAAGATTCCATCCAATAAAAAACATCCATAATATAAAAATTATAAGATAAATTAACATCTATGTTTTATAGAAATAATCTAGGAACATATTCATGGAAATTTTTTTAAATAAAAACATTATTTATTTTTAAATAATGAACAAAAGAATACTCTATGCTGAAAGTGAGTAAAATATCACAAAAGAGAACAATGACATTGGAAATCCCTATAGGCATTAGCTAAATGATATTTTTGTACATAGTATCACAATGAAACTTTGAAAAACTATAACACTAATCATATTCCTTATGCAGGAGCCACTGGATATGAAGCAATCCAAAATAGTATTGGTCATAAAAAAATCATTGTTTAACACCAATACCAACCAATACCATTCAAAAAAAAAATTCTAAACCACTTTAAAAATTTATTAATCATTTTTTCAATTTATAATTCACCTTCCAAATTGAAAACATTTGTTCACACATAAAATACATTTGAAATCATTTAGAAAATCGACATTAAAGACATAATCATCTCAAAACCCTTCAAAATACTCTTTGGTGACACATTAATAAATAATATAACACATTTATAAACTCATAAAATCATGTCCAATTCATCAAATAACGTTTTAGTATAGAACCTACTACAGAAAAAAATAATCTTCCCTAATCTAGTAGAAAACCACACCCTCACCTCATGGGGACCCTATAAAAAACAAAAAACAAAAAACATCAAGTTAAATCCTTAAAAAACAATAACTAACCCAAAAAAATCTCCAAATCATCTAGAGATATGAAACCACACATAAAGGGGGAAATCCTAGAAGAGAGGGAGAAACAAAGAATTGGAGGACTTACTTGATGAATCAAGGTGAAATGTCTCTAAATACAACATGTAAATGGATCTCAATGCAATAAAGTAGGTGATTGTGAGACTCCAAGGGTATGACATCCCAAGTGGGCTTTGAAATAAGGGTTTTGTATTAAAATTTAACAAAACAAAATAGAGAAAAATACAATTTTTAATGACCTGGATTGGCACCATGGTTTGAAAACAAGTTTTTTAATGACATGCAGCTAACATGCACCATATAATGTACAAGAATGGAATGCCTCAAAGTTATTTCAAATGGTTTAAAAAATTTGATAACTATGGATTAATTCTCAGCAGCAAAACATGTCTTGTAAGCATGATTTCCAATGAAAGGGACTATAGTTTTCCAAGTAATGTGCCAACCATGAACCACTCAGTGTTTACATAAATTTTCTCATTTTTCTCAATAATATCAAGTGAATCCTGAATGGTTAAATATAGAATGAATATATATATATATATATATATATATAAAATCATGATGAATTCATGGGTGTGATAGATCTGGTCTAGTGGATAATGGAGTTCCAAACAGTAAGCCACCTCATCAACACGACCCAACACCATAAAGGGACCAACAAATCGGGGAAATTGTTCAATTAAATTGTCAAAACTGTAAATCTCACGCCCATGAAAAATCATAATGATCTTGTGGTCTCTATCCTCATACTCTAGGTCCCTCCTTAAATTATTAGTATAGAACTTATTCTAGTCTTAATCTTAATCCATACTCTCCATAACCTACTAAACCTTCTAAGTTGTGATCTGCACAACCTCAGTACGATGAATTTATAACACTGAAGTTTCTATCCCTCTAAATGGATAATGAAATTAAAGTCATTATAAAGCCTAAAATGGGTCCATATATATGAATGAGAGGTAGAAAATATAATAAGAAAACTCAACAAAAGGAATCTGTCATTCAGAAGATCCCATAAATTCAAACCCACAAACACACAACATATCCTCTGGTGTTTGGATAGGCCACCTTATCTTCCCCTATATCTGAGGATGGAGGAAAGTTATAAGGAACAACTAAGAGACAACAAGTATTCTATATTCCCCTCCATGATGGTGAGGTAAAAACAAGAATCTCAGTATTAAAAATGGACCATGGAACTCCATGTAGTCTCACTACATCGTCAATATTTTTTTTGAAGCATCCACTATCATTGAGTCCTTGTTGGCTAAGATGTGGGCTGATTTCATCAACCAATCCACAATTACCCATATAGTATAAACAAACTACCAGATCATTTGGTAACACCAGGATGAAGATCATAGATATATCATCCCATTTCCATTTTATAATATCCAATGGACACAATAAACCGCTGGGATCCTGATGCTCAACCTTCAACTATTGGAAAACGAAGCACCTTCCCACCAAATCTTCCACTATTCACATCATCACGGGACCCCAAAACTACATCTTTAAGAAATAAAAAATCCTATAAATTCCCAATTGTACCAGTAATGGTGATATTTTGTTCTCACAAAGAAACCCCTTATGCATTACCACCATAAAAAAGAGTATTCCATGATTCAACATCTTGATCTGACTATCCTATGACCATCCCATAATATAATCACTGTGGAAAATTTGATCACGCTTCACCTATAACTTTGAGTCTCACCATTTAAAACACTCCAATTTCATCATCAGTGAAGAGTACACCATCATCTAATACATGCATCCTCCTCCGTCGACCACCTTTTAATACAAGTTAAAGGATGCCAATTCCCCTATTTCCATCCATAAATCTACATACTCATTAACATCATACTTTATCAACATCATACTCAATGCATCATTCATTACATTTACCTTCCCAAATGTGTAGGATACCTCAAAATCATAGTCATCAAGGAACTCCATATAGCTCTTCTATCATTGATTTAGGTCACGATGGGAAAAAATATACCTCAAACTCCTATGATCCCTGAAGACCATAAATCACTCCCTAAAAATATAATGTCACTATTACATTAGCACAATCAAAAATTACACATGTTCGAGATCATGGGTGGAATATTTTTTATCATGTTGGTGAGAAATCCTATAACCATAAGATATCATCGCTTTCAAATTTATCAATATTCATCCCAATACCATATTGTAAGCATCACAGAACACATCAAAAATTATCCCTTTGACGTGAAATTGAATCACAATATCCCTAACCAATTACACCCTCAGGTAACATAATGACATCTAGAACTAATTATTCAACCCAAAAGCATGGTATACCATAGTAAAAGATGTATATAGAGCTAAAACTCGAGAGAATTGAGGAACAAAACTCTGATAATATCCTGAGAGACTAACTAAACTATGAACTTCTTCTACATTCTTGGGTACTACCAAATAAAGAACAAATTCAAACATCACTGGGGAAACATTAAATCCCTACTGAGACACCACATGTCTATGGAAATAGGCCTATCATGTTCAAAAACTACAGTTAGAAAACTTTCTATATCATGGTGGCACATAATTACCTATAAGACAACCCAAAAAATATCAACAATATCCTCATATGACATTTATTTGATCAATATTTCATCTATGAATATGATGATTAATTGGTACCAGAAATCATGTAACTCATATTTCTTGAGCCCCATGAACACAGATGGTCTATTTAAATCATAGAACACCCTTACTGCAAACACGAAGTTCATATATGGTCAAATAAATTCATTCTTTGAGCTATCACCCTATTTATCTCTTTAGATGGGGGTATATATAATTTAAGTAGATCTTCTAAAACAAACAATCATATCGTAAATGGTTGAAAATATAATCAATCTTTAGATGTGGGAACCAATTCTATATTTTCACCTCATTCATACTATGAGAGTCAATACAAAACCTCATACATCCATCATCCTTCATAGAGAACAACATGGGAGATTCCAACATCAAAAAGATTGGTCAGATGAAGAATTTTGGGATTAGATCATCAATATAATTCCTTAACTCTCACAACTCATAGGTCTATATCAAATATGAATCTATATATGTCATATAAGCATTGTTTTACAAGTCAATCACAAAGTAAAATGCACATTGTGGGTTAGTACCAGAACCTCCTTGGGGAAAAAATACAGGAACTCCATGATATCAATGGTATGCTTATCTACCCTATGAACAACTATATTTATATATCCATTAATAATACAGGATTGATGGGGATCCTTCAGTATTTTTTCCTAGAAGAAATCTTTTCCTGACAAAAAAAATTTCCCAATGGACATACATGACTGAGAATGCAATTCTACTATTAAAGAAGCAAATAATAGAATAAATATAATTAAAATAGGTGATACCCTATATGAAATTGTATATCTATATATCAATCAAGGTAATTACACACATGAATTTTGTTTCCACAAATATTTTGAGTATCCCAAAAAAACGACAAACAATATGTCCGGGAATAAAAATGTTGTAGCCAGGTTCGTGGGAAGGGGAAGACTTTAAAAATCTATTCCCATAAAATATACTAGAACAAATCCACAACGAATTGTGAAGCTCTCAAATAAATCAAATAACATATAAAAATACATGATAAAATTGTCAAACTTCTTACATTCTATATCGAATATGGTGTTTCTACCTTCACTGCATACAACTGACCACACCCAACACCCCAAACGCTCTGATATTGGACACCTCTATAACCACAATCAATTAGAGGTATCTGAGATTAAAGAACATCATATGTTCATCCAATATCTACCTCATCATCTCTAGTTGGACATTAAGTCTACTACCCTAACTATTGGAATTTCCTTTCTAGTAACTATTGTAGTGGATGATGTCGATGTTGTCTACCTCGGTGAAAATGAGCTCGAGTAGCCATGTGGCACTAGTCATAAGGGTGTCTATGAATACCAAAGAAGAAACACACCAAACCCATGCCCAACAAGAAGGTATAAAAAAATATAAGTTTTAATGGGAGGCTATCGAGGACATGTTCCACTTATTAGAAACCTTTAAGGCCACTGATCCTGAGGCTTTATATTTAAAACACTATTCCATTAAAACAGATTTTCTTCTCCTATCGTGAAAAACCTATTTATGAGTGCATATACTAATCCTATCTTCCATATTTTGAACATGTAGGTACGTTAGAAATGTACGTGGTGATAAAACTTTATATATAAATGTGGAAAATAGCTTCTCAAGACACCTCCCATGGATGTACTAATATAGGAAAATATAGGGGGAACTGAATATACAGTCCTGGAATTATATCCCAATCCCCTACAAATAGATACTCTCCACCATAAGGGAGTGTATATCCTACCCCATCTCAACATTCAAGGGCCATGGGAGGAACTGAACTCAAAAAGCCTTTGGGATGTTGACTCAGGAATCATAAACATCCCTCTACACAAAAAGGTACAACATCCAAAAATTATGTGCAACTACTAGAATTTAACTAACAACCAATGTGAGTCTCTATTCCTTTGGGGGATTACATCTAATATAAATCGATATCCCAATCCTATATCCATATTCCTAGGTCCATATTATAAAATATACAATTGTACAATGTCGAAGCCTTCCACTATGAAGTGGAAAACATCCTCCTCTAGTGACCAACCACCACGACTAGATAACCACTTGATAATCAACTGGGCCAGCTTGTTGAACCTCCACTTTCTGAGCCACACACAATCAATGACCATGAGGAATAGATTTAATAAATAAAATATTTTATTATCTAGGTACTATAGATTTTCGTTATAGTATTTTTTAATTAACATTAACACATTTAATTCATTAACAAAATTTTTTATATCCCCAATAAAAATTCAATCTTGAACAGAAGTCATCATGATTCATTTACTTCTTTTATGTCTCTACCATACATGCATTACCATCACACGTAGTGATTCAATAAGCTTAGTGTCTATGAACATGATCATGGTGCCCCAAAAATCCCATTTTCTAGCTGATCTCTATAGCTTAGTCATTTATCAAAGTAAACTAGATAATTTCCCAAACCAATCCATGCATTCCCCACTATCCATATCTCTAAACATGGCCCTATCTCTCTAGCGTCAGTTTGGATACCACTCCACCACGACCCTCACACACAAAAGATACAACAATGAGGGGATAGATATAATGAACCATGATTCCAACCTTTATTTTGACACGAGTTGAAAACTGGCAATTTGGGTGAACAAATATCACCAGATGGGAGGCATTAACCTTTATAAATAAATAAGTTCAGGAGATAGAATGAGTTAACTACAAAACTCTCCAAGTAATAAAATAAAAATAATCAAAAAACCATCCCAAAATACATGATTAAATAAAAATATTATCGATGAATCTTCATAAGAGTAAATTCAAAAAATAAAACTAAGCATCAAAATAAAAATTATTCCACGGTTTGAGATAGTAATGCCTGGAACAGTTCATATAATAGTCAATGTATCTAGAAATCATTTTTTTAATACATAGGTTGATCGTACATGTATTCTTATTAGTAAAGGTAATGTATCTCATCAAAAAGTGGAAGAAGAATACTAATGAGCACATGATAAAACAATAGACTAATAATTAACCTAATATATCGACTTAACATAACTGTATCTACAACAAATCTCTCTAACCAAATAACAAATCCGTGTAATGAAATATAATATAAATCACATTGATGATAGCATAACCTAGAAATATTACCACTGATTAGCTTCTCTAACACATAAATAAAAAACATCATGGTGATCCCACCCCTTCAAAATATATCACATCACATCAAATTTTACCCACACACACCAATGCCACACATCACAACCAATATCGCCCAAAGACACATGGGACACAGATCACATCACATCACATAGAATCCCACTGACACCCCTTGCGCCACACATCCAATCTAATCAGAAATACACATGAAAAACACATCACAACTCATCCAAAATACACATGTACTACACATGAAAACTCCCATGAAGTCACCTGGTATATTAACATTTGGTAGAGGGAGAATGGGAGTGATATTGGCCAGCCATCCACCCAAACATTGATCTATTGGGAAAATCATCCCTCATGGTACAATGCTGGTGTCAACACATAGTTCTCAATGTGGGTACGATGTGTATCGAATGACAAGGAAAATACAATTTGAACATACATATATATAAATAAACCTATTCCCCACCTATTGGTTTACAAGAATATCTCAATCTAGCTTATAAGGACCCATACATCCTCTAGTAGGACTAAATGAACAACCATACACATGAATATGAAAAGCTAGAAATCACTTGAAGTCATTAATTTTTATTATTCATGTTTATAGGTTCTATATTAACAACCCATTTTTGAAAACATGTACATAGATTTATATTACATGCTCATCATATCTCATGCCACAACACAACATATTTTTATATTTTGAAAATGATCGTTTATTCAATTTATCATAATTAATTAAATTGGTTATCTTACAATAAATAATATCAAGGGAATCTAATTAATTAAATGAAAATCTGTAGATATCAAATTATTTATAATGATACCAAAAAATCCAAAAAAAGGATTCAAAGGAAAAGTTTCTATAACAGAATATAGCCACCAAGAGACATGTTCTTCTATCATGTAATTACGTCCTAACAATCATAATATCATGTCCATGAAAATTTATTAAATAAAAATATATAATATTATAGTTCAAATTACCCCTCAAATTAAAATTCAATATAAATTAATTCATTATCATTCTTAATAATGATGATACCATATTCACAAGGTATATCATTAATAGAACCCAAACACATATCATATTAAAGGAGAAATAAAGAAAAAACCTACCTAGAAGGAAGAAACCATTCACAAACATGCTACACCAAAACCTGGTGTCCACATACAAGAGAAAACTGCCTTATGTATAGTGAGAACTCCAACCAAATGCATTGTTACATTAATCTAATCCATGGAAGAAGAAATCATATCCTCTTATATCAATAGAAAGAAGATGGAATGAATGATGTGACGATATCCATCCATGAAAGACTTGATCCTAAAAATTATATTTTAAATTATTTTGGAGACCATTAATGGTGGATCTTATTAAAACTACATGTTTTATACATTTTAATGGAATCCTGACTTTTTAATAACTCAATATAGGATTGATTCATTTTAAAATGGATTGAAAATTCATTAATTATGTTAATAACCAATTTTTCATTATAATAGATGTCAAAATAGAATTTTTTTATAAATCTGGATAATTCTGGGAAAATGAAAAAATATCAGAATGAATCCCTGCAAGGTTGAGTCACCTATTGAGTAAGTTACCTACCGAATGAGTAGCAACTGGATGAGTCACCACAAGCATGATTCTCCACCATAATGAGTCACCTCAAGAATTAGTCACCACTAGAATATAGAACCACCATGATGAGTCTCCACCAAGATGAGACACAACTATAATGATTCATCACCATGATAATCAACCACATGAATAAGCCACTGCCAAGATTAAAGTCCTCAATGGTGATTCACAGCCCAGATGAGCCACCTCTAGGATGATTCAATACCCAGATTAGTCACTGTGAGGATGAGTCACATGTATGATGAGTCACCAATAGGATGAGGTACCGAAAGGATGAGTCACCAATAGGCGCAGTCAACACTAGAATGATTCCCCACCAAGATTTTTCATTATAATTATGAGGCACTACTAGGATGAGTCACCACTAGGATGAGGCACTGGTGGAATTAGTCGATGCCAGGATGAATCAGAGAAAGCAAACATTAATTCAATGATGAGTCAATAATAGATTTAGTCACCCCCAGAGGAGTTATCCCTAGGATGAGTCATATCATGAATGAGTAACTACCTAGATGAGTCACTTATAGAACGATTCAGCATTAGAAATGTAGAATGTTTTAAAACTATTGAAATGAGTCATCGTTGCACTGACTCACATGTCCCAAATATACCACAGACTCCTCCCAGACCCCTCAGTTATAATATTTGTTTTATAAAGTTATGAACTAGAAGTTTGAGGAATTTATAAACATCAAGTATATATATTTACTTATATAAATAAGGAATTATTTAATTACTAAACATTAGTACAATGATTAGAAACAAATAAAATGTTTTCATAATACATTAATTTTTTTCAAATTAATATTTTCTAAATCATTAAATATTTATGGTTTTGAATATGTAAAAATTTCATTAATCATTCCCATGATTCTAATTGATGATCACAATCACTCATTATAAATATTTAATCTTTTACTTTATGTATATATCTATAATTTCTACAAATTCTTTCCTAGTTAGTGACATAGTTATATTTTAGACCTTGTGAATTTTATACGTCAAATTATATCATTAATATAGGATATTTTACAACCCATTATTATAATGTGTGTATTTACAAAAATGAAATATAATGAAATTTATTTCCAATAAGAATTTTAAAAGGTGAGAAAGAAATTTCATTAAGGTGGGGATAATGTTACTCCCAAAAATTATAAAATATGAATGTTGCATTCTATAACATGAACGAACAGAAAAACCATGTGAGTAATAGAATATAATATTATGAGATTAAAATATATTTATTATTTTAAATTAACATGTTTTATTTCTTTAAATGGCTATGATACTGATTTAGCTTGTGTCAGACGCAATAAAGAGTATCTTTAATGGCTTGAGTTACACATAAGTCTGAGTTTTTCCAAACAACAATTTATTTTTAATATATATTTAATTAGTATCATAATATATATTTTTACTAGTATATTAGAATTTATTAATAATATTACCTAACTTGTAAAAAATATATGGTTTATTAAAATCTAAATTGAATACACATGTTTTCAATTAATTACAAATGAATATAAATTATAATTTAATATAAATGAAATATTTATATATTAGAAAATTAGTTTTAAAATAATAAGATAATGTATTTATATTTATTGAGTTATAATTGTGAAATCGATATGTAATATGTTCAATATTTGTTTTTCATGTTCATCAAATGGATGAAATTTGAATAATATAAGAACAAACCCAATTTTATGCATTAAAACCTATATTTTTATAAATGTATTACTGTCTCCTTTTATTGATGATCGTATTTTAAATACACTTTTTAAATCATTACTAATTTTTTATTTCAAAATAATGTTAATTTCTGAAATGATAACAAAAAAATTTGGGTGAATTTTTCATTTTTTTCTTCAAAGTGTTATTTGTTTTATGAATAGGGAAAATAATTTATTTTTATTCAAAACTAATTATTCATAAAAATTATTTATATAAATATATTATGTTTTTATATTATTTTATTGTATAATTATATCAATTTTATTTCCGTTAATACTATTTTAGACATTATCCTAAATTTTACATTTAAATTAGATATAAAAACATAGAAAACATTTGAACATTTTTTTCTTTCAAAATCATTATCCTGACTACTGGATTAATTTTAAATTTTTTATTCTATTTGTTTTAATTTAATTTAATAATTTTTATTCCTTATTTGTAATAAAGAAGAATTTTGTATTTTAATAAGTTCCACTTTGTTATTGAAAAAAGTAATCATTGATAATGATTACAATTAAGTAAAACATTTATGAAGAAAATTTTCTTCATGGAGGAATATTCTATAAAACTATGGGCCTTAATGGCCTAAAAAAATATGAAAAATATATTTGTTTGCCATATATTGACCATATAAATCATTTTATCAGGATGTTTGTATTATATGATTCATTAGAAATCATGAAAACAAGGGTGGAATTACCTTTTCCAAAATTTAGAATAATGACACTCCTCGTCCACTATAAAAAGTATCTCAACACTCCCACTTCCTCTAAAATCTCCAGCCACTTTCGCTCAAATAGGATCTAATTAAATATATCCTCAACATTATTCAACTAAACTAATAATACTCACCTTGGGAAGAAATCCTTCCATGGAATCCCTTTTTTGAAAATCGAATTGAGTTACCTGAATTAGAAGTAACATCCTTCCTCAAGCTCATTTTTTATATTCATTATCAAAAACCTAAAATTTTCTTATTCCATCCTTATAGAATAACATCAAAATCATAAATATACTAATATTTTTCAATTCTAGGGATCCAAATATTCTTAAATAAACATGCATCTATTGAGTTATGATCCTACCATCTATATATTTTGATAATTGCCACCTAGCGAAATGATTTCCTTTTTTCCATTACCACCATTCATGGTAGGGAATTTTTATTTACATGATGTTTTTATACGATTAATATGATATTAATAATGTATTTTTTCATATTTAATTCTTTTATATCACATAATTTTATGTGTTTTATTTTTTGAAAATTCAATAGCATCGTTAGTGGAAGTTTGGACTAATTCTACTCTAAATCGAGGTGATTCATTCACATTATACAAAGAATGTATACATGATGGTTTTAATAAAATCATGAGAAATATATGAAGTATATATTATTATATAATTATAATATACCAGCATATAAATCATTTAATTTTCATTCTTTTAAATAATGAAAAGAAATGGAAGTAGCGTTCATCCGTATGTATGACCTACCGTATCAAAGAATGGTACATTTTATTTTCTATCACCAAATTTCCCATATTATTATAAATATATAAATAAATTATTTATATGATATTTAAATCATGATTTAAATTATGATTATTTGGAACTAATGATCTAATTAATATGAATAATGAGTATTAATTTAAAACAAACTCAAAAATTAGGCAATTAACATTCGAAATATTTAAAACAAAGAATGATTTTTAACAAATGCATAATAATATACTATAAAAAATTAATATATGATATTATGATTATTATTACGGTTCTATAACAACATCGTGACTTATTTTATACCATTATACATGATTTTAAAGGTTGTTCACCGAAATGGAAACACAATGTAATTTGCTTTGTCTCAAATTCCATTCTTTGAGGCATACATTATCATTGTGCACCAAATTTATTATTTATTGTTTAAATACTACCAAATTGACATATAATATCAAGAATTATTAATTATTTATATTATATAGAGTTTAAATTTTAATTATATAATATAATTTTACTTGAAATTGTTGTTTCCCAACAGGAAATGAAATTTCATAACCAGTCTCTTTTTCATTGGGTTATACTATTTCTTCATTATCATTACTATTCATTAATAATGAGTATAATAATATTTTAAATCTATTTATTTATTTAAAAATATTATTTGGATATACAATTTATACACATGATATAATCATTTATTTTGTATCATATCAATGTTATAACCAGTTTGAGGGTTTATATTACAATCTCATTTTGTTCGAGATTATTTACTCATGAATTTTCATCAGGGGAAATTATATGATAATCATCAAATGAACGCATTAATTTTATTTATAAATTGTTATTGATGAACATTATAATTTTATATTACCATTTTATATTCGTCTTTAAATAAAATGATTTAGAATTTTTTAAGGAAAACCAGACTTCATTTTTCTCTTTAGTCGAAGGAACAATTTTCTTATAAAGAACTTGTTTTTTACAATATTTTTTCAAAAATGAAATTATCGTTTCCAAAATAATTTATTTTATTCATTTTTTTATTTTATAAATGTTTTTTATTCAATATTCTTGTTTCATTCTGAACAAGTCATATTTCAAAACTTTTTACCATGGAAAAAGAATGTAATTTTTTTGTTTTAAATTATTAATAGATTTTCCCACCACTATTTCTATGAATTTTCCTTTTCTTGATTAAAATGTTAATTTTATAGAAAATTATTTCCAATGATATTTTCATAAAAATGGATATTTCCATTTTTTTAAAAATAAAATGTATATTTCTCTCCAAAATATTTTCAAAATATATTTTTCTCTTATTTTTATCCATCTTCATAAAAAAAATTTATTTTTATATGAATTGGGATGTGTTTTATTGATAAAATATTTGCTCTACCACTTGATGGATTATGATTTATTTTTAAATTTATAATATTGATGTTCATATCCTTAAATACTTTTCCCACTTGATATATTCAATTTGATATGATCATAGAATATTGAATTTATACTATTTATCCACATAATTTATCATGTGTATATTCATGGCTAAACCATATACCATTTTTATCTGGTGTTTAAATTTCCATTTATTTTACTATATAGGCTAATATTGATAAATGTGTTTTCTATATTCAAAATGGATATTTTAAAAGTTATATTATTCATTTCTATTTTTTTATACATGGGATGATTTGGACTAAAAAAATTGGTGGGGCCCAAATATATTATAGACCCTCAATGCATCAATTTGATCTTAAGTGAAAAAATAGTTCTAAAAATTAAATAGAATTATAAATAATGTTTAAACCATCTTGTAAAATGTATTATTATTATGGGTCATCATGTGCCTAAAACACTGGGAATATTAATTTTGAATTTTCTTTATTTTGATTCATTATTTATTATCCACAATATTTTCATAAAGGAAAAGAATATAGATTCATTTAATTATTATATTGTTTATTAAATGGAATTTGAATTTATTTTCTTACCATTATATATTGTTTATACCTTATCCAATTAATTGAATAGGATTGTTTTCAGTTAGTTACCAATATATAATATTTCATCAATCCTTATCAGTGATTGACTACATGGAATGTTTTCTCAGTTATTTAGCATTCAAAATTTATTATTCATATTAAATCATTATTGTATCCACTTTACATTACACTTACTAACCATTCCACATCCCTGTTATTATGTTTCATTTACCCAATATTACCTGAAGTGTACTACGTATGCTTTTTAAGGCTATACATGATTAAATAAATTTATTTTTAAATAATAGAAAAAATATGTTATAATTAGTGTATGATTTTTAAATATAAGACTCGAGTGTGTATCTGGGTTTCCATGAAATCTAAAATGATTAGTCATTCGACATGAATTTTATTATAATCATATAAATTTAATAGTTTTTGATACTAGATTTGTTATTTATAGGGCATGGTCAATAAAAATAAAATATTTTAAATCAATAATTATCCAAATTTGGATTTAAGTTACTTTATATTCTTAAATGTTCTATTTCGAAAAAACATTTATCATTGTTTATAGTGAATAAATTTTAAATCTAATTTTGGATCTACTAAGAAAAAAATCATGGAAAAAATATACCATAATTTTAATTAGGGGTTATTTTGTTTAATTATGTACCTTTTATAAGGAATATAAATAGTAACCATGGTAAATATTATCTCATATTGAAGTAGTAAATCACAAAATTATTGTTTAAAAAAATGTCACAAGGCATTAAAAATACACCAACACCAATAGTTATCCTATTTGATGAATGGAGTTCATCCATTCTAAGAAAATTTTAAAATATTGGGAATATTTTTTTATTGGTTGTTTATTTTGACCGCATTATTTTTCATGTGATAGATTAAAGAAAAATGACACTTTTATTTATTTATTATCAATAACATTTCATTATATGGATAAATACAACTTATTATATGATACAAAATCTTATATGAAATAAAAATGAATTTATTCATCAAGGTAATTTATTTTTAATTCATTTTAATTGAGTAATAAGAATTAAGTGTTATTCAATACCAACAAAATAATCGTTCAAGTAATTTTCAAATGAAAAAAATATTTTAAAAAATTTAAAATAAATAAAAAATGCAGGGATTATTGATTAATAATAATTTTATATAGTAATATAATCTTCTAGGGTATATTGAAGTGATTATATCAAATTAATTAACTGTAAACATTTATTAAATGTCTAATATTATAAATAGTTTCAAAAATAAAATTAATGATATATAAAATTGATGAATGTATTATTAAAATATATAAAATTCATTAAAATATTATCATCAAATATATGAAAAGTATTTTGGATGAAAACATAACACATGGACCATTTATGGGTCATTTTTCTTCTTATATTAACATTATATACAAATGAAAGGCCAACATTTTTTTACTTATATTATAGTCAATATGGTTAATGAACTGTAAAACCTAAAGATTAGGGTGAAAAAAACAAGGAAAAAATTATTTAGAGTAGTGGTTATTTTGTTTATTATTGTACCAAGTTGAAATATTATTAAAACATTAATTTATATTAAAATAAGTATCATATATATAATGAGATATTATTTTTTAATATAATTATATATATTTATCTCATCTTCCATCAAATCGGAAACATAACTACCGATCATGTGTACTATAGACTACCAACTCAAAATCCGATGTAATTTTATATATATAGCCACCATTCATGGATTTATATATTAATGGATTTAACTAGTTTATATATTATCTATAATATTATTAAACCTCAATAATTTTATAACACGTATTTATCCTTACAGTCTATTCAATTAAATGTGACAATGTCACTCGTGTTTATGATGGGATGTCGCCTCACGAAGAAATGTGATTTATATCACACATATGATTTATATAGATGGTAATGAAGATTAATTTTGTATATATGTGTGATATATATGAAATTATATTGATCATTTAAAATTAATATATCAAAAAATTCCTTATCATTTCACCCATTAATGGAATGATTACTTTTCTCCGCCATACCTATGCCCAACACAATCAAAGATGCATAATGGTAAATTATCCATGTTAAAGTTGAAATAATTAGTATAAAAATGAATATAATAGAAATAAAAATAATAATTTTTTAAATTAAATTATGTATATGATGTATATATTTGATACATAAGAACTTCATCTTTCATAACAAAAAACATATAAGAAATCAAGGTAATTAACCCTTAAATCAATGAAAACAATAAAACGAAATTAACAAATGGATATTATGATGTTATAATAGAATCATATATGATCTTAAAGAAGATTATAATTATTTGTATATTAATAATATTTTAATAACCATTAAATAGTTTATTAAATAATGTTCAATTAAAAATACACATGTGATAAGGGTCTTAATCTCAATATCATTTCATTGAGGCATAATGTAATTTTATACACATAATTTATTTTCTAAGGTGTTAATTATTCCTCTTTCATATGAAATATCATTATTCCATAATAATTCATGTTATATATTATTTTAATTTAAATTATTTCCTTTTTATGGATTTTATATAAAGGATTCCATGTTGTAAAGAAATTTATAACTGAATTTCTATTCATTAGGAAATATTAATTCTTCATTTTATTTGATATAATATGATTATATGTGTAATTAATTTTAAATAAATTATATTTTATTTCCACTATTGATGTGATTTTACATTTGAGACATATAATTTTCACATTGGTTAAGTATCACTTTAATAGTATGATATTTGTAATGGTTTACATCATAATATCATTTTAGGGTGATTTATTATACTTGAGTTTCCATTAAAAAATTATTTGATAATTGGATAATATATACCATTGATTTTATTCTTATATGGGTTTTCATGAATTTTTATTTCAAATTACCAGTTCCCTTATCATTAGCACTTAATGTTCTTAAAAAATTGTTCTTATTAAAATCCCAAATTATATCCCTAATTAGTAATAAATATTTTTTCATAAACATCCATGTTTGGTAAAAATATTATTATAAAATTTTTAAACCATTTTCAAATTGTTTTTTTAGATATAATTTTAAAAAATTTAAAATTTTGAAAAATTTAAGAAATCGTCAATTTTTTTTCAAAACAAGCCATGTTTCAAATTTACAAAAACATTTGAAATGAATAGGTGTTATAACATTTATGACCTGGGAATAATTTTCCACCCTCATGAAACTCAATATTTTTGTTGATTTTTTACAGGATTATAATTTATCTTTTAATGAAATATATTTTAAATGTGTTTTTTTATTTTAGTTTGAAAAGATATCTTTCAAAGAGTAGTGGTTATTTTCTTCAAGAAGTTTGTAAAGGAAAATTTCATGGAATTAGAATACATAAAATAAAATATCCTATTATTATACTAATTTTGTGACGTGGATATCTATAAATGATACCTTAATTATTAATTATATAGATGATTTATTATAATTACTTCCATCGGATGATTTGAAAATCATTTTCATGAATCATTTGTTGTTATTAAATTTTTCATTAAATATTCACATTATTGGGATCCTTAAACCTTAAATATTCCATATTTATCAATATTATTTATGGTATGATTAGATGTGCCTATAAAGGGATCTATGATAGAGTTTATCTCCCCGATACTGCCTTCCTCTTCCCTGTGGTGGATCGGTCTGAATTCTATCATCGCTGGTTCAGTTCGGAACGATTGGGGCATACAATATCTCCTGACGTGGCTTCATGGACTCGATCTTGGTGTATCTCAACATTTTCCGAACTACATGACGACATGGGGTGTGTTGGGGGGATCTAGTTGATGGGTGGGGTCATGAAGGTAGTGAAATGCATTATTATTCCTCCTTGCAGGTTCAGATCTAGAGGTGTTTGTGGTTTGGGTTGTTGTGTTTTTACTTTGATGTTCGATGGTCATTTAGATTTGGTTGGTTTCGCTTGTGGGAGGCTCCTTTGTCCTCTTTTCCGCTTCTCGTACACGATTCAGACTCCAGTTAGGCTCCTCGACCCTCTAGAGTTTGCGACTACTAGGGGATGGGATGTGGGTGGGGTCCTGGCATTGTTTTTGGAAACTGGTGATGGTCTCATGGTGAATGGGTTCTTGATGTAGGTGTTTTGGTCTGAAACTGTGATTCGGAAGTAAAAGTTGTGTTTGTTTTGAAAAAGTGGTGGGGTATATAGTTTCAGAAATCAAATACAAAGGATTTTTTCTTTTGATTTGCTGTTTGCGAAGTATTCTGGCATTTTGGATCATTTTGGATTTAAATTTTCTTGAAGTTCATGGAGCCAATAAACAGTTGAAAGTGTGAATCGGTGTTTGGTTCATGAACCGCATGAATACTGGGTTGTTCTTCAGGTACCTGAAAATGTTAGTGTTCTATGAAGTATGGGGGTTTTAAATTTTTTTAATTCTTGGAAGTTGTGGAGGTACTGGTTGAATGTTTTGAATCAACGGAATAAAATTTAGGCTTTGTGAGCATTGGCATAGTGTTTGGGCTTAAAATTTTCATCCATAGTGTTATATTGTTTTAAGTCATCGAGTGTTGTATGGTTTCTCACATTCTCTTCAAAAGTTATTGAATAATAATAATATAATTTTTAGTTCATCGATATTATTTATCAATATTACTTATCATCGATATTATTATTATATAAACCATATATCATTTTTATATAATCTGTTCAACATTTTATTTTATTTTTTATCTCATGAAATATTGATAAGTACATTTTCTATAATCAATATGAAAATCATATGAGAAGGATTATTTTTCATGAAATAAATATATTATTTGATATATTTGGTGCGATTTGGACAAGTAGTGGTGGGTAATTTTTTAAAATTTATATCCCCTCAATTCATCAGTATTTTCATGATGCATATTTGAATGCTTGTCTGTAATGGGGATTTAAAAATAATATTAAAAAATCTATGGAGTTTTAGTGATAGTTGAGATATCATGTATTTTAAGACAATGAAACATTATATTTAAGATTTTCATTCATTAGTAATTTAGTTATTATTATCAATGATTTTTTAAGAATGATATTATCACTAGATTTACTTTATTATTATATTGTTATTCAATGACATATGTTTTCAATATTTATTATTACATAATGATATTTCATTATTTTTTCATAATTTTCAATCGATTAAAATGGAATTTAAATTATTTTATAATTTATTTTATATTAATTGTTCAATATCAAATCCAAATATTAATGTTATTTAAATAGAGAGCGGGTTATGTAAGTTACATTTCCATATTAATTATTCATTTTCTAATAGTGATATTCATATTATTAATTAAATGTCACATGTATTTATAAATGTACACTTATATATTAATTATTCCATATTAATTATACTTGATTTATTCATTATAAATTCCACATTATGAAAATATATTTATAAATTTGATATCAACCTTAAATTATTTCATTTTCAAGAAACATCAGAAGTTTACTAGGATTTTTTATCATAGAAACCCTACTGGGAATAATAATAATCTCAAAAAAATATGTTTCAGTTTATATATTGAAATTTATTATTGGAATCACCTATGTATCTATTTTTTCAAGACTACAAAACTATTTGGTCATTTATGATAATATTCCTTGAATATTATACCAATGTAGGGGATCGAACAACATCCCCAGGTTACATAGTTCACATTCATTACAATTCATGTTTTCTCATTTAATGAGTTCAAATATTTTATTCCATATTAATTTACCATCAATACATGAATCAAGAAGATTAATGTTTAAAATATTAATGGATCTTATTTATTTTTGATATTATAAAATAATTCCTTTTCAAAAAAATTAAAAATGGGTTTTCAATGGTCTATTATATATATATATAAATTAATTTTTTTTGTAATTATTGTCTATTTCAATTTATTTAATTAAAAACATGAAACGTTTTCTAGAAACATTATTTTTAACTTTATTGTTAATAAGTAAAAATGGAATTTTTTTAATGTATAGCATCAAATTATTTTCCAATCACCAAAATCATTTTAAGATATTTCTATGAATCTAAATGTTATCGATGGATTAAAAAGTAAAACCATTTCTAAAAGGATTATTTTCATATTTCTCATCTATTTTTTTTCTTTCTTTAATTAAAAAGAATTTAATTAAGGACCTATATTTCTGCTAATTTTAATATCATCTATTTTAACATAATAATTTTTTGTCATTAACATACCCTCATATAAAAAAAATTCTATTGATTATTTATCATTTAAAATTATTTTTCTCTTAAATATCTATCATAAATTTTAATATTTATTTTACTATATATCATTTCAGCATATAGTGTGTTACTATTAATGTTATTTCATCTACGAGAAAAAACCTGGATATTTCTCCATTTGTTACTCAATATGAATATTTCCTCATCATTTATATTTATTTTAATGTATTGGTCATTAAATATATGATAAATTTATTTGAAATGTAGTGAAAAGTTGTTCCTTATTATATATGACCCATAGATCCATTGAAAGGTCTCATGAGAGAACATTTTCCTAAATGAAAGGGGGTTTACTTGTATACCTACCCATTAAGTAAACTATCTTGGTAAATGTTCTTTATAGTATAAATATCATGATATATACAATCCTGCCATCTATTATTAAGAATTTATTTGAATGGAAATTTAGTTAATATTTTCCCGGATACATAATCGTTGATATTATTTGGGGATACATTTCATGATAGTGTTACTAAGTAAATGAAATTTGTTTTAAATTATTTAGTTTCAATATTTTATATTCAAAATTTAATCTAGATTGGTTGAATTTTATCTAACAATTTTTTATAATATGTTCCCACAATTTTGCCTTTTTTCCATTACCCATGATATGAAGAAAGACTTCCCAAATAATATAAAGGATATGATAGTTCATAATATTTTACATATTTTTTATTTTCATTTTAATATAAAAATTATGTATCTATCATGTTTCTAGTAGTTCTATAATTATAGATCATACCTGGTTAGATACCTTGTATCTATAACAATTTAATTAATATGAAACCATTTTTGGGTTACTCTAGTTGGGGTTGTTATACGAGGGAATGTGATCCCCCACATTCAAGAATTATATTATATTAATATAATTTTATTTTAATATAATATTATAATCATGAATAATTATATACAAGATATAGATGTTAATAGTTTATTTCATAATATGTTCTCACAATGGATATATTTTTGACTCTATAATAAATTTTAATTTATAAAAAGAAAGTAGATATTCTGATGAAAATATATATTCTTAGAGGCTATTGGAAGTATGTTTAGACCTAAAAATTTTACATGTATAATAAAAAAGGTATTATAAATTTTCAATTAACAATTAATCTCAATTTTTAACATAAAATAGTTTAGGAAGTGTTAACGTGATGAATTATATTTATATAATAACTGATCTCAATGAAAATTTCATTATTAAATTTTTAACCTATCCAGTTTCAAATACTTCTAAATAGTTTTTTCATTCATGGGGAAATAAAATTTATATATACCAATTTGATAAATTTGATATCATTTATCTGTTACTTTATTAAGCATTGTTACATGAGGAAATTTGTTTGACCACCTTTTTGAATTATATTAAAAATAATAAATTTTATTTTATTAATTTTACTCAAAACATTAATATTGATATAGAAAATTTGGATATTAATAGTTTTTTTCATAATATATTCCCATTGAGGAAATAATTTTTACTCCATAAAAATAGAGTTTATATATCATTACATGGAATTATTTTGAAAATATTTATTCTGATGGTGTTAACTACGATATTACATGTAATATAAACAACAAAAATGTGATTAATATGAAATGTATTGTATATTATAATTATAATATTGAAATTATGTATCTCTAATGTTTCCAATATTTCTAAAATGATTGTTCTTTCATGGTTTTATGCATTTTATGTTGAACAATTTAATAAAGTTGATTCCATTTATGGGTTATAATTAATGGGGTTGTCACTTAAGGGAATGTCTTCCACCACCTTCAATAATATTATTAGAAATAATTAAATAATTTTTTCCAAATATAATTATATACATTATGAATGATATAACTGATATTTTTGTTAGTAGTCTAATTTATAAAATATTCCCCTAAGGGAAATAATTTTTACTTCCTAAAACAATCTAGTTTATATATCTTGAAAAGATATTATTTTAAAACTATAGATTCTCACTGGCTAGTCAAATAATGCTTAGAGAAAAACTAATTCACAGAATAATAAATAAATTATTATACTATTTTATTTCAAAAATAATGTCTATTTTTTAATAAAAGAGTTATGGATGTTTGGATATAAAGAGTTATATTTAGTTACTATATTATATGAAGTTATATTTTAATTTTAAAAAATCAATGATGAATATAATTTACCTATAAAGTGGTATTGATAAGAAATATATGTTATTAATATTTTACCATTGGTTTTTGTGAAATTTATTATTTAAATATTATGTATAATGTATTGATCATTAGGAATATAATTCCAAAGATGCACCATTAATGAAAAAATATTTTCATATGAATTTATTAGTAAACTAATTCATATGGGGATTTTATTGGATTGTCACATAGGGATATTTTTTATATTATAATGAAATATATTGAGCTTAATGAAATCCTTATATTATATCAAACATTATTTGTCTATGTTGGTTTATCATATAGAAGATGACATGAAAAGAACTTTTTTTTAGTTTTGTTGATATAAAAAAATGAGTTTAAAAATATAATGTATAACATATAATATAACATATAGTCTATTATTTATCACTCATTTTTTTATTTGTCTATGTCTGTCAGAGTACATATATATATAATGATTTAAAATCATAATATATCTCTCAATGAATGATATTTATTTTTTACATACTTATTATCATCATTTATATTTAATTTTCCCTAATAAAGTAAATATTTTCATGTGTATAATTTTAAATGGACATATAATCTTTTCATAGAAGATAAAAATGAGTTTTTTTGTGGTGGATAATGAATAATGAGTATCACATGTAATTTAAAAAAAAGTTGTATATGATATGGTTTAATATTTAATATTAAATCCACATAAATGTTCTTGGAAGGATTTTATTCTTAGGAGAATTCATATTTTGATATCGTTATTTCAATAACCTATATGTGTTCTTATCATGAGGTGATTGGTCTTTTCATTAATAAAGTCATTTGTTTAGGATTATTCAGTATGGGATTTATTTTACTTCATGATGAGTATAAAATATGGTCCCTATTTTTATTTATAATAATGATTTATATAACCATTCTTATACATGTTACACATGATTTGTTCATTAATCTATCAATATATTCTAGGAAAAATTATAATACCTACAAAAAATATATGGTTCTGAAGAATCATTCTCCCATAGTCCATTGATAACATGGAAAAAGGATTATATGAATATGATTGTTTTTATATTTCATTAGTTATCGACATGAGTATGAATATACATATCAATGATTTATATCAAGAAAAATACATTTGAATATATAGTATCATTAATTAATTAATAAGTTCCACACATCACATTTAATAATTCGTTAGTTAAATAATATTTTTTGAAAATAGTATAATTTAAAATAATGATATTCCTTGTTGTTTTGTGATTGAGTAATTTTTATATAAATTATTATTAAAAAAATATTTAAGCTTCCAAAAAATTTTGTAACAATTTCTCAAAGTTTTTTGGGTGAAATTTATAAATTTGTAACATATGATATAAAATGTGATTAAAATGAATCGAACCTAATAGAATTAAGTTCTCAATGAAATAAAAAATGGATTTTTTTTATTTTGAATGTTATTCAATAATATTTCACATAATTTTCAAGTGTAAAATGTCTATAAGGATTCAATACATATTGTACATTGATGGAAATACATACCAATGGAACAAACATGGATTGGGAGATTTTATAATGTTGTGATCTATGGTAATATTTACTTTGGAATTACGAATATTTCATCGTTATGGTAGTGTTAAAATAAAATCATATGTTTTTTGATTATTTCTGTATTATTCATCTTATATCTACCATAATTATGTCCTTATTGGTTATATTTTTCTATGATTATAATTGATAGAATCCCTCCCCCAAATTAAGATATTAACACATGAGGAATGAGTCAATTAAACACCCTATTGTCAACCTTATAAATACAGTGAATAATAGATTAGTTTTATTTTTTTTAATAGAGATATGTTACATTATTTCGAATATAGAAAAAATAATTTTTTTAAATAGATGATAAATTGGAATAATTTATTATGGTTAAATATTTTCAATTAATTTTTGTATGTTTGGTCACCCTCAAAACAATCAATGAATTTTAATTCATTTTGATAATTGAATATCTATTTTAAGAAAATTGTATTTTGGGATTAAGAGATATGACTTATAGATCAGGTAATCAAATAAAGGAAATGATATTTTATTATTGGATGGCCTTGGGGTTAGACTTTGTAGAAAATTGTATATGTTGTGGAAAATAACTCAAGTTATTATATCATGGTTTTTAGTTTTTGTTTGAAAAATATAGTTGAAAATAGAATTTTTTGGACTAAATAGTAAGAATTTGTCGTTAGAGAGGAATTTTGTGGTTTTTGGGAATTGTTTATAAAATTTAGATAGGTTTGGAATTATGTATAGAAATCATGATAGACCACGATGGAGTAAAAACACATTCAGATCGAGCTAGATGTTTGTGGATGGTTCCTGATTAATATATAATGTAATAGAGAAATTTTATAGGTTATAAAAAAGCTAAAAATTATTCTCAATGGCCTAATTTCTTATGATTTATATTTTGATTATTGGATTATTTTAAAACCATAAATGGAATACACAAAAAATACTTCATTTTCAGAAGATTAGAAATAATAGGTGTTATAGAATGAGATTTTTGAAATTGTAGAGTAGTCTCATAGTGACATCATAATTTCTATCCAAGAGGATGTTAAATAATGTGAATTGTAAATAAAATGTTGTAGTTAATAACATGATATAGATATTTATGTGGATGGGTTTTAAGGAAGGGATAAATTTTAATTTCATGATTTATTGGTTATCCATATTTCTATAAATGTATTTTTGATCCCCATGTAAATAAATGTTTTTTTTTTAAATGTAACAAAAAGGACCATCACTATATAATTATGATATGTTACATTCTTCTTCACAAAAAAGAGGAGTTTTTCGAGTAGTAATCTAAAAGATAAATACAATTTATATTGATGATGTATTTTTTGAAAGATATGTATATAGAGTCAGTTTATATAGATAGATATTCTTAAATATTTTTCATAAATTATCTCATGTGGAATATTTCAATAAGGTAGTTCATGATGAATTTTTTATGGGGTTGATCATGGGGAAGATGTTATATAATAAGCATGTATTGTGTTCATAATGAAATATAATTAGTGATAGTTCATGGTCAACAAATGATTATGAAGCAGAAATGGAGTTCACAAGGGATTAATTCATCAAGGAGATCCCATAAAGGTTGTATTTAGTGAAATATGATCGATGAAAATGGAATGAATATTAGATGTTCATGAAGAGAATAATTTGTGAATGAATTTCCCATTATGAGTATTTTATTCAATAATGTTCATTTCATATTATTAATGAAAAATGAACATTTGGTCATAGTTATCTTTGTGTAATCAATTATTTTATCAATATATATCAATAAATTATTCTATTGAAGAAGTAATGTCTTATTTTTATAAGCTTCGACAGGTTTTCGTCATTAATGAGTGGTAATGATCTAAGGGGACATTTCTTTTTCTCTAAAAATTTTAAAACAGATTTTCAATTTATTAATTTATGTATATAGGAATATTATATTTGTAATATATTTTTACTAGAAAAGTTTTAGTAAACCATATAAAAAATGATGACATTTTTTAGATTTTATTTCATTGCATATTATTATATGTAGAAGATAGAAGATAGAGTTCGTAATGTTGAATAAAGATTAAAAGGGTTTTATTTAATACATTTAACAATGAGTCACCCCCATTAGAAATTTTAAATATTCAGTCAAATATATAGTGTTCGATCTAGGGGTTAAAATTTGTCATATTATCACCCAATAGATGTAATGGAAACAATTGATCAGTAAGAGATATTGATCTTTGATGTAAATAATTTTCAACTAGGAAAAAATCATATGTGATAATACTTTTAATATATTTTCAAAAACATTTAATCACCATCTATACATGTAATTTTACTGAATATAGATTATATTCATTTACTAGATTAATAACAAAAAGAACTAGATTATATCATCCAGGTTATAAATGCATTAGGGGGAGATTTATATATCATAATCGATATAGAAGTAGAATCATGTAAATCCTTACATACAAGGTGGAAGATTCTTGTTAATATCGATGAATGAGATTTAGAATATCATGAATTAAAATTCAATGTAATGTCGAATATGTACATGGAAATGAGGATGTACTCGATTGAATCTATTGGTGAATTATTTTATTTGGTTCATTTTATTATATAGGGTATTTTGGAGCTTAATGATACCGTCAAGGATTTTTATAACACCATTTTAATCCTAAAATATATCCACCCAATTTTAATATACATGTAATTAATCTTTAGGATAAATATCCATATCAGTTAACATTTAATTGACTTCATATATCTATTTACATCTTTTAAAAAAGTAAAAAGTAAAATAAGTATAGTGAAAAGAGAAAATTAAAGGAAGTGGAATTCATGGACCTATTGAAGCTCACCCTAGAGAGTGATCTTGAAGAGAAAGATATATTTATAATTAATTCTTTCCAATCATCAAATATAAAAGTGGAAAAAGGATTTATTGGTGTAAAATATAAACTCAATGGATTTTTATATAGAATAGTTGGGATCTTAGTATCAAAGTGTGCAAAAAGGACATATAAAATGATGAATAAGATTACATTCATATGAATAAATAATCGGCTACTTTGAACTGAAAGAGATTTGAAAACAGAAATTTCTTTGATAAGAATATGACGTTTTTATTGGAGGAATAAATTTATGAAAAAATTGAATAATAAATAATTGAGGACTTTAAATTCTTAAAAAAAAATTATCCATTAGATGTTATAGTAATATTTAATTCATTGTATTATATAAATTATCAGAAATGTGATGTTGAATGAATATTTTATATCCATGTATATTTCTAATATTTTTTTGATGAAGTAATTGTTTTGGGATCCAGAAATAATAATATAAATGGACGCATTCATGATAAAAAACTATATAACATGAAACAAAATAAAAATAAGTACAAGTTGAAGGTAGATATTGGGAAATGTTAAAATGAAACCAATGAATTCTTGAAAGATGGAATTTAAATATATGATTAATAATGAAAATAATCCCCAAACTCTATAGTATTAAATAGACATATTGAATTATTAATCTTCCAAATATATATAATGAAAAATAATTAGTTTAGTGAATAAATAGTTCATCAATAGAGTCTCATGATACCTATCGTGGAATTTGAGATGTCTGATAAATTAATCTATAGAAATTGTGGACATGGAGCACAATGTTCCAGAAAAGTAGTCTAAAATTATTATGATCATAAAAATAATCACTATATTAATAATGATAGTATATTTTTAGATATAAATTAGAATTATTTGGTGTTTTATGAATGGATGCACAGACAATAATAAATTTATAAAGTTGATTTCTGTATTACTCAAAATTATAATACTCTTTGTACCAAATGGAAAATTATTGTTTTGGTAAATACAATCAATAATGAACGTCACGATAGTTGTTATTATTTTTTGATGAATAGTAAAATATCTAAATATGTATTCAATAGCTGAAATTTTCAATTGTTAAATGTACAAATGAAGGTTTCAAAGTATATTTTAATATTCAAGATACACTTTTTCACCTCTTTAACACCTCTTTAATTTAGTACATATTTTCCATCAACTAAATAATATGATAAATATCATATAATATATGGAAAAAAAATTCGAACAAGTGAATATATATTAGCACTAGAAGAATAATAAACCATTATTAAATAGAATTGTTGTCATAATTTATGATAGGTAAAAGCTCTTATTTAGTTAGGTCAATAAAATTTAATTATTTGAAAATAAATATTTAACATGATATGTTTAAAATACATTAAGGTTAAAAATATTTTACTTCTGAAAAAAATTTTATGTGTTTTTTAAATTTATCACTTTTAAAATTGTAATTAATTTAATCCAATAAAGTAATTACATATAATGCTTAAGTTTACATGAGATAATATTAATAACACTGGGTTCTTAATAATCCCTTTTTTTCTATAAAAGTTATTATCCATATAATAATATATTTTCAATTAATATATTAATTTATATATATATTAATTTTATTATTATTTAATTAACATCAATTTTTTCATCATTTCACACTAGAATTGAATGAATTTCAAGAATTTTACTAGAAATCTTTATTTTTTGTTGAATAATGAAAACATTATTCTTAAAAATATTGTCTCTTGGAAGAAATCATCATAAAATAACAATAAATTAAATATTTCTGAAACATATTTCTCTAAAAAAAATATTATAGGATTAGAATAATGTATTCAAAGTTATCATGCTTTTAAACACCTTTTTCAAAATTTATAAACTACATATTGTTTTATTCTAATGAAAGTAATTCTTTTATCCACTCAATTAATTAGTTAATTATATGTATAATTTTAGTTTTATCATTTTTTTAATTCACATAATAATATATTGATTGTTATAAAATAATAAATTTTATATTATTAATAATAATTTATTTTCATTATTTTTGGGAATAATCAAATTTAGGTTTCAAAAGAGACTGTAAAGAAAAAAAATTTCATTGATTTTTGTATACTATTATTAAAAATAATCTTTAAGTATTATATAAATTTAATATTATAAAATTTAAATCTATATTTAAATATTATTTTATAATATCCATATGAATTTTAGTCATAATAATTAGTAAGAATGTAAAATAATAGTATCTATGTAATGGGTTACTTTTGTTTCATTCGGGTTAAACAGACAATTATGTTTTCAAATATCAATAAAACATTCCTAGAATAGATCATATGTGTTAACATTGACCTCCCATTATATTAACATTGAAATGATGATAATATTTTTCCACTATTACCTTAATGTAACATTATATTATATTAATGATATGATTATTTACTAGATTACCATCACCTCACTGATAAAATAAGACCCTCAACCATAAATTAAAAACACATATCAAGAACAATTAATCACAAGATATTAAAAAAATTCACATAATACTATCATAACAATTTCTTATAGTATTAGCCTCTTATATATGCCTAATTATGAATTCATACTGTTTAGTACATAATAAGATATTGTTGAATTGGGATATATTTATAACAACATTATTTCATGTATCACTTCTCTTCATCCTCTATATGTTATATTATAAAAATATTTATATAATATATTCAATATATTTAATATATTAAAATGTTGTTATGTTTTGTGTTTAATCCTTTTCATTCTCTTTTAAATCCAATATAAATTAAAAACATCAGACTTTCTTTCATGTGATCTACAACCACTATAAAAGGACATATTTATTTTTTTATCACTAAATCAAATGGATGGTTATATAGATGGATAAATTTAATACATATTATTATTATGAAATTTGGTTAATTAAATAATTATAAAATATTTCCTTCATTATTTTCCCCATATTTTGAATAATCGGAACATCTATCATGTGTATGTGTAAAATATAGTCTCCATAAATAGAGATATTTAATATTTTATAACTGAGTAACATAGATGATTATAAAATAGTATTTCAGGTTTTAATATGATATATGCAATATAAATTTAATTCTATATGTAATGAAATTAGTACCAATGTGTAAACACAATAACATCCTAATTAAAACATTCATGGGAAAAAATTAGTTTACTACTATATAATTTATTTTAGTATGGAATAGTAATAAATATATAAAAATGTGTTATTAAAAAATATATCGATAATGATATATAAATATAGTTATTTTATAGATAAATAACAAATATAAATTAATTATACATGTTGTTAAAATTAATTGAATAATGTGGGAATCTAATTTTTAGGTGTATTTTATATATTCATTTCTTTCGAGATTGTTTATTTTTTAAATTACATTTAGATAATTTTATGATCTTTATTTAGTTAAACCCATTAATTCTCTCCCCATTTTATTATATCTTTTTTATTCATGTATTATTTTAATTTATCCCCAAATTCATATACAAGACGATTTAAATACATATTTTAAGTAAAGCCATTATGGTGACTTATATTAAGTCAAAAATATTTTTCTACTATATTAATAATACTTATTTCATATCATAAATGATATTCTCTGTAATAAAAGAAAAAACTAGGTTAATTTTAATTGATCATTAATATTCTTATCAAGGGCTCCAAATAATCCTCTAACATTTTTCTATATGGTTTCATTTTGATTGTAATTATAAATGTATGTAAATAATATATAGATAAAATTTACTAATGACCAAAATTTACAAAAAAAAGACAAAAATCACTTTGAAGATTACATTCGATGTTTCTTTAGTATTTCATATAAAATCATTTTAAAATTATTCTATGGATTAGACAATTTATAAAAAAATAAAATCATATTATTTATATAAAAAAATTTAAAAGGGCGTTCATTTTAAAACTTTATATTATTATCATCAACTACACATTTTCATACATTAAATTTTATTATTCTTGAAATTACATTACTAGATTTTTTTTTCAAATATTATTTTCAAATATCTTCTTAATAGATCAATAAAAATGTGTTGGATGCGACATTTAACTTCATTGGTGTAGCAAAGATATAAAAGAATTATTTTTTTATTAATAGTGTTTCAATATCATTTTCTTCATTAATTTTACAAAAGATGTTAGTTTATTAAATGAATTTTTTTTAAATATTTATAGTTCACATTAATCACATAAAAATTTATAGTTTTTATATATTTTTATGAACAATGATTTTATATATGTTCTATATCACTCTCGATCATTTTCATGATAATATTTTTCTCATTCATTTACATGTTAATTAATACCTTGTATATATTTTTTCATCATTTAAATTTTAATGAAACCATATAATAATTATTATAATTTTTTGGAATTCTATGAATCATAATAAATATGTTAATCCATTGACAATGTATATATTTTTGTTATCTATAATCGATTCAATATGGAAATTTATTTATATTTATATAATATTTGTGATTAGTTTCACTATTTTATAAAAACATAAACAATCCAATGGAGATTCGTTAGTGATGGGTCTGGTATCCTATATCACATCAATGATTTTTTTTCATAATAAAATATATAATGTGAATCCTAGTTTTTTTATTCCAATAAAATTAAAATATCATTTCATGTGGAATTTACGGTTTTTATGATAACATTTTATGTAGCCTTGATATTAATATAATTATGTTTTCATAGTAGTTCTTGAATGTAAGAACGTGATTTCTTTTCATGGGGATTTAGATGATCAAAATTATGAATTGCATTATCATGAAATCAAATATTTTTTATCATCTGAATTTTGATCCATGAATATATTTTAATCTTGTGATACTGAATAAAAGAAATTATTATTCATTATCAAATTTACAATTTTTTTAATTTTCTATGTATCCATGATATCTTTTATTTTGGGGAATCTCATTATAGGCATATAATAACAACATTATACTGTTATACCACTACATAGTATGTCATAACTAGATCTTTAAATGATCAATGGGTTATACTAAAATGTCTAATAATATTTTTATTATGTTTATTGGGCATGATTTATGCATACAATGCAGTTTATAAGTCATTAATGAGTGTAGTAACACAAGTTTTTGGAACCATTTGATCATTTGGGATGTGATCTCTTGTATCATGTATTAATATAATAATGTGAACACTAGATCAAGGATACAAGATTTGGTGTTGTTATAGTTGGTTTGAAATTAGTTTTTTAATATCCACTGGAACATGATCTATTAATAACACAGATATGATGATCATTATTATAAACCCCTTGAATGTTTCCTATTTTTTTTAAAAAATTTATGTTATGGATAAATAATCAAAATTAAAAAAAATATCATGTATTATATTATTTTGACATTGAACCTAGTTGAAGGAATCGAAAATCTATCAACCATAACAATAAATTTATCGATTACCCTCCTAATGTTTCTCTATAAATCCAGTGTTAAAGATAGTAAGATATTTTACATATTGAAGAACATTAGTTAGCTTATATTAAATAATCAAACTTTTATTGAAACATATTATTTTTTCACAACAACATTCTCTGATGTGATATAACATAAAATAGAAGAAAAATCCATCATTTTGTGGAACTAAAATTCATTGATAGATGTAAAACTGATTCAGTACTATTTAAGGATACATCAAGCACAGCTAATTTAGGAAAATGAGAATGATTTTATTAATTTATTGTAATGATAGTTATTGGTAAGAAATGTTCATTGATAAAAATAATGATGATTTTTAAGAGATAGAGAAAATGTAATATAAGACATTTTATGGCCATTTTCTTTGATAAATACTTTCCATGTTATCAATGAACTGATACGGTAAATAAAATTATTAATTTAAGGAAAATGGTAAGAGGAAATAATTATTGAGCATGATTAATTTTTTTTACCTTTTATAGGAATGATATGGGTTACTTACATTATATGAAATGTAATACTACAATTTTATTTGATGGGATAATGTGAATATAACGTAAGGCACTAGTATTTCAAACATTTTAATCACATGATGAAATGGTTTTATGTTCTATCTAGAAAGATAATGCATTTTTAATGTATTATGTTTAAAAATAAAATACATATAAGAACATAATGACTAAAATCTAGAAAAAATGATGTAGTGAAATATAGTACGGTATGGGAAGAACCTCCAATTATTTAAAATTATGGAAATAATCACCCTAGTAATTTCTTAATGGGAATGAGAGTGTGTTTCAATTTTAGTGATAAAATATAATTCTCCCATGAATGAATGAGCATGACAGTATCCTCCCATATCCTATGATCAAATTAAAAGGATATGTTGAATAAATCCCACCATTATAGAATTATTAAATGAAATTACCTTATAGGAGGATGACCAAGAATGGATAATCATATGATATTAGAATAGTTAAAGGTAATGTAACATAAATTATGATCTAATATAATTTGATCAAAAATTCAAAATTTTTATGAATTCAGATATACACGCTCTTTAATAATTTTCAATGATATTAAACGTACAATGACTCCTGGAGGATGGTGGTTATAAGTTAATCACATGATGTGAATCTTGTTTGAACGATAAAATTTTGGGTAGTATGTTTTCATTTAAACAACTATTTGATTAACGTGAATATGGTTGTCATAACTATGATTTAAATTAATATATTATTTATTTTTTTGGGTTTTTTTAGTTGTTAAGATTTAATAATAATTACCTCAATTAAACAACATCCTGGTTATTTATGATTTGTGATATGATATAAGGAATAATGTGTGGAACTAATTGAAAACTGTATCAATGGAATAAATTACAATTAAGTATTGTAAATATTACAAATAATTATATTAAATTATATTATATTCTCTATGACTATATTTTATTAATCCCAAAAAATATAAAAGGTGTATGAAAAAAATTTAGGTATTTTTTTGGAAGTATTTCGTACTAATAATAGAATCTATATGGAATCCCATTAACATGTATGGTAAATATAATTTTAAATTCTTGTATTTAGAAATATGAAATAAAGAAACAGTAATCATTAATGACGTAAAATAGAGATTTCATATAACAAAAGATATACATTTTAGCTTATAACTATTTTGAGATGCATTTAATTTGGTATGAAAAAAATAATATTGCGATGATGAAACATATTTACGGGAGGATAATATAACAAACAAAGTTTTTTGTATTTATTTTTCTATAAATAAATAATATATAGAATAATTTTTTTGAAATTAATCAGAAAACTAATATTGATCATTAAATATTACAATTACAGGAATAATATATCATTAGTAAAAGAATATATTGAAATTAATTATGAAGCATGCAATATATTATATTTTTTTGAATGGAGAAATATATATTTTTTAAAATAAGTTATTAATTTCATATGATTGAAATAATTCAATATTTAAAGGCATATTTTAAAGAAACAATTTTTGATTTTTTGTTTAAATGTATGAAATTCAAAAAATTTCAAACTATAATCAAATAAACTAATAATGATTTTATGTTAAATTTATATTAAATAATTCCACAAGTAGTTCGTGCTTAAAAATTTCATTTTTCGATATGGGAATATTTTTTTAATCACACAATTTATATTTTTTATAATTCGAATTTTATTTAATGGGTATCATTTTTGAATTTATAATGTATAAATTTTCATAGGATTAATTAAATATTATTTCATTATTATAAATAGATATAGGTGGAATGAAAGAAAGGGGGATCAGCAAACCCTATATACATGAAATATTGTGCACAGATTAAAGCATAAACTCTATTCGAAACGAATCTGATTCTGAATAAGATTGATCATGTTTGTCTCAAATAGCATTTTAATTTATTTATAAAGAAAATATATATTACAGTGGACTGTACTCCCCATGAATCATCTCAGAGAAGTAATTAATTCAACAAGTTATTAAATTCAGAATCCAACTTCTCATTCTTAGACATTGATGTCCCATCCCATTGTAGGTTGTACATAAAGGGGCACATATCGCAATTTTTACCCAACCAGGGCAATTTTGATGGAACAATAGACTTCTTATGTTATCAATCATCAAGAGGGATGTATTTTTGAAAGGGGAATATCAATGGAAATTCATAGAAATCACTAGAATAATTGAATTGGTTTACACATTCAACGATTAGAAAATGATGTAAATATGGTGAAGATATTATCATGTCACCCACCATTCAAATTAATTAAGGACGATTGAATATATCATTCTCTCAGTATTGATGAAACACTAACTACATAGAATATAATAATGGGATAAAAACATTTATTATTTTAATTCCATAAACACTGATGCACATATTTCGATCTTAATATATAGAATGAAATAATTGTGTTGTCATATGAGGATCATAAAGGAAAAGTTATCCTTTGTGGGAAACCCGATTAGGATGGGCATGCAATTGGATAACCCCAATTATAGTAATTTATCAAGGAAACTAGTAGAGTTTTATATGGATTATTCCCAATAAGAGGTAGTTTTCTTAAAAATTATGGATGATAGTATCAATATTTAAATCAACTGTAAAATAAAGACAATATTCATTTTAAATTGTATCTTATTTGGATATTTTTAGAATAAATGTTTATGTTTCTTTATCCGATTATTCTATAAATCATGAGGGAATGAAAAGAACAATTGTTGGAAGAATAAAAGAATCAAAAAATACATATCAAATCCATAATACATTTACTAAGCCAAGGGAATCCTACAATGGATATAAAGGTTTTAGTGCTGATGTTGGTCATTACAGGAGTAGGAAATTGATTCACCCTAATTGTCCAATAAATCATGATTAACTGAATCCTTCTCATGGCTAGATGTATAATAAAATCTTATAATGGAGTTTGATAGTTGAATCATTGCTCTTATATGATACTTTGGAGTGGAGAGTGCTTCTAGTGTCCACAGGTCACAGTTGGATTTTCACACTAGGGAAAAAAATTTCCCATTGTACACTCAATAGTAGACTATGATAGAAGAACATAAGTTAATATATGAGTGTGATATCAGACAATAATTACCCAAATTGGGTATCCTTGTGGATCTAAAATACCCCCCTACCCCGATTCATTAGAGTCTACTATTTTTTAGGGCTCATATATGTTTCATTCATGGCATGATGAAATGACTGAAGCTCCCTAGAGTAAAGAATGTGACACTATTAAGAAAATAGAGTGTCACTTCAATCATTTTAATTGATCCAAGGAAATCAGAAGATGGACCATTGAGTGAAATGCCACTAATTTAGTTCAATCAATCCGCCAATTAACACCATAACTTGTGTATTTTTTGTTGATAATTCCAAATAAAATCATTTTCCTAGATCAAAACAGGTTCATTCTATACCTATTTATGTAATGCATAATCCATATTTGAATAAATCCCCTATATGAAAACTAAAATTAGGAATGATAAAATGAATATGATTGAAAACTAAGTTCCATAGCATGGAGGGACAATAATAAGTGGAAAATATCTTAAAAATGAAGATCCAATATTGTAATTTTCTATATCTTGGGATCTCCACCACATTCAAAATCTATAGAATATTTATCTTGACCCATAATTCCCATAGTATTCAGATATATGAGCCAATGATATTGTTTTACATGTGTAATTCCTTCAATTTGAAAATCCATATGATCAATTTTGCATCTCAGTACACCCATAATAGTGGCGTGGACTATTTATGTTTCATCATTAATGATATTTTCCAACTCTTATCATTTATTAAATGGTATAAAAACTTATATGCACCCTTTTTCTAATAAGGATAAACTCCACTAGTTCATTCATTTATGGGTTTGTATCATATATTTGTAAAATGTGGGTACAGAGGGAACATTTAATGTTGTCTATAAACATAAATCAGAAGTTGATTATTCTTGGGGATTTCAACACAATATTAAACACCTAAGATAATACTAATTTGAAAATTTATAGGTTTTCCTATCTTGAATTATATAAGTTCATTAATACGCATGAACTAGATGAGCTCCAAATATGTTTGGTGGATTTCACGTGGAACATGTACAATAATAATTTTATGCATGTCAATATGTCTGAAAGTTGTTTTTTGAAAGGAAATAATGAATGTTTTATAACTAGAATCACTATCATTGTTGTCCCAATGATTCCTTCTTCTAAAATCCATTTCTTATTGCAGTTTTTTCCCAACTATCTAGTGAATCCCCTTCCCTTTTAATTTAATAAATATTTGTTACTTTTTCCTGGTAGTATAGAAATTATAATGGAGGCTAAAGAAATATTATTTTATGAAACCTCTTTCTCTATTAGGGAAAAATGAACATCTTCATGTTTATTTTTTATAAGTGGGTTAAAAAAAATTCCTAGTCAGGATGATGATATCGAGGTTACTAAAATCCCTTATACAAGTTATTAGATTCTGAGCTAGATCCTAGAAAAACCATCTAGCGATTAATTTCATGCCTACTTTACTTTGGATGATATCCTTTAAATCAATGAAAGGGTTACTATAAGTCAATTCAATTTAGAGTGGTTCTAGAGTGGTAATTTGAATACCATTCCATTCCATAAATTTCCCTATTAGAAAATATTAATTGGAGGATTCAATTCCGTAAATGCCAATGATTTTATACTGACATATGATAATGAGATATATAATGAATTTATTCACTACATTTAGAAACATTAAAAAAATAATTGGTTTGAAGGAACCCATAAGAATACTAAAAGAATTCAATCCTATATTTTAGTAAAAGGGAACCAATGCCTCATCTCAACCCCATCTGAAGAGTATATTTGTACAAAAATCATTAAAAATAACATGTATTGTGTGGTTAGTAATGATATGTTCACTAACACATTCTCAATATTATATTGGGATATTATTAATTGTAAAGTGATTAATGGTGATTTTTTAAATCAATACAAAATTTACAATAGTATAAAACCCATCTTTGTTCACTTATTGATTATAAATATAACACCATTTAAATCAAGAATCTTTTAGTAGTTTTTTTGAATTACCTCCAAAAATTTATTAATGTATTCATTTTGTTTTTATAGGTATGTTTTTTAAATAAAATAATTACACAAAACTATTTTCAAATTTTTATTGGAAAATAATATGTAGAACATACACACAACTACATGTAAATGTGTTATCATTATGACTATGAATAAAAAGGCCTGGAACTATTCACTAAAATTTATAATTTCAAATCTTCTAACACCCTCATGTATGGTTTCATCATTTTTTTTCATAAAAATTATATGTTCCACAAACATTTTTATATTTAATAACACTACATTGAGTTTTGTAAGATTAAATATTCTTATAAATGGTTCTACTATAGTATTCCAATGATGATCTATGGGAGAGAGGCAGTGTGACCCCTTGTTAGGGCTAAACCTTGATCTGATTGAATATAATTAGACCAGGTTTCTTAATGGCATGGTCTATGAAGCCTAGAATTCATCATTTGGAAAGGTGGAAAAAAATATAAGCTAAAATATTTCATTAATTTTCATTGTAAATGGTTTATTTTGAAAATTAAAAATTTTATTTCTATGTAAGAATTACTCAAGAGGAGGTCATATAATTCTATTTATCTTGGAGTTCCCATTTTGTGGCATAATTTTTTATGTTTTTATCTTCAATACACTTTTTCTGGTATCCTCCATCATGTAGCCAAATAGAATTAAAAATCTATGTCTAATTCCTAATGTATGTTCATAGTTAACTCAGTGATCGACACTATGTTTTTTTTTAAATTTCAATCCCTATAGGTGGCCCAAAGTCCTTATTTATAATCTCTAGGAAATGATCAAGAATATCATCAACACTATTAATATTTTGTAATGGAAACTCATCACTATCACATGTAATGCTTATATTAAACAAATGGAAATTTGAGGCTTTATAATAAAACATTTATTTTTTCTTTTATAAAACCCCTCTCACCAAGTTCAATTGGAATTATATTTCTTTTTATGATCCCACCATTGATTTTTTCTCATACATATTCAATTTAATGCTACTAATTGGGTTCAAATATTACATGGTCTCACACAAATATCCATCAATTATATAATATATCAATAAATGGATATATAGTTAAAAATAAATTATATGAAAGAAATGAAACCTCCATTTTTCGAAAACTAATTTTATAGAAAAAACACATAGAAGAATGCATGTTCATCTATCTGAATAGAAAAAACATGTCCACTTCTATTTTTCCCAATGTGCTATATATTATGTTTGTGTTCCCAATCATGTATCATCTATAATATAATAGAAAAAAATTATGTATATACACACCCTTCTATTAACTTTGAATAAGAAATCATGGTTCAATCGTAGGAAATTATATAGTCTTAACTATGAGTGAGGTCTCAACAATCCATCATGGCATCTCAAATTTACAATATCATTCCCTCATCCAATATGATTTCTTATAAATTGAAGAATATAGAGAAAACTTCTACCCATATATTTTCAATTAAATTTTATTGGTTTCATTTTTTACTATACCAATCATTTATCTATGGGATCTATGAAAATAATATAAAATGTGTTAGTTGACTATTACATCACCTCCATGTTTTTGGGATACATCTATAGTATCTATAGCAAGAGAATTATTTGGTATATTCTAATTAAGCACATTATAATCTCAAATACTAATGCTCTAGAGATTACCCCATTATACAACCCATTTTTAGCCACCATCACCACTTTTTTCAAACACCTAGACAACCTTTAATGCAGAATTATTATTCAATCATCATCCCTCTATTAATTGTACCATAATTTATATTCATAAGGATTTATCTGTGGCCTATTACATTCAAAAAAAGTTATATGAATAACTTCATTTGTGACCTCTATATAATTTGGATTCATGGTTTACATGGAAGGTAAATAAGATAATTGTGCATGAAATTCATCCACTAGATTCTGCTTATCTGTTTGTGGATAAATGTGATTGTTGAGGGAGTTTCCTCTAGTGGACTCTATCTATAGTTATTGGAAACTGTCTTCTTGACCCACTGTTGATTCATCAAGGGATTTTTATTAACATTTAATTTAAGTGTATCTACTAATGAATATGAATTTTTGGATTTTATTTGTGATGTAAATACAATATATATCATAATTGAAATTACATAAGGATCAAATATGATTATTCTATGGTTATTAATGACCAGATGGAACATACCAAAGATTTACTAGGGAATGTTTTACCATAATATATTGATTCCATATAGGAAGTTAAACACCTCAATTAGAGGGCTTCACATCCATAAAGAGAATCCATCACTGTTGAGGATGATTTTTCATCGAGTAAAATCATGTGAAAATTCTTGATGTGGTCTTTCTGGACTATTGAACACTTCTCATCATTGAATGAGGAATACATGTAGTGTGTGATTCATTCACACATTTTAAAAACCCCTTTAAATTCCTTATATTTTTCATTTAATTTTATAATTATATTCTAGGTATATATTTTTCAGGGTCCTCATAAATTTTTATATCATTGGGTGACTACTTTAGATTTTTCTAAAATAGTTGTTTTTAAGTGATTAATCAAAATACCATTTTTCGATATCGGAAATTTTAAGACATCATGAAAAAATAGGAATTTAATAATATCTTATAAAAACATTTCAATGAATTTATTTTCATGATGTGAATGAAAATTTCCAATTAAACAATATTTAGAAACTTGACTTTCATTATTTAATAAGAAAATTGAAGATTTACTAAAATAATATTGTATTTTGAATCATTTATAGTAATGATCTAATCCAAATATTATATTAATTTTTATTTTTTTGGATGTACAATAAATATACATTCATTATTAATAAACTAATAGTTTTAATAATATTATATTATATACCTAATTTTTTATAGAAAAATATATTTTTTGTTATAAAAAATATATTTCTTAAAAATCATTTTCATGGAGTTTTTATTACTTATTTTCAACTAATTTTTACCAACTATTTAAATAAATTATTTTTAAATGGATATTATATTTCTTATTATGAAATGAAAATATATTCCAAGACCTATTTCATTATTATTCCTAATGAATACATACCAAGCTAAATGTGAGTCAATGTATTCTTGGGTAAAAGGGTTGATGATTGGGTAAAACTATAAAATAAGATATCAAAATATCTCTAATATATAAATTATTATAGATGATTAGTTTTCAAATATTACTCCAAATATATTTCAAATGATGATTATTTTATTCAATACTCACTAGAAAATAACTTTATTAAATTCCAGATAAAAGTCTTTACAAGAGTGCCACTCCACTTATCAATAAATTTGATATGACCCCATCACTAATTTAAACACATATATAAATTTAGATTCTCAAGTCTCATAAAAATAAACATAGAAACTCTTCTCCTCATGTTATATAAGAAATTAAAATATAAAATGTCCAAATTATGAATTAATTTGTAATCCATAAAAGGATATCCATGGATGATATAAAATTCATAGATGAGTTATTTCAAGATTATTTATTCTTCCACCTAATTTAGATGTATTATTTATATAATAATATAAATTAATCATTGTAATTATTTAGTCATATATTTCATATTTATATAGTGTATCCATCTTCTATTTCTTTTCCATCCAATGCAAAATAAAAATGTATGTTGTATGTACACGTGAACTTCCACCTCCATAAAGGAATATATTTAATTTTTCATCACAATAGTCCTTTAATTTGTATATAAATGGATGTAATAATTATGAAAATTATTTATTATATATTTATTTTTAAATAATGGGAATATATTTTATACTTTTATTCCCACCCTTCTGTGGAATATAAAATATTCCAGTCATGTGTATTTGTGGACTACCACATCCACAACGCTACATATTTTATTTAACAGATGAACAATACATGGATGTTTCTAATTTTTATTTAATTTAAAAATATAAAATATATAACATGAATAAAACTATTAATTGGTTTAATACATGACTAATGTTCAATGACTATAATTCCTTAATCGAAATATATATGGGGAATAGTACATTTAACCCCTAAATTGTTGAATTTAAAAAATAATAATGAGTAAATTTGTAAACTATATTTATGAATAATTTATATCATTAAATAAATATTTAAATATATATATAATATGAATGTAAATAAAATATATCAATTTGTTATATAGGTGGTCCTAAGGTGGCTGTCCAAGTAAGAATTCATGATAATGCGTTTATTTTACAATTTTATTTTCATTCATGATGGATTATGTTTAAAAAAAATTATGAGAATTCTCTTTAATTTATGTAAAACCACAAAATAACTTCATCCCCTTTGGTAATTTTTTTTAATTATTTAATCTTATTTCAACTTCTTTTTTAATTTAATTGAGATTAGTATTTCTTTTAAAAAATCCAACTTATTTATTCTTTTAGGTTGGGAGTATTTTTATCCATATATATGTTCTTTATTTTATTTTAGTAATTTCACTATATACCATTTGTAACACCCCGACCTCAGAAGCCCAGAGTCAGTGCATTATTACTTATCATTGGCATGGTCACAAAAGTTCAATTCTTGAAATAACGATTAGTTTATTATCCATGGAAATAATAGATACATTCATAAGGTTTAAATATTATCATAAAATCGAAAACCAAAACAACATTATTTCCATAGAAAACACTGAGATCCCATAGACTATCTGTACAGGTCAGTCATAATATACTTCATCATATCCTGGGAAAAATAAAATATAGAAAGGGGTGATCTAAGATTCTCAGTAGGGAAAAAATATAACGAAAACATTCATTAAAATTCATAAAAATTGAACAATTTTATACCATATAGTCATATAGTCCTATTTCATATATCTATTTTAATTAATTTTTAAGAAAATTTTTATTTTATTTCAATATATCATGATATCTACTATTTCATTGGATTCATTGAAATATCAATTTTATAATAAATAGATCATGAAATTATCAATGTATTCTATTATTTTTATAAAATACTTCCATTATAACTTTTATTTTAAAAAACATATATATATGAATTTATAGTATTAAAATAATCATCCTCTGTAGTGATTTATATCAATGATTTTTTTCTTCTATTTATGATAAGTAATATTTCTCCCAAAAATATTATACCTTTAAATTTGGATTTCAGGTCACCATAATATTTCGCAAGTTCAACAGTAGTCTTCAATGAAAATGAAAATTTCCTACTTTTTCAATATATTTTATTATTATTAAAAATAAGTTTGTTTAATTTATGTAAAATATCTGTAGACATCATAAATTATTACATTATACCACCTTGATACCTAACACATAATGATAACCCATAAAAAATTTCAATTATATATATTTTGAGATTGTATATATTTGCAACTATATTTCAGAATTATTTATAATTCAGACAATATTATATTTCATATTTCTTAGTTTCATCATAATTATAAATTTTATTGAAACGATTCATGAATCATCCATGAAAAAATTATTTAAAAATTTAATTGTTTTATATTATACGGTATATGAATAAAATAATTTATTTTCAAAACTATAAATCTCTTATTAAAACTCAAATATCAACTAATACAGATTTTAAAATTATCTTTCATTTCCATTTTAAACTACTAAATATAATACTTTTGTCTCATATAATGATTATTTCATCACATATAAAATAAAAATAATTTTTCATGCTTTCATCTATATCACATAAAGATTCATATCAACATTTCATCTACTAAACATCATCTCTCTTAGAAAATAATCGATCTATGAATAACGGGAAATATGCTTCTTAGAAATTATATATATATTTCATTTATTTATAATATATGGTTCTATAATTGTTTTGAAAAAAATAACACCCATTTGTGATAAATTTTGAAATGATTATGACCTATAAAATAATTTATGAAAATTGTAAATGGTGAAAATACATCTTCCAAATCAACTAATTTTATCCATAAATCCATGTTTTCCTTGGAGTCCATTTATAAGTGAGTGAGAAGAATAGAAATTAGAATATCTGCATAAAAAACCACTACATGCACAAAAATAATTACCAAAACATTTAATATGAAACCAATCATATAAATGTGACAAATGATGTAATAATAACAACCTAAATATTTCAAACATGAAACTCCTTTTCTCAGAGTCATTTAGTCCTTATGGCCTTCCAATGAAAAAATATTTCTCTTAGTATTAGGTTTATAAAAAAATATTTGTAATGAAACATAAATAAACAACACACTAGGTAGCCCAAAATAACTCAATGTGAATGTCATAGGGCTAATGATATGAAAATGTTCATTTGTTTCAAACCACTAGTGATTCTCTCAATTGAATCCACCAATTTCTAGAAGTATAATAAAATTTATCTCTTTATCTATATATGATAATGATAGGTAAAGTGTAATTTGATTATAATTGAATAATTAATCTATAGGTACCATAGATAATGTATAATAGGAATGAATCATTTATTCGAAAAAAGGGGATTGAAAATTTTTGGTTTCCTTTCTCACTAAGGGTCATTGTTTCAACCTATTGAGAAAGGTCCATGTTGTGATCCTTAGTAACAAATGAATATCTATGATGGTATTAATCCTTCATATTATTTGAAATGATATGTATTACAGTAAAATGATTCAGGATGGGTATCCAAATATTTATTTACATATTTTAAATCTTTTTCCCAATGATACTTATGTTATATCACCTCAATCAATTTACTTACATAGATGGTCATCGTTTGTTTTTTAAATATGGAATATTCCATATAAAAGTATTCATTTTTTTTCAAAAGTATAAGTGTCTCAAATATGTAAATATCATCCCACCTGAACTAATTCATTCATGAGATAATGCATATATAATTCAACAAAGGTTAATAATTTTTTGAGAGTACATCAGTGGATCCCTTGGCCTCCAATCTAACTTGTCAAGACTATCTCAATAACATAATATATTCTAATATCATTAACCGTTATCATTCATATTTATCCCATTAATAATTATAAAAAATGTTACATATATCAATTCCTGAAATAAATTCATTATTTAAAGAAGAGTTGTAGGATTGGCATAAAAACCCCAGACACACCAACCCACTACCATCATTGAAATCCAGAAGAACCCATATAGATGGGATAATTGAGGTGTAAATGGTGATGTACCATCTAAAAAATGTTATTATCATAACCACATATGGAGGATCACAAGGACTGAAAAATGGAGTCGTTATTTTTTTAGGAAAACCAAGGAATAAAAATATCACCTATACTATAAATAAATATCATGAATGAGATTACACACCATTGAGGAAGACCCTTCCTACATAAAATATAATAATTGAAGAACGTGATTGGATACCTTTATAAAAGGAAATGAAATATCCAAATATTGGTCCATATCTGTTTTGGATGAAAATTTATGAAAAATTGTGTAAGTACAGTCTTTAGAGAATAATTATGTCTTAATATAATAGTATAATGTGTAATAAACATTCTATAATGAACAATAATGTACACTTGATACTAATAGAAAATAAATTTTTTAAATAATAAATCCCCTTATAACTATAATATATTTTTTAAATACCGAATAAAATATTCTATCTCTTTATTTTTGTTTATATACTATCATTAATACTAAATAGAAAGTTAATAAAAAATGAATTTTATTAAATCCTTATAATGATGGACATGAAAAGAGAAACTAGAAACACAATATGTATTTACCACACAATGTAATAAGGATGATGATAAATAATTATTAATTCATAGTACCACTAAAATAGAAATATGTTATATGAACAAAATCAGTTGGAAGAGAAAGACTACTCCTTGTAAAGATATTCTTCTTCAGAAAACATGTAAGATTTTGTTGTGAATCATAGAGGCCTACAACCAAAAAAATCTATAATCCACTTGTGATTTTTATTTGATGGGGGAAATAATAGGAATATGTTCACTACTAGTATAATTTATAATGATAATAATAGTTATGAAATTTGGAGATTTCTAAAATTTATTCTCTAGGGATATTGGAATCTCCGATCCCATCAACATGTTTTGGGATCATTAAGCTAATTCAAAACACATGAGTTAATAATCATGTGGGTTATTAATATGTTGTATGTTTTAGTGGGTGATGTTGAGATATGGGAATCCCCTCCCATATCAATGATGGAGAGTTCTATTCATCCATCATCCATACCGATGTCAGGCCATCTAGGAGTGAAGTGGGAAGCATCACAACTAGAATACCTTTAAAAATAATCAAACTCTTTGTATTTTTCACCATTGGTATATGGTACATAAATATTTTTTTTATGTGTTTAGATTATATAAAAATATTTATATATGTTTTGAAATACTATAAGGATCATTTAATTATTTTTATTCTTTTCTAGAGGTTCTTGGTTTAAGCATAGTTAGTACAAATCTTACAAAAGGACTTTGAAATTGAGAAACATAGGTAGTTGGATTTTAGTAGATACCATGTTAGGTTCATGGTTCTCCAAATGGTCTTCATTCCTAGGAATGACCATGGAATGATGGATTATTTGAAATTTTATGGCTGACACATTCTTTGTCTTACAGTGTGATCCAATAGTGAGAGGATGGGTTCGAGTTAGTGGCTTGTGCAAAGTTAGCACATTGTTTACCTAACTAGGCTCCCTAAATGTTTATCGTGAAAATATATATGTGAATATCAGGAATATTATCTGATATAACTTATTAATAACTCATTTTACCATAATCAATCCTTATCATGAACTCCTCCTCATCCCATGTGTGAGGAGAAAATTTATTTCCACTAGGGAGAGATTTATAAGAGAATCTATGTGTGTTGGAGGCCCAAATTTGTTTCTATGTATTCATTCTTCATTAATTTCCTTATATATGTTTTTCCCTCCCATGGAATAATATATCTATTAAATTTGAAAAATATCCATTCTCTTTGATTTCAATCATGGTGGGATTTAACTATTTTGAGTAAAGGGAATAACATACAAAGGTGTTTATTGAAGTTAAATGAAGGGATATTTATCCCATTATTACCATCTTCATTTTCAAACATTATTTATAGGTAGTGGATTCTATCTAAACACCTATTGGTTAGGACATGATGGATTTATTTAAAATTTATTTAATTTCAAGAAATTGTTGAGAAAATCATGGTGTCAATTTATAGAAATTATCTTGTTAATTATTGTTTTAAAATTAATTTGAATGAGAAATATTTTCTAATAACCCATTTTTTATTATTTTAAAATCATGATTTTAAAATTTTATTTTGGTTTAATTCACGAAATGTATTTTTTTAAATAATTTTAAGGGTAATATATTATTTAATTGAAATAGGTTGATATTATTTGGTATAATGGTCAAATGGGATTTTAATGTGATGAATAATGGTCAAGAACCACCACCATTAGAGGTAATGTCTATGAAATGAACTTCATCCATCCATGGTGACAACTTGCTTGTGTATGTGTGTGTTGTGTAAAATATTTTAAATGGAAATGGAAATTAGGAATATTAAATAAAGAAATAGTTTAATATTGTTTCTTTATATATTTTTCAAAAAAAATTGTGTTACCTTGATGATGGTTTCCTCCGAAAAATCGTACAATGGAATTGTTATAAATTTTTATTGATTAAATTTGATTATTAATAGTTGTAACATGTTTTATATTATTGAAATATTTTGGGAAGTTATTGGGGGAATCCTACTGAATTTTATACTCTCAACATTCTAGGGAACATAAGTTCATTTTCAGATATTATCTAATGAGATATAAGTTATGTAAAGTTATAATATTTACTTAATTATATATAATGATTCCTTAGGAATTTCATGTTTAGATGAATTTTTGATTTTATTCTTATTTTTATTGTATGTTTCTTGTTTTTATTTGGGGTTTTTGTTATGTATTCATATTTTTATTCTAAAAATGATTTTTGTTTGTTTTTGGTTAGGTAAAATTTTGTTGTCCTACATCATATAGAAGCACTGTTTAATTTTTGTATTTTGGGTTGGTTTTTTTTCACTAATGGGATAATCATAACTTGGTTGGTTATGAATCCCTTTTAATTTATTTTTAGACTTTAAAATCATGGGGATGTTGCCTAAGGATGGTTATAGAACAGTTACATCTTGAGCCCTTAACAAGTGGTGGGATGTTACAAATTGTATGAGTTTATTTCTTCAATGATAAGGGATGAGTCTTAGTATATCATTTTGGATTGTATCAAAGAGTGTGATCATTGTAAAATTAAATGTTTTGAATATAATTGTGTAGATAACCTATTATTGGTAACTTCAATTTCCAAGTAGATCATGTAAATTAGAGCTTCTAGACACTTCTATAAATTATAACCCCTTTATTATTGGTTTGAATGATGAGAAGTGGAAAACATCCATCGAATCAAATGTGTCGACAAATTGAGTGAATAATTCATTTTTCATAATTATTTTTTATTTGGTTAAAATGTGCCGAATTTTTATAGTTTTTAAAATGGATTATTTTTGGAAAATCGTGGTGCAATTTTCTAAAAAATGGTTCAGGAATAAATAATTGAATTTGGAAAATCCTTTTTGCAATATGTGTAATGTGGAAAATATAAAATTTATAAGCGTTCATTTTCATGATATTGAGAACAAATCTAGAATTCTTATTGAAATAGAGACAAAAATGGATAGTCACTATATGAAACAACCATGAAATAATCTTTTATGAATGTGGTTACACCTAAGATTCAAGTGAACAAATATTTTATCTAGTATTTATCTCAGGAATATTAGGTATTTGATTGTTCTAATAGATAGGATTATCCATGGAAAGTGGACCATTCATTTTAGTTCCAAATGAATATTCCATTCAATATATCTACTGATTCAGAGATGGAAAATGTAAACATATGGAAAAAGAAGAAGAAGTAAATATTTTTTTTCTATAGAACACTATAATTTCATAAAATAATGTTCGAAATGTGGATTATGTATAATCATGCATGAAAATGTTATGATTTAGAATATCAGGACAAATCAGCTCAAGGCTTAACATTGTAGTATTGTAAAGAATTTTTTAACCAGAAATTCTACACTCACATGTTATCGAATACAAGAAAAACATATCCATTTATTACATGATAACCTCTCTATGATATAGTATATGACAAAAATAATTAATTTATTCATATTTATAAGATAATGTACTTACAGTTATTCGTTTAAGGAACACATTTCTAAATATGGAATGAGACAATAGATTCCCTCAAATATTATCATTTATTATATATCATATTATATATAAATAATCAATAAATATGAATTAGAAGTAATAGACACTTTAAGAAATATAGTTGGAGGAAGCATGTTTATACATATAGAAAATGGTCAAAACACTATTTCTACGAATAATAGGATGATGGAATCCTATTTTAAATGTTATGGTGTGAATAAAAAATAGTTAGTGAGATAATTGAATCATGACATATACCAAAGCGTAAACCCATATGTTTACATTGTGGTTCCATAAATCACATGATGTGAGACTATACATGACGACCTGGATCATTTAATAATTTCAAATAGATGGGTCATATTTGAAACTATTTTTTTAGTGTTCCATATTTTAGTGATAGTGACAACTCTCATTCTACTCATGCATGATATGGATTAATAGGCCTAGTGAAGTCTAATAGATATCATCAGAACGATTTTGAAATAAATGGGGTTTAAATGAATACCGTGACTGCTAAATAGTTGCAAAACCAATTGGTTAATAAAGAGAAATTTTTAGAGACTAGTAAATTGTGTTGAGTTGAAAATGTTATCCTATATAGTCCATCGAGTCATTCTATAGTGAGAGGTAAAGTTATTTTGAATCATAACCTTATGATATTTCTATACGATACCTATGTATCACATTATTTTATTTCATCATGTGGTATTGATCATTTGGGATTACATTTTGAGATGATGTCTTTGGGTATAAAATAACATAGTCCACTTGTACATGTAAAATGTCGAGAAATTATATGTGAATCATGTTCCATATATTTCTATCGGTAAGAATGTATTTTGGATGTACCAAAGATTAAGATTGATTTTTTTTATTAATTCAAAGGATGGGTTGATTGAAAATATTCAAAGCTCGCACTAGAAATTAACCACAATTGATTTGTTATATATTTAATTATGGAATGATGTATTTCATTCATGGAGATTGAAATTTGAAAATAGTAAGAGAAGGATTGTTGGAACCAATTGTTGGAACTACAAAATATTAGTTGTTATCCAAGAAAATGGAATCTATATATGAGATCCATAATTGTGGATGTCCTCCAATTGACCATTATTTTACAAATGATTTCCCATATAATTTCACAGGGTTTCTACCCACAAGATAATTGTAGTTCACAATTTCTCTCTTATTAGGGAAAATTCCTATCTCACATCCTTTTTAACCTATGACCCAAATTGAAATAATAGAATTAAATTTATATTCAGTAGAGTTGGAAAGAAAATGGTTGATTCATCCCTATACATCTCCATGGATACCACCCGTACTTTTTTATAAAATATGTATACGACTCTAACACTTTCTGTATATTATTGTAATATTAATCAATTTATAATTATGAATCGATATGCTATTCCACATGTTGATGATATTTGATATCAATTGATGGGATCCCATTAGGTCTCAAAAACTTAGTTTTGTTCGGTATATCACCAACTATTATGTCAGAAGAAGGTTATTTTTAAACAATATTCAAGGGTAGATATATCCAGTATTATTATGTGTTCATGCATTTGCGTCTTATGAATAATTGAGAATTCATTATGGAATTGATGAATCATATATATCAAGGGTATCCATACTCTTCTATTGATTGGTTTTGGGATGAAATACTATTGTATTCTATAATAATAGTTAATCATGATCAATAGTTAAAAATAATGTTGGGTATCTAGAATGATCATATCCCTTCTTTCAAATATTTAAATTATGATTTTTGGATATAAGAGATAATTTTACATGTCCAAGTTATTTTTTGAAATGTTTTTCTTATAGATAACGGATATATGGAGGTTGTGATATCATAGAAACTGACAATTAATGTCACTGAGATATGAATTTTCATTGGCCTGGCTATTTATTACAATTATTTTACTTATGATTGTTTCCATCTACCTCTAACAAGGAAATATTTGAAAAAAAAGTGCTTCAATGAAATGTTGAATCTAAAAGGAATTCTAAAGAACTAAATGTTATCCATACATAATCACTAATCGATATATTTTTTTTGTTAGGAATTCCCATTAAAGTGTACTGTAATTGTTTTGGATCTATGTTGGTGTGTATTATCTTATAGGGAGATCATGTTGCTTCATACAGATCATAATAGTTATAGTTTAATGAGAATAACAACCTGGAAAATGATTTGTAATTTTCTTATATGGACCTTCCAATGAATAGTTTTTGTTATTAAATCATATTTGAAAAATTGATGTCTTTTACATAACAAAAGATCTTGAAACACATTATCTAACAAATATATTTGAATCTAATATATGGAATATGGATGTATTATCTAACAATGAATGATTCTGATTTAATTTATACACTAGCAAAGTGGAAATCTATATTTTATGAATTAAGAATAAATTCATATAGTTAGTTGGAGAATGATTCTTCAAATCACTGATATCTAATATCAGTGATAGCCCAAATTCCATTGTATTTTGAATATGTAGGTAGAGTTAGAGTTATAATCGTGGTTTCGTTTTTTCTAATTGTTTTAAGATTATTAAATAGGAATAGACTCCCATTTTTGAATATGATTCAGTGTTGTTAAAAATAAATTTTTGGTAAACCATTTATGGATGGAGGAATAAAATATGATGATTGTTGGGGTTATGAGATCAAATTTTCATACATTTTTCATTTCAGGAATAACATTTTTTAGCTAACCACCATTTATTATTGGGTGATAATCCTATAATGGAAAAGAAATATAAGGCACTAAAAGAAATTTTTTGAGCCCTAACACTAAAAGATGACTGGATAAGTTTTTCCAAGAAATTAATTACCTTTAATAAGGTTTATGAAAAACAAAAAAAACCAATGAGTATGTTTTGGAATATAATAATTAATGTGTGTAAATTCGTGTAGATATATATGTATTCAATAATATGCCAACCAAGGATAGTTTGGGAAAAAAATTACATATATGTGATAGTGGAATGGATCCCAAAAACATTCCATTACATTTTTATTTATATGTCTAATATGATGAAGGATTTGTCCAGAATCTGTATCTGAGTTGATTTAGAGAGGGATAGTATTTTATCCTCGATAGTATTTGAAAATTAAGGAAGGTATATATATCATTTTTTGGAAATACTTAATGAAATTACTTGGTACTAAGTTTACTATAATGATGGTGTATCATCCATAGAAAGATGGATAATCATAATAGAGTATAAATACATTAGTGGACATTCATAAGACCTATATAATGGATTTTAGTGGATTTTGGGATGATTACATACTGTTAGTGGAGTTAACATATAGAAATATTTTTCAGGAATCAATACATATTTTTCATTATAAATCATTGTACATGATTCCTTTTTGATAACCACTTTGATGGGTGGAAGTATGTGACACTTATTTTATTAAATAATTCCATGTCCAATGGACAAAATAAAAAATTTAGTTGATCAATAATCAAATAAATATGACTCAAAATTATTAAAAATCATATTTGAATCATCATCAATAGTCATTATCATTCATGATGATTGATCATGTTTTATTAAGGATCTCTCTAGGTCATTGGATTCATCATTTTCAGATGGACGGAATGTTATCTCAATGTGTACTTAGACTTTTTTGAAATAAAAGAATTATTGGATGATGTAGAATAATTGATTAGTTTTAAAACGAGTTTCATTTAATTGAATAATGAGTTTCAATTATCATAATTGAATAATTACCAACATTATTCTGACCATGTTATTCAATGGGATCAGTTTGATCTAGATCCAAATACTATATTGGTTCATGTAAATCTTTGGATTATTGATATTCATGAAAATATATTGTGGGATAATATAATTTTTCTTGTGCAAGTGGAATGAAAACATGGTTGAATTAAATATAAAATCATGAAGTGTGGGAAGGAAATGGTGGAGGACTTTCATAATCACATTGATGAAAATTTTCATTTTCTTCATTCCAAGGACAAAGTGACTAATGGTAGGGAGAATGTTGAACCCCCTATTTTTGGTACATGACCCTATATTTATGTAGTATATATATATATAATTATTGTTCTTTGTTCAATGGGTTAATAGTAAATTTTTAATGTTTCTAAGGATTATTTTAGAGGTGTATGGTTTTTTAATAGTTAGTAAAAACCATGATAGACCTCCCAAAAACTGTGAAAATGAAAAATTGGGCACTCGATAGGCACAATTGTCTGCCAAAAAATACAGATTCCAATGAAAAATTATGAATATAATGTATAGTGGGTAATAGGATGGTTATTGCATCATTTATCAATGTGTGTGAGCTATCAATATAAGGTGTGGTTTGATTAAATTTCTCATGCATGGTTAGTTCATAGTTTTCCAAACCATGAACCTTATGTATGAACCATGAAATATAGATAATAAAATAATGGATATAATTATATTTACCTACTAAACCATTCATTTTTACACTAATTATTCAATATCATTAATTTATATTACTCTAATGAATATGGTAAAAATTATTTTTAAGTAGAAATTGTTTCCAATAGAAATTTATGTGTGTTGGAGGCTTTTCTTCGCCATTATGTGATCATTATTCACCATTCTACTTAGATGTCTTTTTTCCACTATATTGGAATCATGGATCTTTTCTATTAGTAAGATCCTAAACTTTTCATGTGATTTCTTGGTCTTTTTTACGATTTCAATTTTACCATGTGTTTGGTAATTTTAATTTTGGATTAAAATTGGGGTGTATTTTGGTGAATACTGGGATATATGGAAGAAAATGGGGGTGTGCATAGATGGCTCAATGTTAGAGAAATCCTTGTTCCCCAAACCATAATATTGTTCAACCATTGATAAAGAGGAATTTCTTGGTTGGTGTATGGTTTTTCAAACCATCCACGCTATTTGGAGTTACTAGGAACCCCCAAGTGGAGGCATGTAGTTTAGGTTCATGACTACATGAAATTGTGTACCCCTTATTTAAAAACCATTCCCAAATATTATATCTTATGAAAATTTTGTTTTTTAATCACTTGAACCCCTTAAACTAATAATATTCAATCCATACTCACATAATCTCAATTTATCTTTATTTTAGATCTTCTGAGATGGATTCCAGGCCTTACTGAAGACTATTAATCATGATTCGAAGCCTAGATCAATGATATACAACACTCCCAGTAAGAGAATCCAATACCTATTGGTTTCCTATTCTTCTTCATTCCTTATCCTATTCATTTGATGTTTGTTATTATAGTTTGGGGTAAGATCTAGATCTACTATTTTTTATATAGATTAATGAATTTATATATAAATAAATATTATAGAGATCATGATTTATCTGATCTTGATTGAGTGTTTTAGATTGGGATCTTGACCTACATCGTTGTGCTGCTCAAATTTTTGGGATTTCATTCTGGTAATTATTTATTATCCATTTTATGTATTTAGTGTAATATTCAAATCCAATAGTTTTAATATTTATAATATATATTCATTTTTATAGTTTATATTGTCTTTATGAAATTCAAATTATTAAAATGAATTAATTAGTGTGATCAAACAATGAATTGATTTAATTTTGACATTTTGATATATATGGATTATTGAATTCAAAAATTAATAGGTGAACTATTTATGAGATATCAGGATTGTGAAATAGATAATTTATTATGTAACCAATTATGATATATTTAATTTAATATTTGAATAAATAATTTTTGGATTAATTATGATTGAATTGATAAAGTCATATTGAGTAATTAATTACAGAATTATTTCATGATATTGAGAATGATAATATTAAATAATTTATGGGTCAATTAGTTAGAATGAGAGTACTAATTAATTTTATTGTTAATAATTATGATGGGATGATTAAAAAATAGTTGTTTCAATTAAATAGAATGAAAATAATGATTAATCTTTTATTAAATTAATGAGAATGAGATGATTAATTAAATTTTATATTATTTAATTAAATAGGGAATGGTATAAATGGAATTAATATTCTAATTCAGATCATAATGTTAAAAAGATAATTTTAATATTGATATTGTGATTCATAATGGTAATAATGTCCTTAAAATAGATAAGATCCCTTGGGAATTGGTAAGACTGTGATGTGGGGTGAAGAAGGTAATGATTTTCAGGTGTCCTAAAAAAAATTGGAGTTTATGTGGTAAAATAAAGAATAATTTCATTATATGATATCTATTTATTTATTCATTATGATTATACATTATAGAAATTCATACAATTTTGTTGACTGGATTTTTTTTACACAGTTTGTGGTGGATGATTGGGTTTTACTCAAACCATACATAGATTGCCTCATCAGTAGGCGAATAGATATCATACTATCATGACATGTTAAGGTAAAATACCCTATGTTCAATAGAGTATTTGGGTATAGAGCCTGGATTAGGAAACCTAATGTGGTTTAGGAAACATTTGAGAGTTTTGAGTGTCTTCACATTAGAGTTCTAATTTGGCTCTTCTCATGTAATTTAACCTGTCAGATACACTGTTTAATTTAGCATTGAATCTCATGAATTCATTATCATTATATGTTCGTAATTTTTATGGATATATGTTATTCTTATATTTTATTTATTTTGTTCCACAAGTTTATTACTCTGATAAGATAATTTATAGTCACCACATGATTGATATATTAGACCCTCACTACATGTTGGAAGCCTTTGGAATATAAGGATTCACACTTATGGTTACACGGTTAAAAGTCTTGGGCCACCATTGGGTGGAACCAAAGCTATGACATTAAAAAGTGGGATTAGAGAAAATTTTTTCTTTTCTTTTTTTCTAATATTTTGGAAAGGTAGATAGGAAACTATGAAGACGTAGATCATGGATATGAGCTCAGACATGAGACATGAAATCCCATGAACAAGGGTGAACACAAGTACCCAAGGTGGGATTGATGTTACTGTTTTGTTTTTTGTTAAAATTTTTTTATTTCACCATGGGAGATACACTTGTTGCGTGATGTGAAAAAATTTTTTTTTGAGATGTTCTATGAATTGAATCTTGAAATGGTATAGAATGAGGGATTAGTATGCGTACATCATTTTCAAAACATGAGACTATTTTTTTACATTCACATTGGAGGAATGCATTATAATATTGGTTTTGGATGAGTTATTGAACATGGACTATTTTTGTTTACCTATGAAATTGAATTGAAAATGGTTCGTATTATGAAAATAAAGGTGATAAAGAGTTTCAAGATGAGAAAAATTGTGAGTCTAATTGAGAAACATGATTAATGAAAATGAGTTACCAAATTTTATCCATGTCTGAGATAGAGGATCGTTAAGGGTAGTGATGGTGCCCTAGTTGTGACCATATCGCGGGGTTTGGGAAAAAATACAACCTTTTCTGTAATGTTTTTCTAGTATATTTATAAATTTCGAGAAAAGTATCCTATGTTTAATGCTTGATATATATATCTATGCCTCAAAGGTGAAACATGTTGAGAAGATTAAAATATAATATAGAAAGATATATCTACATGTACTAGGACCTGAGGCATCAGTATTCACGATATATAAAGTTCTAGAGAAGTTAATAGTAAACATTTCTCAGTTCATAATGTTAATGGAAGAAGACACGGGTTAGGGTTACAAAAGAATTCCTAACTTGATGAGGGAGTTTCAGTTGCAACACCCTCTGACTTTTGCTGCATACGGTGGACATAGGGAAGCACAGTTCATGATTGAGGCTATATAGACTAAACATTACAACATTGAGGGTCCTTCAAATAATAGGCACATGCTCAATACTTATATGCTCGGAGGATCAGTGAACAATAGATGGGACATTCATGTTGGATAGAAATAACGATGTAGATGCTTAATATATAAGAGGGGGGTGAATTGTAAACTTTAAAAATTTCCTTCAACAAGGAAGGATCTATGTTTAACAATGTTAAACAAAGAAAATTAACAACACCGATAACACCAATTGAATGATTGGGATAAATTATGAAGTTTCAAACATCAAGTTCTATAAGTCACTTAAATCTGGAAAGTAATTATGAAAAACTGGTTCTGGAAATGTGGATCCAGAAATTGAAACTTAACCAATGTTTACAATATGAGATTATACCTTAAAGCATATTGAATATAAATGAATCAGAGTACAAGTGTAAGGAAATATAAGAATATTATACTTTCCTTACAATACAAATAGCAGCGGAAAAACTAGTAGAATACTACAAGTAACATACAATAACTCTATTAACTGAAAGAGAAGGGTATCCAACAACCTTGGATAATGGACCCTAGATTCATACTTTCAAGAATGTCTATCTAACCCACACCAGGGTAATCCCTCGATACAATGATCGGAGTCTCTGTCTTGCTATCCCCACAAGCCCTCAACTTCAAGATAGTTAGAACCTCTATCTTCCTTAGTAAGGAAGCCCTTGAACTTCAAGGTAGTCGACACCTCTGTCTTCCTATCCCCAGAATCCCTAAACTCAAGGTAGTCAGAACCACTATCTTCCTATCCCCGGAATCCCTCAAATGTAATCCCCATCATTCAGAGTCACAAGAAGCAATCTGAACGAGTAGTTCAGTACACAAAAGGAATGAAAAGCTTCTCACACTAGAAATCACCTTAACAACAGGTGGTCTCTAGAATGATCAAATTGTCTATTGTATTGAGCTCTTTCAAATGAGCTCCGATTTATCTTCTTAGTGGACACATTTGGATCCCCCCTCCAATGGTCATATTTTCCATAAATTTCGGAGGGACCTGTATACATGTCACTCAACCAATGGTTTGTTCGAAACCAAATGTACGACATCATTTTATAACAAAACAAGTATAACTGAAATCACAACCTCATTTTTTAATGAAACAAGTATAATGAAAATTGATTTTCGAAATGTAAGAAACTAAATGTTCAGATTCTAACCGAAATGGAATTCAAAGTCTATAATAAAGAGATATTTGGATTCTCTTTATAAGAATTCAGAACCTGAATACTGTAGAAATATGGAGTCTGAATTTCTAATGAAATACGGAGTCTGGTTTCACCAGAGTTCAGAATTTGAACTTACAGTGTTCAGAGTCGAACTTGTAATATTTTGGAGTTGAACTAGTAAAAGTTCAGAGTTGAACTCATAAAATTTCGGAGTCAAAATCATAAATGTTCGGAGTGGAAGTATATGAGAGTTCGTATCTCGAATTTGGAGTCGAACTATATGAGAGTTCATATCCAGAATTTGGAATGGAACTTGATTAGAATTCGTATCCAGAATTCGGAATGGAACTTTATTAGAGTTCTTATCCAGAATTCGGAATGGAACTTCATTACATTTCATATCGCGAATTCGAAGTCGAACTCAATGAGTGTTCGTATCCAGAATTCGGAATGGAACTTCATTAGAGTTCATATCCAGAATTCGGAGTGGAACTTTAAAACAATTCATATCCACAATTCGGAGTGGAACTTCATTACAGTTCATATCCAGAATTAGATCCAAAAATGAAATTCTACATATCTATACATTATATGATTCCGAGGATTTTTGGGTATGAATCCAATTTTTATACTTAATAAAAATATTGATAAGTGTAAGGAAATATAGGTTACGGTAAATTTACTTTAGGAAATTTTCCTTAGAGAAGTAAAGTATAAATTCTCTTACGAATAAGGTGTTTTTGATTTTGAAAACATGAAGGAATAAGAAAGTTATAAGGAAAACATTATTGACACAAAAATCTCCCCCTTTTTGGAAAGAACAAACAACCTTATAAAAAAGAATATAAGGACATTAAAAATGTCATTTTACTTTTAAATTAAAACATATCTCCCTTTTTTCATGGGTGATTGTGAATCCAACTAATTCCCCCTTAGGAATAGGAACTCTAAGTATTGTATTATGGATTTCCGAAATAGTGTTTTCATTGTCATGAAAATGAAAAACTTCGTAATGAGAAAATCTCCCTTACTTTAAGGATATCATCACTTATAAATTTTTCCATCTCCATTTAAAATATTTCCTTCTCCCCTTTTGAGTAGTTCTTTTTCCTTCTCCCCCTTTTTGATTTTAAAAAAGAATTTAATGGAATGGAAAAGAAATAAAGTACATGAAGCATTAGTAAATAACAAGACAAGATAAAACCAACCAAAATTTCATTAGATTTGAAAAAAAAATTACAAGGAAAATCAAATGATACAGAAGATCGGAATTGACTATTTTTCTTCCATTTCCTTCGAAATAAGCTACTTCAACAAGGTTTTCATCTTCTTCCAGTATTTGTTATCCTCCTTAGCTTGCTTCTCCAATGATTTTATCCTTTCATCTTGAGCTTTCAAGACTTTTGCATGAGCCTTCATGGCATCTTCTCGCACCTTCAGTAACTCATCTTGATTTACAAGATTTTCTTTGAGGTCAATCTGGAGATCTCGATCCCTTTAACAATTTTGAGCAAGAGAATTAACCTTCCCATTCAAATCCTTTACATGTGATTCCAAAAAAATTTCTCAATGATTAGATCATCCTGAAGATTCATATTCTTGGTATCCACGGTATCAAAGGCATCATTAACATCATTTTGAAAACGATCAAACTATACCATGTATTCATCAACTTTCATAGATCACAATGTGATTTTGAAGCATGATTTCATGTGTTCATCATAATTGATAAAGAAATATATGTGGTAAATATCAATCATTACACACGTATCCATCGCCATAGATAAGGATTCTGACTTCTGATTTAGACTATGTTGAAGCATTTGGCATCTTGAGTCTATAGTGGGAATGATCGGAATGGTGTCCACCAATTTTTTCAATGATTCAACAACAAAGTCATGATCATGTGCTGATGACTCCAAATATGATAACTAGTTTGGGGATTTTTCTTCTTCAATTTGCAACAGATTCCTTTTAGAAGAACCACCAACTTTTTTCAGCCTGATGATATCTTTTGTTGGTGTTTCCATGAGCACTTTCTTACCATTATCATTTTTTGGAATAGGTTCATCATTACGATATTCTTCCTCAGATTGAGATACTTAAACAATCTTGTCTTCATCTGGATTCTCCTTCTCTATTCCTTCTGCAAGAAAATTCTTCTCATAGGATTCTTTTTCAGATAAAATATTTTTAATTTTATTACTATAGCTTATCATCATCATTCCTTCTTTCATTCTCAACTCCCTTTCCCAGAGTGACCAATTTTGTGGATTTATCCTTTTCTTGATAATCCTCAACATGTTTAATCAAGTCATCCAGATCAACACTTCCTTCTTCTTCTTCTTCTTCCTCAACAACATCTTCACCAGCTGTTTTCTCTACTTCTTCAACAACCTCTTTCCCTTTGGACGTTTCCAAAGAGAGTTACTTTTTCCCATTAGTCTCTGGTAATGGATGGACATAAAAGGTTTCCAGAATAGGAATGTTCTCAGAGGCTACATCAGTATCTATCAACAGAGATTGTACAAGAGCAGCTTCAGACATTTTTTCTTCATCTTTTTCTCTTTTGCTTCACTCTCTAACCAATTAAAAGATTTATCTTTTAAGGCCTTAGCCTCATCAGGGTCCAATCCAAATTGTGGATCCCCTTATTTCCTTTTCTCTTTGTCTTTTCTCCACTTAAAAGCTACATCATCTTGATATGATTTCTATTTCTTCGTCTTGGGAGGTGAATATTTGGTTTCCTTAGATTTCGGGGTCTTGTCTTCAGCAACCACTTCCTTAAGCTTCCTCTTCTTAGTATCTTTCTTCACTAGATCAGATTTTTCCACATTTTCCTGTATTATTTCAGCCTCTCCCTCTGGAAAATTATAAAATTCTCTTGTTTCCTTAGAAAAATCCATATTCATTCTTTTCAGCGTGTCATCACTGACAATCATAATCTTTCCATTCCAGACCATATACTTAAATGCAATCTTGAAAGAATCTAAACACCGAACAATAATATTTGATAGTAAGGAAAGGTACATGATGATTTGAGCTCTCAAATTTCCTTACTTGATGTTCTAGAACGTCATAAGAACATGCCTCATCAGATTTATTTTTATTAGATTCACCAAGAATTCAAAAAATATATATCACTTTTCTTTATGGTATCTTTATCACCCTTTCTCGGAACCAAGAAACCTTATACCCAAAGTTAAAGAATCTGATTATTAGGACATAGGTGGGAAATATTTTCTGTCTTGACATCAGCATGTCAAAGACATTGTAAGGCCTTAACCTTAACAAAACTACCTTGAGCATCCGGGAGTTTGTGTGAACAACATTCGGCTTCTCCTTCATATGCTAGCACCACCATGCTTGCCTCCTTGGTGTAAGTAATTTTATATGCCTTGCCATAAGTCTTGAAAGAAATATTTTCTCTTACATCTTCCACATAAAAACATGTTGATTCATATAATTTTAAATGTAACTCCAGATAGACAACATCTTGATCACTTCTCTTGGATACACATGCATCTTCCCAACCATTCAGCCTGATATTCTTGGAGATGATAGAATCGTACATGTAAAAGTTCGGATCGACCAGTCTTTCTCTGTACACTTTCAATTTTAATATTGTCTTTGAGGTAGACATATATTGGGAGGTAGATTCAACAGACATTCAAAATGGAGAGTTCTGAAGGAATCAGAATAACCTTTAACAACTGATGAAGAGCTTCAAAATGTGAGATCTTGAAATCGATGTGGGACAACCATCAGGGGTCCCCTTTATATAGGCGATGGAGTTGACCTTTGAGCTTCTAAAAACCATCTAACAGTTGAAAAACTATTTTATCAGATCTGACGGTTGAAAACATACCCACAAGGAAATCAGGAATACAATATTTTGAGGTTTGAATAAAAACAATCGGATTTATGAAAAATAGAATCCGAATATTTTTAAGACTCATAGGAAAATACCAGTAAGGAAAATATGACTACAAATACATAAGGAAATAATACCTTTCGGAGTGGCCGGGAAGTTTATTTGTAATAGGTAATATTATTCTTGAAAAAACTTTTGACAACGAAATATTCATTATGAAAATCTCAAGAAAAAAAATATGAGTACGAAAAATTCCAGTACGAAAATTCTCATTACGAAGATTCTCATTATGAAAATTTCATTAAGAAAATTTTCATGTATGAAAATATCATTATGAAAGTTTCAGTACGAAAAGTTCAATATGAATGTTTCAGTACGAAACCTTTATTACGAAAATTTCAGAACAAAAGTTTCATTACGAAGGTTTTAGTATGAAAATTTCATTACAAAATATTCAGTACGAAAATTTCATTATGAAATTTTGATTCAAAAAATTTCCATTACGAAAATTTTGGTTCCGAAAACATCATTATGAAAATTTTAGTTACAAAAATTTGAAAAAATGACTATTAAAATTTTGATTACAAAATCTATAAAAAACTGAATAAAAAAATTTTGATTATGCTCACAAGAAAATTTAATCTTCCTATGAAAAGATGTTTATTACTATAAGGAGAATTGTTCAACAAGAAGTTAATGAAGAAGGATTATCTTACAGTTATCATTCCTAATTTATTTTTAATGTATTAAAATCTATCAGAGGGTAAAGATTTTGTAAAAATGACAGCATGTTGATCTTGAATTATGATAAACTAAAAAATAATATCTCTTTTAAAAAAACAAAACATTTGAAATCAGGTTTTTACCAAGAATAACAATATTACCTATACCGACAATTTCTTGCTGAGCATTATCTCCGAAAGTTACTTTTCCTCCTTTAGTCTTGATAAACTTTTCAAAATAGTTTTTGTTACCAGTCATATTTCGAGAACATCCGCTATCCATGTACCAAGTATTGTTGTTGGTACTATTCCTAATTTCCTAAAAATAAAAAACGAGTTATTCATTCAGAATCTAAACATGTTTGGATCTGAGATTTTCAGATAAAAGAATTTTGTGTATCCACATTTGTTTAGTGAAATAATTTTTATGAAACCCAAGAGAAGGAACTTTTTTCAAAGAATAGTTTTTTCTCCCAATGCCCACCACGTTGACACTTAATGAAAAAAGGGGATTTAGAAGGAATAAAATAGTTGTTTTTGAAAATAGGTTTTTGGAGATTATAACCTACTCCAATAGTGTTTCCATGAAATTTAATTTGAGAATACATCTTGTCAAAAAATTTCTTTGTAGAGGTAAATTTTGCAAGAAGCTTATTAAGAGAAAATATTTCAGATTTTGGTGTAATGACTAAATTCCTATCCTTAGGAATCATTTCCATAGAGTTAGATTTCTCCTAAAAAAATTTCTTCTTTAAAATAGCATTCTTAGGAACATTATAAAGTTCTTCTTTATCAAAATTTTCTTTCTCAAGGACTTTAGAAAGTTTTTCTAAAAACTCTTCTTTATCTCTAAGATCTCACAAAAGATATGAAATCTCTTTTGTAAGTTCTTATTCCCTAGTATTTTCCTTGTATAATTTCTTAGAAATTTTGAATTTTTTTCATCTATTAACTTGGAAAATCTAGATACTTATTCATATGAAGGTTCTTCATTTTCCGAGGATTATGTATCTTCATTAGAAGTACTATTTTCGGAATAAAAATTCGTATCAATAGATATTTTTTTTAAAGCCTTGGAAGAGTGTGCCTTGGCCATAAGACATTTATGTGGAATAGAAGTATTAGTAATGAATCCCATATTCTTCTGAGCCGATGAATCATATTCTGAAGATTCACTTTCTGAAGAGTCACCGTAGCTAGCTCTCCAAGTAGTATTAGCTTTCAGACTTTTCTTAGCATTAGAATTGTAAAACTTCTTCCTGTTCCTTTCAGAGTGCCTCTCTTTTCTTTATTTCTTTTTACGAATTGGGAAATAAGGTCGTATGTGTCTACTTCTCTTGCATTCATATCATGTGACCTATGAATATTTCTTATATTTTCTTTCCTTCTTCTTAAACATGGATCAAAAATGTCCTGGACAAGCTATCTTATTCTTTCTTCATGCAAGATTTGCTAACTCATTTTCTGAGACTTCACTCTCAATAGATTTGTATTGGATAGTAACCTTCATAGACTTGGATCTAGTAACTCTCTCAGGAGTCTTATCGTTCATGTGATATGAAGTTGTAGTAAAAGCAACAGTACCATTCCCATTCTTCTTTTTGATGCTATTAGCATCTCACTTCATTCTTGTTTCATGTTAGATAAGAGTTCCAAACAACTCATCTAAGGAAATTTGAGTAACCTTCATGTTCTCATCAATAACTATCCTCTTTTATTCCCACTCATTGGTTATAATATCTATAATCTTATCAATAAGAGCTTCATTATCCAGACCTTTCTCTCCCATAGATTTTATGTTATTCACGATTGTCATAAATCTTTGTTTCACTTTTCTTATAGGTTCTCCAAAAAGAAAATTAAAACCTTGATACGTAGCTCTCAACATAGCTCTTCCTGTCTCTATGACTTTAGATGTTCCAAAATGAGTAACTTCATGTTTCTTCCATAAAAAGATAGCTATTTCACAAGAATAAATTTGGCTATATATGTTCATAGTCATTGAACATAATAGAGTATTGCATACCTTATAGTTTAATTGATAATCACAATTCTCTTGGTTTGTGAAAGCACTTACTTCCTTATTAGAAATTTTATAACCACCTATAATAATAACAAAGTTATCTACCCCAGTATTGATAATGAAAGACTTTATTTGATCTCTACAATATTCATAATCATTGCCATAAAAAAATGGTGGTCTTCTACGATTTAGGTTTTTGATGGAAACAACATTTAAACCTACCATCATTAAAAAACTCTTTCCACACAGAAACTTATTAATAATAAAACTTCTGATTCAATGAAAAATATTCCTAATCAAGGAAAATATAGAACAATGAAAAACTGAGCAAGAAAAAATTATATGTGAGTATAAGTATTTCATAGACCTACTATGATACCAATTTTAGGATTGGTATAGGGTATGAGGTTGCCTTTCTCTGAAACCAATTGAAAGATTTGAACATAAGTATGAAGATATATACTTCTTGTTCTATAACATTCTTAAATCTGGAAAGTAATTCTAAAAAACTGGTTCCGGAAATATGAATCCAGAAATTGGAATTTATCCAAAGATTACAATATTAGATTCTACCTTAAAGCGTATAGAATGTAAATTAATTAGAGTATATGTTTAAGGAAATATATGAATATTATACATTCCTTACAATACAAAAATAACCGGAAAAAATAGTAGTAAAACTACAAGGAACAAACACTAACTCTTTTAACACAAAGAGAAGGGTATCTAACATCTTTGGATAAAGGTGCCTTGATTTACACTTTCAAGCAAGTCTATCTTAGCCACACCAGGGTAAGATCTCGATACAATGATCGGAGTCTCTATCTTGCTATCCCCAGAAGACCTCAACTTCAACGTAGTTGGATCCTCTGTCTTCCATAGAAAGGAAGCCCTCAATCATAAAGGTAGTCGGCACCACTGTCTTTCTATCCCTAGAAGCCCTCAACTTCAAGGTAGTTGGAACCTCTGTCTTCCTATCTCTAGAAGCCCTCAAATGTAATCACCAACATTCGGACTTGCACGAAGCAATCTGAAATAGCAGTTCAGTACACACAAGGCATGAAAAGATTCTCTCTCTAGAAATCACCTTAATAGAGTGTGGTCTCCAGATTGATAAACCTGTTCATTGTATTGATATCTTTCAAATCAGATAATTTTTATAGCCTCGATGGAAACATTCATCTCCCTCCTCCAACGATCGTATCTTCCTTAAATTCTGTAGAGAACTATATACGTGTCACTCAACCAGTGGTTAGTTAGAAAAAAATGTATGGCATCATTTTATAACAAAAATTGTGTAACAGAAAGCACGACATCGTTTTTTAATGAAACAAGTATAAGAAAAACTGAACTTTGGAATATAAGAAAATAAATGTTCGGAGTATAATCAAAAATGAATTCAGAGTCAATAATAAAGTGATTTTTAGATTCTGTTTATAGGAATTCGAAACATGAATTCTGTAAAAATCCAGAGTCTGAATTTATAAGGAAATTCAGAGTCTGGTTTCACCAGTGTTTAGAATCTGAACTTACAGTGTTTGGAGTCGAAGTTGTAAATGTTCGAAGTCGAACTAGTAAATGTTCGGAGTGGAACTCATAAAAGTTTGAGTCAAACACAAAGAAGTTCTGAGTCAAATTCATAGAAGTTTGGATTCGAACTCATAGAAGTTTGGAGAGGAACTATATGAGTGTTTTTTTTTCAGAATTCGGAGTCGAACTATATGAGAGTCTGTATCCAGAATTCAGAATGGAAATTCATTAGAGTTATTATTCAGAATTCAGAATGGTACTTCATTAGAGTTCATATCCAGAATTCGGAATGGATCTTCATTACAGTTCATATCCAGAATTTGGAGTCGAACTATATGGGAGTTCATATCCAGAATTTGGAATGGAACTTCGTTATAGTTCATATCTAGAATTCGGATTGGAACATCATTACAGCTCATATCCAAAATTCATAGTGGAACTTCGTTATAGTTCATATCCAAAATTCAGATCCTAAAATACAATGCTTTATATCTATGAAATATACGATTCTGAGTTTTTTTTGGGTATAAATCTGATTTTTATACTTATGAAAAGTATTGATATGTGTAAGGAAATCTAGGTTAGTGTAAATTTCATTAAGGAAGGAAATTTTCTGTAGAGAAATAAAATATAGATTTTCTTATGTATAAGTGGTTTGTGATTTTGAAAATAAGAAGGAATATAAAATTCATAAGGAAAACCTTATTGACTCAACAATTATTGTTCTGAATGGAGAGGTAGATGTTATGTTATTTAAGTAAATTTTAGAGTGGTTCTTAGAGATCATCAATCCAGATAAACTGATTCATTATATTGAGGCTATGTTTTTTATGTTAAATCATGGAGTATGATTGTGAATTACTATGTTGAATGATTTATCAACTTGTAGTGTTTTTATACGACATTGTAAACTGATAATGATACTTCAGAAAAATGACATCAGAAAGGATATAATATTGGAATTGTGTCTTATATTAACATCATCACGATGTAAAATATTTTAGAAGCAACAAACCATGTTTTCATAAGAGACGGTGTCACGCCCAGGATTTATGCTTTAATTTATTCTAATTTGAGTTGGGTTCTTGTCCCATTGTCATGGGATTCATGTGTGACAATTTTAATATATATTTTTTAATTCCTTTTATCATTGGATTAGTTTATGAGATTCGGTATCACTTTAATTTTGGAGTAAAATGGACTGTTTTTTGTCTGTAGGATCATGCACATAGTTGGTACAATGTTAGTGGTAACTATGTGCCCAACCTAGTAAACCATGAGATAGGATAAAAAACCTACCACACTACCTCCACATGGTAGTGTGCCTCATACCGGGTAAACATACAGCTAGATTCACCATTGGTAGTGGTGGTTGCACTATTTCTTTATGGTTTTACACAATGTGTGGAAAAAAATTCCGCCTACCTGGTTATTAAAATACAGGGTTTTGGGTTTTATTTCAACCTGATTTTATACAATTTTCCCAATATCTCTCAGCCCCCGTGACCTTTTCTATCATATGATCTCAGTCCCGCTTCTATGACTAATCTTGATCACCCTAACATTGGTGCTTTTAGTCTGTATCATTCGAGGTGGATCAATGGTAAGACTTTTTCTCCAACTTTCTCCCTCATTTTTTTTTTGTTTTGGTTCTATTCATTTGGGTTTCTTATTCCAATGGCATGGGAACAATTTTGGTGTTTGGATCTTGATAAATTGGATTTTATATCCTTATATAGTGTTCCTTATTGACACCTTGAGGTGTGGTTGAGGATCCAATGGGGTTTCATACCATTTTTTAGGAGATTTTTCATGTGAGCTAGTCGGATCCATACCCTATCAATATTTAAAAATTATTTTTCTGGATTACATATTTTGAACATGTCTAATCATATATTGTCATGGTGCATATCATATTTTAGAATGATTTGGTTTGAATTTTTTAAGAAAAAAAATTTTGTAATTGAAGTGGGCTAGATCATGTCTTTGATTTATGTAGGGATCCTTGTAATTGATTAAAACATTGTTAGAATGATTTTTTCCTGTTAAAAATTTCTAAATTAAAAAATAAATAATTTAAACATGTTAGCATTGTTATGCACATAAGTGTATGACTAGTATGTTGTTTAAATGATGGATTTTTTTTTTAAAAAAATGGATTCAATTTTGTTATGGAATTTAAATGGGATTAGACCATGGAATTGGTTGCTTATAATTCTGTTTTATGTTGTGTTTGTAAAAAGGGAAAATTATGAATTTTGTGAGAAAAGGTAAATATATATAATATGGGGATTTAGTGTGACTTAAATTTAATATGGTTGGTTTTATGGAGAATGGTGGTTTTATTTAAATTCCAATCATAGAGTAGTAATAATGGTTATATGTGTATCATGTGAACATTAAATCGACCACAATCAAATCATGTATATCTAGGTGGGCATACTAGAACTAGTTTTCTAGTTATATGAATGTTGAATTTTGTAGTTTCACATATATGGATTGACACATACAACACTAACCAAATTATGATGATGATTCATCGATGGACGGACTTTTTATGTTTCACCTCTCTATTGTCTCATGCATGATGATGCTAATGGTTGTGGTTATTATACCACATTTCACTAAGTTACAAAGATCTTGGCTCCCACTTGAGATATATCAGACCAAATGAATTACTCGTATTTCTCTATTGTATATGAAAAGGTTCTAATCGACTGCATACAGTGGACGTAATGAGTGGCTGAGTGTGTATTATTGTAAATTCCATTTTTCATTAAATGACATAGTTTAAATGATGATTTCTAAAAATGTTCCCTCTTTTTAAACAGTTTACCTTTGAATAATTTTACACATAATACTGAATTCAAGATTTTGAAGTAAAATACGTATGGCTGATTATTGTGTAAATGATTTGGAGTGCAATTTATTTTGGTTGGAATCCTAATGGCTTGGATCACACCCTACAAACACCCTTGACTGTATAATGATCTTTTTTCCTTTTTTTCAGGTAAAGGATTGGTTTTTTATGTTTGCGGTTTGGGGTACCTAGTGGTATCTATGTGTAGATCGTATTGGAGTGAGATTGAGGTTTTGGCCCTATAGTTTTTTGGAGGTTAGGGTAGAATCCTAATATCATCATGTTGTAGTCCATTAAGGATATTGTTCTAAATTGTATGTTTGAATTCTGAAATGTTAGTAGTTCCGTGTTTGGTGGTCTAATTTTATTTTTCTTTTGTTTTATTTTTTTAGTTGTCTATTATTATTGTTTTAGGAAAATTGTTCTAATGTGAAAGTTTTTATAACAAGGAACATATTTCCCACTTGTGGGTATCAGGAATTCCCCTCATTCTATTCATTTGACGGTGTCAGACACTAGGTTGGATGGCAATCCATCCTGGTTTGTAACAAAATATAATTAGAGTAGGTCATCACTTTTTGGTCATGTTCAATGGGGAAAATTCAGTGTAGATGAGAATTATGATATTTGGGACTTGAAAATCTAATTATGAATAGGGTGTCTGGCTAGTACACCACGTGACAAGAATCAAGTTACCTCGGGATATTGGTTTTGATTAGTTCTATTTTCATCATGTGGTAGTTTCTTGTAAGGGAAATAAAATGGGATTTGGTTCAATGGTATCAGGGATATCATTTTTCATGGATGAGAATGTGGAGTTAGTGACAATTTTCAAATGCAGACTCAATAATAGTGGACTGATTGGCATATGGCCGCAAACTATCTGTCCAAGTCACCTACCGAAAATAATTACCTCTTGTATTATCTTGTGTATCCCTTGTTTTTGAAATTTAATTTCAAAAATAATATTTGAAAATATATTGAAATACAGATTGTAAAACTGAAATGGTATTGATTGAATGAGATTTTTTTTGAGATTCCATTTACATAACATAATCATTGGGTTTGTTGAAATCAATGTTTTGAAATCATGAATTATGATAATACTGGATACGGAAAATTTGTTTTAAATCAGATATACTAAACTATTGATTTTTTAATGGAATTTTGTATTTTCGATTTAATGTTTAATGTTAGAATGTATGTTTTATGTGAAATTGTTTTCAATTTTGTGGTTAGTGAATTTTTGAAGATTTGAAAAAAAATATGGGTTTCTAGAAATGGGAGAGTTGCGGATGTGGGTTAAATGTTTGTTTTGACAAATGATATGATTGTTTTTCTAACCATGGGTATTTTCATCAGTGACCACATTCATGGATTATGATTTTGAATAGGATGGGTGGGTGGCGTGGCATGAGAGTATTCATTTTTGAAACACATGGGTCACTTTTGGTAAATATGGACCCACATGCCTTGATTTATTTCTAAGCATATATTTCAAGAAAAGATGAAGTGTTTTAATAACTAGTGAGGATATGTTGTAAATTTTTTTAATTTGTATATTTCATTTTATTGTGTTATAAGGTTAAAAAACCTTCTCGTTGGAATGAAATTCTAGGAAAGTGTCTTGTCGATACATTTGGTAAGAGGGCGTGTTATTGGTTATTTTTCGAGAAGAGTTTTGGGAATCCTATTTGTGGTTCCCCTCATATATTCGTTTTTTGATTGTGGAATGTTTTTGGATCATGGATCAGATTGGTTGATTCCTAGGTTTTCCTTCTTGGTTACTATATTCCCATATATAGATGTTAACATAATGTTAATGTATGCCTATCGGTATTCTCAATTGGAAGGTCCTCCCATTGATAAATGTAAGGTGTCTCTCCATGAATTTAGAAGCACTAGTTGACTTACACTTTTTCTCAGATAATATTTTCTTCTTGTAGTGTGATAACAGATGTGAGAGGAGTTAAAGGATGTTTTTGTTTCAATGTTTTCGTGTGTATGATGATCCCACCTAAAAATGGTGAGTGTAATTTTAGCAAGGAAAGGTGAGTAGTTTGGAGTTGGTAGTGTTTGTATATATCTTTAGGTACCTTTAGGTCATGCATTGGTTAGGTCTAATATGGGATTTATGATTAGTCACCAGGGTGGTAGGTCTGGCCATAAGAAGATCATTTGTACTCAATCGACACATTAGCGAATTTTTTGGCCAACATTTTAAATAAGATATTTTCGGTTGTTAAACCTCTATTTTCTTTTGGCTTGAGCTATTATATTCATATTTAAATTTATATTAATATATTCCAAAACATTTTCAATAATTTATCATTTAGTGAATCAACTAATGTTGAACCATGCCCATGATTTTTCTTTTTTAAAATAATATCAATATTATCATGTAAATTCCAAAAAAAATCCCTATTATTTTGTAAAACAACCCGACTATCAACATATATAAATTAAAAATATAATTCATCTTATACATAAAAATTATTTTCATTTTAAATAATCCCTACATAATTATATTCCACCTCATTATTTGACAATTTTTCTAGTATGATTGGTTAGTCATAATGGTTAAATAATACATGATGACAATTTCACAATCATTATTATGAAAATTTTAATGATGTGCATTCATGATTGTCATAAATAATGGAATTCCAAAAAATATGAAAATAATAGTTGGAATCCTTTTGTATCAAATACAATATATATAAATTTTATATCAATGTTTATATAAACAACTATTATGATAGTATATAGTTATATTCACAGATTAACTCCTAATAAATTATGAATAAATGAATTTTTATATCCTGGTTCTTCCCATATAAAAATTAATATATTTTTAATTTCTAAAACTTTATTTTTTAGGGGACTATGTGGTGTATAATATTGATTATTTACACCTTTTTTAAAAATATATAATTTATATTAATTTCTTGTGTAATCTTATACACTCTATTTTGAGATATTAATTGAATAGTGGCCATACTATTTATCAATATCTCTTCTGATAATAATAAAAACATTGATAGAATATAATTATGTCCTATTAAAAATATAAATATTAATTTTTTTTATAATAATCATGTAATTTAGTGAAATAATAGTAAATGATTGAGGATTAATCTCTAATTTGATCATATAAATCTATTTGAATAAATTAAATTTCATTATTGGACTAAATATTCACATTATATTAACTTATTTTAAAAAAAAATCCCTTTATATATTTATCAAAAGTATCCTCCACATACCTATTAACTAGGGGAATGTATATCCCCCAATGAAATTATAAAATCATTTTCAAAATCATTTTACCTCAATGGTAATGTCTTTTTTACCAACAAATTGTTTATATTTTGTGCTTAAATAAAAAGTATAACTAGTGATCCTAATTTTAATTTTTTTTCCACTATATCATTCTCAATATATGATAATTGTTCATACTTATAAGAAACTTATGGTGAATTAATTCCAATAATCAAAAAGATATATAACACAAAATAGTAGTTCTAAAAAACCTCTTTAAACTACTTAATCAAGTGATTAAAATATTTATGAATCAACTTTTGGTGTATAAACATCTCTATTTTTGAATGATCTCATATTGATGTATGTAACTAAACCTCAATCATGAAATTATATATTATTCAAACAATATGGGGAATTTCATTTTTGTAGTAAAATAACCTATTAAGAATATAGTACATAGAATTTTATTCATAATTGTTGAATAATACTTATTGTACATGATGAATAATAGCATGTCCAAAAAAGTTAAATTTCTGATTAATTAAAATGAAACTATAAAATTTTGTATTGGAGTGCAAAAATTAAAATATATATTTAATTTTTTTGATAAAAAATAGCTTACGTTTAATTTAATTATTGTTTTGTTATTGTGATGGTGTCTTCTTGTCATACCATTATTGAATCAATAAATTAAAAAATAATACATTTTAATTTTTGTAACAACCATAAATCTATTAGCCTAAAGATGGTGGATACATTATTACATTGATATATATTAATGTGGTTAAATCCCACTTTAATTATTAAATAATTAATTTCAATTGAATATATACGTAAATGATAATAGTTTATATTTGGAATAAATTAAGAAAAAAAATTTAATTGAAAAAAATTACATCCATGAACACAATCAAGAATTTATCATAATATGTTTCATAAAGTAAAAATTATGTTGGTGATATAAATTAACAACAAGGGTTATCTATAGTATAATCTATCATATATGAATAAAGAATATACAATATTTCAAAGTAAATTACTAAAAAAACATATAATTTAATCAATATCATGGTTATCCTAATATGATAATGCATAATCAATACATAAATTTAAATAATATAAAACACATTCCATGTAATAAATAATTTGAGTAAAAATTGAAATAATAGATAATATTATTGATAAAATCACACGGATAATATTAATAACTTAATTCTTAATAAATTAAGAGCATAATTATTGGAGGTTCAGATCTCATGCATCATGATACCACTATTTTTATGCCATTTGAAATGAAAATTTAAAAGTATCGGTAAAACCCATTTAATTTAGACAATTGATTTGTGTCATGATTCTTGTAAATATATTAGAGGTCTAAATAATTCTATTCTCATTGGTTGCATCAGGTCCAAAACATTACTAATATATATAATCAATTATTTAATTCATTAATAACTTGGATTATCATCAAATATCAGTATTGATGGAAGAATATATATTTATCAATATTTCCCTAGTTTACCAAATGTATTTTAATGTAAATAAAATATGTAAAATAATTATATTTTTTTGGAAATAATCATTTAACTTATACAATGAATATTGATATTGAAAAAAATATATCTGATTAAAAGAGATATAAAATTAGTTTTCAATGACTTTACTTATTATGTATTCAATGTAACAGAGAGAATAAAAGATAAAAAACAATAAAATCAAAAAAAATATATGTGGGTTGTAAAATTATTGGATATTGTCACAGATAAATTATACGGTACATAAAAAAATACTAAATTCAATCCTAAAATAAAGTGAGATTCTAAAATAGATTCTTACCACATTAGTAACATTAAAATAATAATCCCTTAAAAGAATACACCTATACTAAAACTCCACACATCATTAATAAATAGGTATTATTTTTTAAAAAATTAATTTAGTAATATGTACACAATAATATTTTTAACAAAATTATATTGAAAAATTTGTCTCAATGAATAAAATTTAGGTGAAATCCCTTACCTCAAACATTTTTTTACTTAAACAATCTATAACTTAATTTATAATTTATTATGATATTATAAATTTATAGTAGAACCATATAAATATTTATTATTTCATATGTGATCCTATTAAAATATTTTACCTCCCATTTTTCAATAATATTTCATTATTTTTTACTTTTCTATTATTAATTTCACTATTTTCTCATTTTTTTTGTTATGACTACTCACATTCCTATGAAATTGATATATATACATCATTACAATTAAATTCATTTTATAATAAAACTATTTACTATATATATACATTTTTAAAACCATTTATGAAATTTTCACATTGTCAATGAATCACATCACATTAGGGAGATAGTAGTCCATTCATATTAGTGAGTGATGAAATCATCCTCTTTCTGAGTGAAAGGTTTATGAATTGTATAAAATATTAATTTTAAAAAATATATTAAATTCCACATATATATATATATATTCATTAATTTATTCATCATTCACATCACTTTAATCTATTAATGTATGATGAATCACATCGCTTCTCAATGTGGTTGTATGTCATACATGTGACTGATGTTATTATATCCCCCACATATTGAAATGAAATAATACATATGATATAATATTGTTAAGGTACTCAAATGTCATTATGAATATTGTGTATATATAGATATATTTGTGTATTATTTTCCTTATTATATTCAACCATGTGAGGTGGTGAGAGAGACATATTAAATCTGTTCGTGAGGTGGTAGTCCACCGTATAGAAGATCGACAGTTTTGTTTCCCATTGGATGAAATAAGAGGTTGATACTAGTTATTTAAAATAAATTAATAAAAGAAAAGTATATGTGATATATTGTTTACTAAAATTCATTATTTAATATCATTTGATGCTGGTAAAAGATGAAAAAAATTAAAACCATCAACTACCAATGATACGTCTCCATGTGACCTAATAAGTTTGTCACAAAAATCTTACAATGGTGGATTTAGTATAAAAATAACGCCTCTCAGATGATGTGAGGGTATTAAGGGTGTGATGTTTTCTTTTTTTGGGTAAACAAAATGTATTCTCAGATCTATATAGAGGTTGGGAATGGGTGGAGTTTTTTATGTGGGGGAGATGACAAATATTTAATTCTTTAAAGGAATGAATTATTTTCATGATTTTTAGATACAAAATATTACCTAAAATGGATTATTTTTAATCCTTTGATTATATAAGTTCAAAATATGGAAATAAAATAGGTTTTATAAATTTTTTATATCCCATTTTACCCATATATTTTTATTTTAATACTTAAAATATTCATTTTGGCCTTAACCATAGTAATTAATTTCTATATTTTCACAAATAACATTTGTTAAAAATTTTACCTTAACTTATCAGATTATATTAAATATGATTATTACATGTATACAATCCATTTTTACAAATAAATTTTATGTTATTGATAGAATTCCATTTCCCTGAAAAGGATTTTTATTTTTATCATTAATATATTCATATAAAATTGAATTATTTATAAATGTGAAAATTATAAAAATTTTCATAATTTAGTTTTTCTTAGTATACATTACTATTTAATTACTTAATCATAACATTATTATATATTAATTGATATTTATACTCGAGGTTGTGTGTTCTACATGTTTCCAAGGAGATTCAATATATTTAAAGTGAAATATATCAAAATTTCTTAGGGGGTTATATTCATACCTGTTAAAAAAAATTCTTCTTTAAAATTTCAGGGATATTAGATTTTAAAAAATGAGGGTATATCTTCTTTATCACATCCATTAGTTCCCACATTGATTTATCCATTATATTATTTATCCCAATTATTATTACCTATATATTCATCTTATTACTCAATACATACTCTATTGTGTTATTAATCGGGATAGGAACATCATAGAATGATATATCAGGCTGCCCGTATATCTTATCATAAGTGATCAAATTTTATTTCCCATTCATCTTCTTCCTTAAAAATCTTATGCGGAACACAGCTAGAACTTTAGAGTGGTGTGGGTGAATTTCCAAATTATAATCAATAACTCAAATTTTTACAAAACATTCGACGTGTTTAATTGAAATGGGTATGATATTCTTAATCTTATTTATCATTATGAAACACATATTTTGATATTATAGTATGAAATCATGATCTCAAACTATAAATTTTAAAAAAGATCTCCAATTATTTTTAAAACAACTTTTTCTAATTTTTTCCTCAAAAATTTGAGCTAAAATCATCTTTAAATATATTTTTTCCCTTAAATAAGGTCAATTACTACATGCTTCTATTTGAAACCATAAAACAAATAAGTTATATTATGAAATATCTTTACATATAATGCATTATAAAGTAAAATTTGAATACATGAGTGGAAAAAATTATTTTAGAAAAAATCTACCTTTGGTAAATTCTGAACACACTTACCATGAAAATGAAGTGACAGCAACATCAAAATCTATTAAACTGTTTGAATAGTCCTTCTAGACTGACTATTAGATTTAGTATGGTAGAAGTTTCTCAAGTGATGCGTAATAAAATGATTCTTCAAATGAATCTTTTCTTTTATTTAAAATTTTAATCAAGTTCATACAGTATAAAAATAATTTTTTATGACGAAATACAACATCATTAATGTGACTCCCTACCCCAGATGCTTTGAGTTAGTGGATTGCATTACTACATTAGAATGATTAAATGAAATAAAATCCCCGATGGACCAAACATATTAGTAGTTTTTAAAGGCTAAATTACATTCATGATACTCATATTATATATTTTCAAAAAAAATCATGGTTTATTATTAAATGATTTAATTATCATCCTTGAAATCACATTCTATTATTTTTTCCTCGTATCCTAACTAATGAAAAAATATGGTTGAGATTAACTTATTTTTAAGGGTTTGTTATGTAGAATAAATAAATAGTTTTTGAGATTAAATCATCATAGAAAGGTAGATCATGTGAAACACATGCCCATTACGTATCTAAATAAGTCTTAATCAATATGTAAAGGTATGATCCAAAATAACATGTTTCATTTAAACAAAAAACTAGTAATGAAATGCATCAATATATTTATCTTGTGAAAAACTCATGAGTGATAATAATGATAAATGAAGCTTCTATTAAGAAACATTTTCTTTAGTGGTTGTTATATTTGATGCAGCTGAAAACCAATACCATATTGACCATTTAATAGATAGCCAAAACTATGGGTAAAAACCAATTTAATTTGGACAATATATTTTTCTCATGAGAACCAATTCATGTATCGAGTAGATATATAAAGTCCATGTACCACCCGTCATTTCTAGTCTAAGGAATAACATATATCTAATAATCAAAATAATTAATATACCATATCAAATAACCATATTGGATAATTTATATATATTTGTCAATATTTCCACTTATAATGAAATAACAATCAATGTAAATACAATGTGTAAAATATATATATGATTTAGAAAATAATAACATCTATTATATGAGAATATAATTAGTCAAGTAAATTAATAATTACAAATTAAAAAAATGTTGTGATTATCTATATAGAAATATAAACATGAAAAAAATTGGTGATTTTGAGAAGATAATCAGTAAGAACATTGTTGAGGACAATAATCATTAAAAATTCCAAATACTCACATACAACATTGAAACATTTGAATCACAATATCTATTAATGAAAGAAATTATATGAAAATTTTAATTTCATTATAATAAGATTATTTATGATATAACATGTAAAATGATATTATATACACCATATAAATGTTAATTGGGTCATAATAAAAATTATCTCACAATGGAAGTTAAATTGAAATGAAATCCATTACAACTATGGTAAATTTTGAATTAGAAACACCAAATATAGTATCCATAAATAAAAAAAGGAAAATAAATTATAGATAATAGAATTATTGATATAAAATATCAAAATGGTTAGTAGATACACCAACCAAAATACGTAAGTGGTTAATACGAAATTTATCTCACTTATATAAAAAATGAGATAAAATCCCTTACCTTGAGTCCGATATGTCACATGTGTCATTATATTAATTAATAATTAATTTATGTTAATTAAATTTTTTATTATGAAACTTTTCATGTTTATAATTAATTACATTTCACTAATTATAAGTTTTTTATAAAACTACTCAATCAATTATGTTTTAAGTTAGGATTTTTTGACAAAATTCGGTTCATGTGTCAAAAATGACATTTGGAGGTCAACTATTATCAAAAGAAAATATATATACATATAAAAAATAAAAATGATTAAATAATTTTCATACTTATGAATAAATTATACTTCACAAACTTATTATGAGATATAGTTTCGAAAAATTAACCAGTATTACAATCATGTAGATGATTGCGAATTTGTACGCAAGGGTAACCCTCTATTTTTTTCAATTATAATTATGGTTTGAAGGTAAATAACATTTTATTTTGATATAATTATAATTTTTATCATAAAAACAATATTATTAAATCATAAATTCTTATATATAGAATTACTGTGATGTAAAATGATACACATTACATCGAGGTGGCGATAATCCACATATCTATGAGCGCCATTATCACCTTTTCAGTGTTTGAATAGGGAACTACAGAAAATGATATATTATATTTCTTGAGGATTTTATATTTATTTAATATCATAAATATTTAATTTTTTCAACAAATTTTTAATTTATACCATCCTTTATCAATTTCATATATAGTCTGAATTAATCTCATCGCATTGATGTGGCAGTAGTCCACACATCCACATATGAGGTTATTATATTTACAAAAAAAATTAAAGAATTAAGGTATGAGTTATATTATAATTAAATAAGCATAATGAAATTATAAATATCATATATATCATATATACGTTTACTTTCAATCATAATTCCAAACTATTGAATGGTGGTAAAGGAAAAAAATGAACAATCATCTCTTTATTAGTTGGTAGTACATTATACATGAACGATAAGTTCGTTTCCCAATTGATTGATGTGTTTGTGATTGTACATTAAAACAATTGAATAAAATAAAAATCTATATATAAGAAAAATATATTATTTTTACAGAATGTAATAGTAATATTTCATGGATTAGAGAATGAATATAAAACAACAGATCTTGAGGAAGGATTCTCTCTCTTCTTTGTGTAAATACTTTTTTTCTACCCCAAAATGCATTCATTAGACAAATTTATGTAAAAAGGTAGGATTCCTGGTTTATGTTAGGGATTAAGGTAGAATATTTTAGTACTTTTTTTGGGATCCAAATGTATTTATTGGTGTCAATTAGTGGGATGGGTGGTGGAATTTTTTTAGTAAAGGATGAGTGGCATTCTTATATGTATTTTGAATGGGAATTCCACCCACGTTTTACCCTTTTCATGTGTAAAAAATAGTGTAAATAATTTGATCCATCAGAGTATTGGTTCAAAATATTTCAATTCATGGACTTTTGGAAAATTTTACAGGTCATTTTGGGCAATATGTTTAAGGATAATTATATTGTTATGATAATTTTCCTCTTAATCAGTTTAAATAATTTTAAATAATGTCACAAATTATTTGTGTTAAAAACTATGTAGAAATAATTAGTCGTTGTAAATTACTTTTATTCAAAATATTAAATTTATTGTTCCAAACTACAATATATAATTTTTAGAAATTAATTTATATTTAATCTTTAATTTGGGACAACTATATTATTTTTCAGGTAAAAAAAATCAATACTGTTCCATTTTTTATATAAAAGTTCAAATTTAAGTGGAAAAACATTACCTAAATTAGATAAATTAATAAAAACTGATGTAAATAAATTAAAATAAAATATAATATAATTTTTATTTATAAATAAATTAGATAAAAATTATTTTGAATCAAAATTTATTATTTTTTACTATTTATTAAAAATTGAAACATCATATATTAATACCAAAAAACAAAAATAACATACTCCATATGTACCTATTTTAAATATATTCTTCATTTTGAAATATAAAATAAATAAAAGTGTGAAAAAAATGATTCAAATTATATTTTCCATTTAAATGCAGTAAAAATGCTTTAATAAAAATATACATCTTTATGTTTAAAATTAGGATTGTCCATATATTGTGTTCATTAAATCTATTGGATGAGTATAAAGAATATTTTATTGGATGTATAATATATAAATTTTTTAATATCATTATATAATATTAAATAATTTAACTTTATAGGATAGAAGACTTTTGTGACCATAAAAATGAAAATATTCCAATACATTAAATATGAATGAATTTTAATTTCTAATTTATTGGAAACCAATGAATTCTTCTTATATTTTTATAAAAAAGATATCGTAATAATTTATTTGATATAATTCATAACTGATAATTTAATAGATTGGATATATCTTATTATATTAAAACATAATAATATTATTAGTATATTTTTGTTATGTAAAACAAGGCTTTGCGTGTTATAGAAGACATCAAGAAAAGATCATATTTTTTAATACAAGAAAATATTGGTGTTCTATCTAGAGAATTATAGTCAATTTATTTCATGTAACATAAACATAATTCTATTTTTCTTATAAAGAAATATAGGAACTAAAATAAAATTTATTCTAAAAGGGAAATGTTTTAAATTAATGGGGTGCTACATTTACCTAACTTAATAAAATTACATTCTTGCAATTCACAACATTAAAATTACTCTATACCCATGTTTTGGAACAATGTTTATTTCCCATAAATTTGTGTGTGTAAGCTATACCCACATTTTAGATAGCAATGGGAGGATAAGACATCATTGTAGCTCGTAAATATAGACATGATTTTTAATTTTTATACCAGTGGTTAAAACCATGGGAAGAAGAGTAAATAAATAATACATTGTGATAGTAAACTTATAGCCACTGTTCTAGATTACTGAATATAGGATGTAAATAATTGTTATCTTATATGAACCCTTTACTTCCTCTATAAAAATAAAATTACTATGAAATTAACCAAACATGATTATTGGTAAATAAATATATATTTAATTATATACAACATTCAAAACCATGGCTATAGCTGAAAAAAAGGAAATAGGTTTTCCCACGAAATTTTTTTCTACGCATAAATTATTTTTCCACAGTTAAACAGGAAATATATAGTCATTTGTTACCAAAACCATGGAAATTTGGATGACTTATACCCATAGTTCTTTAAGAATTGTTCATATAGTTTTTGAAAGAAAACATAAACCCATATTTTTGGGAAAACCAATGACAATTTTTTGGCCTATACCCCTAAAGTTTTGATAAACCATGGGTATAGGTCTTGAACCAAACCATATACCCATAGTTTTTCCAAACAATGGTTATAGGGGTGTACTATCCCCACATTATACAAAAATATGGAAATTAGTTCTAACAAAATCTATATACACAAGTTTTTTGATAAAAATCATGGAATTGTGCAGAACTATACACATAGGTTTTTTCAAAACATTTTATATAGTAATGTATTCATGTATTTATTTAAACATAATCACAGTAATCTTGTAATTCATATTTGAATATAAATTGAAATTGAAATCCCCAAATAATAAATATGTTTAACAAAACGTCTTTATATTATGATTGAAAATTAAATGTTAATGTCCACAAAAAACTAGACATAAAATAGGATAAAATTAATCAAAACATGTATATGGAAGGAATATATGACTATTTTGTTCTAATAGAGAGTGATAGAGTACATATTAATTAGAATGTTGTTGAAAATAAATCTATAATCCATAGGTGTTACCAAATTTTATTGATATCATAAAAATATATTATGAAATGATGCCATTTCTTTCAAAACCCTTTTCAAATAGTTGAGAAATTAATTCATTCACAATGAATATCAGTAAATATATGATTCTATAAGCACCATCATTTCCATTGATTACACCTTGATCTATTTCTACAATATATCTTAACACAAGTTATATCATAGGGTCATGTAATACACCAATCTCTAAAACATAATCTAAAGAATATCAAAACCCATTTATTAAAGGATAAATATACCAAACAATGATGATCCAAAAAATTATAAAAACGTCATTGATTTTCCAAAAAATATATATCACTATCATTTAGTGAACATGAATTATGCCACTAATTAGTAAATATAAAATATTTGAACACAGTATTCATTTATTCTTTTAAAATACAGTGGTCAAATGAATGATTATAATATATTATTTAGAATATAAAATCTTTTGTATTATTTAAATAAAACAAATGTTCTTGGATATGTTCTATTAATCCCAATTTTTGTAAACTCTTTAAATGAAACAATATATCACACTGTTGACAAATCATTAATTAGTTCGAAGGTAGTCATAAAATATCAAAATCAATAATTTCAATATAAAAACAATGTTTTCTAAAAAATATGTATATATTAAGGAATACATGTCCCTCAATCATGTATTTTCAAAAAGTTTTAACATACTAATGATTAACCTATCTTATAACTATACAATATATGATCTCATATCTATAATGTAAATGTATTGTAGTACAATCCCATATATTTCATAATTTATATGATGAGAAAATCATCAATGAAATATTTTAACAACAAATTTATTAGATCCATATATATAAGTAAATTAATAATAAAACCATGGTTGTGTCAATAACATATGACTTACCGTGATCCTTATGCTTCTTTCACGATATATTCACCTAATGCTTTGGGAATTTATTTTCATAGATCCCATCTCGATGCCATCTTAACACTAAACAATAATTTTTTAAATCTTCCATTTTGTTCTCTCTATCCTGGTGACCCTTTACTCTACCCATTTATAACAAACACCCCATAATTTTTAGCATTTAAAAAGCTGATTCAGTCTATAGTTTTCACATATAGGAAGATTCAACATTCCCTTCTTCCTTGAATATATATTTACCTTCCATCTGCATATTTTCTTGATTTCCATCCATGCTATAATACATGGATAATTCTCTACGCATCTAATTATCTCTTGATACTATGTCCTCATATTGTGAAAATTTATGGGATATCATTTCACATAATAATATTGGATTAAGGCCATAAATTATATGAACGATAGTAGTATTGTTATCAGGATCATTGATTTAGTTTACGTTCCTTATACTAGGTTCCATTTCTAAATGATTACAAAAATAAATTATATCATATCAGTATAAAAGATAATTTATAATCCCTAAACTAGTAAAATAATTAATATAAATTGAGTTATTTATCCGTGGAAAATTTAATAATGATAAAACATATTAATACGGGGGAATATTTTTTTATAAATAAATCATATTGGTTTGTAAGGAAAATGAAAATTATCTAAAGAGTATCAATAGGACTGTCAAACATGGTCCATCTTAAAGATCATTTTCTTATTCCATGATATACCAAGTCGAGATTGATGAACCTTGTTAGACTTGTTAGCCATAAGTACATGTAGGACAAAACAACTTCCCTTTATAGTATATAGATAAGGATATACTTATGTGAAAAACCAAAAAATATAAACCTTACTAAAATTATAGGATGTTCTTCGATAGTTATCCTAAAATTCTATCATTGGGTTCTGTTTGATAATATATATATTCAAAATATAGTTTCCATGGTTGATGATAAACTTCTTTTGATACTAATTGTAATGCCAATCCCTTAATCCTCAAAAGCGAAGCACTGCATTATTACACGGAATTAAATCTAAAAGGGTTGAATATTTCAGATGTTTTTCATACTCAGATTACAAAAATGATAATAATATTATATTTGGTGATATAAAGTAAAAAAATTTACATAATTAAATTATTGTTATGTATCCTTCAAATCTATTTCATATATTTCTTCCCCCTAATTTGGAAAATAACAAAAAATATGGGGGTGCTCAAATTCTCAGTAAGGGTGTGTAAGGACATATAAAAAAATAATTTTTTAGAATAAATAAAGATTATATGGTAAATAATTGATAAAACATTCCATTAAAATAATTAAACATGGAACACTCGATATTAAAAGGAATAAAACTGAAAATACATGTTATTTTTTCAAAAATAGGGAATTAAAAGAATCCATAGATTTTATCAAATGAAAAACTAATGGATAATAACAATGATAAATGATGTATATATTAATTAATTGATTTATTATTATATTTCATGTATAAGACACATGAAAACCCATAATTTTTTTATCTTTAACAATATTATTGAAACTACGAGATGAAACCCATTTAAATTGGCCAACATACATGTCTTGTGAGAACCTATCGATATATTGGGGAGCTATATAAGGTATGGAACCCAAATTTCATTTATATTCCAAATAATTCCACATATTAACTAATTTAATTGAATAGACGTCCTTATCAAATATCAATATTGAATAAAATAATATGGACATTTTATTATTTACCCAAATAATCAAATAATTGTAAATTAAATATTCATATGTAAATAATTTATACGATTTATGTAATAATAATATCCATTGTATGAAAATATGGATATTAAAAGAATTTTAAAATGTAAATGGATTAATGTAATGATAATTTTTCGATATAATGTTAACAATCACTAAATGATGTGATATTATGAATATAATCATGAAGAATACTCATGAGGAAAAAAATATTTAAACATTTTATAGTGTAGTATACCACTTTGAAACATTTAAATCATATTCCCTATGTTGGAATATCATTAAATTAATTATATATTATAATGTTAATACATGGAATCATGATATTCTATGTACAAATTTATTATATACCACACATAAAATTGTATTTATACATAAATATAAATTATCCTCAATGGAATGTAATTTGAAACGAAATCACTTACAAATACGGTAACATTGGAATTAGAAACCCACATAATAAAGGTAAAAAAATGAAATAGTTAAATATAGTGAAAATAATATATATAATTTTATATTATATCTAATGGGTTTCTAGATACCACTCACAAAACAAGAAAGTGGTGAATATGATAGTTTTCTCTCAAATTTAAAAACATAGATGAAAATATTTTACCTTGAGTCTGACATGTCACTTGTATATTCATATTCTGTAATAATAAACACATCGAAATTATTTAAATTATTAATAAATATTTTCTTGTATATTATTTATTTTAATTTACTCATTTCAATGTATTTTACAAATACATAAATAATTATGTTTATGTCGGATGTTTTTGAAAAAATTCTTGTCTCGTGTCCAAAATGACTCTCGTAGGTCGACGATGGTAGAAGGGGTAATTTACTAGAAATATCGATAAGAATAACCATGAAATAATTATAATAATAATACAAAAATTATAATTTCATAACCAATTATGAATCATGGTAATGAAAAATGATCCAATGTTAGAATAATAGAGACGTTATGATGTACACACCCTTGAGTAATAATCCCTTTTTCAAGGATCATTATTGAAATAATTTATGTTACATAATATCATTCTATGATGATAATTTTATAATAAATTACATTATATTTTTTTATTTGTACTTATATATTTAATTTTCTTGATGTAAAAGGATTCATATCTCATTGAGGAGGCAGTAGTCCACACATACACACATGACATTATCCCATTTTTTTGTGTGAGAAGGGAAATAAATATAATGATATATATCATTTAAATATAGGAAATTATTTAATAAATATAATATATATTTCATTTATATCACATCTGTTTAATTAAAAATATTCTTTTATATTTTTAATGTATTTTGTGAACAAATCAAATCGCTTGGAGGATGAGGTAGTCCACACTTGAACAGAAGATGTTATCATATTTAAAAAAATGGATATAATGAGTTTTTGAGTTATATATGAATTAATTAAGAATAAATAAATTATATATGTCATATATATGATATATATAATGTTTTTCAATTATAATTACCTATCAAGAAATGTGGTAAATGAAAATATTTAAAAACCTCTCTTTATAAGGAAGTAATTATCGAAATAGACTAGTAACTTTATTTCCTAGTAGATGGATGTTTGAATTATTTAAGTAATTAACCATATATTTATAAAATATAATTATATTAAAGACTCATAGTTTTTAATGTAATCCTAGAATAATAATATTTTAGGTTTTGGAGAATATAAAGAAATCAAAATAGCATCAGGAAGTATGTTACCTCTTATTTGGGTGACTCCTTTTGGTTTATATCAAATGTATTTCATGGATAGATTCATGTCCAAATATAGGCTTATAAGTTTCAATGATAGATTTATGGAGCTTATTTAATCATGTTTGGATGGCTAATGAGATTTATAGGTTCTAATAAGTGGGTGGTGTGAGTTCATTTTCCTTGTTGAGGAGGAGTCACATTCTAGTAAATTTTTTAAATGGAATCTGTCCAACATTATACCCATATACTAGGGATACAATAATGATTAAAAGTATTTAAAATGATGTATATGGTCTATCTATTTCCAAAAAATATCTTTTTACATGTTTATTGGTCATTTTCATCCATTTGATTTTGGATTTGACCATTCTTAAGATAATTTTCCTCTTTATCGTCAAAGTTAATTTCAATGACATTCATTAATATTTTTTATTCAAAAATTATGGTGACCTTATTAAACATTATAAATTATTCTTATTCCTAATATTAAATCCATTTTTTCAGATTTCAATCACATAATTTGACGAAAGTAATTTAAATTTTTTTTGCTAGCGGGACGAAAATGTAGGTTTTTAATATAAAAATATTCAAAATATTTCTATGACTTTATGTAAAATATAAAAGTGAAATTGAATCCAATTGAATGAATTCAATTAACAATTTATTTAATTTATCTAAATAAAAATAAAAATTAATATAAAATAATATTTTTTCTATTATAAAAATTACATCTAATATTAGTTGTCATTTAAAATTGATTATTTTTCACTATTCATAAAATAATGGAACTTCACATAATGATTCCAAAAATAAACTATAAATTTTTTTAATCAAAATTTATATGTTATGTTTATATTTTTATATAATATAATTTAAAATTTTCAAAATTGGATTTAAAATATGTTCTTTTTTAAATTGTGGTTAAACTACATTTCTAAAAAAAGTAGTGATCTATATGTATAATTGGGAGTTTTGGACTTATTACTAGAAAATATATTGTTTGAGTATCAAAAATATTTTATTAAATATGTTATATTAAAATTTAATTAATTTTAATAACTTATACTAATAAATTTATTTTATGAATATTAACACATTTTTGAGCTTAAAAGAATAAAATAAACATTTTATATACATTTGGTTTGTGTTTTCATTTCAAATTAATTGAAAACCTGTTAATTTATCCTCTATTTATGTTGAAAAAATATTTTGATTAGTTAGTGGATACAATTCATAATTACTAATTTAACATCTAGGTTATATCTTATTAAATAATATTGTATATTATTAATAAGTTTTTATTTCTGGGAAGGACTCAGTCTTGGGTGTTTTGAAACCCATCAAGGAAAGTCAATATTTTATGTAATAGAAGTTACGCATAGTTTTTATTTAAATGTAAGATAAAAATTATTTTATTGACAACATAAATTTATCTTGATGTTCTATATAAATCAATCTAGGTATTAAAATTAAATTTAATCTAAAAGGAGAATACTATAAACTCTCAGGTTGTTGTAATTAATATATTTTCATCTGAGGAACTCAAGTGTAAAATAATATCATATAGATAAGAAATTTTTATATTTTATTAATTTATAAATAATTAATGATATTGAATAATTCTATATATTAATGAATTTTTTTATATGAGAAAATGTATACTAATATCATGTAATTTCCTTAATGTAATAGAGAGAGGATGTATAAATCCTCTAGGATGTTGTCTCACAATTTTCACATGTTCAGAAACATGAAATAAGGGAACATAATCAACAGTATGATGCTTCATACCACACATAAGAAAATGTTCCCTCAAATACCTCTAAATATTCATTCTAAAAGGTTATATATATATATATACTAATTTAAGGTAACATAATTATCCAAAAAAATACATTTTCAATATAGGTATACATGAAACCCATTTCCTTTTCTATAATTTAGGATTTCAAATTCACATATACATTCAACCATCTTCCCATCATTAATAGCTTTAATTTTCTAGTGAAATTTTTAATACTACAATTGAAAATATTTTCACTACTATAATAAATATCGTTTTGCATTAAATTTAAAAATGGATAGTGTTTCTATATCCGTAATAATTCCCATATTTAGACTTACTAGATCCATTTACAAATTATACCCATTAATAATCAGTTTTTATCAAATTTTATGGTAATTCATAATTAATGCAATTGAAATTTTATATATTCTCAATGTGGCAGTTCATCAATCAATCATAATCCTTAGAATGCTCAAAACAACACCTTTTCTCATGAAGAGTTTTTTTTTTGTGAAAAATGCCTTTTTTGGTTTATATGGTTAGTTTATATATCATATCTTTCACCATATATATAATTTTATTATAATGAAAATATTTGATCATCCAACTCAAATTAATTTTTTTATAGTTTGATTCCTGACTATTAAACTACCATGAAGAATATCAAAAAAATTTAACAATATTTATAATGATGAAAACCATTTACAATCTTTGATGATTCCTTATAAATCAATAGACCATTATTTATTAAATTTAATGTTAAAATTGGTGCGTTTTCCAATATCATATTCAATTATTCCAAATAGTTCTGACATTAGATATTCCAAACCATAAATACCCCCATTACATGTTAACATGGTTATAGGATTAGAAATTCGTAAAAAATTATAAAAAAATACATAATAGTAAAATAACCGGCCATTTAACCTATGAAAATCAACTATTCTCATTCATTTGGGTCATTCAATTAATTAATTTTTCATCACTCTATTGATGGATATTCCATCCATAAAAACACTGTTTCCATGGAATGAATTTTAATGATAATGTAAATTACACTTTATTAACATAACATTTGACAAATTTCTAATATTATTATAAAAAATCATCATAAATGATTCTCATAGGCCTCATAGATTATAAAAAATAGCATGATTTCATTAATTAATTTCACATTGAAATTATCAGGATATTTCTAGAGTAATATTTTCCAGAGGTATATGAAAAATAGGCTATATTAGGAAATCAAAATGAACTTACTAGAGAAATTCAATGTCATTACCTTATAAAGTAATAAATATTCATAAATTAATCATTCATTATATTTAACTGATGATTAAATTAACTAATGATTTAAAAAGAAAATGTCTTTGCTGTTGAAAAAATTGGTCATCAATGCAAGGAAGAGGATACTGGTTCTTTTTCGTAATGGAATTCATTTCCCTATAGTAAATGAATGATATTATTGGTCAGTCAATAATATAAATGAAAATAATGGGGGCTTCCCATGAGCAGAAAACAAGTCAAATAAATACATTGTTACAAAACTCCTCTTGTTGTTTCTTTGAATCCACTAACACCACTATGTGCATTTTATAGGGTGTATTTCAAATTATTTTCGAAACATGGGGATATATAGATGGAAAAGTCGACTTCACACTCTTGTGGAATTCTATATAATTTTATTTGAAATACAACAATGTATTACATTATGATATGATCATTCTAAATTTTAATCTTACCTAATCTACCCAAATATTTTTATTAATCTTCTTATCCAAGAATCTCATCGAAAACATCAACTTGGGGGGATCCAATCATGACTAAAATAATGAATACATTAGTAAAAAGTTAATTAATTTGACAACATTATCACAAATCTTCACTTCCTTCTCCATCAAATAATTATTTGTGTAATACATTTAATTTATGTCCATACTAATGATTATATCAAAACACCATGGGAATAAAAAAAATTATGTTTATATAGATCATTTATATTACATAATGGGGAACTCCTCACAAATATTTATTGAAGTCGGACTTCTATTAGCTTTTTTACAAAAAAATACCATCTAATAATGATCATGAAATGTGTGATTTTATTATAAAACATGGTAAATAAATGAATTGTGAAATTCTATAATCAAATTATAAATTGGATAAATATTAGGTGATGATCAATGTACGTGACACCACATCATTGATAGCTTTACATAAGCTATACTGATCGCATATGCTTTGGTTTGTCCCATTTTACTATAATGTGGAAGATTACATTAATTATTGGGATATTAAATTTAATAATGCCTCATTTTTTTATGTTTTAATCACTATTTATAAATGTTTACATTCAACACATTTCATTTATTCAGTTGAGGACACTTAATCCAAACCAATAACAAAGTTTCATTCCCTTCGATCATTACCCAATAGGATTCATTCAATATTTCTAGAAAGAGGGTAATTGATTTGATATAATCATCATCAATGAGGAATGCCACTTATGATGGACCTCAAGAGACGTATAATTTTATTTATTCAACTTGATTATATATTATCTTGAAAATTAATTCTTCATTTGGGTGAATCCATAAAATTTTTTATCATATGAATAAAACATTTAAAAACTATAACTCATTATAGATTGGTTTATTCCCTACAATGTAATTTTCAATCTTCTATTCTATATTGAAATGTCATTCATCGAATACTTGTATATTCTAATAAATGTAGCCTCCTACTCCATAAAACATTCTTATTCCATTTCTATTATGAAAATGAATTTATTATTTTAATAATTTTGTTTCTCATAGGGTAAATATTTTTATATCATTGTATTTTTTGAGACATTCAATTAATATTTTCGATATCAACTTCCCCCCTATTATTCTAGATTAATGACCTAAATTTAATAGAATTTATGTTGTGAAAATGCACTATAAGGTGGTCATTTTTCCTTTTCCTCACATCCTATGGCCATAAATAATTGTCAATGGATATTAAGCCATTGAAAACCTACCATTTCATTAATTTCACACTAAATAATTGGGGATTATATAGAACGATGTGATCCAGAATAAAAGAATTATGTTGCGAAATAAAAGGTTCTTCTAATTAGGAAAAGATATTTTTAAAGACATGATTATGATTACTCAATATATTTATGATACCCATAGTTATAATTGTAACCATATTATTTTTCGAATATGGAAAATATCTATAATGGGAATGACTGTTTATACCATTATTTCATTTGTGTCCTATTTCAAAAAAAGGAAGAAACAAGATTATCTCATAAATCATGAATTTTAATTCGTAATATTCAATTTTACATTGTATGTAACACATAATATAATCCCAAAATAAATAATTTTTATCCCGTAAAAATAAAAATGTTTTCCTTAGGGTTCTAATTATGCTTAAATACATCATAATGTCTTTTAAAGAAAACGAGAAATATAAATAAATAAAAAACATTCTCAATCCAAGCACTTATTGAGGCATATTGTCCAGTATTATGAAATGCTTTAGTGATTATCAAAACACATTTTTTAGAGTAATGTATAGTACATACATCAATTCTAGAACAACATCAACTAATAGTATTACTCATGGATTTATTTACTAGAAAAGGAAAACAATTTCTACCATAACAAACCATTTAGATGTTATTCTATACTTATATGTACATAATATCATATGATAATGTTAACTAATATATTATTTTATAATCTAGTTACCATGTTTCTTAATAATCATGATCTCATAAAAAATGTAATAAACCTAACTCCAGTATCCCAATATCAGTGGTTCCATTACTAAATTTTCATAGACATAAGGGGTAAAATAAAATAGGACATATCGATTTAGTAGTTTTGGAGAAATATATACATACATAATACCCATTTTAAAATGGGGATAAAATATGACACACTGTAATGGAAAATAAATGGAATCCTTGAAATTATTCAAATAATTCATATACATATCAAAGGGAATGGAATGAAATACGTTTGACATACAATCTTATATAAGGGAAATTTAAAGTAGTGGATATCCTGAAATAATAATGAATATTAAAAAAGGGAAAGAAAATAACTAGATGGGCATTTAATTGAATCTAAAATTTATCTATCATGATTAGATAAGGAATAGTAAATAGGATCAGGAAAATAACTCAAAACACATTCAATTTAATCAATAAACAAATAATGAAACAATTAATGATATAATATCTATGACAAAATATCATTTATAAAAATAATAACTGAATTATCAATGAAGTAAGCTCTTAATTATTGGCCATCATAATATCATGCATCATGATTAGCCTAATATGAAGACATTTAATAAGGAAGATTAAAACTTTTGGTAAACCCTCAATAAATGTAGCAAACTAATATTTGTCTTGAGATATATCAATTCATCAAGGGGCTATATAATTCTATTCCACAAACTCTACATAATATATCAATCATTATTCGTAAATCAAATTAACATTTCAATTAATGATGATTTTTCATCATAATCAAATATCAATATTCAGTAAATAATAATTATTTATCAATATATTCAAAGATAATAAGTTAAATTCCAATAAAACACTATATATATATATTATATGTATTATAAATTAATAGTATCCCTGATATAATGAATATTTATTGGGAATAAAAATGTAACTGATTTATAAAGAAAAAAACTAATTTCCTTCTAAATATTTCACTACATAATCCTTGCACTAAATAGATGAATATTTAAAATAATATAATAATATTTATAAATATCCAATTGTTGAAAAAATTATTTTATGTCATGATGAGAAAATAAAAATATTCCTTCAACATGAGTAAATGTTATCCGAAATTAATGTTAGATAGTAACATTGATTCATTACAATTTGGTAACATCAAAATTATAAACGAATGTGGGATGAAAATTTTATTGCAATAGTTAACATAATAGATAAATTTTCTATAATTTTAAATAACTTGATGTTTTAGTGTATATATGAAATACATGTTAATATATTTATATTAATAAGTATTTCTCAATGAAATGAATATTGAGATGAAATTCCTTACCTCACACTATTTATTAGATGAATTTGAATTACTATCATTTATAATAGTTATAATCATGCTATTAATTTCATAAATAACAATATTAATATTTGAAAGATCATATATAACTCTATTATAACTTTGTAACAACTATTTGATAAAAATATTTCATTGTTTTCATTGTTTTTGGGGTTAATTGTAATGTGTTCTCATGTGTGAATTAAAATAAATGTTTTAGTTTATGTGAATTGGATATATATTGATGTTATCCAATGTTATTTTAATGTAATAAATGTCATAATTAATAACTAAATACCTTTTTTGAATCATTTATTACTATCTTACATTGAAAATTAATATATTCACTTCAAGAGATTATAGGCCATACGTATAAAAAAGAGATGAAATCATTACATTAATGAGTGAAATGTAAGGTAGTTGATGGTATAATAAAATATTAAATAACATATATTATTTAATATACATAAATAATATTATTCAACATTATCTTTTATTGCCTTCCTTGTAAATCATTATTAAAAAAATAATCTCATCACTTTGTGAGGAAGTAGTCCACCGTACACACAATCAACATTATTATATCCTCCATGAAATGGAATGTAGAAAGGTTTATTTGATAATATATTTCCAAATGAATAATTTAATAAAAAATATAATATATATATATTTATTTATTTATTTAAATTAATCCATAATTACATTCAACAAATATTAGTGGTGATGGTAAATGAACTATATCGGTTCATGAGGAGGAAGTACACAATAAAAATTATCAACCATTCCATTTCCCATTTAATGTAAGAAGATATAGATTTAAGATATTAAATTAATATACTAAATTAAAATTATATGTTACATACTATTTTTATTAAAACATCATAATTATATCTGATTTTATGGAGTTGAAAGTAGAAATGAAATAAAAACACTTGTTTAGGAACATCATTTCTTCTTCCGATGAAATTCAAATGATTGTACTAAATACCTTTCTAGGATCTATATATGATCATTAAAAGTCTTCAATAGTATTTTAATGATATTAAGGAATGTATTTTTATATTAATTGTTTAATAAAAATTTATTTTGTGGTGTTAATGGAGGATTTCTAAGGGGGCCTTTTTTAAGTGGGGGAGGACACAATTGGAATTTTTGAATCTTATGAATTGCACCAAAAATTTTCAGATTATATAAGAATAAAAATGTTTTATTTTATATCATTCTGTGATATTATGTCTCTATATTAAAATAAAACATGTTTGGAGATGTTATAGGATACTTTTATACCTTATATTCTAATTTTAACAACTAGAAAACACATTTCCCCCCACAACAATGGTAATTAATTTTTACACTTTGAAATATAATAATTGTTAAAAATTATTTTTATCATATTATATATTATTAATTAATATTATTATAAATATTTAATCCATTTTCCTATGTTAAATTCAAATAACTCATAGAATTCAATTTTAAATTAAACCTATAGACGTGTTGAAAAACCAAGCTTCAAAGGGAAAAAATTAAAAGTATAAAAGGATGTTATAAATAACTTCTATGTGGAATTTATTGATATAAAATAATATGAATTAATAAAAATTTTATTATAATAATTTAAATTTTTAAATAATAATAAAATTATATTATTCTTGCAAATAATTTAACAGAAACTGATTTTTTTAATATCGAACATTATTTTTTTTCCAATTTCTATTTTTTTTAATTATGAAAAAATAAATCACACATAACAATGAAATGTTTATTTAAATAAATATTTGAAAATTTTAAATTAAATATTTTAATATTTAATAATTATTTTAATATATTTCTGTAACGAACTGAGAAACCCCATTTATGAAAAATAAATGTTTTTTTTTAAAAAAATCATTAAAAATAATTTTATTTTTATTCACAATATATAGGTAATAATAATATGTGTAAATATTTATAATATATATAATATTAATTATTTAATATTTTCACTTCATAGCCAACAATTTAACACATATTTAATAAAGGTATACTATAATACAGTTCATTTGTACTCAAGGTTACATTTTCCTCAAGCTGTTGATGTGATTAAATTTATTTCAAAAGTAATATATTTTACTGTATCTAGGTGTAATAATGTGTAATAAAAACATTAATTAGGAAACTCATATCATTTTTATAGAAATATTATTGTTCTATCATGAATGTAATTTCCTAACCCAACTATTATGAAACCATCATCTAGATTGGTCCCCATATAGACATCAGTGTGCCTCCCAAGATGCCAAATACTGCCGACTAATAAAAAGGATATTAATGTGTTGTAATGGGGAGAATATAAACTCATTATCATTGAATTAATGTTTTCCATCACACCTAAATAATGAATTACAGTAGTATAAGTAGTATAAAAAATGATAGAGCCATGGAAGACAAGTATAATAACTGAATAACATGGAAAACACCAAATACAATCATGAATTCATATCCATTTTATTCTACATTCAATAAGAAGTATGAATGTACAACAATAATACAATGCAACAAAGTACAACAAAATTATTACAATCCAAAATGATAACTCCACGTGTTTGTACAGTACCTTCTCAATCATGTTCACTTAACTCCTAGGTAAAAGGATGTCACCATAAGAACAATCCAATGATCCTGTTAACATAAATGTATTCTCAGGTACCCTAGTGAAATAGAATCTTGATTATGTGGTGAGATATATTTATTAGGCCACCAAAAATTGTTTCTAAATCATAATAGATTATATGAATAAATAATACAGGAGTACGCAAATGTGATAGGTAATACGAAAATCAAAAAAGTTTAAAAGTTGGTTGAAGTGCTTAAAATACACCTATATTACCATATATTCTTTTTCATAAGAAGGAATTCCTCCGAACATATGTGAACCTCTACATATATAAAATAATATTATTATATGTCATCATACCTAACTATAAAGAGATATAATGACCCCATTCATGTGATTTTTCAAAGACAATTCATAACTAGAAAACTTATAAGAATTCTTAGACTTCAAATTTCATGTCATAATTTGAATTTGATAAGAGGATCCCTGAGAACATCTGATATGTTCCATAAATGGAATATCATGTACTACATCGGTGGAAATATTATAACAACCCTGATTATTATTACCCATTAATACATTATTAGTCACATAATATTAAACATAATACAACCCAAATGATCGATAAGTACAGTGTATTTGGGAATTATGTATATTACATTACAAATTAAAACATGAAATACATTGTTTTTATTGAAAACCACGTTGCACGGTCATAAAATTTGTTCTTACTTAAAACTGTATAGGATAACTAGGGTAATACATAAGAATGGGGAGATCTATAAAGCCCTGTAAGGGAATAATCCAGGGAGAACATGAAGATGAATATAAGTGTTATGAAAGAGTCATATTAATGAGGCATAAAAGTTGTAGTAATTATAAACCTGAACAATTTTACATGATATAACATGATAACAATAACATGGGAAATGTGGAAACAACATAAAACAGTACATCATAAACATATTCATTGGATAAACTACCAAGACATCATTGTGGAAAATTTTCTATAAAGGAACCAGGTTGATTTCATATCATGAAATGTCATATTATAATAGTAAAAATTACATAATGCATTTTATCTCTATCCGACCACACCCATCATATTCATTTCATCCTCATTATTAAGTGTTCCACGTAGATAATACAACGTTATTCATTCATCATCATAATTTATTAAATTATAAAGAACTGTGTAATACATGAATGTAAGTCCCCATTAGAAAATTATATGTGGATAAATATGAACACCATTGATATGAAATCTGTACGGTATTCACTAAAAATCTATGTTGAAATAGAAAATCATAGTCATATTTCAGTAGCATAACAACATCAGATAGATATTCAAAAAATTGGGTTGATCTGAGATAAACTAGTCTCCCATTAGTTATAAATAAAATATGAAATAATTGGGAAATAGAAACACATAAAAACATTAGAATTCGAAAATATAAGGGACATGGTATTGAAAAAAAATAATAAAGAGAAGAATCGTAACTATTTTTCTGCATGGTAACATATATACATAAATGATCATGGGAAGATTAATGATAGTTAAAGGGACAATATAATCAATAATGATTCAAATTTAAAGTACCTTATAAGTTTTTTGTATAGTAAAAACTTAGAAAAAGGTCAAAATGAAATAGTATAAATAATATATATTTAAAATAAAATTAATAGGAAAGTATGGTAGTTTTTAAAATTGAATTACATTACAGTCCAATGAAATTAAGAAGACAAATTTCATTGAAGGTTCTAGAATTGAAATAATGAGAGGAATATGAGGAATCATTACTTAAGTGTGTGATTCCAAAGGCCTAGGAGGGATTTTTAAGAGAACATGGGTGCATTGGGAGGAATCTGTGGATTGGATAGAAAATTTTGGAAATGATATGATGTGTTTCTTCAAATGGAAATGGGAGAATGGTGGGTTTATATAGGGCAATATTGTAATTTCATTATTATTTTGGTTTTGGACTCTAAATAGTAAAACATACCAAACCAGAACCCATTCCATGGTATTTTCCAATAGTTTATACCTAATGGTAGTGTTATACATTATTTCAAGATATATATATCCATACATATAAAATAATTCCCTTTATTTTTGGTAGTTATTCATACTTTTAATGGAAGGATTTTAGAACCATGAAATATATTATATTTTTTGGGGGTATCATAAAGGATGTAAAAAATATATAAAACATATATAAAGTGACAATATTAAAATTGTAAAAAATATATTCTTGGATGGATACCATTTATTGAAATTATTACACCACAATGGGGTTATTATGATGTCATGATATTCAAAGTATATTAATAGTATATTTAATATTTATATATAAATTTATCTATCTTTGAAAATTTTGAAAAATACACCATTAGATAATATTGATATTTCGATCAAAAAGGAATTCAATTTAACTATATAATGTACTATCAATGTGAATGTTACCTTTTAAAATAATAACAAAAATTTACTAAAAATGATGGGTTTTGTCAATAACAGTTTTTGAAGGCTTATAAAAAATACATTTGAATTCATAAATATTTTACGAACATTAATATATGAAAATAATTATTTTAATAAAATATTTTATTATAAAAAAATACATTAATTAAAAAATATAAATTCTTTAAATGAGATTGAATAATAAAAAATTTGCAACTCTTGTTTTATTGTATCAAACTCATTTATAAATTACAAATAATAGAATGAAAGTATATATTTATATATCTAAAAAATATATTTTAAATACTAAAAATTCTATATCCTCGAAACATATCCATTTAATACACTATAATACAATATAATTGTGAGGTTCTCAATGGTGGGACTTTTTAGGGAGGTTAGGCGAACATGGTTTGTGTCATGATCTCAATGAGCTTAGAAGATTCCAATAAACGGTTTCACTCATGAATTAGTTTTTTGTAACTCATATTTGAATTTTTCAAGAATAATTCTGAGAGATAATGTATCCCTCATAATATCAAATTAATGGGATTCATAGGTAATAATATAGAATGACTATGTTATCAATTGTAATGATAATTAACATTTTATTAAACCAAATTGTATATAATAAAAACTGTTCATGTGTTTTCAATATTCATATTTCATAATTAGATATTTAATAAAATTAGAAGTCAAATTTTATTTATAATAATTCTGTCCATTACGTTATTCACCCATAAGAAATTTCACCTAAGAATAATTATTTTCCAACACTAAAATATATGTGGGTAATATTGTATCATCACCCCCTTCGGGTCCATCATTGACTCTTTAAACATGTGGTTTATATTTTACACTTTGACCTGGTACATTTTCTAATATTGTTTAACTTATTATATATGATATTATATTTTCAATGAATTATCATCAAAGGTTTTATCATTATTGTAACAGCTCGAGATTTTATGAAAAATATTCTTTTTAATTTTATTAATGTCTTGTGTTGTACGCTACACCAAAAGGAGCTTGCACAACACGCATCCTTGAATTGCCTTGCATTACACGCAATCACGACCTTCCTCGATAGCGTGTGTAATACGCAATACCGAGTTTCACTAAACAACGATATGCTATTAAAATATTATTAAAACTAGTCGTTATGAATAGTAATAACCACTTTAAAACTCTGTAAATCTTATTTTTCAAAATGATCTTCATTTGATAATGATTATATAAATGAATTGAATGAATGAATATGGTATATACTACACTAATACCATTCTGGAAATGAATTATCTATAACCTAAATATAAGAATAAGAATTTATTCAACAAAACACGCATAAGAACAAAAAGTTATAAAGACCCGAGTAACAAGTAACAATGAAATATTACTAACAAGAAGCTAATAATATGACCATATATGATATCATATCAATATGTATGATTCTGTAATAAGTCAATAACATTATTTAAACCATTATACAGGAGCTTCGGACACGAACAAAGCAAATCAGACCTAAGGTAAGGGAAATATCACAATCTCATTTTTATCCGAGATTGTTTATTCGTAAGTATTTACTGGGGTGTATTTTATCATCCACATCCATGTTTACTCAATATGTAATATTATTTCCATCCACCTAAAATTTTTTAAATCCATTTTTACCCTTCGGTGAGTTTTTAGTAATACGTATGAAAGGAATCTTTTGTCATTTTTCATACGAGGTACTTTTTGACTTTTCCGACAAAAGTACGAAGAATGTTTTTTTTAACTTATACGGCATGAATGGATTTTTAAAACATTATTTCCATGAAGCTTCCTTTACAAGTTTTCAAGTTTATTTTTAATCAACTTCTTTTATTTTAAAGTAGTATGACATGTTATGAAAGGAAAAAAAAATTTTGAAGAAGAAAGGATATTTTCCTCAAGAATGGAGTTCAAGTGTTTTATCAAAATTATTTTCCATCTAAGATAATAAAGGGTTCTATTTTTATACCTATTATTAAATTGGTTTGATCATGTTGTGATAGAATTATTTTTATGAATTCCTTTATCTTATATGAATTGATTTATGATGTCATGATGTTTCAAGAATCCCATTTTTGTTACATGTGTTATGCGATGATGTATATTTTATGATTATGTGGCACACATAAGAAAGGATTCATTATAAGATGGGTGGGACCTATATCTCCCTCCAATGCATTGGGTAAAGATTTTATATCTCATGAGATAGACATGGCTGGAATGGTAGGTTATACCGGTTCAGTGAAACAGGACTGGAACGAGGGTTACTCGATTCAGAAAGGGACTTTGTCCACTAAGATAGACTTGGCAATGAGTCTTGACTAACAAGAAATGATTCTCTATGATTATGTGTGTATGCCACAAAGTTTCATGTTTTACGTTATGATTATTGGGATTACATTTCACTTCTATGATTTATCCGATGTTATGATATTATGAGCTCCTTTGCAGGTTAAGATTTCCAAATGTTATGTGCTTATGTATATGATGTGATTTATATTTCTTTTGTTTACCCTTACTGAGCATTTGAGCTCACCCTTTTATGTTTTCTTTTCCCCAGGATATAAAGAAAGGTTTTAGGTATAAAAAAAGGGATGATCTTTATGGGAGATATTGAAGATCTTTCACCACGATTAGAAGATTACGTTCCGAGTTTCCAAAGACACTAACCTATTACGATCCTTTAGTGTGTGTTTTTTTTATGTACTAAGTATTCCGCAAATGTAATGTAATGTCCATGTACGTCAAGATACGGGTCTCTACAGTTGGTATCAGAGGAAAGGTTTAGTCAACCTTTGGAAACTAGGATGCGAGAACTTTAGTGAGATCCCTAGAGATATTTATAAGGTGTGTCTAGGGATGTCTCTAAGGTTAAGTATATCTATAGGTTATAGTACTATAATTACGCTAACGATCATAGAATTAAACCTAAGATGTTAGATATTGAAGGTACTCCCCCTTTATTATGTTGTTTTCCCTAGCATGATTTTTGCCTCTCACACTATTCATTTTGGGTTTTAGAAAATGGCTGGAAACAAGATGATTCACGATAATGGAGGATATGATGGACAATGGAATGATATTCTTCATGAGCAACCAAATGAAATGGGATTTGGAAGTCCAAAGATCATTATTATGCCGAATCATCAATCTCATAATATGATCAATAAAGTAAAATTTGGTAAGTTTCCTGACTCGGCTAATAAGAGAAAGATGGAGTTTCATGATGATCATAGAGGAAAGAAAGTTCAATTTCCCCTATGTAAATCATGTGGGAAGAGGCATCAAGGAGAATGTTTCAAGAGAACTGGAAGATGCTTTGGGTGTGGAAAAGAAGGACACAAAGCAAGTAAGTGCAAAGGAAAAGGTTCGGTTAACACCATGGATGAGGATAATGGTATTGCTACGACATAAAAAATGGTTAAGTGTTTTAAATTTGGAATGTATGGGCATTATGCAAACAAATGCCCTAAGGGAAAGACTCATGAAGAGAATCAGTATGGTCATATGGGTAGTATTTATGTGGATGATGATGATGAGACTACAAATGATATGTGAGATGAAAGAATTGTTGAAGCTCGGTCAATGGTTTAAGAATGTAGTGGAATTATTACATGTTTATCACGTGTAATGTTGTATAAGTAATCTCATGGTACTATGGAATAAAAAGACATCTAAGGATTGTTACACTGTTGTCTTTCCTTGAGTTTTGAAAGTGTATGATTAATGGTACAAGTATCCATGAAAGGATATTCAGATATTTTTGGAATGTAGATGATATGTGAATAATGAAGGGATAAGACGATAATGAGATGTTTGATTGTAGTCATGAGCTCATGATTGATATAAGGACTAAGTGATATCATGGTTTGAGAATATAGAATTTTGAGGATTTCGGTATGTGGAAACTGTTAACTTTTAACTGCATTCATGTTTTCACTAAGGTTCAATGGGTATTCAAAAGAATACATGATTAAGGACTTTGAATGTTTGGAATGTGACCAACAAAACATATCTTATGATATATGGGGATCAACTATGGTATTAAATCTCTGGTAATCGTTTTCACTATGTTATGAGAGTATTATGGATAAGCCTAAAGATTGAAATGGATTATGTTGGACATAAGTGAGTATTGTTTAAGGATAGAAGTTTCGATATTATTGATGGGATGTTATAGTAATGTAGTTTTAGAAAAAGGACAACCTGCAGGACGGGCGACAGCCCATCGCTTCGGACAAGGCTGTGGGAATCGAACCCACAACCGAAGTGCGACTGGCCTTTATCGCCTACCACTGGCCTACAGGAAGTCCCTGTTTAGTAGAAACTAGTTTTATTATATTAAGAAGTATGATATATGAAGTATAAGTCCATTTTATAAACCATATATGATTAATCTCACTATAGATCGACTTATGCATATAATTTTTGCTAACCTTTTGTTTGAGACAGATGGAATGACCTGTCATTCTATCACATGATCTGCTAACACTTCACGAATAACAAATTCAACTTCATTTATTTAAGAGATGAAGTGGAAATTGTTAAAGGCACAAACAATAGTGAGATTGTTCCAAAATAAGGTAAGTATTTATTCTAATTCAAATTCTTTAACTTTAGGGAAACGATCTTGAAAACCAAAAATGTTGTCCTAGTGATCTTATATCTGATGAATCAGATGGTACCTTAGATCATCACAAATTTATGGCTTTGTGATTGCTGGATTTTCCATTGCCATGTTCTCTACCACACTCCATCAGAACATGATGGTTAGATTTCTCTTCCATATCCATATTTTCCCCTATGTGGAAACCCAATGATTAGTTTATTTGGGTAACCGTTACGTTTCATACTTTTGTTTTTAAAGATTGGTTTTGATATTCCTTTTTACGATGTGGGTTTCTATTAAAGAAACTTTCTAATAGTAAACCATTTATAACCCCGACGAATTTTGAGGGCGAAATTCATTTTAAGGGGGGTAGAATGTAACAGCCCGAGATTTTATGAAAAAGATTCTTTTTAATTTTATTAATGTCTTGTGTTGTACGCTACACCAAAAAGAGCTTGCACAACACGCATCCTTGACTTGCCTTGCATTACACGCAATCACGACCTTCCTCGATAGCGTGTGTAATACGCAATACTGAGTTTCACTAAACAACGATATGCTATTAAAATATTATTAAAACTAGTCGTTATGAATAGTAATAACCACTTTTTAAAACTCTGTAAATCTTATTTTTCAAAATGATATTCATTTCATAATGATTATATAAATGAATTGAATGAATGAATATGGTATATACTACACTAATACCATTCTGGAAATGAATTATCTATAACCTAAAGATAAGAATAAGAATATATTCAACAAAACACGCATAAGAACAAAAAGTTATAAAGACCCGAGTAACAAGTAACAATGAAATATTACTAACGAGAAGCTAATAATATGACCATATATGATATCATATCAATATGTATGATTCTGGAATAAGTCAATAACATTATTTAAACCATTATACAGGAGCTTCAGACACGAACAAAGAAAATCAGACCTAAGGTAAGGGAAATATCACAATCTCATTTTTATCCGAGATTGTTTATTCGTAAGTATTTAATGGGGTGTGTTTTATCATCCACATCCATGTTTACTCAATATGTAATATTATTTCCATCCACCTAAAATTGTTTAAATCCATTTTTACACTTCGGTGAGTTTTTAGTAATATGTATGAAAGGAATCTTTTGTCGTTTTTCGTACGAGGTACTTTTTGACTTTTCCGACAAAAGTACGAAGAATGTTTTTTTTAACTTATACGGCATGAATGGATTTTTAAAAAATTATTTCCATGAAGCTTCCTTTACAAGTTTTCAAGTTTATTTTTAATCAACTTCTTTTATTTTAAAGTAGTATGACATGTTATGAAAGGAAAATTGTTTTTTGAAGAAGAAAGGATATTTTCCTCAAGAATGGAGTTCAAGTGTTTTATCAAAATTATTTTCCATCTAAGATAATAAAGGGTTCTATTTTTATCCCTATTATTAAATTGATTTGATCATGTTGTGATAGAATTATTTTTATGAATTCCTTTATCTTATATGAATTGATTTATGATGTCATGATGTTTCAAGAATCCCATTTTTGTTACATGTGTTATGCGATGATGTATGTTTTATGATTATGTGGCACACATAAGAAAGGATTCATTATAAGATGGGTGGGACCTATATCTACCTCCAATGCATTGGGTAAAGATTTTATATGTCATGATATAGACATGGCTGGAATGGTAGGTTATACCGGTTCAGTGAAACAGGACTGGAACGAGGGTTACTCGATTCAGAAAGGGACTTTGTCCACTAAGATAGTCTTGGCAATGAGTCTTGACTAACAAGAAATGATTCTCTATGATTATGTGTGTATGCCACAAAGTTTCATGTTTTACGTTATGATTATTGGGATTACATTTCACTTCTATGATTTATCCGATGTTATGATATTATGAGCTCTTTTGCAGGTTAAGATTTCCAAAAGTTATGTGCTTATGTATATGATGTGATTTATATTTCTTTTGTTTACCCTTACTGAGCATTTGAGCTCACCCTTTTATGTTTTCTTTTCCCAAGGATATAAAGAAAGGTTTTAGGTATAAAAAAAGGGATGATCTTTATGGGAGATATTGAAGATCTTTCACCACGATTAGAAGATTACGTTCCGAGTTTCCAAAGACACTAACCTATTACGATCCTTTAGTGTGTGTTTTTTTATGTACTAAGTATTCCGCAAATGTAATGTAATGTCCATGTACGTCAAGATACGGGTCTCTACAGTTGGTATCAGAGGAAAGGTTTAGTCAACCTTTGGAAACTAGGATGCGAGAACTTTAGTGAGATCCCTAGAGATATTTCTAAGGTGTGTCTAGGGATGTCTCTAAGGTTAAGTATATGTATAGGTTATAGTACTATAATTACGCTAACGATCATAGAATTAAACCTAAGATGTTAGATATTGAAGGTACTCCTCCTTTATTATGTTGTTTTCCCTAGCATGATTTTTGCCTCTCACACTATTCATTTTCGGTTTTAGAAAATGGCTGGAAACAAGATGATTCACGATAATGGAGGATATGATGGACAATGGAATGATATTCTTCATGAGCAACCAAATGAAATGGGATTTGGAAGTCCAAAGATCATTATTATGCCGAATCAGAAATCTCATAATATGATCAATAAAGTAAAATTTGGTAAGTTTCCTGACTCGGCTAATAAGAGAAAGATGGAGTTTCATGATGATCATAGAGGAAAGAAAGTTCAATTTCCCCTATGTAAATCATGTGGGAATAGGCATCAAGGAGAATGTTTCAAGAGAACTGGAAGATGCTTTGGGTGTGGAAAAGAAGGACACAAAGCAAGTAAGTGCAAAGGAAAAGGTTCGGTTAACACCATGGATGAGGACAATGGTATTGCTACGACATCAAAAATGGTTAAGTGTTTTAAATGTGGAATGTATGGGCATTATGCAAACAAATTCCCTAAGGGAAAGACTCATGAAGAGAATCAGTATGGTCATATGGGTAGTATTTATGTGGATGATGATGATGAGACTACAAATGATATGTGAGATGAAAGAATTGTTGAAGCTCGGTCAATGGTTTAAGAATGTAGTGGAATTATTACATGTTTATCACGTGTAATGTTGTATATGTAATCTCATGGTACTATGGAATAAAAAGACATCTAAGGATTGTTACACTGTTGTCTTTCCTTGAGTTTTGAAAGTGTATGATTAATGGTACAAGTATCCATGAAAGGTTATTCATATATTTTTGGAATGTAGATGATATGTGCATAATGAAGGGATAAGACGATAATGAGATGTTTGATTGTATTCATGAGCTCATGATTGATATAAGGACTAAGTGATATCATGGTTTGAGAATATAGAATTTTGAGGATTTCGGTATGTGGAAAGTGTTAACTTTTAACTGCATTCATGTTTTCACTAAGGTTCAATGGGTATTCAAAAGAATACATGATTAAGGACTTTGAATGTTTGGAATGTGACCAACAAAACATATCTTATGATATATGGGGATCAACTATGGTATTAAATCTCTGGTAATCGTTTTCACTATGTTATGAGAGTATTATGGATAAGCCTAAAGGTTGAAATGGATTATGTTGGACATAAGTGAGTATTGTTTAAGGATAGAAGTTTCGATATTATTGATGGGATGTTATAGTAATGTAGTTTTAGAAAAAGGACAACCTGCAGGACGGGCGACATCCCATCGCTTCGGACAAGGCTGTGGGAATCGAACCCACAACCGAAGTGCGACTGGCCTTTATCGCCTAGCACTGGCCTACAGGAAGTCCCTGTTTAGTAGAAACTAGTTTTATTATATTAAGAAGTATGATATATGAAGTATAAGTCCATTTTATAAACCATATATGATTAATCTCACTATAGATCGACTTATGCATATAATTTTTGCTAACCTTTTGTTTGAGACAGATGGAATGAACTGTCATTCTATCACATGATCTGCTAACACTTCACGAATAACAAATTCAACTTCATTTATTTAAGAGATGAAGTGGAAATTGTTAAAGGCACAAACAATAGTGAGATTGTTCCAAAATAAGGTAAGTATTTATTCTAATTCAAATTCTTTAACTTTAGGGAAATGATCTTGAAAACCAAAAATGTTGTCCTAGTGATCTTATATCTGATTAATCAGATGGTACCATAGATCATCACAAATTTATGTCTTTGTGATTTCTGGCTTTTCCATAGCCATGTTCTCTACCACTCTCCATCAGAACATGATGGTTAGATTTCTCTTCCATATCCATATTTTCACCTATGTGGAAACCCAATGATTAGTTTATTTGGGTAACCGTTACGTTTCATACTTTTGTTTTTAAAGATTGGTTTTGATATTCCTTTTTACGATGTGGGTTTCTATTAAAGAAACTTTCGAATAGTAAACCATTTATAACCCCGACGAATTTCGAGGGAGAAATTCATTTTAAGGGGGGTAGAATGTAACAGCCCGAGATTTTATGAAAAATATTCTTTTTAATTTTATTAATGTCTTGTGTTGTACGCTACACCAAAAGGAGCTTGCACAACACGCATCCTTGAATTTCCTTGCATTACACGCAATCACGACCTTCCTCGATAGCGTGTGTAATACGCAATACCGAGTTTCACTAAACAACGATATGCTATTAAAATATTATTAAAACTAGTCGTTATGAATAGTAATAACCACTTTTTAAAACTCTGTAAATCTTATTTTTCAAAATGAACTTCATTTCATAATGATTATATAAATGAATTGAATGAATGAATATGGTATATACTACACTAATACCATTCTGGAAATGAATTATCTATAACCTAAAGATAAGAATAAGAATTTATTCAACAAAACACGCATAAGAACAAAAAGTTATAAAGACCCGAGTAACAAGTAACAATGAAATATTACTAACAAGAAGCTAATAATATGACCATATATGATATCATATCAATATGTATGATTCTGGAATAAGTCAATAACATTATTTAAACCATTATACAGGAGCTTCGGACACGAACAAAGCAAATCAGACCTAAGGTAAGGGAAATATCACAATCTCATTTTTATCCGAGATTGTTTATTCGTAAGTATTTACTGGGGTGTATTTTATCATCCACATCCATGTTTACTCAATATGTAATATTATTTCCATCCACCTAAAATTGTTTAAATCCATTTTTACCCTTCGGTGAGTTTTTAGTAATACGTATGAAAGGAATCTTTTGTCGTTTTTCATACGAGGTACTTTTTTACTTTTCCGACAAAAGTACGAAGAATGTTTTTTTTAACTTATACGGCATGAATGGATTTTTAAAACATTATTTCCATGAAGCTTCCTTTACAAGTTTTCAAGTTTATTTTTAATCAACTTCTTTTATTTTAAAGTAGTATGACATGTTATGAAAGGAAAAATGTTTTTTGAAGAAGAAAGGATATTTTCCTCAAGAATGGAGTTCAAGTGTTTTATCAAAATTATTTTCCATCTAAGATAATAAAGGGTTCTATTTTTATCCCTATTATTAAATTTATTTGATCATGTTGTGATAGAATTATTTTTATGAATTACTTTATCTTATATGAATTGATTTATGATATCATGATGTTTCAAGAATCCCATTTTTGTTACATGTGTTATGCGATGATGTATGTTTTATGATTATGTGGCACACATAAGAAAGGATTCATTATAAGATGGGTGGGACCTATATCTCCCTCCAATGCATTGGGTAAAGATTTTATATCTCATGAGATAGACATGGCTGGAATGGTAGGTTATACCGGTTCAGTGAAACAGGACTGGAACGAGGGTTACTCGATTCAGAAAGGGACTTTGTCCACTAAGATAGTCATGGCAATGAGTCTTGACTAACAAGAAATGATTCTCTATGATTATGTGTGTATGCCACAAAGTTTCATGTTTTACGTTATGATTATTGGGATTACATTTCACTTCTATGATTTATCCGATGTTATGATATTATGAGCTCTTTTGCAGGTTAAGATTTCCAGAAGTTATGTGCTTATGTATATGATGTGATTTATATTTTTTTTGTTTACCCTTACTGAGCATTTGAGCTCACCCTTTTATGTTTTATTTTCCCCAGGATATAAAGAAAGGTTTTAGGTATAAAAAAAGGGATGATCTTTATGGGAGATATTGAAGACCTTTCACCACGATTAGAAGATTACGTTCCGAGTTTCCAAAGACACTAAACTATTACGATCCTTTAGTGTGTGTTTTTGTTATGTACTAAGTATTCCGCAAATGTAATGTAATGTCCGTGTACGTCAAGATACGGGTCTCTAAAATTATCCATTAGTACCACCTCTTCATTGAGTCCATGTGAGGGGTCTGGTATGTACTTCTTGAAGATGGATAACTAGAATACAAAATTTACATGAAAAATGTTCATTGGGAGTGGTATTTAATATAAAACCACTTTGATGTGATTACGGATCTCATAGGACCCAATGAAATAAGGGACAATCATTCCATTCTTCTATAAAATCATCACATTATTCCATGGAGATATATAGAGGAATAACATGTCTCCAGAATCAATATCTCGGTCTCATGTCTGATTTTTATCATACCATTACTATCAACTCTAAGACACATTAATTTTCTAATGAATGGTCTTAACCATCCCTGATATTTAAACTACAATTTTGGGACATTGTATTCATTTCCACCACATCATCCAAAAAATAGATGCTCTACACCACCTTGCATAAAGATTTCCATATGGCACCATTTTGCAGCTCGATTTGAATCTCATGTTGTATGAGAACTCATCCAGAGGAAGATTTTGATCCCATTCCCCTTTAAATTTAATTGAGCATGCAATAAAAAATTCCACAAAGGTGTTAATAGCATACTCATATTGGCCATCAATTTGAGGGTAATAAGCCACACTAATGTTGAGGTCATGGTTTATGGAATGTTGGCGACTTCTCCAAAAAATAATGTTGAATCATGGATCCTGATCTGATACAATTGATGGATGTACTTCATGAAACCTTACCACTTCACTGATGTATATCTACGCAAGTTTATCATTTGATAAATCCTTCTTAGATCACAATGTATTATGTATTATCTATAATACGAACCACAAAAACATAGATAGATTTGTTTCATTTGGATGTCTTCTAATGTCCTATGACAAAGTAAATGGTGATGTTTTCCCATTTCAATGTTGTTTTGTGTAATTGTTGAATCATCCCATTAGACTTATCCATTTCATTATTCACATTCTTACATGCTAGGTAGTTTGATGAATATTCATATTTCTACATCTTCATGTTGTCCCTCCAGCTATTCTCTCAAAGAACACGATGTATAATTGTATTTACTTGATGAATGGAGATGTTCTAACTTTGTTCATCATTCGATATTTCCATTTTTTATCTTAGGATTTGATGAAAATCATAGTCTTGACCGAAATCTCACAATTTCTTCCTCATTAATATTTAACTTTGGGGATTTCCATTTTCATATCGTTTTCAATTTTTTTGAATTTTGACATTATATTTTTGTGTATCCTTTATCCTTTCGAGAAGAGATTTTTGGGAATTAATTTGTGAAAGGATTGATGATGTTCTTTCATTTTTAATTTCCATATCATTCCATTATTATTCAAATAATATCATGTCACGTTAAATTATCATTAAATATAGAATTTTTGGATCATTTATAAAAAGACTATTTACCACATTATTATCATTAACAGGATGGAAAAGAATTGTTATGTCATAGTTCCAGATCAATTCCAAACATATTAGTGGTTTAAACTCACATCGTTCAATCTGAATATATATTAGAAACATGTATGATCTATATATATTTAACAATTCATCTAAAGAAATAATAATAACATATTTTCAAAAGTAATATCATTGTATCCCACTCCATATCACGAGTTGGACAACTATTCTAAGGAATATTCGACTACCTTGAATCATATGCTATAAATTTGACATTCTACACCAACAGAAAACCCATATTCTTCTTTAAAGCATCATTGAATATTATGAAATTTTCTCAACCTGTGGGTAAGTTGATAATAGTGTCATTTATAAGACTCATTTTTAACTCATGGAATATTTCATCGTATTTCTAATTCCTAGAAAACATGACTCCCTTATGAGTTATCATGGTAATAGGGTTTCAATATCACAAGAAACATCCCACAAGTCAATTATAATATCCATCTAAAAAAAGGAAACATGTGATATCTATCATGGATGTGGTCTTTATTCATATTTAAATTACTTCAGTCATTCATATATCCATATATATACATTTTATGTGATGATATTTCCCAAGAATGATTCTTTCTTCAACCAGAAATCACAATTTTTTTACTTCTCATAAAGTATCACCCATAACAATGTCTTTAGTTGAGTTTTTAGATTATCCTCATTATAACCTTTGTTTGTGTGTGTTTATTAGTATATTTTCAAAAAATAATACCAAAATTTTTTATAGTTAATATATGAAGGTTATATTCATCATTTCTGTGAAGCCATTTGGATCATAAATTAGCCTGAAAGGCATCACAATGAACTCATAGTTCCCATAACATATACAAAAATAAATCATGGGTGTATCCACTTTATTCAACCAAACATGATAATATTATGACAACATTTCAACCATTGAGAAGTATTTTTTTCACGTATCTAATGAAACAAGTCATCACTCCATGGAAAAGGATAATTTTCCATTTATCATGATGTTGTTGAGATCACTGTAATCAGTTAAATAGAAAATTGTCCTATACTTCTTCTTGATGTAACATACTAGTTCAACCTATAGTGATTGAATTGGGAATATGAAACCCTCAATTTTATTTTATTTTAGTTTTTTAACTACTCGCGTTCTAAAAATCCATTCTATATAGTGTCTTGGATATTTTAAATACCCCAATTATAATTTCAATTATAAATTCAACCTCTAAGGTGGGAGGAAGATATGACAATTCCTTAGTAAACACATTAACAAATTCCTTCACTATAGGAAGGTCCTTAGAGATGATCATTTCCTTATAATAAATTTTCTGAGATAGATATGAATGATCATAGGGAAAAAATATCATATCTTGAGATGATTCTTCTTAACAAGATTCATCCTCTTACATTCCCTTTTACCAAATCGGGGGCCAATTCACTATATAGAGAGTGATTTCCTAGTCTGAATAATTTATACTTGCCCTATATAGTAATAGTAAGTCCATTCATATAATTTCATCAAATTCTACCAAAGTTATTGTTAAAATTATCATTTAGAAGTTCATCGCATTAATTTTCATAGGAGATGAGTTATATACGTAGGATGAAATAATTAACCCATTATCTATTTTCACAGATATATCTATATCTGAGAATTGTTTTAGCATTTGAATAGTTCTACTAAACATTCCAGGAGTGAATGAATTCATTGAACTAGAATAAAAAATTAAGTACACTTTTCATGAATTAATAACTTCTATACCTATCACCAATTAATTAATTGGATTCACCACATTAGTTATGATGAAAAAATCTCCCCCTTATTTCCTCAGATCATGTTGGTTTTCTTAAAGTCAGATGGATTAAAGAAATTATTTGAATAGTTCCCTAGTTCCTTGATTTTTTTCAAAATAAAAAATGAATTTAGGATTGAATGGATTTTTCCCGTTCCCTATTATAGTAGCGGGTTCCTCTAGTTGAAAATAATTATTAAGGTTTTCTTCCATCCCACAACTAAATCACTTCTTCATTCTGTATAATAAATTTTTGAGGTTCTTTATTCCCCAACATTGATAAGTTGTATGATTTTATTTATTGGCACAATTATATTTCTCCCTTAATTCATCTAAAAAACCACTATACACTTTTTATCCCAAGTAAAACCATGACGTTAACCGATATCCATATTGAATTTGAGAGAACATATAAAAAAGTACTCATTACTATCAAAGTCCCAAATCACTAAGGATTTTTATAGAACATGATTTATCCAACTAATTTAGAGGAAAACCATTCATTTAGGGGTAACAACATACCATAGGTGTATTAAACATATCTTTTGATATTTGCGTCATACTCCAAAATGGATTCGTCGTCTTTTTTCTTGAGGGAACAAATTTCTCTTTCCATTTAATGATTCAATGTAAAATAAAAATATGTATCAATTTTTTGTCTAGAATTCCTCAACTCCATTTATTTGAACTATTACTCTGTATTCATTATGATGATCAATTTCCATGAATGATCATCTTCTACCACTATATGAAAAACATCAAAAAGAACCTTTTATTTTTGGAAAAATTTAATTATGGAGAAGATCACATCAATGGAGTTGATCCATTTAATGTTGGAGGTATTTATTGCATGAATATATTTATTGTAACCATTTCAAACATGGGTGGGTGAAGATGCTTCTACTAGTCTTGGTTTTTATTCACAATGTAAATAATTTAATATATTAATGTCATGATGTTCAGAATTCCTTATCAAATTGTGATTTTCATCTCATTGGGGTAATTAATCACAATTCTCTTCACATTGATTATTTACTTGATTCCTCTTATTTATAGCCATTTACTACAATAAATAGAATACTAAATATGATTACTTTTACACTATTATGTTACAAAGGCAATATAAGGAAAATAAAAGTATATATCATATAAATTACATCTATTTCATTAACTTATGAATTTTTAGGCATCCACATATGCAACCATTGATCTATTTCATAATATTTATATTTTGGGAATTTTTTGTTCTATTAATAATTGATTGTAATGAGATTCTTAAATTACCAAACCTTGTTCTACTAGAGTATCAAAAAAGTCGTACAATAATTCTTGTTGTTGTTTACCCGGTTTACCCTATTCTAGCCCGAAAAATGATATTAGGGTTATTACTCTTAAAAATATTGGTGCTAGAACCATGTACACATTTAGTGTCACGAAATTGATGTATTTTATTAGATAAAATACATTATCTCTACTTACAAATAATTAGTTATTTTTTAACTATGTTTTGAAACTATGTTTCTTGCATGAGTATTCTAATCGTAATCGCCAAAATAAATATGGGTTTTCTCTAACACCAACTATAAAAACCATTATGTTTATTACACATTAATATATGATTAATTACATAATATTACACTTAATAATACAAATTTATCATGAAATATATTTTATTTTGGAATTAGGTACATCACATAATAATATGAAACATGAAATAAAAAATCCTTATTGATATATTCCTTTAAATGTTCATAATATTCCTTCATATATAAAACTGAATGGGATAAACTAGGGAAAAATAATCGAAATGGGTGATCTGTAAAGCACAATATAGAAATAAAAATGTAATAAAATAAAGAGGATAATACATGATAATTTGTTTTCAAATTAATTGGGCATAAAAATAGTAAGAATAAAAAACATGAATATACATACATTAAATACCATGAAAATCACAACATGCGAAATGTGGCAATACCATAACACACTTCATTATAAAAATATGCCATGGATAAGCATCCAATACATCCTGGAAAAAAAATTAACATAAGGGAATTGGGATTACTACTTATCCCATCATGACATATCATGATTCCAAACATTACCCAATACATTGGTGTGCTATCTCGGTTGGACCATAATATTCATTTCATACACATTCATAAGTGTGCCTATATATATCATAAAAAATTAATTGATTCATCATAATAATTTTTTCCATGATAGGAGAGTGTAGAATACATACAAGTAAATACCCAATAAAAATTGATATGTTTATAATGTTTAAATACCTTGATAGGAAATAATTATAGTATTTACTACACAATTGGGTTTTCATGGAAGATCCAAGTGATAATTACGTAGCATAACTATGTCACGTGGAGATTCAAAAAAATTGGTTGATGAGAGATAATGGGGAATATAATCACGCATAAATTAAATCGGTAGTAATAGGGAAATGTAGAATCTTTTAAAAACATTATAAATTGGAAATAAAAGATGGAAGGTACAGATGAAATAGGAATAATAAATGAATCCTGACTATATTTTGGCTGGGTAGTGGGTGTACATAGAGGATCGTAAGAGGAATACAAAGAGTTAAATGTAGAATATAATCATTTATTCATAAAATTTAATTTATTTTGGATAGGGAAGATTGCATCCAACCAATATTAAACTAAAATTAAGAAGCATAACATAAATAGGGATTTTGTAATAAAAGATATGTGATAAATATCTAACAACATTTCAACATAGTAAAATCTTATATTAAATTAAAAATGAGAGAGGATAAATAATATATCAGTAAATTGACATCAATTTCTAGGAAAGGGAATGTTTAAAAATATATGACATTATAAAACATTAAAATTAAAAAGGAAAACTCCAAATAAGGACTTGAATTGAAAGGATGATAGGAATATGCAGATCCCCTACTTGAGTATGGGACTCCAAAGGCTTGGAAGGGACATACTAAGAAAATTATGTGTTGTATGGGGACTCTAGAGAGTGTATGTAATATTGTGAATATTATTTAATGATATTCAGTGATTAAAAATAGTAGATTTTTAGGGTGTATATTAGAAAAGTGGGGGGTTTATTTATTATTTTTTATTTGGACTATACATAATAAAATATAAAAAAGAAAAAACCATACCATGGTTGTTTACATGATTTCTTCCAAATAGGAGTGGAATACAATAACTTATGAGGATATTTTAGAAATTAATAAAATCATTCCGTTTCTTATGTGGAGGTGAGTCATACATTAAATAAATGATTTTAAAAACTTAAAATAATAAATATATTTTTGAGGATACATTAGGTCATCATAAAATACTTAAATTTAACAAAAAATAACATTATATTGAAGTTAAAACAGATTTTTTTTCTAGGATCCCATTTATAGTAATTATGAAATCACTGATTGGTCATTTTGACTGCATTATTCTCAATGTTTACTTATATAGTAATTAATTATTAAACAAAAAGCCAACTATATCATAAAATAATGAAAAATTCACAGTTAGTTTGTTTTATATTCATATTCTAAAAAAACATTCATTTTAACACATTTATTTTCTAAATATGTGAATTTCCACTTTGAAAATAATTAAAAAAATTATTGAAAATGACGGTTTTTTGACAATATGATGTTATTAACCCTTATAAAAATAACATTTGACTTTAAAAAAATTAAATGATCTTTGATATCAGATAAAAATTACGTAATAATAATATTTAATTAAAGTATAATTTATTTCAAAAAAAAATTAATTATACAAAAAAAATCCAAAATTGAATTTCAATATTGAAAAAAAATTAATTTTCATGTTTTATATTATAAAATTCATTTATAAATTCACCATAATGCGATGAAAATATATTAATCATTATATACACATTAATGAAAATAATAAAAATGTAAAGTTCCTGATATATATTCATTTAAATAACATGGAAATGCCTTGTGTGTAAGGTGTGTGATGGTGGGTCATTCTTGGGTTGATTTAGTGAACATGGTTTGAGATATTTTCTTGGTGAGCATGAACATATTCGGTAAATGGTTTTCCTCATGTTTAATTTATTTTATATCAATTTGGGTTTGGTCAAGGGAATATCCCAAAATTCTATCTCCCTCAAATTTTTTGATAAAGGGCTTCATAGGGTACACTCCAATGGGTTTAGGCCATTACTTCTTTTCTTCATGTCAATTGCACTATTAAAATTTTTTATACTAATGATGTGATCAATAATCCATTTCTATAATATCAATGTTGAATATAGTAAAAATTCTTTTTAATCCAATTCAAAACACAAAAAGGGAAAAAAAATTATGTGTTTTCTATATCCATATTTCATAATAAAACAATTAATAAAATTAGAAGGTTATTTTTATTAATAATAATTAGGGTCATTAAAATGATGAATATCCATCATCATCGTAGTATATCCAAGGAGATCCATAAATCAAATCCCAAGTAGCACTCTCGGTATGGTGTAATGTGAAAACCCACTGAGTTCTCTCTAGTTATCCCACATTGCGGACCGAGTATTGCTTAGGGAAAGGTCTTACCATCTCATCAGTAAACATATCCATGGGTTCTCCTCTATGGATCCATTATCACTCAAATATTTATGGATATACAAGGAAAGACTATCCATTAAATAACACATATTGATCATGACATATATATAATCAAGCTAAACTATGATCCCATCCTTTTTGTCTGTTAATCAAGAGACCTAAGTATTTCACATGGTATATATATTGTAAACAAGGATAATTTTTGATAATAATAGAGTTTGGTTTCTGTTTGTTTTCAAAATTCCCATGGATGACAAGAGTGATTGAATGGAATATGGTCATACATTTGAGGCATAAAGAAGTATTGATGGTGGTGCAGTTACCCTGTGGTTTTCAATATTTGGGACATAAAATTAGGAGTTTGGTGTTGGAAAAAAATTGGTTTTCACATAGTATTGAATGGTATGAGAAATGAGAAAGAAAATTGAAAAAATAATGTAACCACATACCTTGATATAGGGAACGCATTCCATATTCTTGGAATGGTTCTCAACTGCATACCTAAAAGAAAGAACCATACGTACAATGGTGTGAAAAACTGAAAATGGCTTTTAGATATGGTTCATGGTGAATATGTGTGGTACGCAAAATATGGAAGGATTGTAGGAATTTTATGGTTTTAGAAACATGAGTGGTATACAGTGGAGGATAACAATAATTGATTAGAGTGTAGTTAACCGTGAATATTTCCCCACATTGAAAAATATGGGGAGATCATATTAGGAAATTTTTTTAGTTTTTTCATATTTAAAGAGTAGTTATCCCCTTTGTTAATGATCTAGATTGTAGATTAAATATTGAGGATAAATATGGTTATGTATGAAGTGGTTCATGGAGGAGATGATGGTAGGTAGAGAAAACCATCAGCGTATGGAAAAACTGTCCATATAAGAGAGTTTATTTTTTGGTGGAAGTTCTCACAGTATGTGGCAGAGCAAGACATTATGCGGATCAAGGTGGTATGCGGAGATGCTAAGAAGTATGCTGGGTAAGGCAATACATAGGACAATGCAGTTCAAGAAGGAGCTAGATGATACGTGAAAACAGTACTGGTATGCATAGGATGTTATCTGCAAACCATACCTTCTACTCATTACACGTAGGTGGTGATGTGGTACGAAAAACAACCAAGGAAGACTATAAATTGAACAAATCAGTTTGTATATTTAATTACCATTAGCTATCAGTGTTTGGGAAAGTATATTACATCTATTGGAGATAACAATACTTCAAATGATATACTATTTACAGTTGGGGATGAATGATTTAATGTAAATATATTGAAGCACCCATCACATCGATAAAATGAGTAAGGATTTTTCCAACGTAGTGAGCAATGAGGAGTCAATGGATGTAAGCTGAGAGAGGTAGAGTGCTATCCATAAAACCAGGGAATGGCAGTGTACCTAGAACCATGTGTCTATGTTAAACTCTTGTAATCCATATATTGGGTAGCTTAGTGGTTTTTGGTACGACCAACACAGAATCAGTGTATTCTCCTCAAACATTTCTATTACTTGTGAACAATATTAAATTTATGTGCCCTTATATTACATGTGATTTTTGTTTATGTACCTTCTCCTCAGATAAATATATTAGGTTCCTAAAAACATGAAAATAAGATCAATCAGTTTAAAATAAAAACTTGAAACACTGATTCACCCCTCCCCTTTATGGGTTTCTGTGGTCTTTCAAGTGGTATAAAAGGGTAAAATTTTCTGGTATTGAATTTTACTTCTACTATCATGGAGAACCTTAACAATGGTTGAGTATTTAACATATTTGATGGAAGTAATTTTCATATATGAAAAATCAGGAAGAGATCTCATATGTGATATATTGAGATGGATGTTTTATTTTATACTTCATGGGAAATAAATGTCATTGATCCTACAAGTCTATTAATAAATGATAAATACATGTAATTACATTATGTCAATGTAGAAACACATAATAATCTCACTAGATCAATTTCAAATCAGATTTATCTAAAGGTAATAAATTTCTCATCTACCAAGACAATTCATGATAAACTAAATAATATTTTAGAATGAGATAGAAATGTGAATGAGGAAAAACATCATGTATAACACCACTATATCAATGATATAAAGATTCACCTTGATGAGAATTAATACTCCTTTTTTAATCTAATTACTAACGTTTTAGGAGCTATTCGAGGTCTGGGTGAAGAAATAAAAGACATTTACATTGTTAATAAAATCTAGATAACACTCCCACAAATTTTCAATTCAATGGTTTCAGCCCTTTATAAAAGAGTTATTTCAAAAACATCATGGGATGATCATCTAATAAATCAACTGGCATATAAAATTAGAATCAAAACCGAAGAAGATACGACTCATGTGAGGAGGGAAATGGAATTAAAAGCCCAAGAAAAACTAAATGTTTCAGGAGATAATAGTTATGAAGTTGATGAAGAAAAATAAAACCATTCCCTCATTTCCATAAAGATAAATAAGGGAACATTGAACATTGAAGGAAATCTACATTTGGCTTATTTTCATTGGGGTAGAGTTGGGAACATTTCCCCTTGATTCCCATGAAATTTCAATAATGAAAAAAGTGAATATGGATAAATTCATAAACCACAAAAATTATTTTTCAGAAATAGAGACTTCAAATATATAAATAAATCTCAATGAAAGAGTTTTCCATGTGAAGAAGAAGACTATGACAATAAACACATTGTGTAAGAGGATGTAGAATTATAATCATGGAACCATAATTCCATGATGGCTACAATTGAAAATCAGAACTATCAAAATATAAGGTTGCTGATAATCTGTTGACCAATGATGCCAATCTCATGTTATAACTTATGAATGTGTTTGGTATGGTTAAGAATAAATGTAATAGATTTAATGAGTGGAAATAAATTATGGAATAGACATTAAAATAGTTCAACTGGATTAAAGTAGAATTTGAATGAAAGGAGGAATTTGTTAATGTGAAATCATCAATCCTAGAAATCTAGAAGATGTCATGGAACCAAAACTCCGAATTGAAGAATAGGGAAAGGTCATACAAGACCTTACCTCTAGTCTGGAAGAGAAATCCATGATTTTTATGGGTCTAGAAGAATAAGTAACTACTCTTATGAGTAAATTCAATAGTAAATCAAAATCAAAAGAATCCATGAGGAAAATACAATTTGAAAGGTTCTCATATGATGTGCAACTAAAGAGAGAAAAGTGTGGTTTTGATTGAGTCGAATAGATTTTGAGTGATCATAGACTAGATTGAAGGGGAAATAGTAGTATTTGTTGTGATAAAGAAACATAAAATGTTATTAATAAACTAAACTATAATTAAGGAAATATGTAAGTATATCATGATGAAAATCCGTGATAATTCCTGAAAAAGTATCCCTTACATCCAACTGAAATGAGAATAGTTGATTATCCTCAAGAATCCAGAAATTATAAATAGTTAAAATATTTTCCCTCGGATGAAGGCTTCAGGAGAAATACTCATAAGAAAACCTCTCTTCTCATGAAGTGTCTGTTTTTTGGCTATTTGGGCCATTCCATGAAATTTTGAGAAGAGTCAAGAAGATATATGAATGGAAAATAGTTATTTGTTCAACAAAGGAGAATATATTCATATCCTACCTTTTAAAGAAGAAATATGTTTTTTCGATATTTTTTTCCCTATTATTACATTGGCCCTAATGTTGTGTATTGTAGGTTGCGGTATTATTAAATAAATTGTTACAATAATCACAGATTGGTCCTTACTTGTCAACTGAATGATGTTACATTTTCATACAAGTTTTCTCCACTAGAATAATAATATGAATAGGAAGAACCTATGTACATGGAAGAAATATTTTAATGACCATCAATGTCCCACACTCACCCAAATATATCATTTAATTGAAAGAAAAAGGTTTAAAATACAATCTTGTAAAAGTATCCTTAAAAGATACAAAGAACCACATCCCTGGTGTCTTGATAGAGGGTGTTTATCCCACATGAAGGGAAATTCATTCCAATTAATGAATGTTAAGAAAAAGGTTGATTGAATAGTAAGGTTTGGTAACTGTGGTTATTTGATGATAAAAGGTTGTATATGTACTATGAAAGCTAATGTAAAGATGAACAAAACTAATGTCCTTTAGGTGGTTGGTCTATGTCACAATCTTCATAGTATAAAAAAATCTATGAGTCATGTTTTATTGTGACATTCGATCGAAATGGATTATCTATAATATGAGATTCTATGAATTATCTCATGAATGGATATAGAACAAATGGAATCATATATCATGTTTACATAAAATGGAATATTTTATACCAAAAAATTGAAGTGGAGAACAAATTATGGCATTAGAGATTGGGTCACATCAATTATTAAGAGATGGAAGTGATGTCTAAGCTAACAATAATAATAGATATCCCTAATTTGAAGCATAAACAAGAAAAGGCATGTGATGGATGCATATGAGGGATATTGATCTATAGTTATTTCTAGACAACAAAGAAAGGATCATCTAATATCCATGACATCATCTATAAAGATGTATGTGGCCTGATAAATGTTATGGTAACAGATGGAGAATTTAATTTTGTTATATTTATAGATGATTACAGAATAATGGGATGTGTGATTATTATACAAATGAAGTAACAAATTCATGATTGTATGAAAACCTATTGATGAATCAATGAGAATCATTCTATATGAAAGATCAAAGTCTAACGGCCTGGAAATGGAGGGGAATACAAATCTATTGAGTTTGAAAATTACCTAGAGAAGCATAATATACAACACAAGGTGGCTGTTGTGAGAACTCCATGAAAAAATAGCTTTTTTTAGTGAATGCATCGACCAGAAAAAAACACGGCATGAACTATACTAGTCGAGAGTCGTATTCCACAACAATATAGTAAAGTTGATGTTCAAGCTACAATATATATTCAAAATCAAGTAGGGCTTCAATAGGGTGAGACAAATACACCATATGAATTGTATCATGGAAGGAATCCCTGCTTGAAATATTTTTGTGTTTTCAGAAGAAATTGTGTTATTTGAAAGAAACAATGAAATCAAGGGATGTATGTTAACAATGTTGATGGAGGAATATTTCTTGGATACTCAATCAAAAAAAATCCAACAAGTGTTTCAATAAGTTCTTTGGAAAAATTGTGGAATGCCATGGTGTTATGATCATTGAAGATAAGAACACCAATGCTTTAAGGAATTATTATGATGATGTGATACAAATGAAGAAGAGTGTGAACATGGAAGAAATGACTATATGATGGTAGATGAATATGTAAAAAATTATTAGGAGTCACATCATGTAGTTAAATTATAAGTAGAATAATAAGATGAATCTATAGCTGGAGAGAATTCAGCTAAATCCCAAAAGAGAAATCAAATAACAAGGATTAATCAGTCTAGCATTATTAGAGATCAAAATTCACCTACATAGACATGGATAATGTGTAATAATGCACAATATACATTTCCATTAATGTGGATACATCAATATTTGAAGAGGAAAAAACGGATTAGTCATGGGTTAAAGCAATGAATAAATATTTTGTCAGATTGGTGAAAATATGAATTGATATCTTGTCATAAGTCCCAACGGTCACAATTTGATTGGTACAATGTTTATTTTCCAGAAAAGATACGATGATCATGGATATGTGACCAGAAATAAGGCACGCTTGGTCTGTAAAAGATATTCACAAATCAACGGTGTTGGTGTTGAGGAGAAATTTTCCACATTAGAATGACCGGAGTCAATCAGGTTTCTTCTTTCCTTGGTAATCCAAAGAAGTTATAAAGTGTATTAAATGTAAATCTAGACAGCATTCATAAATTGAGTATTGGAATAAAAATTTTACATTGAACAGCCCTTGGGGTTCATTCTTAGAAATGATGAACCAAATGATTGTAAATTAATGAAAGGTCGTTATGGAATGAAACAGGCACCATGGGCATGGGAAGGTCTGTTGGAATCTTATCTGAGGAATCTTGATTTTAAAAGTGGTGTTGTGGATCACAGTATCATAGTAAAGATTTATCAAATGGATCAGTTCATGTAATTAGTATACAAAGATGATATTATTTTTTGTGGAAGTATGAAGCGATATAATGATGAATTATCTAATCACCTGAAAACAGAATTTGAAATTTCCATGATTGGTGAACTCACATAATTTCTAGGGCTACATGTGATTTATAAGATGTATTACACTTCATTTCACAGGAAAAGTATGCTAGAGAGCCACTGAAAAATTCAATAAGTATGATTTCAAACTAATGTTAACTCTGATTGTAGTTGGATCAAAGCGTGGGATGCATGTGGAAGGAACGTATGTGGATCCCACTATGTACAAAATAATCATTGAAATCCTACTATACCTGAAAATGACATGACACGACATTGTATTTAATACATCCTTTGCATACTACATTCAGAGTAATTCTAATGTAGAACATATGGTTGCATTGAAAAAAATTCATGAGATACATTCAAGGTACACAAAATTATGGGATAAACATTACTACATGAAGTGATAGTGAACTTTCTTAATTTTCTGATACTAATTATACTGGATATGAAATATATTGAATGCCAATCTATGGTCGAGTATTCTATATTTGGAAGAAATGTGTGGGATGGTTACAAAAATAAATACGAATGTACTTTTATTAGTGCTGCTGAAGCTGAAAATATATCTTCAACCAAGGCATTCACTCAGTTAGTTTTGATGAAACACCAACTGAATAACATGCGTGATTATGCTAAGTAACCAATGGTGATTTTCTATGATAGTAATAGAATAATTGATAGTACAAAGAATCATATTCAGCATTCTTATACAAAACATATTGAAATCAGATATCACTTCATCATGGAGAATGTTGATCATGCGTTATCCGAAAGGACCAGGTGGGAACTGATGATCAAGTGAATGACATTATGACTAAACCACTTTAATCCATTGTGTCTTAAAATCATTTTTTAACCCAGGTGTTCAGTTACATCCTAGTTCATAAAGAGTTTACACAATTCCCCAATCCCCATGAGTTTTTATTATTTTTAATCAATTTGTGGAAATTATATAGGTTAATAGAGGATATACGTTCTAGGGGATAATTTTTTTTAACTTTATAAGTCATGATTCGGTTCATTGGGTTTATTTCTATTGGGGGAGAATAGATAATTTCAACGGAGAGTGAAATATTTTTTTCTACATATTGGAATCAGGGAGAATATAAAAATCCATAAATGAAACTATGGGGGATAAAAAAGAATGGGAACTCAATTCATGTCCTATTACATTATTTCTACACTGAGAACTACTCAAGTAGACATAATGTGATGGATGAGTACTATCTCGAAGGTTCAGTTTTTCATTGTCGCAAGCAATGTAGTGAATTTGTCTAGATATTTACAAAAAAACTCAATATTATATATTATTCGATCCAAGGTGATTTTTTATTATAATGAAGTTTGGTATGTGATTGTTTTCAATTTTCACATAGATGAAAAATAACTTTTCAAGATATGATGTTATAAATTATTGGTTGAATGCATTATTAAAGGTGGTGCAATTTCCTAGTATTTTCTATGTTTTTGGGCCGCCAAATCAAGAGTTTGGTATTGAAAAATAATATTACTTTACATATGACTGAATTGGATGTGATATGACATAAAAAATTGAAAAAATATCGTAACTCCATATATTAGAATATGGACCATGTTCCATGTTTCTGGAATCGTTAGTGACTACGTACCTGGCTGCGAGAACTGTACACAGAGCGATGGGCAGAATCCAAAACAATTTGCAGCGATAGTTCATGGTGAAGGCGTACAATAAGAAGAATTTTGAGGCATCATTGGATTACTAATATAGATTAAACATGAGTAGTATGTGGTGGAGGATAACAGTATGTATATGGAGTTTTGTATATGGTGAAGAATGTCCGACATAAAAAATATGGGTAAATTGGATTTGTGAAATTTTCTAATTATGTGGATATTTAAGGAGATGATATCCCCTTAGATAAAGAGATAGATTAGAGATTAAAAATTCCAGAAAAAAGATGGATAAGTCCGAAGTGGTTTATATTTGAGAATATGGTATATTGAGAGAACAATCCGCATAAGGAAAAATAGTCTACCGAAGAGACTGCCATTTGTGGAGGAAGCTCTCGCAGTACGATATGGAGAAAGGAAGTATGTTGATAAGGTCGGTACAAAGAGAAGTTAAAAACTACATGGAGTAAGAAAGTATGCAGGGTATGACAATTTTTTGAGGTTCTATTTGTATGTAGAAATTGTACCAGTGTGCAGAGGAGGTGATCTACAAACCATACCCAGTACACAGTACGTGTAGGAGGGGAATTGGTATGTAAAACACCCAAGGATGCCTGAAAAGGGACCAATATAGTTTTAATATTTAATTAGCATAACCTATCAGTGTATGGGAAGGTAAATTACATTTGAGGTTGATAAAAGTACTTCAATAGGTAATTCATTTACTATTGTGGACCCATGATTTATTTCCAAATCATTGAAGCAGAATTCAAGTAGATAAACTGAGTCAATATTCTTTTACTGTAGTGAGCAAGGGCGAGTGATCTAAAGTGGTATGTTGGATGTAGTATGATATCCCTAAAAAAATTTAAATGTAGTGCACCCGGGCTATAGGAACTGTGTTAAACTCTTGTAATCAACATCTTTTAATGATTAGTGGTTTTTTCTATGTCTGACACACTATCAGTGTTTTCTCCATGGATGCATCCCTTAGAGGTGAACCATGTAAAATTGTTGTGTACTTACATGTCATGTGATTTTTCATTTATTGAACCATCTCTATAGACAGGTTTAACATGTTACTTTAAACATGGGAATAATATCCATCAGTTTAAATAAAAATTTTGACACCATGATTCTCCCCTCCCATCTCAGTGTGTTCCAAGGTCCTTTAACAAGAAATCTATAAAATAGCATGATTCCAAAAATGTATTTTGTAAACAATATCCCATGTATATTTCATCAAATTTATGGTTCATTTTACCAGATATGTATAAAATAGAAAAGGGCCATGTACAAATGTGGTCCACACCATAATTACATTTATAACCAAAAAAGGAGAACCAGTCTCAAAAGAACGACATAACAGATATCTATTCACGAACAATAGCCTTTTCTCAATAAGATTTCATTTAATAATTTAAAATTATTTTAGTTAATATAGAATTCTAAGCATCCAATATATCTATTATGTGTTGGTGGAATTACCCTAGAAGACAACACCTTCCATACAATTACATAATGTAGTCCATAGTAACATGTCTTCCAAAATAATCATGATGTTCATTCTATATGAATTAGGCCCCAACTCCCTTAAAGGTAGTTTTATATCTATGGTATTATATAAAGAATGTCCCATCCACCAACATTGTATTTAAATAACATGTTTACATTTTTAAATATAATTACCTTCAATGAGTGTTTTTATTTTAAATACCATAAATAAAATAACAGAATTGGAGGAACTCGAACCTGTGGGAGTTTATAAACATTGTCTCCTACCCATAAATATGACCTATTAAGTATTCCAGGTATAATCTAATTAGTGTATTATTTTCTAAATATAATTATAACTTTTTTGAGGTTTTATAAGGAAATAGAATCATAGGACACTGGTGAACAAAATATAAATAGGAATAAATTTTGGTAATGAGAAATATAACACATTCCATGTTACACCTCGACCCTAGTTACCTAGATGAGATGCATTATTACATAACATTGGAATGATTTAAGGAAATCATGTCTTGAAAGACCAATTGGTTCAGTATTACTAGAAACAATATTCATATATAAGTTCAACTTTACAGCTTGAAGTGAAATACAACATGAATATATTTCATTAGAAACATCCAAGCCTCCTAGATTATGCCTCAAAGTCACTCATAACTAGCTTCTTCATATCCTAGGAAAATGAAACATAAGAATGGGGTGATCTCAAATAGCTAGTAAGGGTAAGAAATATAGCAGAAGATAACATAAATATTAAGCATGGTGAATAATTGAAACCAAGTGACTTTACAAATAATAAACATGAATACATTTACGGTATGACTATGATCTGAGTAAATAATTCCATAATAATACATAATCATGGGTATTCTATTAGAAGAATGACCACATGAACCATAAATACTATTTACACAGTGAGGGAATGTATAATGTCCGACATTCTGAAACATTTTGTCAAGGCCTCGTCCAAGAGGTCTAAAAATGATTAAGGCCTCAGACCTAACCATATTTCAAAATTGGGAAAGGGCCTCAACAAATGCAATGTCTGGTTGTCTCATGAGACATTTTGATGCATCTAAGAGCTAAATTGGGCTCCACCCATCACTTACTAAGTTCAATAAATTCCTCATATGAAAAGGTAAAAACATATTAAAACCATTCGTATTTAAAATAGAATACTAAAGGTTAATACCTTAACAATAAACCATGAATGGTATAAAAATATAGCATCCACAGTAAAACATATCACAAAACCTTCAATAAAATATTCATATTTTGTATCATAATAAATCAACTTCAAATAAACATAAAATCCATCAAGGGATGTTGGCATAGATGAAATAAAATCTATTTGAGAGAAATGTCAGTTTTTTTGAAATCATTTAAAAGTCACATAATTATAAAATAAATAATTTATTTTGAAAATATTCTTATAATATTTTAAAGAAATCATTGAATATTTTATATTGGCAGAAACTAGGTACTCCCGCCGTATAAGTTAAATATCACATTTTTACCTTAATTCTGTCGAAAAAATTAACGACCTTGTTCAGAAAATGACGAAAAGATTCATTTATAAACATCGTATAAAAAGTAAAAAAGGGTATAAATGAATTTAAACCATAGTACATAAAATAGTAAAGAATGTTTTGAAATAATTTTTTAATAAACATGGATGTGGATTATAATGATGTCTCAATAGATACTTACATAAAAACAACATCGGATAATAAAGAGATTGTAAAATTAATCATTACCTTGTACTCATCCTTGGTCGAGGGAGGGTTAAACTCTTGTATAATGGTGAAAAAATTGTTATTAAATTATATAAGACTAATATACTTTAATATGATATAATACATGATCTCTTAACATTTCTTTGTAAATAATATCTTAGTATTATCGTCGTTTCAGGTGTTAACGAATTTTTTTCCCTTTATATTCATTGTTATATGAGTCATATTTTTTATTGTTGGGATGTATCTTATTAATATCTAGAAATATATCAAGTATTTAAATATTATTTTTAATCATCAAATGAATGTTATTCTTGAATGGATACGATGTGGAATGAATCTCATCGCTATATGGAGACGGTAATCCGTACGTACGCACGAGCGACAATATCATTTTATTGATATTAAAATAATATATATTTGGATGGTATATAATATATAAAGAAATATTTTCATGTTATATTTATTATTTACAAGAATTACACATCATTATTATACCCATCCAATTAATAATCTATTGAATAACAATTTCACAATGACGTGGAGACGGTAATCCGTACGTATGCACATATGGTGACATGTCATTCAAAGGATGGATAGAATAATGAATATGGTTATAACATATTTATAATAACATTAACGTTTATAGAATATACCCGATGTATTATTTTAGAATGGAAATAACAAATAATGTAGAAGTGGAAGATGAAATGAATTTGAAAGACGATGGTGAAATTATTAACTCTTCTTCAGGTTCTTCCTTTAGATATGATCAAAAGGGCCCCATAAGATGGATTTCTAACTAACAGAAGGAATCTAGGATGAAGTGAGGTAATTTTAGAGGATATTTGGGAAGGGGGTGGAAGATCCAAATGTATTTAAAGGTGTGGATTAGAGAGAAGATTAGTTCCCTTTTATAAGATGGGTGAGGGGCACCTTTGGAAAAACTAGAAATATTATTTTATAATAATATTATTTTCGGTTTATAATGCAACCAAAATAGATTATATAAATTCAATTGTGGGGATGGGTCTAAAAAGACTCAACCAATAGGTTTTTGAGAGGTTTGGTTCACTATATTAACTTAATATTTTAGATTTAACTCTTAGTTAAATAGTTTGTAATTTACCATGTCTCTTTATATTTTTATATTATATGGTTAATAGACATACTATATACATCCAATAAAACCCAAATTGGTTAATTAATGATGCAAATATACTTATATAAGTCCTTGGGCTGAACCTTACAATTTTAGGAATAGAATATCAAATAATAATATAATATTTGTTTTAAAAACTCTTTTATGTCAATTTTGACACTATTTGGTATTTTGTTTTTTCTAAATTCATAGCAGCATTATTGCTTCAAATATAATTATCTAACCAACAATAATATTTCACATTAACCTATAAAATTAGTGGAATTAAAAAAATGTCTCAAAAATGCATTTATTTGGATATATATAATATCAATTATTTTAATATTTTATTAATTACATAATTACTGCATCACCATTGTCTCATACAGAAATAAAATTATTTAATGTTTAAAAATTATAAATAAAATACCATTATAGAGGAAAACATTTTATATTTCTAATTAATATTTATAATCAAATATATCTTATGTATAACCCTATATTATAAAAATATAGCTATTAAACATTGAATTTAACTCTTTCAACTCTTCTTAGAATTAAATAATAATAAATGTCCTAATCTAATCCAAGTGGACCAAAGAGGTTCCTATTTTCGTTCTTAGGTTGTTTTTGTCTAATGATACTAATCCAATAGAATTAGAACATGTGTTAGGATAATAATAATATCATTTTACCCTCAATTACCCTATTATCTTTTAACCGTGGTAAATAAAAGTAAAAACATACCATTCACCAAAAATTATTTTTATCTTACTGAACCACATTTTACTCCTTGATATTAACTGTGTCTCTTTGATTTTCTAAATTTCACTTATAGAAGTGGTAAAATTAAGTTTTATATGAATTTTCCACTTCTCCTACGAGGTGGGTAAAAGATGGTGAAAAGTTCAATAAAATTTTTATATATCTAAAATTATTATAAATTGTCTCTAATTAATTAAATTGAGAATATATAGGTATTATGTATCAATTTTGACATAAAATAAATTATTATTTATTAATAATTCAGTTTTAAACTATAACTCACATTTTTTTCACCATTCATCAAAAAATGAATGTCTTCAGAAAAATACCAAAAAATCACCCTAAGCTAATTTCGATATTCTGAATCCAAAAATGAACACCATTTTGAAATATAAAATTTATAAATTTTCAAAAAGTTGGTATTACTATTCATAAGGGCTAGTTTGATTGGTTGTGGTGTGTTAGAACTCGAAGTTGCATACATAACATTCTACTATATTATTCAAAGGGAAGCTTACCATGGAAGCTTGGGGTGTTACATTATCCCCTCATTAAAATAATTTCATCCTCAAAATTTCTAGAATATTACTATATAAAAAGACTCGGGGGGATCTTCATCATAAGTTTCTCGGGATCCCACGTTTCCTCTTCCATCTTATGGTTCTTCCATTGAACTTTTACCAGACAAGACGTCTTGTTTCTCAGCACATGTTCTCTTGTATCAAGAATCCTGAAGGGATCTTTGAAATAAAACAGATCGGGTTCCATTTATACTTCATTATAGGTGAGTACATGCATTGGGCCAGGGATGTATTTTCACAATAGTGATACTTGTAAAACATCGTGAACTTTGGAGTCACTTGGTGGTATTTCCAAATGGTAAGCTACAGCCCAAATTCATTCTAGAATTTCGAAAGGTTTGATGTACCTACAACTCAATTTACCCTTCTTACTGAAATTTATAACACCCTTCCATGGAGATAACTTCAAGAAAACATGATCACCTACATGAAATTCCAAATCCTTAATTCATTTATTGACATAGATATTCTTCCTACATTAATCTAGTTTGTTGGGGATTTGGATTACCTTCACCTTTGCCATCGTTTCCTCCACCAGTTCTGAGCCTACGAGTTTTTTTCACCAACATCATCCCAACAGGTTGGTGTGCGGCATCTCTTTCCATAAAACGCTTCATATGGTGTCGTCTGAATATTTGAATTTATGATATTGTTATAGTAAAATTCTACCAGAGTTAAATATTGATCCCACATAACCTGAAAGTCATGTGAGCAAGATCTCAACTTGTCTTCTAAGGTTTGAATAGTCCATTCTCAGTTTGGGGGTGGTAGGCAGTGCTCAAACGAAGTTCTGTATCCAGGGCATTATGAAGACTATTCCAGAATCTGGATATAAAATGTGGATCATGATCAGAAAAAATTGATAGTGGTACTCCATGAAGTATATCAACATAACTAATAATAGTATTTCTAATCGTTCAAGTGTTAAATCTTCTCTTATAGCATGAAAATGTGATGACATGGTAAGACGATCAACACTGACCCAAACTACATCATTCCTTCTATGATTATTTGTTAGTCCCATAACAAAGTCCATCATAATATCATCCCATTTCCACTCAGGTATGGGAAGAGGATGCATGACTCCCCCAGGATTTTCCCTTCCAACATTCACTTGTTGAAAAACCATACATCTTGACACAAAATCAGTAATCTCCTTCTTCATGTTGTCCTACAAAAAATGTTCCTTCAAATATCTATACATTTTGGTGCTCCCAGGGTGTATGGAGAATTTCGAACTATGAGCATCATCCAACAATTCTCGTTTTAGATCAGGTATATCGGGAAAAAAAATTTCTTCCCAAACATCAAAATTCCATATTCATACACAAAGTCACTCAATCTACCGTCATTCACAGCTTCAATCATCTTTTGAAACTCTTCATAACTGGCCTGAGAACTCTTTATCCTTTCGAGTAAAGATGGTTTGGATACCATTTGAAAAAGCATTGATGTTTCACCTTCCATGGTTATTCCCATATCCATCTTTATGAGGTCCATGTCTATAAGATCCTTTTCAACACTCATCTTGGTCAAAACTCTATGATCCTTTCTACTCAAAGCATCTTCCCCCTTATTTTCCTTCCATGGGTGGTAGTGTTTGGTCCAATAATAATCCTTGAGTAGTTCAAGCCATCAACATTGCCGCATATTGAGTTCTTTCTCTAAGAAAATATAAATCAAACTATTGTGATTTATATATATCACACATTTTTCACCATAGAGAAAGTGCCTCCATATTTTCAAAGAAAAGATTATAGATGCTAACTCAAGATCATGAGTAGGATAGTTTTTCTCAAGATTTCATAGCTGTTGTGATGCTTAGTCAATAACCCTATCATTATTCATAAGGACACAACCAATTCCTTTCATTTAAGCATCGCTATAAATAATAATCCCATCATTCCCTAATGGTAGAGTAAATATGAGAGAGTTGACTAATATTTTCATTAGTTCTTCAAAACATTCTTCACACTCTTTTTTCTAAACAAATTTAACCCTTTTACGTGTGAGATTGGTTAATGGGTTAGCCAACCGATAAAAAAATTGGACAAAACGTCGCTAATAACATGCTAAACCAATAAAACCGCATTCTTCCGTTATACTCATCGGTGTTGGAAATTCTTGTATTTCCTCAGTCTTCGAAGGATTAATGGAGATTCCATCCTTAGGTACAATATAGCCAAGAAAAGAAATCTCCTGAATCCAGAATTCACACTTGCTAAACTTCCCATATAAATCATGTCTTCTAAGAGTCTTTAGAAAAATGCGCAAATATTTTCATCATCTTTGTAACATTTGGATTATACCAATGTGTCATTAATAAATACAACTGCAAAATCATCGAGATATTCCCTGATAACATTATTCATTATATCCATGAATACTTAGGGAGAATTTGTTAATCCAAAAGGCATTACTGTAAAATCTTAATGCTCGTACCTGGTTCGAAATGTTGTCTTTGAACTCTATTCCTTCTTCACACACAACTGATGGTATCTAGATCGAAGGTCAATCTTTGAAAATTATTGAGATCCAAGATGTTTGAAAAATAAATCATCAATGAGAAGTAGGGGATACTTGTTATTTATCGTTATAGCATTGATCTCCATGTAGTCAATGCACAACCTCATAGATCCATCATTCTTCTTAACAAAAAGTACATGGGCTCCCCATGGAGAAACACTAGGGAGAATAAATCCCTTATTACTCAATTCCTCTAGTTATTTATTTAACTCCACTAATTCTGATGTGTCCATTCTATCAGGGGTCTTTGATATGGGCCTTGAACCAGGAATTAAATCAATAGAAAACTCAATTTCTCGTTCTTGAGGATGTCCAGGTAAATCATGTAGAAACACATCAACATATTCTTTCCCAATAGGTACATCCTCTATTTGAACATTTTTACCCCATCCACAGTTATTTCATTCTCTTCATCCCCAATAATTGATTTTAGTTGAGGTATTTGGGGTGGTTATAGATAATAATTAGGTGGTGATGATTCTGCTCTAAAGATATGGTGTTCTTTATCATCATTATCAAAAATTGTAACACCCTTATTCTTACAATAATTATTTTCATCATGGTTCGAAATAAAATCCATACTGAGGATTATATAAAAATCAATCATGGGTATAACGATGAGATCAGTAGAAAAAAACATTTATATGCTCTAATGAGGACTAATTCACGAAACATTGTTGTGATGATACTTCCGTTAAGAGTTTGGACTGAAAAATCCTTTGTTAAATAAAATTGGAAACATCTAATATTATTAGAAAACTAGGTAGATATAAAACAATGTGATGATCTAGAATCAAATAAAGCATTTTCTAAAATTGAGAAAACCATTAAATTACCTACCACCATGACTTTCCTAGGCTTCAACCTCAACAGTAGTGATCACATAAGATTTTCCCTGACCCTATGGCCTTTTCTGAAATATGTTTTTCTAACACAAAGGAAATTCATTTTCATAATGTCTCATATCCCTGAAATTTTAGCATTGAACATTGGTGGCGTCTTTCTTTCCCTTATAATCACCAGCTATATGGAATTTATGCCCACATTTTTAGCATACTCTTTTTCCTTTTAGACAGGAACCTGGGTGCTTCCTTCTACAATTATCACAGGGAGGAAATTCAATTCATCCCTTCATCCCTGTTTCCTTATATCCTTTCCCAGAGTGTTAAGAAGATCTCTTCTTCTCTTTCATTGATTTATAGTCATAATACTTAGAGAATTCCTTTTCTATCTTCATTGAACAAAAGACAATATCTTGGTATAATGATAATGATTATAATACAAATGATCAACAGATAAATGGTTTTATAACTTAAAAGAAACAATCAATATTACTTCTTGGGTTACGTATATAATTTGAAGCATACCTTGCTAACCTTGTAATGTTAGCCTCATACTTTGCGACATTCTCATCCTCCTTTTTCCTCAGACTCAAAAATTGACTTTCCATATCTATTCGATGGTTATGAGGAAAGTATTTTTCTAAGAAAATATCTTTAAACTAACTTCATTCCATATTTGATACTTCATCATCTTTCTTTGTGTTTTGAATCAATTACCACCATTGATCTGCATCTCCAGTGAGGCAGTAAACTACAGTGAAAACATTTTTCCTTTCATTACTCCCCAATGCATGGAATATTTCTTCTACGGAATTTATCCATTGCTCACCTACTAATGGATTTGTACTCCCATTAAATGTTGGTTGTTGTTTCCTCATGAAGCGGTCTTACATTTATCATTCACATTTTGGATCAGGGTGCTCCATATGGGTAAGGTTATTATTCATAACCTGTGTGAGTTGTCCCAGTATAGTGATAATCTGATCCGTAGCAGTTGTATCACCAGCTCCACTATAATTTTCATGAACAGGAGGGAAATCCTTACATGGAGTGCATGCATTGATATTGTTTCTATTCCTTCCTCTACGCACAATTTCTAAACAATGGCATACAGTAGATTAGTTTATGAAACGCATTACATAAATCTAAAATTTTCAAACACATAACACATATTGAACAGTTTATTGATATAATCCATAATCATAAAAAAAGTTTTCATTGAGGATATATATACTCATAAACCCTTCATAATGGTTTATAAATTAAATGAAAATTATCCTAAGCATATCCCTCAAGAGTGTTGTCACCAAGAGTGCAGCAAGGCCAATTGTCATGCACCAGTTACCGTTCGATTCTAGCATAAAGCGGCCTTTTTAGGATATACCCCTATGTACATCTATGCTAGATCCGCCTCTACCTGCTCATATCCAGAAAAGGATGTATTTCTTGGAAAACTCACAAAATCTCTACAATACCAATATTTTCAGATGTTATTCTATACTAATCCTCAATGTATATCTTAGGTCTATGTGCTCTAATCAGATTTTTTCTAAATCTAGCTTCTAGGTGTGTACTAAACATCCTCTGAAACCAATTTTAATGCTCTGACCATAGTTACATAGAGTCGGTGCATTATTACATAACATTGGCCTGATTATAAGGAAATCATGTGTCAAAAGACAGAACAGTTTAGTTGTATTGGAAACATGATTCATACATAAGTTCAACTTTATATCGTGAAGTGGAATACAATATGAATACATTTCATTAGAAGCATCCAATCCTCCAAGATTATGTTGGAATGTCACTCATAACTAAATTATTCATATCCTAGGAAACTGAAACATAAGAAAGGGGTGAGCACAAATTCTCAAAAAGGGTAAGAAAATACAGCGTATGATAACATAAATATTAAGCTTGGTGAATAATTGAAACCACATGCCTTTAACAATAATAAACATGAATACATTATGGTTGGAATATGATCTGAGTAAATAATGACATAATAAAACATAATCTTGTGTATACTAGTAGACGAATGACCACATGAACCATCAATATTATTTCCATAATGAGGGAATGTATAATTATAGACATTCTGAAACATTTTTTCAAGGCCTCGGACGATACGTCTAAAAATGATTAAGGCCTTGGCCAAAACCATATATCAAAATTGGGAAAGGGCCTTAGCCAACTCCATGTCTAGATGTCTCAGGAGACCTATCGTTGCATCGAGGAGCTATAACAGGCTTCACCATTCACTTACTATGTCCAATACATTTCTCATATGAAATGTTTTAAACATATCGTAAACATTCGTATTAAAACTAGTATACGAAATGTAAATACATTAACCATAAAACATGAATGGTATAAAAATATCACATCCAAAGTCAAACATATCACAAAAACCTTCAATATATTATGGATGTTTTGTATCGTAATAAATCAATTTCAAATAAGCTTAAAACCTATCAAAGGATGCTGACATAGATGAAATGAAAACTATTTGAGAGAAATATCTCTTTTTTTGAAATAATTAAAAAGTCAAATAATTGTAAAAGAAATAATTTACTTTGAAAATATTTTTATAATCGTGTAATGGATGCTTCAATGAATTTATAACAACATGAAATAGCTACACCCGCTGTATAAGTTAAAAAAGAAATTTTTAACTTAATTCTGTTGAAAAGGTAAAAAAGGACCTTGTCTGAAAAACGACGAAAATATTAATTTATAAACATATTATAAAATGTAAAAAATTGGTATATATGACATTAACCCATAGTATATAAAATAGTAATAATGTTTTGAAATTATTTTTTAAGAATAATGGATGTGGATGATAATGATGTCCCAGTAGATACTTACGTAGAAACAACCTCGGATAATAATGAGATTGTAAAATTAACACTGACCTTGTACATTTCCTTGGTCAAGGGTAAAATAACCACCTGTAAAATGGTGAAATAATATTTATTAAATTATAAATGATTCATATACATTAATATGAAATCATATATGATCTTTTATCATTGTTTTCTTAATAATATCTTAGTATTATAGATGTTCCGGGTGTTAATGGATTTGTTTTCCTTTACATTATTTGTTATGTGAGTCATATTTTTTATGGATGGGATGTATGTTATTCAAATCTATAATGATATCATGTCTTTAAAAATTATTATTAATCATCAAATGAAAATTAGTCTTCAATGGATACGGTAGGGAGTGAATCACATCGCTATGTGGATACGGTAATCCGTACGTACGCACGAGTGAAAATATCATTCTATTGAAGTTAAAATAATATATAATTGGATGGTATATCATATATAAATAATCATTAAGATGTTATATTATTTATTAACATGAATTATACATCATTTGTATACCCATCCAAATAATAATGTATTGAATAACAATTACACCATGATGCGGAGACAGTAATCCGTACGTACGCACGTATGGTGCCATGTCATTCAAAGGATGGATAGAATAATTAATATGGCTGTACCAAATTTATAATAACATCACAGTATATAAAATATACCATATTTATTATTTTATAATGGAGATTATAAAGAGAGAAGAAGTGTAAGGAGAGAAGAACTTGAAAGAGGGTGGTGAAATTATTATCTCTTCTTCGAGTTCTTCCTTTTGATTTGATCAAAAGGACACTTTATGTTGGATTTATAACTAAATGAAGGCCTCTAAGATGATGTGAGGGAAGTTTAGAGGATATTTGGGCAGGGTTTTGCCATGCCAAATGGATTTGAAGGTGTAAATTATAGAAAAGTGGGAGTGCCCTTTTATAAGAGGGGTGAGGGGAACAATAGGAAAAGCTTGAAATATTATCTTATAATAACATCATTTTCAGATTATAATAACTCCAAAATAAATTATTTAAATGATAAGGTAGGGATGGGTAGACAACCACTCAACAAATCGGTTTTAGGTAGGTTTTGTTCACTATATTAACTTTATCTTCTATATTTAACTCTTAGTTAAATAGTTTGACATTTACCGTGTCTCTTTGTATTTTTATATTATATGGTTAATAAACCTACTATATAAATTCAAGAATACCCCAAGTGATTCATTAATGATACACCTATCATTATATAAATACTTTTTCCTATCCTTAGATTTTTAGGATTATAATATCAATTAATAATATAATATTTGTTTTCAAAACACTTTTATGTCAATTTTGACACTATTTGGTATTTTTTTGATAAATTCATAACCACATTATTACTTCAAAACAAAATCATCTAACGAACTCAAATATTTCATATTAACCTAGAAAATTATAGGAATTCATAAAAAGTCTCAAATTATATTTATTTGGATATTTATAGTATCAATTATTTTAATATTTCATTAATTAGGTAATTACTACATCACCATTGTGTCATACAAAAATAAATTATACAATGTCCAAAAACTATAAATAAAATAAAATTATGTGTTAAATTTTTTTATCATTCTAATGAATATATATAATCAAATTTATCTTATATATATCCCTATATTTAAATTTTTTAGTTAGTAAACATTGATTTTAACTCTTTTATATTTTATTTGAATTAAATCATAATAAATGTCCTAATCTAATCCATGTGGACCAAAGTGGTTCATATTTTATTCCTAAGGATGTTTATGGTCGAATAATACATATCCAACAGAATTTGGACATGTTTTAGAATAATAATAATATCATTTTTACCCTTATTTACTTTATTTACTTTTAACCGTGGTAAATAAAAGTAAAAAGTTACTATTCACAAAAAATTATTTTTATCTTATTGAACCACATTTTACTCCTTGATATTAACTGTGTGTCTCAGATTTTCGAAATTCCCCTCACAGAAGTGGTAAAATTAAGTTTTATGTGAATTTGCAAATTCTCCTCAAAGGTGGGTAAAAGACGGTGAAATGTTAAATAAAATTTTTATATATCTAAAATTATTATAAACTAACTCTAATAAATTAAATTGTGCATATATAGGTATTATATATAAATTTTTACCTAAAATGAATTTAAATAAAATTACTTTTTATTTAAATAAAAATTCTGTTTTAAAATATAACTTAGTGTTTTTTCACTATTCATAAAAAATTGTACGTTTTCAGAAATATTCCAAAAATTCATCCAAATTAATTTGTATATTACGAATCCAACAATGAAGTGCATTTTGAAATATAAAATTTATAAAATTTATAAAATTGGTTATTACTATCCATAACATCTAGTTAGATTGGTTGTGGTCTGCGAAAACTCGAAGTTGCGTATAGCACACAGTACTGTATTATTCAAAGAGAAGCGTACTGTGGAAACTTGGGGTGTTACATACCTAGTTCATAGGATGACCCGCATGTCCAATATTGATGACTGATTTTTTTCAGTACTAGTGAAATAGAATAAATTGATAAATCTCTTTAAAATAGAGTAATTTTATGACAACATGGTAGAATTTTAGAAGGAAAAAATATAACTATATTTGATAAAATAGGAGTCATAGAATAAACATGTTTTATGTATACACTTAAAATTACTCAAAATGGACAGTAATTGGATATGATATCTTCATATCTAGGATAATATTGGAATATCATGAGTGGGAGGCACCTTATGTGAAAGAAGGAGAAAGAAAACAGGGAGAGAAAGGATGGGGGAAATATTTAGGTAATTTATAGCATTAATAATGAGGCTCTATGATTAGATTCATGACTGACCGAAGAGTTCACTAATCATTCCCGATCCACTACATAAGATGTAGGATTATATTGGTCATGCTCATGATTTTGGATACAATGCACAAAAAATTCCCTTCCCCTACTCCCTGAACTTGTAGAAAACTACATTTCCATGCGTCCCGTCATTCATGTCTAGAAAAATCCATGAGATTCATCAATATCTACTTTGTGAGATAAATAGTTTTCTCTAGTGGTATTCATGGTTTCAGAAAAATAGTTCACTCTAACCAATTCTTCCCATCATTGAGTTTTTAATGTTTTACACTCTTGAAACTTGTTTGAACACCTGAGACACTGGTAAAAAATTTATCCACGTTGAAAAAGAGCATAATTGTTCCAATTATTTGATTTAAATTCTATGTATAATTTTATAGAATTGTTTTCCTGCCAAATAAAAATTCTCAAATTTCATATGAATTTTATCAGGTCCAGAAACATGAGATACTACAATCTCTCCACACCAGATATTAATTTTCCCATGAAGCCTTAGAGAAGTCACAAATGATACCCCTGAAGTACTATGGTTGTGAACTACCATTAAAATTGTTATATGTCATTTCCAAACTCCCAATGTGGCTTCAAATTTTCTCTTTAATCAAGTGGTGCATAAACCATAGAATGTTAATTAAATGATCATAAAATGAATCAAAACATTGAGACAATGATTTAATGATCTCATATAACCTATGACATGATTATCCCATTTCATCATTAAACCGTTGTCCTATGGTGCTCCCGACAATAGGTTATAAATTTTGGAAAATGGAAATTTTGTGTCATGGTGTTACCCACTATAAGGATTGTTTGTTTAAATGTGCATGTTGTGTTTAAGGAATGCTCACTATTCAAGCACTAATTTGACCAAACGGTAGATTCCAAACATACATCATTTCAAAAAAAAATTCCAACCATTCCTTGACAACGACATCCATCATTAAAACTTCACATGCCCCATTTTGAAGATATTCCATGAAGTATTTCCCCACTAATAGCATTAAATATAATGAGTGGAAACTAGATAATCTAGTCATGACCCAATATTCTAAAAGCACTCGTCTTATAATAATGTTGTATCACAACCCCAAAAATTATGTCATTTCCAATGATTCCCCAATTTTTAAGTAGACCTTCCATATACCATAAAGAACATCTAGTGATGTCTCATTTCAAATGTTCATTTAACCAATCTTGACTAATCATTAACATGGGTGCCTACCTGACCCAAAAAATTTGGATTTATAATATATAAAAAATAACACGTGAGGAAAATTGAAATTTGGGGTAACCTAGGAATCATGAAATGGATTTCAAGCACCTCATTCGAGGAATTACATACTCTATCATTTACACGTGAGATTGAAGTACAATTACAAACGTCCAAATTTCAATAACACTGACTAATTAAAATGCCCAATCTATTGTTTAGTCATGTCAATGGGTTTTCTAATGTGAACGAGTCCTTCCTAGGAAATTATTCTGGGGAAGCCTAGTATCACTCAAGATTAACCATTCCTTGATAACAACCATACTTTAGATGTGAAACCCCAATAGAGTACATTCACTAGCTTAGAAAGTAATTTTTAATTTATTATGGCATATAACTGACTCTCTCTCATTGTATGTATGAAAATTCCACTATAAGATACATGATCGTAATTTAGCTAATAGTTTACTAAGAATATTTTAATGATTTCTCTAAAAGGATACATGACACTTCCAGTACATCAAGGCTGAGTTTCTCTGTACAACATCAATCTGACTGTGCCAAACCACAAACATAGTGTTAGTAAAACATCATAGGATGACTCCATTAGAAGTGGTTTTCTTTACTTGTTGATACACCTCCATTATAGGACCATGATGCATTTACTTTTCGAGGCACTCCATGATCAATAAAACATTTCCTATGAAATCAAATCCATTATATCAATCATCTAAAATTATGTAAATATCCAACCATTTTATCGTCATAATTCCCTTGCAAGATTCCAATCTTTACAAGAGACACCATCCTCAATGAATTTAAAATTGATCTAACCATTTCTAAATAATACTCTTGGATATGATATTTAAACAATGTAGGAAACATTTTAACTACATTTCATGGGACAGACCCCACATTTGGATTGTCCTTATAGTAAAATTTACCAATGAAGGGTACTTATACCACATCACATGTTGTATCAACTACATAATTCGGGTCCAATATTTTTTAGAAATTTTTAATTCAGTGTTAAAAAGAAATGATGGATTTATTATCTTCCCAAAAACATTCACAACATGATTCGATTTATAAACATACATGAATCACTCCATGTAATTCTAAAAATATTCAATGTATTAGGTGAAAAAATGTAACTACAATATCAAAAACTTTAGGTCCAATTTTGGATCGTCATCTTGATTATAAGAATGATTCATGATTTCCTTTATGACTAGGATCACTCTTCAAAAAAGGCATCCAGTGATCAAGGTATATGAAATCATTTTTGAGATTCATTCTAAAAACACATACATTTTTTACACCTCATAAGATAACAAAAGGGACTACATGTTAAAATTGATGTTACCCCAATATATCATGAGAATAATGGAACATCATTGATATTATCTGTAGGATTATCAACACATTGAATCCTAGTATTTTATTGACCATAAAAGAAACAAATTTTTTTATTATTCCAATATTATTTAAAATAGGCAGATGTCCTCCAGATTCATCCATCAATGATATAGAAGAAGAAATAGGATCATCTAACTAATTATGTGTCTGATAATTCCCTATGAATTTATAACTCTATAGAAATGATAGATAAATTATTCATATTATTATTTCGATTGGATTAAATATAAATTAACACTAGTCAATCCCCAATGTCACTTATACAACATAGATCAATACAAAAGACAATGACACCAATGAATTACCATACAGGTGAAAAAAACACAATAATTTTTCAAAGAGTTATGGTTATGAGGGAACTACCTTATAACATCTCTTCTTTTTATAACATAAACTTTCATTACATTTCACAAAACTAAGGATCTTTAAGGTTTAGTGTCTTGGAAACCAGGAACATAATACATAGAAGCAACATAAAGCATTCTTCTTAAACACTTGAAAGGATTCTACTTTAGTTCGTCCTAGGTTCATTACTTCATCTCAAAACCTGGGGACATAATCAAAAGAAAGGGTGAGCAGAAGGCCCAGTAAGGGAAACAAGAGAAACATTTTACATGTGAACTTGAGATATTTCACTAAGGACATGAAAGGAACTTTATGGAATGAGAAATAAATCATGAGATACATCATAATAGAAGTAACATTTTTCATAACTTGAAGATGTGGCTGAAACATTTAATATTGAAAATCGTTTCGTTTCACCAAGGTCCATCCCCAAGTTGTCGTAAAAAATTACCAAGGTTATTCACCAAGGCGTCGTTAAAATGGTCATCTCTAGAGATTAAGTCTTTACCCAATTCATTGGAGCGCTATCAGGGCACACCCTTAAATATGACATTATTATCATGTGAGCCACATATATCATCATCAAAAATTTCATAAATAACCCATATAGCAAAAAATAAATGGGTTTCATTTCATAATCATAACGTTTTAAAAACTGCTTTAAAGACATGATCTCTACGTTACTTTAAACCCACGGAAAGGGAAAGAGGGTATCATGTATGTATATCCCAGAATTTAAAATAGAACATTTTTATATTTATGTGAATACCCTTTTATAAATAGGAGCTTTGAGTATTCACTTTATAACATAAAATAATTTTGAGAAAAGAAGGACATTTTGAGACGAAAATTCTGCAGCATAACGGCTATGTTACATGGTTTTAGAAAACTTTGAAAAGAGAGGGAACATGAGTTGAACAATCATAATTGACCCATAAAACAGTAGAGGGACAGAATAAAAAGTATATATGGACATGGTGATGAAATTTCAAGGACATACCATTTGAAATGAAAAACATGGAAGGAAGACAAAAATTTGATTTCTCTTATGAAAATTCGGCAGCCTAACGGCGTCACTTAAATTTCAATAAAAATGAATTGACAAGATCAAATAGGGTCTCTCATCGTATGATCATAAGATTTCAGTATGATAGATATAGAGATCATACCCCAACATAATAAAAAGGAATTTGAAAGACTTGACATGAAAATCGAACTTGAAAAATGAGAAGGGTGAATGAATCACTTAAAAATTCGGCAGGCTAACGGCGTCACTTAAACTTTCATAAAAAGAAATGATGAGAGTAAAAGGGGATATCTCATCATATAAACATGAAAGGGTAGTAAGAGTAATATAAAATAACAACCTATCACATAATAACATGGAGGATAAAGGGAATGACATAAAGGAGATTACATGAAAAGAAAGAGAAAGGTCAGATCCCTTACCTTAAAACGTGACTCTTGAAATTCAAAGTTTTGTACCTTGAGGGATTGGAGGAACCTTGGGAGGACTCCTTGGGAGGAAAGGAGACCAGAACTTCGTTGGGGGAGAGTTGGGAGTGAAAACCAAAGGAGGAAAGGGTGGGTATTTATAGGGAAAGTGAGGGGACACGACATTATTGGCCAAGGGACACCTCATTAGTGGTTTTGGAAAAACCATGGGCTTGCCCATGGTATTTTCCCATGGTATTGGCCACTTGGGACACCTCATACCTTATCTTACTATTCATAATTCGACCATATTGAATATATACTTAATACATCATTTAATGATGTCATTAAACACCTGTAACTTAAAAACTATATTTTCACTATTCATCGTAAATTTAACTTTCTCAGAATAATCCCAAAATTTCACCTTAACCAAATATCGATGCTCTAAATACATTTATGAACTAGATTTTATAAAAATAATTTTCTAAATAATTTTATTTTTATTTTTAAATAAAAACACTATTCATCGAATATTCGTTTTTTTCAGAAAAATCCCCAAAAATTACTTTAACATAATATCGATACTCTGAGTTCAAAAAAAAAGTCCTTTTTATAAAAATAATTTTCTAATTATTTTTAATTAAATTTTTAATTAAAAAACACTATTCATAATTTACTATTCATTAAAAATTAAGTTGATCTTATTAGACTCCAAATTCCTTACTGAAAAATTTTGTAGAAGACCATTTTTTGAAAATCATTACACATCATTAGTTATTTAGGGTTTAAATAAATATTTTAAAATATCCTTTTTTTCAAAATTCATCAATAAAATACATTCTAAAATTATCTGGACATTTGAAATTTCACAAACATCACTAATGGATGAAATCTCAATTTATTCCCCCGAAAGGATTACACAAGGAAGCTTGGGTCTCGTGACATAGACCCTTATAACACTGGCATAAGACCTAAGTGTAAGGTGTGCTATGGTGAGAGAATCTGAGGGAGGCTCCGATAACATTTCCCTAGTAGTAATCTCTACTAACTTGAACTTCTCCCGCAAGCGTTTCCATTCAAGCTTGACACGCTGGAGTTCGGCTTGGGCTTGGTCCAAAGCGAAGCCCACAGATGCTACCTCCTTCCCAAGCTCTGATAAGTGGGCTTCATAAGGGTCGAGTCTACTGGACGAAGCCATCGACTCCTCTTTCTGCATTAACCATTAACATCTTATTAAATCATTAAGAGTAAGTTAATATACTACTCAAAAAGATTGGGTCGTTACATTCTTCCCCCCTTAAGAAATTTCGTCCCCGAAATTTATACTTGAGGCCTAGTCGAAAAGGTGAGGGTACTTTTGATTCATTTTTTCCTCAGGCTCCCAAGTCGCTTCTTCATATTTATGATTCCTCCACAACACTTTCACTAGGTGGGTAGTCTTGTTTCGTAGGACCTTGTCTCTACGGTCCAAGATCTCCACTGGCTGCTCCTCGTAAGAGAGGTCATGTTCCAGTTGTACCACCTCTGGGATTAGTACATGCGAAGGGTCGGGTATGTACTTCCTCAAGAGAGATACATGGAAGACATCATGAACTTGAGATAGGTTCGGTGGAAGTTCTAGACGATAGGCCACTGCTCCTATGCGATCAAGGATTTCATAGGGGCCAATGTACCTAGGGCTGAGATTCCCTTTCTTCCCAAACCTCATGAATCTCTTCCACGGAGAAATTCTAAGGAAGACTTTGTCACCAACACCAAACTCCATGTCCCTTCGACGATTGTCAGCATAGCTCTTCTGCCGACACTGAGCAGCCTTTATGTGTTGTTGGATGGCATGAACCTGTTCTGTCATCTCTTGCACGAGATCAGGCCCAAGAAGCTTCCTCTCACTAGTTTCATCCCAACAAGTAGGAGTTCTACACTGATTTCCATACAGAGCATCATAGGGTGTCATCTGAATACTCGAATGGAAGCTGTTGTTATAGGAGAACTCAACTAATGGGAGGTGTTGATCCCATCCACCTTTAAATTCCATTGAGCATAATCTCAACATGTCTTTGAGTGTCTGAATAGTCCTTTCAGATTGGCCATCAGTTTGAGGATGATAGGCCGTACTAAAATTCAATTTAGTATTCAGAGCATGTTGAAGACTTCTCCAGAATTTTGATGTGAATCTTGGGTCACGATCATATACGATGGATAGTGGTACCCCATGCAGCCTTACCACTTCCTTCACAAATATCTTGGCAAGCTGATCCAGAGAGAAATATTCCTGAATAGAGATAAAATGAGATGTTTTGGTGAGACGGTCCATAATAACCCATATCGCATTGTTTCCTTTGGATGTTTTCGGGAGACCAGTTACAAAGTCCGTAGTGATATTATCCCACTTCCATACTGGTATGGGTAGTGGTTGTAATACCCCCTTAGGAAGTTGTTGTTCTACCTTTACTTGCTGACACACCAGGAACCTTTTAGTGTAATCAGCAATCTCCCTCTTTATGTTATCCCACAAATAATGATCATGAAGGTCTCTATACATTTTAGTGATTCCCGGGTGTATAGAGAATGTAGAGCTATGAGCTTCATCCATCAGTTCTCTCTATATATCCAGAATAGATGGAACACATAGTCTTGTACGAAATTTCAATACACCTTCTTGATCAATATTGAAATCAGGGAACTTCCCATCCTTTACAGCATCAAACTTCTCCTACAGCAAATGATCTTCTTTTTGAGCCTTCTTGATCCTCTCTAGTAATGAAGGTTGAGAAATCATTTGGAATAGGGTTGATGATGTCCCTTTCCTTATAATTCCCATGTCCAGTTTTACTAGATATTTAATCAAGGGATCTCCTAGGATCCTCATTGTTTCCAGAACCACATGATCTTTCCTGCTTAACGCATCCGTGACTTTGTTTGCTCTTCCAGGGTGATAATGAATTGAACAATCATAGTCTTTAATAAGCTCCAACCATCTTTTTTGTCTCATGTTCAATTCTTTATGTGTGAAAATATACTTTAGACTTTGGTGGCCAGTGTATATACCACATTTCTACCCATAAAGATAGTGCCTCCATATCTTTAGAGCAAAAACAACTGTCGCCAGCTCTAGATCATGCATAGGATAATTCTGCTCATGAATCTTCAACTGTCGAGATGCATAAGCAATTACTTTGTCATTTTGCATGAGGACGCACCCAAGCCCTTTCAAAGATGCATCGCTAAAAATAACGAATCCTTCTCTGATAGAGGGTAGTGTTAACATAGGTGCAGTAACCAATCTCTTCTTCAGCTCTTGGAAGCATTCCTCGCATTCCTTTGTCCAGATGTACTTAACGCCTTTTCGAGTCAACTTGGTTAGTGGATTAGAAAGCCGTGAAAAGTTTTTCACAAACCTCCTATAATATCCTGCTAAACCAAGGAAACTACGAATCTCAGTTACTATTGTGGGTTGAGGCCACTCCTCCACAACCATTGTCTTTGTAGGGTCAACCGAGATTCCTTCATTGGTTACGATGTGCCCCAAGAAAGCCACTTGTTGTAACCAAAACCCACAGTTGCTGAACATCCCAAAGAGCCTCTCCTTCCACAGAGTTTTCAATATAACCCTTAGATGATCTTCATGCTCCTCACGAATTTTTTAATATATCAAAATATCATCAATAAAAACTACCACAAAGTTATCAAGGTAGTCCTTAAAGACTCTATTCAACAAATCCATGAAAATAGAAGGAGCATTAGTCAAGACTAAGGGCATAACAGTAAACTCATAATGCCCATATCTTGATCGGAAGACAATCTTTAGAATATCTTCCTTCTTCACCCTCAGTTGATGATAACCAGATCGAAGGTCTATTTTAGAGAAGAATTGAGCCCCGCGAAGTTGGTCAAATAAATCATCAATTCTTGGAAGAGGATTTCTATTCTTCACTGTGATCCCATTCAGTTCTCTATAATCAATGCATAGCCACATTGATCCATCCTTCTTCTTCACAAAGAGAACTGGTGCTCCCCATGGAGACACACTCGGTCGGATAAACCCCTTCTACAACAAGTCTTGGAGTTGTTTCTTTAACTCTTCTAGCTCCAAATTTTCCATTCTATATGGAGTCTTTGATATCAGTTGAGACCCAGGTACGAGTTCAATGGAGAACTATACCTCTCTTTCTGGGGGAGGTCCAGGTAACTCCCTAGGAAATACATCCATGTATTCCTAAACAATCAGAACATCTTCTATTTGTATCCTCCCTTTTCCTTCTTCATCATCACAGATTAACTCCATAAAGAATGCTATTGGAGGTGATTCTAGATAGGGATCAATTCGGGATATCTCTCTTGGGAAGATAACTGTAGGTCGTTCATTCAAGACTACTGAGATTTCCTTACTTCCGCATTTGATCATAGCATTATACTTTGAGATCCAGTCCATCCCTAGTATAATGTCGAATTCCATCATGGGAATGACTACAAGATTTGCGATAAGATTGTTCTCACCAAAGTAAACACTAGAGTCTCTAAATACTGTTGATGCAAGGATAATCCCACTTGGAGTCTTGACTAACAACTCTACCTCTAGCAGTTCAGGGATTGATTCTATATTCCTTGCAAACTTGGAGGAAATAATGGAATGCGTAGAACCAGAATCAAATAAAGTACATCTAGTTTTGAGAGGATGACAAGAGTACCTGCTACCACATCGTTCGGGACTTCAACTTTAGCTGTTGTGATAGCAAAAGCACGATCATGCTCCCTTGGCCTCTGCTGAGGTTGATGGTGATTCCCCTCCACCGCCCTCGGATTTGGACATTGGTTAGCAAAGTGCCCAAGCTGTCCACACTTGAAGAATGTGACTTCGGGTAGGGACATAACCATCTTTCCTCTGTCGTTAGTGTTGGGAAGCTGAGGCTTCACCTCACTATGACAATTCCGAGCAATATGGCCTCTTCTTCCACACTTTTAGTACTTCCCACTTCCGTTCAAGCAGTTCCCCAGATGATTCTTCCCACATTTATTGCATGTGGTAAGTTGCATTTGCTTTCCACCTCTTCCCTGATCAAAAGACTTCCCTAAATTAGGATCCAATGATCTCTTCTTTTCATTTGGTTTATGAGACCACTGTGTCTCACCAAACTCCATCTAGACTTTCATAGCACATCGAACTATTTCTTCATAGCTATCATAGTCTCTGTTGGCTAGATTCTTCTGCAGATGAGGTCGTAGTCCACCAAAGAATCTATCAACCTTCCCATTAGGGTCCGTGACAAAGCTTGAGGTATAACGGGAGAGCCTTGTGATGTTCATCTCATAGCTTCCGAAAGATTCGTTCTCCTTCTGCTTCAGCTCGAGAAACTCTTTCTCCATTGTCGTTCTCATGGATCGAGGGAAATACTTGTTAAGGAAAATTCCCCGAAATTCTTTCCACTCCATAGCTTCTATCTCTCCTTGTGGCTTCATGTTTTTGATCAGTGACCACCACTGGTCAGCTTCTCCCTCTAGGCGGTAAACAGCAAGGGTGACTTTTTCTTGTTCCGAACAATGAAGTACAGAAAAGATCTTTTCAATGGAGCTTATCCATTGTTCCACAACTAATGGGTCTGTAGATCCACTGAATGTTGGCGGTCGTTGACACATGAAGGACTCAACAGAGTGTTGTTCCCTTCGTGGCGAGGTTGTCCTCTCAGCTTGATTCAAGTTATTACTCATAACGTGAGTCAGTTGGTTCATCATTCACATGAATGTTTCCATTCCGGCTTCCATCGGAGGGCCATCAGCACATGGTGCATTGCGGTCACCATCGGCACGGTTCCTCCCATTGACCGCCATTTTCTAAAATAATAAAACCTTAGTAAGAAACTTATTTCATTTATGAATCTTTTAACTCAGACTTCATGCTTAGACAATTACACTTTTCTATAATTCATTCATAATGATTCATAAAAAGCTTGTGATTAACCAAACATATCCCTCGGGAGTGTCGTAACCAAGAGTGCAGCAAGGCTCGTTATCGTGCACCAGTTCCCATTCGAGTCTAGCTCAAAGCGGTGTTTTCGGGATTTACCCCTATGTACATCTGTGCTAGAGCCGCCTCTACCTGCTCGTATCCAGACAGGGATGTATTTGTTTGATAAACCAATTACTCAATACTTACCAAAATACCAGGAAGTTTTCCTATATTTGTACTTTTCTATAGGGTTCTTCCTAAAGTTTTAATATCCTAATTTCCACAAATAACTAAACCACAATTTTACACCAACTATAACATCTCCTCTTTTTATAACATAAACATTCATTACATTTCACAAAACTGAGGAAATTTAAGGTTTAGTGTCTTGGAAACTAGGAACATAATACATAAAAGAAACATAAATCATTCTTCTTAAACACTTTAAAGGCTTCTCCTTTAGTTCATCCTAGGTTCATTACTGCATCTCATAACCTGGGGACATACATCAAAAGAATGGGTGAGCATAAGGCCCAGTAAGGGAAACAAGAGAAAAATTTTACATGTGAACTTGAGATACTTCACTAAGGACATGAAACGAACTTTAAGGCATGAGAAATTAATCATGAGATACATCATAATAAAAATAACATTTTTCATAACTTGAAGATGTGGCTGCAACATTTAATATTTACAATCGTTTCAATTCACCAAGGTTCATCCCCATGGTGTCGTTAAAAATTACCAAGGTTATTCACCAAGGCGTCGTTAAAATTGTCATCTCTAGGGATTAAGTCTTTACCCAATGCATTGGAGCGCTATCAGGTCGCAACCTTAAATTTTCCTTTATTATCATGTGAGCCACATATATCATCATCAAAAATTTCATAAATAACCCATATAGCATAAAATAAATGGGTTTCATTTCATAATCATAACGTTTTAAAAACTGCTTTAAAGACATGATCTTTACGTTACTTTAAACCCACGGAAAGGGAAATCGGGTATCATGTATGTAAATCCCAGAATTTAAAATAGAACATTTTTATATATATGTGAATACCCCTGTAGAAATAGGAGCTTTGAGTATTCACTATTTAACATAAAATAATTTTGAGAAAAGAGAGGCATTTTGAGACGAAAATTCTGCAGCATAACGGCTATGTTACAAGGTTTTAGGAAACATTGAAAAGAGAGGGAACATGGTTCGAACAATCATAATTGACCCATAAAACAGTAGAGGGATAGAATAAGAAGTATATATGGACATGGTGATGCAGTTTCAAGGAAATAACATTTGAAATGAAAAACATGGAAGGAAGACAAAAATTTGATTTCTCTTATGAAAATTCGGCAGCCTAACAACATCACTTAAACTTCAATATAAATGAATTGACAAGATCAAATAGGGTCTCTCATCATATGGTCATAAGATATCAGTATGATAGATATAGAGATCATAACCCAACATAATAAAAAGGAATTTGAAAGACTTGACATGAAAATCGAACTTGAAAAATGAGAAGGGTGAAAGAATCACTTAAAAATTCGGCAGCCTAACGACGTCCCTTAAACTTTCATAAAACGAAATGATGAGAGTAAGAGGGGATCTATAATCATATAAAAATGAAAGGGCATTAATAGGAATATAAAATAACATCCTCTCACATAAGAACATGGAGCATAAAGGGAATGACATAAAGGAGATTACATGAAAAGAAAGAGAAAGGTCGGATCCCTTACCATAAAACGTGACTCTTGAAACTCAATGTTTTGGACCATGAGGGCTTGGGGGAACCATGGGAGGACTCCTTGGGAGGTAAGGAGACCATAAAATCGTTGCGGGAGAGTTGGGAGTGAAAAATAAAGGAGGAAAGGGTGGGTATTTATAGGGAAAGTGAGGGGACAAGGCATTAATGGCCAAGGGACACCTCATTAGTGGTTTTGGCAAAACCATGGGCTTTCCCATGGTATTTGCCCATGGTATTGGTCACTTGGGACACCTCATACCTTATATTAATATTCATAATTCTACCATATTGAATATATACTTAATACATCATTTAATGATGTCATTAAACACCCGTAACTTAAAAACTATATTTTCACTATTCATCGAAAATTCAACTTTCTCAGAATAATCCCAAAATTTCACCTTAACCAAATATCGATGCTCTAAATACATTTATAAAATCCATTTTATAAAAATAATTTTCTAAATAATTTTAATTTAATTTTTAAATAAAAACACTATTCATCAAAAATACGTTTTTTCAGAAAAATCCCCAAAAATTACCTTAACATAATATCGATGCTCTGAGTTCAAAAATAAAGTCCTTTTTATAAAAAAAAATTTCTATTTATTTTTAATTAAATTTTTAATTAAAAAACACTATTCATAATTTACTATTCATCAATAATTAAGTTGATCTTATTAGACTCCGAATTCCTTACTGAACCCTTTTGTAGAAGACAATTTTTTGAAAATCATTACACATCATTAGTTATTTAGGGTTTACATAAATATTTTAAAATATCCGTTTTTTCAAAATTCATCAATAAAATACATTCTAATATTATCTGGACATTTGAAATTTCACAAACATCACTAAAGGAAGAAATATCAATTTATTCACCTGAAAGGATTACACAAGGAAGCTAGGGTCTCGTGACATAGCCCCTTATAACACCGGAATAAGACCTAAGTGTAAGGTGTGCTATGGTGAGAGAATCTGAGGGAGGCTCATATAACATTGCCCTAGTAGTAATCTCTACTAACTTGAACTTCTTCCGCAAGCATTTCCGTTCAAGCTTGACACGCTGGAGTTCGGCTTGGGCTTGGTCCAAAGCGAAGCCCACAGATGCTACCTCCTTCCCAAGCTCTGATAAGTGGGCTTCATAAGGGTCGAGTCTACTGGATGAATCCATTGACTCCTCTTTCTGCATTAACCATTAACATCTTATTAAATCATTAAGAGTAAGTTAATATACTACTCAAAAAGATTGGGTCTTTACATACCTACAGGTAGATTTCCCATTACTAAAACATTAATCATATAACTTAAGACTAGTACACTTCGGAGGAGACGAAAAGGCTCTATCCCAAATCAATTTGATTTAATGAAACCTAACAGAAACAGTCATGTTCCGATTCAAAGGTAATAATCCGAAAGGATTCAAACTAGCCTTACTGAAAGGGTTAATCAAAGGAAACCACATAACGTTCCATTTTTAAGCATCACAACATCGTACATTTATTTTTTAACATTTCAACTCCCAGTTTAAGATTATCAAGTATCTGTCACACGTAAAATGTATTAGGTACTTTATTTAGGAAATTAAAAAAGGCATATAATAATGTTTTATCTGTATCCATTATTAATTTTTTATTAAATTAACACACAATCCTAATTAGAAAAATCATTTATATCATCCTATAATAATTCCCTTGACACTTAATGTTCTCACAACTAGTCTTAGTTAATTAAAATGAAAATTAATATCTATAGAATAAAACACCATTTAATATTTAATTTTGAATTATAATTAACCATATAATCCTGAATAATAAAGCTAAAAATACGTGAGTGGTATTTCAGTAAGTAAAAAATGGGTACTAATCATGTAGGATCCCACTCTAAATTTGATTATGAACCCATAAAAAACTTTATGGACACATAAAATGGTCATAAAAATATACCATACAAATATATCTGTTGGTTTAAAAACTAAGTCACATCAAAAGAAAGGGAACCTAAAGGGGTCCCAATTATGCATTATAATGGTGACCTAAAAGTGTCCCATAAAAACATATTGGGTTCTTAAAAATGCATGCTCAAAAATAAAGAGAATTTTAGATTTAAACACACGTAGTGGGATCATTTAACAAAAAAATTATTCATGAACATCCTTTATGGGTTGAGTTAAGACTACTTCAAAATTGATATTGGTCAAGACTGACCAGCAGTGTTCATGAATTGTGATAGTGTCTATAAGAATCCAATTTATTTAAGGTCAAATATACCATCATTAATATTTATATTATTCCCCATATATATTACGATTTCACATAATTGTTCAATTATTAGGGTTTTCTTTTTCCAAATTTATAAAGTGTCCAAAGATGTTATTGATTTTGAATTTGCACAAATTTAAACACAGATAGTGTGTTTTCTAACATGGAAAAAAAATTTATTTCTCAAACACCACATAATTTGTTTGTTAAGGTTTCATCAACATTATATGTGGCAAAACAACATTTTGGGTTATTCTAGGATTATAATAACAATTTTATATAATAATTAGAAATAGGGATAATAAACATAAAATTAATAAAATTAAACATTCAAATTAAGAACAGAAACATAGAATATGTTACCATATCATGATAATTATAATAGAAACATAATATATTGGAAAACATACCAAATAATCATAACAACTTCCCTTATAAAGAATCATTAAAATGGAACACCTATGAAGGAATAAAACTAAACATCCTACTAAATTTCATATGACAGTATATAAGAGACATTATAATATACATTAAGGAACATAAATAAATCACAAATGGCCTATATATGAAATATAAATTGCATGAAAATATTAATGGAATGTGAGTATCTATTTTCCTATATTGATTCATGTGATTTTATCTCCTGTCCATACCGAGCTGATAGTAAAATACCATAAATCAGTATTGAATGAAAGGTAATCCAATCAATCATATAGAAATCATAATGAAATATCGTAATGAATTGCATGAACAATAATCACATCGATGCCCACTGGGACTTTTTGACATACATGTTTTTATCACTCCCATGATTAATTTTTTACCAAGATCAAGATTATTCTTAGTCAAATATTTTACAGCTAAAACCAATATTATAAATGAAAGGAAATCACTTAAACAACTTTGTAACGCCATGTCTTGATTAACTCTATAACCAGTATCCATATCGGTCATCTAATATCCAAAAGTACACCATAACAAATGCCAGAGGACCTCAACTAAATGAATGGTTAAAATGATGGTATGGTGGGGAGAAATTACCATCATTATCAAAGTAATAAAATTGTAAATATACCACTTTAGAAATATGATAATCGGGGTATATTGTCCACATGATGCCAGCATCAGACTCACTGGTAGACAATAGGTGCTGGCGTATGGGGAGTTGTGTTTATGGATATGTGACAACAAGTTTGGCTACTTGTTTCATAGTAAGTTACACTGGGACAATTAAATGGACGTTCTTAATGATTGATCCTTTTATAATTGATATCCCAAGGTATCAAATCAGGTGCAAGGACTCTCATTATTTTATCAATAATCGAGAAGGTGGGTGGTAAGGATATATATCAATTCTTGGGATATCCCAAGAAAAGTATCTCTCCAGATCATGAGAGACATTATCTATAATCCATTTCCCATAATGATTATAATATAATTTGATACTATTAGATAATTAAAAAATTGATATTTTGAAACATTGTATAAGAGAATAACAATTTGACAAATTCCCATAAAAATAATGTAATTACTAAAAAACATGATATCTAAATAATAACATTGTTATTATTTTTACAAACCGTGTTAAAATAACCAATAAATAAAAAAATATATTTTAAAATATATTTTACTCTATTTAATAACCTTAAATAATTTAACTATCACTGGACTAGTAAATGTAGTCCACCAACCCTCTTAATTATTTATGAGGTCTTAAATAAGAATTATTTTTAAAATAAGTAAATATAACAACATTATTATATAAAAAATAAATTAATATTATACCCATTCAAATTTGTGAATAAAAATTATTTATATATTGACCACACAAATATTATACTTCATAACAGGTTACTGAATACATATGACCAAATTAACATGAATTCTTATTAAATGTTATATGAGAATAATTTGTTTCATTACTGTAAAATTCTTATTGAATCTCACTGAGGGACATAAAGAAATTGCGTGTGACCATTTTGGAAACATTAAAAGTGGAATTAAGAAAGGTGAACTAAATTCTGATGATAAAATATAACAACATGAAGTGGAACCTGTAACACCCCATGATTTCATAGTGTGTAATTTCTTTAATGTAATTCAACAACATTCACTACACGCAACACCGAATTCAAGCACACCACGACTTACCAAACTAGCAGTTCAAAAGTGGTTAGGAATAACATTAACTAAGTTTTGATCTTTATATAATCCTTATAATTTTAAAATCCATATTCTGAGTTTCTTAGACATAAAGTAAGAACAAATTCATTTTTTAAAATAAAAGAAGTATTTTTAAAAAATGCACTTTTACCGACTATTAATGGTGAACCCTTTTTAAATTCAATATCTAAAAACATTATATATGAAATTGGACAAAATAAACTTCTTCTTTTGAATCAAGAAATAAAAATTTATTTTCAATAAATTTTCGGTACCTTTCTGACAACTTTCATATTTTCATGAATACTGAAAATTACTAAATTTTAATTGAAAAAACATTTTTAATCAAAAAAATTATTTGTCATAAATTAGGAATTTGAGTGATTTTAAAGTAAAATTATATTATATTTTTACCATTTAATCCAATTATGTTCATTGTACATAATTTAACACTTAAATGGCACATAAGAAAGTTCCAATCTTTTGATATTTTTTATTTCATAAAAACACGCTTTTTGTTTTGAAAAAGAAGATTAATTTTAAATTATTTTCTGCCAATTATGTATTTTGAATTTAGAAAAATTGTTTCCATATTTAGAATCAGGAGGTCCAAATTAAGTAAATTGGTAACTTATATTTTTAGAAATTTTGAATAATTACATCGTTAAATATTTTATATACAATGGTTAAAGGGTAAATCCATTAAATAATGATAATACAATAATATTATAGTAATGTAAAATTACCCTAAAACGTGTCCTAACCATATTGGTTTGATACATTTCTGACCATGGTCATATTTGGGTTGATTGTGGGACCACATGGAGCCACTTGTTAGTGATAATGACACTATATATTAGTTAAGTTAAAATAAATATAAAAATTATATAAGCATATATCTTTTAGAAAAACAATTTTTAAATAGGTTTGTATATGTTATATTGTAGACTACAAATATTAATTATAACCGTGACATAATTTACTACATAATGGTAATATATTTATAATTTTTAGATATTTAATAATTAAATTTATTTATGACACAATAATGATTCAATATTTTATATATTAATGAAATAATAAAATAATTGGTATTATAAATGTCCAAATAAATATAATTTTAATGTTTTGATGGCATCCAAAAAAATGGTTAATATTACATTTTATTATTTCTTAAATTATTTTTTTCTGAATTAATAATAATTTTAAGACTGTAACAAAAATAAATTATAAAATACTTTCAATATTGACATATATGAGTTTTTAAAACAAATATTATATTATAAATTGATATAATATTACTTCAAATATAATTATTGGCCAAAGGAGTTATATAATGATACATGTATCATTAATGAACCACTTGGGGGTCTCTTGGAATTTTATAATAAGGTTATTAACCATATAATATAAAAATGAAAAGGGACATGGTAAATAGAAAACTAATTAACGAAGAGTTAAAACTAAATAATAAGGTTAATAAAGTGACCCAAACCTATCTAAAACATATTGGTTGAGATTTTTTTAGAACCACCACCACCTAATACAAAAAATAAATCACATTAAATCTATTATAAACTGAAAATTATTTTATTATAAAATAATATTTCTAACTTTTCCTAAGGTGCCCCTCACCCCACTTATAAAAGGGCAGTCCTCCATATCACTAATTCACACATTCAAAGCCATTTGGCTCGGCCAAACCCTAAACAAATCTCCTCAAAACATCCCTCACTTAAACTGAGAGGCATTAGATTGATCATAATGCCAACCTAAGGATCCATTTTGATCAAATCAAAAGAAAGAACCCAAAGAAGAGGTATTGATTTCACCACCCTCTTTCAAGTTCCTTTCTTCTTCCACTTCTTATTTCTTTGTTATTTACATTATAAAATAATAACTCTAGTATATTCTATATACTGTGATGTTTTTAAAAATATATTACAACCATATTCAGTATTCAATCCATCCTTTTAATGACATGTCACCATACGTGCATACGTACGGCCTACCGTCTCCACATCGTGGTGTAATTGTTATTCAATACATTATTATTTGGATGGGTATGATCTTTAAGTGTAATTGATGTAAATAATAAATATAATATGATAATTATTCTCTATATATTATATAGCAACCAATTAAATTTTATTTTAATATCAAAATAATGATATTGTCGCTCCTGCGTTTGTACGGACTACCGTCTCCATGAACGCGATGAGATTCATTCCCCATCATATCCATTCAAGAATAGTTTTCATTTGATGGTTAAATATTGGTTCTAGACATAATATAATATTGGATATGAATAATATACATCCCATCCATGAAAAATATGCCTCACATAACAAATAATATAATGTGAAACAAATCGGTTAACACCCGAAACGACGATAATACTAAGATATTATTAACAAATCAATGATAAAAGGTCATATATGATATCATATCAATGTATATAATTCTTTTATAATTTAATAACAATTATTTAACCATTATAAAGGTGTTTAACATACCCTTGACCACAGAAAATGAACAAAGTATGGGGTTTTTTATCTCACTTTTAATTCCGTGTGATTTCAATTTATCACCACTTATTTTTTGCATGTGGTGTGTGTACTGCCCATGATTGTATCCATTTTGGAATATAAACTAATTTATGGATATTTAAATAATATTTGTATGATCCTTCTTTCATGGTTATATGTTTATAAAGTTACCAAATCAATAATGGAATTTGAAATTTCAATTTCCACTCATTCAGCTTTACACATACTTCATTGAGTATTTTACTCCACGATTATGTGTCGAATCACTATTCATTTTCTTAGGTCATAATTTCCACTCCCATTTTTGTGGATATACTTTTAACACACATAATTACACCATTGTTAAATTCTCAAGTCAATGATATGAATTTGATAACAGTAATTTTAACTCAATCTCCATTAGTTGAGTTAAATATCCAATTCATTTGTGTTGATTTTTAAAAAAATGTGTGAATTTTCCTTGATTGATTTACACTGAATATCCAATTATATTGTGTGTAATTATATTTTTCACACATAATTATATCATTTATTTATCCTTAACCTAAGGATACGGTCTTAATAAGAGATTTCATCTCGATTTATATTCCATTGAGAGTTCTTTGTTGTTATACATCAAATCACTTTTATATGGTGTATATAATGTACTTTTACATATTATATCATGAATCCCTTTATTCTCATGATATTAAAATGTTTTTATTACCTCAAATATATTTATTTATATGTCTCTCTTTTGGTTAATAACTCTAACTAAAATATCAATTTTAATGATTAAAAGAATTATTATTCTAAATTTTTCTCATTAATGTCCATGTTTAAAAAATGGTTTTAAGGATTTATTTATGTGGACTTTAATGATTGAAAATAAAAATTCCATTTTAATGTTTCAAATATGTATAAGACACTTTGATGAAAAAATCTATTTTTAAATGTCTTCTTGACAAATAGTTTACTTTTAAAGGATTTCAAGAAAAAAGGGGATATTTCTTTCTAATAATTTTGATGATTATTTTCATCTATGTAAATATCCTTCATTATTCTCGATTGAGGTTAATATGATACAATACACTATTCTATATTTGAATAGAATGAGTAATGTTTGACTGTGGATGTGCTATTTTTATACCATTCATGGTTAGTGGATAAATTATTGACATTTCGTATTCTAGTTTTAATATGAATGTTTATGTTATGTTTTAAAAAAATTCCTTTGGGCAATGCATTGGACTTATTAAGTGACGGGTGGAGCCCACTATAGCTTCTCGATGCATCGGTATGTATCATTAGACAAACTAATGTGTTGGAAGAAGGCCTTGACAAAATCTTATTTGTCATCTTGGCACAAGGCCTTGACTATGTTGTTATGATAGTCTGAAATTATGCATTCCATCATTATGAAAGTGGTTATTGATATTGAATGTGATTATTCGACTAGTAGAATATCCATGTGACTAAGTAAATGGCATTATTTTTTTTATGTTATGCCGATGATCATGTTTAAAAGGCTTTTGTTTTTTTTATACACTACATTAAACGTTATTGCTTATTTATGAAAGGTTCCGCTATATTGTTATCCATATTGAGCATTTGAGCTCACCGATTTCTATGTTTTATTTTTCCTAGGATGTGAAGAAGTATTTAATCACTAACCTGGAGGGATAGTATGAGGTGATATGAGTGATGACTATGGGGACTATGTTGTTGTAGTATTCATTTTATGATGTAATGTAGGACTTATGAATGTATCTAGTGATTCAAATACTACTAAACTAATCGGTATTTTGAGACTTGATCTTTTGTGATCAAGAAAATTTTCTGTAATAATACACCAACTATGGGTAACTGTGGTCGGGGCGTTACAGTTGGTATCGGAGGAAGTTAAGTACAAACCATGGAAGCTATATTTAGATAAACTCTGATTAGAGAACATAAACCTAAGATGGACATTGAGGATTATTATAGAAGAACTTGCTAAAAATTTGGTGTTATAGAGATTTTGTGTGTTTTCCGAGCAATACATCCCTTTATGGATATGAGAAGGTAGAGGTGGCTCTGGCACAGATGTACCTGGGGGTAAAACCTGAAAATACTGGTTTGATCTGGACTTGAACGAGAACTGGTGCACGACAACAGGCCTTGAGGCACTATTGGTTACGACACTCCTGAGGGATATGCTTAGGATAATTATCATTTACTTTACAAACCACATTGAAGGGGTTTATGAGTATATACTTCCTCAATGAAAACATTTTTATGATTATGGATTATATCCCCTAACTGTTCAATTTATGTCAAGTGTTTTACAAGTTTGGATTTATGTATTGTGATTCAAAAACTAATCTTGTGTATTCCATTGTATAGAAATGTCTCTCAGTAGAAAGATTGTGAACTACATCAATACGTATGATTCAAGGTGTTAGAAGGATCATATCTTTCATGGTGTTAAGCCATAATTTAGAAAGGAAATCATCTCCCATGTATTCTCAACATATGATGAAATAAATCATGTGTTAATAAGATAAGTAAATAATTTTCTTGACTTTTATGGCATTGAAGGGAAGCAAAGGAAGAAAAGGATGGAAGATAAGAAGATGGATAAATGGAAGAGGGAAAAGAAGAATTTTCTCATATGTGTTAAATGTGGGAAGAAAAACCTTGTAACATGCTTAATGAGAATGCGAGTTTATTATTAGTATGGAGAAAAAGGGCACAAATTACGTGACTGCAAAGGTATGAAAAAGGATTCAAATGTAAAATGCTTCATCTAAAAGCAGTTGAGACACTATGTAAACCAATGTTCAAATCATCAGAGTATTCCCCAAATGATGCTATTGGATATTAATCAAGTTATGATACTACCACTAATGAAGAGGAACGATTAGAGTTCTTATGATGTTATTAATGAATTATGTCATTTGAGTGTTGTATCAACATTGTACTGGTTATAATAATTATGATGTATATAAGGATTCTACTACAGTACTATTTCATCAAGGACATGAGATTGTGTAGATCCAAGAAAAGTGACTCAATAGCAGGTTTTGTTTTTATAAAATATATTATGAGAGAAGGATAAACCATAATATGGTTCTAATACCGAGGTAGTGATTTTGGAATAATACGTGATTGATTTGGATAAATTATATTGGATATTCTTGACTACCTTGAAACTAATTAATGATTTGAATATTCCATCATTGATGGAGTTTACAACATTTTTTTATAGAAGGAGTATATTTAGTATTCTATAAGGAATAAAAGATCATGAATGTAATCAATAAGTTTTTATGGTAATTTAGGATGTTGCAGTGTTTTAAATGAATTCATGATGAAGGTGTTCACATGTTATTACAAGGGAAAAAAGGATGTTCATTGTGTTTACCTTCCTTATAAATTTTGGACTGTGGGTTTGGGAAAAAGTATTTTGGATAATTCTAGTTGGAGATTATTTTTGTATTTCCATAAAAGGACAACTCAGAGGTCGGTTGGCAACCTATCGCGTCTGGCAAGGCCACGGGACGTGAACCCGCAACCGAAGGGTGACAAGGCTGTATCACCCACCATTGGCCCATGTGATGTCCTGGATTGAATAATGTAGTTTTTTTAAAAGTTCTGGTAGATGAATTATAAATTCATTCTTTTTTAACCTTATATGAATTGGATAAATGAAATATTTTTTTATGTTCTATTATTTTTTAGAGTGAAACATGAGTTTGTGGTAGAAATTAGTGAAAGGATGGAACTATACTTGTCAATTATATACATATATATATATATATACATATTCATCTCTTATTCTATGAAGAAATTAATTATTAAACATTAGGTAAGGGATCATAAATAAAAAAATGTGTTATCGTAATACCTTATGTTTAGATAAATAGATAATATTTTAAATCATCATAGATTGATGGCTTTGAGGCTCTAAATTCTACAAATGATTGTTACTGATGACCTCAATCACTCCCTATAAATATTTACATTTTTCACCAATTATGTGTCTCTAATTTCCACCAATGTTCTTTTAATTGAGATCATAATTTGGTGGTGACCCTTTCATTTCTCTTTACCTCTTATTAAGACTAAATTTTATTAACCCAATTTATGATGTGGGGTTTCCCCCAAAGATATTTTCTATTTTCAAGCATTTATTTTTAAAGAACAATTTCAAATAGCGAGGACACAATTTATTAATGGAGGGAAGAATGTAACACCCCAGGACTTCATAATGCGTTATTTCTTCAAATTAATTCAATAACTTGCACTACACGCAACACCGAGTTCAAGCGCACTACGACTTACCAAACTTGGTGTTCAAAAGCGGTTATGAATATTATTAACTAAATTTTGAACTTTATATAATCCTTATAATTTTAGAATCCATATTATGAGTTTCTTAGACATAATGTATGATCAAATTCATTTTTTCATATAAATGAATTATTTTTTAAAAAATGCACTTTTACAGACTTTTAATGGTGAACCCTTTTTAAATCCAATATTTGAAACTTTTATATATTAAATTTTACAAAATAAATTTCCTCTTTAGAATTAGTACATAATAATTTAGTTTCAATAAATTTTTGGTACTTTTCTGATAACTTTAATATTTTGATGAATAGTGAAAATTACTAAATTTTAATTAAAAAAACAGCTTTTTTAATCAAAATAATTAAAAGTGATAAATTAAAATTTTGATTTATTTTAAAGAATAATTATATTATATTATTACCATTTAATATAGTTTTGTTCATTGGACAAAATTTAACATTTAAACTGGACATAATCAAGTGCCAATCTTTTGATGGTTATTATTTCTTAAAAACACATTTTTTGTTTTGACAGAGGAAATTAATTTTAAATTAATTTTTTCCACTTCTGTGTTTTGAATTTAGAAAAATATATTCCATATCTAGAATCAGGAGATCCAAATTGTGTATATAGGTAACTTATATTTTTAGAAATTTTGAATAATTACTTCAGTAAATATTTTATGTACCATGGTTAAAGGGTAAATCTATTAAATAAGGGTATAAAATAATATTATTATAATAATAAATTTCCCTAAAACGTGTCCTAGACTTATTGGTTGATACATTTTTGACCATGGGCATCTTTGGGTCGATTTTGGGACCCAATGACGCCACTTATAAGTGATAATAACACTTTATATTAATTAAGATAAAGTAAATACAAAAATGACATAAGCATATATCTTTTAAAAAAACAATTTTTACATATGGTTATATATGAATTATTATTGACTATAAATATTAATTCTAAAGATAAAACTATTTTCTACATAATGGTATTTTGTTTGTAATTTTTAGACATTGAATAATTTAATTTATTTATGACACAATAATGATACTGTATTTTTCTTATTAATTAATGAATCAAATAATTAGTATTAAAAATTTTAAAATAAATATACTTTGAATTTTTTGATGATATCCACGAATTTTATTGGCTATCATGACATGTTAGTATTTCCTAAATAAATTTGGTTCGAATTAATAATGTTTATATGACGTTAAAAAAATCAATTATTAAATTGTGTCAAAATTGACATAAAACAGTTTTTAAAACAAATATTATATAATAAATTGATATAATATTCCTAAAAATATATGGTTCAGCCCAAAAAACTTATATAATGATAGGTTTATTATTAATTAACAATTTGGGGTTCTCTTGGAAGTTTATAGTAAGTTTATTTACCATATAATATAAAACTAAAAAGGGATATGGTAAATGTCAAACTATTTAACTAAGTGTTAAAACGAAAAGATAAGTTTAATAAAGGGAATCAAACCTATCTAAAACCTATTGGTTGAGTTTTTTGCGACCCATAAACACCATAACCTCGAAATAAATCACTTTCAATCCATTAGAAACCGAAAATTATTTTATTATAAAATAATATTTCTAGTAGTTTCTAAGGTGCCCCTCACCCCTCTTATAAAAGGGAACCCCCACTTATCTCTATTTCACATCTTAAAGTCCATTTGGTTCGGCCAAACCCTACCCAAATATCTTCTAAACTTCCAAGAAAACAACCTATTGGCTTTATATTGATCATAAAGCCATCCTAAGGAGCCCTTTTGATTAAGTCCCAAAGAATAACCTGAAGAAGAGGTAATGATTTCAACACACTCTTTAAAGTTCCTTTCTTCTTCCACTTATTCCTTCTTTGTTATTCCCATTCTAAAATAATAACTCTAGTACCTTCTATATAATATCATGTTATTAAAAATATGGTAAAACTGTATTCAGTATTCTATCCATCCTTTGAATGACATGTCACCATACATGCGTATGTACGACCTACCGTCTTTACATCGTGGTGTAATTATTATTCAATACATTATTATTTGGTTGGGTATCTTAATGATGTGTAATTAATGTAAATAATAAATAAAAAAGGATAATTATTCTTTATATATGATATAAAATCCAATTATATATTATTTTAATATCAAAGTAATGATATTGTCGCTCGTGCATACGTACGGACTACCGTCTCCACGAACGCGATGAGATTCATTCCCCATTGTATCCATTCAAGAATAATTTTCTTTTTATGTTAAAAAATAATATTTAAAGACTTAATATAATTCTATATATGAATATAATACATCCCATCCACAGAAAACATGGCTCACAAAATAGAGAATATAAAGGAAAACAAATCTGTTAAGACCCGAAATGACGATAATTCTAAGATATTATTAACAAATAAATGTTAAAAGCTCATATATGATATGATATTAATGTATATAATTATTTTATAATTCAATTACAATAATATCCCAATTTTATAGGAGGTTAAACTACCATATACAATAGAAAATGTACAAATTAAGGGGTTTCTTATCTCAATTTTAATTCCGTGAGATTTCAATTTATCACCACTTATTTATTGCCTGTGGTTTGTGTACTGTACATGATTGTATTCATTGTGTAATATACCTTAATTTATGGATATTTACATAATCATTGTATGATCCTTCTTTCTTGTGTGTATGTTGAGTATGTTACAAAATTGATATGGGAATTTGAAATATCAATATCCACTCATTCGGCTTTACGCGTACTTTATTGATTATTTTACTCCATGATTATGTGTGGAATCACTATTCATTTTCTTATGTCATAATTTTCATTCCCCTTTCAGTGGATATACTTTTAATACAAATAATCACTCCATTGATAAATTCTCAAGTCATCGATATGAACTTGATAAGAGTAATTTTAACCCAATTTCTATTTCTTTAGGTAGATATCCAATTCATTTGTGTTGTTTTTATAAGAATATGTGTGAATTTACTCTGATTAATTTACACTGAATATGCAATCAAATTTATTTTATTTATATTTTTCACAAAATAATTATATCTTTTATTTATCCTTAACCTGAGGATATGGACTTTATAAGAGATTTCATCTCAATTTACATTCTATTGAGACTTTTTTGTTGTTATACACCAAATCCATTTTATTTGGTGTATATAATGTAATTTGACATAGAATATAATGAATCCCTTTATTCTCGTGATATTACAAAGTTTTGATTACCTCAATTACTTGTATTCAACTATCTCTATTTTGGTTAGTAACTCTAAATATAATATCATTATAAATGTTTTAATGATTTATTATTCTAAATCTATCTCATTAATTTCCATCTTTTAAAAATGGTTTTAAGGATTTATTTATATGGAAATTAATGTTTATAAATTAAAATTCCATTTAAATGTTTAAAAGTTTTATGGGACCCTTTGATTCAAAAATCTATTTTTGAATTTCTTCTTGACAAATAGTGTGACTTTTAAATGATTTCAAGAAAATGGGGGATATTACTCTCTAATAGTTTTGATGATTATTTTCATCTATGTCAATATCCTTCATTATTCTATATTGAGGTTAATCTGGTACAATACAATCTTCTATATTGTATCGAATGAGTTATGTTGGACTGTAGATGTTCTATTTTGTACCATTCATGGTTTGTTGATAATGTATTGACATTTATTATGCTATTTTTAATATGAATGTTACTGTTATGTTTAAAACATTTCATTTGATGAATGAATTGGACATTGTAAGTGATGGGTGGAGCCCACTAAAGCTGCTCGATTCATGAGTAGGTCTCATGAGACAAACTAGTGTCTTGGCACAAGGCCTTGAAAAAATAGTATTTGTATTCTTGGTATAAGGCCTTGATTATGTGGTTATGATAGTCTGAAATTATGCATTCAATCTTTATGAATGTTGTTATTGTTATTGCATGAGATTATTCGACTAGTAGGATATCCATGTGAATAAGTAAATGGAATTATTTCATTTTATTTTTTCCATATTATGATAAAGGTCATGTTTGAAAGGCTTTTGTTTTAGTTATACATGGACTTAAATGTTTCTTCTTATTTATAAAAGTTTCTGCTATATGGATATCCTTGTTGAGCATCTGAGCTCACCCCATTCTATGTTTTATTTTTCACAGGATGTGAAAAAGTATTTTATGAATGACCTACAGGGATGTTCTGAGGGGATATGAGTGTGGACTATGGAGACTATGTTGTTGTAGTTTTCATTTTATGATGTAATGTAAGACTAATGAATGTAACTAGTGATTCCAAGGCTACTAAACTAATCGGTCTTTCGAGACATTATCTTTAGTGATAATTCCAATGTTATGTGATAATGCACCGACTCTAGGTAATTGGGGTGGAGGCGTTACAGAACCCATATAGATATATGTTAATGTCATTACATAATACAACATCCTAAAATTTATCACTCAATAATATAATCATTTATCCATGTATCTATAACCAATCATGTTAAATGAAAATGTCCTGAACCTATGATGTTTTTTTCTCTTTTTTAATATTAAAAAACAAACAATCCTAAATAACACAATGGATTGAGATTATTTATATTGTTCCATTCCAATAAACAGGGATTCCGATATCAAATTCCCTTAATAATGGAGGGGAGATGTCCTCTCATGCATTATTTTTTGATTAAATATCAATAATTATGGAACCAAATTATCCTAATGTGATATTACAAAATATCATATATTTCTATCAAAACATCATGTTAAGAAATAGAATATATAAATTAACAATATTTTGAATGACTATATATTAATAAACACACCCAAATATAGGAACATATAATTAAATATAGAAATATAAATTTTATTTTTGGATGGCTATGTTACTATAATTCACTATTCTGAAAATTACCAACATTATACACAATGAGAATGGGATCTCAATTAATTTTAATATTTACTATTAATATACTATTATGTGAGTCTTGTCAAATGATATGATATATATACTGAATAATTCATTTAATGAAACTATTGGGGATCTTATATGTTCTCATTATATGAGTGAAATTATATTACATTATGGCATGATAATTTATTTTAAAATATTATCGTGTAAAATTTTAGATAGAAGAATAAAAATATCAAGATTAGTACATAATTATCATTTTAATAATTAATAAAGGTAATTATAATGTATATTGATGTTTTTTATAAGGATACAAATGTATCAAATTCCCATATACGGAAGATCAAAGTACTAAAACACTTCAATATATGATCTCTCATATGATATTTATTATTCATATAATATAACTCGTTAATAATTTTTTCTTCCATGTATTTCTCAATCAGATTATCCACATGGCGACTTAACCCACTATGAAAAATGCCTCAAGTGAAGATTTTTTCAGAGTAAATTCAATATACATTGGTTGACCATGGATCCATAGTGGGATCCACCTTTTTGTAATTATAATAATATAATTAAAAATATTATTTATTACTAGGAACTACATAATGATCAATGGTAAAGATTCAAATAAAAATATAATCATTTTCATCACAATATTCTATATAATTTGACACTATTGTAGAACGAGAAGAAACTAGATAACTAGGACTCTTTTTTCTCATATCTCCTCCATTGAGATTGATGAAATATTATCATTAAGAATTCATATTATTATAATATATATGAATCATAGAATCAATATAACCCTTATAAACTAGTACCTCATCCCCTCTATATATCTGGAACACATATTTATTTTTCCTCAGATAAATAATGATATCATTAATAGCTGACCAATGTTTTTCATCTATATCTATTAGATATCTTTCAACCATTATAAATGAATAATAAAAATTAATACTAACACATAACATGGGTTATTTTATTTATTTTATCATAGGAGCATATGGGATTTTACTCATTCTCTCTCTCTCACTCTCCAATGTTGTGTGGGTGGAATACTTTTTTAGGGATACAAATTCTATGTGAAACATGTTCCAATATCCAATATGATTGTTCAATTATAATAATCTTTCATACATTTTCATTATATAATATATTATATATTTATAGGGATTATTATTATATATTTCACCAATGATAATGATTCCATTGATTTTTTCTACCAGACCAATGTATTTCATGAAAAATTATTTTATCAAACTAAGGATAACTAACTAGAAAATATGAGTGTCACATTAAATATGGATTATCTAAAGAGATATACTTATAGGAATAAAAATTACAACTAAAAAATTAATAAAAAAAGTCTCATATTTGTTATCAATGAATGAAAATTCATTTATTTCTTTATCATAATGAACAATCATTGATATATATTGATACATTAATCCCTTAGTGGAAATGTGCAGTTTTCATAAATTTTTGGAATTACATGCTGTCAGAAACCATTTCAATTATTCAATAAATACATCTTCTTGAAGGTTTCTATTACTGGTAGTTGATTTTATATCAATATTCCAATTCTCATTATCATAGAGAAATTTTATAGTATGTATTATTTTGATGGATATAAACATATATACAAGAGTAATGTACTCTTTTTAGTATTCCATAAAATTGTTAAAACCATTTTCCAACTACATGTTCTTTATAGGTAGTCACATTACATTCAATATGCATTTTTCTATTTAATAACCATATAAAATTTACAAAAATAGTCACATTATATAGAACAATGAAATCATTCCACTACTTTTGATCCTTGTAAAAATTTATATATTTTTTCATCACTAAATTTAGGTCTTATATAATTTCTTTTATTATTAAAGATTATCATTAATATCCCACCCAAAAATAGATACCTCCCTTGGTGACCATAAAACCATATATTTTTTGTTATCATAAATCCATGTGCCCTGATGGTATTTATATTTTTTGGGAACAAAATGTTACATTAGAATTTGATAGAATATTTTTAAATAACCACTTTGGTATATATTCATCTACAATATCATTTATATAAATTTGACCGCCACTATCCTTTTGTAGACTGTTCTCATTATAAATAAAATGTATTTTCTGGACATATTAACATTCTTATCTATGGTGTGTTATAACTATGTCCTCTTTTTCCTTGGGATACAAAATAACATTAATAATTAAAAACTAGAGATATAGTTTTTAATTGATCTAGAATTAAAATACTACTCATATTTATATACATTTGTATTTAAAAACATGGATCACTTTTCAATATATAACTCAACGTGTATACCAATTCACACATTTACTAAAACCTAGATTGTTGTGTATGATTCTTTGGTTAAAAATATATCCAAAATGATATTATAACATCTGTCTGAGTCACCTTCATAATTTTTATTTCATGAAATGTGTGGTACCTCCTATCACTAACCCCCTCCCCACTATGGTGTACAAGGTGGTGTGTCTTGAGAGAGAATATTATAATCCCATAAAAGGTAAATAAATTATTGGCTAAAATATTCACTATAATGATAAAATTAAATCTCACTTATCGTAATACAATATTTATTATCTTCCACGTTATTCTAATAATTTTATATAACAATGGGCGTAGATATATACCTCATCAAGTAGGCATGTATATATAGTCACAAATATCCATAATTCTCATCCTTTAAAGATATCGACATTAGTTTTATATTAGAAATTTTATACACACATCAGTGTTTTCCATATATATAACATCAATTGTCATTTTTATCTTATAAACTAATTGTATTTTTGTTGTATTTCCTTTATCAATTTGGTTTATCTCAAAAGAGATTACGTAAAATTTAAGATAGTGTTTTTAAAACACTTTTTAGTTACATGACCCTGAATGTGATACAAATACTATATGATAAATGATTCATGTTAACTTGATTTATTTTCTATATAGATTAATTTATTCTACTTAATTAATACAATAATACCATATTCATAAGTATCATACCATAAGATATAATATATTCACGAATTCCATAAAATCATAATTTCAAAATTTAATATAATAATATATGAATATAAGGAAGATAAACAAGTATGTTCAATGTGATTATTGATGTAAAATAAGAATATTTTAAAACAAAAATCACCCTCATTGGAAACATAATGTTGTTGTATCTTATGGGAAAAGAAGCAAGTTGTGATATATTTTATGCTCAAACATGAACTTCTCCACTAGAAATCATCTTGAATATTCATGGTACACACATTTGGATATGGTTTTAAAAGATACATGTTTTTTATTATTCCCAATTTATCGATTTTGAAATATTACACAAAATAATGGCAACACATTGAGTTTCCAATTTTTCATTAATTGGGTGATGTTATTTTTTCAGTGGCGTTGATTTACTAATGAAAAACAGAACACTTGATATTCCTTTTCCTGTGATTGGATATTTTTTTGTAGGATAGTAGTCTAGAGACAAAAAATGGTGAAAATAAGTAGCCGAATTTAATTGTTATTACAAAATTTATTCACTAATATTACTATAGGTTTTTCACACAAAATTTCATTACTAACACAAAAAATAATAGAAATAGGTCTGGAAAATTATTATCCTTATTACCCATATTATTATTCAGAATTAATCTGGTGAAGATATTATTTATTGTGGATATAATGATTTACGGGTTTAGATCATTTAGTATTGTAAAGTCCAATATGATTATTTTCCAATGTTTTAAATAATCAAGACTATATAAGGCCCAACAAAGAATATCCCTTAAACTATTCATGTTAATACAATATTGAAGATCTCATATTACTCATTGGATTATTTATCCAAACAATGATCATGATTTTCAGAAATAATAATACCCATATCCATGTCCTTGCATAGGATCGAATTATCATTGGACATAGTGGATATCATGAAAAATTTGAAATTAATGGCATCATTCATATATTTATGTCTGAAAGATATATCTTCATCATATTCCCCTTTTTCATGATATTTTGATATGGGGTTTTCTAGAACATATATTTTTAATTTATCTATTATATAATAAAAATGTACATATAACATTACTATAAATTTTATCCGATGACATCTTTATCGGCCTTTTGTACTGATAAAAGTGTCATAGTCACTATCTTTTGGCATTCCATTTCTATAAAAATGAGCCAAAAAATTTAGTACATTATATATATTGTGAAATTATATTATACTAATTAATGTATAAATTTTGACATCTCTCACATTATTAATAAAACCCAATATCCATAACAATTAGTTTTTTAATATCATATTCCTAGATATTATAGACAGTAGTAACCATATTTTTCTTCTCATACCCCAGACTAGATCTTGACATGTTTTTAAGGGGTTTATAATGGTATGACTATTCAGATGTATGTGTACATTAGTCTATGATATTTTGATTAGACTCAAAAATGATGAAATACATGGAAAATGGTTAACTAAAATATATCATCTTATTTATATTATGTCCCAATTTTTTAGTCAACCCATGATTGGATCATTGTTTTATTTAACCTGAAATTAATGTTAAATTTTCACAATAATTAATTAAAACTATAGTTTGGCCAAACAAACACATTAAACCATGATTTTATTTTATATAATTGTGGATGGATATAATGGATAAATATATATAAATTGTGTATTTTTTTCATTATTTCGAATTCAACTATTGTATCATATTCAATTATCGACAACCTTATGTTTATTTTAGTTACGTAATTAACCATGTTTAATATAAAATTTATTAATAATATATTTTATTAATATTCCATCATGTATATTTTCTAATTAAATAATTTATGTAATCACTAAAAACATTTCATTATGAAATTAATCTTGCAACATGATAGAATTAATATAATAACAGTGGTACAATCATGGGAATTTATAACAGTTGGTTTGTCTATTGGATAAAAAACAATCTCATGATCCTAGGGAAATAGAACATGAAATTTTACATGGTTCATGCTATAATATTCCACTCAACCTTCAATGTATTGCATAGATTGGATTCACCTGTGAAACAAACATTAACCACCCACATTTGTTTGGGATATTTATCCATTATATAAGTTGTAGTCACATATATGTGAGGGGAACCCATATATTTGTATATGGGGATTACATATTGGAATTCACAAGCACACGAGCCCATGTACAATGAGAGGTGTAGAAAATGCATGGACAATCAATTAAATTTAAAATTAACAAATTTAAAAGGAAGCAAAGTGCATACATAGGTTTGGTCTAACCCCCTGATCACCCTCTCATATTCAAGGAGTGCACATTTTTAGTGTTATAGGTATTTGATTATTAAATAATTAATATGAATAGAAATAATTAATTTAAATTAATAGTCAAAATACAAAAATATCTAATTAGTTATTTATTCCATCAAACCATCATCGAAATTTTCATCATCAATAATTTAATAAAAATTAAAATAGATTATTTTATTAAAAAATAAAAATGTGCACATGTGCACTTAAAAGAAATTACATATACCCAAACATACTACTCTTCGTTGTCCTCATGTTTTGTACACACATGGAATCAGATATACACATAATGAAACAAAATTATGATGAATATATTATATAAAAATGTCATAAGAACATATTTTAATTATATAACATGTAACATTATTATAGGAAACAAAGCATACTATAATTACAGTACATTCGTAGACTTTGGATTCATTTTTAACTTGCAAATTAATTTAATATATAACAAAGAATCATGTCACATTGAATTTATTTCCATAAAATGAGTTGAAAAAAATGCTTATTAGGTATAATAATTTAATAAATATTTATTTCCGTGTAAAATTAATAACATAATGTATATTAGGTTACATGTAATGTACATAGGCTAAAAAATGGGTGATATCTTCATCATGTGTATTTGTCACAATCCAAGGGATGGGGTATGCTTTTAGCTATAGATATAAATAAATAAATTATGTGAAAAACTACTGTGTGTCATGTGTATTAGATGTGTCCTGATTTTTCATTCCCAAAGCCATTAAATAAATTGGTGACACATCTTCTTCCTTGTGTTTTCCAATATAAAATATCATGGACTACAATATGTGTTTATAAGATACTTTTTTTTAGTCAAGAAAACCGTGGGATTCCCAAGACTAGTCAAAACACGATTCACAATTAATGGTCTCTTCATGTAATTAAGTTGTGACCCTTTAAATTAATTAAACAATCATTATGGTGCATTTATAATAAGTATAGGATGTGTACCAATGATATACATGTTGTGTAGTATTTTAATATCCTACCAAAATTACTAAAACATCATGAAGGTGTATTTTAATGTAATTTATGTAAAAATAACATATTTTTTAATTAAAATTTTAATATAGAAATTTGGAGTTAGTATTTATTTAATGAATTCATCATAAATGACAACTCAATAAAAATGAATATGATTAATAAAAAATTAACAACTAATTATTAAATAATTAGTTGATACCTCTGATATTAATTGAAGCTTCCACGTTTACAAAAGCTACCTATTTGGAATGTCTAACATCACAATTTTATCATAATTATGGAATTTTAAATAGAAAAATGAAGAATAATATTATGAACAATAGATACATATATCAAATTAATTTATTTTTTACTTAGTATCCAATAAGATAGGTTCAAAAAATTTAATTTACAAATACATTATATACCTAAAGAAATACAAATTTTTTAATTTCACTATATACATATTTATTTGATTTCTCTAAACAAATGTATCTTAATATATTCAAAGGAATACAAAATAGGTTATTTATAGTTTTTATCCAAATTTTCTCTACAATCCTTCATGTGTCATCATAGAAATATCGGGGTTCCATAATAAAATATTATAATATAAGAATCATTCTTATTTTACCCCAAAAAAATCTAACTCAGTGGATGGTTTCAACTTTTTCTCTGTAGAATCGACACGATGGTGGATGGTAATCTCTCAATATTTTTAGACAATTCGTTGAAATATCATCCCTTATATTTAGAATAATTTACCTTGAGTCATTTTTATTCCATAATTATAATTTATAGAGTTATGGTAAGAATATGAAATAACAATGCAATTATTGGCCTAGATTTAAAGAGTAACAATTACATATTTTTCCTTATTATTATCTCAATCACTAGCAATCCATTTTTTTAAAAACTAAAATTATTGGTATTATTTTTAATTAAAATGTGAATAAATTAATGATATATAAATATTATTTACTTTAATGAGTAGATTATTATTTATTGTAATAATATTTTATATGTTATCTTTCACTAAACCATTACACATGGTCTTCTAATCCTCTTCCATATATGGGGATCAAAAAAATTATTAAGAAATAAATATATCTTCTTTATTTAGAAATATATAAATAAATTTTATATTCACTAAACTTATATAAAATAATTATTAAATATTCAAGTCACAAATATTTTCTAAAATAACTTTTTAATAAATATATTTTTCCAAATAATCATCATTAACATATAAAAAAACTTTGAATTCTATTAAATAATCAAGTTAAATTCATAGAAATATTTATTGTGATTCTGGATAGACATATTGTGTCACCCTATATTCCTCATTCTTAGAGGAAATATAAAAAGCCTCATAACTCCCAATTTTAGTATCAATGAACAATCCAAACAATCCATATTGAATGAATATTATTTCAATGTAACATTTTTAGTCATATGAATTATCATTTTGTAATATAATTAATTTATCATGATATATCCTTTAAACTAGGTTGCATGATATGGTTATTATCATAAGTTATCTATGTCCCATTCTATGATTTAATAGAAATATAATACCAATAGAACATGATACCCATGAATTTAATATTGATATTCCATAACCATTATGTGGTGATGAGATATCAAATTCTAATTAACAATAAGGATAATCATTTACACCCATTATTTACTACTAAAATTTAAATAATGACACCAAAATATGTAATATATCTTACAAAACTAATTCATTATAGTATTATAAATTACATCAGTATATAAAACACATGATATTAATTAAAAACAATATTAACATTTAATGTTCAATAAAAGCTTTAGTAGATATGAATAATCAATGACACATACAAATGTGAATTTCAATGTGGAAGGTATGGTTCTCATAGTCTATAGTTTTAAGAATTACCAATGTTTTAGAAAATGAGAATGTGGGAAAATGTTATTTAAATCTCTACCCCTAATAGCCTATATAATTTTCTCCTTGTTAAAAGTTATGATATATCTATAAAACATATAAGTTTATGATTATAATCATGTTACTTGTAAAGTATTAGATTAATAGGTAACTACTCAGACCATTAGTGTGACAGTTAATATTAGGAAATTATATCAACTATGTCACACTGATAAAAAATCATAATTTAATAAGAACACTATAAATATTGAAAACAATAGATATATGTTTTAAAAATATAAATAAATGTTTTTTCAAAAGAAATATTGCCAATAGTTGTTGTCTCTTAACTTGTAGGATGAATAGAAAATTTCATCCGTACTTTTCATACTTATTTATTTATGAGACACTAAATTATATGTGACTTATCCCCCTTGAATATTTTTGGTTTTTTTCCAATTCCATGATCTTATAGAGTTTTTATTGGATGTATTTACATTTTAACAATTAAAAAATTCCTCTATTTCTAGAATCCTTTACATATTTCCTCTAGAAAATAATATATTTTAAAAGTGGTAAAAATGTGGGCATTTTATACATTGTTACCCATATATCTAAATTCAATCTCATCTTCAATTGACATATCCCCACCAAATCTTTCCACCTCCAACTCCATGTAAAGACACATTGTATAAGAATAAAATATTAGAATACATATATCATTAAAAAATGATATTTTTCAGTGAACACAAAAATTTTCTAATGTTAATATATATTATTAAATATAAAACAAGTCACATTTTATGTTATATCATTGTTGAATATAAATTTCATTTCATTTTGGGAAAATGTTTCATTCTAAAGAATCAATTTTGATGTATTTTATTTATGTTAATCATTACATTAAAATATAATTTATTGGAATAATAATAAGTAGTATTATATTTAGAAAATTTAATATATATAAAGGAAATAAATTTATTTGTTAGATATTTTTTTGAAATTAATATATGTTCATTTCAAGGTCAAATATGACATTTTTATGAAATTTTGTGAATGAACACAATGTGTTTTTATCTTACTATGTAGAGTTATTCACTATTGATGATTGATTTTAATTAAATGGGACGATTATAATATCAATTAAACATGATCCCGTACATTTAATGGTTTTTACATAGCAGGAAATGATAATAAATCCAAATTTATGCATAAAAATTAATTTGAATATTTTTTTTAACACGAATCTTTTAAATTGAATTTCACTAAATTTTGAATATATAATTTCATAAAATGGGTTTAATATTTTAATTTATCAGGTAAAAAATCAAAATGAGATAATTTTTTTTCCTAATAAATCATAAATGTACTAAGAATTTATTACCTCAATGAATGTTATAACAGAATTAATTGGGCATCATTAAAATAAAATAGTAAAAATATCACTCAAACATGTATAGATTTCATTTTTTAAGATATTACACCCATCAAATATGATACTATTAATGTTGTAGATATTTTTTCAAATATTTTATTTAATATTAATTTTTTCATTTTTAAAATATTTCATTTGTTTATATGATTGTTACCCACCTCACATATAGAATGATGTATATCCCCTCAATATTACAATAATTTTGGTACATATAAATAAAAAATGACCAAACCATATTCATTTATAAATTCCATCCCCACATCATATTATTCTTTTATTAACCAAAAATGAATCCAAGAAGTGATAAAGTGTTTATAATTGAAGGTTTTTCAATAAAGGGGATCAAAATATTGAATGTAATGAATGTGATGATATCAGATAAGGGTAAATATTTCAATATCATTTTATGGGTATTATTAATGAATGAATATAATATTGATAATATATATATTCTTTAATTAATATCATACATCTATTTTGTTTCATATTATTTATATCTTTGGATTTTATATTTTCCTTTCATTATCATCCAATTGAATCATAAAATGATAATCAATGAGTTTTTAATATAATTTGACCTCATTTACATTTGTATTAAATGAAAATTTCACCCACAATAATTTTTTATATAATCTTTTACAAAAATAATAATTTTTACACGGAATGAATTATTTAATGTAATTCTAAAAAATTGATTATTTTAAATTAAATTTTCTAAAAGGAGTATTCCATACATTTACCTAACATGTTCCTTCCTGAAATTTTACAAAATGTGATAGAGGAATATTTTTTTAAAATTTCGCCAAAAATTATTTTCCTTCGATCATAAATATTCTTTTCATTGAATATTTCATTTTAATTTCCCATTTTTTCGTTCTTAAAAAACCATTACCTATTATTCTGTGAATTTTCATTCATGCCTTTATCAAATATAAATCATATTTTCAATTGTTTTTAAATTAAATTTAGTATTTTAATTTATAGGTTTTTTCTTCTAGGTCAAAACCTTGTAATATTTTTTATTCATTACTGGGTATATTGTTAGATAATAGAATCCATGTTATTTTTCTATAAGGATTATTTATTTGGGATAATTAAATCATTATGAATATCATTTTTTGAATGGATTGTGAAATGATGAAATGATTACCATTTTTATGGTATTATAACACACATAACAATGATATTTATTATGTTATGTGTGGTTCCATTAATTGTCTATAATTCATTGGAGAATAATTTAATCTACTGAGATAATAAGGATATGAATTGGGGAGTGAACCATATTATTAATGACACTCCATGAACAATGATATCGTTGGATCCAAAATGAGAAAATTGAAATAACGGAAAAAGGAGTAAACAAGATCCACTATGGAACTATGTTAACATTGAACGAATTTTATGTGAAACTCAACTAATGAAATGAAATTTTATGATTATGATTTTCTATATTTACTATTGAATTTTCTTTTTCATATGATATTCTATAATTCCACATTATATTTATTTATTTTCATTTGTTTGTTATATGGTGGTAAAAATACCATTAAAACCCCAGAAAATCAAACCCTTGCCTATAATATGTGTTTCAATAAACAAACAAGGTATGGAAACCCAATTATATTTAATATATTCATATATTGTTGAAATCCAATATAAACCACATATATTTACCTATTTTTCGATAAATTCCCTCAATTCCTAACCAACATGCCCAAAAAAAATTAACCCCATAGAACAATGACCATCTTAATGGGACCTCCAATGGTATCTTAAAATCCTATAATTTGACATTTTATGTACCATCCTAAACCATGTTCATCACATTACACTAAAACATTACACTTTTCATCACCTACCCATACTTTTTGTCATAGATCATCACACCCCTTTTGGATACTCAATGTTATACAGTCGTTATCAATGTGAGAGAACACAATCACCCTTATGCCCCACTAACATCCCTCTAAGAAGGGCAACCATCACCACAAAAGTCTTCCCCTTTTATTTATTTTTCACTTTACTATGTCCACCTTGTTACCATCTGGGACAACCACCCCTTTTTTTATGTGTTCCCACACCATCCTAGTCGAGGACCACATCCCCTACAACAAGAACAAGCCCCACATGACATTGAAGGGTCCTGAAAATGCCGATGGTATATCCACGTCATCATTATATAAATGTATTTTAACCCCAATTTTATGATTTCATATAGGTAATCTTCACCACAAGACCAAGACCCCGACAATATTTCATACATTTTGTACAAGTTAATAACATGTATTAAACTAATTAATTCTTATGATAAGATTTCATATAATAAAATAATTGATATATACCCTCGTAATACCAAAAATAATCTAATATCACCATTTATAATGTTTCCATTTCCTTAGGATATGAAGAAGGGTTTTAATTTGGATATGTTTAAGAAGCATATTATAAAAGATGAAAATTCCATCATATGTGGAATATGTTTCACGATATTTTCAAATTATATATCTATTCAATGATGAAAATAATCCATTGTGGTTCTTGAGTGTACATTATTTTGAAATGGATTGAATATTTGAATAAAATGATGCAATATTTTAATTTATTTTGATCAAGATTCTACACATTCTATTAGAGGATGTTATTTTTATATTAAGAGGTTACTGATTATAGGATAGAACATAATGTAAGAACTCGGTTTTTTACATATGTATGGATCTGTTCGATTTTTTTTAATTTTTTTTTGGACCTAATATGGATTCATATTTTTTTAATGGAAGTTCCAATGGTATCTAGAGTTTTTCAAAGGTCGGAACATATCTTATTTGAATAAATTTCCATGTCACATGGATAGAGTAAACCATATATGACAGGCGCATTGTTTGACCTAACCATGTGGATGGTCTACGTTTTCTATTAGAGGTATCTGACATGGTTTCTACACAGTTTCCCGAAATTGTGCTTCCGAAACATATGATATACCCCTTTATCCACATACCGGAGCATGGTTTATGCACTTTTTTGAAACCCATGTTGATAAATTGGGCAAAGACTAAATTTTGGGTAATTATATATTTATACACTTAAATATATCGTTTATCCTGCTACTTTTTCCTCATCAAATTTCCTACAAGATTATCCTCATTTTATCCCAATTTTTTTCATTTTGAAGTCTTAAGATAGGTATCAATATATCTCCATTATCCAAGGTCCATTTAAGATTTTGTTTGTTATGTTAGTTGTGCAACGGTAAGTACTCGACCTTATTTGATCCATTTTTATTCACTCCTTCCCTCAACCAAGTTTTCAAGGTGTCATATTTATTATCTTATTCTCATATTTACTCCAAAAAAGTTAAGTCAATGGCCAATACTATAGGAAGGGAGTCATATGGTCCTAAGGTTGGTGGTCTATAACTCATCACTCAAGTTCATTTAATTTGGAATCATCCTGTCTCCCCTGCCGATTTCAAAAAATTTCATTTATTGAATTTATATTCTATTTTTATAATCATTTGAAATGTATGGTTGTTCCCTTTAAAAATATGTGATTACTTATTAGTGGTAATGCCCAAAACTCCATCCATTCCATGTATAATTTTATTCCAAAATTTTGGTTTTAATTTGTCGACACATTCAATCCATTGTTCGGTTGTTTCATGGGTTAACATTCCTAAAGATAAGCTTTTACATATTAAATGGATTGATATATATTGTGAATATCATATTTGATAGTACCATTTATGCTCACCACTTGACCTACCCATGGTATTTTCAGCAATTGGTGATTAAATGTGAAATGGAAATTGGAAATCATATTAAGTATTTGACTTGGCCTTATTAAATTTAATTTAAAAATATGTTTCATTTATATATCACCCACTAATATGTTAATGGAAAGTATTTTAGTGAACCTTGATTATTGAAAATTCATTTAATGTATTAATTTAATGGTTTCGTAATAATTTTTCTTATCAAACTAATGAAAGGCTTTGCTTGATCTAAATGGACTTATTTTTCTATTATGACATTATTAAATGGTTACATGCTTAATTATCCTTTTTATACTAAGGAATGATATTGTCTTGAACCTTGTGAATTATATATTATATATTTATCAAAATAGGAGTGTTTTACATGAGTACTCATTGTATTCCTAAAGTAAATTCTTAATCACTTAGGGACCGCATTCTAAATATAAGGATAAAGCTTCCTTAGGTTTAAATCCACCTAGAACCAAATTTTTGTCTCAAATTGGATGTTGGGTATGACATAATAGGATCCCTCATGTATTAATAAAATATTCCTTGGATAGTCTACTTATATTCAAAATTAAAAATTAGGTGTGATGGTAAAATCCCATTACGCCCAGTCATTGCATAACACTATTTTACCTTGGATGAACTCATTGGACTCATTATGTGTCTTATTGTGGAATTAATTGTATTATAATCCTTGTATTTAACTCTTAAATATTACAAATTCTATATTCATGACATATTTGGATATAGAAGAGTTATATATTTCCATTTTTATTACCACGGAACATCAATATTAAAGATATTTAATGGTTTCCATGTTATATCCTGAAAAAAGTCACTATGGATATCATGTAACAAATTTTTAATCAGGTAATAATCAATTAATGAACTGGTTACATGTTCAGACACTAGATTAAGGATGAAGTAGTTACTTGGTTATTTATTTATATTTTAATTCTTTAAATAATATATACAAGATTTCGTACTGTTCAATTTCTATTACACAGTCCAGAGGTTAGAGAAAACATTGGCGGGGGTCCAGTTAGATTTATCTCACACCTTCTCATAGCACTCTTTGGTACCCATGGATGAATAAATATATGAATGTGTTGAATGAGGGTGTTATATAAAATTGAACGCTTTTTTTCTTTCTATTTAGGATGGAGGATGATATTAGATGACTGGTCATGATCTTCAGATGCATGGGATTGTATTTTTCTTTCCTTTATACATTTGTGAAACACCTTATTCTAACTATCTTGTAATTATGTTTTCTAGTTTATTAATGACATGAAATATCATCAAAATCTATTCAAGTTGATTATTTTATTCTTATTATTATCTATTAATAACTTCCCCCTGCTTTTACTATTTACGTATATTGCTTCCTCAATTGACCAGTGTTTAAATCCAAGTATTGTGTTACACTATATATAACAACACTGATTTTTATTTCACACTGAAACATAATTTATTACATAAAAATATTCAGGTGAAACAACATATAAGATAGAGAGTAATTGTTTCTTTGGGTCTTAGGAACATTATATAACAACATAAAACATAAAATAGAACATCTTATTAAATTTTTTTCTACATGCTCACATCATTCCTTAGTACATAGAATTGCATCAGATAACATGAGAGCACAAATAATAAAAGGGTGAGATATAATGACTAGAAAAGGAGTAAATAAGGCATGAAATTTATAATTAAGTACATGTTATTGAATATTCATATCAATGGAGCATAAGAGAAACATCTACATAAATCCATCATATAGCATGATTATCATATCATGTATATGTGGAAAAAACATTTAAAATGATATTACCAGGAGCCAAGGCCCATTGCATGTGGATCATGAGTAAACCCTCATTGAACATGAATTATAATGATTAAACCCTCATTTCACCTGACGTATCATGATTCTATTCTTTACCCAATGCATTGGTTCACTATCAGGGCACTCCCTTATTAAACAATTCATTTCATATTAAGTGTGCCACATTGATCATATACCAAGGATTTGTTAAAAATCATCATATATTCCATGATAATGGAATGATCAATTAATACAGAAAACTATATAGTGAACATGTATATTTTAATAAACCAAAATTCCCTTGATAGAGAAATGTGAATTGTATTTACTACACAATGACTTTGTCTTGCAAAATTTTAGTGCAATTTTTTCAGCATAACTGCGTGACATAACAATTTTAAAAAATGGTTGAATAGAGATAAAGGGTTTCCTCATTATATTTACATGAAATGGATAGTAATGGGTTTCTATAGATAAATTTCCCAAAAGAATAAATGGAATTATATTCATAATGAAAAATAATTCCTTGAATATAATCTAGGAGAGAGAAATTCCTTTTAGAATTTCAGAATGGTAACAAGTGTACATTGGAGGAATTAATGATAGGTAATGGGGTCTCTCGCCATTTATAAATACATAGGGATCTATGGGGGAACATTGAAATCATACCCCAACATTTTTAATTTAAAATAAAATGGTAAAGCATCATAATGAAACATGGACAAAAATGTGAGAGGAAGTAATCCCTTACATGGATGTGTGATCCCAAAGGCTTGGGAGAGGCTTGATAGATGATTCTTTGGAGCTCGGGGAACCGTGAGAGGATTATAGAGAGGGGACTTAAGAGTTCGATTAATATCCTAAGGCTTTTGTGGTAGAGAAAGTGGGATCTTTGGTGGGATTATATGGGAAAAGAGAGGGAATTCTTTATTATTTTGGTGTTGGCCACCACACATTAAACTAATCAAAACCACAAACCAACCCATCATTTTTTCCCATTTTTTATTTCAAATGGGATTATATAACATTATTTTAAATGGAAAATTTCTGAACTTCTTAAAATATTTTTCTTGGTTATGTATATGTGAGTCACAAACTTATAGAAATCAATTTTACAAAGTTAAAATGTTTTATAAGCCTTGGAGGTTCCCCTAAATCTTTGTATAATAACTAAAATAAACTTAAAATTACCTTATTTAAATGGTAATAAATATATTGTTCTAAAATACCTTTTATTTAATTTTATTACAACACTATTGGCTCATTAGGATGTCACAAAGCAAGTTATATAATTAAACGGTTTTTAATTTTTTTAAAAAAATTGATTGTCTCAGCAAATTATGAAATATTAACTCTTTTATATATTCAACGTCTATATTCCAAAAATAATATTCATTTTATCTAAATAAATTTCCTAATATTTGAATTTTTACTTTTGAAATAAAAACTGATATTTATCGAAAATTAATGGGTTTTGACAAAAACCACATTCAAACACTAGTAAAAATCACAATTGTATTCATAAAAATTATGCAACCATTTATATTTAATTAAAATTAATTTATTAACAATAATTTTTAAAAAATGTATTTAATTAAAAAATCTATTAATTCATCCAAAATATATTTCATTATTTAATATTAACTAAAAATACTATTTGGGATTTAATTTTTTTTAACAAAGTAACAATAATAACAGGAATGTATATTCTTTATAATATAGATAAAGAATAATACACAAAATCATATTGCTGAAGTGTTTAAACATAACCCCTTATAACACCCGTATATGACCTAAGGGTACGGTGTGCGATGGATTTAGAATCTTGTAGTGGATCGGATAAAATTTCTCAAGTGGTAATCTCTATAAACATCCACTTCTTTTATAGTCGACCCCATTAAATATTAATGTGTTGAATCTCATCTAGGAATTGGTCAAGTGAAAGTACTAGTGATGCCAAATCCTTTATGAGCTCCGACAAACAAGATTCGTATAAAGAAATTCTACAAGTTTTGGTCATTACTTCCTTTTTCCGAGTAAATTTGATTTGTTAAATCCTTTTATTTATACAAATCATGTGATCACTATTCAACTACTATATTAGAAATGATAAACATTTATAATGTCATTTTATAAAACTAAATAATAATACCAAATAAGTGCATATGTTATATAACCATTTTACATAATAAGTCATTTAATTTGGTCAAGATAAATTTTAATTAATAAAATTTTTGGTCATTATAATCCTCCCCACTTAAGAAATTTGTCTCATAAAATTTCTTTCCCCCCCTTAAAATATATGAGGGTAACTCCGCTTCATCACTTTCTCAGATTCCCACATTTCTTCTTCAAACTTTTTGTTTCACCACAACACCTTGATGAGGGGAATTGTCTTATTTCGTATAACACTTTCCCTATAATCTATGATCTTCACTATATTCTATTTATAATATAGGTCATTCTAAAATGGAAACACCTCTAGATTGAGTACATGTGATGGGTTAAGTATGTATGTCTTCAAGAGTGATACAAGGAATACATCATGTACATGAGATAGGTTCGGTGGGAGTGTTAGTTGATAGACCACTATTGAAATGTGATCAAGGATCTGAAAAGGGATGATATACCTTGGACTAATCATTATCTTCTTCCCAAATCTCATAACTCTCTTCCATGGTGATACACATAGGAATACCAGGTATCCGAAATCAAACTTTAGGCCATGTTGATGATTATTAGCATAGCACTTTTTTTGACTCTAATAAGATTTAATGTGGTACAAGATGGTCTTAACTCTCTCCACCATATCATCGACCATTTCTAGGCCTAGGAGTTTCACTCCCCAACATCAACCCAACAAGCCTGTATTCTTCACCTCTTCCCATACAAGGATTTATAAGAAACCATTTGGATGCTGGAGTGGAAAATTTAATGGTATGAGAACTCACCCAGAGAAAGGTATCAATCCAATACTATTTTAAAGTCCATTGAGGATGATCCAAACATATCTATAAGTGTTTTGATAGTCCGCTCAGATTGGCCACTAGTTTGAGGAAGATAAGCCATACTGATGTTCATCAAAGTATAAAAAGCATGTTGAAGAGTTGTTCAAAACATAGAGGTGAATCCTATATCTCAGTCTGATACAATCGATATTTGAACTTCATGCAGCCTTACTACATATCTGATTTATATCATTGCTAGTTGATCTAAGGAAAAATAATATTGAATTTCAATGAAGTGTCCAGTATTTGTAAGGTGATCCACAACAATCTGGATTGCAATGTTTACATTATATATCATCAGTAGTCTAGTGACAATGTCTATGGTGATGTTTTTCAATTTACATTCTCGTATGGGTAATGGTTTTGTCAACCCCTTAGACGTCTTCCTCTTAGCCATCACTTGCTGACATACTAGGAACATTAATGTTTACTCAGCTATCATCGTCTTCATGTTATCCCACAAATAATTCTCTTCGAGATCTCGATACATCATTGTGTTTCTAGGGTGAATGGAGAAATTATAACTATGTGCATCATCCAAAAGTTCTTTCATTAAATCCGGACATGATGGAACACATATTATTTTCCGAAATCATACAATCCCATCTTCCTTAACATTGAACTATTAGGATTTCCAATTCCAGATAGTTTCTACATTCTTCTGAATTTCCACATCATTGTTTTTGGAATCCATTATACATTAAAAAAGATATAGTTAAGAAATAATTTGTGAAAGGATTGATTATGTTCCCTTATTTATGATTCCCATGTCTATATTCATAAAATTTAAAAAGATTGGATCCTTTTGATTTATCGTCAAGGATAGAATTTATTATTCCTTTCAACATAAATCAACTGAAACCTTGTTCACATTCATGAGGGTGGTAATGGATTGAGTAGTCATAGTCATTGATCAGTTCTCACCATCATCATTGGTGCATGTTCAACTCCTTATGTGTGACAATATTCTTGGAAATGTTTTGATCCTTGTATATTTCGCACTTCTCCCCAAATAGTTAATGTATCCAAAATTTAGAGGCTAAGATCACTACAACCAACTCTTGGTCATGTTTTGGATAGTATTTCCAATGAACATTCAATTTCCCCCAAGCATATGCAATGACTTTGTCATTTTTCACCAACAAAATGCCCATTCCCTTCTTCGAAGCATCACTAAATAAAAAAAAATTTCCACATATTGGTAGTTTGAGAATGTGAACAATGATAAGATTCCCTTTAATCTCCTTATAACCCTCTTCACATTTATCACCCCTTGAAATCAAGGATTCCTTCTGATATATCATAGTAAGAGGATTTGAAAATCCAGATAAATTTCTCACAAATCAACGATAATATCCAGCTAACCCCAGGATTCTATAGATACCCGTTAATAATTTTGTCCTTGGTCATCCCTCAATTGTAACATTCATAGAGGGATCTATAGATATCCCATTTCTTGTAATGATATTATCCAATAATGAGATATCGTTCAACCAAAACTCTCACATTCTTTAGTTTTCATAGAGCTTATCCTTTCGCAAGGTCTCTAGTATAGTACTTGGATTCTTATCATGATCCTCCATGGTTTTGGATTATATAAAAATATCTTCTATAAATAATTCCATACATTTATCAATGTAATTTCCAAAGAATCTATTCATAAAGCCCATGAATATTTCAATTACATCAGTGAGTTGGAAATGTATTATAATGAATTCATCATGATTGTATCTTATATGAAATGTAGTCTTTGGGATCTCCTCCTTCTTCCCCCCTTACATGGTAATATCTTGACCGTGAATCCACCTTGGAGAAGTATTGTTCTCTACGTATCCGATTGAAACAAGTCATCAATTCAGGGAAGCATATACTTGTTCTTTATCTTTATTTTTTTTGATCTCACAATAATAAATGAAAATGTGCATGGACCCATCCTTCTTATTGATGAAGTGGACTAGAGAACACCATGGTGAATCACTTGGGAATATAAAACCATTATCCAGATTATCCTGTAGTTGTTTCATCCACACCTCAAGCTCCAAATCAACCATTAAATACAGAGTCTTGGATATTGGAAATGCCTGAGGTATAAAAGAAATTGAAAATTCAACATCACATAAATGAGGAAGAGAAAAAAATTCCTCGATAACCACTTTATCAAATTCACTCGCAATAGAATTTTCATCCTAGATGGTTTCTTCCTTGGAATCAATCATCTGAGACAGATACACATTCTCAAAGGGTAGTAATATCCATGCTTGAGATGATAGTGATAAGGATGATTCATCCTCATCCTTTCACATGAACATAATCGACTGTTGATTCAAAATATGGTGAGTGATTTAACTCAACAAAAAATTTTTACTGGCTATATATAAGGAAATCCAATCCATGACATGAATTGCATCAAATTTTACTAGAAGGAGTATGATGTGGTTCACCAAGAATTTCAATCCACAAATTATGATATGTGATGAGTTATACTCAGGGGTTGCAATGATTTCCTTAATTTTCATACTCCTCGAAATCTTTAATTCTGTGATTTGTGGTGGTGTTGGGATTGTTCTACTAAACATTTAGGATATAAAACATTGGGTAAAACCAAAATAAAAATGTACATTTCTATTTCTAAATGAATAACTTACGTTCTAGTACCACTTCATTATCTGGGTTCACATCGGTGGTTTTGATGGAAATGGTTCCCCCTTGCTTCCGTGGAGGTTGATGGTTGCCTCCTAAAACCCTGGTCTTAGGGAACTAGTTTGCATAGTTCCCCGGTCCATTGTAGTATAATCAATGAAGAACACGTTGAGGGTAAAATGGAGTGTTTTTATACTCTATCAAAGCCATGAGATTATTTTTTTGGTAGTTAATATCTAGGTAAACTTCTCTTCCATACCTAAAGAATTTCCTTGTCCCCTTTATTTAATTTTGAGGGTGCTTATTTCTAAATCTTTGGCAAGTGGGGTGAAGGATTTTGTTAGCACCATTGGATTTATCCACCAAACCACCATAATTGTAGTCCAACTTACTCTTATTATCCTCATGATACCACTATGATTCTATAATCTCCATTTAGACATTGAGGGAACATCAGAAAATTTCTTCATAGCTATCTGAGTCATGAATCCCTAGGGATTCTTGTAGGATAGGATTTATCACACCAAGGAAACTGTAAACATTGCATTCGGGGGTAACGAAAAATCTGGAGGCATATCATGAAATCCATTTGATTTTTTCCTCTTACTATCTGATGGATTTGTCTTCTTTTTCTCGAGGTCTAATAAATCCCTTTCCATCTTACGTTGGTGGGTTCATGGAAAATATTTTTCAAAAAGAATCTTCCAGAAATCATTTCATTCCAATGCCTCGATCTCATCCTCATGATTCCTATTTTTGATCAATATCCATCCTTGATCAACTTCACCCTCCATACAATATGCATCCAGAATAACTGTCTCTTCTTCGAAACACTAAAGGATGGTGAAGATCCTTTCTATAAAGTTGTTCTATTTTTCGGTGATCGAGGGATCATATGATGCATTAATAGTATGAGGAATGTATCTCATGAATCTCTTTTTGTTACATATTCTTTATTATATGGGATTAAATGTTCCTCTTGACACATGTTTCTATTCAAAACGTTATTTAACTAGGATATTATCAGGACAAAGTTTGAAAATCCCACTGTCATTGGATTGGGAATCTCATTAGAATAGTCATCACATTGATCTTAGCATCAGTTGTTATCCTGAGTCCTCCTATTATCATCAATTCACTACCATAAAAGGAATTTTAGGGGTAAAAAATAAAGGGTAATCCAATAAAAAAATTGATTCATTTTAAATTAGTTTTATTTCCATATCTTATGAATTTATAGGTATAAATCTATGTTATCCATGATCTAATTGCCACATATATTCTTAGGTTCATTTTTTGGTTCCCATAATAATGGTTTACACAAATATTATGTATTTACTAATGAATATCTCTCGTGATTTTCATAACGAAGAGTGACTCAAGGCCCGTTGTTGTGAATCCATTCCCATTCGAGTCTAGCACAAAGTGGTGTTTTCGAGTTTTACACCTGGATACATCTATGCTAGAGGTGCCTCTACCAACTCATATCCCGAAATGGATTTATTTACTTGAGAAACCACATAGTCAATACTAACCAAAATTTAGGAATGTTTTTATTATTCTTAGTCTAATCCCTTAGTATTTCAGAAGTGTTTTCTAATCCTGATCCCAAAAATTACCAAACATATCCTATGATAACAACTATAACAACCCTATTGTTTATTTCAAAAGAAAAAATAATTTATCACATAATAATCCTATAATTATAAATAATATAAAATTAAGTGTTCTAGTGTATATTTTTATTAGGGACATTACAAAACAACTTATAACATAAAACACAACAACTTATTGAAAACAGCTTCTTCACGACCACATCATTCTTCGTACCTGGCATTGCATGTGATATCCTGAGAACATTCATAATAAAACGGTGATATATAAATTCCAATAAGGGATTAAATTGTGAACAACATGAATAATTCATTACATTTCAGGAATAACGAATATAAATGGAGAATAAGACAAATGTAAACATAAAGACAAGATATCACATGATTATCATATCATGGAAATGTGCTAGCAATATTTACCATGATATTAGATTGATCCAAAGATCATTTCAAATGGTGCATGAGTAAAACCTCATTTTACTTTAATTATCATGATTAAACCCTCATTACACATGACATATCATGATACTATTCTTTACCCAATCCATTAGAGCACTATTAGGGCACACCTTTCTTAAACAATAAATTTCATGCATAACTATTTCACATGGATCATATAATATGGACTGATTAAACATAATAATTTATTTAATGATAAAGGAATGTGGAATTACGAAATGAAAATATATAATCAACATGTAAATGTTCATTATGCTGAATACCTTTCGTAGATAAATTGGGGTGGTATTTAGTACACAATAAAATTATCATTGAAAATCACGGTGCAATTTCAATAGCCTAATAGTGTGACATAAGTATTCATTAAAATGCTTGTTGAGAGAAAAATTGGTGTCTCATCATATGTACCTAAAATGGAAATTAACGAGGTCATATAGATTCAATTCACAATATAATAAATGGAATTTAGATTCATAATACAAAAAAATTTCATTAATGTAATTCAGGAGAGAGAAATACCTTACGGAATTTCAGCATGGTAACGAGTGTACATGATATACAATAATGAGAGAGAATGTGGTCTACCATCATTCAAACAAAAAAATGGACGTATGGGGGAGGTGGGAAATCAGAACCCAATATTATTAATTTTAAATACAAGGGTAATGAAAGATAAAAAAACATGGGCAAAAATGCGAGGGGAAGAAATCCCTTAATTGGAATTGTGATCCCAAAGGCATAGAAGAGTCTTGAGAAAGGTTCCTTAAGAGAATGGGGTGACATGAGAGGATTATAGGAATATTAGGTAAATGGTTTTTTGAGATCCAAAGGCATTGAGTGAAGAGGAAGTTGGATCTTTGGTGTGTTTATATCGGAAAATGGATGGAATTATTTACTTTTTAGGTCTTGGCCAGTACACATTAAACTAATAAAAACCACAATCCAATCCATGGGTTTTTCCAAATGGGAGTAGAAAAAATTATTTTATATGGATATTAGACTAACTTCTTAAAATATTAGGCTTGGTTATGTGGAGGTGATTCACACTCTCAAGGAAATCAATTTTATTCTTTTTTTAACCCCAAACCTCCACAAGATTCCAGCAATCGCGAACTACTCAGATATTAATGCAAAATCAATAAACAAGATGTAGGAAAATTTAAAGGTGAATGAAACAGATGATAGAATCATAAGCTTCCCAAAAGAGAGAATGATTTTTGCGTGAGAAAACATAACCCCCATAGAAGCACTAGAGAAATCACTTCAACTCTCTCTGAACCCAATAACCAAAATACTCCAACCACATATCTCAAACCCCTTTCGAAAGATCCAAAAATTAAAAATATGATCTAGAAAATACTCCAACTCACTGCAAAAACCATACCATCGTGACGTCACTCTACATCCAATGAAAAACGATGAAGCATCTGAACTCCACAGGTCGGGAAATTCAGTGGAGCCCATCCTGCTACTAGAGAGACAATATCGGGGGCGGGGGGGTTGAACTGCTGAGGGAAAGAATAAACATTTCTTATCAAAATAGAAAAAAAGTTTCACCAATGAAATACTGCTTCCATCAGATGAATAGGTGAAGCTACAACTGAATCCTCTGATGACTTACAACTCCTCCATCTACGTTGAACAAAAATGGCACCCGGATGAACCACTATCCCCATCGACCCGTAGACCCCACCCTCCAAGACCAACTCCATGAGGCTGGAGAGTCTTTCATTCGCATTGAATCACCCAATGCAGCAAAACCCTAGGGTGCTCTCGAGAGTAGAGAGCTCCCGAGAATGACCTAGTGATTTTTCTTTGAAAAACTCAAGGAAATCCATTTTAAACAATAAAATGTTTTATGAGACTTATATGGTCCACTAATTCATTATAAAATAAATAATAATAAACTATATTTAATTATTATAAGCCTTATAGGGTCCACTACTGTAATGAGGGCATAGTATATCCATAAAAACACCCTAGGATCTTTCTTATAGTGGGCAGTCTCTGGCATTTGGGCAGACATGATGGAGGCCTTGTGGATCATTTGGCTCGGAGCACCTAGTATGGGGATCTTGGGTCAAGGACCATAAAATGTGGTATCATAGTATGGTTATTTACTTTCATTAAAATTTGGATTCCATAGTTAAGAGATTTGTAATTCATAGGACTTATTCATTAATCATGGTTGGACATCACGAACCCATGTTCACGATAAAATCGATGTTTCTTGACATAATTTTTTATCTCTTTTTCAATAAGAGATAGAAATATTATTTTTTGGGGGGATGCATATGTTGTATATAGTTTTTATTTATTACTATATTTTATATTTGATTTTATCCTTTTTTTAATGAGATGAGGTAATTGTGAATTGTTACAAGCATTATATTGGAACCTTGAATTTTCATTGCATGCATTGTTGAGATGGTATGTGAGTATGATATATTCTATAATAGTAAATGTAGGATCAAAATAAAAGAGATACTTTGTAAAGTATCTAATGATGCTCAAAATACAAGAGGGGGTGAATTTCATACTTTTATAAATTCCTTTGTAACTTTTAATGATGGTTATTTTTAACAAGGTTAAACAATGTAATTCACAAAACATCTAAGTTTTAAACATTTTCTTGATTCATTAAATATGATTCCAAGAAATAAATTCCTGAAAAGTGATTCCGGAAAATGAAACTTAATGAACATTTATAATGATGAATATTCTACCTTAAATCGAATAGAATCTTTCTAAACAAGAGTACAAATATAAGGAAGTATAAATTAGTTATACTTTCCTCAACAAAACAACTACAGTGGAAATCATGTAACAACTCAATTAACAAGTAGTAAGTATTTTAACCCAAATAAAATGCTATCCAACAACCATGGATAAAGGTCTATTTATTTATACATTCAGGAATGTCTGTCTTACCCATACAAGGGTAATCCATTGATATGAAGATCAGATTTTTTACTGTTATCCCTGTAATCCCTCAACTTCAAGGTAGTTGGCACCTATGTATTCCTCCGCAAGGAAACCCTCAACATCAAGGTATTTAGAAACTATGTCTCCCTATCCCCGAACTCCCTTTATTGTAGACAACAAAAATCAGAGTTTCACAAAGAAAATTTGAACCAGAAGTTCAGTACGCACAAAGAAGGAGTGTTTCTCTCTCTAGAAATCAATTCCGTTATAATGTTGTCCAAATGTCCTGAGATATTTCAAATGATATTCTATTTATAGGAATGGATTCAACGGTCGGCTACCTCCACCAATGGTCATATTTTTCCTTGAATATCAGAGGGACCTGTACACGTGTCACTCAAAAAATCGTTATTGTGTAACTGAAAGCACGACATCGTTTTATAACAAAACAAGTGTTAGCAAAAAAATAGTTACATAACTAGAAATATAATATTAGGAATGTAAACAAATGAATGTTTGGAGCCAATAATATAAGGATAGTTAGATTATTTTTTCTAGGAATTCAGAACCTGAACTCTATTGAATTCCGGAGTGTGAATTTCAAGGAAATTCAGAATCTAGATTCTAAAGAATTATGAACCATAACATAAAATGTTCAGAGTAACAGTTCATGAGAATTCAGAGTCAGAGATCATAAGTGTTTGGAGTCTATATTCAGATTACTCAGTGTCAGAACTCAGAAATGATCATAACCATATTTCGTAGTCAGAATTTAGAGTAAGAACTCAGAAAAGATCATATCCAGAATTCGTAATCAGAATTCTGAGTCAGAACTCAGAAGAGTTCGTAACCAAAATTAGTAATCAGAATTCTACAAATTCGGATCCTAAAATAGAATTCTTCATATCTATGTAATTATAGGATTCCTCGGTTTTGGATTCAAACCGAATTTTACACATAGAAATTTATGATATGAATAATGAAAACAAGATAATGATAGATTTCCTTGGGGAAGGAAATTTTTCCTTATAGAAATAAAACATATGGTTAAAAGAGATTTGACTTGAGATAATATGTTTGTGATTTTCAAAACAAGAAGGAATGGTAATGTCATAATAATTCCTTAATGACTCAATAATCTTATTCTTGTATGAAGGAATGGAAAATTAATATGGAAAACCTTATTGACTCAATAATCTCCCCATTTTTGTAAAGCACAAAAATCCTTATGAAAAAGAATATAAGGACATATAAAAAATTTTCTAGACTGTGAAATAAAACAAAACTCCCTTTGTACATGGACAATGATGAATACGACGAACTCCTCCTTAGGCTTTGGAATAGTATGGAGTGTATTCTAGATTTCCGGAATGAGATTTTACATTATCTTGAGTATGGAAATATCTGTAAGAAAACTCCCCCTTAGATGAAATCCCCCTTACGTAGGGATATTTCATCTTTACGTAGAATTATTTTTCCTTCTACCCATTTGTGATTTTCAAAAAGATTATAAGGGAATAAAAAAAATATGGTACCTAATATATTAGTACAAAGATCCAAACAAAAATATGAAACCACAATTTCATTAAGATTGGACGAATTTGTACAAAATACAACAAAATATCGGATTTATCTATTTCACTTCCTTGGTTATCAACTTCTTTACTATGGTTTTCAGCTTATTTAGATCCCTGTTATCTTCCTCAGCTTGCTTTTATAAGGATTTGATCCTATCATCCTGAGCCTTTAGATTCTATGCCTAAGCCTTCAACAAGTAATCGTGTTTCAGTAGATTTTCTTCAATCTTGATCCGGAGATCCCTTCAATTTTCCGACTTTGGACAATATAATTCAACGTCCCATTCACATCATTGAAATCCTGAATCTGAGTATTCTACTCAAGATTTAGCTTTTCCTCAAAGATATTTGTAAGATTGTTGATTTTGATGTCTTCATTATCAAAATCATCATTAACATCATCTTGAAACTCATCAAGATCTCTCAAATAATCAACTATATTCATTGACTAGCTAACAATTTTCTTGCACAATTTTTGGTGGGCTTCAGAGTTGATAAAGAAGTTCTTGTAATCAGCATGAATCTTTAAACACCTATATATCACCATGGTTACAGAATCCAATAACTGATTCATGCTATGTTGAAGCATATCACATCTGGAGTCATTGGTTGGAAAGACGGGAATTGTGTCAACAAGATTCTTCTGAGATTGAATGACAAAATCATGTCCTAGAGGCAATGATTCTGAATATGACACTTTACATGTGTATGGTGCTTCCTATATCTCAACCATCTTCCTTTTAGAAGATCCAATCGCTTACTTATTCCTTAAAATTTTCCTCGTAGGTGTATCAGCAACCACCTATTTTCCCTTGTTTGTTCTCAGAACAGCTTCTTCATCTGGATACTCACTCTCAGGTTCAGATAGCTGAAAAATATTATCTTCATCAATTTTTTCATTATCAGATCCTACCTAAATATCGTTTGGATGAATGAAGTGATGATTATAACTCTCTTCCTCAGATAATTTTTTCACTTCCTCTTCACGCTTGTCACCAATTCTAGGGTTAGCAAGATTCAATAATCTGGCATGAGAAGTAAGAATTGATAATTTTTCGAATGCTCTTTCCTACTCATGTTATTCTTCAACTTTCTTTATCAGATCAGTTGGATCATCACTACTTTAAACTTTATGTAATTCTTTCACATCTTCCATTTATTCGACAACCATTTCAAATACATTTTCCAGTGTGAAAAGCTTCGTCCACGGATCTCTAGTAAGAGTTTAACTAAGAATGTTTTCATTACATGAATGTTTTCAAATGCAATTTTAGTGTCTCTTAAATGATATTGGACAGTTTCAGCCTCATACATTTTCTTCTTAAGGATCTTCTCTTTGGATTTCTTCTCAATATCTTCAACAGCCATTTATTTTAGATCCTTGGCCTCAGCAGGATCTAGACGAAACTATGGTTCTTCTTCTTTATGATTCTTTTTATACTCCCTCCACTTGGATACCACTTCATCGAGATAGGATTTTTGTTTCATGGGATTTGGAGGTGCAGTTTGAGCTTCCTTATATTTATGGGATTCTCCTTCAGCTTAGACTTCCTTCAATTTTTATTTCTTTTGAGCCTTCATTGATGGTTCAGCCACTTCTGCATTTTTCAGAATTGCTTCTTCATTTTTCAATGGTAGATCATAAAACTCTCTGGAATCATAAGAAAAGAAGACATTTATTCTTTTTAAAGTTTAATCACTAACTAACATAACCTTTCAATTCATCATCTTGGAACTACAAGGAATCTTGAAATATTTGAGGCACCGAACTATCACCATGGAGAGTAGGGAATGATACATGATTATTTGTGATATCAAATTTCCATTCGTGAAATTCTCTATCTTATTGAAAATATGCTTCTTCATATTGAACTTTATTAGATATACCAAAAAGTCTAAGATATTCATATCACTTTTCATCGGGATTTCCTTATCACCCTTTCTCGGTATGATAAAACCCTGAACCCATAACTCAAGGATCTAATTGTTGGTAGACAAGTGAGAAATATTCGCGATCTTGACATCTGTAATTCCAAGACACTCCATAGATTTTACCATGATAAAAATTCCTTATACATATGATAATTTATGGGAACAAAATTCTTCTTCTCCTTTATAGGATAACCCTACCAAGCTAGCAGTCTTGGTGTTTTAAAGTGAATATGTTTTTCTATAGCTTTTGAAGGAGAATTTTTCTCTCCTATCTTCCTTCAAAAATCAAACTAATTCATAAAATTTTATTCGAAGATCGGGATACACAACATCTTGATCTCCTTGCATTGATAAGGATACACTCTCCCATCCATTAAGCTTGATATTCATTGAAATAATAGAATCATACTTGTTGATGAATTTTGGATGTACCAATCTCTCCTTGTATAATTTACACTCTGAAATCGGCATGATATTAGACATATCTTAAGAAGAAACTTCACTAGACATTCTGAATTGAGAAACCTTTGAAAATATGAAACATGCTTTTGATGTGGGGAAGTGCTTCGATACACAAAATCTTCAAAACCGATGTGGTAAAACCATCGGGTATCCCCTTTTTATAGGTGTTGATGCAACAATTCATCATCACATCTCAATCCAATGGCTAATAATTCAACTGATCATTTTTGACGGTTGAAATGATTGTCGGAAGGAAAATTTGTTAGGATCCAATCTTTTGAGGTTTTTTAAAGAAAAAATTCAGATTTAAGAAAACTAGAATTTAAGAAATTTGAAAAAAAAAATACCAGTAAGTAAAATGTGATTATGATAACTCAAAAAATAGTCATACCCATAATATTTTAAGGACAATTATTCGTATTAAGTAAAATCCATCGTGAAGGACTTTAGATTCTGAAAAAAAACATTATTACAAAAAATGAGTATGTATATATTCATTATGAAAATCTACATTACGAAAATTTTCATTATGAAAATTTTCATTACGAAAATTATCAATATGAAAATCTTCATTACAGAAATGTTCATTACAAAAATAATGAAATATGAACAAATTCATTACGAAAAAATAAAAGTATCATTATGAAAAAAAGTATATAAAATTATTACGAAAAACATGAAAAAATTCATTACAAAAAATATAAAAAAACTTCATTACAAAATATAAAAAAAATAATTATGAAAAATATTTAAAACATCGTTACGAAAATCATAAAAAAAACATCAATATAAAAAATACGAAAAACATCATTATGAAAAACATGAAAAACATCATTATGAAAAACATAAAAAATCATCAATACGAAAAATATGAAAAACTACATTACGAAAAACATAAAAATAACTTCATTAATAAAAATATGAAAAACATCATTATGAAAAACATGAAAAATGTCATTACGAAAATCATGAAAAAATACATTACAAAAAATTTGAAAAAAATCATTATGAAAAAAATGAAAAACATTATTATAAAAAATATGAAAAATATATGAACAAAGGTACTCTCCATGTGAAAGGGATTTTATTACTGTATGGAGATTTGTTCAACAGAAAGCTAATAAGGAGGATTACCTTACGGTTATCATTCCGGACTTCTGTTTAATGTATTCAAATCTATCAGAGGGTAATGATTTTTTGAAAATATCAGCAAGTAGATCTTGTGTACCGATATATTGAAGAATGATATCTCCTTTTTGTGTGTGATCCTTAAGAAAGTGACGCCTAATATCTATGTGCTTTGCACGAGAGTGATGTGCAAGGATTATACTAATGGAAATGGAACTTGTATTATCACACAAATTTTTTGTTTTTATAAAACTCATACCGGGGTCTGTGAGTGTGTGTTGCATCCATAAAACTTGAGCACAACAACATCCAGCTGATACATATTCATCTTCAACATGGGAAAGTGCTACTGAGTGTTGATTTATTGCATGACCAAGAAACTAATGAATCTCCTAAGGAATGAATAGTTCCAGATGAACTCTTTCTATCCATTCTACATCAACCAAATTCATCATCTGAAAAAAAAAAAAAAAAAAAATAATTTCCAGAAGTATAAAATATTCCTAAATCCATGGTTCCCATTTATGTAGAAAAAAATTCTTTCCACTGCCTTTTAGTGAGATTCCTTAGGATTGTATTGGTATCTTGTATATAAGCATAGTGAAAACATTATGTCTCGATGGCTACATGTTAGGTAAAGTAAACTTTCTATCATACCTATAAAAGATGTTCGATATACTGGTTTCCAATCATCAACAAGATCAAGTGTATTTGAGGTACCAATAGGAGTAATTATATTTTTAGTGTTTCCATATCCATAATTTTTAATAAGATCAGTAATATATTTATTTTGGGATATATAAACTCTTTTTGGTTTTTGAGAGATTTTAAAACCAATGAAAAATGTTAACTCGCCTATCATACTAATTTCAAACTCAGATTTCATTAGATATTCAAAGGAATAAGTTAAAGATTGCTTAGATGAACCAAATATAATGTCATAAAAATAAATTTGAACAATAAAAACATTTTTTATCTTTCCTTATAAACAGGGATTTATCTACATTTCCCTTAACATAGCTATTTTGAAGCAAAAAACATGTATGTATATCATACCAAGCTCGAGGGGTTTTCTTAAGTCCATATAAAGCATTGGTAAGTATAAAACCATGATCATGATGTTTGTTATCTTCAAAACCATGAGGTTGTACAACTAATACTTCATCATGAACGTAACCATTAAGGAAAGCACATTTCACATCCATTTCAAAAAGTTTGAAGTTAAAGAATGCTACAAAGGCAAGTAAAATACGAATAGATTAGAGTCTAGTTACCGGACCATGTGTTTCTTCATAGTCTATATATTCTTGTTGATTATAGCCTTTAGAAATTATTCTACCTTTATTTCATTCTATGACTCCATTTTCATCACAATTATTTCTGAAGACCCATTATACTCTAATAAATGAGGTTTGCGTAGGTCTTTCATCAAAGGTCCAGAAATTATTCCTTTTGAATTAATTTAGTTCATATTGAATGGTTTTAATCCAATCATCATCACCTAAAGATTCATTAGTGTTTTTTTTGTTGTAATTATGAAAGGAATGCTAGATGTTATACTTCATTTCTTAAGGAACTTCAAGAACTTGCAGGTTGATTCACATAACCAGTAATGCTATCTCAAGGATGATTATTTAAATTGACTGATTTGGGTTTTGTAAAACCTATTAATAAACATATGGTAGGAAATCATCTGGGGTAAATGTTTTAGAAGAATCTTCTTGGACATTTTCCTAATCAGAAGGATCTTCTATCATTGGTTGATCATCAGTTTTTTAAAATGCGTCTGAAGATGTAGGTTGGGATTATTTAAAAACAAAGGGACCAGTTTCATCAAATTTTTCTTGTACTGTCTCTTCAATATGACTACTGTTTTCATCAAAAAATCAATAAGCCTTAGAAGTTGTGGGGTAGCCTAAGAAAATTCCGTCATCAGATTTTGGTGCGAATTTTTGAAGATTATTTTTAGTATTCCGAATGAATACCTTGAAACCAAAAACATTTAAATCAATGTTTTTTCAAGAATTATTTTTTTTTCATCATCAAATTTTCGTGCTAATTTATGAAGATTATATTTAGTATTCTGAATGAATACCGTGAAACCAAAAACATTGAAGTAGAAATGTCTAGTTTTTCTACCATTCAATAACTCATAATGAGTTTTATTATGAAAAGGACTAATCAAAACATGATTTGTAGTATAACAAGCAGTACTTACAGCTTCATCCCAAAAATTATTGGCTACAAAATACTCACTCAACATGGTTCTAGTAATCTCTTGAAAAATTCTATTTATTTTTTCAACAAAACCATTTTTTTGAGGTGGTCTGGGTGCTATGAAGATATGAGTAATTCCATTTCTACAACAAAAGTTTCAAAATAAAATTTTTTAAATTATCCATCATGATCACTATGAATACTTTACAATGGAAGGTTTTTCTCATTTTTAATTTGGGCACTAAAACATTTGATATATGAAAAAGCTTTAGTCTTATTTGCTAGAAAATAGACCCACGTAAATCTATTGTAACCATTAACCAAGAAAAAAACATAATACATGACCCCAATACTTCCAGTTTGTATAGGACCAAATAGATCCATATGCACTACCTGTAATGCATCAATAGTCGAGAAATAACTGATAGATTTAAAACCTGATTTATATTTCATGCCAAATTTACAAGGGCCAAAAAAAATTTAAGAATAAAATCTAAGCTCCAGTAGATCCTTAACTTATATTTTCATACAAAGTTTTCATAAGTTCATAAGGTTACAATGTCCTAACCCTCTATTCCATAACCAGGAATGATCTTCCATTGCATTATGTCAAGGTAAATCTTTTCTCTTACGGTCTTATAAGTTTAGTGTGTAAACATTATTATGCCTATGGGTAGAAAGAATACACTCTTCCATGGAACTGTGTACTAATCACATGTCATTCCTAAAATTCACAAGGTAACCTTCATCACAATATTGACTTATGCTAATGAGGTTATGCATATTACCCTTAACGAATAAAAAAATTCAAATAAAAGTTTTTCCAAGATGAACGATGTTACTTATATGAATAATTTCTCCCTTAGCATTATCTATGAAAAATACTCTTGCTCCTTTCGTCTTGGTAATCTTTTCAAAATAGTTTTTGTTACCATTCATATTCCAGGAACATCCACTATCCATGTACCAATTATTCCAGTTGGTACCTTCTCTATTTTCTTAAAATTAAGAAAACATTATGTTTTCGGGATCCAAAAATTATTGGATCTGGAAATCTCTCAAAGAAAAATTTTACGCACCCACATCATTTTAGAAAAGTAATATTTATGACATAATAATGACTGGTTTTTTATGGAACAATTTTTTAACCATTGTCCAACACACTGACACTGGGTGCAAAAAAGAGCACATTGAGGAACAAATTAATTATTACTAAAAATCGGTTTAGAATGGTATAACAAAAACCAGGACTATTCCATAGAGGTCGGATTTGAGAATAAATTTTTTCAAAATTTTCCTAACCTATGGTAAATTATGACAAACAAATCCTCAAGGAAAAGATTTCCTATTTCAATATGATAACCAAGTTCTTGTCTTCTAAAATAGTTGATTTTAAACTATAACTAGGCTCAAAAACATTTTTATTATAAATTACATTTTCTAGATCATTAGAAAGTTTATTCTTCTCAGAATTTACTTCCTATAGATTTTTTGAAATACATTCAAAATCAATATTTTTCTTATCAATATCTTTTGAAATATCTTATATTTTCTTTTTTAATAATAGTATTCATAGATCTTTCCTTATCAATTTTTTTAATGAGTTTTCAATTCTCAATCTCATGGAGTTTTTCAAAACCTGGAAACATCTTCATATGAAGGTAATGCATTATCTTCATCAAAAGAAGATTCTTCATCTGAAGAGTTATAATATTTATCATTACTATAATTTGACTTTAAAGAAAAATTGGACATTGATTCATCATTGTGTACCTTATCCACTAAAAAATGATTTTCAATAGGTACTCTAGCTATTAGACCTAGATTATTATGTCTAGAAGATTTATAATCTGAAGATTCATCTGAAGGGTCACCACCACTAGCACTCCAATTTTCATTATCTTTCAAGACATTACTAGATTTATCCTTATAATAATTACTTATGTTTCTCTGAGAATTCTCTTCCTTTATTTCATTCCTCATATTCATAGGGAAATCTGGTCTTATATTCTTAGATCTCTTATATTCATATAATGAGACTTTTAAATCTTTCTTATCTTTCGTTTCATTCTTCTTATATCTGGATTAAAAGTTTCTCTTTCTAGCTATCGTGTTCATCCACAAGCATGTTTTTCTAGTTTATTCTCTGAGGATTCACTTCCACTAGATACAGATTGGATAACAACTTTCTTAGAGTTAGATCTTGTAACTCTCTCTAGAGTCTTAACTTTTTTATGATTTAAACTTGTAGTAAAAGAAACACTGCCATTCCCATTTTTCTTATTTACGTTATCAACATCCCTCTTAATTCTAGTCTCATGTTGATGATGTGTTCCAAATATTTCATCAAGAGAAATCTGAGTAACATTCTTGTTTTCATCCATAACTGTCCTCTTAGATTCCCACTCATTGGGAATGATGTATATGATCTTATCCACAAGATCTTTATCATCTAATACTTTCTCACCCAAGGATTTTTAACTATTCACAATATTCATGAATCTTTCTTGCACCTTACATATGGGTTCTCCATAAGGAACGTTAAAACCATGATATTTAGCTCTATGTGTGTCTCTTCTTGTTTCAATAACTTTGGTTGTTCCAAATTAAGTAACTTCACGTTTCCTCTATATACAATTTGTGGCTTCACAAGTTGAAATTTGGATATATATATTTCAAGTAATGTAGAAATGAAAAGTATTGTGTACCTTATAATTCAGTTGATATTCATGCTTTTCTTGATTGGTAACGGCACTAACTTCCTTGTCAAGGATTTTTTATCCTCCATTAGTAATAACAAAATTATCAACTCCATTATTGATAAGAAATGTATTAATGTGATATCTCCAATATTTGTAATCATTTACATCAATGATAGGTGGTCTTGTTGGATTGAGATTGTCTATGGAACCAACATTGATCCTTTCTATCCTATAGAAAAATCATTCCAGAAGAACATGTTAATAGAAAAAGTTTGGATTCAAGTAAAATATTCCTAAGCAAGGAAAATATAGAACAATGAAAATTTGAGCAAGAAAAACTTATATGTGAGTATAAGTATTTCAGAGACCTATTCTGTAACCAATTGTTGACTTGGTATAGGGTATACGGTCACCACCCTCGGATACCAATTATTGAATTGGTACAGGGTACAAGGTCACCTCTTTTGATACAAATTGTTGAGATGGTATGTAAGTACGATATACTCTATAATACCAAATATAGGATCGAAATAAAAGTGATACTGAGTAATGTATCTAATGATGTTCAAAATACAAGTGGGGGTGAATTGTATAGTTTTAAAAATTCATATAGAACATTAAAATATAGTTATGTTTAACAAGGTTAAACAAGGTAATTCACAATACCTCTATGTTCTACACACTAGCTTGATTCAAGAAATATGATTACGAAAAAAAATTCTAGATAAGTGATTCTGGAAAATGAAACTTAATGAATATTTAAAATGATGAAGATTATAACTTAAAGCGTATATAATCATAGTAAATTAGAGTACAAGTATAACGAAGTATAAGATAGTTATACTTTCCTCATCAAAACAAATGCAGTGGAAAACTTGTCACAAAACAAGTAACAGGTTGTAAATCTTATAACCCAAAGAGAAGGGTATCTAACAACCTTGGATAAAGGTGTCTTGGATTATACTTTCAATAAAGTCTATCTTACCCACACCAGGTTAAGTGCTTGATACGATATCAAAGTCTATATTGCTATCTCTGCAAGCCCTCAACTTCAAGGTAGACAAAACCTATGTGTTCCTTAGCAAGGAATACCTCAACTTTAGGGTAGTCGGCACCTCTAACTTCTTATCACTGGAATCCCTCGATTGTACACAATAAAAATCAGAGTCACCCAAATAAAACCATAACCGGAATTTTAGTACACACTACACCAGATAGTATATATCTTTAGAAATCAAGTCTTATCAAAATATTTACAAAAGGCCTAAGCTCTTTCAAATGAGGTCCTATTTATAGGCACATCTTCAACGGTCGGCTCCCTTCTCCAAATGTCATATTTTTCCTTGAATTTCGTAGGGACCTATACATGTTTCACTCAATCAATGGTTAGTTAGTAACTGAATTAATGACATCGTTTTATATCAAAAACAAGTGTTAGCAAAAATATAGTTATATAACTAGAAATCCAATATTCGGAATGTAAGAAAATAAATGTTCAGAGTCTAACCAAAATTGAATTTGGAGTCTATAATACAAGGATATTCAGATTTTTTTATCTAGGAATTAAGAACCTAAACTCTATAGAATTCTAGATTCTGAATTTCATGGAAATTCAGAATCTAGATTCACATGAATTCAGAAACAGAACATACAATGTTCAGAGTCAGAGTTATTGAGAATTTGGATTCAGAACTCATAAGATTTCGGAGTTTGTATTTAGAGAACTCGGAGTTTGAAATCAGAAAAGTTTGTAAAAAAATTATTAATCAAAATTAGGAGTCATAACTCAAAAGATATTATATCCTGAATTCTTCATCAGAATTCAGAGTCAGAACTCAGAAGAGTTTGTAACCAGAATTCGTAATCAGAACATTGAGAATTCAGATCCTAAAACAGAATGCTTCATATCTAGGAAATTATAGGATTTTGAATTTTTGGGTTCATACCGAATTTTACACATATAACATTATGATATGAACAATGAAAAAAAGATAAGGATATTAATGACTCATCAATATCCCCCTTATATGATGGAATGGAAAAGTCATAAGGAAAAACATATTGAGTCAACATGAATATATCTAGGCCATATAGGTACATTTCACTTATTTTAATTTATTGATATGAGTGTTATTTTAGAGTTATTATGTGATAGTTTATGATCATATTACTCTTGGAAATGATAGAGTGACTTCCTCTCTCAATTCATGAGGTGTATGGGCCCCCGTGGGTTGGGATGAGTAATTGATATAGTCTATCGATTATGATATAAATAAATGGGTGAAATGTTAATTTATGAGGTTTAAGAGAAATGATTCAATGTTAAAGGATATCGATTATAAACTGAAGCATGACTTGTAATATGTCGTTTTTGTGCATTATTATCCATCCTTATCACATTTAATAAAGTTAAAAAATGTGAAAATGGTAATTAAATGATAAAATTAAGTGAAACATGAAATTCATCACATACTTATACCTAGTCTTCTAAGCGCCTAGTTGGGGTAATATTCCTTGGGTAGTTATTTTTCTTACATTCAGGTTCCACTAGTGATTTTATCTATATTCCTTATGATTGTTCTATGGAATGTTATTTGAATTTGTATACCCGTGTCTCCATGACGTCCTCATATCATATAATTGGTGGGTGGGGATGACCATTCTATTAACATGGTGCACATTCAGCCACCTGTCATACCTCCAAGATTTCCACATGAGGTACCACCTGTTTTAACAAATTTGGGCACCAAATCCCAAGTTCATGATAATTTTCTAAATCTAATATAGTCCGTGAATGCTGCTATGTGGCTTGTAACTATGATGATTGATATGACTCTCTAGTTCCAGTATAATCATCCTATTATATTCTCATGGTATGGGGGTCCAAAGGCTACTATGTCTATGAAAAGGGACATATTAACTGTATTTGAGCATCTAGACACACCTCCCAAGTATAGGATCAAAATTACAACTTAAATTCTTCGGGATTCATCTAGATGTTAGTGTGATTGGATTTCCATGGATGATCACCATCAAAAATAGATGTGGGATAGATTCAAGACTATTTTATATGGTATGTTATTTCCTACAATGATGAGATATGATAGAGCTAGAGATTTATGCATATTTAAAAGGGTTTTATGTATGTTATGGAATATTCAGTGTGTTTCCTAGATTTTTAGTTCCTTTCACTTCTTCTAGATAGTGGTATGCTTTTGTGTGATATACAAATAGAGGATGGGATCCTATATACCATCTATATAGAGGTGAATGCATTTTTTATAATTAATTTTTCTAAAATATTCAATTAGCCTATTTTCACTGAGCGCAACATATTGGATAAAAATAGGATCGATCATGGAGGATTTGTGCTGTTGTAGGCCGGTAGTTCTCCGGGTGATAGGAAATGTTCCCACTAGTAATGTCATCAGGACAATGACAACCGAAATATATTTATTGTAAACTCCATCGGGGTTTTTTAGTGTTGATTATGGGGAACACGAGGCTTTATTATGATAAAGACCTAATAGAGGGCATGTCATGTACTCGTATAGGGGATCTCCAGCATTTTTGTAGTAACATTCCACCATCATTATTTCAAATAGGATCCCCACTAGATTTATCTTTATGATAGTTATTTTCTATGACACATTAGTTGGTGATTTGGAGTCGCACTGGCCATACTAGATGGGTAGTAGGATGTATTTGTGGTTTCTAGACCCCCAATCACCACCTGTACCAACATATCAGTTATGATGGTGGTAGTCCAGCTATTGCAGAAGGCCATGGATTTGGATAGATGCATAAAATATAGTTGATACTCAAGGATCAGGATGTGGGACCATTTACATTATGAGGTACTATTTTAGTGGAATCTAACATTGTATCTAATTTATTTTATACGGGTTTTTGAAACTTATTTATCTCTATATCAATCTTGGGAATTATCAGAGTAGATATATATTATTATTGTAGTGTAATGACCCTATATACACCATTAGGGATATCTTCATATGGAATACACCTGTGTGGAGACTTTCCCTTATGATAGATAGTTAACCATTCTTATGGAACAACTTTTTTAACGAAATGATAGGAATTGATTTAATTCAAAGGATAAAATGCTTAGTTCCATGTAACACATTTTTAAACATAAATTAAATCAGGCTATCATTTAAATAAAAAGAGTATAGAAATTAAATACATGAGGGAAGGTGGTATTTCATTGTAGAGACCCGAAGCTTAACATACATGGACATTAAATTACTTTTGCGGAATACTTAGTACATAACAAAAACACATACACAAGGACCGTAATAGTTTATTGTCTTTGGAATCTCGGAATATAATCTTCTAATCATGGTGAAAGATCATTAACATCTCCCATAAAGTTATTCCCATTTTTTCTTACCTAAAACCTTTCTTTATATCCTGGGGAAAAGGAAACATAAAAGGGAGAGATCAAATTCTCAGTAAGGGTAAACAAAAGAAATATCAATCACATCATATTCATAAGAACATAACATTTTGGAAATCTTAACTTGCAAAAGAGATCATAATATCATAACATGGGATAAATCATAGTAGTGAAATGTAATCCCAATAATCATAACATAAAACATGAAAATTTGTGGCATACACACATAATCATAGAAAATCATTTCTTATTAGTCAAGACTCATTGCCAAGACTATATTAGCAGACAAAGTCCATTTCTGAACTGAGTTCACTCCTCGTTCCAGTTTTGTTTCACTGAACCGGTTTAACCTGTCGTTCCATCCATGTCAATCTCATGAGATATAAAATCTTTACCCAATGCATTGGAGGGAGATATAGGTCCCACCAATCTCATAATGATATCATTCTTATGTGTGCCACAAAATCATAAACCCTACATCATATCATAACCCATGTAATAAAAATGGGAATCTTAAACATCATGACATCATAAAACAATTCATATAAGATAAAGGAATTCCTAAAAATATTTCCATCACAACATAATCAAATCCATGTAATAATAGGGATTGAAACAGAACCCTTTATTATCTTATATGGAAAATAATTTTGATAAAACACTTGAACTCCGTTCTTGAGGAAAATATCCTTTCTACTTCAAAAACATTTTCCTTTCTTAACATGTCATACAATTTTTAACTAAAAAAATTTGATTAAAAATAAACTTGAAAACATGTATAGGAAGCTTCTTGGAAATAATGTTTTAAAAATCCATTCATGATGTATAAGTTAAAAAAACATTCTTCTCGTACTTTTGTCAAAAAAGTCAAAAAGTACCTCATACGAAAAACGACAAAAGATTCCTTAATATATTTTACTAAAACTCACTGATGGGTAAAATTGGATTTAAACAATTGTAGGTGGATGGAAACAATATTACATATTGAGAAACATGGATGTGGATGATAAAATACACCCCGGTAAATACCAAAGTATAAACAATCTTAGATAAAAATGAAATTGTGATATTTCACTTACCTTAGGACTGATTTGCTTCGTAAGTGTCCGAACCTCCTGTATAATGATTTAAATAATGTCATTTACTTATTCCAGAATCATTCTCATTGTTATGATATCTTATATGGTTCACTTATGACAATATATTACCCGTTCTTTTGTAAATTCCATGTTAAAGAGCGTTTTGGGTAAAATCGTCTCATTTGTCTTTAGTGTTTTAACTTGTAATTATACATATGATTACTTAGATAATGATTACATAAGTCAAGAATTTAAAACATGATTTATATATAATATATATTCAGAATTTACATATATATATAATAGACCAGTAAATGGAATGAAATACACCGTTCATGGACACGGTAGGTCGTACGTACGCATGAACGTTTTTTCGTTTCCTTATTGAGTTGAATGGAATTAAGTAGATGACATAAATATATATATACATAAATCCGGTATCATTATTATGTCATATATTTCATTATTACTTATAATATATACTTTATAATGATTCATGAATGGTTAACGTGGAGAATGAATCTCATCACGTCGTGGAGACGGTAGTCCGTACGTACGCACGAGCGATGATATCGTTCTCATGATCGTGGAATTGTATTGGAGTGTATGGATACTATTTCAGAATCAATATCACATTAAAATAATTATATATAGTTATTATGTACAACATTATGCCCATCCAAGTAAGGTGGTGGAGGAAAATAGATTACACCACGGCGTGGAGACGGTTTTCCGTACGTACGCACGCGCGGTGATTTCATTTTCCGTAGGATGGATAGATGGTGAAATAGGGGTTTTTCATACTTATAATAACATATCAATATGTAAGTGATACTTATGTTATTACTTAATAATTAAGCAAACTAAGAAGAATAAGTTGAATAAGAAATAAAGTTGAAAGAATTGGTAACAGACATTACCTCTTCTTTGAAGCGCCTCTATGGGATCTCCTTTTAGGGAACTAAAATTGGTCATTGAAGAAGACCAGGACCTCTAGGATGTTGGTAGGGAAGTGGAGAACAGAATATGGCAGGGGTTGGCCGATCATGAAGGCTCAAAGTGGTGTGAGGAAGGGAGGGGGGAGGTGCCCTTTTACAAGGGAGGAGAGGGGCACCTTTGGAATAACTAAAAATATTATTTTATTATAAAACTAAATTTGGTTTTAAATAGCTCCAAATTTATATTTTTCTAAGCTCAGGTGGGGATGGGTCGAAATCCTCTCATTAAATAGAATTTGGACATATTTAGTTTACCATTTTAACCTTATCATTTAGTTTTAACTTTAAGTTAGATAATTTTACTTTTATCGTGTCTTTTTGTGTTCTTACACTATAAGGTTAATAAACTAATATAACAAGACAAATGAACCCCAAGTTGTTTATTATTAATATATATAACTTTATCTAAGTCATTTTCCGGAATTTTATATTTTTGGGAAATAAATAACAATTAATAATATAATATTTTTTTTCAAAACAATTTTATGTCAATTTTGACACTATTTAGTAATTGATTTATGTAAAAATAATAACAGAATTATTAGTTCACAAAAAGTTAATTAAATAAATACTAAAATGTCATGTTAACCTATAAAATTAGTGTAATTCATAAAAAGTCTCAAATTACATTTATTTTGGTATTTATAACATCAATTATGTCAATATTTCATTAATAAGATAATTACTACATCATCTTTGTTTCATAAATAAATTAAATTATTTAATGTCTACAAATTAAAAATAAAATACCATTATGTAGGAAATCTTTTTAGATTTCTAATTAATTTTTATAGTCGAATTTATCTTATGTATAACCTTATATTAAAAATTATTTACATATTAAACTTTGATTTTAACTATTTTAACCCTTCTTTAAATAAATTAATAATAAATGTCCTAATCTAATCCATGTGGGTCTAAATGGTCATATATTTTTCCTAAGGTTGTTTTTGGTCGAAATAAACTTATCCAATAGAATCAGGACATGTTTTCGGGTAATAATAATATAATTTTTACCCTTAATTACCCTATTTACTTTTAACCGTGGTAAAAAAAGAAAAAATTTACTATTCACCAAAAATTATTTTCATTTCATTGAACCACATTTTACTTAATGTCATCAACAGTGTCTCTAGGATTTTTGAAATTCCACTCACAGAAGTGGTAAAATTATGTTCTATGAAAAATTCATTTTTTTAACTACCACTTAGTGGTTTCACTATTCATCAAAAAATGAATGTTTCCAGAAAAATACCAAAAACTAGGCCTAAGGTATATTTGATATTATGAACTCAAAAATGAAGTCTATTTTTCCAAATTCAAAACATATTAGTTTCATTAATTAATTTAAAAATTAATTCCCATCGTCAAAACAAATAGCGTGTTCTTAAGAGATAATAACTATCAAAAGATTGACACTAGTTTATGTCTGGTTTAAATGTGAAATTACATACAATGACCAAAATAGTATTTAATTGTAAAAATATATTCTAAATATACATTAAAACCACTCAAATTAATAATTTATCACTATTAATAATTCGATTAAAAAGGTTGTTTTTAATTAAAATTTAGAAATTTTCACTATTCATCGGAAAATGAAAGTTATCCGAAAAGTACCAAAATTTCACCCTAAGCTAATTTCGATATTCCGAATCCAAAAATGAAGTCCATTTTGAAAAATAAAATTTACAAAATTTCAAAAAGTGGTTATTACTATTCATAACGGCTAGTTTTAATAATATTTTAATAAAATATTATTGTTTAGTGAAACTCGTTATAACGTACTACACACGCTCTCGAGGATGGTCGTGATTGCGTGTAATGCAAGGCAACTCAAGGATGCGTGTTGTGAAAGATCCTTTTGGTGTAGCGTACAACACAAGACATTAATGAAATCAAAAAGAATATTTTTCATAAAATCTCAGGGTGTTACATTCTACCCCCCTTAAAATGAATTTCACCCTCAAAATTCGTCGGGGTTATAAATGGTTTACTACTCGAAAGATTCTTTAATATAAACCCACATCGTAAAAAGGAATACCAAAACACGTCTTTAAAAACAAAAGTATGAAACATAACGGTTACCCAAATAAACTAATCACTGGGATTCCACATAGGTGAAAATATGGATATGGAAGAGAAATCTAACCATCATGTTTTGATGGAGATTGGTAGAGAACATGGCTATGGAAAAGCCAGCAATCACAAAGCCATAAATTTTTTATGATCTAAGGTACCATCTGAATCATTAGATATAAGTGCACTAGGACAACATTTTCGGTTTTCAAGATCATTTCCCTAAAGTTGATGAAATTGGAATTAGAAGAAATACTTTCATGAATTTGGTATAGTCGTACCATTGGTCGTTCTTTGGACAATTTCCACTTCATATATTAAATAAATTAAGTTGAATTTGTCATTCGTGAAGTGTTATCAGATCCTGTGATAGAATGATGGGTCATTCCATCTGTCTCATACAAAAGGTTAGAAAAGTTATCAAAAAATACGTAAGTCCATCTATAGTGAGATTAAACATATATGGTTCCTAAAATAGACTTATACTTATTATATAATACTGCTTAATATAATAAAACTAGTTTCTACTAAACAGGGACTTCATGTAAGCTAGTGGTAGGCGATAAAGACCAGTCGCACTTCGGTTGTGGGTTCGATTCCCACAGCCTTGTCCGACGTGATGGACTATCGCCCATCCTGCAGGTTGTCCTTTTTCTAAAGAAATATTAATATAACATTCTATCAATAATATTGAAAAAAGTTCTATCCTTAAACAATACTAACTTATGTCCAACATAATCCATTCCAATATTTAGTCTTATCTAAAATACATTGGTCCAAGCTCATAGTATAATGAAAATTATTACTTGAAATGCCACATAACAATCACGTGAATGCCATCATTTATCCCCAATATATCGTAAAATATATCTTATTGGTCAAATTACAATCATGTGAATACCTTAAACATGTATTCTCTTGAAGATTGAATACCAATTAATTGAACCATAGTGAAAACATGAATGCCGTTAAAAGTTAACACTTTCCGCATACCAAAATCCTAAAAATTCTATATACTAAAACCATGATATCACTTAGTCCTTATATAAATCATGAGCTCATGAATACTGTCAAACATTTCATTTTCTCATTATCCCTTCATGATGCGCATATCATCTGATTTCCAAAATATTTTAATCACTTTTCATGGTTACCTGTACCTTAAAATCATTGAAAACCACAATATAATAATACAAAAATATTCTAATTCACAATAAAAGTACCTCAACAACATTATTCTTGAATACCAATACATAAACACATCTATCCATCCTCCTCAATTATTGTCCTGGTATAAGTCTTTCCTTGATTTAGAAGTAACTTTTTAGGTCAGGGCATTGAGTTGGGTAATACCCATGTTCTCCAAAAATAATACATTGAACTCCATAACAGTCTGTCACTCTATGACCCTTGTCTCCACACAGATAACATTTGTCCCCCCATTTGAGGTATTCCTCAAGGTTCTTCTTCCATTCTTTATAAATCTCAATCTTCCTTTCTTTATGCTCCTCAACATGAAAACATGCATAATAGTCTATATTCCTCTTCCTTGCTGAATTAGGTATACCACTAAATTTCACCTTGTTAATGATATATCGCGATGAATGATTTGGTATAATCACAATATCTTTCTCTCTAGGCATTACACAATTTTGATGCTCATAGTCACCAATTTGTCCATTGGATTCAATGTTAACTGAATTCCTTCTGGTTCCCTCCATTAACTAAAACACAAAAAGAATTCTGTGAGAGGAAAAAATCATGCTAGAGAAAACAACATAGTAATGGGGGAGTACCCTCAATATCTAACATCTTAGGTTAAATTCTATGATTGTTAGCACAATTATAAGACTATAACCTATACGTATACTTATCCTTAGAGACATCCCTAGACATACCTTAGAAATATATCTAGGGATCTCACTAAAGTTCTCGCATCCTAGCTTCAAAGGTTGACAAAACCATTCCTATGATACCAACTGTAGAGACCCAAAGCATAACGTACATGGACATTAAATTACTTTTGCGGAAAACTTAGTACATAACCAAAACCCACACACAAGGACCATAATAGTTTAGTGTCTTTGGAAACTCGGAATATAATCTTCTAATCATGGTGAAAGATCATCAACGTCTCCCATAAAGATGTTACCTTTTTTTCTTATCTAAAACAATTATTTATATCCTGGGGAAAAGAAAACATAAAAGGGTGAGCTCAAATTCTCAGTAAGGGTAAACAAAAGAAATATCAATCACATCATATTCATAAGAACATAACATTTTGGAAATATTAACCTGAAAAAGAGATCATAATATCATAACTTTGGATAAATCACAGTAGTGAAATGTAATCCCAATAATCATAACAAAAAACATGAAACATTTTTTCATACACACATAATCATATAGAATCATTTCATAGTTGTCAAGACTCATTTCCAAGACTATCTTAGCAGACAAAGTCCATTTCTGAACCGAGTTACCTCCTCGTTCTAGTCCTGTTTCACTGAACTATTTTAACATGCCGTTCCAACCATGTCTATCTCATGAGATATAAAATCTTTAACCCAATGAATTGTAGGGAGATATAGGTCCCACCCATCTCATAATGATACCATTTTTATGTTTTCCACAAAATCATAAACCATACATCATATCATAACCCATGTAATAAAAATGGGAATCTTAAACATCATGACATCATAAAACAATTCATATAAGATAAAGGAATTCCTAAAAATATTTCCATCACAACATAATCAAATCCATGTAATAATAGGGATTGAAACAGAACCCTTTATTATCTTATATGGAAAATAATTTTGATAAAACACTTGAACTCCGTTCTTGAGGAAAATATCCTTTCTACTTCAAAAACATTTTCCTTTCTTAACATGTCATACAATTTTTAACTAAAAAAATTTGATTAAAAATAAACTTGAAAACATGTATAGGAAGCTTCTTGGAAATAATGTTTTAAAAATCCATTCATGATGTATAAGTTAAAAAAACATTCTTCTCGTACTTTTTTTTGGAGAAGTTAAAAAGTACCTCTTACAAAAACGACAAAAGATTCCTTTCATATCTTTCACTAAAACTCACCGATGGGTAAAATTGGATTTAAACAATTGTAGGTGTATATATACAATATTACATATTGAGGAAACATGGATGTACATGATAAAATACACCCCAGTAAATACCAAAGTATAAACAATCTCGGATAAAAATGAGATTGTGATATTTCACTTACCTTAGGTCTGATTTTCTTCGTAAGTGTCAGAACCTCCTGTATAATGATTTAAATAATGTCATTTACTTATTCCAGAATCATAATCATTGTTATGATATTATATATTGTTCACTTATGACAATATATTACCCGTTCTTTTGTAAATTCCATGTTAAAGAGCGTTTTGTGTAAAATCGTCTCATTTGTCGTTAGTGTTTTAACTTTTAATTATACATATGATTACTTAGATCATGATTACTTAAATCGAGAATGTAAAACATGATTTATATATAATATATATTCAGAATATACATATATATAATAGATCAATAAATGGAATGAAATACACCGTTCATGGAGACGGTAGGTCGTACGTACGCATGAATGCTGTTTTCATTTCCTTATTGAGTTGAATGGAATTAAGTAGATGACATACATATATATACACATAAATCCAGTATAATTATTATGTAATATAATTGATGATTACTTATTATATATACTTTATAATCATTCAGGAATGGTTAACGTGGAGAATGAATCTCATCGCGTCGTGGAGACGGTAGTCCGTACATACGCACGAGCGATGATATCGTTCTCATGATCGTGGAATTATATTGGAGTGTATCTATACTACTTAATAATCAATATCACTTTAGAATAATCATATATAGTTATTATGTACACCATTATACCCATCCATGTAAGGTGGTGGTGGAAAATAGATTACACTACGGCATGGAGACGGTTTTTCGTACGTACGCATGCGCGGTGATTTTATTTTCTGTAGGATGGATAGATGGTGAAATAGGTTTGTTTCATACTTATAATAACATAGCAGTATATGATTGATACTTATGTCATTACTTAATAAAGAAAAAATCTATGAAGAAGAAGTGGATTAAGAAATAAAGTTGAAAGAATTGGTAACGGACATTATCTCTTCTTTGAAGTGCCTCTTTGGGATCTCTTTTTAGGGAACTAAAATTGGTCTTTGAAGAAGAACAGGACCTCTAGGATGTTTTTTCGGAAGTGTAGAAGAGAATTTGTCAGGGTTTGTCCGAGCATGAAGGCTCAAAGTGGTGTGAGGAAGAGAGGGAGGAGGTTCCCTTTTATAAGGGAGGAGTGGGGCGCCTTTGGAATAACAAAAAATATTATTTTATTATAAAACCAAATTCAGTTTTAAATAGATCCAAATTAATTTATTTATAAGCTAAGGTGGGTATGGGTCGAAAGCCTATCATACAATAGAATTTGGACAATTTTTGTTTACTATTTTAACGTTATCATCTAATTTTAACATTAAGTTAGATAATTTTACTTTTACCTTGTCTTTTTGTGTTCTTACACTATAAGGTTAATAAACATACTATAAAAATCCAAATGAACCCCAAGTTGTTTATTATTAATATATATAACCTTATCTAAGTCATTTTTCCTAAACATAGATTTTTATAAATAAAATAACAATTAATAATATAATATTTTTTTAAAAACTATTTTATGTCAATTTTGACACTATTTAGTAATTGATTTTTGTAAAAATCATAACAGAATTATTAGTTCAAAAAAAGCTAATTAAACCAATACTAACATGTCATGTTAACCTGTAAAATAATTTTAATTCATAAAAATTCTCAAATTACATTTATTTTGGTAATTTATAACATCAATTATGTCAATATTTCATTATTAGGATAATTACTGCATCATCTTTGTGTCATAAATAAATTAAATTATATAATGTCTAAAAATTACAAATAAAATACCATTATGAAGGAAATCTTTTTATATTTCTAATGAATAGTTATAGTTGAATTTATCTTGTGTATAACCTTATGTTAAAAATTATTTACCTATTAAACTTTGATTTTAACTATTTTAACCCTTCTTTAAATAAATTAATAATAAATGTCCTAATCTAATCCAATTGGGCCTAAATGGTCATATTTTATTTATAAGGTTGTTTTTGGTCGCATTAAACTTATCCAATAGAATTAGGACATGTGTTAGGGTAATAATAATATCATTTTTACCCATAATTACCCTATTTACTTTTAATCGTGGTAAAAAAAGTAAAAAGTTACTATTCACCAAAAAATGTTTTCATCTCACTGAAACACATTTTACTTACTGTCATCAACCGTGTCTATTGAATTTTTGAAATTCCACTCACAGAAGAGGTAAAATTATGTTTTATGAAAAATTCATTTTTTTAACTACCACTTAATGGTTTCACTATTCATCCAAAAATGAAAGTTTCCAGAAAAATTCCAAAAATTAGGCCTAAGGTATATTTGATATTATGAACTCAAAAATTATGTCTATGTTACCAAATTAAAAACATATCAGTTTCATTAATTAATTTAAAAATTAATTCCCATCGTCAAAACAAATATCGTGTTCTTAAGAGATAATAACTATCAAAAAACTGACACTTGTTTATGTCTGGTTTTAATGTGAAATTACATACAATGACCAACATTGTATTAAATTTTAAAAATATATTCTAAATATAATTTAGAACCACTCAAATTAATAATTTATCACTATTAATTATTTCAATTAAAATGGTTGTTTTTAATTAAAATTTTGTAATTTTCACTGTTTATCTGAAAATGAAAGATATCCAAAAAGTACCAAAATTTCACCCTAAGCTAATTTCGATATTCCCAATCCAAAAATTAAGTCCATTGTGAAAAATAAAATTTACAAAAGTTCAAAAAGTGGATATTACTATTCATAACGGCCAGTTTTAATAATATTTTAAAAACATATTGTTGTTTAGTGAAATCGTTATTGCGTACTACACACACTATCGAGGAAAGTTGTGATTGCGTGTAATGCAAGGAAAGTCAAGGTTACATGTTGTGCAAGTTCCTTTTGGTGTAGCGTACAACACAAGACATTAATGAAATCAAAAAGAATATTTTTCATAAAATCATGGGGTGTTACTTTCATGGTTTGGTAGAGAATAACCAATGAATCATGGTCTATGTTGGGTAACTCCCCATAATGCTAATATCTTTATTGAGGATCAAGGATTGCGTCAATATGATTTCCATCTAGTAGTGGATCATTTTAGGGATGTTATTTTCTACATTTTTTATGGATTACCTTCACTGAGGGTGCTATAGATTACAATCAAGATTGTTATATGATCACCTACATTGTCCAGTCCCCCATATAAGATTGCATCAAGTGAGTTCCAGGAGCTCAAGTGGTAGTTAAAGGATACAGAGGTCATGGCATATATATGGATCAATATACCCACATCAGGTTCTTCCCTTGAATTTCTCCAAGGAGGATGGAAAATTACGTCTATGTGTTGATTACAGATGATTGAACTAGCTTATTGAAAAAAAATTGATATCCACAACCTCGAATAGATGATCTATTTAACAAGATCTGAGGAGCATGAATCTTATATAATTTTGACCAGATATTGGGATAACATCACGTGTGAGTTAGTTTTTCACAAATACCATTTATAACATTCCATAGAAGGTATGGTCTATTTTAGTACCTAGTTATGTTATTAGGTATTACAAACATTCCCACCATTTTCATTGCAATGATGAATAGGGTGCTCCACACCTATTTGGATTCATTTGTCACTCTCTATATGGAATAAATCCTGGTGTATTATCAAACACATAACGACTATTCCATACACCATGAGATAATTCGGAGTACACTAAGAGAGCATCAAATTTCCACAAATATTATTATGTGGAAATTTTGGTTCGATAATGATCATTTATTAGGTCATATCATATCAGAATCTAGAGTATCAGTTGACCTAGAAATGGCTAGTGCTATAGATTCCTGGGATAATCCCAATAACATGTTTTATATGTTGAATTTATTAGTGCTATGATGATACTAATTTCTTTTTACATAGGACTTATTGGGAAATTCATCACATGTTAGTACTATTAAAATGATGGGTGTTAAGTTCATGTGGTTAGAATCCTGCGAGGAAGTCCATCAAGAGCTGATATGGAGGCTTGTATCAGAACCTATTTTGTATCTACTATAGCTAACAATAGGTTATATCGTCTTCTTTTATGTACCATGCATTGGCCTAAGATCATTATTAATGCATGAAAGTGGAGATATTATGTATGGATACTAGTAGTTTATTTCTCATGAAAAAAATACCAAACACATGACCTTGAGCTAGTATTAGTTGTCCATCCAATACATTGTTGGTGACATCATATATAGGGTGAATTTTTTTTTGCATAGATGGACATAAAGATACTCAAATATATATTTTAAAATAATTATTCAAACCTAAGACGTCAATTATTTGAGTTTCTATATTCCATTGATTTTAAGATTTCTTATATGCTTGGAAAGCGCAGTGTGGTAGCAGATGCACTGAGTCTGAAAATTCAATCACATGTCGAATGAGAAGGTAATGATGAATGTAAGTTAATTATTAAATTTTCATAGTTTCATCTTGAGTTTAATGAAATACTAGAATTATCTTACCACTCATATTTAATAGTTACCTCTTTCCCCCTTGACATGGTGAAGGGTATAGAATTTTCAGATATTGAGGGATTGGTTCTCCATGAGAATATATGAAGAGATAACCCACGACCGGATTGGACTATGGATAGTGAAAGCATCCAAAATATTCATGGCTTTTCTTAGGTTCCTACTGATATGATATTTTTGTTAATGTTTGAGTCCCATACATCTTTAGGGGTTAGTTAATCTAGGTATACCGAATATTAATTGTTATATGTGATGCATGTACTATTGTCCTGGTATGAAATGTTAGAGACAAGGATTTATCACAAGTTATTTCACCTGTCAGTAGGTGAAGGTGGCGAACTGGAGACCTTTAGGCTCATTATAGATACATTAATGAGTGGAATTGAAGTTGGAAGATTTGTTATGGATTTTATTGTTGGATTACCTGATTTGTTGATAGGTAGTGATGTTGTATTAGTAGTTATTGACAAAATGGTGAATATAGACCATTTTATTCATATTAATGAGTATTTTTCTATTAATTAGTTGTAAATAATATATATCACTAAAATCATAGGACTACACTATGTTCCTCATTCCATCATTTTGGATTTGGATTCTCATTTCTCATCACATTTTGAGTAGGGTGTGAATTATTTTTTGGTTACATAGGATCATATATTTACAACATTTCACCAAAAAACTAATGTAAAATCGGAATAGGGAATACAGGTTTTAGAGGACATGCTCCAAGAATTCATCCTTGATTTCAGTGGTTTTTAGAGAATAATATCCCTCTGAGTGAGTTGGCCTAAATTAATATCTTTCAAGCAACATTTTAGATGGATCCTCTAGAGTCCTTATATAGTTTTTCATTCTGTTCCCCCATGTGCTGGATAGGGGATGGTGAGGTAGTACTAATAAGACCTTATCTCATTCAAAAAACTTCACAGAATGTTCATCTGATCATAATGTATGTGAATAATGCTCAGTATATATAGATATCTTATTCAGATCTCCATCAATGACCTCTGGTGTTTGAGGTCGAGGATCATGTTTTCATTTAGTTATTTCCCAAGATAGGGAATAAAAGGTTATATTATCAAGGGAAGTCATTTACTCATTACATTGGGAATTTTGATATTTTAGATAGAGTTATGCTTGTATCCTGTTGGTTTCTAATACCATAGAGGTATCACACCATGAATGAAATCATACATGTTTAACAGATTCAACAAAATAATATAAACACATATTAGACCATTGATCGCGAGGAAATGTAGTTAGATACTGATTCTACCTTTGAAAATTATCTAGTACGCATCGTTGACTGAATCACAAAATCTATCTAAGTCTGATCTATTTTCATGTATGGGTTCTCTGGTAGCATGGCTATGTACATGAGAAGCATGTGTGTGGGAAGTCGTTGTATATTCCCAATGGCCAATTTTTTTCTTAAACTGTATTTATCCACTATTACAAGGTGTACACATAGAAACTTCTATTTAATGGGGATGTCTGTAAGAACCTGGATTTTTCGGTCAGGTATAGATCCTGTAAATTTTTCTCTAATTTTTTTTGGACATAATATGGATTTATAGGTGTTTAGTTAAGGTAGAAAGAATATTTGGGGAATCATTTGATCCCAGAACCCATATTTTTACGAAAAATTACCATATCACATGTTTAGTGTAATCTATCTAGGAAAAGAGCACAACTAGAAATAATTGTGCTGATGTTATTCATTTTTATGTAGACCCATCATCAACAGTTGCTATGAATTTTCTTTAAAAATGAATCCAAACTGTTTGGTACAACCCCTTTTTTATTTTATCATGCTTCGTTTGTGCAATGTTTGGACAACCGTGCGGAAAAACTATGAACATGCTAAAATTTGGGTATTTTTTTATTTTTCCCATAATGAACTAATTTAACGTCATCCTTCCTCCTATTATTATTTCCCATGAGATTGGAATCTATTTATCATATATTATAACTTTTTGATTTCCCATTATAGGGATTAGTAAATCTACAACATCATGGATATGTTTGAGCTTAATTTCATCATATTAGATGCACAAAATTATGCACTCGAGTCTATTGGAGTCATCCCACTTCTCTCGTTATCTAAATCATGTAATCGGGGTGTGAATTTTTTTTACTTTTTTGTCATAAATACTTCTATCTATTCCAAATAATATGCTGATACCAGAGGAGGAGATTCATAAGATGTCATGAACCAGCCCGGGTACCCTGGTAACCCGATAACTGAGCCGACCCTGACATAGCCCAAAGGGCGTTCTCAATCCCCACGGGTCGGTGACTAGCTCCTGGCATCATACAACATATATGTGGTAATGATTATTTACACATGAATGCGGAAGAAAAATAAACATGATAGAATGCAGAACAAGAAAAAACTCCACTGTGTGTAATGTACTGGAAAAAAAAGAGGCATACATCTCACAAAGTACTACAACCCAAGTACTAGAAAAGGAAAAATAGTCTCAAAGTCCCTAATGAAACATTTCAGCAAGAGAAGATCAATAACTGGATCCTCCTCCAAGAGATTTCTTCACATTGTTTGGGCCTGGAAGAAGGAAATCTACAAACACCTGTAGGCAAAAGAAGGGTGTGCGCCTAAGCCAATTAGGATACTACCAAAGATTCCCTAACAGATGCCGAATACATATTATCCAATGAAAAGCATCAAATTTTCAAATAAATAGAATAGGAAATTCAAAATTATATTTCAAAAAATCATGCTATACATTTTCAAATGATGGAAATAAAAATTTTGTGAAATGTCTTTACAATGATGTAATATTTCTAAAATAATGGCTTAAGAAAGACATTTATATAATAATGTTTACATAAATTTAGAAGGAATGTAAAGCAGTTCAAAATTATTGGCATACATTTATATCTCAAATATAAATATAAAAGTGAGAAACATGGTCATCTACAAAATTTTATGATAGTATTAACCTGTTATAGGATTATGCACTCTCTATGTGAACCCAGAAAAATGTGTATACCCAGGTCCCTATGACACATGCCAAAAGAGACTCTTCACTAACCCATTGGGGATGTGACCCACCGCAAGTATAATTTAGAATGTTGTCATAGCATAGAGTGCATCCACATAACTCACTAACTACCTAAGTGTTGCTTGTACTCTTACATTATGGGAAAACTATTTTAAGAATTCTTAAATTACAATCAATCCCATTCACCCATTTTAAAAGTTCCAATTTCATTGAATTTTAAACCAAAACAAGTTTTATTCAAAACATTCCTTTTTCACAAGACAAACCCAATGTGTTTCTATCAAATCATTTTAAGCCATATTCACCAATTTGAAATCCATTCAAAACCAATTCCATCATCACACAATTTATTTCCACAATTAAATTCAACAATTTCATTGAAATCATTTCCATCATATCCACAATTTAAATTAAACTATTTAAATCAGAAAAATCCATAAACACACCCAATTCAATGAAATTGGGGTTTTCCAAATTTCCATGCCAAAACAATTTCAAATATCTTGATTCACTAGAATAGAGTTTTATCAATTTAATTGAAATCAAATTTGAGAAATTAAATTTATGTAACATCCCAGGTAAATAAAGAATATTACTTTTTCATATTTATTAATATGTATGAATAAAATATTAATATTAAAATTAAGGGAGCACTATTCTTGATGGTGTACCCAATACGCAACAATGAGTTTCTAAGAAATTTTACGTTCCACTCTAATAAAAAATTAATATTATTTAAAATGGTAGTTAACGCCTAGCCGGTGTATTGATGGGAATAAGTATAAATTAATAAAATAAAATTTTATATGTTTTTAAATGTTTTTACATCTATCCAATAAAAGATAAAGGCTTAAAATAAGAAAATAATTAAATTTTAAGCATAAATAGTCTAAAATTTAGTAAAAGGTCGATTTATTGCCTTTTGACGGTGAACCCTCTTTAATATAGTTTTGGTCAAACTTATAAATTCTTTTGTACCAAATAAAATTCTTCTTTATAATCGAGTCATCAAAATTTACATTGTGTAAATTGTGGGTATTTTTCCGATAAAGTTCATTTTTTTATTGAATAGTGAAAAATGTTGTAATTTAATTCAAAACCACTTTTTAATATAATTTATTTATATGATTATATTATATTTTTAATTTGTTTTAAATTCCAATTATAATATATTTTTACCATTTAATCTAATTGTGTCCATTGGAATTAATTTCACTTTGAAATTTGACTTAAACTAGTGTCAATCTTTTGATATATATTGTTTCATAAAAACACGCTATTTGTTCTGAAAATGGGAATTAATTATTAAATTAAATAATTCAACATATATGTTTTTAGTTTTTTAAAATAGACTTAATTTTTGAATTCGGAATATCAAATATAGCTTAGGGTGAAATTTTGGTATTTTTTTCAAAAATATCAATTTTTTATGAATAGTGGAACCACTAAGTGGTAGTTAAAAAACTAATATTTCATTTAAATGAAACATTACCACTTCTGTGATTTGTATTTAAAAATACGATATACATGGTTGTAATTAGTATGTAAAATGTGGTTCAAAGAGATTAAAATAATTTTTTTTCGAGAATAGTAACTTTTAAGTTTTATTAATCGCGATTAAAGGTAATTAGTGTAATTTAAGGTAATGATAATATTATAATAATATGAAATGACCTTGAAAAATGTCCTACACTTATTTGATTAGTCATGGCGGACCGAGACAATCCATGGGTCAACATGGGGACCCCATGGATCCACTTTGGTAGAAAAATGACATTAATAACTTTTTAATCTATGTTAGAATTAAAATGTCACAAACATGTATTATTTTACTAAAACAATTTTCACATGGGGTTATACAAGTCATATTTTTTACTATAAATATTCATTAGAAATATATGAAGTTTTTATAAATCATGATAATTTTTTAATAATTTTTAGACATTAAATAAATTTATTTATTTATGACACAATGATGATGGAGTGATTACCTCACAAATTAACGATATAAATAAAATCAGAATATGGGGTAAAATCTAAGTCTTACACTTGTCAAAAACATATTGTATGGGTGTATTTCGAAACCTTATCACCTTATCCTAGAAATATATACTTTTTGGACCTTTAAAATATGAAAATCATTTTATAATAATGTAATATTTTATAACATTCCAAGAGTGCCCCTCCTCTTCTCTTATAAAAGGCCCCCAACTCTACCAACTTACCCCCACCTCTCAAGCCTTTTTCTCGGACAAAACCTGACCATTTCATCTCTCCACATCCCTATCTTCATCATTGAAGACTCACTTTAGGTATAAAGATCATTAAGAAACCCATTGGGTTCAAACCAAAGGGAGTTAGCCAATTTAAAGGTAATTTATTCTCTTATGTTTTTGGTTTTATTTTTCTTCTCCAACCCCCTAAAATCTTTTTATTCCTTTATTTTGTAACAACACCATTAACATCAATATTCTAGGATGTTTTTATAATAAGGATTCGAGCTACAGTTACACACACATCCGTCTAATGGTTAAACAACATACTGTTTCTGTGGATGGTGAATTACTGCCTCACGAAACGAGGATTGTTAAATATTCTTTTAACACCGTTATTGGTGGACATTATTATGTCACTGTATTTTATATATGATATTTATGTTATTTATGTTATCTATATTCTTGATTATTTTATATTTAAAACATAACTTTAATCATTGAATGTTGTGGAAATGCGATAATTTCATAAGAAGAAGTGTGGACTACCGCCCCTCAAGTGATGTGACTCATTCATGAAATACATGGAATGTATAAAGAGAGAAATTAATGAACTTATGTGAACTATATAACATATATATTATACTCTAAATAAAATATATATATCTCTCAATTATTTTTAATTCCATTAATATGACAAAGAAATGAAAGTAGCATTCATGTGTACGTACGACCTACCATCTTCATGAACGGTGCATTTCATTTCTTTTTATCTCCAAATGGTATGGAATAGTATAAAATAAATATGTACTGGATATATATGATATTTGAGTCATTAATACTATTCTGGATATGATGTAATTATAACTACAGGGACAATTCTTTTCAAACAAGTTCATTTTTGACTCATGTACCAAAAATTGACAAAAACATCTGATATGAACTCACATAATTAACTAATTATTATAACATTATAATATGTTATATTAAAAGAATAATAAAGAAACAAAAAAGACAAGTCGGACTTGAGGTAAGGGATCCTACCCCTCTCTTTCTTTTCAAGTACTCTCTTTTATGTCATTTCATTTATGATCCATGTTCTTATGTTGGAGGATGTTCTTTTATATTAACCATACTGTTATTTTTATTTTCATATGATGATACACCACCCTTACTCTCATCAATTCTTTTTATGAATTTTTAAGAGGCGACGTTATCCTGCCGAATTTTCTTAAGGGATTTTTTATCTCAATTTTAATTTCGTGAGATTTCTATTGTTCGCCACAAATTTATGGCATGTGGTGTATTTTGTAATTAATTTTTGATATATATATTATCATTCTATTCATGGATTTCTGTTATTCACTGGTTCTTATTATCTATTTGGAATAAGACTCGATTTATTACTATGAGGTAAAGAGTTTTTATTTCACTTTTTATTCCCGTGAGATTCATGCTACATTTGCCACTAATTCCTTTTGTGTAGTATATGTACTTACCATTAATCTAATATTTGTTTAATATACTCTCATTTATGAGTATTTAAATCTTCATTGTGTGACCCTTCTTTCATGGGGTCTACATTTCGAAAGTTACCCAATTCAGTAAGGGAACCTTTCACCCTCCTCTTTTTAAAAGACTTCTATTGTTATGTCTTTTAATTTACTTTTTTATGTTGGGATATGTTCCTCTATATCCTTATTGATGTAAATTTTATGTCCAAATCCTGAGATACCAATTTCTCTCTCAACAACTCAATTTCTTAATTTTAATGTGACGTCGCTAGGCTGTCGAATTTTGGCAAAGGATCTTCTTAACTCAATTTCATTTCTTTGGGTTAATCTGGTACTCCTTGAATATGTCATTATATGAATAAGTCTGAATGTCTCTGATTGTCGTACACTTAATTTCATCTTATATTAGGTTTATTTATATTTGTAACACGTAATTATGTAATTCATTTATCCTTAATCTAAGGATATTGCTGTTGTATGGGACTTCATCTCAATCTCCTTTCATTGAGGAATATTTTGATTTATACACAACCTTCTTTTATAAGGTGTATAAACCCCTTTTACTTTTATGTTTATTCAGAAGTAATTTTTTTATACGAAGCATTTTACTAAACGACAAAAGTGAATGTGGCAACAATGACTTCTCCACCGTCGTGACCATTATTTGAGTTTCATCTTCTTCTACAAGCGATAACTTGTTTTTAAATGAAAAATAAATACCATGTTTTACTTTTCTTTTATTTTGGTATTGAAAATGGTTTTGATAATTTTTTTATTATATCAATGTTTCATTGATATCTTGTGATTGAAATGTAGAAAATTTTATGTTTCCCTTATGCATGTTTTATTTGATATGATTATATTATAGTTTATGGGCATTGTTTATGAACATGGGTGGTTCCATGATAAACTAACTGTGGGTGAGCCCGATATAGCTCTCCAATGCATTGGGTAATGCGAAGGAGTTAAACGCTAAGATTTCTCCGAAGAGATTTTGGGAATATACTGTGATGGGTAGTCCAAATGTAACCCTGAGGGTTACTCCCTACGTAAGAATGTAATGAAAGCCTCAAGTTACCTTTAGGTCTTATGATTTCTATGAGTTATTCATAAATCATATGTTTTCATGAGGTATGTTATATGATTATGTTTATTGAGTAAAGTGTGTTTTCATTGATTCTTATGTATACGTGGATTAATGTTTCCTTTCCGTATTTTTATATCCCTTACTGAGATTTTTGTGCTCATCCCATGTTTTTTTAAATGTTTTCCACAGGAAATAATGTGGAATACGGTCAAGGAAGGGATCAAGGAATTGTCATGATGTCTAAAACCTGGAACTAGAGATGACTCTTTTGTTCAAAAGTTTATATTTTGTGAAAAAATGGAAAATGAGTAGATGTTTCTACCTTGTAATTTTTGAGATGTAATAGTTATGTCCTAATTCTCTAAAAATATAAACCTGAAAAGATCCTCAATGTGAATTATTGAATGTAATTCAATATTAAGTTATGTTATAAGGCCGAGTCCTTACATATGGTATGAAAGGTCGGGTTAGACAACTTTAGGGATTAGGAGTTTTCGTTGAACACGTTATTAGTCCCTATGTTTATTATCTTAGTTAAATACTTGTTTATAACTTTTTCATATCAAGGAAATGGAAGGAGGAGGATCTCAAAAAACATTATTATCACTTCCTGGTGACTTTCTTGCAATAATTATTGTAAAGTCATGTTCGGATGATTGTGAACCTTTTTACAGCATACAACTCACTTAGATGAAGTTATTTAAGATATCAAACACCTCCACTATACCTCGTTATCATCATGGATCATGGGTTGTATTTTGAAAAATTCTATTTTCACATTAGTCTCATATTTTCAGGAAAGGTAAATATTATCAAGGTATTTTCAAATATTTTACTTTATCACAATATCTTTAAGCATATTATGATTTTAAAAAAGGTGCTAAAGAAGGAGAATCTTGTGCAAACTATTTACATTTTCTTTTACAATATAGTCTCTCATCACAAACCTATGGTATTTTAAAAGGACCATTAATTGAATGTTTCAACTCACATTTGCTCTAATTGTTTTATAGAAATCATTTTTTATCAGATGTCTTGAAATTATATGTCCTACATGATTATTTTCCAAAACTATTTTTCTGTGAACACCCATATAACCCATGTTGTACAAGGTGTATTTGGATGGAGGAAGAAAATGATTTTGATGGATCTCTAAATCATTGGTTCAATTCATGGACCTTCTACCATCGTGAATAGGATAATGATAAAACCAAATTGACACCATGATCATGGTATGATGTTCTTCATTTTTGGGAATCATTTTGCTTTATCTTATGGTGGTGAAATAAGATTTCAATAATTAAGATGTTGAGATCGTAATGAATTTGGATGAAAATGGGAGGTATAAGGAAACCATTGAGGTTAAAACATGTTGGGGATATTTTTGGAGTTTTATAAAAAGGACAATCCGTAAGATGGATGACAACCTGTCGCATCTGGTAAGGCCGCAGGAATCAAACACACAACTGAAGGGTGACAAGGGTGCATCACCTACCACTGGACTACGTGAAGTCCCTGGTTAGTATGACTTATTATTTTTTGTTATATAATTTTATGAATTAAGAGTATGTTGATTTTGGGTTATCTTTGGAAATTATTAACCTATCATGGATGATATGTGATTAGGATATTTACTTTTCAATATGAGAATTTAAGAGAAACTGATGTTATTTAGAGATAAATGTTAATATTTACCTTGTAAGACTATGTGATTAAATCCTTCAAATATTTGGGTTTCAATCTTAGTTTTGAATTACATTGAATAATTTTATGGATAGCTGTTTATTGAAGGGTCTTTGTTGAACTTTGTGCATTGTTTGAAAAATATTGGAGATTAAGAATAATTTTTTTTATAAAGGATTATCCTTTTTGGGTATTATCCGAACTTATACTAACCTTTTTTGATTTGGTTTTGGTTAAGGTCTATAGATATGGGAAATATATAGTTCTCTTTTTTGAATTAGGTGATTATCAATAAGTTTATTATTGTACTCTTAATGTAAACAAGTCTTCCTAAATACTCATATATTGGAGGAAATATGAGTTTGTGTAAGAAATCTAGTAAAAGTTGAAAGTCAACATGACAAGTAAGTATGTTTCCTTATATTTTAGTTAAGCTCATAAAAAAATTCTTCAATGAAAAGTAACTTAAAACAAAAATTTTGTTTGTTTTTTTTCTTACTGGGGAATGAATTACGGTTTAACCCATCACATGTTTGTGATTTTCTCGTGGTTGAATTTCTTCTAATCATGTTTTCTATCACTCTCCATCAGAAGATGGCCCTTTGGATTCTCTTCCAATGTCAATGTTTTCCTACATGGAATCCTAGTATGGGTTAACATGGGTGACTTTTTCACTTCCCTTTCTTTCTTTTAATGTGACAGTTTAATATACTCCTTTTCTGATGTGGGGCTTTCAATTAAGTTTGGAAACCCAATTTTAAAATTGCGAGGACGCAATTCCCAAAATGGGGGAAGGATATAACATCCCAGGTAAATAAAGAATATTACTTTTTTATATTTATTAATATTTGTGAATAAAATATTAATATTACTTTAAAGGGAACACTATGCTCGATGGGGTACCTAATACGCAACAATGATTTTCTATGAAATCTAACATTACACTCTAATAATAAAATAATATTATTTTAAATGGTAGTTAACGCCTAGCCATTGTATTGGAGGGAATGAATAGTAATAACTAAAATATTATTATATATTTTTTTAAAATATTTTTACATTTATCCAATAAAATATAAAAGGCTTAAAATAAGAAAATAATTCAATTTGAAGCATAAATACTCTAAAATTCACTAAAAGATAGATTTATTGCCTTTTGATGGTGAACCCTCATTAATATAGTTTTGGCCACTCTTATACATTCAATTGGACCAAATAAAATTTTTCTTTATAATCGGGACATCAAAATTTACTTTGTGTAAATTTTTGGTATTTTTCCGATAATGTTCATTTTTAATGAATAGTGAAAAATGTTGTATTTTAATTCAAAATCTATTTTTAATCTAATTTATTTATATTATTATATTATCTTTTGAATTTGTTATAAAGTCCAATTATAATATATTTTTACCATTTAATCCAATAGTGGTCGTTGGAATTAATTTCACTTGGAAATTGAACATAAACTACTATCAATCTTTTGATATATATTTTTTCATAAAAACACGCTATTTGTTCTGACAATGGGAATTATTTATTAAATTAATTAATGAAAATTTTATGTTTTGAATTTTGTAAAATAGACATCATTTTTGAATTCGAAATATCAAATATAGCATAGGGTGAATATTTGGTATTTTTCTGAAAAACATCAATTTTTGATGAATAGTGAAACCACTATGTGGTAGTTAAAAAATTGATTTTTCGTTTAAATGAAACGTTACCACTTCTGTGATTAGAATTTCAAAAATCCGACATACATGGTTATCATTAGGATTTAAAATGTGGTTCAATGGGATTAAAATAATTTTTTTGGTGAATAGTAACTTTTAAGTTTTATTAATCGTGATTAAAGGTAATTAGTGCAATTTAAGGTAAAGATAATGTTATAATAATATAAAATGTCCTTGAAACATGTCCTACACTTATTTGATGAGTCATGGCCGACTAAGAAAATCCATGGGTCAACTTGGGGACCCCATGGAGCCACTTTGTTAGGAAAATGACATTAATAACTTTTTATTTTATGTTAAAATTAAAATGTCACAAACATGTATTGTTTTAGTAAACAATTTTTACATAGGGTTATACAAGTAATATTTTTTACTATAAAAATTAATTAGAAATATAAAATGATTTCCTACATCATGATATTTTTTTATTAATTTTTAGACATTAAATAAAATAATTTATTTATGACACCGGGATGATGCAGTGATTACCTCATAAATGAATGTTGTAAATAAAATGAGAAGATAGGGTAAAATATAAGTATTAAAATTTTCCAAAACCTATTGGATGGTTGGATTTAAAAACCATATCACCTTATCCTCAAAATATATCCTTTTAGGACTTTTAAAATCCGAAAATCATTTTATAATAATGTAATATTTTATAACCTCCCAAGAGTGCCCCTCCTCTTCTCTTATAAAAGCCCCCCACCTCTACCACCTTAACCACACCTTTAAAGCCATTGTCTCGGCCAACCCCTGACCATTTCATCTATCCAAGTCTCTATATTAATCATTTAAGCCTCACCTTAGGTATAAATATCTTCAAGAAACCCTTTTGGTTCAAACCAAATGGAGTTACCCGATTAAAGGTAATGTCTTCCCTTATGTTCTTTTGTTTTATTTTTCTTCTGCAACCACATATAATCTTTTTATTCTATTATTATATAAAAAATCAGTTTCTTAAATATATAGGGATGTTTTTATAAGAATTATTCAAGCTACTCTTACACACACATCCATCTAATGGTCAAAGAACATACTGTTTATGTGGATGGTGAATTACTGCCTCACGAAACGATGATTGTTCAATATTATTTTAACACCTTTAAAAGTGTCCATTAGGATGTCACTATATTTTATATATGATATATATGGTATTTATGTTTTCTATATTCTTATCTGTTTTATATTTAAAACATACCTTTATTCTTTGCATGTTGTGAAAATGCGATAATTTCATATGAGGAAGTGTGGACTACCACCCCCTCAAGTGATCTGACTCGTTCATGCAATACATGGAATGAATAAAGAGTAAAATTAATGAAATTATGTGACCTATATAACATATATATTATACTGGAATTATAATATATATATCTCTCAATTTTTTTTATTCCATTAATATGACAAAGAAATGAAAGTAGTGTTCATGCATACGTACAATCTACCGTCTCCATGAACAATGCATTTCATTTCTTTTTATCTCCAAATGTTAAAGAATAGTATAAAATGAATATGTACTGGATATATATGATATTTAAATCATTATTACTATTTTGTATATTATGTACTTAGAACTACATCGACAATTCTTTTCAAACAAAGTCATTTTTGACTCATGTATCAAACATAGACAAAAACATCTGATATGAACTCACATAATTAACTAATTATTATAACATTATAAAATGTGATATTAATTGAATAATAAACATTAAAGGAGGTCCTTAATAAATTATAAATTGACAAAAAATTATTATTCAGGAATATAATGAAACGAACAAGACAAGTCGGTCATGAGGTAAGGGATCCTACCTCTCTCTTTCTTTTCAAGTATTCTATTTTCTGTCATTTCATTTATGCACCATGTTATTATGTTGGATGATGTTCTTTCATATTCACCATAATGTAATTTGTATTTTCATATTTTTAGAGACCCACCCTTAATCACATCAATTCATTTTAATAATTTTTAACATCCGTCGTTAGGCTGCCGAATTTTCCTAAGGGATTTATTATCTCACTTTAAATTCTTGTGAGATTTATATTGTTCGCCACTAATATATTGCATGTGGTGTATTTTGTAATGAATTTTAGATATATATATTATCATTATATTCATGTTGTTCTGTAATTCATTGGTTCTTATTATCTTTTGGTCATACGACTCGATTGATTACGATGAGGTAAAGAGTTTTTATCTCACTTTTTATTCCTGTGAGATTCATGCTACGTTTTCAACTAATTAGTTTAGTGTGGTGTATGTACTGAAAATTTTTCTAATATATGTTTAATATAATATCATTTATGGGTATTAACACCTTCATTGTATGACCCTTCTTTCATGGGGTATACGTTTTGAATGTTACCCAATTCGGTAAGGGAAACTTTCACCCTCCTCTTTTTTAAAAGACTTCTTTTTTTAAGTCTTTTAATTTAATTTTTTATATTGGTATATGTTCATCTATATCCTTATTGATGAAAATTTTATTTCCAAGTGATGAGATACCATTTGGTCACTCAACAACTCAATTTCTGAATTTTAATGTGACGTTGTTAGGCTGTCGAATTTTTGCAAGGGGACTTCTTAATACCATTTAATTTCTTTGGGTTAATCTTGTACTCCTTGAATATGCCATTCTATGAATATGTGTGAATGACTCTGATTTTCATACACTTAATGTCCAATTATATTGGGTGTATTTATATTTTTCACAAATAGTTATGAAATAGAATTATCCTTAATCTAAGGATACTGTCATTGTAGGGGACTTTTTCTCATTCTCCTTTCATTGAGGCATATTTTGTTTTATACACAACCTTATTTTATACGGTGTTTAAAACACTTTTACTTTTATGTTTTTTGAAAAGTAAACTTTTTTATATGAAGCATTTTACTAAACGAAAAAAGGGAATGTGGCGACAGCGACTTCTTTGCCGCCGTGTCCATTATTTGTGTTGCGACTTCCTCTAAAAGCCATAACATTTTAAAATGAAAAATAAATACAATGTTTTAATTTTATTTTATTTTGGTATTGAAAATGGTTTTGATAAAATTTTTATTATATCAATGTTTTATTCATATCCTGTGATTGAAATATTGAATTGTTATGTTTCCTTTATGCATGTTTAATGTGATATGATTATGTTATGGTTCTTGGGCATTGTTTATGAAGACGTGTGGTTCCTTGATAAAATAAGGAAGGGTGAGCCCGATATAGCTCTCCAATTCATTGGTTAATGCAATGGAGTTAAACGCAAAGGTTTCTCCGAAGATATTTAGGGAATATACTGTGATGGGTATTCTAAACATAACCATGAGGGTTACTCAAAATGTAAAAATGTAATCAATGCCTCAAGTTACCTTTATGTCCTATGATTTCTATGAGTTATTCATAAATCTTATGATTTCATGAGGTATGTTAATTTGATTATGTTTTATGAGTAAAGTTTGTTTTTATTGATTCTTATGTATATGTTGACTAATTTTTCCTTTCCGTATTTTTATAACCCTTTCTTAGCTTTTGGTGCTCATCCCACGTTTTTTGAATGTTTTCCACAGGAATTAAAGTGGAATACGGTCAAGGATGGGATCAAGGAAATGTAAAAATGTCTAAAACATGGAACTAGACATTACTCTTTTGTTCAAGGGTTTTTATTTTGTGAAAAAATGGAAACTGAATAGATGTGTCTACCATGTAATCTTTGAGATGTAATGGTTATGTCCTAATTATCTAAAACTATGAACCTAAAAAGATCCTCAATGTGAATTATTCAATGTAATTCAATATTAAGAAATGTTATAAGGTCGGGTCCTTCCAATTTAAATCAATAATTAAAACAAATCAAGAAAATACAAGGATAATAAATTTGTTATGTCAAGACAGAACCACCAACTTCGAAGGTTTTGACCAAAACCACAACAGTCGATAACGCTCAAGAAACCTGGGGTTGCTTATTAATGAACCCACCTTAGATCTATTTTCCTAGCAAGATCAAAACGAAATCTCATTATATTTGGCATCCAAACACTTTTATCTACCCATAACGGGTGTAAATCTTTAAAACCGAGCGAAGAGGAGAAGTAGATCTAAATAGATCTAAGAAAACGATCAAGAACGATGAAGAACGATCACAAACATCAAGAATCCAGCTTTGATTTACCAAGAGGAGCCTCTATATCACCTCCGAAACGATGGGAGAACCTTTTCTAACCTTAGGAAAAGAATAATCTTGAGTTAGGGCTGCTTAGGTGGAAAAACGATGCACTTAGAGGCAAAAACGAGTGAGATCCACTTTTATATGATCTCATTTAAGTGCACGCATGGTTTTTCCGCATGGTTAGAAAAACTGAGCTCTAACCATGTGTTAGCCACTGCCTTGGAAATCACTCCACGCACGGTTTGGATTCACGGTTAGACAAAAAATTTTCCTCCCATGTGGAAGCTACTATCACCAAGACCAAATACACACAGTTCAACCGCACGGTTTAGAAAACCCGTACGCCACCCGTGCGACTTACCCTTTGCCTCAGAACAACATTTAATGTTCTCCCAACTATCTGATTCGTCACTACTCTAAAACAGAGGTACATAGAAACATAAAAAGTACCTGAAAACATAACATGATGTTACAACCTCCCCACCATAAGATCTTTCTGTCCCCAGAAAGCCTATGAAGAATCCTCCATGTCAAAAAGATAAGGCCAATGCTCTCTCATTAGTGTCTCCCATTCCCAAATTTCATGTGAATCAGAACCATACTGCCATAGTACACAGACCAGAGGTATCATTCTCCCACAAATAACCTTGGTCGTAGATTCAACAACCCTTACAGGTTGTTTAGTTATAGATAAATCTGGTTTAATCTCATGATCACTCCAGCTCAAAACATGAGATTGATTAGACAGATAAATTCTCATATATGATACATGGAACACGTTATGTATTGATGTCAGATGTGGTGGCAGATCAAGACAGTAATAAACATTCCCTGAAAGACCAACAACCTAGAAAGGTCCCACAAAATGAAGAGAAAGCTTCCCTTTTCTCACAAGACTTGGATGACCTAATTAGGGTGAATCATTAAAGAACACTTTTTCACCAACTAAAATGTCTAAATTACTACGGCGACAATCAGAATAAGACATGTACCGACTCTGTGCGGTCAACATTCTCTGACGAATCAACTGGATCTTAGATGTCGTCTCTTAGACCAAACTCAGTCCTACCAAAGAACTTTCACCAATATCTGACCAACATAAAAAATATTTACAAGGACAGCCATAAAAAACTCAAAAGAATCCATTTTGAACGTAGACTAATAACTGTTGTTATAAGAAAATTCTACTCACCCCAAATGATCATACCATCATCCACCAAAGATAAGAACACATGTGTGGAGCATATCCTCAAGGATCAAAAAATCTCTCTCTGTCTAGCCATCTGACATTGGATGGTAGGCCATGCTCTAATGGACTATAGATCCCAGTGCCTCCGAAAGGCCTCTCTTAATGTGATAAGTAAACCGAGGATCCCTATCAGAGTCTATAGCAGACGGAACTCTGTGAAGTCGAATTTTTTTTTTCACATAGATATTTTTCAACTCCTCAACATTGGTTGTATCTCGAATAGGTATAAAGTAAGCCGACTTGGTCAACCTGTCGATCACACCCCATATCACGTTCTTCTTCCTCTGGGTTTGAAGTAACCCAACAACAATGTCTATAGAGACTTCATCCCACATCCACGTAGGGACTGGAATAGTTTAAAGCAAACCCGAAGGTTTTTGGTGATCGGCTTTCACCTGATGGCATGTATAGAAACGAGATAAAAACTCACCAATGTCTCATCTCATACCTGGACACCAGAACTATCACTGCATGTCATATAATATCTTCATGGTTCTTGCGTGCACAACCCAATAAGAGTTATGGAAATCCCCCATCACATTCTTCCTTGTCGATAACCACACAACATAACAGTTTCAATAACACAGATCACCCTCTTTGGAGAACGACCACTGGGTGTCATTCTCCCCACCATAAAGAGAGTCTCTAATGCTATGGAATTAATCATCCAGTTGTTGTTCCAGAAGAATTAACTCGAGAAGACCAGATGCCAACTGGAAACTGGGTAAAGAAACTTCATTCCCCTTCCACTGAACTTTAATATGAAACAGAACAAATAGAGCCATCAAACTCCAATCTTCTGAAGATTATTTCACATCATATAATGGAAGTTTTCTGATTAATGCATCTACAACTATATTCCCTTTCCCCGAGGTATAGGCAATGTCAGAGTTAGAAGATTGCAGGTACACCACCCAACGCCTTTGGCGGAGATTCAAATCATTTTGAGAGAAGATATAACTCAAGCTCTTTTGGTCTGAATTCAATGTAATCCTTTCTCTATAAAGGTAATTTCTCCAACACTTATGTTTGTTCATTACAATTTCAAGTTCAAGGTCATGAATAGGATAGTAATTCTCATAAGGCTTAAGTTGACGATATCCATAGGCAAAAACATGATTACCTTGCATAAGGAATCATCCCAAAACTAAACCCGATGCACCATAGAATGCCATATAACCTATACCAACCTCAATAAGTGTTAACACCAGTGCAGTAGTCAAAATATGCTTTAGCTCAACAAAGGAACTCTGACATTTATCATTGCAGGAAAACATTACTACCTTTCGAGTCAGAATAGTCAATTGAGAAGCTAACTTGGAGATGTCTTTAAGAAACCGGCGATAATATCCTACTAAGCCCAAGAAGCTCTGAATCTCGAAAACATTTCATGGTTATTCCCATGTCATAACAGCTTTCACATTCTTATGGTCAACATATTTTACTTGTTCTTCCACGACATGTCCCATGAATTTCACATCCCGAATCCATGAATTCCCACTTTGAATGCTTGGCATATAGTAAGTGATTCCTTAGAAGACTCATAATTGTTCTTAAATGATGCATCAGATCCTCTTAAGACATGGCGTAGACAAAAATTTCATGCACAAAGACTACCACAAAAGTATATAGATACTCATGGAGAACCATGTTCCTCAAAGCCATGAAAATATCATGATAATTTGTTAGTAGAAATGTCATAATACGGTACTCATAATGTCTATACGTACTCCTAAAAGAGGTCTTATGAATGTTAGATTCTTTTATCCTCAACTGATGGTAACCAAATCGAAGATCAATTTTTAAAAACCACATTTCCCCTTTCAATTGATCAAAAAAATCATCAATTCATGGAAATACATATTTTTGCTTTATCATTAACTGATTGATCTTTCTATAATCAATATATAAGCGAAGAGAACCATCAACCTTCTTGGTGAAGAGAACTGGTGCTGCCCAAGGTGTCAAACTCGGGCGTATAAAACCATTCTCAAGTAAATCGTCTAACTGAGACATTAGTTCTTTTAGTTCTGATGGATCCATTCAGTAAGATGGAATATAAACCGGTTGAGTACTATGAATTAAGTCAATTGAAAAAATAACCACCCTTACTAGTGTCAAACCAGAGAATTTAGAAGGAAAATAGTCAGGAAACTCAGCTATGAGTAGAGGAATATCACCACACATTGAATCTATCTCTAGATCAAAAGAAAACACTAAAATAACTTTTCCTAACTCTGGATAAGTGGGTACAGTTCTATTCAACCTTGGGTCCCATTCTCCTTGTAAAACAAGAGGCACTCCACTTGGTGAAGTAAGGTAGACCCATTGAAGATAACAATCGATCCAGGTTTTATTGGCAATGAACCAATCCATCCTGAATATGTCGTCAAAACATTTCATGTCAAGAACCAAAAAACTCCAATCTTGATCAACATCTGATAGAGAGAAGACACAAGAAGGACTACGAAGACCCTTCTCTATCATTGTAGCAAGGGTTGTAGTAATATCCATAACACATGATAAAAGCTCCATATGTAGATTAAGAAGATTAACAAGATGGGTTGAAAAAAAAAGTGAGATGCACCAGTATCAAAAAGGGTGGTCACTAAAGATAATGCTATAGTAATGGTACCTATCATAGTTGCAGGACCTGTATCAGCTACAACTGGAGACTCTTCCACTATGTAAAGAAGCTTCGTTCTAGTTTCTTATGGATGGAACCCTTTTGTATGTGATGCATTTATTTCCCTGTAGTTTTTGAAGGTGCTGATGATCCTGATCCACTATGTGGAGTAGATCAGTGATAGAAAAATCCATGTAAGTGACCTAAACGTCCAAAAGATCTACATTTCTTTGGTTCCTCGGTGCAAAACCTCTTCCAATGTCCTATACTTCCACACTGATATCAATTCAATGAATCCCTTCCTATTGCTACAAGAGTTATGGAATGAATTTGTTGTCGAGAACTACCATGAGAAATGTCACACTTCCATTTTCCTTTAAAGGAACCAACATTACCACTTGGAGGGAAAGGAACTTCATTCAACCCTAACATTCCTGCCAAGTCCATCTCAACCGTCATCTCCATATCCAACACATCATCATAAGTGGGTAAAATCAGTAAGAATACCTGAGAATGGATATCTGATCGATGTCCTAACTCGAATAATCGAGCATTCATGTTTTCATTAGATATATTCTCAAGAGGAAACTGTACCAACTCAGAAAATAAATTTGAGTACTCAGTCATGGTTTTGATGGCCTACTCATGCTTGAAAAACTCCATAGCCTTGGCCAACACCATTTACTCTGGATAGAACTAATTAGTGAAAATAACCCTAATGCCTTTCCACTCCAAACCCCAATGTTACCCAGCCATCACCATTGTTTCCCACCATCTTTTACTTGGTCCCTCCAGCACGAAGGTGGCACACTTCACCTTGATCACATCATGTGTCTCTAAGAACCCAAACAGACATTCAATCCTACTCAACCATTCCTCAGTATGTTGAGGGTCAGTGGAGCCTTTGAAAACTGGTGGCTTCTGGCATAGGAACTCTTGAGAATGTCTTTAGAGAATATAACTATGTGGATCTATAGCTGGAGTCTGATCATGAACTATATGTGGTGATTTTCCTATAGATTAGACAGTGCGAACAATCACATCAACTAGACTCTGATCCACAATAGGACTCTCTTGTTGATATTTAGCAACAACCTCTTTTTGGATTTGATTACCACATCCTCTCAGAGGCATGATTCTACACAATATAAAAATACATAGATTAACACTAAAAATGAGTAACAAGGAAAACTATTCTTAATATAGGGGATAAAAATAATTGGATTCCACAATATCCAAATAAAAACAGGAAAATACTAGAACTAATCAACAAGTCGTATTTCCCTAACCAACCCTGGTGACTTAGAGATCATTTTGGTTAGAGCTGGATAATCACTCAATCACAACTACCTCCTATTTCCTGACAAGAATACTAAAATGCATGCTGCCATCAAGGAAAGATAATTAACATTCCCTTTGATACCACTTTGTCATGAACTAGCCTGGGTACCCTGGTAACCCAATAACAGAGACAACCCTGACATATCTCTAAGGTCATTCCTGAACCCCATGGGTCAGTGACTAGCACCTGTCATCGTACAACATACAAGTGGGAACAAATTTTTCCACAAGAATGCAGAAGAAACAGAAACCATACAATATGCATAACAAGAAGAAAATCCAATGGGAGTAATGTACTAGAAATCAAAGAGGCATTAAAAGCCCAAATTACTACAACCCAAGTACTAAAAAGGGAAAATGGGTCCAAAAGACCCTAAGGACACAATCACCAAGAGAATATCAACAGCTAGATCCTCCTCCAAGAGATTCCTTCCCTTTGCTCCAGCTTGGAAGAAGGAAATCTACAAATAACCGAATGAAAAAGTTGGGTGTGAGCCTATTCCTAGTAGGAAACCACCATAGATTCCATAATAGATGGATAATATAGATTATCCAAAATAATAATTCAATTTTCAAATAAACAGGTTTGGAAATCAAAAATAAAATTTTAACAAAACATGTTATATATTTTCAAATGATAGAAATAAAAGATTTATGAAAAGTCTTTACAATGATGGAATATTTCCAAAAAAATTGACTTAAGAAAAAAATTTATATAAAATAGTTTATAGAAATTCAGCAGGCATGTAATGAAGTTCAAAAGTATTTGCATACATTTATATCTCAAATATAAATAAACAACTGAGCAACATGGTCATCTACCAAAAGGTACGATAGTATTAACCAGTTATAGGATTCCACACTCTATATGTAAACTCATCCAAATGTGTATACACACGATCCTATGACACTTTCCAAATGAGACTTTTCACCAACCCGTCGGGGATGTGACCCGCTGCAAGTATGTTTTAGAACATTGTCGAAGCATAGAGTGTATCCAAATAACTCACTAACTACCTAAGGCTTGCATGCACTCTTACATGATGGGAGAAATATTTTAAAAATGCATAAAATATGATCAATCCCCTTCTTCTATTTCAAAAGTTCCAATTTCATTCCATTTAAAACCAAAACAGGTTTTACTCAAAACATGCCCTTTTCACAAGATAAAACCAATGGGTTTCTATCAAATAATTTTAATCCATTTTCACCAGTTTGAAAACCATTCAAAACCAATTCCATCATCACAAAATTTATTTCCACAATTAAATTCAACAATTTAATTGAAATCATTTCCATCAAATCGACAATTTAAATTAAACAATTTAAATCATCAAATTTCCATAAACACACCCAATTCAATGGAATTGATGTTTTCCGAATTTCCATTCCAAAACCATTTCAAATATATTGATTCACTAGAATCATTTTTTTTACAATTCAATTGAATGAAAATATGAGAAATTGAATTTAAATCCACAATTTAAAAAAATCAAGAAAATATAAGTATAATAAATTTGGTATGTCGGGAGGGAACCGCCTAATTCAAAGGTTTTGACCAAAACCACAACGGTCAAGAATGTTCAAGAAAACCAGGTTTCTTATTCAAGAACCTTCCATAGATCTCTTCTCCTAGAAATTTCAAGACCAAATCACATCATATTTGGCATCCTCAAACTCAGATGTACCCTGAATGGGTGTATATCTATGAAACATAGAGTAAAGGATATGTAAATCTAAATAGTTCTAAGAAAATGATCAAGAATGATAAAGAATGATCACATACCTCAAGAAACCAACTTTGATCCACTAAGAGGAGCCTTTGGATCACAGGTCGTAACACCACGTTACGTTTTCTGGTACTTTTTTTGTTGCTATGTACCGATGTTTTAGAGTAGTGGAGAATGGGAGAGTTGGTAGAACTTTAAATATTGTTTTGAGGTAAAGGGGAAGTTGCATGGGAAACACATGGATTTTCTAAACTGTACGACCAAACCATGCGTAGTTGGTCATGGAGGCCATCTATTTCGCATGGGAAGCACAAATTTTGTCAAACCGTGCAGCCAAACCATGCGTGGAGTGTCTGCCGAGGCAGTAGCTAACTGACTGCTAGTGCACAGTTTTTCAAACCATGCGAACTGACAGTTTGAGTTCTTAAATGAGATCTGTTGTAATATCACGTTACGTTTTCAGGTACATTTTATGTTTCTACGTACCTTTGTTTTGGAGTAGTGGTAAATGAGAGAGTCAGGAGAACTTTAAATGTTGTTTTGAGGAAAATGGGAAGTCACACAGGCGGCGCACACGTTGTCTACACCGTGCGTCCAAACCGTGCGTAGTTGGTCCTGGATGCAGTAGCTTCCGCACGGGCGGTTCACAGTTTGTCTAACCATGCATCCAAACCATGTTTGGAGTGTCTTCTGAGGCAGTTCCTAATGAACAGTTAGCGCATGGTTTGTCTAACTGTGCGGTCAAACCATGCATCCACTTAAATGAGATCCTATAAAAGTGGATCTCACATGTTTTTTCCTCTAAGTGCCTCATTTTTCCTCCTTGGAGGCCCTAAATATGGATTTTTCTTCTCCTAAGGTCTGAGAAGGTTATCACGTCATTCTTGAAGAGATCCAAAGGCTCCTCATGGTTAATCGAAGCGCAATTCTTGAGGTATGTGATCATTGTTCATCGTTCTTAATCGGTTTCTTATATCTATTTACATCTACTACTCCTATTCTCTCGGTTTCATAGATCTATGCCCATTTCGGGTAGATCTAAGTGTGTGGATGCCAAATATTATGAGATTTGGTGTTGATCTTGCTTAGAGAAGATAACAAATGTGGGTTATTGAAGAACTAACCCTGTTTTCTTGAGCGTTCTCAACCATTGTGGTTCTGGTCAAAACATTTGAAGTAGGTGGTTCCGTACCAACATACCAAATTAATTATCATTTTATTTTATTGATTTATTTCAATTGTTTATTGAAATTAAATTGCTCAATTTTTTTTAAATTAAATTGATAATAACTCAATTTCAGTGAATCTAGATATTTGAAATGGTTTGGAATGGATATTTGGAAAACCCCAATTCCATTGACTTGGATGTGTTTATGGAAATATTATGATTTAAATTGTTTAATTTAAATTGTGGATTTGATGGAAATTATTTCAATTAAATTTTTGAATTTAATTTTTTGAAATAAATTGTGTGATGATGGAATTGGTTTTGAATGGACATAAAATTTGTGAAAATGGATTAAAATGATTTGATAGAAACCCATTGGTTTTATCTTGTGAAAAAAGGCATGTATTGAATAAAACAAGTTTTGGTTTTAAATGGAATTAAATTGGGACTTTTGAAATGGAAAAATGGTATTGAACATATTTTTACCATTCTTAAAATAGTTTTCCCATCATTTAACAATGCATGAATGTATGAGGTAGTTAGTGAGTTATTTGGATACACTCTACGCTACGACATCATTCTAAAACATACTTGCGGTAGGTCTCATCCCCAACGGCTTGGTGACGAGTCTCCATTGGTCAGTGTCATAGGGACGCGTGTATTCAAAATTCTCTAAATTCACATTGAGAGTGCAGAATCCAATAGTTGGTTAATACTATCGTACCTTTTGGCATATGGCCATGTTTCTCGCTTGTTTATTTATATTTTAGATATAAATGTATTCCAATACATTCTAACTACTTTACATGCCTGCTGAATTTATATAAATTGTTCTATATAAATGTATTTCTTTTGTAATTGTTTTAGAAATATTCCATCATTTTATATACATTGCTTTAAATGATTATTTCTATCATTTGAAAATGTATAGCATGTTTTTTTAATATGCTTTTGAATTTCCAAACATATTTATAAAAAATTGAATGCTTTTCATTGGATAATATATATTTGGCATCTACTATGGAATATTTGGTGGTATCCTACTCTGCTTAGGGTTGCACCCTACATTTACCTTTGGGAGTTTGTAGATTTCCTTCTTCCAGGCTCGAGAAAAGATAAGTAGTCTCTTGTGTTGGGCAGAGAAAATAAGGAAGTGATGGCAAGAGGGGGGGGGGGCTTTCGGAGCCATTGGGGGTCAAGTGGACAAGTCTGGTCAAGGCCCAACGGCTAGTTTGACTTTGCTTACCGGCTGACCGGTGCTTGGCCACCGGTAGGCCGGTGCTCGAGACAGAAGGCAGAGCTTTCTGTCTGGGGCTCCACCGGCCGGCCGGTGCTGGGCCACCGGCCGGCCGGTGGTCCAGACACCGGGAGGCCGGTGGTCGAGACAGAGAGCAAGCTCTCTGTTTGGTTCCACCGGGTGGCCGGTGGTCAGGCACCGGCTGACCTGTGGCACCTGGCAGAGAGCTTTGCTTCTGCCAGAGACCACCGGCCGGCCGGTGGACTCAGAGAGTCTTTTTCCAGTCTTCTTGGGCCAACTCTTTGGCAACCTTTTTCCTATCATCAAACAAACTTGAAAACAAGTTAGAACACGATGAATGTGATTGTGATCATTAAAATCCAAGAGAGAGGGGTACAAAAATATCCCCCTATTTTGATGATCACAATCACAAAAGAGAAAGATTTTTAAAAAGGATATGCCATGTAAAAAAAGAAATGAAAGGCATGCTTTTAAAGTATAAATTGAAAAGTAAATCAAAGAATGAGAAAAAGATTTCTCCCCCAATCAATAAAGAATTTCTCCCCCATTGTGATTATAAAAATAGAACGGGGCATAAAACTTGATTGAGGGATACATTGAAAAACGAGATAGAGAATTTAAACCAATTGAAATTTTTGAAATTTGAATTGAAAGTTTTGAATCAATAAATTTGAAATGAAAATTTTGAATTGAAAGTTTTGAATCAAAAATTTTGGAATGAAAATTATGAATTGAAAGTTTTGAATCAAAAATGTTGGAATGAAAATTTTGAAATTGAAATCAAAAAGGCTTAAACAATCCTAACTCCCCCTAAATAAAAACAACAAATTACTGGGGAGAGGTTTTTGAAACCGAGACAAATTTTGGTCCGGTGAGACTCGCTAAAAGGGATTTTTCAATCCACACATGTCTAGTGGCGGGTCTTCTCCTATAAAATTCATCATTAAAGAAAATAGTTTTGGGCCTTCCATACCGGGAATTTTTACAATCACACTCATAAATTAAGTGCCCGGGTTTTTTGCAATAATTACAAAATTCAAATTGGGAGTTCCCCCTTACAAAAATAGTTGGAGCATGGGAAGAGGAAGCTTGCTTGGAATAGCCAAGCCCTTCGGTGGTTCTAGATATGCGTTGGGAACCAAGGAGATTGGTCAAATTTTGTTCACCTTGGGTGAACTTGGCGAGAGCTTCCCTTAAATCTTTGATTGTTGATTCCATAGAATCAACATCGGGAAGGTTTTGGACTTTGAGGGACAAATCTTCCTTTTCTTTGAGAAGTTGTTCCTTTTCGGAAGAGAGTTTTTTGAAATTGTTTTTTAAAGCAACAAATTTGGAAGAATGTTCATGAAAACCTTCCTCCAATTGATCTCTCGCATGTTGGAGATCCTCATTGGATAGATGATAATAAGAATTTGAAGAACAAGAGGAAGAGGAGTCGGAAGAAGTTACCTCATGAAATGCCATTAGGAATTTGTTACCGTTGTCGCTTGAGGAGGAGGAGGAGGTGGATGTGGAGCTATCACTCCAAGTGGCCTTGAAAGCCTTCTTCTTTTCCTTTTGCTTGGCCTTTTTCTTGTTGAGTGGGCAATCGGGTTTGTAATGGCCTTTCTTGCCACACCCGTAGCATGTTACATCGGGCTCGGATTTTTCGTCGTGTTTTTCCTTTAGAGCCTTGCAGGATTTCTTCTTCTTGTGCTTCTTCATGAATTTGTGCATCTTGCGAGCAAGATTCTCCATTTCGGAATCGCCGCTTGAAGAGGAAGAAGATTAGGAGGAGGAGCTTTCTTTTTGTTGAACTTTGAAGGCGATGTTCTTTGGAACTTTGATCGGTTTGCCTTCCTTTTCAGCTTGCCTCCTCATGGTGATCTCATAGGTCATGAGGGATCCGATGAGTTCTTCGACCGGCATGTTCTTGATGTCTTTAGCTTCTTGGATTGCCGTGACTTTTGGTGCCCATGAGCTTGGAAGGATCCATAGGATCTTTTTGACCATTGTTTCTGCAGAAACATCATCACCAAGAGATTTTCTACCATTGCAAATGTCAGTAAAACGTGTAAACATATCAGTTATATTTTCAGATGGATGCATGGTAAAAGACTCAAAATCTTGACGGTACATATCCAATCGAGTATCCTTCACTTTGTTGGTCCCCTTATGGGTAACCTCCAAAAGTTTCCAGATTTCATGTGAGGAGGTGCATGTGGAAACTCGATTGAACTCAATACGATCAAGGCCGCAATGTAGAGCGTTCATAGCTTTTCCATCAAGCTCGAAATTTTTAATATCAGCTTGGGTCCATTTGGATTCATCGGGAGAAGAGAGAGTGTAACCATGCATGAAAATTTTATAAATGGGATAACCTATACTTCTAAGAAAAGTGGTCATGCGGGTTTTCCAATAGTTATAGTCGGTTCCATCAAAAAATGGAGCACGACCCAAAGAATAGCCTTCGGGGGCGAAAGAAGTTGAAGCCATCACAATGGATCTTAAATTTGAAACCGGTTAAGGTATTACTCAAATTTTTCCTCTGATACCAATTGTTGGGCGGAGAAAATAAGGAAGTGATGGCAAGAGGGGGGGGGGCTTTCTGAGCCGTTGGGGGTCAAGTGGACAAGTCTGGTCAAGGCCCAACGGCTAGTTTTACTTTGCTTACCGGCTGACCGGTGCTTGGCCACAGGCTGGCCGGTGCTCCAGATAGAAGGTAGAGCTTTCTGTCTGGGGCTCCATCAGTTGGCCGGTGCTGGGCCACCGGCTGGCCGGTGGTCGAGACAGAGAGCAAGCTCTCTGTCTGGTTCCACCGGCCGGCCGGTGGTCCAGACACCGGCAGGCCGGTGGTCGAGACAGAGAGAAAGCTCTCTGTCTGGTTCCACCGGCCGGCCGGTGGTCGAGACACCGGTTGGCTGGTGGCACCTGGCAGTAGGCAAGGCCTACTTTTTGGTTCCACCGGCTGGCCGGTGGTAATCCACCGGTTGGCCGGTGGACTCAGAGAGTCCTTTTTCCAGTCTTCTTGGGCCAACTCTTTGGCAACCTTTTTCTTATCATCAAACAAACTTGAAAACAAGTTAGAACACGATGAAAGTGATTGTGATCATTAAAATCCAAGAGAGAGGGGTACAACATCTTGGAAGAGGATCCAGCTCTTGATATTTTCTTACTGAATTGTGTCTTTAGAGACATTGGGAATGTTTTTCTATTTTTAGTACTTGGTTTGTAGTAATTTTGGATTTTTATGCCTCTTTTGTTTGGTACATTTCTCCCGGTAGAGTTACTTCTTGTCATGCATACTGTCTTGTTTCTTTTTATTCCTCTTTTTTGTGGAAAAAATCATTCCCACTTGTATGTTATACGATGCCAGGTGCTAGTCGCTGACTTGAGGGGATTGGGAATGGCCTTCGGGCTATGTCAGGGCCGGCTCGGTTATCGGGTTACTAGGGTACCTGGGCTGGTTCGTGACATAAGAACATTAGGTGGTTGGTCAATACCTCATCCCTCATGTTCATTGATTTGGGAATTTTCATATATGGACCGCCAATTTCATCAGGTATAATTTATATAATTTATATTCCACAATTATAATCATTTGAAATATATGAATGTAATTTTTTAAAATATTTGAATACATTTTACTGGTTACGTCCACATCTCCATCCAAATCATGTCAGATGTTATGCAACAATTATGGTTTTTTGATTTCACACTTTTCCACCACTGTTCCTGTGCACCTTTTCATAATCATCCAATTGATATGATTTTCCATATAAAATTGATTGATTAATATTTTAAATAGTTTCATGGAGAGTACCATCTATGCTCACCACATGATGTGCCTTAGCTAAGTGATTCGATTGATAATTTAATATGAAATGTAAATTTTAATGCATACTGTACATATGAATTGTCCTTGTTAAATACAATTGAATAATTGATTGAATGTCTGTAGAACCCCATAAAATGATAATGGATTATAGAAGAGTGAAAATTGATTATTCAAAATTCCATAAATGGAATAAATGAATGGTTTCATGCTACATGGCCTTGCCAAACCAATGAAAGGCAAGGCTTCAACTCGATGGACATATTGATTAACTATGAAATTATTGAATGGATTCAAGATTAATTTACCTTGTCCAAATAATGAAATGTAGTGTAATGAACATTATGGATTAAATAAGACTTATTTATTGATATATGAGTGTCCTCACACAATATAGTCTTTTATTCCAGGGTGAATTAATCATGAAATAAAATACCCCATTCAGAATTTTAGGATACAAATTGATTATGTTTAGACCCACCCAGAACATGATCTTTCTCTAACATTGGTTGCCTAATATGTCATAGTAAGAACCCTCATGATGAACTATAGGATTTCTTGGATATTACTTGGTTCCATTTTTGTCATGTTGGTTCCATGGTTAAAGACGATCGATACTAGTCATTTTTTATCCCTATTCACCTTGGTTGAACTATTTGTACTCTATAGGCATCTCATTATAGAATTCCACAGACTATGATCCATGGATTACACTCTAATCCCTTATTCAATATACAATTATTACTATGTTGGTTACCCTTGGGGTCTACATTTCCTTGGTTATTACATTAGAATATCATTAATAATTTTCATTATAAGTTAACTTGTTGTATCTCGGAACCTTCACTATGGTTATACTGTGACTCATTTATAAACGAGTAATTACCAATTAATGAACTAATTACATGTTTATATTATAGATGAGGGATGAAGAAGGTACATTGGTATTTAAGAACATTGTACTCCATTATGTTATGTATTACCATTCTCACACTATTACATTTCTATAAAATATGCTCAAGGTTATAGAAATCATTGGTGGTGGACCACTGTGATTTATCAAACAGCCTCTCAAGGAGGCATTTTATACCCTTGTCAGATAAAATATATTCAAGTGTATATAATGTGAATCATAATGCTTAAAAGACATTATTACATATTTATTAAGATGGATCTTGATATCTTATTACTGATCCTCGACTTGGGATGCTAGGGATACTGGTTTTTTTCTTTATGATTTTGTGGAATATATTATGACAGCTACCATGTCACCTTTTTTTCTAGTAATATATTGACATGAAATATCATCACCATTTATTCTATTTTATATATTTATTTTTATCCTTTTCCATGAGATAATTTTTTTTACATATAATTTTTATTAATATTTCCACTTTTATTTACCTATGTTTTTAACTATACACAATGGTACACATTGGAAAAGAGGCCATCGCCTCCCCAAAGACATAGCCTAGGCCATCGATTCTAGTCGCAAGACATTGGCATATAGGTAGATGTTCTAGAGGACCATTGTCCCACTGGGCTTGGGGAACCTATTTTGTGGATCCTAGGTCTAGTACATCACACATAATAAGTAAAAGAATTAATTGAAAATGATATTGGGTGAAATAAAGTTTCTATAGTCTGATAATGAAGTGTTATAATTTAAGACCTCTCATGACTGATTTTCATTATATTATGATTGATCAATATAATTATTATAAAATGAATATTACTACGTTAGTTTTTATTTTCTCCAAATACTAATAAAAATTTCAATCTTGTAAAAATAAATGTGGTAGAAAATGAAATAATGGTCCACTTGACTAACCTTGTGGAATGTGATTTGGGATGAAAAATGTTTTTTTATGATCATGAAACACTCTCAACATATTAATCATTATTAATTTTAAAATAAGAAAAGTGGTGAATAACACACTATTATTCTTTTAATGGGGAAACATCTGGCATCATTAGATGTGTCATTTACTCAACATGTTGCCAAGAATTAGACTAGTTCAACTGAAATGTAATTTTCCATTATGCAATTCAAAGAGAATGAATTTTGTTTATTTCTCTTTCTATAAAATGGTAAAGAATATCAATGGTGAAATGTTATTATGAAAATGAGGAAATGAAATTTTTTTGACTCAATATAATAGAATAATTTTAATAGAGTATTTTTGGGAATTTACTTTCCCTAAAGACTTCCATTGAAATATGAATTTGAATTCATATACCACAAGTTAAAGGATTATGATTCTACTAGTAAATGCAAGGAAAATTTTATATGATTTGATTGGTGTTCCATTGGTTTTATCATGGACACTAAAATGAAAAAAATTATCTATTATTTCATGGAAAAATTGTGTTTTAAAAGGCATTGGCCACAAGGTACTATAGTAAAAAATTAAGAAATTATTTTGATGTTTTGAATTGTGTATAAATGGAATTTAGAAATTCCCAACATTGATTTGTTTCTGATAACAATATATTGATTGGGTCCCCATGAAATTGAAAAAATAAAAACCATAGAGGAATAAAAATGAATCAGTCTTTATGATAGAAGATTAGAAAGAATGATTTGGTCATTATATCCAATGTAGTAGGAAATGTTTTATTTATAGAAGGGAAGGTGATCAAGCATTTTAATGAAGAAGAGTTTTAAGGAGGCATGATAATGAAAATAATAGCGAGAAATATCAGTATAATAAACCACATACTCTAATTATTGAATTGAAATGTTTAAGGTAATTATTCTTACTAGCTACCTAATACAAGGGTTTACGATGAAATCTATTGTCAACAACTTAAGAAAATTGATAAATGAAAATCATATGTGATGAAATATTTTGATGTGGTAAATGATATTTGAATGGTCAATCATATAATAATCATCCACTATAGAACATCTTTATTAATATTTTATTTTCTATAAGACCTATTTTTTATATGAAAAATTTACTAAGGGAATCACACCACCACCTTAATGAGTTTATATTGAATTTACAATGAATAAAAATAATAATAAGATAAATGATTATCCATTATATAAATCATATTCGATAGTATTTTATTGTAATATGGTATCTTAAAATCATTTCACTATCCATCTAGTAAAATTTAATGATATTTTCTAAAAGGATTAACTCTCTCTATATAAAAACCATATCAAAAATGATGAATGGAAGTATTGTTTGATATTGAAAATAAAATCCAAGATTGGATATGATTGGTAGTAAAAATATGAAATTTGATTAGAAACATATTGTAATCTATTGGTAATATTGTATATTCTTTAGGGGTATTTATCTAAAATGGATAAGTAGAATCCCAAAATTTATGGTATAACTATTTTTCAAAACATTGATGAGGTATATCCTAAATAGGTTATAGGAATTCAAAAAATTGTTATTTTTTCATTTTCAATAGTAAAAAATCCTTGGGAAATACAAATTTTTATGAATCCATATGGAATTGTCCCATTATGTACTCAATAATTGAAGAAGTAACTCATTGTGAAATTTGATATTGGAATCATTAATAAATCATTATTTCCATGTGGTGAACTGGTTCTAATTGTTATGTAGAATCATGGGTCAATATATCATTCCATTTATTAAATTAATGTCTTGGCCTGGGGGATACACATCGGTTCCCTAATATAGTCATCTACGTGACCTCAAGAATGTATTTTTGAATTCCATAGCCTTCCAACTAGAAATAAGTGGATAATATGATGATAATTTGGAGAATATTCCCTCTATATTAGAGTAAATGTTGGAACCAAGTGTGAAACAGAATCCCCAAATAGGTGGGTGTCTAAAAAATTCCCTTCAACGATCAATGTAAACTTGTTGAAATTAGTGAACAATATCATGGTATTAGCCGAGGACCACACGTGGAGGCTTTTAAGCACAAAATAAACCGTAAAATACTTTTTTTACTTCTGAAGACGCGCATGAAATCAACTCGTCGTTGGTGATCTCTGCATGAAGAATTTGATTTTTAATTCCTCTAGATCATCCACGCACAGTTCAATGAATTCATGGGAGTATTGTTCAACATAATCAGGGTGCTAGCATAGAATTTTGACGACACCTTCGAGGATCCAACGATCACTGCATCGCTTTGCTTGCGATGCCCAAGAGAGAGCACCATACGAGCTCATTGGATCTAGAAAATATCTCTCTAGATCATGGGAGAGAGGAGAGGATAAAGAAGCCCTATGAATAGTGTTTTGCAAAATCCACTCTTCTATTTATACTGGTTAATTAAAATTCCATTTATCACCTCTCCATCCCGGAATACTTAACGCACTATCAACAACATTTTATAACAACTAAACATAGTCATTAATATTATTATCATTCATTGTAATATTTTAAAATATATTACATGATAATAATTGAGTCATTAACTCGACTCATCGATCCCATAAATATTAATTGAACCTTGAATAATTTAATATTGTGAATTATGATTTTTCCTGTATTTACTAAATCACATTAATACATTTAATAAAAAAATTCTTTAATGATTATTCTAAACTCGAATAATATGGATTCATTTATTGCATTAGTGATCATTTAAATTTGGACAAATCCCTGACCTTTGTGATGGGGCCCACTACGTCCAAAACCCTTATTCAATTGAATAGGGAAAATTCCAAAATACGCTATTGTGTGTCACCCTCTATGACCTTATGTCAACATTAGTGAATAATATTCACAGGCCAAGAGCAGGATCTAACAACCCATCATGGCGGGTAAAAAGATAAAAATTGTCTCAGTAGCAACAACCATCTTACGAACACGCACAATGTAATATAATGTCTTTGTCTGTAATATAACATAATGAAGTATGCAATCATGTTTCATCTCCCTTTTTATTTCTTTATTTTTTATTGATTTAACTGGACGGATTTACCCTTGACGGCCTTGTCCATTGTATTATAAAGGTACTACCATCCATATCAACATGGACTGAGATGTATTAATTCTATGACCTAGATGTGAAAAATCCTTTCATGACCCTTCAACCAATGCCATGCCAAAAATGACCCACCCAACACAAAAAACCTCACCACGAATTCATTGTCATGGTTTTCTTCTTGCATCAAAGTGCGAAATCAAATGACATAAATTGGTGATGATATCAAGTCAAAACAACATTACACATGATCGTAGATAAGTACATCCAATGTCACTAAAAACATGTGGGGTTTTTATTGGTATGTAGGTCCTCAGGATCTCACTAATAGAGATCATCATGTGCGTACTTCATGAGAAAATGCTTCAATGCTTAGGATCCCCCTACACCTATTAGTCAGTCATCTAATGTGTCCAGTTAGAAAGATATATCTAGACCATAGAAGATATATTTATGATTAATTTCATATTATCTAAATTCTTTCATTATAGCTTGTGAACTGCTATAACCATTCGATACGACAATTAATTTTTGGACATTTCCATTTCAATAGTTGACACAGAAATCTCTACACTATAATGGTAAGATGACATTATGTATTACTAACTGTTTAAACGATATGGTAATCAAAAGAACTAATTATTAGGTTCTAGGGAACCCACTATTTCAAAAGTAATACACCAAAAGAATATAAATAATAATTGAAAAATTATACAATCATAACAATAATAATACTAGTTTCTCACGATGATCAAAAAAAGATAAACAGTTTCAAAACAAAATAGTAGACATTGAATTCCATGGTCTGTGTTAAGCATGAAAATGAAAAATAAAAGTTAAAGATAATGAAAAATTCCATGAGGGTCCTGAAACACCTATAGATCCCTCACACATGCTCCATCCCAACTCAACCATATAAATAATGACCATTTCCATTAACTAGTACTGCATCCATAAAATCTAATCAGGTGCTGATCTGTAGCTTGAGTTAGGTGGATTACAACTCAATAGGCCAAAAAAATGTCATCTATAGAATGTCCAGTCAAAAAATTGCATGTAGTTATAAAAACAATACATTCCATCAATCAAGTAATCAATTTAAATTTATTCATTTAGTTTTTATTTTACCATACAAACCATTACATTATCGAGGACACCCAAACGATATAATATTTTTTAATTCCATTGATATCATTCAAAACTAATAATTGAATTCAATTTCTAAAATTCATATTTTATAATACATGAATAAATTACATTGCTTATATTCATTATTTCTTAAGTGAATAACATTGTGTCAATTCATATTTCAGAATACATGATTGAATTCCATTATAATCTGTCATCATTTCATAATAGAATTCCAATTTTACCATTCATATTTCATAATATATCATTGAATTCAAATATTAACATTCATCATTTAATGTCACATGTGAATTGAATTGTTACCATTCCCAATTACATGTCACTTTTAGAATCCATTGTTTCCATTGAATCTTTCATGTCACACTTCTCACAATATCACATTAATCTATTTAACAACTAATTAATCGAACTGAGCAACTACACAATCACATCATTCTCATAATTAATTCGACAACTAATTAACTACATAAATTTAGTTATTAATTGAATAATTATTATATCACATGAACCCTCATAATTTATTCACCAATTATTTATTTATGTAAATCTGATTTATTAATTAACATATTAATTAGTCGCATTAATTTCATTACTAATTAAAAAATTATTTTATCATATCAATACTATTAATTAATTACCAAATTAACTAAAAAAATAAATCACATTAATTATTTTACCAATTAATAATCCACATCAATTTAATTACTAATTCAATAATTAGTTTATCACTTCAATTCCCTTAATTAATCAATCACTTCAATCACATTATGTTTTTCAATATTTAATTAATAAAAAACCATATTCCCAATATTTCCATAAATAATCCAACAATTAATTATTATTTTAGCACATTCCTATATATCCACATAACTAATTCAACAACTAAATATTCCACATCCATAATCCAATAATCCCTAATTTCAACAACAATTAATTAATTAATATTAAAAATTAACTAATTCAATTTAAGAATCTCAATTACTAATCAACCATAAATATTATATAATTACAACAATTTAATTGAAAAGTAGAAATTTTTATTTTAATATTAATGACATATATTAATTCATTGATAAGAGATCATCAAAGACAAATTTCTAATTTGAATGGAATAATGACGTTTAATGAGATCTAAATCTTAAACTGTAACTAATGAAAAAAATAATGATTACAAAATACTAGATATTGATCTAAAATTCATAGATCTCGATCCCACAAGATAAAGTATAACATCCCTATAAAGGATATGGGAGAGACCAGAGAGAAGAATGAAACCCCATGTGAATATATCTTCTTATTATGGTGGAAGAAGATCATGAATCTAGGGTTTGGATCCTATTGAACTTGGGTAGGAATTTCATGTAATCTATTTGTGAGTCTCCCAATCCATGAAAATTAATTCGGGATCACGTTAGGGGTGAATATGGGTAAGAATGATTCTATTGGAAATTTTAAAAATAATTATCATTTGATTAATATTTTGTTCGCATGGATTTCTGCTCGGTTCACATGGTATCCCCTAACAATGGACCTCTTATTGGGGGGTGGGGTGCATGGTTTCTCATTTTAGGGTTCACATTTCAAAATCCAGGTTCTATATATGTTAATCTCATCTATATGGGTTCATATAGTTTTTAGGGTTAGGTGACATAGTTTGTGGAAACTATGCACATACACCCCTCTTTCCAAATTTCTAATGTTCCACAAAAATGGTCTAAATGGTAAATCTCAATAAAATGAACTTGATATATTACTTTTTACAAATCCGAATTCTTATATACAAATGGTTAGTATCTTACTACCACTGAACATATAAAAGATCATCCATGATATTTACTCCAAATAATATCTAAGATTCATAGTCTAAAAGATCATGCCATAGATCCCTCATATCTGATTATCTCTCTAGTGTTTATTCTTTTAGATACCCATGTTTCTACAAAATAAGAACTATCAACATTGTCTTTTCCTACAATACATTCTCACTATGATCTGACAAATGGATCAGATGCTCATAAAAGTATGCATCTCTATCTTATTAAACATCATCCACATCGATCACTACTGAATTATAGGGTTTATATCGACGATGTTTTCATGAATGAAAAACATCATGCATAACACTAATTATTTGGGAAGACCCATTCAATATACCACTAGGCCAATTGTTTTCACAACCCCAATGGATTTAATGAACATGGGAGCCAACTTCCCCTGCCTTCATATCTTGTAGTGACCAATCCTAAGTGACAATGGAAGGAAAACTTGATCGAACTATATAAAATCTAGTGGTCATCAAGGATTATCATCATAATCATTTTCCTACTCTTAGATGATTCCATGGTTATCTTGATTAGCTATAACTGCTATGACATATCCTACGTGAGACTCCATCCTAAAAACTCTAAATAACATTCCACCATCATGAATAGATGTGATTTGAATGGCCTACCACAAAGTGACATGTACAGTTCCTTCTATAAAATTTCCTATTTATTGATGTTTTATGGAAACTCCAAAAAGTGAGGATATTCTCTTATGACCCACTGAAGTCATGAAAACATTCTCACATCATATCCTTGGGAACATATATAGTATTCTCTGACTACCCATATGTCTATAGGTGGAATTATATAATTAATAAACACATTATATCAAGAACCTTATATAAGCTCTACCGGAAGCCCAAAGTGATACATGAGTCACAGTCTAAAACTATAGTCCATGACACCTTGTGTAGTTTGATTATCATGTAAACATACAATTATCCCCAAGGGTCCACTAATAGAGTCTCCCGCAATGGTAATAGAATTTACACCATCCTAAAATCTTCCACAATGACTCAAAATGATTTATTATTATTCAGAGTCCCCAAGAGGACACACAAAAAAATCCATTGTAACATCATCCCAATTACATTATGGAATGGGAAACCATTGAAGAAATCCACTATAATATGGATGTGCATCATTCACTTGATGACTAGTTTAGCATTGTGTCACAAACCCTACTATATACTTTTTTATTATTGGACAATAAATTTTATGATGTTTGTCACAATATATCATGGTCACACCTGGACGAATCGAAAAATTCAAATCATGGAATTCCTGTATCATCTCTTCTAGCACACTCTTAGGAAAAACAACACGATTCTAGACATATATGATCCAGTCCTCATCTATCATCCAATATTAAGAAGACTTCCCACCTTCATGTCATTCAAAAAAAATAAATCATTTAATTTTATCATACATGTTAGATTTAAACCTTGTAAAAAGTGTGAACTCCACTAAAATTGATACAAGAGTTGTCTAAACTTGAATCTCCAGAACCACAACATGTACCATTGCCAGTATAGTCACCATCTTCGACTCAGCACAAGACTCCTGATCCTCGTGAGTTTAAGTTTTCCATCTCAAATCATTATAAACACAATACCTTCTCAATTGAATATGACAGATCAAAATAAAAATATTGTATATACTCGACCCATTTCTATTTTCAAAGATTCAAATATTTTTTGTAGAAATAAGTTATTTATTTTCATTTGACTCATTTACACAAGAACCTTTTCCCCCAATAAATAATTCCAAATACACTTAAATTAATAAACTAATGTCTGTAACTTGAGGACATGCGTTGGGTAATTTCGTTCATGTGGAATAAACTATAGAGACCCATAATTTTCAACATAGTCTACCTAAAACAACACAGATCCATGTTTGATCCCATATGTGTCACAATACATGATATACTCATCACATGACATTGGTAGGATCAGTATTGGTGGAAATATCTAGAGCTTCCTCAACCCGTGGAAGGCATTCAATTATACGTCCAACCATTAAATTTTTTTACCATTCATGGTAAATCTTGAATGAGTTGTTTCTAAATGAGAAAACTATTGAATGAATATATGATAATATCATTCAAACTGTTGAATGCTACAGATATATAAAATTTTATTCTTATACTCTGAAGACAAGACAATAAGAACCTTCTCTGGTTTAATTAAAATATGTTCATATATAACGATGTGACCCAAGACATGTACCTCATGAATAAAAAATATATACTTTTCTAGCATGGAATATAAATAAGTCTCTCTTTGTGTACACATGATGACCTCATGATGTTGGTAATTATCATCATGGTTCCTAGAGTTCACTAAAATTTCATCCAAAAACCCCACCCTAAACTGATCTATGTACTAAAGGAATATTCTATTCATCATGTCCATAAACAATGTTTGGGAATTCATGAACTCATATAATATTAAAATAATATCATATAAACTACACACGATCCTCATTGTAGTCCTCAATATATCAAAAGTTCTAACTCCAAATTGATGACAACCTAATATTAATCAAATATTTGGGAAAACAAATGATTCCTCCAAAATGTAAAACAAATGGATGATATGTGGAAGTCAATATTGGTTGTTCGCTATCATCTAGTTCAACTGTAGGTAGTCTTCACACAATAGTAATGTTCAATCATCCTTACTTTAAAAAATAGGAGAGAACCCCATTGTGATGTAATCTTTTGGATAAATCCCTTATCCTCAAACTCTTCCAAATACAATACTCCCATTAATAATAGAACAAAACTTAATTAGGAAAATTTAAATAGAATATACTCCCAATGTTGTATTTATCATCATTCCCACATTAGAGAACTCCACTTCCAGGAACAAGCCACTCACTAGTTGTGTAGAAGAAATGGAAGGAGAGGAACTAGTATCAAATATGGTACTAGGTAAAGTCTAATATAGATAAATAATAACTCCCACTGCAAATGGTCCAGCATTGATATCCCCTACTGTTAAATGAATTCCATAAAACAAACCTAACCCACATCATGGTCATGATGTATGATCCCCCTGAGCTGAACCACTCTACTGGTATTTTCTATCATTTACAAAAGTAACATATAAATATCCAATACTTCCATGGCTTGTATAACTCTAACTAAAATATTGATATTGTGCAGAAGATTCTAGTCTCTCACTCTGGTTCTATATAAGTCCTCCAACCCTATCTATCTTTTATAGGCTATTTGGAGAACCTATTTAGATGTATTAGATTACCAAAAGATAAGAACTCCACTAATGGTCATAGACATTTTCTACAATAGTGTCCTCACATGGCTTATTGGTGGAAAATAGTCCAGGTAAGGTCACATGTCATTGATCCATCACCATGGAAACTCCTCTATCAACACTAGCAATTCCAATAGATAAACTACTAGAACATCATCAAAAGAACTAACCTCATGATTTATTCTCAAATAGTGTAATCAAGGTGGAATATGTCTACAATTGAAAACAAACATCTTGGGACACATAAAAAACGATATCACATTTAAATAATAGGAAATACCAACACGGGACAACATCTATTTCCCCTAAACCATACCACATGGTATGAAGTGAGGTGTTAGCACTACTATTAACCATCCTACTTTAAGTACATGGTTAAAAAAGATAAAATAATTCTTGTTATTAATGTGTTTAAATTTCCACCCATTAATTCTCTTCTAGCATCATTATACATACGATCCCAATTTCACTATATTCACCTTTCTCGGTTCAATTTCACAATAAATGAAATAAAATCATCTTCAACAATATACCTAAAGACCCATTTACTCATTTGTGCCTAAAAATTATTCATGTAACAATAATAATGAGTTCCTAGAATGATGAACAATAACTATAGTCTCATTATATACTAGGAAATGAGTCATATATCAAAATAACGTGGTATCAATAATCACATTATACAAAATTTGAATCACCAAAGTAATAATTATATTCAACTATAAACGAAAATTATGATAAAAAATATCACACCCTAGGTACAAAGGTTCCACCCATACAATGGATAGCTACTCCAATGAACAAGATCATAAAAAATGACCGAATCTTCTTAGTATCCTCTATAAATTTTCCAGAGTAATACAGAAGAAAAAGAATAGAAATTGTGCTTTGATACCACTTTGTAATGTCCTGGCCTTAGGTAAACATTTTGATGCCCTAATATTGTCCACTATGTGACCTCATGAATTCCACTCCGTATGCTAGAGGTTACTGACTAGCAGTGATTTACTGATATACCAATAATGGGGAGACTATACATTCATTATCAGAGTAATAGGTTAATAGAAATTAAATAAAAATACCAAAATAAAATAACCATATTTTATAATTTACAATTTAACAATATGATCAAAAGTGGACATACAATGTAGCAACATAAGATAAGATATTCCATGCCAACATAGGTGTCATGTTTCAAAATAAAAACACAAAATTATAAACACTGATAACTACCATGATGGTCCCGAACTATGTCTAGTATTGTTATCGATGACCCATCCCAACTCAACCATTTAATATAGGACCCTAGAACATAAATTGTTCTACAACCATGAAATCTATTTCGGTACCGATTATGCCTCCAGAGTTATGTGTGAGTAAAAAACTATTTCCCACCACCAATTAAATGTATAAAATATCCATTCAAAATGTTTTATTCATTTTTATAATGGATAAAAACTAATAATAATGTAAAATGTTAACATGTATTCAATTACTCTATATTTAAACCTATAAACCACCGGGTTCACAAGGATTCTCGAATGATATCATATATCTGAATTTTATTATTACCATTAATAAATCATAAATAAATTCCATTATTACCATCAATATTTTATAATACATGACTGAATTCCATTATTACCATCAATCATTTCTTAATTTAATTCCATTTTTACAATTCTTATTACATAATACATGACTGAATGCCATTATTACCATTTATCATTTCATGATTGAATCCCATAATTAGAATTACTATTTCATAATAGATGTATAAATCCCACTATTTCCATTCATAATTTTAATTAATGATTGAATTCAATTGTTACCGTTCACCATTTGAAGTCACCTGTGAATTCCATTTTCACCATTCAAATTTTTCTGTCACATATATCACAAAATCATATCTACTAATTTACTAATTAATTAATGAAACTTCTGAATTTTACAAACAAAAAATTCCGTTAATTAAATAATCAATTAAATAAATAAAAAATGTCATTAGTTATTCAAATATTAATATATCATATTATACAACATAATTATTTCACTGGATAATTTATCAAAAAAATCTCATCAACAGATTCACATATTACTTAATCAGGTTAGATTCATTATTATTTTCATAATTATTTTGTCATTATATATGCTTAATTAACTTCCCAATTAATTATTAACAATAATATCATTAATTAACTCACCAATTAATTAATCACCCTAATTTATTAACTAATTCAACAATTAATTTATCACATAAATTCCTTTAACTACTTCTCCATTAATTATTTACATCAATCCCATTAATTTACTAAATAATTAATTTATGAAAATCCAAAATAAAAAAATTACATTTTTAATTTAAAAATTAGTTATTATATTTATAGAATCAAAATAACTCCATAATTATTTCAACAAGTAAATATTCAAATAATAAATACCTATAGTATCAGTTTTACACTCACATAAATAATTAACATAAAAAATTAGTTAGTTCAATTATTTAAAACATATTTTTTAATAAATGAACATAAATTCCCTAATTAAATGCACATAATTGAAATTTATTATTTTGGTTTTGAATATGGAACAAATACCTCAATTATTTGATGAGAAATATTCCAATAGATATCAAAAATTTGAATAAAAAATGACATATATTGAGATATTTATTTTAGAGCATAAATCAACATTGAACAATCTAGATCCCAACTTTTTATGTCTATATCTGACAGTCATTGATAAAAGAAAACAGATAAATTACCTTTAAATTATGGGATAAAGGCAAGAGAAAAATATGAAACAACATAGGATTAGATCATCTTACCCGGAGTAGTGCTGATATTCAATTCATGATTCATATTGTAATTAATAGAGATTAATATGTATTAATATCTATCCAAGAGGATCTTAAAATGTGTAAATATTTTTGGTGAAGACATATGAAATAATAGGGGAAAAAATCGGGGCATTGAATATTTTAAAACTACTTTTTGGGGATTAAAATCTCGTATGCATGTTTTGCAGCAAAGGGGAACGTAGTTTCCCTTAACCATGAACCTCTTCTAAGGGGTGCATAGTGTTTATTTTTTGGTTTTATTGTGTCAAAAATTGTACACCTATCATGTGAATCATCCATGTTTATATTCACTTGGTTTTTTATGCTTGAGTGAATGGTTTGGTAAAATCATACACCAAAAGTACACATTCTGTCCACCTTCAAATTTTCTAAATTTATACCCAATGTCTTCCAAAGGTACAATCTAAACAAAATGAGTTAAAAACAAGATAAAATATTACCTATAAATAATCCCTATAAATATCCATAAATTTTTTATATCATACATCTATAAATAACATAATAGGGTCATAGTTAATAATAATTATTCTCATCCCAATATTATAATTTATATACCAAAATAAAAGATATCAAAAAAAATCAATGATGTAACCTTAATATAGATCATATGAATTTAGGGTCCAAAAAGTGGACATATCTATGATAGTAATTTGTATGATGTTTGGAGGGTATGTTTTATAGAGATTCCATTTTTACATATCATGTCCCCAACTATCATTATTTATCCTATGAATACAATGATTATAGAATATGTTGATCAATTCATGTTTATTATTATTAATGATATTCTTATATTTTTCATGGGAAAGGAAGGAAAATTAAATATTATTAGTATTATGATTATGATATTGAATATGGATCATTGTTATTTTAAATTATGTAAATGTGAATTTTTCTGAGAAAGTGTACCTTTATGGGGCCTCATAATTTAATAATAAGTTTTATCAATGGTACTATCACAGACAGATGTAGTGTAAAAATGGATGAAACAATCAAAAATGAAAAAAATATTTTGATTTATAAGGATGGATAGATAATATTGATGCTTTTTGAAAAATTAATCTTATCTATCAAATTCAATAACCATGATTAGGTCAAAGAGAGATAAGTTTCAATAGAAAGTCAAATGTGTAGATAATTTCAAGGAACTAAAGTGAATCTTGGTCAGTGCACCTTTGACCACACTTCCTTAATGTGGATAATGTTTTTTTGAGATATAGTGATGCATCAAATAATGGATTGTGATGATTTCCAATAGTTAATGAATTGATAGTATAATTTTTTTTACCCCAATTTTTGGTTCATTTGAAAAATTACCCAACTCAATATTTGTAACTCATAGTGGTATGTTTATCTTATAAAGAAAATGAGGCATTATACATACAATGAATGATGTGATAAATGAACCAAAATAATAATTTTACATATAATCATAGGAAATGAGATCAATATTCGAAAATTGATATGGGTGTAACTGATTAATGAATATGTGTCCCCAATAAATAACAACAATGAAAATGTGAATAAGAGGAATACCAATAAGATTGAGTTGGACTATTCATGTTTGTCGATGATGAAGATTGGAAGCGATCTAAATCTAATGGATCTCTATATGAAATACCATGATATTATAAGGAAAGGATAAATATCCATGTATTCAAAAATTAATTTTAAAAAATATATTATTGTTAATATTATAGTGGAACATATGGAAGGATAAGATCTAAAACTGAATTTAAATAAAGTTTCCTTGTTCAAACATGATAGTCATGGAATGATACTTTTTTTCAATAGAGTTTTTTTCACTTAAATTTTAGAATTTCATAAGGTTATATTATTTGGAGATTATACATCATAATTATATTTTAATTATGATATTTTTAATATGTATAGAAATTAAACAAAATAGGCACGAAAAAATTAACTGGGATACAGAGGGTAGGTAACCTTGTACCTTGTGTGACTGAATATTATGGTTGAGAGAATGATGTCATAAGTGATGTGATAACCAAAAGTCATACGTATCTATAAAATAGATAAAATAATCATAAATTTCATCATGGGCCTCCGTAATATAGCTAATAAGATAAACTTTGTTTTTGTTACTTTTAAAAACATTATGAAGTCATCAATTTTTTTTCTATAAGATATTATTTCACTCTTGATAATGTCACAATATTATACGTTAAGGAAGTTATCATAGTTTTTTGGACTTCCAATCATTATTCTATTTTATTGTGAACTATGGTTTATAATAGAATTCTATATAATTATTCATAATTCACAAAATATAAAGTTAATCATTACCACTACAAATAATCTTAATAAAAATGTTTAGTCTAAGATAAAAAATCGTGTACTATAATATATGTTGATAAGTAGACATATTAATTCCAACATTGGTTCAGATAAATACTATCCCCTAGTTGAATATTCATACAAGAAATGATTTCATTCAAACATTTATATGACCACTTTTTAAGACCTCTAAGGAAAGTGGTTTAGGACTCAATGATGTTAGCCTGATGTTGGAGAATGAATGTTTTTAGGAAAATTGAACGCTGAGGAAAGAGAGAAGAAGTTTAAAGATAATTAAATCATATTAATCTATTTTAAATTCAACTGAAACAATAAACAATGAATCATCATTATGATCTGGAGTTCAAATTTTTTGGTAAGGCGTTCTTTAAAATAACTCTTTGAAAGGGGGATACGAGATATTAAATATATGAGAATCTTAAGTCCAAATATATATGTCCCCATGAGATTATAGGTAATATATAGGTGATATATATATATATATATATATAAGATAGTTCTATAATCCTATCCCATTTTCAGGATGTGAAGCATGTATCTGTTTTCAGAATGAACATACCAGGTCATTATCATATACTATATTCATAAATTACACCATTAGTGAATGATATATCTTATTAGGAAAAATCAATATAATGATTGGATCATAGAAATAATGAAATAAAAAATGGATCATCAAATTTCCATGTTAATATTATTGAATAAGAAAATATTAGAATATATTTTGGAACATGAGGATGTGATATGTTATTGTTATCCTTGTTTTTTTCTATTAGAGTTACGGAATTTGGACGAGGTATTATTATAAGGGGATAAAATGATTCAACCTCGTATTTCTGGAATATATATTATTTTATTAAATAAATGTGTTTAATATATTTTGAAGCATATTATCATAATCTTATGGGAATAAATTTTATAAAATATAAAATGCAGCATTAAAATTGTATATAGTTGTTGAAAATAATTTATAGTTTAATAAGAAAACATTATCGGCCATTAAAATCTATTTTGAAGTATTATGTTTGTTAATTATTTTAATATATGTTTTATTAAAAAATTTATTTAGAGTTTTATATATAAAATAATAATTTATAAATAATAATAAAATAAATTATTTTTTATTAATTCTTTATAAATTAATATAAAATTGTTTGATTGTAAAAAATATAAATTTTTATGGAAAACAACTAATTTTAGGTGTTTAATTTCTTAAATTAGTAAATTTTGTTAATCTCTATTGATGGCAGTTTTATATCAAATAGAATGGTAATTTATTTAATCAATTGAATTATATTTAATTTAAATATTTCTAATTGGAATAAAATGAGAATATATATTTCTTAATTATTAATTTTTTTTTATTAAAAAATGATTATAATTTCTTTTTGTGCTCTTATTTTAAAATCAATTTATTCATTATTTTGAAATTTAATTTTATAGACTATTTACACTATTTTAAAACATCATGCACAATTTTAGAAATGTGGATAAATTCATTTTTGTTCATAGATAATTATATCATTTTTTAAAATATTTCATTTAGATTAATGATAAAAATGGTTAACGAGGGGGTTAAACTAAAGGATATGGTTTAAAATATAAAATATACAATTTTAAATTAGAATAAATTAAGAATTGTTAACCATAGATTATATTAAAATTAAATATATTTTTACATTATTCCACATACACTAAAAAATTATTATTATATTTTCAATTTATTGTGGTTTTGTATGTTGTGAACCAACATCACTATTAAAAAGAGGTCTTCTCCCCCAAATTCCATTATAGATTTTAGGTCTTATGGAATGGCCTAGCCCTACCATAACTATTTCCTAGCATAACCCCAAATTGCAATATTTTTTCTACCCCAAATAAAAATCCTAGAATGCTTAAGGTGAAATTAAATGGTGGATTCTCATTGAACTAGAACATCGGAGAATTAATAAAACAATATTCATGATCTAAGGTAATGATTTATGTTTTAATATCATTTTTAATCCATAAATTTATAGTTAAATATCTCTATGATGAATTATATTCTCTTTACCTTTTAAAAAAATCTATATTCAACTCATCTATGTGTTTATAGTTTATCCTAATTTTTATTTATTTCCCCCCTCATTCTTACTGAAAACAATCATTAATATATATTAATAAAATGTTAACCTTATTCCTTTATTGGTTGATGAAATTCCCCTCCCATGTCTATTTTATTCAAAAAAAATCATGAATTTTATTATCTAAGATCAAATAACTATTTAAAGTCACTTTGAGTAATTTAATCTTTCTTTTTAATGATATAAAAGACATATTATTTTCATTTTCTTACAAAATTTGTTTTTTGTGAATTATTCAATTAATGTGAAAATAATCATTATTTTATTCATTACCATATTTAATGATTTTCAAGCTCTAAAAACTAATAATTAATACAAATCATCATTTGTAAATTTAAATTATTATTTTTAAAAAATTATTTTTCAGAATTTTGAAAGAATTATTTTAATAAGATCACAGTGATAACTGTTTTTCTCCTCATGTTTCCAATGATGGGATTTAATATTATTTTGAAATTATTTTTCATATCAGATATGATATTTTGATATATCAAATGGAACATTATGAATATGATATAATGATAACATTCATGTCCTTTCTCTATATGACAAATGATTATTTTTTTAAATATTTTTATTAAACCCATTTCTTTTCATTGGGTTACTGAATAATGAAATAAATAATGTTATTAAAGTGTTGTGGAATACATAATTTTTTATTTCATTATATGATTATCAGGTCTATTAAATCATTATAATTAAATATGTTATGATTGATCCCTGATGGGATAATATGTAATACAATGGAAAGAGACCCATGTACATTAAGGGAGTCGGTCCACTATTACAGTTCTTGGAACACTGTTGGACTCAAAAAATGTTGTATTGGAGAGTATGAAAAATCCACCATGTCACTTGTACATCGTAATTGTCTTCAAAATTACATTTGAGTAATTTGATGAATTTATATCATCATTATTTTATGAAAATTCATATAAATTGTTCATATTATTATGATATACACTAATAGATCATCGTTAATTAATGATGATTACTCACTCTTGTCACTCATGTATTTTTAAATACAATTTTATTATTCCATGACGTAGGATTTGTGATTTACGACTAATTTTGTATCATTATCCTAGGTCATGATCAAGAACTCACACCCTAATTCATATATTGTCCTTTCATATGATCAACTATTTGTATCTACTTTATTTTCACATTATGAGTATCTAATAAACATTATTATGAATTTATTTCTCCCATAAAATGATGAACTATTTTATATATGATATAATTTGGATGGTTTCTATGGGAGAATAGATTTGTGGGATATGTTGAATATCCTTCATGTAATAAGGTTATTATGTATATTGTCTTGAAAGACTCAAAATGATTAAATCATTAGACATGTTTTATTTTTAAAAGTATTGAATATGTACTTAAAATGATGAAATATTTATTTATATTATACACATGTTACCACTCATAGTGAACTGGTAAACATATTATTTAATCCCAAAGTATCCACTTTACCCACATTTTTCATCAAATAATGTTTTAATCCAACCTATGAGAATCTATTTCTTGTTGAGGTATATTTGAGACATGTATATTAATTTTACTTATTGAAATATATCTTCTAAATATACCTCATATTTTCTTGATAGAGATATGGTGTTTATTGGATTTATTTGACACCGTACAAGCCAAGTTTTGATATAACAACCGACACTATTTAGTGAAATAGAGTTAGGTCTCTTTGAATAACCAAAAAAAGTTTATTTTCATCGATTTATTTCTCACTATGTTGATTATTTAACCCAAAAAATTGATCATTTTTTTTCTAATCATCACTGTAATTCCTAAATAAAATTTCAATTTCCTATGACCTCAAATGTCTGTTACATAAATATTCCATTTTTATATAATGTTTTTTAATTTAATTTATTGAAAAAAAAATATTTTTTTATTATCACAATGATATTCATAATTCCATCAATATATTAATTCTTCTCCTTGATGAATACATATTAAAATTTTCTCTCTTTTTCAAGATGTTTTATCCATTTCTTGAGATGGTGCTTTTCTTAAGACACACATTATGTTTATCTTTCAACAAATTACTAAAGCATCTATGCTTATTCTCTAAATAACTAATTTCAGATACATTATGTTATTTGAAATAAAAAATGATTATTTTTTATTTTCAATTACAACTTCAAATTTTGAATTTCTATATTGTCATGTTTATTTATATAAATTTCATTATTCAATTATAGTACTAATCATTAGTCTTGGGAAATTATTCATTGAAATATTTTAGTTCTCTATAATTCAATTATTCTTTATTGGAACATCAATTTATTAATCATAATTTTATTTCCCAATTTTAATTTTCATTGAAAAGACAATTTTATATTTCTATACTACAACATAATTAAATAATTTCAATGAATATTTGATTTATTATCTTACAGTTCCTCTTTATATTTTTTTTTTGTAAAAAGAGACGTGTTATTAAGAAATTTCATCTATTTTTTCATTATCTTCAGATTCAATGAATTATTAATTCTCGTTATATTTTAATTGATGAACCTTCATTTATTGAAATTAAATATTCTTCTTCTATGAACTATTCATATTTATTTAATAACCCTTCTAATTTTATTGGAAAATATAATATTATATCATTCAACAATAAGAACTTAACTATTTGATTCCATAGTGGAATCTATTATATTGATTTTTCCTAGAAAATTGTCATAGCACTCTTGAATGTGTTTTAATAAGATATAATTACTCAAAAAACTCTAATTTATCTAAAAAAGTCATTAACCATTGAAAAATTATCTTCATTAGTCTTGTCATCATCAATTATAATTTAATAAAACCTTTCTCTCAAAATATATATAGGGATTGTATTACATTTAATTATGAATCGATAATATAATAAATTTTATACAGTATATCACTGTATTATATGAGTCTCATTTTATTTTTATAATATCTATATACAATAAAATAAAAATTTTATTTCATTAATTTTCCGTAACAACTATATTTAATTTTGCAAAAAAATATGTGATAATTTCCTGAAAAAAAATTAAACACACTATATAATAATTGGTAACATATAGTATATGAGAAAAAAAGGAATTATCATAGACTTACAAACATGATAATTTGTTCCAAAAAATACAAGAACAACAATATATTTTTTAGAATTCAAATTCCTTATCATCAATTTCTTTTATAAAATTACTACTTCAAGGGATCTTGGAGTTTATTTGATACCACTAAATATATATAGGTATTTAGTTTTGTAACACTAACTAATGGGGTGAATCAGTGTTACATAATTTTATAATTTCTCTCTTATTTTAAACCAACCATTCTGAATGGTTATGATCATGAGCTAATAAAATAAAATCCCCCTTATTTATATATAGAAATTATTAAATAGTAAAAAATATCATAATTTAGTTTATGAGGATTTACCGTAATGGTAGGTGACTTTGTGGTTGGTATGTTTTGTTTGAGTATGTGAAATAGAATTTATCAATAATATCAAATGTGATTAAATTATACATATCATAAAACATTATACTCACATAAATTATTTATAATGTATCCTATAAGTTTAAAATATGAATATAAACCAAAACCCAGGTGATCCCAAATATATTCTAAGATGATTCAACATAATTATAATATTCCCTTCAATCCCGTATAATATATAATGTAATATTAATTACACTTCATCAAGAAAATAACACAGAAAATATTCACTAGGATATAATAGATAACTGGTCAATAACTGATTCTCAATATTTTATTCTATTGATAAAGATCTCATAGTATTAATAATATGATTCCTGCATTAACTCATCAAATATTTATTCATTTAAAATATAAACTATTCTGATGAATTACTCAATAAAACAATAATTTAAAATCTAGATAATATGGCACTCTTAAAATTCCATAATTCTCTTCAATTTATTTTCTCATAATCTTTCCCTCGATATTCTCCCACTAATTTGTCAAATTGATTAGTTTCTATAATACTTAGTAACATTAAATTATTATCATACCTTGTGGAATTTAATCTTTGATCTGTAACTATTTTTTTAGTATTACCCATATTTTCATATTTTAATGAGTGGAAAGGATCATTTATTAAATGGTCCATTATTAAAATAATTTTTTTATAATATCATTGAATTAAAAAATAAAATATAATCTGGAAATTATCTTAAATATATTTATCATCCAAATCCCTTTTAGTATTTTATTAATAATATTACCATATATATTATTCTATATGATTGTATCAAAGTAGAAATTTTCAAAAAAATCATTATCCTCAAACGATATAAACATAAATCAAGAAAATAGGGACTCGATATCATGATTTTTTGGAATTTAATAAAATTAATTCATGACCTAATTTAATTCATCTTCCACATACATCTTTAGAGAATTTTAGATTTTGGAAAATAGATCAACATTATTTACTATTATAAAATATCTTATATATTATCTATATATTATTATTCCTCATTGAATAAATATAACATATACATCAATATTTAATTCTTGTTAATAAAAATATAATATATATCAATGTATTTTTGATTCTGTATCGAATTATCAACTATAATATTAAAAAAAATTGAACTTTTATATATCATTATACATATCATCTATATTTCCCAAATATATTTCATAACACAATATAATAATTCTTTCTCCATATTCTAATGTGAACATCGAAACATATATTCTATATACATTGTGTTATATAATGTTTGAGAAAAATCATATATTCCATATAGAAGGTGTTATATATATATCACACATTCATTATCAACTTCCATTATATTTCATCAATATAAATTTAGATAACATAACATTTTCTAATACTTTTCCAAAAACACTAAATTCCATAAAATCTATAATTAGAATCTGTACTATTCAACTATACTCCATAAAAACTCATCCACATAAATTATTGTCAAATAACTTTAATGACATGTTTAATAACTCAAAATTCATTCTCAATAACTTCCAATATTTTTCACGCATATTTTAAAAAAAATATTACATGTCTTGATAGTTATAAGTGTTATTGTATTTTTATCATCAATAATTGTCCATATACATAAAATTTATCTATGTAATTTAGAAAAAAATTAATTTTCAATTATAGGATCACCAAATTTTACACAAGCATTTCAACAAACATTTTATTAGCAGGTGAATAATCATAAAATTTTCTTTATATTAATAAATTATTTTATATTTAAATAATATATATTAATATTATTTTCCACATTGTATTATTAAAATTTATCAATTGTATTGCTAAATTTTATTTTTTTTATTTGAAAATCACACATAAAATTTTATTAATAATCTATTTATTATAAAATACATTACACAAAACATTTTATATCATATATATAATGAAATATATAAATATATTTGTTTTACATATATATCCTATATTATCATATTTTTATATACTTCTCCATTTAATTAGGTATTTCAAAATTTACAATAAACGAATGAATATTTCCTATATTTTCTAATTCTAATCAAATGATAAAAATTTTTAAATCATTTTTATAAATATAAAATGGATGGTAATATAGTAAAATTCCATTTAGAATTTGGATCGAGGATATCAACCATAAAAAAAATTCATGATATAATATAAATGAAAATATACCAAAATAATCCCCCAATGTAGGTCTAATTGTAACATATTCAATGATCTGCTAAATATGTACCCAAAAAATTCATAATGTAGAGACGCTACAAAAGAACCATTGTCTAAAAAGCTAATATCTAGATCTATTTGAAATTCCTCCCAAAACCTGAAACAGATTTTTATATATACAGTATAAAAACATAATTATAGTTAATTGAATCATACTAAGGTATCTCATTGAAATTTGAAAACAAAATATCCATTAATTTCTAATAGAAAAAACGAACCAAAAGAACATTAATAGGTCAACTATTCAATACCAACCTCATTGAGGCATTATCACAAAATAACACATCTATATATAATAATATAAAAAAACGAACATCAATAAAAGGGTGCCTCACACCACCATCCATCGTATTTCTCCACTCCCACACGCCAATGATGTACGCAATGGAAAATTCATCTCTCCTTAATTTAATCCAATACAAATTGGATACGAAATCATGACAAGTATCTTGTGTCCAACAAGAAATATCATCCCATCCAAAGTCACTTGGTCAACCACATCACATCTCACCCACTATGATAACAACAATATTATGATATAATGAAAATAAATGAAATAAAACATGTGTCCTCATTCCATACATGCCCCCCATTAAAATTGATGTCATCAATGTGGTAAACCCATCACTTAATACACTATATCACCATTCCATTACATACCATGCATAAGAACATTGTTTGGATGAAATAAAAGGGATGCAAGTGTAGCTAGGAATCTTTTTCCGCAATAATTTATGATGAAAAAATGGATAACAACACACAGCGCTTGATGTTGGAGGGGTGAATATATAAATCATAATGTAAAACAAATATACACATAGAAATTCCTAACCAATATCTTTTCAACAATATTACAATTCATCTCATAACCTCTCAATAAGGGCCTCATAACCTCTAAAACATTCTCTTCTCTTACCAAATTCATGACACCACATTAACATTTCACAACCCACATACCAGATTTAATAATTATTTACAAGTTATGTATAATTATATGTGTTCAGAATTTTTAATCATATATACTTATTAGTCTCATCATTTTTTACATTTACAATATATAACATTAGGCAATAGTCATATTTTAATTCATGTTCATTGTAATGACCCAAAAATTTTCCCATTCAATTTCTATCTTCGTGTGTAAATGTCATAATAATTCTCTTTAGAAACAAATTTCCACATCATTCTTAATTAATCATCTATGTGACATTTGAACAAAAAAATTCGCTTCTTTGTTTTGAATTTCAAAAATCTGACAAACACAGTTGTGATCAATAAGATGCTTGTAGTTTGATAGGAAAACATTATTTCTAGTGAATTTTTAGGTCCACAGGCTGAATACCCTGAGAGGGGGGGGGGTGAATCTTGGTATGACTAATTTAAAAATAACGCCCGTTCTGATCTTTTTTCGTTGTTAAGAGAAACACTCTTTTCTATCTTTCCTGTTGCACAAAGTAAACAGAAAGTAAATAATGCACAAGACATATCAATTTTACATGGTTCACCGCAAAGGGCTACGTCCAAGGAGAATACGCTGACAAGTTGCTGGTCTTACCAATTCCACTAAACTTCACTAGCTGTGGATTACAATGTTTAGGCTAGATCACATCTATGACCAGGCTCACTGCCTTTACAATGTTTAGGGTCAGCTCACTACTTCCCCAAGGGTCACTCCCAGTTTCTCTCTCTCTGGCTCACATCCGGTGGAGAGGATCACCTTCTATCTCTTCCTTTGCTCACTGCTCTTGGAAGGAATCCACTCAGAGATTATAGACCTTTAGGTATCTTCATTTTTATGAAGGAATGCATCTTCCTCTGTAAGTAGATGCTCTGTTAAAGCCCAATTTTCACCCGTTGATTAATATCTATTTTTTCACTAAAGGTTTCAGGAAAACTTCTAGCTTCCACATAGCCCGAGAATCTTTGCTGGAAATAAACATTACATGGCACACAAGTCTATCTCGGCGCGCAAGTATCGGCACGCAAGTCACAACTGGCACGCAATTCCTCCTCAGACACTTGCACGACTCAAGCTTCCTCAACTCTAAACATGCGCGACTCACTTCCTTTTACGCCCAATCCAATATTGGCGTGCAACTCCACACTGGATCGCATCTTCAAACACTGGTGCACAACTATCACCCTAGCGTGCAAGTCCCACCTGCGCGACCACACACACCACTTGCGTGACCACCACACCTGCGCGATGGGAGCTCTGATTTCTCAAAGTGTTGAACTCCAGTGTAGAATGAAGAGGGGTGGTCCGGTATTTATAGGCAAATTGACCACCCTACGCTACGGCGGTCAAATCACCAGCACGACCCAGTCTCGGCGCGCAAGTCTTCTGTCCTCTTAGAAACTTGGGCGACCAACTCCCGAACTTGCGCGAACCTGTTTCCTTAGCCATATTTTGAATTTATAATCTCAAAAAACATATGGTGCGAAAGTTTCCTATACTCCATGTCCTCGGCGTGCAAGTCCATTTTCCAAAAACACTTTTCTTCATTTGTCGATTTTCAGGCCCAAAAATTTGTCAAACACTGGATAACGGCGCCACCTTGTATCTGTTCTTTTTGTACCGCCTCTAGATCATCCATTCCTTTTGTCGACGTTCTTGAATCAAACCTGGATCGTTGACCTCAACTCTTGAACTCTACATTCCATCATGATATCCACTTTGTCAACAAATTTTTATGCCATTGTTTTGCATTGTCAACAATCAGCACTCAGATAACCACTTTGTCAACAGACACAATCACCTCAAAAATTCTTCAATGATGCCTTGACGTATTTTTTCCCAACAATATCCCCCATTGGGTTTGTTGACAACACATTTATGGAAATATACATCGTTACTTCTTCATCCACCATTCGCCTTTTTCGATTCTGATAACGATCTATGATTTACTCAACACATACGCTAATCCCACATGAGCAATGATCAGAATGAGAAACAAGAGTAAATGAAAAGTTAATAAATGGATCACATCATCTTTGACATCCACTGTTGACACCAAACTGATACCAATTTGTACTAAAATGATACCAATTGTTGAAGGACTTGTTGGAAGTCCAATTTTGGTTGGAAATATTTTTACCACATTCCAACACTACTCTTCTGATTTTATCACAATCGGCAGCTATTGTGATATCTATTCTTTGATCGATCACTTCTAGCATCGTCAAATTTAATACACTCCCCCTTTCTACGTACAACATCAACACATCTTTAACCCTATTTCCTGTGTTGTCCAAGCTATGCTATGGCTAAGCACATTCAACTAGCTTCAACTCCCCCTATCTGGCTGCTCCACTTGTCAGCTTCTCCCCATATCATTCATGATTTATCAAATCTCCACATTTTCTCCTCATTGAACAATAACTATTTTTTCCCCTTTGTCAATGAACCCAAAGGACACTCCTTTGTAGTCTGTAACATAGTAGGGAACACATATCATCACATTAGGGAAAAACACATCATACCTCGAGGAGATGGTGGGGGGGTTCCACGTGAAAACTATTTCAAGTGCGGGGAATCGATTGAACTCCCAGAGCTAGTCGATGCCTCTCAAAAGCTTCCTTGGGTAAGGCCTTTGTTAGAATGTCTACAACCTGTAGCTCTGTAGGCACTTACTCCAACTTCACGATTCCCTTCTCAAAATTCTCCTTGATAAAATTATAATTAATCTCAATGTGCTTTGTCCATGAATGATATACTGGATTTTTTCTGGGATTTATATCACTTGAGTTGTCGCACTGGATTCCGATCAGAGACTTCACTTCAACTCCCATATCTTCAAGCTCCTTCTTCATCCACAATAACTGTGTGAATTCTTGAGTGGCCGCAATATACTCAACTTCTGTGGTGATCAATGAAATGCAATCTTTCTTCTTTCCTAGACAATAAATACACAATCCACCAAGATAGAATGCACCATGTGACGTTGATTTTATATCATCTGCTGAACCGGCCAAGTATGCATCAGTATATCCCAATAACACTTTTTGAGATTTGTTAGCATCTTTCAAGCCGAAATCCACTATGACCTGGATATATCGAAGTATTCTTTTCAATGCAACCATATGGATTTCCTTGGGATTAATATGATATCTCGCTACTTGGCATGTGGCGAAAACAATATCAGGCCTTATTTCGGTTAAGTACAATAGACATCCAATGATTTTCCTGTATTCTGTGATATTAACTACCTTTCCATCCTCATCTTTTAATAATTTCATCCAAGTAGCAAGCAGAGTCTTCATCTCCTTGGAATATTCCATTCCAAACCTTTTTGGACCTCCTTGTCATATTTAGATTGAGAAATGAATGTTCCATTTCTTTTTTGTGTCACCTGTAGACCAAGGAAAAATGATAGCTCTCCAATCATTGACATTTCAAACTCACTTTTCATGAATTCGGAAAACTTTATGCATTGAGCTTCATCTGATCCGCCAAATATTATGTCATCGACATAAACCAACACCATCATCCTTTGATTACTATCATTACAGAAATAGAAATTGTAATCAACTACTCCATACTGAAAACCAAGCTTCTTCACGTACGGATCATGCCTTTAGTACCATACTCTTGGAGCTTGTTTCAGCCTATACAATGCCTTCTTCAGCCTGCAAACTTTTTTCTCATCCTCATGAATGAGAAAACCATCTAGCTGCTCAAAATACACCTCTTCTTCTAGAACCCAATTCAATAATGCGGATTTGACATCCATCTGGAACACTTTGAACTTTCTTTGCAATGTTATGGCCAAAAATAATCTGATTGTATCCATCCTTGCAACCAGTGCAAATGTCTCTTCTACATCTATTCCCTCGATCTGGGAGTACCCCTTGCACAATAGTTGTTCCTTGTTCCGAATCACCGTGCCATCTTCATTCATATTATTGCGATAGAGCCATTTAGTCCCGATTACATTCTTGTCTTCTGGCCTCGAAACAATCTCACATGTTTGGTTCTTCTCAATTTGATCATGCTCTTCATTCATAGCCTAAACCCAGTTTTCATCTTCAGCTGCATCGGAAAAACATTTCGGCTCCACCTGAGACAAAAACGATGTTTTCTATGATGATTTCATTCTTCGAGTCTAAACTGGAGCTGTCTGATCACCAATGATATTCTGCATATCAATTTCAGCTCGACTCTTTGGCTTCCTTGCAGACACAGACTTTACACTTTCTTTTTCATCATCAGTATCATCTTCGGAGTCAGCCTCTACCACTTCTAGTCCCCTTGTTTTGCTTACCTCATCATCACATTCATCCAAAAATTGTTCACTAGGTTGTTGAGAATTCTGTTCATTTTCAATAATAGTGACATCATTTCTCTCAACAATTTTTCCCAGCTTCTTATTGAAGCATTTATATGATTTACTTTTCCCTCAGTAGCCAAGTAATATCCCTTCATCTCCTCGTGCCTCAAACTTCCTATGATTTTAATTGTTGACAATGAAACACTTACTTCCAAGGATTCTAATGTATTTCAATGTTGGCTTCTTTCCGTACCACAGTTCATACAGAGTCTTCCCTTGTTTCAAACACAATAGAGACCTTTATGAAACATAGACCGATGTCAAAACTGCTTCCTTCAAAAATTTCTATGGTAGGTCCTTATCAATAAGCATTGTTCTGGCCATGTTGTTGATGATCCGATTTCTCCATTCAACCACTCCATTCTGTTGGTGAGTTCTTACTGATGAAACATGATGCATTATCCCATGTTTCTCGAGATATATTTCGACCTGATTGTTTGTAAATTTTGTTGCATTATCAGTATGAAACTTCATAATTTTCGACCCAAGCATCTTTTCTAATTCCCTCCTATACTGCTTTATACAACTGAACACCTCTGTCTTATGGGTAATGATTAATACCCAGGCCATTCTACTATAATCATCAATGAAAAGAACATAATACCTTTGTCCATTTATAGCTCGTGGTGAAATAGGTACACATACATCAGCATGTACCAATTCGAGCACTCTGGATGATTTCTGTTCCTTTGGCCTATATGTTTTTCTGATGATCTTACCTTGTTGACAAGCGTCACACATATGAGTGTGATCACGTGATAGTTTGGGAAGGTCTCTAGCGGCATCACACATTACCAGATCTTTCATTGATGGTTCACATAGATGGCCAAGTCGCTTATGCCACAACTGGTTTTCTTCTTCTCTGGATAAAAAGCACGAATCTTCTTCCCCACCTACCAGGTAAAGAATTCCCTTTGTTCGTTTTACCTGTAGAATGACTACTCCATATTTTCCTTTGACAATACACATCTTCTTGGTAAATCAGATAGAGTGCCCAGAGTCACATAGTTGACTGACGCTAAGAAAGTTATGACTGAGAACCTCTTCTACCAGGACATTAGCACGTCTCATTTCTTTGCCCCCAAACATGGATTTTCCTGAGCCAAAAATCTTCATGCCTTCATCATTTACAAATTTGACAACTCCTTTTTGTCATATTTTATGCCTATAATCAGATCCTTGTTGTCTGTAATGTGATATGTACAACCACTATCAAGAATCCACACACCAGAATGATCTGATGCTTTAAGGGAAATTTCAGCAACTACGGCCTTCTCAATTTTCTTCTTCTTGGTCCTTACGTTTTCTTTCATACTCGACATGGATTGGGGTTTCTGTTATTTCTCAGAGTATGATGAACTAGATACATCTTGGAGAGCTGTAAATCGGTTCTAAACTTTTAACTCACTTTTCGGTTTATTGATATGCTGCTTGCGAACATTTTTATTCTTCTTTGGCACATTTTTCTGAATAGTCGAAGTGCAGTACCTTGACATGTGTCCAAATCCTCCACACCAAAAACAGTGTCCTTCAAAATATGTTCTGGAAAACCATTCCTTGTTTGGTTTCCATCTCTGTTCATGTTCCCTTCTATATCTCTTGGATATGGAACACACATACTATGAATGTCCCATTTTCCCACAGTAATAACATCTGATATAGGATAAATTCCTTCGTGATACTTCAGCACTACGATTTTCCCTTTGGGATCTCTGAATATTCTGATTCTGTTTTGTGCCCAAATCAACCTTCAATTTTGGGATGGTTGCCTGTGGTCTGACTATAATTGTCACAGATTTTTGTTCCTGATTTAGCCCTGAAACGGCCATAGCGTCTGAGCTCAATTGTTTCTTCTTCCCTGCTGATCTTCTAGGATCCTCTTTCATCTTCTCTTTCATCTGAATGACCTTATTTTCTGATATCACATTGGGGGTCAAGAGTTTTTCTTGATCCTTAATTTTTTTTCACAGACTGACCACTGCTTTTCAAGCTCTTTGATACATCTGACATGCTCCTTTCCTGTGTTAGTCAAACAATCAATTACCTTCTTTTGTTCCTCAATTTTAATCTTATACACAACAATATTTTCTGAGCTCCTTGGTGTTGAGTATTTTAGTCTATCAATTTCATCTAATAACTCATACATTTCTTCATCCAGTTGTTGCATATAGAGTTTGACATCATGAACCACTTTATTGACTTTCATCGTTTTGGCTCTCCAAACATCTGTCTCCTCAAAAGCTGCTTCCAATTCGGCATCCATATCAACTCTCCCTTCAATTTCTTCTTCTTCTTCAGCGTCAACTTCTTCCTTTTTCTGAGAACTACCAACAATCTCAACCAAGGAATTTATCCCATGATATTTGATATTTTCTATTTCTTCAACCTATTCATCCTCAAACTCATCTGAACATTCAAATTCTTGTGAATGAAAGTTTTTTTTATTGAAGAAATTTCTCTTGAATTGTTTCTTCCCTTTTACAAATGTTGAAGCCTTATTCTTGGGAATTTCAACTTCATCATCATCATTATCGTTATCTTGAAACATCTTGGGGCATCTTTCTGCAAGATGACCAACCTTTCCACATCGAAAGCATGCTAGTGTAAGTTTCCCTTTAAACTTCCCTCTTCCTCTTTGCAGGTTTGATGAAAGGAATGATATCACCTCATTTGTCTCATCTTCCTCATTATAATATTCAGTGGTGAGCTTCTTCATGGCCTTGAATGCCACCTCTTTGGATTTTCCCTTTTCCACAGTCTCTTTATCATCATTTCTCATTTCATATGCAACAAGAGTGTTGTGCAAGTTATCCAATGTCAGTTCTTTTGGGTCTTTATCTTCCAAAAATGAAACTTTTGGATTGAACCAAGGTGGAAGTTTTCTCAATATTCTCTTCACAATTTTTATATCTTCAATAATTTCTCCAAGACCCCACATGTCTTCTACCACATCATTTACCCTGTCAAATAATGCATCAACAGACTCATTCGGGTTCATTCTCAGATCTTCATACTTGATCCACAACACTTACAGCTTTTCCTGTCTCACCTTTGTATAACCTTCATATATATTCAAAAGCATTTCCAACAGGGCATGTGACGTTTTTCATGTAATCACCTTTGTATAAATGGGATTGGAGAGAGCTACCCTAAGGCATTGATTGCTTTGGATTTAGCATCCAACTCTCTATGTTCAGCTTCTGATAATGCACCACTATCAATATCAGCTGTGATACCATGCATAGCTACTGAAAACACATCCATTCCCAAGGATCAGAAATAGTGTTGCATTCAATTCTTCCATATCTGAAAATTACATCTGTCGAAGATCGGAATCCCTTTATTATTAGTGACCTCCATTGAGAGAAGAAAAATTGTCATCCTTTCCCTCTGATACCAATTGTTAGGTCCAAAAGGATGAATACCCTGAGAGGGTGTGGGGTGAATCAGGGTATGACTAATTTAAAATTAACGCCCGTTCTGATCTTGTTTCGCTGTTAAGAAAAAACTATTCTCTCTCTTTCCTGTTACACAAACTAAACATTAAGTAAAGCATGCACACGACACTACAATTTTACTTGGTTCACCGCAAAGGGCTACGTCCAAGGAGAATACACCGACAAGTTGCCAGTCGTACCAATTCCACTAAACTTCAATCGTTGTGGATTACAATGTTCGCGCTAGATCGCATATATGCCCAGGCTCACTGCCGTTACAATGATTAGGGTCAGCTCACTGCTTCCCAAAGGGTCACTCCCTGTTTCTCTCTCTCTGCTCACTGCCGGTGGATAGGATCATCTTATTTCTTTTCCTTTGCTCACTTATCTTGGAAGGAATCCACTCACAGTTTATAGACCTGTAGGTATCTTCATTTTCATGAAGGAATGCACCTTCCTCTGTAAGTAGATGCTTCGTTGAAGCCCAATTTTCACCAGTATCTGAATATCTATTTTTTCACTGAAGGTATCGGGAAAACTTCTAGCTTCCACGCAGCCCGAAAATCTCTGCTAGAAATAAACCGTACTTGGCGCGGTAGTCTATCTCAGTGCGCAAGTATCGGCGTGGAAGTCACAACTCGCGTGCAATTCCTCCTCAGACACTAGCGCGACTCAAGCTTCCTCAACTCTAAACATGTGCGACTCACTTCCTTTTACGCCCAATCCAATATTTTCGTGCAACTCCACACTGGCGCGCAGCTTCAAACACTAGCGCGCAACTATCACCCTGGCGCGCAAGTCCCACCTGCGCGACCACACACCCCACTTGCGTAACCACAACACCTGCGCGACGGGAGCTCTGATTTCTCAATGAGTTGAACTCCGGTGAAAAATGAAGAGGGGTGGTCTAGTATTTATTGGCAAATTGACTACCCTACGCGACGGCGAGCAAATCACCTGCACGACCCTGTTTGGGCGCGCAAGTCTTCTGTCCTCTTAGACAGTTGCGCGACCAACTCCCGAACTTGCGTGAACTTGTTTCCTTAGACGTATTTTGATCTTCTGATCTCGAAAAACATATGGCGCGTAAGTTTCCTATACTCCATGTCCTCAGCGTGCAAGTCCCTCTGCCAAAAACACTTTTCTTCATTTGTCGATTTTCAGGACCAAAAATTTGGCAAACACTGGATAACGGTGCCACCTTGTATCTGTTCTTTTTGTACCGCCTCTAGATCATCCATTCCTTTTGTCGACGTTCTTGAATCAAACATGGACCATTGACCTCAACTCCTAAACTCGACATTCCATCAGGATATCCTCTTTGTCAACAAATTTGTATGTCATTGTTTTCCTTTGTCAACAATCACCACGTAGATGCCCACTTTTTCAACAAACACAATCTTCTAAAAAATGCTTCAATGATGCCTCGAGGGATTTTTGCCCAACATGAATAGTAACATACCATTGTGAATAGTATCCCACCCTTATAAATAGTAATATAGCCCTTATGAATTTTAAATAATCCAAAATAATAGTAACCTTACCAATTAATGATTAAATAAAATTAAATCACCTTATAAGTGACAATATGACCATAGTAAAAGTATTGGTTTTTTCAAGTAAAACATAAATAGCTATAATTAATTTATTAATGTATCATCTTGGAATGTTCTAAAAAATTTATCAATTCCAATTCTTCTATTTTTATGATAATATAATAATACCTTATGTAATTTTTGGATGAAATATGAAATCATTTTATATTTTAAAATCTTTATTTTTCAATTAAATTATGATTTAAATAAAAATTTTAATTTCTCAAATTTAAAAAATTATTTTTGAATAATGGATTTTATTTTTTGATTATACACATCGATAAATAGATAGGGTTAATTTTTTACATTTTTCTGAAATATTTGAATTTTGATGAATAGTGAAATACTATAATTTAGAAAATATGCTAAAAACATTAATTATATAGTAATGTATCATGTTCTACAAATTTTATCCAGATTGGTTCAAACTCACATTAAATTATTACTATTTTTGGTCCTAGAATCATTATTATTACTTGTCTTGTTGAGAAATAATAAATAAATGAATACAATATTGAGAATAACCCATCTTCCCTCCAATATAAATACCACCCATCAACCCCACATTTTGACACACCTCTCATGCATCATGTGTAACACCCCAGGGATCCACTATATTTTTCTATTTGATTAATGCAATAATTTGCGTTATACGCAACATCGACTTCCAACACACCATAACCAATCAATCCAGCCGTTATGAATAGTAATATACAATTTTTGAAATTTAATAGATTTTAATTTTCAAAATGGATTTCATTTCTTGATTATGAATATCAAAATTAGCCTATAGAGAATTTTTGGTATTTTTCTGAAAACATTCAAATTTTATTAATAGTGAAAACAGTACATTATTGTTTAAAACTAACTTCTTGTTTAAATAATTTATTATTTTATTTAAATTTATTTTAGATCAGAATAGATATATATTACCTATATATGCTCAATGTAACTCATTAGAGTAATTTTATAATAAGATTTTACATATAAAGTTTTATTGAACTTTTAACGTCTGTTACCCACCTTCTAGGTACATTTGAAAATTTTCATAAAACATAATTTTATTGCGTATATGAATTTAATTTCAAAAATCTAGAGACATGGTTGACATCATTATTTAAAACGTGGTTCAATAACATGAAAATAATATTAGGTGAATAGAAACTTTTGAATTTTATTTTCCATGGTAAAATGTAAATAGTGTAAATAAAGGTAATAAAGATATTATAATTACCTTAACAGATGTATTAGTTCTATTGGATATGTTTATATAGACCTAAATAAACCTTATGAATAAAATATAATACTTTTGGTCCACTTGGATTAGATTAATACATTAGTTATTTTTTATTTAAAGAAGCGTCAAAAGTGTAGTATTCAATGTTTAATAATTAAATTATTTTTCATACATGGTTATAAATATGATAAATTTTACTATAAATATTAATTATAAAGTTAAAAATAATTCCTACATAATGGTATTTTATATATAATTTTTTGTCCTTAAATAATTTAATTTATTTATGATACAATGATGATGGAGTAATTACATTCTTAATGAATGATTAAATTAATTGATATTATAAATATGAATATAATTTTAAATTTAGAATTTTTAAGTATTATAAGAATTTAAATGGTTAATATGACATGTTAGGATTGATTAATTAATTTTTTTTCTAAGTGAAAAATTTGTTTTGACTTTTAGAAAAAACCAAATTTTAAATAGTGTCAAAATTTCCATAAATGAGTTCATAAAACCAATACTATATTATTAATTGATATAATATTCATAAATATATAAGATTCTGAAAAAGTAGATAGATAATGTTATATTTATCAATAATGAACCACTTGTGGTTCTCTTATCATTTTATAGAATTTTTATTAACCATTTATTATATTAATACAAGAATACCTAGTAAAAGTTAAACTATTTAACTAAGAGTTAAATCTAAAAGGTATGTATGGTGACCTAAATCTGTCTGAAATCATTTGGTTGAGAGATTTTAGATCCACCCCCACCTTATACTCTAAATAAATACTTTTAGAGCCATTATAATCAGAATTTTATTGTATGATAAAATAATATTTCATGCTTTTCCTAAAGTGACCCTCACCTATATTATAAAATGTTACATCCCATTCTTTCAAAATAACACCCAAAAGAGATTTTTTTTCCAAACCCTACTCAAATATACTACCAAATAACCTCACATCATCCAAGAGTCCTTAAATTGATCATTATCCAACCTAAAGATCCATTTTGAACAAATAAAATGAAATCGCCTGAAGAAGAGGTAATAATTTCATCACATTTTTCAAAGATCTTTTCATATTCCTCTTCCTCTTTATTCTATGTTTCCATAAAAATAACTCCCGTAATATATACATACTAAAATTTTATTATTAATATGATAAAACCATATTCATTGTTATATCCATTACATGAATGACATAGCCACCATATGTACATATGTATGTCTTATCGTCTCCACGTCTTGGTGTAATTTGTTATTCAACACTTCATTATTTGTATTGGTATAATAATGAGTATAATTTATGTAAATAATAAATATATCATGTTAATTATTTTTTATTTATGATATACCATCAAATTAAATTTTATTTCACCATCAATAGAATGATATTGTCACTCGTTCATACATACGGATTACCATCTCCACGAACACGATGAGATTCATTCCCCATCGTAATCAATCTAGAATAATTCTCCTTTTTTGATTGAAAATAATGTTTACAAACATAATATCATTATAGATATGAATAAAAAAAATCATATGCATAGGAAACATGACTTATGTAATGAAACATATAAAAAATCAAACCAGCTAACACCAGAAACAGTGATACTACTGAAAAATTATTAACAATGAAATATTAGATGATCATATATGATATATTATTTAAGTATGTGGTTCTTATATAAATTTGTAAAAATGATTTAACTATTATATAGTAGGTTAGTATACCATCAATCAATGAAAATTACATGGTAAGGGTTAATTTTACAATCTCTTTTTTATTCATAGTTGTTTATACGTAAGTATCTACCGGGACTAATTTCTCATCCTCATCTGTGTTTCTTAAAAAAGTATTCTAATTTTTTTTACTAATTCAAAGAATACGAGTTAAAGTAATTTATACCCTTGTTTTAAATTTTATAATATTTTTATAAAAGTATAATTCAATCATTTTCCAAACAAGGTCCTTCATGACCTCTTCGAAAAAATTAAGGAAATGATGTTTTCTTTACTTATACAGAAAGTACATATATTTTCTTACATTATATCACTATCTAAGAATCCACTAAAATATTATATTAATATTTTCAAAATAAATATTTCTTTTATAATTATGTGAATTTTAAATGATTTCAAAATAATACAAGATATTTCTCTCAAATAGGTTTTATTTCATCTATGTCAACATCCTTTTTTGGATTCTACACTTGTTTGAAGATGATTTATTATATTAGAATCGTCCATAATATAAATAAGGATTTGTGATATTCTTGACTGTGGATGTGTTATTTTCATTACATTAATGTTTTATGGTTAATGTATTAATATTCCATGTTCTAGTTTTAATACAAATGTTTATGTTATGGTTTAATCTTTTCAAATGAGGAATGCATTGGACTTAGGATGTGATGGGTGGGTCCCGATATAGCTCCTTGATACATTGGTGGGTCTCATTAGACAAACTAGTCTCCTGTCATAAGGGATTAAAAAAACATTATTTTTATTCTTGTCACAAGACCCTGACTAAGTTGTTATGATGTCCGACATTATTCATTATATCATTAGGAAATCGACTATTGATATTACAAGAGATTATTCGACTACTAGAATATCCAGGTGAATAAGCACATTGAATTATATGATATATATATTTGCTATATTATTCTGATGTTTTAGATTAAAAGACTATTGTTTTAGACATATACATTTTTATAAGTGTTTATGTTTTTTTATGATAGTTTCAACTATATTGTTTTCCTTATTGAGCATATGAACACCCCCATTATAATGTTTTATTTTACCCAGGATATGAAGAAGTATATTATGTCTGACCTGTAGAGATATTCTATGGGATATGAATGTTTTCAAATGAGACAATAATTTTGTTTTTTTTTTCATTTTATAATGTAATGTAAAAATTATGTATATATATAGTACTTCCAAGGATACTAATCTAATTGATCTTTTGAGTCTTGATCTCTTGTGATCATGCCAATTTATATAATAATGCACGGAATCTAGGAAACTATAGTTGATGAGTTATAGCAATCCTTTTCGAAATTATACAAAAATCATTCCCATATCTCCTCTCCGAAATCCATTATCCCTTGGTATAATAAAAATAAAAAACCTCTTGCCTAATGAGTCTCCAAAAGAAGATATAATCAAGAGGTGGTCTCTATCTCTTTTCATTCAATTTCCTTTAAAATATCATTACTTTTATTTCCTTATATTGAAATTATCTAATCCTAATGTCATGATAAATATAGTATGATTGACATACTATTATAAAAACATGTTAATGGAAGATAATTAATTATAATCATCCATCTCTCTATTTTATAATAATGAAATCGTTGCTTGTGATGTGTTAATTTTCCACCATCATGTTTGATGTACTTCGATTTTCCTACGACACATTAATAGATATAAATAAACCCATTAAATTGTTGTAAAAATTAAATTTTTATGTATTTATAAATTCATTTTATGTTTTGGAAACAGCTTTGATTCATAATAATTATTGATAAAATGAACCATGTTTGTTGTGATGCACAACAACCAAAATTAACCTAAAATGTTCATCATTAAATTTTAACTAATGTTTCATCCACATGATATATTAAATAAATCATTATAAGATAATTTAAACTTCTATAAGAAAAATAATAACATGTCATATTAGTCCTAGATGTCTACCCCTATTCTAGAAAAACATCCATTCATGTGTTCAAGTGAACCATTCATGAAAACTAAGTAAAATAACACCACAAAAAAATAGATTTATACTCTATAAATCCTCCAATGTCCCATTAAAGATCACAATGAAACCGTAGTGAACTATATTCTTTTATAAAAGGTTATGGAATGTGTAATTAATGAATATAATTTCATTATATAGGAACATAATTTTAATAAAGAATTCAGATACAAGGTAAGGGGAAATTCTTGAACCAAACATTCATTCTTTGGGATCTCCCACTTTCACTCCATTTTTTATATAGACACTCCTTAAAAATAATTTGTTCATAATTATATTATATTTTTCGAGATATATATGTTCTCCCCTTTAGTTTTTGTCAAACAAAATGTTTTTCAAAATAATTCATCTTTTAGAGACATACCGTTTACTTCTCACTCATGTTCGATTGTTCTTTTATCAATAATATTATTCCACATTCATTTAGGAATTAAGAAATTATGAATGTGTGCTTATGATATTAAAAGAATTACTTTCCATTGGTTATTTATGTTTATTGTTGATTCATGTTCTTTGTGTCATGCATGATAATGGAAATGTTATTATGGGACGAGTGTGCCTTGAATTATATAACGCAATGTGAATGACTGAACATGACGGGTGCACCTAGACAAAAAAGGCCCTCCAATGAATTAGTTAATGTTATTAATCTCATGAGTTAAATTGAAATAATTTCTTAACATAATGATAGATTTTTTCAAAACTATGTGTGGTATTTAATCACTAAGACACAATGTTTCATTTTTTATGCATTGTGAATGTCCAAGTCTTCTCTCAATATTTTGTATCATGATTATAATCATATAAAAATGTTTTTATTGTAATGATAATGCACATCCCTTGTTATGTTGTTTCAGTCTGATATTTATACACATTCAATGATTTATCTCACCCCTTTTTTATGTATATCCTTAGGTGAGTACATGTAATATGGACAAGCCAGTATGAAATAAAATTATTGAGAAGAAGGAATTAAATAAATATATTTTCTTGTTGTAAATGTTACATATAGTCCTAGTTCTCCCGTGAAAATAAACCCTTGTAACCTTGAGGTGTAATTATTTTATGTTGTTTGTCATTAAAATAATTTAAAACTAATTTATGTGAATCAGGGTCATTATAGTTGGTATTAGATGTATGGTTTAATTAATTTCGGAATTTTGATTAGTGAACCGTATAAAAAACATCTAGTATCAGACTAAGTACAAATATGAACATAAGAATATTTACCTAGGGATCCCATAAGATGTGATTTTAGTGTAATTTTTTCAAATGAATAATTTATTTATTCATGACTCATTGACTAAAGTTTTGTTTAAATCGTTTCTATTTTTGAAAATGGTGGGAAGCATGATAAAATTGGACCACAACCATTGTGAGGGCCAATGAAATGACTGATCGAATGTCATACCCAATGCTTTGGGAGGAGGAGTTAAAAACATCATGGTGATTCATTCCACACTATCTTAGGTGTTGAATAGTAATGTGAATTACAAGGAACATACTCCGTCACCATAGGGGGAGCCACTAGCTATCGATTGTTTTATGTGGAAATGACCACAACAGTTTAGTGGATATTTTGATCTACTTGTTGAAAATACTGGGTCAACAGTAAAGAGACGATATTTTCTATGATTCACTATTCTAATATAGACAAGGTGATAGTAGTATTAAATCGTCTAGATGGAGAAGACGATCAATGGTGGAATTTGATTATGGAATCCAAAGAAAGAGACGAAATTGAATTGTTTGAATGGGAAAACATTAATATCATGTTTCTTAACAAGTATTTCCCATGAACCCTTACTAAAAATATGGAGAGATAATTCATAGAGCTCAAGAAAAATGATGTATAATCTGTCATGACTTACGAAGATAATTTCAAAAGGATTGAAATGTACACTTTGGGTTTTATTATCAATAGTGAAATTCAAATTGATAAATTTTTTGGTGGATTAAAACCACATCATTGAATGGTTATTACGATTAGTGAATTTTGGAGCAATAAAGATTTTGTTCAGTGTTCCCTCAAAGTAGAGATTGAGTTTTTTTAAATGGTCCCATGGATGTGTTGATAATAAACGAAATATGGAGTTTCAAGAAATAGATTCTAATGATATAGGGGGGAAGAAAACCCAACCACCCACATGCCACAAATATGGCATGATGCATCATGGTAATTTCCTCAATGGGATGGGTAAATGCTTTAAGTCTGGGAATGAATTACACCATCCTCAAGAGTATAGAAAATACATGGAAATGAAGGATAATGTAGTGGAATATTGGAGATAACCAACCATGTTCCAATTCTACTACTCTAGGGAGTAAGGTCACAATGAAAGCTAGTGATCTAAACCTTGAGTTCTTGAGGAAGAGTAATGCTAGAAGCCACTAAATACAAAAGAAAAATGAATGTATTATTCCATTAGTAATGTGGATGTAGAGAAAGACAATGAAGTCATACAAGGTACACTTCCTATTTACTCACGAATGTAAAATTGTTATTTGATTATAGTTCTATACACTCTATTATATCTTGAAAACATTCTTGAAAAATAGAGTCGATGCCCTGAAACCTTGAAGCAGAGATATAAGTAAAAAAATTTGTTCAATAATTGCAACCCACATGTTTGCCTTTTAACCTATTGTAGTATGTGAGATGATTCTTCTGACAAATATTCTAATACTTCTATTGGTGGAATTACACTCTGTAATGGTAATGGATTGGATCTCGTTATATGGAGAACATATAGAATATCAGGAAAATGAAATATCTATTCATATTCTGAACTATCACATGCTCCTCTAAAAATTTAATAAAGGTCATGAATCTCATTTTAAAAATTCTTTAATGTTGTGGGTGTTGATTCCTTGTGAATAGGAATACCTCACCCAAATGGTTGAGTCATAAGAAAGTGCAAAACTTGTGGAAATCACCATCATGAGGGAATGTGGTGATGTATTTCTTGAATATTTACTTAAAATTCCCACTGATCAGGAGCTATATTTTTCCATAGGAATTACACATAAAGCTAATAATATCTCAATGTGTCCCTATTGGATGGATCTTCTCGAACTTAAGGATCTAAATATATAGTTGCAAGTGCATTTAGACAAAGAGTTTGTATTCCATAGTGAATAACCATAGTGTGCTCTAGTTCTCTTTGTGAAGAAGAAATATTGAATAATGTTTTGGTGTATCAATTATCGAGAACTCAAAAATATCACTACAATAAACATGTTTACTCTTCATGGATAGATTACATGTTTGATCAGTAAAGTGGGGACAAATATTTCTCAAAGGTGGATCTTCATTCTGGATATCATTTTCTAATTGTGATTAATGAATATATTAAAAATACAACCTTTCATACATGGTACAAGAACTATGAGTTTCTAGTGATGCACTTAGGACTTACTAATGCCCTTGAAATCTCCAAGTATTTGATGAATAGAATCTTTAGAAATCACCAAGAAATAATTTGGTAGTGTTTATCGATTATATTATTATATAATCCAAGATCTAGAAGGAATATGAAGAGTATCTATGATGTGTGTTGGCAACATCGATAAATTCTGATGTTTTACACCGTGTTAAGCAAGTGTGAAATTTGAAAAAAAATCACTTTCATGGGACATGTGATCACATGTGAGGGAATTTATGTGGGTCCATAAAAAAGGTTATTGTTGAATTGACAAGACCCTCTTGTGTCATAGAAATCAATAGTTTTGTTAGACTAGCTGGGTATTACTGATGTTTTGTGAAAAATTTATCGTTATTGTCAAGATTTATAACTAACCTAACTAGGAATGGAGAATGTGTTTCAGGGTGGATGAATGTAAGGGAAGCTTCAAGGAGCTAAAGAGAAGCTTGATCACTGTGCATGTACTCACATTTAAAAAATTGTGGAGAATGTTTTGTGATATAATTTGAAGCATCAAAGAAAATATTGGATTTTTTACTCATGAATAATTATAATGTTATACCATGAGCCACACAAAAAATGATGATCCATGAGCAGAACTACCTAACTCATGATCTAGAGCTAGAATCCATGTTTTTGGATTTCAAAATCTTGCAGAACTACCTTTATAGTGATAAAAATGAAATAAAACCCGTGCATAAGAGCCTAATGTATATATTCACACAAAAAGAGCACAATATTCGTCAATAGAGATGGTTATAGCTAATCAACAACAACGATCTCACTATTCACTATCAACATAGAATGGAAAAAAGGTAGATGATGCTATAAGAAGAAATGATCCTACTAGAATATCCATTTTACAAATTGAGAAAGACCCCATATTCTTTATATGAAAAGGATGTGTTGGGAAATCATAAGGTAAAGGGATACATCTTACCATTCCCATATTATTGAGCAACCATCCATTGAAGAGAAGATTAAGGTTGTAAGAAGGGATGATATGGAGTAACAAAATAAAGTGAATGAAAAAAATGAAGGGAAGATACATGAGTTCCATATCGAGGATGAGGGTGTGATTTGATTGAGAATGAAGATTTTTGTGCCTTCATCACCCAGGATAAAGGAGGTATTGGGAAATGCACGTAGCTCAACATTCTATATCTGTCCTGGTAGCACAAAGATGTATAGAGATCTATGAGAACACTTCTTGTGGGATAACATGATGAAGAAGGAAAATTATTATATCTCATGGATCTTGGTATATAAGCATGATAAATTAGAGTGATAAAAGTACAAATGGGTTTTGAAACCATTGCCTAAAGCCATGTGGAAATGGAAAGATATCACTATGGACTTTGTCAGAGGCACCCTAAAGACATAGTAGGGATATATTGCGATATGGGTGGTGGTTGACCACCTAACCATGACTTCCCATTTTATTGTTATTTAGGAATATATATTGGTTGAAAACATGAAAATATATATATATGTGTGTAGGATGTGGTGATACTTTGGGGTGTTCAACTATCAATTGTCTCTGATCATGATCCAAGGTTCCCATTTAAATTTAAGAGGATTCATCAACATGATTTGAGTATCAAATTCAATTTTAGAATAGCCTATAACCCACAAATTGATAGCCAATCTGAAAGGACTATTATAATACTTGATGAAATGCTAAGTGACTACTATTTAGAATTCAATGGTGGATAAGATCATCATCTCCCATTGGTTGAGTTATTGTAAAATAGTTGATTTCACTCGAGTATTCAGATGGATCCATATGATTCTCTGTATGGAATGATATGTAGAACTCCAACCTACTGGGATGATGTTGGAGAATGAATTATACTTGTACTCGATCCTATAAAAGAGATGATTGATAATGTTCAAGTCATCCAGTACCACATCATAGATGCCCAAAGATAGAAAAAGAGCTATGCTGAAAACCATCAATGGGACATGGAGTTAGTTATTGGAGATAAATAACTCAATTATTTATCACCAAGGAAGAGAGTCATACGGTTTGGAAATAAATGGAAGTTGTGCCCAAGGTACACTAAAAACTTTGAGATCACTAAAATCATAGGTGATGTGGCCTATTATCTTTCACATCCACCGGAAATATCTCATGTTCATGATGTGTTTCATGTCTCCCTTATGAGGAAGTACATTCCAAACCCCTCAAATGTACTGAAATCATAGGTAGTATAGCTATAATATGATCTCTCTTATGAAGAGAAACTAGTAATGTTTCATGAACGTAGAGAAAAGGATCTATGAAACATGACAACCCACTTTGCCAAACTTTTATGGAGGAACCATATGTTTAAGAAAAAAACATGCAAACCAGAGGATGCGATAAACGTAAAGTACCCTTACCTGTTCATGTAAAACAAAATTTTCAATTAGAAATTTATAAAGGGGTGAAGAATTTAATGAAAAAATCATTTGATAATGAAAATTTTCACTTATTGTAATAAATTAATAATTGATGACATTAATAAATACAATACAAAATCATTCTTAAATAAATTACTATGTGACCATTAAACTTAAATATTTCTACTATATGTTTCGAATTTTGAAAATATGACATACACAGTTGTAATCAGTTAGATGTTTGGAGTCTGATAGGACAAACATAATTTTTGGATAATAGTAACCTACCCTTATGAATGATAACCTACCATTATGAATAGAAATATGTCCATTATGAATAGTATATCATCCCAAATATTATTAACCTTACCCATGAATGATTAATTTTTTTTTGACATCATATATCTGACAATATGACCAAAATAAAAGTATTAGTATTTTGTACATCCTAAAAAATTTATTATAATTACTAATTAATGTATTTTTTTAATACATTAACAATTCAATTTAGTCTATTTTTATGATAATTTCATAGGACATTATTTATTTTTCGAACGTATTATAAAATCTATTTTAATTTTAAAATCTATTTTTTTCATAACAATTATGATTTTCAATAAAAATTAAATTAATAATATTTAGAAAATTATTTTTGAAAAATAGAGTTCAATTTTTGATTCAACACAATAAAAAATGCTTAGGGTAAATATTTGGGATTTTTCTAATAGACATAAATATTTGATGAATAGTGAAATACTATGAATTAAAAAATAAGTTTAATACATTAATTATAGAGTCATGTATGATTCTCTTATGATGTATGCTTAAATGGTTTGATTGAACATGAATTTATTACTATTATTTTTCATGAAATAATCACTATTACTTTTTTGTGGATAAATAATAAATTAATGAATATAATATTGAGAAAACTCGTCTACCCTCCACTATAAATACCACCCCTCATACCCTCATTTAATCACAAATCTAGAGATTAAAACCTTTTCTATATTATACCATACACTCTTCCCTATACCCTCCCCCATATCCATCATCCCTTTTCCTGATAAAAAGAACAAAACATCTTCCCAAAAGAGTATCTCAAAGAAGATATGTTCAAGAGGTAATCTCTCTCTCTCTCTTCTATCTATTTCCTTAAAAATATCAGCTATTTTATTCTCTTATTCTAAACATATATTATCCAAATGACTTGATAACTCTATTATGATTGATATACTTGTTTGATATAATATTATTGGAATCTGTTTCAATATACTCCACCCTATTTCTCTTTTATAAAAATTAATTCTTTTCCCATGATGTGTAAATTTTCGTACATCATGGGTGATCCACATCCATTTTAAATAAAATTATTCATAGATATCAAAGAACCATTAAATTTATAGGAATAGATCTTATTATGTTTTTTTATTACCTTTTATGTTCGAGAAACATCTTTTATTCATAATACTAATTGATAAAATGAAACATGTTTGTTGTGATCCAAAAACCACCTAGATTAACCTAAGACGTTCATCATTAAAATTTTACTAATGTTTTATCCACATTGTATTTAAAATATTTCATTATAAAATCATTTAAAATCTTGTAAATAATTAATAAATTTTAATATTAGTAATGTCTGTTCATCCCTGTTCTACACAAACATTCATTGATGTTTACAAGTGAACCGTTCTTGAAAACTATGAAAATTAGCACAACTAAAAAATAGATTTAAACTATATAAATCATAAAAAGACACCTAAAATAAATTAATGAAACCATAATGAACCATATTCTTGTATAAAATTTTATGATATTTATAACTAATTAATATAATTTCATTATTTAGTACAGTAATGTAAATATATAATTTAGATACAATATAGGTGTAAATTCTCGAAACCAACATTATTTCTTCATGTTCTCCCTATTTCACACCATTTTATATATGATTACTCCATAAAAATAATATTTTCATCATTATCATAACTTTTCTAGGATATAATTTTTTTACACTAAATTTTATTTTAATCAAAATATATTCCAAATTAAATCTTCATTCAAAAAAGAAACTTTTTTCATCTCACTCCAGGTTGATTTTTCTTATATCAATAATGTTATTCCATATTTTTTTGTGAAACTGATTATTAAGAATGTGGTATTTTGAGATGAAACCAATTAATTTCCTTGGGTTATTTATATTCATTATTTATATATGGTCAATGTGGAATGCATGAACATGTAAACGTTATGATGTGATTGGTACACCAAGATTTATATAGCGCTATATAAATATTTGAATGTGATGGGTATGCCCATAATTAAACATCACATCAATGCATTGGGTATTATTATGAGTCTTATGAATTTAATTGAAATTATGTATGAACCTAATACATTATTTGTTCACAACATTGTGAGGTATTTAACCACTAATTCGGGATGTATCATTTTTTTCATTTCCACATTCCATGTATTCTCTTAATGTTTACTCTCTTGATTATGATCATAATCCTATGTCTTGATAATTATTATTATTCTCATCTGATGATATTTTGATTCATTTTATTATTTTCCCACTCAATAGGATTTTTTCTCACCCCATTTTTATATATATCCTTTGGTGACTACATTTATAAAAAAGAGGTCAAGTTCCAAAAAGAAGCTAATGAAGAAGGAAATAAATAATTTTCTTTGTGTTTTAAATGTTATATATTGTCATAGTTTTTAAATAATTTTAATCCTTTGATCCTTTAGGTGTAAATGATTTTATGTTTCTATCACTAAAATAAAGTAAACGTAATGTCAGTGAATGAGGGTCATTATATTATTGTTATCCATACAAACCCTTAACATTTTAGTTTAATTAATAGAAATTTTTTTCCTCAACTACATGGAAACTAGAACAATGCTTTATAACGAAATGAACAACCATTATTCCCATTCCCTCAAGCAATACCTTTAAATAATTTAATGTCACCACAACTTCTAGTCACAAATTCCTCATCACAACCACACCTCATATCAACTTTCCCATACAACAAAATAACACATCCCAACTACTTTAACCATATTTATAACATCTTATTCAGATTTAATCATGGGACTTCTCATAAAATTTAATTTATTAAATTTCATGGTAATAATCATGAATACCATAACTACCATGGGAAACCAATTCCATTAGTAATAATATATATATATATATATATCTTTTTTATTTTAAGGTGATATCTAGAAATAACACAATAAGGGTTCCGAAATATCATCAACAATAATAAGAGAAGAATAAATAAATGTTCATAACATTCCACAATAAAACCAAAAAGTATGAATCTAATATAAATATCATTATGTTTGTAATATCTGCATTTCATTTCCTTTACATTCATTTTTAATTGACAAATTAAATAAATTCATGTGATTGTTCATTACTATATCCTAGATATTCAATTGATTATCTTAATTTACTAAACATTTTATAATAAAGAAACATTAATAATTCATTACACATGTAATAATACATTCTAGCAAAATAAAAACACACAATAGTAAGAAATCATATAAAATACTAGAAATTCTTGGAATGATAATGAACATTGTATCCTAGTGTTGTTGGTTACATTTTTAAATTTGATAAACATGAATAGAATTCCATACCTATGGACCATATAATTTAGTAGAATCAGTAAACAAGATATATACATTTATTAGAAATATAGTTGAAAATATGACCTAAAATAATATGTTTCATTTTAGAATACTATTATTTCCTTTTAAATATCCCTTCATACTAATCATAAAATACATCTTGATATATCGTGTAAAAAATTAACATGTGGTGAGATCAAATTATCTGAAACCATATGTGTTCAACAAAAGATATGAAATAATAAATCATATTTCATAATGCAAGGAAAATAACTAATCCAGAGTCAATTTAATTAATAACTTCATCATATATGGATGGAATAAATCAGGGTCATGTATTTTTATATAGGCAATAATTTGTTCTTGAACGTTTTCCATGTATAATCTAACTAATAAAATAACCACATAGAACATCCGTAATGAAAATATTAATGAGGGAGTTCATAATTCCAATCCTCTGAAACAGACTATTAAGACTATTCACAAGACAATATAAATCTATTGATAAAAACCCATTTAATTTGGTTAAAAAAATAATCTAATAAGATATATTGATGCATCAAGGGCCTAAGTAATTTGGTTCAACACTAGTCGCATGATTAGTCAAATTCATTCCTTATATGAAATGAGAGAAAATACAAAAAGAAATATACAGTTATTGAAATACTAATATACATGTTATTAATACATACCCCAATTAATAAACATAATAAATACTACCCATATAGAAATAGGTAATATTAATTAAATTGATAATTCATAATTGAAATGATCCTAAACTATCCAGCGAAACGACAAGGGTATTATCAATACAACATATCTACAGTGGATCAAAACTATAATATTGTTTAGGTATTATTGATGAATATAAACACCATAAAAACATCATTAATTTTTTTTATGGAAATTATTCTTTTTTACTATGATTTTTTATAAAAAATATACATAAAAAAAATATTTTGAAAATATATTTATTTAAAATAACATTCAGAATTTATAAATAAATATTTGTAAACATGATTTTTAAGGATAGGGCTAAAATATTTCCATACCATAAACATTAAGGAAAATATTCCATTCAGATATTCTACCAAAGGAAAAAATATCCTTTTTGAAATGACATAAATGTTACATTAAAGAAAATTATTAATTAAAAATGGGATAAATTTATAGAATAAATCAATTATAAAATGTTGAAATATATTTTAGTGACCACATTTTTACATAAATAATAATTAAGAAAGAAGAGATAATTAATGTTTTATTTTCATAAAACAATTAACTAAAAAAATTCTACTAAATAGAAGAAAATTTATAATATTACTTCTAAATGTTAATTAGTAACCAAATGAGAATAAAACATAATAATTTTAGTGTATAAATATAAAATAATTCCCCCAAGAGGGTTATAAAAATTAATAATCCAGAATTGTGATGAGATTATGAAGTAAACCCATACCCAATTTGGTAACATCTAAATCACAAGAATCATTAAAGATATCTCTCTAAATGAAACATTTAATACCATGAGGAAAAGTATATTATTTATATAACTTATCAAAATAGGTATTATATACACCTTAAAGGAAATAAATGGATAATATGGCATATGTCTCACAGAATTAAATGGGATATAAGAACACTTATATCATTTATTAATATAATTGAAATTGATCAAAACTGTACTATAATAAATATTGGAATATTATAAATATATTAATTAACTAACCACAGATACTTAATACCATATATGATTTACTTATTGTCTTTTGTCAACTATTTATAATTATTTAATCATTAAAATCGTTGTTTTGTTTGATAATTTCTTTCATCATTTGTGTTTGTTTTGGTTGGGTAAATTCTATAATTTTACATTATTCATGTATAAATAATAAAAAAATTATTGATTATTCAACTATATATTAATTATATATATGATTATAATATTCAAAAATATTTTGATAGATAATATTCATTTCACCATTAATGGAGACGACATGCCATACATACACATGAACGATGATTCCATTTCTCTCTATTGATGTAATGAATAGGAAAAAATTTAGTATTCCTTATAGAATAATAATAATTTCATACAATTCATGTATATTTATCATCTCTATCCTTATTACCATCCATTTGAGAATAAATTGAATAACATTTCATGTCCTTATATAGAGGTAGTTGTCCATATGAATGCACAAGCGATGTGATTGTTTTCCAACAGGATGGAAGTTATGAATTTAAATGTCATATTATCAGTAATGTTATTATCATGTAATAAATATCATATATATTCATTAATTTTAACCTTAATAAATTTTATTAAATGATTACATTAAAAAATATTATTTCTTTGTGAGGTAGTGGTCTGACTTATACACAATCGATGAAATCATATCCTCTATGGAATGGAATTAATGAAGGTATAAGTTATATAATAATTCCATAAATATAATAATTTCATAAATATACTATAAATTAGTTAAATTGTAAATTATTTCTATCATTCAATGATTGTGATAGAAAGTTAATTACATAAATTCTTGAGGTGGTAGTCAGCATACTCATGATCGAATGTTGTTCACCATTTAATTGAAGTGGAGATAGATATACAATATTAAATTTGAAAAATAACATATATGTGTATTGGTTTTAAATATTATATTATATTATTAAATTTTAATAGGATTTTAAGGTGGTGGAAGACAAAATAATACAAATATTAATGTTTAATAGTTTTACCTCTTCTTCAGATAGCATATTTTAATTAATACAGAAAGATATAATATGTGGGACTCATAATAAAACGATGGAATATTAGGTGTTTTCATAGATTTAAAGAATTAAATTTTTATGTTAATGGAAAATACCAACGGTTCTATGTGTATAAAATGGTTAGGGGAGTCGGATTCCTTTTACAAGTGGGGGAGAGGACACATATTGAATTTTTTAAAAGGTAAAAAGATACCCGCGTTTTTATCATTACACAAGCCTCTCCAATGGGTAATTATCATGTTGTACAAGTTATATGATTGACATATTTCCAAATATATTTCTTTTGACATGTTTTATTTCATTTTAACACTTATTCTCTTATTTTAACACTATGTAATCAAAATCATATCCTAAATAAATTATTTTTCTAATACTGTCACTATTGAGTATTGAAACAATTGTGTTTAAAATATTTTATATTATTAATTATTATTATTAAAAACATGGAATCAATTTTTACAAATTCAATTCAAAGAATTAATTTAAGTATTTTTAAATTTAAACACAAAAGAGGTCCTGAATAAAATCTTTTTCCAATGAAAATCATTTATATGTTTAAAAACAAATGTAGTAGAATTAAATAAGAAATTTAATTTAAAGACATAAATTCTATGAAATTTAATATAATTGAACAATATTTACTTTTAAAAAATATAATTTAAATATGTATATAATTTAAATGGAATGGATATTTTCAATAAATATTATTATTTTTCAATACTCATCAAAAAATGAATCATTTCTGAAAAAGCACTACAATTTACCAAAAGATAAATATTTAAATATATATATAATAATTAATTATTATTTAATAAAATAAGTACTTTAAAAGTGGTAGAAAAATTTTATAGATTTTTTCTAAATCTTCACTCATCCTCTTTTAACAAAAAATATATTTTTTTCTTGAAACATATCTTTTTCTTTAAAATAGTTCATATTTTATTTCAAATAAATATATAATATTTTTTTATTTAATATTATTTAGACCGTATAATTTTTATAATTTAATTATTCATATTCACACCCAAAAATATATCATCTTGGTTATTCGGTTCATGTTTATATAAAAATACTTTAAAAGTGTATTGGGTTTCATTTAAACCTGAAGACTCTTTCATCAATATTTATCAAAGAGATGGAATACATGAATAAAAAAATAAATAAATGAAACTTTATTGTGTTATAAATTATCTTATAATATATATTTTTAATTTATTATATTCTATCAAATATCATTTTATTTTATTAATATAATAGGGTTCTATATTATCTCAACCATCAATAAATTGAGTCATCACAACTAAAAAATGATCTTAATTTTCATATGTTTGAAATTTGGAAACACCATTGTGGAAAAATAAAAATCATAAAAAGGATAATAATTTTTTTTATAATAGATAAAGTTTAATATTAAGGTCATCTCAAAAATCACATTACCCCTATTTCAAATAGGAGATCATTGTTGTGAAGTTAAGAAATTGACATTGATGAAAAGCATAAATAATTTTGATGATTTATAAAGGTCTTTCAAAAAAATAAGTTAAATGATCAATGAAAATTAATGGCCCTCAAAAACATAAATATATAATTATTTAAAAAACTATTTGATTCATCAGATATGATGGGAATATTATATCATTTATATTTGATGATCCATTTATTAAAGGTGATAAATTATTCTAATATATATGAATATAAGGAAATATTCTACCATGACATATTAATATTTCATAATAATAATTTCATCATTTGGTCATGCATTGAAAAATGTTAATTTATTCACTTAATTTATGAAATTAATATCAAAAAATGATATTTTCAGTCATGAAATGCTAAAATTAAAATTTAATGGATCACAAGATCCATAAAAGAGTAAAAAACTATTCATAGAATCATTAAAATAGAAAATTGAGATAAATATAAATCTAGAAATTTATATTTATATAAAATAACATTAAAGTAATTCCAAAAATTATACCCATTCAATTTCATAAATTGTTAAAAATATAAATAATCCAAAATAGATGTGACCAACTTCAATATCTGAAATGTTTTGTGGGTGAAAAAATCATCATCATATTCTAAGTAAAATATAATGTTGATATTTAGGTCACATTCCAAATATGTGAATAGTAACCTACACTTCTGAATGATAACCTACCCTTATGAATACACATATATCCCATATTAATAGTAAATCATCCAAAATAATAGTAACCTTAACCATAAATGATTAAAAAAATTAGACATCTTATATGTGAATATACGACCAAAATAAAAGTATTGGTATTTTGTATGTCCTAAAAAATTTATTATAATTACATATTTAATGTATTTTTTTTAATTTATTTAATACATTAATAGTTAAATTTCGCCTAGTTTTAATATAATTTTATAGGACATTATATATTATCCTAATGTATTATAAAATCTGTTTTAATATTAAAATCTGTATTTTTCATGTCAATTATGATTTTCAATAAAAATTAAATTAATAATACTTAGAAAAATATTATCGAAAAATAGAGTTCATTTTTGGATTCGACATAATAAAAATGGTTAGGGTGCATTTTTTGGATTTTTCTAAAATACATAATTTTTTATGAATAATTTAATATTATAAATTAAAAAATTAGTGGAATACATTAATTATAGAGTCTTGTAGGATTCCCTTATGATGTATGCCCAATTTGTTCAATCTCACATGAATTTATTACTATTATTGTTCATGTAATCATCACTGTTACTTTTTTGTTGGTATATAATAAATTAATGAATATAATATTGATCCCCTCCACTATAAATACAACCCCTCATACTCGCATTTAATCACACATCTCAAGATTCAAACCTTTTATTTATTCTACCATACACTCTTCCCTAGCCCCTAACCCATATCCATCATCCCTTGTTCTGATAAAAAGAACAAAACAACTTCCCTAAAGAGGCTCTCAAAGAAGATATATTCAAGAGGTAATCTCTCTCTCTCTCTCTCTCTTCATTATTTTTCCTTCAAAATTTCAGAAATTTTCTTCTCTTATTCTAAACATATATTATAAAAATGACTGGATAACACTATTATGATTGATATTATAGTTTGATATCATATTAATGGAATCAGTTTCAATATACTCTACCCTATTTCACTTTTATAAGAAATAAATCTTTTCCCATGATGTGTTAATTTTTGTACATCATGGGTGATCAACTTCAATTTTAGTTCAAATTACTCAAAGATATCAATGGACCATTAAATATATTTGAATAGATCATATTATATATTTTTTATTCCCTTTTATGTTCGAGAAACAACTTTTATTCATAATACTAATTGATAAAATGAAACACGTTTGTTGTGATCCAAAAACCGCCTAGATTAACATAAGACGATCGTCATTAAAAATTTTCTAATGATTCATGAACATGGTATTTAAAATAATTCATTATAATAACATTTAAACTATTGTAAATTATTAATAAGTTTTAATATCAGTTCTGTCTATTCATCCATGTTCTACACAAACATCCATTCATGTTTACAAGTGAACCGTTCTTGAAAAATATGAAAATTAGCACAACTGAACAACAAATTTAAACTCTATAACTCATAAAAAGTAACATAAAATAAATTAATGAAACAATAATGAAACATATTCTTGTATAAAAGTTTATATAATTTATTATTAATTAATATAATGTCATTATTTAGTATAATAATGTAAATAACTAATTTAGATACAATGTTAGGGGAAATTCTCGAAACCAACATTCTCTCTTCATGTTCTCCCTCTTTCACTACTTTTTATGTATGATTACTCCATTAAAATTATATTTTCATCATTATCATACCTTTTTTGGGATATAATTGTTTGACACTATATTTTATGTTAAACAAAATATATTCCAAATTAAATCTTCTTTCAAAAAATACACATTTTTCATCTCACTCCAGGTTGATGTTTTTTATATCAATAATGTTATTCCATATTTTTTTGTGAAACCAACGATTAAGATTGTGGTATTATGAGATGAAACCCATTAATTTTTGTGGGATATTTATATTCATTATTTATATATGATCAATGTGGAATGCATGATAATGTAAATGTTATGATGTGATGGGTGCATGTGGAATTATATAGCTCTATATGAATGTTTGAATGTGACGGGTATGCCCATAATTATACAGAACTCCAATGTAGTGGGTATTCTGATGATTCTCATTAGTTAAAGTGAAATTATGTGTGAACCTAATACTTTATTTTTTCACAACTATGTGTGGTAGTTAACCACTAATTCATGATGTATCATTTTTTTTCATTACCACATTCCATGTCATCTCTTAATGTTCCATATCTTGATTATTATAATAAGCCTATTTTATGATATTAATGATTATGATCATCCGATGATATGTTGATTCATGTTATTATTTTCCCACATAATAGGATTTCTTCTCGCATTATTTTTATGTATATCCTCTGGTTAATATTTATACAAAGGAGAGGTTAAGTTCCAATATAAAGCTAATGAAGAATGAATTAAATAATGTTTTTGTGTTTTAAATGGTATATATGTTCTTAGTTTTCTTAATAATTTATAACCTTTGATCATTTACGTGTAATGATTTTATGTTTTTATAAATAAAATGATGTAAAAGTAATGTTAGTGAAGTAGGGTCACTATATTCTTGTTATCTATACAATCCCTTAACATTTTATTTTAATTAATAGAAATTGTTTTCCTCCACTACATGGAAGCTAGAACAACTCTACATAATGAAACGAACAAACATCATTCTCATTCCCACAAGAATGACCTTTAAACTATTTAATTTCACCACGACTTCTAGTCACAAATTCCTCATCAGAACCACACCTCATATCAACATTCCCATACAAAAAAATTAAGACATCACAACTACTTTAACCATATTTATCACACCTTATTCTGATTTAGTCATGTGACTTCTCATCGAATTTAATTTATTAAATTTCATGGTAATTATCATGAATATCATAACTACCATGGGAAACCAATTTCATTAGTTATATATATATATATATATATATATATCTTTTTTATTTTAAGTTGATATAAACAAATCACACAATAAGTATTCCAAAATAACATCAACTATAATAAAGGAAGAATAAATCAATTTCCCTAACATTCTACAATAAAACCAAAAAGTATAAATCTAATAGTAATATCATCATTGTTGTAATAGATGTGTTTCATTTCCATTAATTTCATTTTTAATTGACTAATTAAATACATTCATGTGATTGTTAATTACTCTATCCAGGATATTCAATTGATTATATAAATTTACTCAACATTTTATAATAATGAATAATTAATAATTAATTTCACATTTAATAATACATTCTTTGCAAATAAAAACACACATTATTAAAAAATCAGATACATATAGTGGAAATGCATGTAATGATACTAACCCTTGTTTCCACGTGTCGTTTCTTACTTTTTTAAATTAGAAAAACATGCGTAGAATTACATTCATATTGACCATATAATTTTGTATAATCAGTAAACAAGATATATACATTTATTAGACATATAGTTTAAAATATGACCTAAAATAGAATGTTTCATTTTAGAAATCTATTATTTTTTTGAATATCCCTTCATACCAATCATAAAACACATCATGATATATTGGGTAAAAAATTAACATGTGGTGAGATCAACTTCATTGAAACCGTATGAGTTCAAAAAAAGATATGAAATAAGAAATCATATTTAAAATGAAAAGTAAATGAATAATCCAGAGTCAATTAAATTAATTAAATGAGCACAAAATGGATCTAATAAATAATGATGATATATCTTTATATACATAATAATATGTTCCTGAACGTTTTCCATGTATATTCTAACTAATAAAATAACCACATGGAACATCATTAACGGAAATCCTAATGAGTGAGTTCATAATTCCAAACTTATGAATCAAAATATTAAGACCATTCACAATACAATATAATTATATTAATAAAACCCCATTTAATTTGGTGAACAAAATTCTCTCATGGGACATAATGATTCATCAAGAGCCTATGTAATTTGGGTCAACACTAGTCACATGATTAGTCAAATTCATTCCTGATAAGAAATGAGAGAAATTAAAATAAACATACATTTAATGAAATACTAATATACATGATATTAATACATAAACCAATTAATAAACATAATAAATATTATCCATATATAAATACTTAGTTTTAATTAAATTGATCATCCATAATTGAAATGATGCTAAAACGTCCAGAAAAATAACAACGGTATTATCAATACAAAATATCATTAGTGTATCATAAGTATAATATTATTTATTTATTTTTGATGAATATATACACCATAAAAATTTTATTAATTTTTTTTCTTTGGATATTATGCTATTTCAATATGATTGTTTTTCAAAAATATTCATTAAAAAAATATTTTGAAATTATATTTATTTAAAATAACTTTCATAATTTGTAAATAGATATTTAAAAACATGATTTTTCATTGTAGTGGAAAAATATGTCTATTCCATAAACATTAAGGAAAATATTCCATTCAGATATTCAACCCCAGCCTAAAGAATTCTATTTTAGAAATGACATAAATATTACATTAAAAAACTTAATAAATAAAAATGGTTTAAAATTATTAATTAAATAATTTACAAAATGTTGAAATATATATTAGTGACTATGATTTTAGAAAAATAAAAATTATGACTGAAGAGATAATTTAAGTTTGATTTTCATAAAAAATAATCTCAATAAACTTCTACCAAATAGAAAAAAAATTATATTATTACATCTAAATGTTCATTATTAACCAAATGATAATAAAACAAAATAATTTTATTGTATTGATATAAAATAATTTCCCCAAGAAGGATATAAAAATTAATAATCCAGAATTGTGATGAGATTGTGAAGTAAAACCATCCCCAATTTGGTAACATCAGAATGACAAGAATCATGAAAGATATGTCTCTAAATGAAACATTTTATACAATGAAGGAAAAAATATTAATTATATAAGTTATCAAAAGGGGTATTATATACACCTTAAAATAAATAAATGGATAATATGGCATATGTCTCAAAGAATTTAATGAGAGATAAGAAACCCTTATATCAATTAATAATTTAATTTTAATTGATCAGAACTGCACTATAATAAATATTGGAATATTATACATATATTACTTAACCAACCACATATATTTAATACCATATATGAATTACTTATAGACTTTTATAAACTATTTAATAATATTTATTCGTTAAAATCGTTGTTTTGTTTGATAATTTCTTTCATCATTCATGTAATTTTTTGATGGGTAAATTCTATCATTTTACATTATTCATGTATATATAATAAAAAAATTACTGATTATTTAACAATATATTAATTATATATATGATTATAATATTCAAAAATATTCTTGTGAGATAATATTCTTTTCACCATTAATGAAGATGACATGCCATACATACACATGAAAGATGTTTACATTTTTTCTATTGATGGAATGAATAGAAAAAAATTAATTAATCCTTATATAATCATTATAATTTCAGATAATTATTTTATATTTATCAACTCAATCCTTATTACCATCCATTTAATAAAAAATTGAATAACATTTCGTTTCGCTATATAAAGGTTGTTGTCCATATGAATTCACAAGCGATGTGATCATTTTCCAACATGATGGATGTTTTGAATTTATATGTGATATTATTAGGAATGTTATTGTCATGTAATAAATATCATATATATTCCTTAATTTTAAACTTAATGCATTTTATTAAATGATTACAGGAAAAAAGTATTATTTCTTCGTGCTGTAATTGTCTACCTTATACACGATTGATGAAATCATATCCCCTGTGGAATGGAATGAATGTCGCTATAAGTTATATAATAATTCCATAAATATAATAATTTCATAAATATAATATAAATTTGTCTAAATTCATAATTATTTCTATCTTTCAATGTTGGTGATATAAAATTAATTACATTAGTTCATGAAGTGGTAGTCACCATACTCATGATCGAATGTTGTTCCCATTTGATTGAAGTGGAGATAGATATACAATATTATATTTGAAAAATAATATATATTTGTATTGGTTTTAAATATTATATTATATTAATTAATTTTCATATGATTTTAAGGAGGTGGAATACAAAATAATACAAATATGAATGCTTAATATTTTTACATCTTCTTCAGATAGCCTCTTTTAGTTAATACAGAAAGACATGATATGTGTGACTCCTAATAAGAGGATGGAATATCAGGTGTTGGGATAGATTCAATGAATTAAATTTGTATGTTAATTAAAAATCCAAGTGGTTATATGTATTTAAAATGGGGATGGGAGTGGGTATCCTTTTACAAGTGGTGGAGAGGACACATATTCAATTTTTTAAAAGATAAAAAGATACCCATGTTTTTATCATTACACAAGTCTCTACAATAGGTAATTATCATGTTGTACAAGTGATATGATTGACATATTTCCGAAAATAGTTTTTTTGACATGTTTTATTTCATTTTTTCACTTATTCTCTTATTTTAACAATAAGTAGTCAAATTCTTAGGCTAAAGATATTATTTTTCTAATATTTTTACTATTTATTATTAAACAAATTGTGTTTAAAATGTTTTATATTAGTAAATATTATTAGTATTAAAAACATAAAATACATTCTTCAAAATTCAATTGAACTAATTCATTTATGTATTTTTAAAATTAAACATAAAATTGTTCTGAAAAAAAAGTTTTTCCAATGAAAAACATTCATATGTTTTAAAAAAATTGTTTCAGAATTAAATAAGAAATTGAATCTAACGACGTAAATTCTATAAAATTTAATATTATTGAAATATATTAAATTTTTTAAAAAATATAATTTAACTATGTATACATAAAATGGAATGGATATTTTCAATTAAAATCCTTATTTATCAATATTCATCAAAAAATTAATCATTTCAGAAAAAAGAACTACAATTTTTCAAAAGATAACTTTTAAAATATAAATATATAAAATACTGAATATTTTATAAAATAATTTCTTTTAAAGTGGTATAAAATTTTTTCAGTTTCTTTTAGATTGTCACTAATCCTCCTTTTACACAAAATATATTTTATTCATGAAACATTTCTTTTTCTTTAAAATAGTTCATATTTTATTTCTAATAAATATATAATATTATTTTTATATAATATTTTTTTAGAACATATGATTTTTATAAATTAATTATTCATTTTCACACTCACCAAAATATCATCTTCATTATAATGGACATTTTTACCCAAAAATATTTTAAAATATTATTGGGTTTCATTTAAACCTGAAGATTCGTTCATCGAAATTTATCAAAGTGATGGAATACAGGAATAAAAGAATAAATAAATGAAAAATTATTGGTGTGATACATTATCTTATAATTTTTAATTTTAATTTAGTATATTTCATCAAATATATTTTTACTCTATTAATATCATAGGGTGCTATATTTTCTCAACCTTTAATAAATTGAGTCATCACAACTAAAAAATGATCTTAATTTTCATTTGTTTGAAATTTTGAAACACCATTGTGGAAAAATAAAAATCATAAATAGTTTAATAAAACATTTTTTTATAATAGGTAAAGGTTAATATTAAGGTTATCTCGAAAATCACTTTACCCCTGTTTCGAATAAGAGATCATTGTTGAAAAGTTAAGAAATTGACATTGATGAAATGAATAAATAATTTTGCATATTTATAATGGTCATTCAAAAAAATATTTTTAATGATCAATGAAAATTAATGGACCTCAAAAACATAAATATATCATTATTCAAAAAACTAATTAATTCAGCAGATATGATGGGAATATTATAACATTTATATTTGATGATCCATTTATTAAAGGGGAGAAATTATTCAAATATATATGAATATAATGAAATATTCTACATTTACATATTAATATTTCATAAAAATAATTTCATCATTTGGTTATGCATTGAACAATTTGAATTTATTCTCTTACATTGTGATTTTAATATAAACAAATTATATTTTTAGTCATGAAATGCCAAAATTAAATTTTAATGGATCAAAACATCCATAAAAGAGTAAAAAACGATTCATAGAATCCTTAAAACAGAAAATGAAGATAAAAATAAATCTAGAAATTTATCTTAAAATAAAATAACATTAAATTAATTCAAAAAATTAAACACAATCAATTTTATAAATAGTTAAAAATATAAATCTTCCAAAATAGGTGTGACCAAATTCAATATCTGAAATGTTTTGTGGGTGAAAAAATCATCATTATATTCTAAGTAAAATATAATGTTGATATTTATGTCACATTCCAAATATGTGAATACACTTATCACAATTAAAACATAATTAATACATGAATTATTTCTATTTATATAATATCATATTTACATATATATACCACAAATCCAAAAATGAAGTAATATACAAAAACATAACATCAACCATCAAATCAATAACCAATTTCAATTTCACCAATATAATCGCATTATAATATCATTTTTTATTATCACAACATCTATCACATGATTGGTGTATTCATCACTCAATAGTGTTTTTTTCCAAAAAAATTATCATGCGTCAAAATAATTTTTTATAGTTTTATCTACCATTAAACATAAGAGATAAAATAATTGATTAAATTTAATTTTATAGTACACTACATAATAATTTCATAATTCATATAACAATTAAATCATTGATAAAACAATTCACTAATATAATTCATGAATCCAACGAAAATTAAATTAATAGGGTGGTCATTATATTCATCCCATATAATATTTTGAATGATATTTCTTTGGGGGTTTGAAGTATATTAACAAAAATGGTTTCCTTTCCCTCCAAAATTATATAAAAACATAAATCCATTCATGAAATTTCCATGGATAATCATTCAAAAATAATTACTTTTTGGAATATCCTTCTTTAACTTCTTCATAATTTTCATTATTTTATACTCCCCATATTCTTCTCCAGCTTCTCTCCAAAGCCATTATAATTTGGAAATATCTTGTCCATATTTATGGCACATTATACTATGTCATTATATAAAGATAATATTTTGGAAACAAGATCCCAATGATAGATTTGAATAATAACATTATTAATCGACCATTATTACTCCTTGTATTTTATGAATCAATATAGATCCATTTCATACACTAAATTGCATATATATCTAAAGTAATAAACTATATTAGAACAAAATATTTTGAATCCTATGTTATAATCCAGAAACAATGGAAATATATAACATATATTTAATATTTAGTCATTTATTATTTGATAATTATAAACATGGTCCAATTTGTAAGGTCCTCAAATAATAATTATATTTTAAAATCCTTCAAATTGGTTTTTAAAGAAATGTTGAATTATCTAAATTATATCACATGGTATTTTTCAACCATTCATACACTATGGACCATTATCCTATACTATGTGCCACTCAATTCAATCCTAAATATTGTTATTTTGAGTTATTATACCTAAGTAAATGTAGTCTATAACAACATCCACATGTACTATAATGAATATGATGTACTAATAGGATAATTTCAGACCACTACCTTAAAATTAATTTTAATTTTCTTTAATACATTTCATAAATTTAAAATAACTAGTTTAGTTTCCCTATTATATTATTTCATAAATATAGTTCCAAATATTATTATTAAATTTCATCTTATTACAAGTATAATAATGTGGACACTATAATCCTAGATTTGGTGGTTGCTTTATTCCATTTGTAAGATATTCAAATAATACTATATTAATTTATTGAAAGATTATTATTATAGGTTTACTAGACAAATACATGTAGTGCACATAAATATGAAAACATAAAGTACACCGATTGTTTTTGATAATACCATTAATCCATTTACCATATACCTCCATAACTATCATAAAGACCATCCTTGTATCGATAAGAATGTAATACATAAGATAAGGGTGATAAAAAATTATCATTTAGGGTATTATCATAGTAATATCAATGAATAAATAATTAATAATAATTTAAAAAGGTGAATAATGAAAACATATTCCATTTAATCAATAACTATAACATAATATATCTGGAATAAATAATGATCAAATAATTCCTCATAAGTAATCACATGAACATTAAAAATTATCACTACTATTTTTAACAATCTGATAATCACTTGGGTCATCATTAAATAAACTCATAATTAAGTTATGTTTAATTCTAGATATCCAAGACATATTTGGAGGACCTTTTAGAGAACAATTTTTATCAAAGGGTAAAACGCTTTTTAAATATTCCATAAAATTTGTCTCAAGATACATACCAATGAATCAAGGGGATATGTAATTATAGTACCCACTCATTAAATTAGAATCATAATGCATTACTCATATCAATGGGGATGTACATAATATTCATAAACTTTTTCTGACAAAACTGGAATAAAAAATGTAAATATTAAACCTGATCAGTAAACATAATCGTATATAATCTTGAGTATAATTTTGATTGTTAATAACTATTTACATTACCAATTAAGTGGATAATAAATAATCCATAAAAATAACAAGGATGGTATCGATAAAAAATACTCCCAATGTATTATATGTGAAACAGATTGTTGATTTCATTAAAGATTATGAATCCAAAAAAAATGTCATTAAAATGTTTTTGAGGATTTTAAAATTTTAAATTTGATTGTATTTTTAAAAATAAACCATCAAAACATAGTCTGCAAAATAAATTTCTTTTTAAATTTCAATTGAAACATATAATCAAATCTTTAAAAAATTGGACGGTTAGGATGATGGAGATTTATGTTTTTACTATAAACATTAAAATAATTATTCCCTTCATATTTTGATAAAATCCATGAGGTCCTTGTTTTTTAAATAACTTGAAGATTAATTTTTAAAAAATTTAATAAATAAAAATGGGATGTAATTTATTTTATAATTCATTTCTAAATTTATGATATTATCTTTCAAAAATAAGAATTTTAAAGAATATGGTTTTTCGAAAGAAGAGTAAAATAATGCCAGACATTCATTTAAGAAATTATAAATCATTTTATGTAACAAAGAGTAGATGAATTCATCTAATACTTGATAATGTTTATGGATAAATATAATAGAAGATATTTTATAGATATTAATATATAAATATCATATAATTCCCCAATCAGAGGCTAAATAGAAAACACTACCCAATAATAATGAGATTGGGAAATAAGACATTACCAATTCGTTGTATTTTAAACATACTATCCATTAAAGTAAAAACATAAAATTAAACATTAAATATAAAATATAAAATTTAATTCATAGTAAAACATATAAGTAGGGTAATTACATAAACCCTATATATGAATATGTTGTTAATATAGAATATATCTCTGAGAAAGAAAAGTTAGATGAGAAACCCTCACTTCATGTCTAATTTCCATAATTTTTCATAAGACATCATTTACAATAAATAAATATTTTTATAAATATAATAAATTTACCATATACATATATTTCATTCCATTTATTGTTTACTTATAATCTTTTATCACATGTTTATTAACAGTATATTGTTAAAATCTCATTATCATGTAACAATTGATTTGTTATTCTTGGATGTTTTGGTTTGGTCATTTTGGCCGTTTTACATTAATCATTCTTCCATAATATAAATAATATTAAATATGATTAAAATATCATATGTATTCATTATATATTTATTGACATTAATATATAAATTTTATATATAAAAAATGGATTACAAGGTTTATAGAGGAGGTATGCCAAACATATGCATGAATATTATTTTAGTTTCTCTTAGTGGATAGAATGAGAGGAAAATAAAATTAAATTATAATTTAATGAAAAGAAATGATTTTATATATATCATTTATATTTATCAATTAAAAAATTATTACCATACATTTAAAAAAATTGAAATCATTTCACATCCCTTTATAGAGATTGTAGTTCACACATTCACACGGCCATTGTTATTATTTTCCAAATAAAATGATAACAAGATATGTGTGATATTATATTTTAATATTTTCTTATGTAATATATATCTCATATATTCCTTTTATATATCATTTATTACTTTCATTTAAACCATATGGCCGACACAAATCACCTCACATTGTGTGGCGGTAATCCTCCGTACACATTTGTGAAGTTATCTTATACCATGCAGAATAAAAAGATAGAATGTATATGTGATCTCATAATAACAAACTTATAATTCTATCATAGTTTTTTTAAATATTTTATTTACATATTTTTTTTCATCCTTGAAATTTGTTAATCAAAAATGAATTACATTGGTTTATGAGGTGGTAGTCAACCATACACATGATCTATAGTTTCATTTCCCATATGATGGAAGTGTAGATGTATCTAGTTTATGAAATAAAAATAATATCATAAATGAATATAAAATATATTTATTTTATTAAATTTTCATGTTTCAAATTTATTTAATGGAGTTTGAAGAGGAAATAAAACAAACACTTATATTTAAGTGTTTTACCTCTTATTCGAAAATATTCATTAGTTTTTAACTAAACCCATCATTGGATGGGTTCTTAATAAAAATGTGGATTGAAGGATGTGGGTATAATATTAATAATTCTATATGGGATGGTATAATACTATACACGGGATTATAGATGATTTATGGGGAGAGACAGTATGAGACATTTTATAATTGGAGGATAGGAGACACATTAAATGTTTTAAATGATAAAGTGATACCTACTTTTTTCATGTCACAAGCATCCAAAATGTGTCTTTATTAAAATACTAAAGATATAATGTTGATGTATGTCCACTAAATGTTTTATTTTACATGTTTTATGTCATTATTGACCCTTTTTTATTAGTTTAACATCTTCTAAATCTATTATTACTTTACTTGTGCTTAAAAATTTGTAATATTTTTACTATTCATTATGGTAAAAAATCAAATAGGACATATAATATAACATAAATTATTATGAATCTAAATATTGAAACAATTTTTTTATTATTCAATTAGATAATGTGAAATAATTTATTATAATATTAAAACCAGAGATGCGTTGAAAAAAATTCTCCAAATAAAAATGTTCATAATATTAAAATGTGTTTATATTAGAAATAAATATGAAATTGATACTAATGACCTATAATATATAAAATATAACAAAATTGACCTATTTTTTACTTTAAAAATAATTTATAATGTAATTAATAATTTTAATTTTTTCAAACATATGAGTAGTTTTCAACAAAATATTTAATTTCACTATTCATCAAAAAAAGAATTTGATCAGAAAGAATACCATAAATTAAATGAATTATGTTTTTTATGTTTACATGTAATAAATGTATTTTATTTTTATCATATACATTTTTTAAAAGTGGTAAAAGTATTGTTAAATTATGTGTTTAATTTGTTAATATACATAATTTTTTATAAAATATATTTTTTCATATAATAATTATTTTTCATTCAAATAGTTAATATATTTTCTAATCAATAGGAAAAAAATAATTTCTTTTAGACATGGGTTATACATATAATTAAATTAATTATGTTCCTTATATACATACCCACTAAGATGATGAAATTTTAATAATTTTCATGGTTAAATAATAATATTTTAAAAGATTATTATATTTAATTTAATTCTATTGATTTCTACATTACAAGCTTGTGAATAGATTGAATTTATTAAAATTGAATACAAAAAAAGTCCAACATTGAAAATTTATATAATAATACTGGTTTTATGTGTCATATATTATTTCAAATATGTTTTTACATTGTTAAAATAGTTTTGAATTACATTATCCACTCCTTCATGAAATTCCATCCTTGTAATTTAAACATGATCTCGGTATTTAAGGTTTTTATAAATGGAAATACCATTATTGAACAAAAAACATCATAAAAGTGTTAATATAAAATTATATTTACAATAGATAAATACAATATGATGGTCATCTATAATAAAACCTATTTATGTTTCTATATAGGAGAACATTAGTGGTATGTAAGGATATGGACATGAAAGAAAATTATAAACAATTATAGATAGTGATAGAGATCATTAGTCAAAATAAATTAAATAATCAGTTGAATGTTAAAGACCTCAAAAACACACACACATATATATATGATCTATTAAAATATTGTTTTATTAATAAGATATGAGGGTAATATGAATGCATTTTTATTTCATGATCTCATTCCAATGTTTGACGAATTATTTTATTGTCTAATAAAATAAGAAAATACAAATTCCCAGTAACATTTTATTTCAAAGGGAAAATTTCATCCTCGGATTGAGCTTCACTAATCTTACAGTTTACCTCTTACTCCATTAAATTAATATCCTATATTAAATTCTTGATTTCATAAATTTTATATTTAACTTTTATTGGATCATATGATCTATAAAATATTATGAATTTATGAATCTACCATTTACTAAACTAAAAATAGCCACAAAAGGTATTCAATAAAATAAATTAATGTTTAAAATCTCAATAGTAACTCTTAAAATTCAAATTAGGGCATTTCAAAAATTGATAACCTTTAGAGTTATCCAAAATATGTTTGAAAAAATGTAATGTCCCAAAATTATGATGGAGGGCCCCTAAATCCCCATTATATTCCTTGGAAAATATAATTTTTCCCTTAATTTCAAATTCCAAATTTGGGAATACCTTTATTAGAAAAAAATTAAAGAATAAATTTATTATTCTGAAATTCCAATCATATATTGCCTAACATATTACATAGATCAATATATGTAAAAGCTCTAGAAAAGGTAACAGAAACCATAACCTTAATAACATATTTAAATTTCAGTAACAATATAAAATAGAAATATATTTTTATTTATTATTTAATCACTGAGAATGTACTGAAGGTTATCTATTCTCGATAAAATTTTTCAATGAAAATAAGAACAATCCACAGAAACAATTTTCTTATTCATTTGTACTGGTCAAAATATTTTATCAAATAAATATATAAAAAATAATATAGTTGCATTTGTATATAATTCATAATAAATATAACTGAAATATCCTTGAAAAAATAATCCTACAACATGATTATTTAATCCTATCACAATGACATTGTTCATTAAACATCTTCATTTGTAATAACATATACTTGATGTAGATCACAAAGCTTCTTTTGAGGAATGTTACATAAATTCTTGTGGAACTCATTTTTGTATAACATTATATCCATAGAGTTAATGAATTTTACATTGGAAGCTTATTTCGTCCCATTTAAATTACAAGAATGTGGCCTTTATCTCTATATTTTTAGTTGACACCCAATCCCTTCAATAATGTACTACTGAGATTATTTCCATAATTATCACATATAGTAATATGCATCATTACCTTCATCCATTAATCCAATATTTTCACTTCCATACTATTTATTATCATACATCATATTGAATCCATAAAAGTTAGAAAATTAATTCTTTTTATAAAACATAAAACTATGTCCTCGTATGAATAAAATATTTTCGAGAATTGTTTTCTTCAATATATTAGATTAATGAGGTCATCAAAATGATCATTCAAAATATTTAGGGTACATGCATTGATACAGTTTACATTCGATCGACTATGGTCAATTTATAATCCATGGAATACATGAGATTAGATGATAACATTTGGTAATATAACGTATAATCCAAAAACTAGAAAGAAATTATTATAAATATAATTTTTTTATGGAATATATCAATATAATAATCATGCTATGTTGGGAATATAAAAAAATTAAAAATTTATTTTTGAATAATTAATAATGATCTTTAAAGAAAATATGAATTAACTAAATAATATTACATAGGTGATCAAATTAGGGGCATTAAAACAAACATATCCAGAATCCTGGTAATTCTAGAGTCAATTTCAACAAGTATTATTTGGAGTTTTTATACATAGGTTGGTTTGTACTACATCAAAATCTATAGTGGTATCTAGAAAATGATCTATTTCTTCTAAAACCACACAATCTATAAAATAAAAATCATTATGATTTTATTCAGTACTTTCCATCGATTTTTATCATTCATTTATCATGAATAATCTATGTTTTTTTATAAATATAGATTCAAATATTTTAACTACAATTTATCATATTTTAACTAGAAATACCCAATCTCTATTATCAAGTTCTGAAAGGTTACATTGTTACATTATAATACGGTTTATGGAATCATATCACAAGTGAGTAAATATTTAGTGACCCAAAATTTCTATGGAATTTTTTTTCATAAATACATGGACATTTTATGAGTCCACAAAAAATGACGATGCTTGATTCTGAGGCCTGGTGTGATCGGAATCAATTTATGAAGTTTTGTTAGGGTACATTCAGTAAATGTACGAGCAAGATTTAATAACTTTTGAACCGGTTCTCAGAATTGAAATCTGAGGGCACCTTTGAACTCGCAATGCCAGTATTCGCTTAAGGAGACTTTCACCACGATGAAAAATGGTCGAAATAAAGATAGATTTTGGGTTTTCAAGGAAAATAATAAAATAAATGTGCATCAATTTATTTTATTTATGCGGCCATGTGGGTGATTGATAGTTAATGTATCCTCATGGAAGTTGGAGGAGGGTCCACCACAACTTAACCTCCCATGAAAGGTTATGGTGGTGGGGCCCACCTGAACTTAACCTCCCATGTGAGGATAGATGTGGTGGGGACCACCCGGGCTCTTAACCCCTTAAACACCCCATTAAATTGAAGAAAACTCGTAAGATCCACATTAATTTAGGGGAGCCTCTTCATCTCCACTAGAATTTAATTTTTCCAATCCTCCACAATTAAGGGGAAGGCTACCTAATTAATTACTCAATTTTGAATTTTTACCAATGAAATAATAGATAAAGTAATATATTATATGGCACAAACAATTTAATTGGGTGGTTAAAGGGAAAGCCCTCAACGATGAACCTCATCCTCCAACGAAGAACTCTGGCTAACGAATAATGAAGAACACCAGCGATGATCCTTATTAAACTTCTTCCCCGGACACCTACTAATGTGGAACCACTTCCACAACCATCATAAAAATTTGGGAGGGGAAGAGTGTGGCGGATGAGACGAACGATGACTTTGTCTTCTGCCCATGAGTGCACCATCATTGGCCGATTATTAATTGTAGGGGGATTAAATTCATTTTAGTGCCTTGTTCTTCCCTCCTCTTTGGATATTGAAGGTTGTTGAGTTTCTTTCTTATGAACCTTTTTCTATCTCCATAAACGCGGAGGATACATGCCAACCTAACATGGCCTAAAATCTTCATTCTATTTTTCTTTCCTGTGACATTCTTTGGCATGGAGACATAACAACGATGAGGCGACAAAGGAGGTGATGACAAAGGCCATGCTACCCATGGCCTATACGAACCAAGCCTCCCCATTATGCACTGGTGCTCCCGGATGAACACTGAAGGCCTGAGCTGGCCTGAGCCACGTCGAACCAGCCTACCCGGATGAAAGACTGCCTTCCCACCTACCTACGGCCTCCCCTCACCCCGTGCCCCCTTCTCGGTACCCTGCCAGATGGCCAGCGCCCTGCGCGGCCTGCCCGCGGCCTCCCGCAGGCCCTGTCCGGCTTCCGCCATCCTCCCAGCCTCCTGTGCCGGCCCGCAGAATCCCTCACAGTGTTGTTGGTCAAACTGGCTTGGCCTTCCAGGCTGAGACGCCCGAGCTGTGCACCATGCGGTGCTATCTGAACCAACCCCGACCTCCGTGCCGAGCAGCCTACGCGGCGACCACTGGGCCGAACTACCCCCTCAGTCCGCTGGCCTAAGCCCAGAAAACCGGGACGAACCTAGTGGGATGACCAGCCCAACGGTCCGGGTCAGACCCAGTGGGTGTGACCGGGTCGACCCAGACAGGGTAGGCCCAGACTGGGCTGGGCCGAGTCGGTCCAACCGGGTCTGACCGGACCCGGGCCCACTACTAACCCATTTTCATCATTTTTCAATATCGTTGGAACCAGATGTCCATTAGAGGAACCATCAATGATATTGGTAATCTGGAGCATGGGGTTCCATTGAGTATACCCCATTGGAGTTCACGGTAATGTTGAGATATGGTCCGGTTGGATCGTACATGAATCCAATCAGGCTCCTGGGACTAAAAAGATATTAACTCATAGAACGAGTGTCTGATTGACATGAAGATAGTTGCGTTGAGACTTATATTTCATGGAATACCATTGAGATACTTATACTTGGGACTTCGTGTCAGTTGGAGTATCGCCATGCAGATCTTAGAGCGGATCCTCTCTGAGAAGAGCGAGCATAATGCAGAGACCTATTAGTGGGCTGAGACCTAATGCCTGCTGACTAATTCGACTCGGAGTAACTCGAATATCCTATTGGGGGGTGACTTGATGTCGTGGTAGACCCACAGTGGGGTTCCCCTATGTGTGAGGTGGCAGACCCATGGTACTCGACACATGGAGTACCTCACCAGGCTACGAGGGGGGAGTGCCTATTTGTGATGTGGCAGACCAATAGTGGGGAGTGCCTCTAGTTGACTAGGCAGACCCATGATACTCGATAAGAGGAGTGCCTCAGTAGTTCAAGGATAGTGGGAAGCCCCTCTATGTGAAGCAGCAGACCCACTATACTCGATAGAGGAGGATTACTCCATCAGTAGAGGTTCTGATAGCATGACTAGGGATGTTACTAGTTACTACCCGTAGAATAAAATCATGGTTTGTGCTGAGTCAGTAACTTTTGTGTTTAACTCATGATTGAGATGTATTACATGATAACTTAGATATATGTATGGGCATATACCTATGTGGGGTTATCATTTGATTTCATAAATTGTGGTTTGTCCTTGTTGGATTTTGGTGAGACCTTGAGGGTCTCAGGGTCCCTACTGAGTATTGTTATACTCACCCCTGCATGGGTTTTTCCCACACCTTATTGTATTGGTTGTAGACTACAGACAACACTGAATGAGGCTGAGTGTGAAAGACTCAATGGTACCCATAGGTTGACCACATGGAGGAGACATACATATGTGGAGTGTCTAGGAGGCTATCTGTACCTACCCTTCAGGTAGGATCTATGGTGGATGATCTAGGTGATGATTTTCACCATTCGACTATTTTTTTCCTTTTCAGTTGTACTAGTACTTCCAGTTTTGATTGTATTTCAGGCCCCTTTACTTTTAAGCACTTTCTTATTATACTGTTTTACTTAGTGTTTTGTTTTTAGCTATGTACTCTGTTGTGTTTTTTTCATTTATAAAGGCAATTCCTTCCCAATTAAGGGATTAATTCATTTGGTGTTAGTCTCCAGCCCATGTCCAATGGAAGGAGGGCATGGGGTAGTCATGGCACGGGCCCCGGGAAACGGGTCCTGAAAAATTGGTATCATGGGAGTCTGTTCTACCGCATAACAAAGGACTGTGATCTTTCTTTTCTGTGAAGAAATAGTGTTAAGGGTACTAAGTGTGGTTTTTGGTTCATGTAGTCCAGTGTTGGTGTGGAGGCCAACGTATCCTTACACCAGGACCCTTGCTTCTGATCTCCCACTCAGTGCAGAAAAACACTGATTGTGTGTGTGATTCCATGAGTTTTTCTTTATGTCAGCTCAACCAGGTCAGCTGAACTGTAATAATCTATTGACATTGTCACATCTGTTCAGGATTCCTCCACACAGACAGCTAGTTAGAGTTCCGAGAGAGTACATGATGAAGGCCCACCGAGCAACGAGGCTCCAGTGCATGGCCCTCTTTCTATGTTGTCACCTTCGGGTGGTGTACTAGTAGCACAAACACTTTTTGGGTAGTAGATGCAACCAGCCACACTGGACGATGGTGCACACCGTCTGAGTGCGTTGCATGAGTTCCAGAAGCTGAGGCCTCTAGAGATACGCGGCAAGAGAGATTCTACAACAGCAGAGGACTAGATGGAGGCGATTACAAGGGTTCTCCTTCTAGTTGAGGCACCCGTAGAGAATATTCTGATCCATAAACTAGTGTTTTCAAATGATTGATCATGAGGCTGGTCTGCATAGTGATGAGGCTTCGGTACGCGGACTATTGGCCGAGTTTGTACCTTCAGGTAGTGTGTTAGCTATATCACTTTTAGTTGGTCAGCAGTTACAACTAGTAGTACCGGTTGATGAACCATATAGGCTTAGTGCCTTACATGTGTTTCAGTATAAGATACCCCTCTTGTTTTGAGGTGATCCTGACTCAGAGGCCGCTGAGGAATGACCAGAGGAGTTGAATGAGAGTTCTCTAGAGCTTGTACAGTTTCTTTAGGATGATATGTCAATAGATGAGTATTCATCGAGGTGTATCGATCGTTCACGGTAGTCGATGAATATGATATGATCAGTGCTTTGGGGCTCAAACTACAAAGTGATATGTGTTTTAGGAAATATAATCCTTCACCTTTTCTCTAGATGTTTGATAGAACCATTGCGGTTGATTGTTCATTGGATGAGTGGATACAACCAGAGAATGTTAGTAGTGGGAAAGCAGGAAACTGGTGCTAGTCTCAGAGACTTGGTAGTGAGAAATTTCGTTAAGAGGATGTGACAGGGAAAGATGAATCTGCAGGGTAATAGACATGGAAGCAATGCTAGGAGAGCAACATGGGGTGGTGTAAATTTTTACATGTTACAACCACCCGCCTATTTAGTCACCTCCATGCTTAGGGAGATAGATGGAAGGGGAAGATAGTATCTACTTGTGGTCAAGGAGTGTGACAAAAGGGCTCAATGAATGATTTTAGGTACGGTCTGCGTCTACTACTAGTTACTGTTTTAATAGAAATAGACACCAATCACTCCATCCTTCCCTGAATCATGTCCCAGGCCTAGAGTTTCCAGTTAAACTGTTGACTTGACCCTCACATCTAGATATAGCTTTGGTATGGGACTCGATAATCACACTTACGCCGATGGTGTGATCTGACCCTTGATGAGAGAGTATCAGTTGGAACCTCTTGGTGAACGTCGAGGCCTTACAACATTAGATGGGTATGGACTCGGCAACCACAGTTCATTCATAGATTGATTGTATTATGAAAAAAGGTTTTGTTTTATCTATAATGTTGGGTCGAGGTTTTTATTAGTTGGTGAAAAAGGAAACCCAGGTAGCACAAGTAAAACAAATTCATAGGAGGGTGTAGTCGATCACTCTTGAGTCGAACAACCTTACCCTCATGGCAGCAAGAGTTTTTAGTTTTTAGTTCCAAACATGTTCATTATAGACTTCTACATAGATGAAGACCCACTATCAGCCTTGACGATGATTTAGAAACCCTTTGTGTGGTTGGAGAGATGCCAGAGAGCATCCTGGAGCTGAGGCAGAGACTGACTAGTGCCCCATCTTGAAGCTTCCAGAGGAAGGCGTGGGGTACATAGTCTACTGCGATGCATGAGGGACCGAACTCGGGTGTGTCCTGAAGCAGGAGCGAGCATTGATTTTATATGGTTGTCGGCATCTGAGACAGCATGATAAGAACTACGCTACCCATGACCTGTAGTTAGAAGGAGTGGTCTTCACCATAATGATGTGGAGATACTATCCAATGGGAAAACGTTTTACCGTGTAATGTGATCACAAGAGTCTCAGATATATCTTCTCTCAGAAGTACTTGAACCTGAGACAGCGACAACAACGTTGGATTGAGTTCTTCTAGTACTATGTCTTTGAGATATTATGAAATCCTTGGAAGGGGAATGTTTTTGTTGATGCACTCATTAGGAGAACTGGTATACACCTTCATGGCGAGGTGACAGTGGAGCTGGATTCCTTACAAATATCCTTTGTAGATAGAGACGGAGTAGCCTTTCCACAGTCTCTTACAGTCACTCCCCCCCTTCTTCAGTGAGTAAGAGAGGCACAACATGGGGACACTGACTGTGAGACACGATGTGCTCAGATATCCACATGGCATGCTCCTAATGGATTTTCTAACGGTGGGGATCACGTCATCCTCTTCATAGGATGTACTATGGTACAAGTTTCACTTCAGGAGGATGTGTTGAAAGAGTTCCACACATCCCTTTTAGCTGTACATCCAAGAGGGGTGAAGATGTACCAGAACCATTGACAATAGCATTGGTGTCCAGGTATGAAGAATGCAGTAGCAAAGTTTGTCTCTCGATGCAACAGTTATAAACAATTGAAGGAGGAGCACCAGGTACTAGCTTGCTTGGTTCTACCTTTAGAGGTTCCAGAGTGGATGTGGGATGGGATATCCATCGACTTGATGATAGGTCTTCCATGTACATCCAAGGTTCATGACACGATTTGTGTGAATGTTGACTGACTAACCACGTCGGCCCACTTCCTACAGATCAGAGAGAAGGGATAAGTATATTGCATGGGACGCCTCTATGTGAAGGATATTGTGAGGATACATAGATTACCTTCGTCTATTGTCTCTGATTGTGACACACGCTTTACATCCCGGCTATGGAAGGGGTTCCAGGAGGCTTTCGGGCTGTAGCTTCTTCTGAGCACCGCCTTCCATCCTCAGACATATGGTCAGACCGAGTGGACCATTCAGACCCTTGAGGACAAGATATGTGCTTGTGTCCTCAACTTCGGTCAATGCTGGGAAGATAACTCACCTTTGGAGAAGTTTTCATATAACAAATCCGTAACCCCACCATCTGTATGGCACATTTTGAGGCCTTGTGTAGTCAACCTTGCAGATCTCCACTATGCTGGATAGACCCAGGGGAGACAGCACTTGTGGGACTAGAGATAGTACGAGCTACAATAGAAAAGGTTCAGATCATCCAGGAATGGATGAAGTCTACACAGAGGAGGAAGAAGTCGTATGCTGACAGGAGACAGAGACCTCTAGAGTTCAAGGATGGAGACCACATCTTTCTATATGTCTTACCCCAAAAATGGTTTACGGTGATTTTTACTAGGTGGCAAGTTATCTCCGCGATTCATCGGACCTTTCCAGCTCCTCAGCAGGATAGGAGAGGTGTCATACTGCCTACCTCTTCCACATCAGTTGCACAGGTTTCAGGACGTCTTCCGCATATCCCAGATGAGGAAATATGTGCATGACCCTTCTCACATCATCAACCATGGAGAGGTAGACATCGACGATGTGGCTACTTTCACAGATTTTCCAGTGGAGATTGAGGATCAACATGAGTGGGTCCTATATGGACGGTTAATACCTCCGGTGCACGTTCGCTGGAAGGACATGAACCTCTAGGAAAGCACATGGGAGATGGAGGCTCTGATGCATGCTCAGTACACCCACTTGTTCCCTTAGTTCATGTTGTACCTTAAGAGGACGTAAAGTCCTGGGATGGGGCGAATATAATGACCTGAAAATTTTGTGAATTTTTTTTTCAAAAATACATGGGAATTTTACAAGTCTGTGAAAAATGATGGCCCTTGATTCTGTCTCCTGGTGTGCCCAGAATCAATTTTTTATGTTTTTTTCTTGTACTTTATGAAAATGTACGATCGGGCTTTTATAACTTTTGAACCAGTGCTCGGAATTGAAATCTGAGGGCACCGTTGAACACACAGTGCCGGTATTAGCCTGAGGAGACTTTCACCTCGATGGCAGTTGGTTGAGAATAAATGATAGATTTTGGGTTTTCATAGAAAATAATAAAATATAGTGTGCATCACTTTTTTTATTTATGTTTCCATGTGGGTGACTAGCAGTTAAAATCATTTTCATGGGAGATGGACATGGGGCCACCACACCTTAACCTCCCATGAGAGGTTATGGTGGTGGGGACCACCTAAAATCAACGTCCCATAGGAGGATAAAAAAGTCGGGGACAACCTGGGCTCGTAACCCCTTAAACACCCCATTAAAGTGGAGAAAACTCTTAAGCTCAACATTAATATAGGGGTGACTCGTTACCTCCACTATAATTTATTTTATCCAATCCTCTATAATTAAGGTGGTCATACCTAATTAATTACTCCATTTGGAATTTGTGCGAACGAAATAATAAATTATGTAATCTATTATATCACACAACAAATTCAATTGGGTTATTAAAGGGAAATCTCTCAATGAAGAACCTCATCCTCCAACGAATAAATCTCGCCAACGATGAATGAAGAACTCCATTGACGATCCTTCTTCGACTTCTTCACCATACACCTACTTATGTGGATCCACTTCTATAGAAATCGTTCGAATATGGGAGTGGAAGAGTTCGGTGGAAGCGATAAACAAAAACTATGTCTTCTTCCCGTGACTTCACCATCGATGATTGGTGATTAAAGGTAGTGGGATTAAATTCATTTGATTGTCGTGTTCTTCCCTACATTCTCGATAATAAAGGTTGTTTAGTTTTATTTTTATAAACCTTTTTCTATCACCATAAGGGATGAGGATACGATCCAACCTAACATGTCCCGACATCCTCTGTTGATTTTTCTTTCTTGTGGCGTTCTTTGGCATGGTGACATAACAATGATGAGGAGAGGAAGACGGTGAGACAAAGGTTGTGCAACCCATGGCCTCCGCGAACAGCACCCCCCGTGGCACACCGGTGCTCCGTCTAAACACCACTGGCCTGTGTTGGCCCGAGCCACGCCGAACAACCTTGCCCAGACGCTGGCCCGCCTACCCGCGGCCTCCTGCCTCCCTCCCCACGGCCTGCCCGACCCCCAGGGTGGCCTGCTCAGCACCCCACGCGGCCTGGCTGTGCCCTGTACAGCCTACCCGTGGCCTGTCCACGCCCCGCGCAGCATGCCCGCGACTTACCCACGCCCGGCGCACCTAGCACACGACCTTCCCAACACCATTCCGGTCTGGACGCTCCTCGTGCACCCTGCCCGCGTCCTCCCGCGCACCCTGTCATGCTGCCCGCTTTCTTCAGCGCCCCGTCGGCCCTCCCACGGCTAGTTGCACTCTCCTTGGCCGGCTCGTGGCCTCCTGTGCGGCCTTCCTAGCTTCCCCTGGCCTCCCGGCCTTCGGCGCCGACTACAGTATCCGCCGCGGTGTCGCTGGCCGAACCGACATGGCCTTCCAGACCGAGCCTCATCAGCTATGCCCCGCGTAGTGCTGGACGAACTGACCCTGGCCTCCAGACCAAGCCGACTATGCGGCGACCTCTAGGTCGAACTGCCCCTGCAGTTTGCTGGCCCGGTCCCAACGGACTAGGAAGAACATATCTGGCTAACCCGCCCAATAGGACGGGTCAATCCTAGCAGGTCTGACCGGGTTGGCCTGACTCCGTTCGACCGGGTCAGGCAGTTCTGGGCCCACTACTGACCCCTTTACATCTGTTGGCCATATATTTGGCACAAGACGTCTGTTTGACGAACCGTAAGTGATGCTAGTAATCATGGATCATGACGGTCCCTTGAGTATACCCCATTGGAGTTCGGTGTAAAGTTGAGATATAGTCTTGTTGTATCATACATGAATCCAACCGAGCCTCTGTGACTAAAAAGATAATAACCCACAGACATGGCATCCGATTGACGCACCGTTAGTTTTTTTGAGACCTATATGATGTGGAAATCCTTTGAGATACTTCTACGTGGAACTTCATGACAGTTGGAGTATCGACCTGTAGATCGTCGAGTAGATAATTCTGGATACGATCGAGCATAGTACAATGAACTAGTAGCCGGATGAGTCCTTACGACTGCTGACTGATTCAACTCGGAGTGACTCGATTAGCCCTGTGGGGAGGGCCTCTATGTCGTGGATAACCCACAATGGGGAGTACCTCTATTTAATGTGGTAATCCCATGGTACATGAAATGTGGAGTACCTCAACAGGATACAAGGGTGATTTCCTCTATGTGATATGGAAGACCCACAGAGGGGAGCACCTCTATGTGACGCAGCAGACCCACGATACACAACAAGAGGAGTACCACATCAGTCCAGGGATAGTGGGAGGAACCTTTGTTTGATGTGACCGGCCCACTATACTCGATAGAAGAGGATTAATTCATCATCTAAGGTTCTGACAACGTCACTGGGGATGTTACTTGTTAATACCCCTAGAATAAAATCCTTGTTACTTTTGTTTTTACCTCATGATTGAGATAGATTAATTGATAACATAGGTATATGTATGGGCATATACCTCCATGAGGTGATCTAATAATCTCATACATTTTGGCTTATCCTTGTTGTATATTGGTGAGTCCATGATGGTCTCGGGGTCCCAAATGAGTATCTTTATACCCACACCTGCTGGGGATTTTCCCGCACCTCATTGTGTTGGTTGTAGACGAAAGACAATGCTGACCGAGGATTAGTGGATAGGACTTGACAATACCCAGAGGTGGACCACACGAAAGAGATGGATGGACATGAAGTGATGAGGAGGCTATCTGTCCCTTCCCATCGGGTAGGATCCGTGGTGGATGATCCAGGAGATTCTTTTCACCATTCAGTAGTTTTTTTCTTTTTCAGTTGTACGTGTACTTTCATATGGGCTTGAATTATTGGCCCCTTTACATTTCAGTACTCTCTTGTTATACAATTATAATTATTGTTTTGTTTCCAATTTTGTATTTTATTATGTTTTTTTATTTATAAAGGAAATTTGTTCCTCGTTTTGGGATTTGCGCCTTCGGTGCTAGTAGCTAGCCCTGACCTATCGAAGGAGAGATTTGTGAAGTCATGACACGGGCCTTGGGGAATGGGTTGAGACAAATTGGTATCAGAGGAGTTGGTTATACTAAAGAACATAGGACTCTAATCATTATTTTCTTTTAAGCTATAGTGTTATGGGTACTAAGTGTAGTTTTCAGTATAGGGAGTCTAATGTTGGTGCGGCGGCAGATGTAACATACACCAGAACCATGGATTCTGATTTCTGACTCAGTGCATGAAAACTATGATTGAATGTGTGATTTCAAGAGTTTTTCATTAATTCATATCAACAATGTCAGCTCACTATGTATAATCTTTTGACCAAGTCACATCTGTTCAGGATGCCTCCACATAGACAACCACTTAGAGTTCATATAGAGTACTCGATGAAGGCCCACAGAGCGATGAGTCTCCAATGTTTGGCCCTCATACTATGTTGGTACCTTTGAGTGTGTACCATCTGCACCACCACCCATTTCTTAGAATATGTCACCAGATGTACTGGCGGACGGTGCACGCCGACTAAGCGTGTTGCATGAGTTCCAATAGTAGAGGCCTCCAAGGTTACAAGGAAAGAATGATTCCCAAGTAGCATACGATTGGATGGAGGCCATTTCTAGAGTTCTCTTCCTAGTTGAGGAAACCGTAGAGTAGGCAGTTATCTAATATACTGGTGTTTTCTAGTTAGTGACCATGAGGTTGGTCCAAATAGTGATGAGGCTTCGGTATGTGGATCGTTTCCCAAGTATGTACCATTAGGTAGTGTGTCAGCTATATCACTGCCTTTTGGTTTGCAGTTAAAACCAGTGGTACTAGTAGATGACACATATAGGATTAGTGCCTTACATGTGTTTCAACATCAGATACCCATCAGGTTTCGAGGCGATCCCGACTCGCAAGTGGCTGAGGACTAGCCTGAGGTGGTTGGTGAGAGTTCTCTAGAGCTTGTCAGCTTCGTCAGGATGACACGACGGTACCTGAGTATTCGTCAAGGTGTAGTAATCATTCCTGGTACACAATGAATATGATACTATCTGTTATTTGGGGCTCAGAATACCATGAGAGGTGTGTTTTAGGACATCCGAGCTAGCACTTTTCTCTGGATGTTAGAGAGAACCTTTGTAGTTGAATTTTCTTTGGCTGAGCAGATATATCCAGTGAATGTTAGTGATGGGAAAGTAGGAAACTGGCACCATTCATAGAGACCTGGGCGTGTGAGATGTTTTGGGATGAGGTTGTGATAGGGATTGATGAATTTGTAGTGTAGTAGGTGTGGAAGTAGAGCTTGGAGAGCAACATGAGGTGATGTACATTTTGACATGTTACTACCACATGCCTTTTCAGTCCCATCCATGTTCAAAGAGCTAAAGGGTAGGGGAAGAGTGTATCTGCATGTGGTCAAGGAGTTTGACCCAAGGGCTCTTGGAATGATTCGAAGAACGGTCCGTCTCTACTACTAGCTGTCGTATCAATAGACATTGGTACCAATCATTCCTTCCTTCAATGAATCTTGTCCTAGAACTAGAGTTTCTGGTTAAAGTATTTACATGACACTCACGTCTGAAGATACCTTTGGGAGGAGACTCGATAATCACTCTTATGCCGACAGATTGATCTAACCCTTGAGGGGAGAGTTTCGGTTTGATGCTCTTGGTGGATGTGTCGAGGCCTTACAACATTAGATTGGGTATGGACAAGGGAACCACCGTTCATACACAGATTGACTGTATTATGAAAAAAGGTCGAGTTTTATCTACAATGTTGGGTAAAGGTTTTCCTTAGTTTGAATGAAAAGAGAATAGCCAAATAGAACATGTTAAACTCATTCATAAGAGGGTGTATCTGATCACTCTTGAGTTGGCTAGCCTTACCCTCGTTGTTGCAGGAGTTTTGAGTTTTCTGTTCCTATCAGAAGTTACATAACATTTTGAAATATTTTCAAAAGATGTTTTCAGGATAACCCCCCCCCCCAATTGGGGAGGGTTGTCTACTATGGCTGGATACTACTGGAGGTTCATTCTAGACTTTTCCAAAGTTGAAGCCCCACTATAAACGTTCAAAAAGAATGGGAAACCCTTTGTGTGGTCGGTGAGATGCCAATGGAGCTTCTAGGAGTTGAGGAAGAGGCTGACTAGTGCCCCCACCATGAAAATTGCATAGGAAGGCATAGGATACGTAGTTTATTGTGATGCATCAAGGACCAGACTCGGGTGTGTCTTGATGTAGGAGTTAGCATTGATGAAATATGGTTCTCAGTAGCTGAGACAGCATGAGCATAACTATGCTACCCATCACATGGAGTTAGATGTAGTGGTCTTCACCTTCAAAATGTGGTGACACTATCTGATGAACAAACATATTACTATGTACTATGATCACAAGAGTCTCAGGTATATATTTTCTCAGAAGGACCTGAAGTTGAGACAGTGACGTTGGCTTGAGTTCCTCCATGACTATGACTTCGAGATAGTCCATACTCTTGGGAAGAGGAACTTTGTTGCTGATGCACTTAGCAGAAGAATTGGTGTACAGCTGTTAGGAGAGGTGACAGAGCAGCTGGATAGCTTACATATATACTTTCTAGATAGAGATGGACCAGCCTTTCTACATTCTCTTATAGTCACTCAACCACTTCTTTAGCGAGTCAGAAAGGCGTAGCATTGTTCCAAAGACTGTGAGACACGTCGTGCTCAGATATCCATAGGGTAGGCAGCTGATGGATTATCTGAAGGTGGAGATCACATCATCCTCTTCAGAAGATGTACAATGGTACCAGTGTAACATTAGGAGAAAGTGTTGAGGGTTTTCCACACATCCCCATTAGCGGTATATATAGGATTGGCATAGATGTACTAGGACCTTCGATGATTTCAATGGTGTCCGGGTAAGAAGAAGGCAGTAGCCGGGTTTTTCTCTCGATGCCACACTTTTCAGTAAGTGAAGGTCGAGCAGTAGGTAACAACAATTTTGGTTCATCCTTTAGAGGTCTCCAAGTGGAAGTGGGATGGGATATCCACAGATGTCATTATGGGTCTTCCACATACATCAAGGGGTCATGACTTTATTTGGGTGATCATTGACCGACACACCATGTTGGGCCACTTCCTAATAACCAGAGTACTAGGTTTAGTAGAGAGATTATGATGCCTTTATGTGGAGGAGATTGTGCGTCCATATGAAGTACCTTCATCTATTGTATCCAATCATGACCTGTGCCCTGACAGCCTGCCCACGGACTGCCGCACCCCGCCAGACTACCCGTGGCCTGTTGTGCCCTGCCCAGTTGCCGACAGCCTCCCAGCCTCCTGATATGGCCCGAGGCATCCCTTGAAGAAATTATGGGTGAACCGGCTCAGCCTTCCAGACTGAGCCGCCCGAGCCCCACCCCGCGCGATGCTAGCCGAACCGACCATGTTCTCCAGACCGTTCCACCTACGTGGAGAGCTCTGGGGAAAACATCCCCCGCAGTCTTTTGGCCCGGGCTCAGCAGACCATGCCGAACCTAGCGGGCTGACCCACCCAACGTCTTAGGTCAGAACTAGTGGGTCTGACTGGGTTGGACCAGACACAGGCCCACTACTGACCAATTTTCATCCTTTAGACATATCTTTGGCACCAGACGTTCGTTTGATGAACCATCAGTGACGCTCGTAATCTTGGACCATGATGGTCCTTTGAGTACAACCTATTGGAGTTCATGGCAAATTTGATATATGGTCAGGTTGGATCATACATGAATCCAACTGAGCCACCTAGACTAAAAAGTTAATAACTCATAGACCAGGCATCCGATTGACGGGATGTCAGTTGCATTGAGACCTCTATGACGTGGCAGACATTTGAGATACTTCTATGTTGGAAATCGTGATTATTTGAGTATCGACATGAAGATCGTGGAGTGGATCCTCTAGGAGATAAGAGAGCATAGTGTAGAGACCTAGTAGCTAGATGAGTCCTGACGAATACTGACCGATTCTACTCAGAGTGACTCGACTAGCATAGTGGGGAGCACCATGGGGTCGTGGAATACTCATGGTGGTGAGCGCCTCTATGTGCACGCAATACCCATGGTACTCGACATATGGACTTACTCAGTAGACTACGAGAGGGAGCACCTCTGTGTGATTCGGCATACCCATGGTTCTCGACAGGAGGAGTACCTCAACAGTCCAAGGATAGAGGGAAGCACCTTTGTGTGACGTAGTAGACCCACTATACTCTATAGAAAAAGAGTACTCCACCAGAAGAGGTTCCAACTGTGTGACTGGGGATGTTACTTGTTACTACCCCTAGAATAAAATCTTGGTTTGAGCTGAGTCAGTAACTATTGTGTTTACCTCATGATTGAGATGGATTATTTGATAACATAGGTATGTGTATAGGCATATATGTAACACCCCAGGTAAATAAAGAGTATGAAATTTTCACATTTATCCTTATTTGTGAATAAAATATTAATATTACTTAAAAGGTAATGCTATGCTCGATGGCGTACCCAATATGCAACAATACGTTTCTTTGAAATCTTACGTCGCACTCTAATAATAAAAAAATATTATTTTATATGGTTGTTAACGCGTAGTCGTTGTATTGACAGGAATGAATAGAACTAACTAAAAAATGATTATATATGTTTTTCAAATATTTTTCCTATTTTTCAATAAATGATAGAGGATTAAAAATGAAAATGAATCCAGTTTTTAAGCGTAAACATTCTAATATTCTTTAAATGGTTGATTAACCGCCTTGTGATGGAGAACCCATTTTAAATCCACTTTATGGCAATTTTATAATCACTATTTTTCAAAATAAACATATTATTTATGATTGGGACATTGAAATTAACCTTGGGTTAATTTTTGGTATTTTTCTGACAATGTTCATTTTTCAATGAATAGTGAAAAATACAGCATTTTACATCAAATCTGCTTTTTCATATAATTTAATTATATGGTTATATTATCTTCTTAATTTTTTTTAAAGTGTAAGTAGAATATATTTTTATCATTTATTTCAATTATGGTCATTGGGGTTAATTTCACTTTGGAATTAGGCATAAACAAGTGCCAAACGTTTCATAAATATTGTTTCTAAAAAAACCCGCTTTTTGTTTTGACAACAGAAAGTTTTTTTAAAATTAATTATTTCAATTTATGTGTTTATAATTTGATAAAATGTATTACATATTTGGAATCATAAGGTCCAAATTATGTAATTAATACTCTTTTTTTTTGGACTTTATGAATAGTAATGACGGTAATTATATTTAATTATCTTCATTAATGAATAAATCGGGTAGTTAATGATAATATCATAATATCATAATAATAAAAAATGATAGAAATATGTGTCCTAAGGCTGCTGGTTGTCTCATGGCCGACCATGGGATGCCTTGTTCCAATCTTGGGGGCCCCGTGGAATCACTTTTGTGAGAATGTGACTTTTTATCTTTTTATTTTTAAAGAATGTTAAATGTAACAAAAATGTATCACCTAAGTAAAATATTTTTAATTTTGTCTACATAAATGACCTTTTGAACTATAAATATTCATTAGAAATCTAAAAAGATTTACTATATCATAGTATTTGTTTTATAATTTTTATACATCAAATAAATTAAATTATTTATGACATCATGATGATGCAGCGATGACCTCATTATTTAACGATTTAAATAAAATGGAATGATAATGTAAAATCTAAGACCTACACATGTCAAAACCCTATTGGATGGGTTTATGTCTAACCCTTATCACCTTATCCCCGAAACACATCAATGTGGGACCATTAAAATCCGAAACTCATTTGAAAAAAAAGTTACATTTTATGCCTTTCCAAGAGTGCCCCTGCTCTCCTCTTATAAAAGGCCCCCACCCCTACCTCCTTACCCACACTTCCAAAGCCTTTGGCTCGGCCAAAACCTGCCCATTTTGTCTCTCCACATCCCTATATAACTCCTTGAAGCCTCAAGTTGGGCATAAGTCTTCCCAAGGAAGCCTTTTATCTCAAACCAAAGGGAGTTACCCGATTTTAAGGTAATGTCTTCACTTGAGTCCTTTTGTTTTATTTTGCTTCTACAACCACCTAAACTCTTTTTATTAATTTATTTTGTAACAAATAAAGTATCTTCAATATACTAGGATGTTGTTATAAGAAGTTTTCGAGCTACACTTACACACACCATTGTCTAATGGTTAAAAAACATACTGTTTCTGTGGTTGGCGATTTTCTTCCTCACGAAACGATGATTGTTCAATATTATTTTAACACCATTAAAGGTGGCCATTATGATGTCACTGTATTTTATATATGATATATATGGTATTTATGTTTACTATATACTTCTGTATTTTATATTTAAACCATACTATTATTCTTTTCATGTTGTGTAAATGCAATAATTTCATATGAGGAAGTGCGGACTACCGCCCACTCAAGTGAAGTGACTCGTACATGCAATACATGGAATGTATAAAGAAATAAATTAATGAACATATGTGACCTATATAACATATATATTAAAATTTAAATAAAATATACATATATATCATTTATTTTTAATTCCATTATTATGAAAAAGAAAAAAAATGAAAGTAGCGTTCATGCGTACGTACGACCTACTGTCTCCATGAACAGTACTTTTCATTTTTATCTCGAAATGACATGGAATAGTATAAAATGAATATGTACTAGATATATATTATATATATTATATATAAATCATGATTATAACTCTGGATATAATGGATACATGAAAAACTTGTAATTATAAAGAGCATATTTTGACTCAAGTAACAATGATCGTTTAAACGACCGTTATTAACTAAAATAATTACATAGTGTTAATGACATGTTAATAAGTGATATAAAAGGAATAATGAACATGAAAAAGGTTCTTAAGTAAGTAGAAATTAACTCAAGTTTATTATTCAGGAGATTAATGAATGATCGAGTCAAGTCGGACCCGAGGTAAGTGATCATACTCTCTTTCTTTTAAAGTACACCCTTTTATGTCATTCCTTTTAAGCTCATATTTCTTGAGATTGGGATGTTCTATTATATTAATATTACTGTATGTATTATGTTCATATTATGAGAGACCCTATTTCCTCTCATCAATCCATTTTGGATGTTTTAAGTGGCGCTGTTTGGCTGCCGAGTTTTTGTAAGGGATTTTTCATCTCACTTTTATTCCTGTTAGATTTATGCTACATTTTCCACAATTTCCTTTGAGTGGTGTATGTACTGCACATTATTATACAATTTGTGAAGTATAATATCATTTTTTGGTATTCAAATCTTCATTGCATGACCCTTCTTCCATGGGGTGTACGTTTTGAAAGATACCCAACTCGGTAAGGGGACCTTTCACCCTCCTCTTTTGAAAAGACTTCCTTTGTTATGTCTTTTAATTCACATACTATTATGTTGGGATAATTTCTTTTATATCCTTATTGATGTAAATTTTATTTCCATGTGATGAGATTCCCTTTTTATCTCTCATCAACTCATTTTCTGAATTTTGAAGTGATGTCGTTAGGCTGTCGAATTTTACCAAGGGAACTTTTTAACCCAATTTCGATTTCTTTGGGTTCAACATGTAGTTATTGAATATGTCATATTTTGAATATGTGTGAATGACCTTTTATTGTTTTACACTTAATATCCAATTATATTGGGTGTAATTATATTTTTCACACATAATTTTGAGATTTAATTATCCTTAATTTAAGGATACCTTTTTTATAAGGGAATTCATCACATTTGACATTTCTATTGAGACTTCATTGTTGTTATGAACCAATTCACTCTTATATGGTGTATACACTATCCTTTGGAATATTATACCATGAATCCATTTATTCTCATGATATTATAAAGTTCATACTAAATGTTATTCCTCAAATATTGTATTTAAGTGTCCTTAATTTTGGTAGAACCCCTTTAACCAAAATATCGCTTTAAATGTTATATTTATTTGTTATTATTAATATCCATGTTTTCAAAATAGTTTTAAGGACTTATTTATATGGATATTAATATTTTAAAAGCTTAAAAGTGGTATGGGACACTTTGATTCAAAAATCGCTTTATTAAATGTTTTAAATGGTTTTGGAAATGGTTTCTTTTTGAATGGATTCATTATTTCAATAAACTAAAATGTTATATTGTGATTGAAATGTGGATATGTTATGTTTCCTTTATGAATGTTTTATGTGATATTTTTATGTTATGGTTCTTGGGCATTTTTATGAAAACGGGTGGTTCCGTGATAAACTAAGAGCGGGTGAGCCCGATATATCTCTCTAATACATTGGGTAACGTGAAGGACTGAAACGTTAAGGTTTCTCTGAATAGATTTAAGGAATATACTATGGTGGGTATTCCAAACGTAACAAGAGGGTTACTCCCTACGTAATAATGTTATGAATTCCTCATGTTAACTTTTATGTCTTATGATTTCTATGATTTATTCATGATTTGATGAGGTATGTTAAAGTGCCTATGTTTTATGGGTAAAAGTATGATTTCATTCTTATGTATATATGAACTCATGTTTCCTTTCCATATTTTTTTATAACCCTTTCTAGGATTCTTATTCTCATCCCAAGTATTTTTGAAATGTTTTTCACAGTTCAAGAGAAATGTACATGAAATGATGATAGTGTCAAGGAAGTGTCAAGAAAGAATCCATGTTTTATTTTAAATATCTTTCCATTTAGGGGGAAAATGAATACAATCTTTTATGTAACCACTTCGTTTAAATGTGGAATGTAATGCATGTTTTATGATCTAATTCTCTAAAACATTAAACCTGAAAAGATCCTTAATGTGTAATCTTGTAATAACTCAAGATTAAGTAAGGTTTAAGGCTGGGGCCTTATAGTTGGTATCAAACGTCGGTTTAGATAACATTAGAGGTTAGGGTATTCTCAAAGCACATGTGACATTACCATAATGGTTAGGATTTCAGAAAGAGTCCTAGTTTTAGATAAAGTGAATGAGTCAGTATATCTTAGTGTTTACCTTCCTCATTAGTACATGATGGTTTTCTTGATATAATCACACTGACATTTCTGTTATTAGTGAATGGATGGATTTAGCAGGCACCAAAGAGACAACAGGTTTGAAGGAAACTGTGGTGGTTCTCTGATTAAGAGACTAGAGGAAATTGGGGATTCAATGAGGAATCTCGTAGTTGTGATAAACCAACTATCAAGGATTCATGGTCAACTACTTGAACCTTGGTGAGTTCTCTAAGGCATCATGTACGAGATGACCAACTTGATGTGGATGTTCAGGTAATAATTATAAAGGTAACCATTAGGGTTTATATGATCCTTACTTTTCAGGTAATTATGTGTTAATATATGTTATGATGGAAAATGAAAGGCATGAGATAAACATGAGGTTAAAATATGTTATGATCATTTTTGAAGATTTTTTCTTTTTTTGGGGAATGTTTTATGAATTATATTGTTTTGTAAAAAGGACAACACGCAGACCATGTGACAACCCGTCGCGTCAGACAAAGTTGCGGGAATCGAACCCACAACCAAAGTGCGACTGGTATTTATCACCTACCACTGGACTACGTGAAGTCTCTGGTTAGTTTGACTAATTCTTTTTAGTTAGATGATTTTAGGAATCAAGACTATGTTTATTTTTGGGTTATCTATGGAAATGATTAACCTATCATCGAGGATATGTTATTAGGTTAATTACTTTTCAATATGAGAATTTAAGAGAAACTAATGTTATTTGGAGATAAAAGTTAATTTGTACCTTGGAAGACTATGTGACTAAATCCTTCAAATATTTGGGTTTCAATCTTAGTTTGGTTTACTTTGAAGAATTTTATGCACAAATTGTTTATCAAATGGCCCTCATTGAACTTTGGGTTTTGTTGGAAAAATTTTGGAGATTAAGAATATATTTTCTTTTTATAAAGGGTTATCCTTTTCTAGATTATCTGATCTTTTACTAACCATTTTGGTTTTGGTTTTGGATAAAGTCTAAAGACATGGGAAGTATATAGTTCTCTTTTGTGGATTAGGTGATTCTCTATAAGTTGATTATAGTGAACAGGTCTTCCTAATTACTAATCTTTTGGAGAAAATATGAGTTTGTGTAAGAAATCTAATAAAAGTTGAAAGGCAACCTGATAAGTAATTATGTTTCCTTATGAATAAATTCCTCTAAAAAAACAGAAATGTTTTCTATCAACTTTTCCTACTGGGGAATCGAATATCGTTTAACCCATCACGAGTTTATGATTTTCATGTGGTTAACTTTCTCCTAAACATGTTTACTATCACTCTCCATCAGAACATGAGCCTTCATTTCTTTTCCTCTATGTCCATATTTTCATACATGGAATTCTAGTATGGGTTAACTCAGGTGAACTTTGTACTTATATTTATTTATTTTAATGTAATTGTTTTACCGACTCTTGTTCCGATGTGGGACGTTCAAGGATGTTTCCAAGCTCAATTTTAAAATTGCGAGGACGCAATTCCCAAAAGGGGGGAAGGATGTAACACCCCACGTAAATAAAGAGTATGAAATTTTCACATTTAACCATATTTATGAATAAAATATTAATATTACTTTAAATGTATTTCTATGCTCGATGGCGTACCCTATATGTAACAACAAGTTTCTTTGAAATCTTACGTTGCACTCTAATGAAAAATAATATTATTTTAAATGGTAGTTAAAGCCTAGCCGTTGTAATGGCGGGAATGAACAAAACTAACTACAAAATGATTATATATGTTTGTAAAATATTTTTACTTTTTTTTAATAAAGGTTAGAGGATTAAAAATGCAAATGAATCCAGTTTTTAGGCGTAAACATTCTAATATTCTTTAAAAGGTCGATTAACCGCCTTGTGAAGGCGAACCCATTTTGAATCCACTTGTTGGAAATTTTATAAGCTCTATATTTCAAAATAAACATATTATTTATGATTGGTACATTGAAATTTACCTTGGGTTAATTTTTGGTATTTTTCTGACAATGTTCATTTTTTAATGAATAGTGAAAAATAATGCATTTTACATCAAAACTGCCTTTTCATATAATTTAATTATATGGTTATATTATATTTTTAATTTTTTTTAAAGTTTAATTAGAATATATTTTTACCATGTAATTATATTATGGTCATTGGGATTAATTTCACTTTGGAATTAGGCATAAACAAGTGCCAAACTTTTCATAAATATTGTTTCTAAAAAAACCCACTTTTTGTTTTGACAACGAGGAGTTTTTTTAAATTAATTATTGCAATTTATGTGTTTGGAATTTGATAAAATGGATTATATATTTTTAATCATATTTTCCAAATTATATAATTAAGACTCTTTTGTTTTTGGACTTTATGAATAGTACCAACGGTAATTATCTTTAATTATCTTGATTAATGAGTAATCGGGTAGTTAAAGATAATAAGAAAATATCATAATAATAAAAAATGACGACAAAATGTGTCCTAAGTCAACATTTTGTCTCATGTCCGACCATGGGATGCCTTGTGCCAAACTTGGGGGCCCCATGGAATCACTTTTGTGAGAAAGTGTCTTTTTATCTTTTTATTTTTAAAGAATGTTAAATGTAACAAAGAATGTATAACCTATGTAAAATATTTTTTATTTTGTCTACATAAATGATATTTTGGACTATATATATTCATTATAAATCTAAAACGATTTCCTACATCATTGTATTTTTTTATAATTTTTAGACATTAAATAATGTAAATTATTTATGACATCATGATGATGCAGTGATGACCTCATTATTTAACGATTTAAGTAAAATGGAAAGATAATGTAAACATTAGGACCTACACAAGTCAAAAACCTATTTTATGTGTGGATTTATAACCCTTATCACCTTATCCATGAAAAACATCAATTTGGGACCATTAAAATCCAGAACGCATTTGAAAATAATGTTACATTTTATACCTTTCCAAGAGTGCCCCTCCTCTCCTCTTATAAAAGGCCCCCACCCCTACATCCTTACCCACACTTCCAAAGACTTTTGCTCGGCCAATACCAACCCATTTTGTCTCTCCACATCCCTATATAACTCCTTGAAGACTAATTTTGGGAATAAGTCTTCCCAAGGAAGTCTTTTAGCTCAAAACAAAGGGAGTTACCCGATTTTAAGGTAATGTCTTCACTTGAGTCCTTTTTTTTTATTTTTCTTCTCCAACCCCCTAAACTCTTTTTATTCATTTATTTTGTAACAAATAAATTATCATAAATATACTATGATGTTGTTATAAGAATTTTTCGCGTTACACTTACACACACCTTCGTCTAATTGTTAAAGAACATACTGTTTCTGTGAATGGCGATTTTCTGCCTCACGAAACGATGATTGTTCAATATTCTTTTAACACCTTTAAAGGTGGCCATTATGATGTCACCATATTTTATATATGATATATATGGTATTTATGTTTACTATATGCTTTTGTATTTTATATTTAAACCATACCTTTATTCTTTTCATGTTGTGTAAATGCGATAATTTCATATGAGGAAGTGCGGACTACCGCCCCCTCAAGTGATGTGACTCGTACATGCAATACATGGAATGTATAATGAATGAAATTAATGAACAAATGTGACCAATATAACATATATATTATACTGGAATTACAATATATATATATATCATTTCTTTTTAATTCCATTAATATGAAAAATAAAAAAAAAATGAATGTAGCATTCATGCGTACGTACGGCCTGCCGTCTCCATGAACGGTGCTTTTCGTTTTTATCTCCAAATGATATGGAATAGTATAAAATTAATATGTAATGGATATATATGATATATATGATATAAACATCATGATTATAACACTGGATATAATGAATACATGAACAACTTGTAATTATAAAGAGCATATTTTGACTCAAGTACCAATGATCGTTTAAACGACCGTTATTGAATAAAATAATTACATAGTGTTCATGACATGGTAATAACTGATATAAAAGGAAAAATTTATTTGAAAAATGTAACGCCCCGACCCCAGTTACCCAGAGTCGGTGTATTGTTACATAACATTGGCATGATCACAAGAAAGATCAAATCTCGATAGACCGATTGGTTTAGTAGCCTTGGAAACACTAGATATATTCATAAGTTTTACATTACATCATAAAATGAAAAAATACTACAACAACATAATGTCTCCATAATACACACTTATATCCCCACATAACATCCCTTTAGGTCATTCATAATTTACTTCTTCACTTCCTGGGAAAAATAAAACATAGAAAGGGGGTGAGCTCAAATGCCCAGTAAGGATAACAATATAGCGGAAACTTTCATAAATAAGAATAAACATTTAAGGCAATGTATAACTAAAACAAAAGCCTTTCAAACATTAACTTTCAACATGTAATGGCATAAAAAAAATGAAATAATGCCATTTACTTATTCACATGGATATTCTACTAATCGAATAATCACATGAAAAATCAATAACCACTTTCATAATGTTGGAATGCATAATGCCAGACTATCATAACCACATAGTCAAGGCCTCGTGCCAAGACTACAAATAAGATTTTGTCACGGCCTTGTTCCAAGACACTAGTTTGTCTCATGGGACCTACCGATGCATCGAGGAGCTATATCAGGCTCCACCCGTCACATATTAAGTCCAATGCATTCCCATATTAAAAGGTTTAAACATAACATAAACATTCGTATTAAAACTAGAATACGAAATGTCAATACTTTCACCATAAACTATGAATGGTATAAAAATAGCACATCCACAGTCAAACATATCACAAAACCTTCAATACAATATAGAAGTTTTGTATCATAATAAATCAACTTCAAATAATCTTAAAATCCATCAAAGGATGTTGACATAGATGAAATCAAAATTCTTTTTAAGGAAATATCTCCTTTTATTTTGAAATGATTTAAGATCCATATATAATAAAACATTTTCTTTGAAAATATTCTTATAAGATTGTATGGAAAGATTTGAATATTTTATAACGGCAGAATATAACCGCACCCACCGTATAAGTTTAAAAAAACAAAACATTCTTATCTTAATTCTGTCGAAAAGGTTAAAAAGCACCTTGTTTGGAAAACGACGGAATGATTCCCTTATAAACCTCTTATAAAAAGTCAAACAAGGGTATAAATGACTTTAACCCATATTATTTTAAATATTTTTGAAATAAATTTTGAAGAAACATGGATGTGGATGATAACGAGATCCCAGTAGATTATTACGTATAAACAACCTCGGATAATGAAGAGATTGTGAAATAACCCTTACCTTGTACTTTTCCTTTGTTGGGGTAGGTTAACCTCCTATATAATGGTGAAATAATTGTTATTAAATTATACAAGAATAATATACATTAATATGATATCATATATGATTTTTTAACATTGCTTTATTAATAATATATTACTATTATCGTCGTTTCGGGTGATAATCGAGTCGTTCTTCTTAAATGTTTGGTTACGTAAGACATGTTTGTAATGGATAGATTATATCTTATTCATAATCAGAATGATATTAACATTATTTTTAACCCTAAAATGAGAATAATACTTGAATGGATACGATGGAGAATGAATCTCATCGCGTTCGTGGAGACGGTAGTCCGTACGTACGCACGAGCGACAATATCATTTTTTTGATATTAAAATAATATATAAATTGATGGTATATCATATATACAGAATCATTAACATGTTATATTTATTATTTACATGAGTTACACATCATTATTATACCCATCCAAATAATATTATATTGAATAACAATTACACCACGACGTGGAGACGGTAAGCCGTACGTACGCACGTATGGTGACATGTTATTCAAAGGGTGGATAGAATACTGAATATGGTTTTACCATATTTATAATAACATCACAGTATAAATATGATACTGGATTTATTATTTTATAATGGTAACAACAAAGTAAGAAGAAGTGGAAGAAGAAATGAACTTAGAAAAGGGTGGTGAAATCATTACCTCTTCTTCGGGTTCTTCCTTTTGATTTGATCAAAAGGGCTCCTTAGGTTGGCTTTCTGATCAAACTAAGGCCCCTAGGTTGTAGTGAGGGAAGTTGGGAGAGTATTTGGTCAGAGTTTGACCGAACCAAAAGGCTTTGAAGGTGTGAAGAAATGAGAAGGAGGAGTGCCCTTTTATAAGAGGGGTGAGGGGCACCTTTGGAAAAGCTAGAGATATTAGTTTATAATAAATTCCTATTCGGTTTACAATGGCTCCAAAGTTGACTATTCAAATGTTAAGGTGGGTATGGGTCGAAAACAACTCAACCAATAGAATTTAGACAGGTTTGGGTACTTATATTAACCTTATCTTTAAGTATTAACTCTATGTTAATTAGTTTCACTTTTACAATGTCTCTTTGTATTTTTATATAATATTGTTAATAAACTTACTATATACATCCAAGCGACACCCAAGTGGTTCATTAAAAGTTTCATATTATATTTATTTGGGCATTTATAATATCAATTATTTTAATTTTCCACTATTATAGTAATTAGTCCATCATCATTGTGTCATAAATAAAATATAATATTTAATGTCTAAAAATTATAAATAAAATATAATTATGTAGGAAATCTTTTTATATTTCTAATTAATATTTATAATCTAAAATCCAACATATATAACCCTATGTAACAATTGTTTTGCTAAAAGATATATGCTTGTGTCATTTTTGTATTCATTTTAACTTAATTAAAATAAAGTGTCATTATCACTTACAAGTGGATCCATGGGGTCCCAAAATAGACCCAAAGATTCCCATGGTCGACCATGTATCAACCAATATGGTTAAGACACGTTTTAGGGTAATTTAGTATTATTATAATATTATTTTTTTAACCCTTATTTACCGGATTTACCCTTAACCATGTTAAATAAAATATTTACCGCAGTAATTATTCAAAATGTATAAAAATAAAAGTTACCTATTTACACAATTTGAATATCCTGATTCCAAATATGGAATCCATTTTCCTAAATTCTAAACACATAAGTGGCAGAAATTAATTTAAAATTAATTCCCGCTGTCAAAACAAAAAGCGTGTTTTTAAGAGATAATAACTATCAAAAGATTGACACTTGATTATGTTCGGTTTAATTGTAAAATTATGTCCAATGACCAACATTATATTAAATGGTAAAAATATATTATAAATATACTTTAAAACTACTTAAATTCATAATTTATCACTATTAATTATTTTGATTAAAAAAAGTTGTTTTTAATTAAAATTTAGTAATTTTCACTATTCATCAAAATATGAAAGTTATCTGAAAAGTACCAAAATTTCACCTTAGGCTAAATTCGATATTCCGAATCCAGAAATGAAGTCCATTTTAAAATATAAAATATATATAATTTCGAAAAGTAGGTATTACTATTCATAACGGCTAGTTTGATTGGTTGTGGTGTGTGTTAAAACTCATGGTTGCGTACAACACACGCTACTGTATTATTCAAAGAAAGCGTACCGTGGAAGCTTGGGATGTTTCATTTTAAATTTTTGATGTCCCCATTTAGTCAAAAAGTTTAAAATAGTGTATTTAAAAAGGTTTCACTATTAAAAGATGATAAAAGTGCAATACTGAAAATGAATTTGTTCTTGCATTATATCTAAGAAACTCATAATATGAATTCTAAAATTATAAAGATTATATAATGTTTAAAATATAGATAATGCTATTTATAACCTCTTTTGAATGGCTTTTTTTTATGTCATGGTGTGATTGAACTCGGTGTTCCGTGTAGTGCAAGTTATTGAATTATTTTGAAGAAATAACACACTATGAAATCTTGGGGTGTTACATTCTCCCCTCCTTCAATAAATTGCGTCCTCGCAATTTGAAATTGTTCTTCGAAAATAAAAGGTTGAAAATAGAAAATATATTTGTGGGAAAACCCACATCGGAAATTGGGTTACTAAAATTTAGTCTTAATATGAGGAAAAGAGAAATGAAAGGGTCACCACCAAATTATGATCTCGATTAGGAGAACATTGGTGGCAATTAGAGAAATATAATTGGAGGAAAAACGTAAATATTTATAGATAGTGATTGAGGTCATCAATCACAAACAAGTATAAAGTTGAGGTCCTTCAATTCATCAATCTATGATGATTTGAAATACCATCGGTTCAACAAAACATAGGGTATTAGGATAACACATTTTTGACGTTTTAAAATATCTTAGTTGAAATCCCACATCGAAAAATGAATTAATGAGGCCTCTATTTAAAATAAAGAGTCGAAAGTATGAAGATTACCGAAAATAACACATACTAGGGTTCCATGTAGGAAAATATAGATATGGAAGAAAAATCTAACCATCAATTATCTGATGGAGAGTGGTAGAGAACATGGCTATGAAAAGGCCAACAATCCCAAAGCCATAAATTAGTGATGATTTAAGGTACCATCTAGGAAAACATTTTTATTCTAAGTTTCTTTTCTTAATATTGAGGAATTTATTTATGAGATTGGATAAGATCATAAGGAGATATACTTACATTATAATTAGAGTTTTATCCATTAATAAATTTCTACCACAAACTCATCTTTCACTCTAAAAGATAATATAATGTAAAAAAATTCTATTTACACTATTCGTATAGGGTTCCAAAATAAACGAATTTATAATTCATCTACAAGATCTTTTAATAAAAACTACATTATTTAATGCAGGACATCTCATGGGCCAGTGGTAGGTGATACACCCTTGTCGCCCTTCGGTTGCGGGTTCAAGTCTCGCAGCCTTGCCGGACGCGACGGGTTGCCGACCGACCTCCGGGTTGTCCTTTTATGGAAATCCAAAATAATCCAAACTAGAACTATCCAAAATACTTCTGTCCAAACTCACAGTCCAAAATTTATAAGGAAGGTAAATATAATATAGATCCTTTTTAACCCGTAATAGCATATGAATACCTTCATCATGTATTACCATATTCCTTATTGATTACATTAATGCTCCCTTATTCCATATAGAATGCTTGATATATACTTCATTAATCCAAAAATGTTTTAAACCCCATCAATGATGGAATATACAAATCATTAATCAGTTCCAAGGTAGTCAAGAATATCCAATATAATTTATCCAAAACAATCACATATTATTCCAAAATCACTACCTCAGTATCCGAACTATATTATGATTTATCATTATCTCAACCATATATTTTCCAAAAATTTATCCTTCTATTGAGTCACTTTTCTTTGTTCCACACAATCTCGAGTCCTTAATGAAATAGTACTGTAGTACAATCCTTATATACTCCATAATTATTATAACAAGTACATTGTTGATACAACACTCAATTGACATAATCAACATAAGAACTCTAATCATTCCTCTTCATCTGTGGTAGTATCATAACTTGATTATTATCCAATAACATCATTTGAGGCATAGTCTGATGACTGGGACATAGGTTCGCGTAGTGTCCAAACTCCATGCAAACAAATCATTGTACATTTAAAACCATTTTCTTACCCTTGCAGTCACGTACTTTGTGCCCTTTTCCTCCACACATATAACAAACTCCCATTCCTTTCAGGTAAGTTCCAGGGTGTTTCTTTCCACAGTTACCACATATGGGAAAATTCTTCTTTTCCCTCTTCCCTTTATCCATCTTTCTCTCTTCCATCCTTTTCTTCTCTTACTTCCCTTCAAATCCATAGGACTCAGTAAACTCTTTACTTATCTTATCAACACATGATATTATTTCTTCATATGATGATAATACATGGGAGACTATTTCTCTTATAAATTCTAGCTTAAGACCATGAAAGATATGATCCTTCCTTCTCTTTGGATCATGTGCATTTTTGGAGTTCTCATTCCTTCTACTGGGCGCCATTTCTAAACAATGGCATACACTATATCAGTTTATGAATCAAAATACATAATCCCATACTTATAAAACACTTAACATAAATTGAACTATTTATGGATATAATCCATAATCATAAAAATGTATCCTTTGAGAATGTATATACTCATAAACCCTTCATAATGGTTTGTAATGAAAATGAGAATTATCGTAAGCATATCCCCCGGGAGTGCCGTAACCAAGAGTGCAGCAAGGACCATTGTCGTGCACCAGTTCTCGTTCGAGTCTAGCTCAAAGCTGTGTTTTCGGGTTTTACCCCTAGGTACATCTGTGCCAGAGCCGCCTCTACCTGCTTGTATCCAGACAGGGATTTATTGCTCGGAAAACTCACAAAATCTCTACAATACCAAAATTCTAGGAAGTTCTTCTACACTAATCCTCAAAGTTAATCTTAGGTCTACGTGCTCTAATCATAGTTTCTCTAAATCTAGCTTCCAAGGTTTGTACTAAACTTTCTCTGATACCAACTATAACGCCCCGACCCCAGTTACCCAGAGTCGGTGCATTATTACATAACATTGGCATGCTCACAAGAAATATCAAATCTTGAAAGACCGATTGGTTTAGTAGCCTTGGAAACACTAGATATATTCATAAGTTTTACATTACATCATAAAATGAAAAACTACTACAACAACATAATGTCTCCATAATCCACACTCATATCCCCACATAACATCCCTGCAGGTCATTCATAATTTACTTCTTCACTTCCTGGGAAAAATAAAACATAGAAAGAGGGTGATCTCAAATGCCCAGTAAGGATAACAATATAGCGGAAACTTTCATAAATAAGAATAAACATTTAAGGCAATGTATAACTAAAAAAAACCCTTTCAAACATGATCTTTCAACATGTTATGGCATAAATAAAATGAAATAATGCCATTTACTTATTCACATGGATATTCTACTAATCGAATAATCACATGCAAATATCAATAACCACTTTCATAATGTTGGAATGCATAATTCCAGACTATCATAACCACATACTCAAGGCCTCGTGCCAAGACTACAAATAAGATTTTGTCAAGGCCTTGTGCCAAGACACTAGTTTGTCTCATGAGACCTACCGATGCATCGAGGTTCTATAGCGGGCTCCACCCGTCACATATTAAGTCCAATGCATTCCCATATGAAAAGGTTTAAACATAACATAAACATTCGTATTAAAACTAACATACGAAATGTCAATACTTTCCTCATAAACTATGAATGGTATAAAAATAGCACATCCACAGTCAAACATATCACAAAACCTTCAATACAATATAGAAGTTTTGTATCATAATAAATCAACTTCAAATAATCTTAAAATCCATCAAAGGATGTTGACATAGATGAAATCAAAATTCTTTTTAAGGAAATATCTCCTTTTATTTTGAAATCATTTAAGATCCATATAAAATAAAACATTTTCTTTGAAAATATTCTTATAAGCTTGTAAGGAAATATTTGAATATTTTATAACGGCAGAAAATAACCGCACCCGCCGTATAAGTTTAAAAAAACAAAACATTCTTATCTTAATTCTGTCGAAAAGGTTAAAAAAACCTTGTTTGGAAAACGACGGAAAGATTCCCTTATAAACCTCTTATAAAAAGTCAAAAAGGGTATAAATGACTTTAACCCATATTCTTTTAAATATTTTTGAAATACATTTTGAAGAAACATGGATGTGGATGATAACGAGATCCCAGTAGATTATTACGTATAAACAACCTCGGATAATGAAGAGATTGTGAAATAACCCTTACCTTGTACTTTTCCTTTGTTGCGGTAGGTTAACCTCCTATATAATGGTGAAATAATTTTTATTAAATTATACAAGAATCATATACATTAATATGATATCATATATGATCTTTTAACATTGCTTTATTAATAATATCTTAGTATTATCGTAGTTTGAGGTGATAATCGATTCGTTCTTCTTAAATGTTTGGTTACGTAAGACATGTTTGTAATGGATAGATTATATCTTATTCATAATCAGAATGATATTAACATTATTTTTAACCCTAAAATGAGAATAATACTTGAACGGATACGATGGAGAATGAATATCACCGCGTTCGTGGAGACGGTAGTCCGTACGTACGCACGGGCGACAATATCATTCTTTTGATATTAAAATAATATATAAATGGATGGTATATCATATATACAGAATCATTAACTTGTTATATTTATTATTTACATGAGTTACACATCATTAAAATACCCATCCAAATAATATTATATTGAATAACAATTACACCACGACGTGGAGACGGTAAGCCGTACGTACGCACGTATGGTGACATGTTATTCAATGGGTGGATAGAATACTGAATATGGTTGTACCATATTTATAATAACATCACAGTATATATATGATACTGGATTTATTATTTTAGAATGGTAACAACAAAGGAAGAAGAAGTGGAAGAAGAAATGAACATAGAAAAGGGTTGTGAAATCATTACCTCTTCTTCGGGTACTTCCTTTTGATTTGATCAAAAGGGCTCCATAGGTTGGCTTTCTGATCAAACTAAGGCACCTAGGTTGTAGTGAGGGAAGTTGGGAGAGTATTTGGGAAGAGTTTGGCCGAACCAAAAGGCTTTGAAGGTGTGAAGAATTGAGAAGGAGGAGTTCCCTTTTATAAGAGGGGTGAGGGGCACCTTTGAAAAAGCTAGAGATATTAGTTTATAATAAATTCATATTCGGATTACAATGGCTCCAAAGTTGACTATTCAAAGGTTAAGTTGGTGATGGGTCTAAAACAACTCAACCAATAGAATTTAGATAGGTTTGGGTACTTATATTAACATTATCTTTAAGTATTAACTCTAAGTTAATTAGTTTCACTTTTACAATGTCTCTTTGTATTTTTATATAATATTGTTAATAAACATACTATATACATCCAAGAGACCCCAAAGTGGTCCATTAATGATGAAACTATCATTATATAAGTCACTTGGCCGAACCTTAGATTTTTAGGAATTTAATATCAATTAATAATATAATATTTGTTTTAAGAACTCTTTTATGTCAATTTTGACACTATTCAATAGTGGATTTTTGTGAAACTCATAACAGATTTATTACTTCGGAAAAAGTCAATTAAATCAATCCTAATATATCATATTATCCTAGAAAATTAGTTTAATTCATTAAAAGTTTCATATTATATTTATTTGGGCATTTATAATATCAATTATTTTAATTTTTCACTATTAAAGTAATTACTGCATCATCATTGTGTCATAAATAAAATATAATATTTAATGTCAATAAATTATAAATAAAATATCATTATGTAGGAAATCTTTGTATCTTTCTAATGAATATTTATAATCTAAAATCCAACATATATAACCCTATGTAACAATTGTGTTGCTAAAAGATATATGCTTGTGTCATTTTTGTATTCATTTAACTTAATTAAAATAAAGTGTCATTATCACTTACAAGTGGATCCATAGTGTCCCAAAATAGACCCAAAGATGCCCATGGTCGACCATGTATCAACCAATAGGGTTAAGACACGTTTTAGGGTAATTTAGTATTATTATAATATTATTTTTTTAACCCTTATTTACCGGATTTACCCTTAACCATGGTAAATAAAATATTTACCGCAGTAATTATTCAAAATGTCTAAAAATAAAAGTTACCTATTTACACAATTTGAACATCCTAATTCCAAATATGGAATATATTTTCCTAAATTCAAAACACAGAATTGGCAGAAATTAATTTAAAATTAATTGCCGCTGTCAAAACAAAAAGCGTGTTTTTAAGAGATAATAACTATCAAAAGATTGACACTTGTTTATGTTCGGTTTAATTGTAAAATTATGTCCAATGAACAACATTATATTAAATGGTAAAAATATATTCTAAATATACTTTAAAACTACTAAAATTAATAATTTATCACTATTAATTATTTTGATTAAAAAAAGTTGTTTTTAATTAAAATTTAGTAATTTTCACTATTCATCAAAATATGAAAGTTATCCGAAAAGTACCAAAATTTCACCTTTGGCTAAATTCGATATTCCGAATCCATAAATGAAGTCCATTTTAAAATATAAAATATATATAATTTCGAAAAGTAGGTATTACTATTCATAACGGCTAGTTTGATTGGTTGTGGTGTGTGTTAAAACTCAAGGTTGCGTACAACACACACTACTGTATTATTCAAAGAAAGCGTACCGTGGAAGCTTGGGATGTTTCATTTTAAATTTTTGATGTCCCCATTTAGTCAAAAAATTTAAAATATTGTATTTAAAAAGGGTTCACTATTAAAAGTTGATAAAAGTGCAATACTGAAAATGAATTTGTTCTTGCATTATATCTATGAAACTCATAATATGGATTCTAAAATTATAAGGATTATATAAAGTTTAAAATTTAGATAATACTATTCATAACCTCTTTTGAATGGCTTTTTTTTTGTATGTCATGGTGTGATTGAACTCGGTGTTGCGTGTAGTGCAAGTTATTGAATTATTTTGAAGAAATAACACACTATGAAATCTTGGGGTGTTACAAAAAATTTTCTTAAGGAATTAGAAATTAACTCAAGTTTATTATTCAGGAGATTAAAGAATGATCGAGTCAAGTCAGACCCGACATAAGGGATCCTAATCTCGTTCTTTTTAAGTACACCCTTTTATGTCATTCCTTTAAACATCATATTTCTTGTGATTGGGATGTTATTTTATATTACTCTTACTTTAATTTTTATGTTCATATGATGATAGACCCTATTTCCTCTGATAAATCAATTTTAGAAGTTTTAAGTGGCACCGTTAGGCTGCTGAGTTTTCTTAAGGGATTTTTCATCTCACTTTTATTTCCATGAGATTTATGCTACATTTTCCACAATTTCCATTGAGTGGTGTATGTACTGCACATTGTTATAGACATTGTGTAGTATAATTTCATTTATGGGTATTCACATCTTCATTGTATGACCCTTCTTCCATGGGGTGTACGTTTCAAAAGTTACCCAACTCGGTAAGGGGACCTTTCACCCTCCTCTTTTTAAAAGACTTCGTTTGTTATGTCTTTTAATTCACATACTATTATGTTGGGATATGTTCTTTTATATCTTTATTGATGTAAATTTTATGTCCAACTGATGAGATGCCCTTTTTATCTCTCATCAACTCATTTCTGAATTTTGAAATGATGTCGTTAGGCTGTCGAATTTTACCAAGGGAACTTTTTAACCCAATTTCGATTTCTTTGGGTTCAACATGTAGTTATTGAATATTTCATCTTTTGAATATGTTTGAATGAACTTTTATTGTTTTAAACTTTACATCCACTTATATTGGGTGTATTTATATTTTTCACACATAATTTTGAGATTGAATTATCCTTAATTTAAGGATGCCATCTTTATAAGGGAATTCATCACATTTGACCACATTGTTTTGACCACATTGTTTTTATTAGTGAAAATTGATGCTAATAATATATTATTGGATATTTATTTTTAATTATATATATATATATATGTTTATATAACATTAACTAGAATAGATATCACTTAAATAGATCCATGTATAGTAATTCCAAAATTTCATTTGAGTTTTAAAATTTTCAGTTTTAACTATGGGAGGTATAATTTATATTTTTTTCTTTAATTTCTATTGTCAAGTCATTTCAATTGGTTATGATGTTTAATAGGTTAATTATGTCCTCCCCATAAATCTATCAATTAAATTTTTTTCAATTTTGAAAAAATATCTATCTATATAATATATCGAAGATTATAATGGACATCAAAGCATTTTGTAATCATTGTAATGGAATGATATGATTCTTTATATTCTCACCATAATACGACATTCTATATAACTTATTAATCTTGGTTATCTTTATTTTATAATATGTATTTAAATATCTATCAATATGGGGACAATGGATCAAGACACCACATATAATGTTTTTATTATGTGATGATCCGAAAAGGTGGTATGAATATATTCTATTCTGTATAATACATTCATTATGTAAAAATCCATTTTTTCAAATATTGTATTATTTATCATATAGATATGTGGTTTAAATAACCTCATAAACAAATATGTAATAAAGATTATAGGATATATCTTCATTATTAAATAATATTCATTATCACCTCAGCCTGAGCTGGGGTTTTTCTAGTAGATATTCACAAAATCTATTAGCATACTATGATATAATTCCATTATATGCCTTTACTTAAATTCATTTCACTCCTTTATCATCAATACTAATAAAAAGTATTAAATTATTTTATATTTTATTGTGCATTTTAATAATTTTTTGGATTTTACTCCTAGTATGGGTTCTCAATATGAGGATCTGACATGACCTTCACATCCACTCTTTATAATAGAAAAAATTATTATAGACCACATTATTAGTGTAAAATGATATAGTTTATGATCTTTTTTATGTCGTTTAGATGATATATTTTTAATAGTTCTTTTTCATCCAAACTTATCCACCTCTAGAAATATTGTGGGAGATATCAGGCTATTACAGATGTGTTTATTACATGTATAATTATAAGGCCCCGACCATAAACATTACATAGAGGATCTTTTAAGGTTTACAGCTTTAGATGATTAGTTTATAACACATACATCAAAATTTAAATATTACTAGAAGACTCTTCTACTAAGTATTCAATTTTTTATTCAAAACATAACCATTTTAAAAAGAAACATAGTTCATTTCCTATTGAAACAGTTTGTCTTTTCCGTGATCCCATTATTGACTCTCTTAATCATTATGTCTTATGAAAAATATTTCAAAGCATGGTATGAGCATAAAAAAGTTCATTAAGGTATATATAATGAATAAAAATGATTAGTCTTGAAAGTACATTTAAATCATGAATACTTTGTCATAATGAAATACTTTCCCCCTTTATGAAGTAGTAAAAAAACATCAATGAATATAAGCTCATTGCTTACCATTTTTTGTAACAAAATGATTACCATAATGCCCATACAATCCATCATATAACATATAAAGGTAACATGATACATAAAATTTTTTTAATGGAATAAGAATACGGTCGAATTACATACATATAATTTAATGGAATAGCAAGATGACCAACATCCCTAACCAAGGAATTGTGGGATATAATGTTACATCCCATCAATAAATTATTGCAAAACCACATGTCTTTTGACTATCGCATAACCGCCTATCTATGTATTATCATTTTACCAGCCATCAAATTACCTTGTAACATTATATAATAATAAACCATAAAAGATTAATATTATCAAAATTTCAATCATAAAATTTCATTTTCCATCCCAAGAAATCATTTCAACATATTTAAATAGTAAATCCACATTAAAATCCATTTTCAATACCAAAACACCCAAAAATGGAATAATGAATTTTTTTTTCATTTAAAAACATTATCATTATTAGAGGAATCCAAATATCAAATAATGGTTACGACGGTGGATTAGTCTCTGTTTCCGCATAAGTTAAAAACACTCATTATGTTGTTTTGAAAAATGATTCATAGAAAACGGATATGTTTTAATGAAATTAAATACAAAGGGTTTTATTATACATAGTTTAAAGAAGGTCATGTATAAAATAAAATATTCTTTAGTGAATTGAGATTGAGGAAAATTTACATAAAATGATCATATCATTAAATTAAAGATAAATAAATGAAACAATTATGTGTGAAAAATAAAAATCCAACCAAAATAAGTGTATATTTAGTATAAAAAAATAATGGGTCGTTCACACATATTCATTAAAGATCATAAAATATGATAGTGAAATTTTACTCAATGAATGGATATTGAGTTAATATTTCCCTTACATCGAGTATGAATCCCCACATACAATCACAATATTCCTTAATAATAATAATCAGTTAATTTATACTTCCATGATATAAATTTTCTTGTTTACTATTAATTTTATATCTCTTATTAAAATTTTATAAAATTTACATCATTATTTATGTTCATATCAGATGGTCTGTTGATATTCAGTACATGAGTCAAATTGAACTTGTTTTGATGTAAATTGTCAAGGTAGTCAAAATTCAATCATCCCCAAAATATTTACGTAATTTAAATATCATATTTACCATGTATGTTGGTATTTATAATATCCATAGTATTTGGAGATGTGAAATGAAATGCATCATTCATGGATACCGTAGCATATACGTACGCATGAGTGGTATAATCATTTCTTTTTCATATTAAAAAATAATAATAAATTGAAATAAACATATATTAATATAACGGTATAATATTTATTCTGTGTCATTCTATCAGGTTTGGAAAAACCATCCTTTATATGTTACATGAATTGTGGGAATGAGTCACATCACATTTAGGAGGAGGTAGTCCACCCATCCTCAATCAAAATTATCATATTTACACAAAATGGAAAGCATAATGGTATACTATAAAAAAATTATTGAATAATAGAGAAAATATAAATATCATAGATATAATATATAAATATTCATGCCATCATAATAGACCCCATGATAGATGGTAGGATTAAATTAAAGAATCATCATTTCGCAAGGCAGAAGTTCACTCTACACAGAAACAGTGTGTTCTATATCAATTAGATGGAGGCGTGTCTTAGTGTAGTAAAATATATCAGCATAATAACGTCATATTGTCATTTTGATACTGATTTTTTTATTAAATAATGGAATAAATTGATGTTAGGGGGTTGGAGAATTAAAATAATTGAAAGGATCATAAGAGAAGACGATCCATCTAAATCAATTAACTCCTTTTGATTTGATCTAAAAGGCATCCTTGACTTTCCATATGCCCATGTTATTGCTTATATAAGGAATGGAGGTTTGTTGTGATATTATTTGAGCATAATTTGGGAGATCCATGTGTTTTTAGAGGTGTGAGAAATTGGTTAGATGTGGTGGAATTTTATAAGAGGGAGGAGTGGGATGTAATAAATGTCTTAAAATATTATTTTATTGTAATTTGATTCACAAATTATTATAGCTAAAAAGTGATATTTATATATATAGGTTATAATGAAAATTGGTCTAAATCCTATCATCCAATAGGTTTCAGAAAAATTTAGAGTAGAAAATTAACCTTATCTTTTAGCTTTAACCCATAGTAAATAAAATAACACTAGCAATGTAATCTTGTATTTTCATAATATATGGTTAATATAGTTACTATAAAATTCCAAGAGAACCAAATTTTTATCATTAATTACATTGAAAAAATTATAATAGTCTGTTGGCCAAATCATGTATTTTTAAGACTATTATACCCTTTAATGAATTACAATTTATTTTAAAAATGCATATATCTCCATTTATTCATTATTCAATAATTGATTTATTTAAATTCATAAAAATTGTATTCCTTAGAACCAATTGAATTAAAACATAACTAACCTGTCAATTTAATCAAAACAAATTGTGTATGGAATCAAAATGTTCATATAATATTTATTATATTATCATTTATTTGAATCAATAAATAATAATGTAATCACGGTGGCTAAGGGTCATGTCTCCGACAGAGAAGGGTGGTGGTTGTCTTCTTCAGTGGCACATCGAAGGGAATGATGTGGAAAAGGTTGGTCAGGCGGTTCTCCATGGAGGCACATTAATGAGTGGTCGTGAACCAGTCCCCTACGGGAAAAGATAGTTATATCCTATTTCTACGGTGATGGTAGAGGTATTTTTCAGTACTTTTACAGTGAGGCTCGACTTGATCTAGTTTTTTTGGTGTTGGGAGGTAGAAATCTAGGTCCTTGGAGTTGTACACAACTGTGTGTGTGCTTTGGGTGGTCGGTTGTGGTCTATCTGAGCAAAATTGTTTGCGTCGACTGGTTTTCAGTGATGGTTTATGTCTTTGATCTCCTATGTAATTATTTGTTTTTGTATGTGTGGAGTAATTGAATTTGAAAGGTGATTCAGTAGTGATGGCATGCACATGGAGGAATTTGTAAAATTGTGCAATGGTGGATTTGCTTTGTGTGGTTGGTTTGTTTCTGAAGGAGGGAAGGTTGTGCAACGGGACTTCACTCCATGTAATGAGCATCAGATGAGGATCCAGAGGTAGCAGTTCATCTATGCAGTGTATTAAGGATTTTTTTGTTTGAGAGGGAATATTGTCATCCATCAGATTGGGCCTGTGCTTTGACATATGGCACTTTCTTGGAGAAATGTCTTACACAGTGGAGAGCATCATCACGATCAAATTCTAGGGAGGGGCAGATTCATGTTTTCATTATAGTTTTACTCTTATTTCCATCGGGTTGATTTTTCTGTTGTCTATCAAGTCTATTTGGGTTTCCCCCTTCTTCCATCAAAAGGGGGGGTTTATAATATAATAAAAATTTGATGGCCTTCGGGACATTAGATTGATTTAACCACTACATCATCCTTGTGTCATAAATAAATTTATTTATATATGATCTAAAAATTATAAATAAAATTCCACGATGTAATAATTTTTTTAATATTTATAATGAAATTTTATAGTCCTAATGATTAGTTATATATCCTTATATTAAAATTATTTTAGTAAAATGATAAATTTTTATGTTATATTACTCATTACATGTAATTAATTATTAGAACATGTCATTACCACACCCAAGTGGCTACATGTGGACCAAAAATAGACCAAAGGATGCTAATGTTCTAACATATCTAATAAAATATGATCATTACATGTTTTACTCTAGTTTTATAATATATAGTATCATTTTTTACCCTTAGTTACCTAATTTACTCTTTTAACATGTTATATAAATATAATTACCAAGGTTACTATTCATAATGTCCAAAAAATAGAAGCTTCCTATTTATAAAAATTTGGACCTTATGATTCCAAATATAAAATATCTTTTACAAATCGAAAAAATATAATTTATAGATATTAAATTAATATTAATTCACTTTCATAAAACCAAAAAGTGGGTTTTTAAGAATTAAAAACTGTCGAATGTTTAACATGTGTTTATGTCCAAATTCAATGGGAAATTAAACCTTAATTAAAAAAATTGGATTAAATTATAAAAAATATATTAAAATAACACTTTAAAACTAATTAAAATTCATTCTAAAAATATATAAAAATTATATGAAAAGGTAGTTTTGAATTATAATGAAATATTTTCACTATTCTTTAAAATATTGATTTTATTTGAAAAATACTGATAATTTCTAACAAAGTAAATTTTGATGTCCTTATTCTAAAAAATCAGTTTATTTTTTCAAATATAACATATAAAATACACTAAAAATATATTTAAAAAGGGTATTCCATCAATACATGGAAAAAATTCCTTTTAAGAATATTAGACAATATAATGCTAAGAATTGGATTTTCCTCATTTTAAGCCTCTAAAATTTATTTGTTATATTTTTTTAATAATATTTTTATTTATTTATTTTTATTCTTTAAAACATAATGAAATGGTTTTAAACACCATATAAGATAATAATAGTATTATGCTATTATTTTTCGGTACAACACAGTGTTGTGTGCAATATAAGATTTCGGAGAAACCCATTATTGTGTTTTGAGAATGATATCATAAAAATAGTCTCCTTAATTTAAAATTAATATTTTATTCATAAATATTAATATATATGATAAAATATTATTCCATAAATACTTAGGATGTTACAACCTTCACCATTTAGAAAAATGATTCCCTGTATAATTAATATTGGGATCAGTAACATCATATAAATAACACATTGGATAATTGTTCTATAAAAATATCACGCTAAATAAATAAAGATAAGTAAAAAATATCACTTGAGATAACACATACTAGTATTTAATTTAGTAAAACATGGATATGTATAAGAAACCAGTCATCGTATTCTGATTAAGAGTGATGAAATCATGATCAAGATAAAGTTAACAATCTGAAAACCATAGACATGTAATTGGTTAAATGGTCTTCGATTTCACAATAGAAAATGTATATGGAAATTTATTTTGTTCTAAAGTCCTTTTAATATATTTGGTGTATTATTTTACTACTTAGAGTAAGAACATAAGGAAATATACTTACATGAAATGTAATGTTTCATCCTTTAATAAATTTCATCAAAAAATACTTCTTTTTTCAAAATTATGAGAATTCAAGACGAATTTCACATTCCTGAAGTACTAGAATCAACTTATAAGGAATCACATAATCCAAACAATACAAAAACTATATTTACCATGTCTTTAACATTAACCAAAACCAAAAAGATCATTAAAAGGTCAAAAAATCCACAGAAAATAATAATAATGTATAAGTTTAAGGACTACTTTTAATGTCTAAAATTAAATAGTAATTATAATGTTATGCATATACTATTCAAAAAAACCTTCAAATTCTTAAATATAGGCCAACATTTATTGAATAAAAAAACACATATAAATTTGTTATCATAGTCTTTGAAGATAAATTTTTACATGTATATCCCAATAAAATTGATCACTCTGAAAGACTTATAATGAAAAGTGATTAACTAAATCACATAATCTCCAGGATAAGATAATCATTTCCATAAAAAACTTAATTCCCCTAATTCCACAATTAAAATCAGAGATTATTATGGAATATAATTCATCTATTACTCTATTAAAATTACAAAGTTTTCTATTTACCTTAATCATGTAATGTTCCTGTAATAATGAACACCTTCCAAAATATCATTAATCTTGTAATATACAAAATATTTCTAATAATAATGATATATATTCTATAATATAAATGTGTCCCAAGTCAACTTATTGTCAATCCATTAAATAATTTAACTAAAATAAATAAGTCATACTAACTAGTGACTTCACGTAGGTCAGTGGTATGTGAAAAATGCCTATCACACTCTGGTGGTGGGTTCGATTCCTGTAGCCTTGTCTGATGTGATGGTTTTTCACAAGGTCTACATGTTTTAATTTTTAAAAAACTATATAATTTTTATAACATAAAAAAATGAGAAGAAATCCCCAAAAATAATCATCAGATACAATATTTTTAATAGTTATTCTATACCTTTAATTTTTCCTCCAAAAATGTACAAACCCATAACAATCTCAAAAATAAGTGTCTCCAAAAAATACATTTAATTACCTTGAAATTTCATAATATAATCCTAAAAATGGGTTTTTAATGCTTTTAACATTTGATAAACCTTAATATTATTAACCCAAGATGGTATCCATAACACTCTAGAAATCATCCTAATATCTAAAGTTATCTAAACCATCCTCTCATACTAACTATAATGGAATAGCCTTAAAAAATACATATTCATGATTTAATAATATGAATTTACATTTAATCACCTCAATAATATTTTTATATATATTTCCTTAGATTGTTAGGTCAGAACTAATACATAATAACTTAAATATTAAATGTAGTCACTTCTACTCACTAACTAGTTTTTTTAATAAATAGAAACACATTAAAATGAAACATGGTTCATTTATTGTTTAAAAGAGGTTTATTTTCCATGATCCCATCCTTGAATCCATTGTTTTTATGTCATGTTAAAAACATTTCTAAACATGTTATGGGAATAAAAATATCAGTTAGGGATATATAATCAATGAAATTTTTTGGTCTTGTGATAACACTTAAACCATGAATAATTTATCGTAATGTAACACTTTTCAACTATATGAAGTAGAAAAAACACATCACTAAATATAATAACTTTTATCACAATTTTTTGACAAAAATTTTACCATAAATCACATATAAAGTATCATATAATGGTAACATGGGACACTAACATAATTCAAAGGAATAACGGTATGGTAGACTTCTACACATATCACTAATTGGAGTAGCTATTTGACCAAATTCCATACATTATACATTGGTGTTTATAACATAACCACCCATACAAGGTTTATCAATGAATGACCAATATTTGGTCTTTCACATAACCGCCGATCTTTGGTTTATCACATAACCACCCGTCAAATGTCCAAGTAGAATTACATAACCGTAAAACATAAATTATTGCAATTTTCAACATTTTAATCATATAAATTCATTTGCAATCATATGATATCATTTCAATATTTAGAAATAGTAAATACACTATCAAAACCAATTTCAATACCAAAAAACTCAAAAATAGATTAATGGATTTCTTTTTCTTTTAAAAACATTAATGCTGATAAAGGAAGCAAAATATCAATTAATGGTATTGGTGATAGAGGATTTTTTTCATCACATACGTTAAAAACATTTATTTTTCATTTATGAAAATGCTTCATAGAAAATGAATCATTATTATTGAAATTATAATTCAATGTGATTTATTATACACAGTATAAAGAAGGTCATCTATAAATTAAAAGAAAAATCAATGAAAGGATAGTGAAATGAATTCCAATACAAAGATTAGATCATTATATTAAAGAAAAATCCATAAGATAATTATTTTTGGAAAATAATAATCCATCCAATATAAGTGGATATTCAGTATAAAAAATATGAGGTTATTCACACATATTAATAGTAGAATATAACCAATGGAATGGATATTTAACCTAATAAATTGATATTTAGTTATGATTTCCCTTACAATGTGTATAAATCGTCACATATAATTTTTAGGTTCCTTAATAAATTTTTTTGGTTAATTTATGCTGGAAAAATATCCTTATTAATATTTATTATTCATTTTATATCACTTATTATAATTTTCTAAATATTTCATAATTATTTATGTCTATATCAATTATTTTTTCACTATTCAGTACATGAGGTGAAAAAGAAATTTTTTGTATTTCAATATTCCATGTAGTAAAAATTATATAATCTCCAAAATATTATACATTATTTAAATATCATATATATAGAGTAAATATGTTTTTTTAATATCAATAAAATTTGGTTATAAAAAATTAAATTCACCATTCATGGAGATGGTATGTCAATGTACGCATGAACGCTATAGTAATTTCATTATCATATTAAAATAATAATAATAAAATGATATAAATATATATAATAATACCAATATTATATTTATGTAATTTAAGACTCATAGGATTAATAAAACCATCCATTATATGTTCCATGCATAGTGGAAACGAGTCACAACGCTTTGAGGAGGCGGTATTCCACACTTTCTCAAACCAAATTATCACATTTAAACAACATAGAATGTTTAAATGTTGTTATAAATAAAAAATTATTTTACAATACAATCAATATAAATATAATATATATCATATAGAAATACAGTTCCATCATAATCACCACCATTAATGGTGTTAAGAGAAAATTGAAAAATTATATATTTCTGAGGTAGTAGTTCTCCATTAAAAGAAACAATATGTTCAATATCCATTAGATGATGGTGTGTGTATGTTTTAGTCGAAAAATTTTCATAAAACAAGCTAATATATTAAGGATACTTGGTTTTTTAATAAAATAATGTAATAAAGATATTTAATCTTGTTGTAGAAGGAAAATAATTTAAGGGGGCTTGAGAGAAGATGTTACCACTCAATCGGGTATGTCCTTTTGATTTTAGCCAAAAGTCTTTGTTGAGTTGCCTTAATCCTATGAAAAGGATTCTATGTGTAAGTGAGTGATCTTGGGAGATTATATGAGTAGAATGTGGTCATGCCAAGGGTCTTTAGATATTTTAGTATGTGGGTAGAGTAAGTGGAATTTTATAAGAGGAAGCAGGGTCAATTCAAAAATGGTTTAAAATATTATTTTATTATAAATTGATTCTATAATTATTATAGTTAAAAAGATATATATATTTCTAGGATATGATGAATATGTTTCTATATTGTCTCAAAAAATTTGTTTGAGAAATTTTTAGTTCATAAATTCAACCGTATCTTTTAGTGTTAACCCTTTATTAAAAACATTTACTCTTAAAATGTAATCTTATATTTTTATAAAATATGTTTACAATAGTTTTTATAAAGGGTCATGATAAAAATAAGATGATCAGTAATGAATGTTGTTACATTAAAAATGACATTTGGATAAATATTTATCTTTTATTAAATCATATAATAAAATAGTATGTGGCTTACAAACTCAGTTATGAAAATTTTGACAATATTTAGTAATAGATTTTTATAATGTAATAAAAACTATATTACATTGAATCAAATAAATTAACTAATTCCTCACATGAAAATGTCATCCAGGAAATTCGTGGATGAAATAAAAATGATCAAATTAATTTTTTAAAATATTTATATTATCATTTATTTAAATCATTCATTAACATGTTAATCACTGCATCCTCATTTTTAATAAATAAATTTATTTATTTAATATCCATAAATTGTAAATAAAAAACCATGATGTTGGAATATTTTATCTCTGTATTGAATTTTTATAGTCATATATATCAGCTGTAGAACCTTATATTTAAATCATTTAGTAATAAGATACATGTTTATGTTATATTTCTCTTTACATTAAATTAATTATTACAACATGTCATTATCACAACCAAGTGGCTCCATGGGGTCCTAAAATTGACCCAACAATGCTCATGGTCAGAAAAATCTCATCCAATAGGATTATAAAATTGATTATAGTGTTTTATATTATCATAATATTATTTTATTACCCATATTTATCTATTTTATCCTTTAACCATGGTAAATAAAATTAATTATTGATGTTACTATACAGAATGGAAAAAAATAAACGGTACCTATTCACAAAATTTGGACCATTTGATTCAAAATTTGGAATTTATTTTTCAAAATAAAAAACACTTAATTTTTAGAAATTTTTTTAAAAAAATTTATTGTTCTCAATACTAGAAAGAAGGTTTTGTAGAAGTAAAAACTATCCAAATATTGACATGAGGTTATTTCCAATGTAAATGTGTAATAATTATAATGACCAAGATTGGATTAAATTATAACAACATAATAATATTACTATTTAAAACCAATTAATAGTATAATATACCAATATTAATAAATAATTTAAAATGGTCATCTTGAATAAAAATGAAGTATTTTACATTTTTCATTAAAATATAGATTTTATCAGAAAAACTACATAATTTAAACCAATATAAATTTTGATTTCAATATTATAAATAAGATGATTATTTTTTTCAAATATGACGTATAAAAGAGACCAAAACAATATTTGAAAATTTTTTTCCATAAAAGATGGTAAAATGACCATATAAAGTAATTAGGATATTTTATTCATAAAAGTTCATTCATTCACTTTTTAAGCCGCTATAAATTATTAAAAATATGTAAAAACATTTACAAAAAATCATAATCATATTTTAGTTATTTCTATTCATTCTCTCCAGTATAATGGCTAGGAATTAAAAACCATTTAAAATAATGTTATTATTATGTTATCATTTACCGGTATAACTTAGTGTTGTGTGAAACATAAAATTTGATAGAAACCCATTGTTGTGTATCATGTACGCTATTAGAAAAAGGATCCCCTTGATGAAAAATTAATATTTTATTCATTCATATTAATAGATATAAAAATTTATTATTCTATAAATATTTGGGGTTTTACATCCTTCTCCCCATTTGTAAATTCTTTCCTCGCTATTTTAATTCAAAGTAACATCATTCTAGTCCTACATCATATAAATGTTCAATAGAACAATCACATTAAAATAATTAAAGAGAATTAAAAAGGTCTCCCAAGATAACACATAATTGGATTCTATGTACAAAATCATTGATATAGATGAAAAAAATAACAATTTGGCTTTGTCAGTGTGTGATAGAAAACCTGATCAAGGGAAATTTAATAATACTAAAACAAAAAATTTGTGATGGATTAAATGGTATTTGATTTCGTAGTATGAAATGTATATGGAAAAAAAATTTAAAGCCATTTTCATAAAGGTGAGTAATTGTTTTACTAATTATAATATGAACATAATGAAATATACATTCTTGAAAAGTAGAATTTAATCCTCTAACAAATTTATACCATAAACTCATATTTTCTCCAAATGATTAGTATTCTTGAAGACTTCATCACACCAGATGTTCTAAAATCAACTTCTAGAGAATCAAATAATCCAAAAAAACTGAAATATATATTTCCCCCGTATCTACACATTATCCCAAAGCACAATGTTTAGTACAAGAATAGATAATCCCCAAAAACTAATAATCCTTTATAAGGATAAGTACTACTTTTATGCTCTAAAATTCTACAACAATACCCATGTTCTACATAAACCATTCAATAAAAAAATTGTCCTTAAAACTCTTCAAAATTACCCAACTAATATTGATACCCAAAACTCAGAAGAATTTATATCATAGTCTTCAAAGATATATGATAACATATACCTTCCAAGGAAATGAATCACCTTCAATGTCTCATTCTAAAATGTAATTAACCAGATCACATATTCTCCATGATAGGTTAATAATTAAAATATTTAAACAAATTTTAATTATTCCACAATAAAAATAATAGATTCATCAAAAATATAATTCTACAATTACTATATTAAAACCCGATATTGTTGTATTTAAATTAATCATATAATGTGCGTGAAATAGTCAACATCTTCCAAAATATCATTTATCACATAATCCCCAAATCAGTTTCCAATACTAAGGATATCAATTAGATCAAATATATGAATCTCGAATCAAATTATTCATAATCAGTAAAATAATTTTACTAAAATGAATTATTCATACTAACCAGGTCCTTGTTGCATGATAGTAGAGGGTAATAAAGGCTCGTCACATTACGATTGTGGTTTTGACTCCCATAGCTTTGTCTAACGTAATGGATTGTCACATGGTCTTCTTGTTTTCCCTTTTTAAATACAATATAATTATTAAAACATTAACAAAATTAGATAATATAGATAAAAATAACCACATAATGCTGTATCCTTAATGGTTATTCTATAACATTCTTTTTTTATCCACAAAAGTACTAACACAAAACTACCTCCAAAATAAACAGCTCCAAAATATACAATTAATTAACATGAAATTTCATAAAATAATCCTCAAAATAGTTTTCTAAGACATTGAACTAATGATAAACATTAAAAATTTAAACCTATGATGATATCCATAACTTTTACGAAAACATACCAATCATTGATGTTGTCTAAACCATCATCTCATACTAACTATAAGTCCTCAAACATAAACTCAACATACTATTTTGTTACCTAAAAAATATTACATTTAGTCTCATCAAGTATCTTATCAGGTTTAGATAATTAAAGAATTTGGCCACAACACATACATTAAAACATAAATTTTACATGTATACACTTTTAGTAACTTTATAATTTTTTCAAAAAATAGAAACGTATTAAAAAGAAACATGGTTCATTTAATGATTGGACAACATGAATTTTCCTTGAAACCATAAATGACTCTATTCATCTTTATGTCCTACAAAAAGCATTTCAAAACATGGTATGAGAATAAAATTATCAGTAACATATATATAAAGAATGAAAACTATCAGTCATATGAAATCATGGAATCGATCAATATGTTTTTATAAAGTAATACTTTTCACCATTAAAAAATAGAAAAACACTTCACTGAATATAAGCTCTTTTAATAAAATTTTTGTAACCTAAATATTACCATGAATCCCAAAAAATAAAAATATAACATATAAAGGTAACCTGGGACATAAAAATTCATTAATTAAATAACCATACAATTAACTTACACACATATCACTCAATGGAATATCCATACACCCGTCTTTCATAAACATTACATTGGATGTTATAATGTAACCAACCTTCCTTAGTTTATCAAAAAACAACATATCATTAGTTTACCACATAACCACCGATATTTGGTTTATTACCAAACCACCATTCATATGTCCATGTACCATTATATAGTCATAAAACACCGAAGATTGAAATTATCAACATTTCCCTCATCAAATTTCATTTGTAATCACAAGAAATAATTTCCTGATTTCGAAATACTAAATCCACATTTAAGACCATTTTCAATGACAAAAAAAATTGAATTAAGGATTTCTTTCCCTTTTAACTATATTATGGTTGATAGAGGAAGCATAATATCAAATAACAGTTACACTGGTAGATGATTCATTGTCACCGCGTACATTAAAAACAAACATTTTTCTGTTTAACAAAACACTTTATAAAAAAAGATTCATTTTTAATATAATTGAAACTGATATGGGTTATTATACACTATATAATGAAGTTCATGTATAAATTACAATATGCATCAATGAAAGGAGATTGAGAAAATATCCCTTGCAAATATCAGATCATTATATTGAAGATAAATCAATTAAATAATTCTGTGTGAAAAATATAAATCCATCCAATATATGTTAATATTCATTATAAAACAATCACTAGACATTTAGACATATTTAAAAAAAACATTACCAATGTCATAGACATTTTTCTCAATTAATAGAGATTTAGTTAGGATTTTCATTACATTGAGTATGAATCATCACATACAATCGTTATATTACTAAATAATGAACAAAGGAAAATTTCTACTTTCATAAGAAAATTTTTCAATATTATTATTTCATTAATGTCACTTATAAAAATTTCATTAAAATTAAATATATTTTTTATGATCATATCATATGTTTTCTCGATATTTGGAACCGGAGTAAGAAATGAACTTGTTTTGATGAAAATTGTATATGAAGTAAAAATTACATTATCTCTAAAATATTATTCATGATTTTAATCTTATATTCCTAGAATATATGTATTTATAATTCCTTTAACATTTGGAAATAAGAAATGAAATTCCCATTTCAGGGAGATATTGGGTCTTACGTTAATCATGAACACTACATTCACTTCTTTGTCATATTAAAAATATAATAAAATTATATAAATGTATATTAAAATACAAGTATTATATTTTTTTATGTATGTATCATATGTATAATAAAACCATCAATTATTGGTTTCATATATAGTGGAATATGTCACATTGCTTTGAGGGGTAGTTTTCCACACTTTCTCAAACAAAATTATCATATTTACACAACATGAAACGAATAAAAGAATGATATAAATAATAATTATATAATATTAGATACTATATACATGTTATATATATGATATATAAATATAGTTTCAATCTAATTTCCACCATTGTAGGTGGTAGGAAAAAGCTAAACAATCATTGTTTCATGAGATGTAATTCACCGTACACGGAAACATTACGTTCTATATCCACTTGACAGTGGTGTGTGTAAGTGTAACTCTAAACCATAGAATAACAACATACTCGTATATTTATATACTTTTTTTATTAAATAATGAAATAATGATAGGTTAGGAGGTTGTATATGGAAAATAATTGAATGGATATTAAGGAAAGTCATTACCTCAAAATCAGGTAAATCCCTTTGATATAATCCAAAAAGATTATTTGAGTGGCCTTACCACCATGTTAACAATGACTGGATGAACATAGGGATGTTGGAAGATTATTTTAGTATAATTAGGTTGATCCAAAGAAATTTAGATGTGTGAGTAGGTGGGTATCAGTGGTGGCCTTTAAAATACAGAGGAGGGGTAATTTAGGAGTGTCTTGAAATATTATTTTATTATAAATTTATTTTTGAATTATAACAGTTCCAATGTAATATATTAGTTAGATAAGATGATTATGGGCTGAAATCCTCAAAAAAAATTGTTTTATACATATTTAGGTCATAAAATAATCCTTATTTTTTAGCATTAACCCTTAGTTAAAACATTTACTCTTACTAGGTCTTCATTTATTATCATAGTATATGGTTACTAAAGTTCCAATAAAATGACAAGATAACCAAAAGTGGATAATTAATGACATTTTTATCATTAAAAATGTCATTTTTATGAATCTTTTATTTTTGTACTATTATATCATTTCATAATATAATATTTGTCTTAAAAACACAATTACGTGAATTTTTACACTATTTAGTAATTGTTTTTTAAAGTCATAAAAAATATTCATTTGAAAAAAAATTATTAAATGATTAATAAAATTTCAATTACAACCCTGAAATAATTGGTTGGAATCAAAATGTTCAAATTATATTTTTTTATTAATTACAATTTCATTTATTTAAATTATTCACTAATAACATAATCACTACCTAATCATTGTGTCACAAAAAATTTATTTATTTACTATAAAAAAATTATAATTAAGATACCATGATATAAGATATCATTTAAATTTTTTAATAATATTTATTATCATAGATATCAGTTATAGATCCCTATATTAATTTTTTTAGTAAAAATATTCATGTTTATGTTATATTTCTTTTTTAAAATAATTATAATAACATGTCATTATCCTACACAAGTGGCTCCATGGGGTCCAAAAATCAACCCAAGGATGCTCAAGGTTATAAAAATTTTATAAAAAAGGATTTATAAAATGATTTAAAGTACATTTATATTATTTTAATATTATTTTTTTACCCTTATTTACCAAATTTTCCTTTTGGCCATGGTAAATAAAAAAAATTACTGGAGTCAATATTCATAATGTCAAATATGCATTTTATTTACACAATTTGTGCCTTATACTTCCAAATAAGGAATCCATTTCTTGAAATTGAAAACACAATGTTTAGTAAAAATTAATTTAAAATTAATTCATGTTTTCAAAACCAGGAAGCTCATTTTTAGGAAATAAAAACTATCAAATGATTAACATATTTTATCTCTAATTTTAATGTGAAATTACATCTAATGAAAAAAATTGGATTAAATTATAAAATAACAATCCAATTAAACTTTAATCATAATTTAATGTGCCGCCTAACTATATAAATAAATTATTTGAAATGGTTGTATTGAATTTAAAGACACTATTTATAACTATTCATAAAAATATGGATTATATAAGAAAAATAACAAAATTTCAACCAAAGTATATTTTGATTCCCAGATTAAAATGATGAAATTTATTTTGTATAATATAAAATATAAAAGAGGCCAAAATAATAATTAAAAATGTTTTTCCATCAAAAGGTGGTAAAAATTTTTTTTTTTAAATATTATATTATTTTATGCTCAAAATTATATTAATATTTATTTTATACCTCTAAAATTTATTGGATAAAAGTAAAAATCTTTTAAAAAATTATTTAATCATATTTAAAATAGTTCTATTCATTATCGCTTATATAACGTCTAGGTCTTAACTACCATTTAAAAAAATAATATTATTATGTTATTATTTTTGTGTGTAACTCTGTGTTGTGTGCAATGTAATATTTTGGAGAAACCCATTGTTTCATGTCAAGTATGTTATTTGAAAATTAGTCCCCTTAATGTAAAATTAATATTTGATTCATTAATATTAATAGATATGAAAATTTATTGTCCTCTAAACAGCTTGTTTGTTACAATAATAGTATTTTAGGATATATAATATACATTGGATTGGACCTTTTATTGGTGTGTAAATAGTTCTTCTCTGGTATTATATTTTATATTTCATTGTTTCATTAGAGGTGTCAATATCATAAATTTTAACATGATCAAAGAGGGTCATTATCTCTTCAAAATTGATGATTTTATTTAAATGATGTGGTTTTGATGTTGTGTGGTTCTATTTGGTGTTGGCCATGAAAGTAATTTTTTATAATTTTATTATCTACATTGTTTTATGATGATGATGATGATGTTTTTTTAGTCACGGAATTTATAGGTTTGTTGTTAAGGTTTGTAATTTTTATATTGGAATGATCATTTATCGATGATGAATTTTATGTGATGTTGGTTATGATATTATGGTTATTGGTGGAATGCAGGAGGTGTATAGAGTCTAGATAAAAAATACATTATTTGGTAATACATATTTTTGGTCTTGATGGTTTTCTATATTTTTATTTTCATTGAAGTAGATTATTAAATTGTTATTTTTTTAGTAAAGAACTCAATTGGATCACATTTTTTCAATTTTCTAATATATATTTTTTGGGGAATGTATTTAACGAATAGTGATTAGTGTAGGATGATAAGAATTATAAGGTGGGGTTATTAATGGAGCCTATTTTGATGATTCTATAAAAAAAATATTCTTATGAATGGTTTTTTTGTCGATGAAATCTCAAAAGATATATGAAATTATGGGCATAATAGTCAACGAAATAATATAGTCAGTTTTAGGTTTTAGTCATATTAGGATAAATCAAGTAGTGTATTTTTCTTACTATATTTATTTTCAAAGTATTTGATTTCAATTTGATTTAACATGGTTAAAATATTGTATTTTTTAAATTATTTTATGAATGTTTCAACTCCATTAACAAAAATTTAATTTTTTGTAATATTACAAAAAAAATTATATTTGAAGTATATTTATAGAGAATTAAGTTGGACTATTAAATTATTAATTATGGTTATATTTCTAATATTATTTGAATTATTCAAATATAAATAATTATTCTTCATATTATTATGATTTTTAATACACAGAAATTTCAATATGGGGAATAAATTAATAAATACTATTTTTCATTTTGTTGACTATTTAAGATATTGAATACTTTTTTGCTTTGTGGAAAATTCAGTCATGAATTATTATTTTTTATTAAAATTTTCATTATTATTATATATTTATTATCATTTTATGTTTGATTAATAGTTCTAAATATGCGATCATATACAACTAAAATTTAATCAATATATTAATGACACATTTGTTATTAAATGAAAATATATTAATAACATGCCACCATAGTGGACGTTGGATCAACATTGAGTGGCCATGGTAGAAAATATTAATAGTTATAGGTAGGATTGACTTTGATATGACCATGGAAAATAAATTATATATAATATTGGAGTATGTGGTGTAAGAGTATTCCCATGTTGTTGGTTTTTATAGATAAAAATGGTATGTCTTTGGTCTGAAAAGGCTTGAGTTTCTACTAGGTGTTGTACGAATGGGGGAAACAAAGAATTGATTGGTGTATCTGGATGGTTATGATGGTTTATTGAATAATTTATTCATTAAAAAAATGTAGAATGTAGTTTTTATTATAATAGTGGTGGTACTGAAATTTGTAAGGAAATTGGAAATTTAAGTGAACCTAACAACATGATATTTTGTTCAGGAATAACATGACCTATAAAATATTGGTTGTGACGCTTATGTTTATATAGAGTAAACTATACGACATATCTAATGATCATAAGACACACACTATGAATATTTTCAAACAATAAATAGAAATCTTCCATTTTATATTCATGGAAAACCACCAATCGTTATTGAAAATGTGGATCAGTATAAATATCATGTATAATGTTGAAATTAATTCTGTTTTTTTAATATACCTAAAATGAAAAATTTTAGACCACTTACATAATATAACCTAATGAAATTTTTTCCTAATATATCCCACATGAATGGTCTAATTAATTTTAACACCTAGAAATAAATCCAATATATCATATTATATAAATTGAAAAAACATATCTTACATTGGGATATGAAAAGTGTTTCTATATATTCTCACCCAACATTAGATGTCTAACTTTTTTATATCCAATTCTATGTTTGTTTTCATATATAAATAAAAATGTCCTAACATTTTTTAATTATTTATGGTATTTTTTAATGAATCATAATCTATTTTAGTTCCTTATAATAATATAGACAACTATATGGGGTCATATGATGAGGGTAGATAAAGGGTTATTGTCCCCCTTAATAAAAAAATCATACCCCTGCTTGGGTTCTCTATATATATCATTTTAGCAATAAAACCTCATTTTTATGGTGTGTGGTCCCCTACATGTGGTGTAGGTAATCCCCTCATCAAATGGAAATTCAACTCCATGAGGTTTGATTCACCCATAAGGATTATCACCCCCTACACTGATATAAACACCCTAATGATACGTGGTTACACCAATATATTTAGAGAGAGATATAATAGCAGGGTTTACTTGATAATTTATTCCTCATACATTCATTTTTTTATATTATTAAATTTTTCTTATAATTTTTTTCGATAATGGTTATATTGTTTATTTGGGTTAATTATATATTTCATGTTATTTTAGTATTTGAAATACAATATATGGCATAATGTTTTTTCTCGTAACTTGTCCTTTACATATTGTAGAATGGATTTGGGTTTATGTGTTAGTTTAACACTATACCATAAAGATACATAGTTAGTTGGGACATATTAGCCTGGTATTAAAAAGGTTTAACTATTCCAGATGAATGTTATAGTTAGAATTCATGTGAAGTTTGGTTTTGGTATTTAGATCAGTTTTCTCACAGAGTTTTGTGTTTTGCCATTATTTTATGGAACACAGAATAGGTGAGATTGACAATATATAATTTTACTAGGAATCTCATAACATATTATTCAACAAAGAAAACATTGGTATTTTTTTGATAATACATGTATCACATAGTAAATAGTAATTACATCCAATGGACTTATAATTTCATATTAATAAAATTCTTTTTAAACAATTATAGATCCATTACCATAATTGAGGATTTATCCAGTTGAAATCTAACTCAGGTTCTATGGAAAATATTTTTGTAATCCCATGTAAAATCACGATCCTTAACATACTGATCATTTGTGAAAAGAGATGTCAAATCAAGGATATGATTGACTCTATCATTGGCTCATGTGTTGAATGATGACTTGTTTTCATGGAGTATTTTTTTGGAATTGATAGTGAAACCCATAAGACCAAATGAGAGAACCTATAAGGTTTGTTTTTTTCTTATATTCCTTCAATAAAGGAATAATAGGTATAATTATAGGCTCTATATTCCAATTAAAGTTGATTATCTTCACTATTTTTTTGATTCAATGTTCTTTAGGATCTGACTATGTTCATAGTGATTCATTAGATATATTTTCATTAGGTAATGGTAATCCATTAGATGATCATTTCTCAAACTCAGGATGAGTATTCACTATATTGTGTCTTTTCTACATGTAATATAGATAATAAAATAAAATATGGTGTGAATTTTCGTTTAGAAACAATAATCAAATTTTTATCTCAAATAAGTAATTTTTTGATTGGGTTTTCAAATAACAAATTATATCGCTGATTAGAGTAATGAAATTATAAACAACCAAAAATTCAATAAACCAGGGGGAAACAGACATGTATTTTAGCTATTATTAGTCAAAGGGTTAGAATAGAATATATTTAAAACAAATATAGTATTGGTTAGTAGAGATAATATCCACTAAAAAGGATTTTATTAAAAATCAATTTATACAATTTTTTAAGGAGGATATGTTGACCAGATTAAATGTTTATGTGAAATTAAATCTGTCGTAATGTGTGAATATATTCATTTCAAATACAAGGTATTCCATCACATCATTGGACCCACATCTAATATTATTAGTAAATGATAACATACACTCTTCGAATGTAAATATGAACTTTAATATCCTCTATGAAATATCTTGGTTTAGATGATTGAAAAATAATCATTATACCCACCCTTAGAATCCCTAGATCATACAGGATCAAATACAACAATAATTAAATTTAAAAATTCTATGAACATTAAAATAAGGATGATAAAATACAATTGTAGATCATAATATACACACACACAAGATGTATTATAATGATTTTAAGAGTTTTAAGAAACATAAAATTTAAAATATTTATAACTAATTTATAATTTCACAATTATGGAACTAGATAATCTTTTTTTCAGTCATGGAATGGATATATTTTTAGGAATAATTCTAATAATCATATATGTTGATATTTAAAAAATAAATGTCATGTTTGAATTCATTGATAGTATATTCTTCATATATCAATCTATTCATCTTATATTTCACTATTTCAGATATTTTTATTCATCACAACTAATGTATTTCTAAATCTAATGGATAGAATATATTACAAAACATTATATCTCTATATTTTCATTATAAATGTTTTATTTATATAATGTTTCATTTTTTGAGTGTTCATTGTGAAAAAGAATAAAAATAGAATAAAAACCAAAGATAAATCAAATTTATAAAACATGTATTTTGATTTAAAAAAATGAATATAATTGATCCAATAAAGAAACAATATCACATTTTTCTTTAAAACACATCACATGATAGAATATTTGTGATCAAAATTTGTAATAAACAAATAATGCTATGTGTGATCCTCATGATAGGCAATTTAAACCAATTTTCATTGAAATATAAAATAGAAACATTTAGAAATTATTTATTTTTTTATTATTTATGATGATAGCTAAATATAAGAGTAGGAAAATATAAAAATTAATGAATATGAAAAAAAATTATGAAAATTATCCTATTTTATAAGTTTTAAATAATAAATATAAAATAGATGATATTTTAAATTTATATTCAATACAGTTTGAGAATATTATTATATTTTTTAATAGTTTCTCAAAAAAATCTTATCATCTTCAGATCATCATGGAAAATCATTTTTTCTATGAATATGTAATAAAATTTTACTACATAAATTCCATTTCTAATATGATTACCTATATTTAAATATCTTCTCATAATGAGAGTTAAGGATGAATATCACTCTCTTATAAAGCATTAATATTAATATAATGAATAATTATGTAATTGATGATATGATTCATAATTTTGATGCATTTGAAAAACCCTTCTTTACCAATTATTTGATATATTACTTTGACTACATATAATTTTCTCACTATAATGGAAGAATAAACATTATGATATACAATAGCCTTATCAAAATATTTTAATATATGTTTGTTATGATATTGATGATGATAAAAATTTATATTGAAAATAAAAAGTTGAATATTTTAAATGAGAAAAATATCAGTGACAATGTATTCCTAATAATGTAAATTATTTTTTTTATCAACATTGATGGTTTCCTTTATTTCAAAAGTGTCATCAAGGACATGTAGGGAAATGAATTTCCAATAAATATATTATTAACACAATTAAATAATTCAATTTGAAATCTTACTAAATTGGAAATGAAATATTAACATTTTGATAAAATATAAATACCCCCCCTATAAATTGAAATTACAAATATTTTAAAATTTTGATTATACCATTCATTAATAAACACCAATAGATTTTTAATAGTAAATGACAATGTTTCAAAAGAATTTTAAAAATTATAAACTTATCATTAAATAATGGATAATCTATCAGTTTCATAGATTGTTTAAGGGTATTTTTAGAAGAGATATATGAGTATTTTACTCAAAAGATATGACAATAATATAGAAATAATGTTTCCAAAATGATAATATTTCATTAACAATCACCCATTAAGATTTAAAACCCAATAAAATGTAAAATATTCTTATATTATACTATATAAGGTTTTCTAAATGTGATATGATAGATGAAAAAAGTTGTGTAATTATAATAACATTTGATTAACCATTCCAATTTTTTGTTTCACACATTAAATTATTTTAAAAGTGAGAGGACTTGTGAGAATACAAAAAATATATTGTATATTCTGAAAAAGCCTAGAACATTATGTTTTTCTTTGAAACCTATGGAAATGATTTCATACATATATGTGATTTTATATTTATTTATTTTATAGGATTTTAGGCATGTTAATAGAAATTTTATAGTAAAAATGAATTGGATTTTAGGTTAAACTCATACTAAATTATGTTATTTTTTGTTGCATCCACAACACATGAGATAAAAAACGTCAAACATCAATATAGTATGCATCCCTAGTGTAATCGTAAATATAATGTTCCACCATTCTAAAACTTGATTAAAAAATACTTCTAATAAATTTCATTATTGGGACATATATTTTCTATCAAACCTATTATCTATTATGTCAAAATCTGAGTATTATTTGAGTATAAAACCATTTGTAAAGAAATATAATAATCACATTTTTATGTACATTTATTATATTGAATATTATTGATTAATAATCTTAAATGTGATTATTTTGGATTATCATGAATTCATCCCCAAAAATATATTACAAAATTAATGTCAGGTCGATTTGTAGTATCATATATTAACAGGCATTTCATACATGCATAAAAATTTTGGTCTGCATTTTTACATTTTTATCAAGATCATCTATGATTGAATTTTCTACCTGTTCAATTATAAAATATTCACCAAAAATATGATGATGATTATATATTATTTTAATTTATATTTAGTTTCAAAATTTTAATTTATTTTTTAAAAAATAAGAAAACCACGGAATTATTTATGTTCTCACATCATGGATATTAAAAAATAATTTTTCATAAGTGCAATAAAATATTAAAAAAATAAATTTAGTTGATCAAATAATAATTTCATCAACATATATTTTAATAGTGATTTTATTTTTGAAAATATTCCTTATGTAAATGGTTTTATCAACCCATAGTTAAAATCATATTTGGATGAAAATTTTAGGTAAGTATTGAAAATTAAATACCCTCATTACTTGGATTTTTTATAATAAAAACATTTTTTTGAACATAACTATTATGTAAAACATTATTAACATATATTGGGAATATAATTAAAATTTAGATCTGAAAAAATGTTAATAACATCTTGAAATATTATATTATAGTTATTAATTAAAATTTATCACCATATTCTATGTCATATTATTTTAATAACCAATTTCCAAAAAATACTTTATTTAATTATCATAAAAGATAAATTTTAATCACATTGGTTTCTAAAAACATATTTTACACCAATAATCATTAAATTAATTTGATTTTTAACTAATTCCTAAACATTTTTTCCATTCAAATTGATTTTGTTTTAGTTCATGGCACATATCCAATATTCCTATTCTTAATTTTTTTGGGTTAAAATAATAATTATAATCCATGATTCATAAAAAAATTTCAATATGAAATTTTATAGTACTGGTTGAATTATATCCAAAATATTTTAATCTGAAGGATGATTCTATGTGTTTGATAGATTCTAGGGTAAACTCAGAAGAATATTTTCATCCAATAGATGAGAATTTCTTATTAATGTAACTTATAGATTTCATAATTTTTATAGACATACATTTAGGTGATTTAAAGTGTATATTTATAGAATATATATTTTAAACTAAACTTTTTTAATGCACCATCAGAATTATGAATTTACGACGAATTTTAAAAAATAAACGGACCATAATAATCAAATTTTAAACTAATTATTTGGTTAAATTTTTTTATTTAATTAAAAATGCTACAAGCCTTTCTAAAAGTATAAAAACTAATAATAAATATAATTATACATTTTTGATCAGTTTTATGTAACCCGCCTATTATATTTCATGTAAATACATTACATTAAAAGGCCATAAAATAATAATGTTTTTGTCTTATTCTATATAGAACACAATAAATTTTTTTATTATCAATTGTAATAATTAAAAAACTATTTATAGTTTATGAACTAGTACAAATAGAATCTACTAAAAAAATTCTAGTAACAAAATAAACTAGCAATATTGATCTTTTAATTTCCATAAGAATTATATTTCGTCATCAAATTAAAGAAAACTTTGTTCTCTAAAGAGAAAAAATATGGATAATATCATTATCACTATAAAAAGATTCATATTCTCTATCATATAATGTACCACATTTATAACACTATATTATAACCGATATTACATATTTCTTTTTTATAGAATCTTGAAATACATTATAATTATTAAGTGTTTGGGATTTTTGATTTAGAAAATTGATGTATGTAAATAAATTGATAACATCTAACAAAACATATAGATAGTATTTGACTCAAATACATCAAGTTTATGTAGTAATACATAAATAAATTTATGATAAATTAAAAAATTAGGTAGTTGAGATATCACTGTAATTACTAAATATGTACTTTTTTCTTACTAATTTATAAGGATCTTAGATTCTGTTGGAATTAGTAATTTTTTGAGTAGATATATGACATTTAATTTCATAGGATGTTTAGTTAACATATAAAAGAAAATAAATCTCAATATATGATCACATAATAATGATAATACATCATTAAAGAAGGAAAATAATTATAAGTTATTTCATCATTATAGAATGTGTAAATATTTTCAATCATATATGTATAAAAAATAAATTTACAATATAAACATTGAACGTTACATTTCTTATTCTAGAAAATCATAAGATATCCCTACTCACATAATTTAATTATAATGATATGATTTTTATTATATGATTGAATATATAAAAAAATTGAAACTAATTTTTTTCTAGGAAATTAAGCATCACAGATTCTATTGGTCCCATTATATCCATTGATTGGTGAAATTAATTATCCCACAATAAATATTGATAAATTATATATATTGGGTTTTTCTCTAGTAACATATTAATATAAATTTTCCATAAATTTTTTTATACAAGTGTCTATAATGATCCTTCCCACTAAAAGGTAAAATTAGACTTTTGCTGGCCCCAATCATTTTAGTCTTGTTGTGTTAGAATATAATATTTTATAAATAAACATCGATATAAATATATTCTATTCCATATCTAAATGATATTTTGTATTAAATGATTACATAAATCACAAACAATAAACATTTATAAAGATAAAATACACACTCTAGTAATCTTCTCTGTCATATTTAGTATAAATGAAATTTTTTTATGTTATAATGTAGAAATTTACAACAATGTACATAAAAAATATAAGAAACAAAATTAGATGTTATATACCATTTTATTTGTTTATAAATTAAAAAAAATTGATATTACTCTATATTCTATTTCATAAAATCTTAAAAAAAATTAACATATTTCATTAATGTAGAAAATTTAAATTTTTATTATCTAATGTCTGATGATCATATTTATAAACTACTAAACTCAATTAATAAAATTTCCCATATGAATTAGTTTTTTGAATCTAATTGTAATCAAAATATTTTCATGTAAAATGTTAATTTTGGAATTAATTCATTATTTTTGACATATATTCCTTCATAAGAATATTTGGTGCATTTTATCTTATTATTTTCAATACATTATAGAGTCACATACATAGATATTTCAGATTGAGTATGTAATATTACATTATCATGTAATAAAATGAATGTTTCAACATCAATTATATTATAATTATAATATTATTAATGTCATTAAATAACCATCTTTATTATAATAATAAAATTTATACTCCCATCTTATATTTGTAATGGATTCTGTAGAAACATTTTACATGATTCATTTTTTCATATAAATATTAATTATGTATTTAACTATTTTATTTTTTAGTTTTATTGTATTCAAATAAAGTTTCTCAATATATGATTCATTCAATAAAACTGTTGTTTTATATATTTTTTAGTCTTTTATTTCCATTAATTTTTGAATACATCATTGAAATTATACATTTATTCATCATTTTTGGACAATTTATTCTAAAATAAGAATTATTTGGACAACCATAACAAATAAATTTTAATGGTTAATTATTTTCATTAAAATAATTTTGTTGAACATTATAGATATTTTTATTATAGGTAATCTTATTCAATTTTCTGAAAGATTCATAAAGTTCATTATTGCAATCAATTAGTATATGTTTTTCAAGCCTCATAAATTTATTTTTTAGACATGTTATTTTAATGTTGTATTAAAAGTATTAAAGGTTAAAAAATTTTGTTTTCATGAAGAATAAATGTTTTCTACTCCATTAATAACTTTCAAATTTTCAGTATGTCATCTATGTCTACATTTATATTAAATTTTGACAAAATTAAGTCATTTAGACATAAAATTGTCAAATTTATTATGAAATAAATTTATTTAATCTTGGATTCTCATTAGTTATTTATTATATCAACAATATATTCCTCATGTTGATATTATAATATCACGTTTCACATAAATATTGTATAGTATTTTTTATTTTTATAACTCACTGATTCATTTCTATTACAGTTTTTCATTGTAAAAATAGAAGCTTGATAATCATGACACAATATAGCTATACTAGTAATGATAAATTTGGATGTAAAGAAATGATTAATATCAAACTTTTTCCTAATTTCATGTTTTAGTTCATTGGATGCTATATAGAGATATATAATATTGTACATAAAAAATATTAATGTATTATTATAATTATTGTTTAATAATTATTCATGTTTTCATGAAAAGAAAATTGAATAAAGATATTATCTATAAAATTATAGATTCTTGTTATCAAAATAATGATATTGAGACAAATATTAATGATGTGGGATTTGATATGATAAAAAGTACTCATTATCTTCTGTATCAAAAATATGTGGTCTTGTCATATTTAATTTTTTAATTATTCCTACTGCTCCTTCTACAATCATGAAATTATATTTCTTATACCAGAAAATTTTATTATGGAAACTGTGTTTAAAATCTGATAAAAAACTGTTAAATCTAATTTAATTTAAAAAATTTAATATAAAATTGTTGTATAGAAAAAAAGAAAAAAATTATGATAAATGAGTTGCAGACTACATTTGATACTGAATTTATTTCCTAATGTATAATGGAAAATAAAATAAAAGAGTATGGTGTATTTTATTTATATAACCAAATTATAATTCTCACCATCAACATGAATTATTTTGTTAAATTGTTCATGTTACTTATTAAATCAATGATTATAGTTACAGTATTATAAATTATATAAAATATAGTAAGAACATCATAAATTAATTGACTATTATTTTATCAATTATCAGTGAAAATTTTAATGTAGTTTAAATTTTAAAAAATGATTTATTATTATGTAACATAATTTATCCATTAAAAGGGTATTATTAAACCAGAACATTTTAACCATATTATAATGTGAATGTTTAGACTGTATCAATGGAATCCATGACATTTAACCTATGTTTAGGTATCCCTGGTTTCTTAATTATCTAAAATTACATCTTCTAATACCCAATTTCAGTTAAATAACACATCCATAGAAAATCACCAACACACAATATAATTACATAGTAATCATATTCCTTAACCTGGATTCCCTTGATCCAGATTATCATTAATTCATCTAGTTTATTATCACAGGAATCCTTCAATCATAAACTATCTGAAAATGAAAAAGAATCATGAAAATTAATGATTTCATTAAAATTAAAATAATAATGATATATCTGTTATTAGCAACAATCATAAAGAAAAAAATTAGACTACTTGGATGTTTTCTAAAATATAAAGAAATGAAATACCTAAAGATGAATAAAAAATAAATATTTATAATATATATTTTTATTTTGATATTGGATGTGTGGTTTTATTCATAGGAATAATTTTAGAAAATTACATGGATTAAATTTAATAAGCCTTAGATTCGGTTATAAATGAATCAAAAAATAATCATTCATTATTATATGATACTGATCTTTCTAGATATTCCGTATGCATATTTTCAGGAACAATTTTACCCTTGTTTATGTGATTCCAGTGTCATGGAATTATTTAGGGATGGTTTAAGTGATATTTGATAAATTTGGAATCCCATGTAGATGTTCAAAAATTGCGCTGGATTAGGGGAAACATTGTAGATCCTTTCAAGACAAAAAAGGTGGCACATGGTTTCTTTCTAGTTTTGGAAAACCATACATCCTTCCATTCTAAATATTTCACTGTCAAAAGAGGGTATTTTATGGTTGGTTCATTTATTGTAAAATAGTTCCCCACTTATGAAAAATTCTCATCCCCATGAAAAGGGATTCACAGTATGTCAAAACATGTGCCTCAACTATAGAAAACATGATCATTGGTTTTAAACCCCTAGGATTGTTTATGAAAACACCCAACACCCCCACCCCATAATTGTGACATTAATAACCCTCAACATGGCCAAAAATGATTTTATTCGATTTTGGAATCTCTTAGGAGGAAAATAAGGATACAAAAATTCCATATAATATGAAATCAACATAATTTTGAAGGATTTGGAAACTCATTTGTTATATAATCTCTTATTGTTTATTTCTACTGCTCACATCAACCCTTCTTAGTGAAGAGGGTTAATTTCATCCAACTTCTATGATAGTTTAGATCTTGGTATTAATGGATCATGATCCTTTCGAACTGTTATGTTTTGTGTTGGTCATATAACGTCTCCCCCATTTTGATTTAAATATTCTTGTATTATATTGGGGAGTTCATTGTACCGAATATTCCACCATGAAGTTGAGATATGTAGTATATTTTTCAACTTCTATAGTATTTATTTCAATTAGATTTATATAATTGTGAAATTGAATATGAATTGAATTAATCAGTTGTATGATTAATGAGACTATGAAAATGGATGAATAAAGGGATTTTTAAATTTATTGATTAATGGAATTGAAAATTTTGATGAATAAATTAGATTATAAAAGTGGTTGTAACAAGATAAAATGAAATTGGAACTATGGTATGAGATATTTATGATTGATTTGAAAACATAGTTGTGAGATAGAGTGTGATGCTCCAAATACCCACATGGGGTCATTCGTTCCACTATACCGCAAATATATATAAAATTATTTTTTATGATCACTAATATATGGGAGAGGGAAAACTACTCCAAATACCCATGGGATTCCAAACATCTTATTTTGGACCCCATTGTTTTAATTTTTAATTGGAATGAAATATTTAATGAAAACCCAAATGAGATTGAAATGTGATATCCCATTGGTGGATAATACAAACTCTAGCATAGGCCGAAGTATGTATTATGGGTTCAGGTATCATATTGAACCTACAGACCATTGACGTTAATTAATGAATAATTTTATGGGAAAATTCTTTACATGACCCTTTATACTTTATCATTTATGAGACTGTATACATTGTTATAGGATGTATATTTCTTTAGAAACTATTAGGGGTGGAATGTGATGAAAAATGGGCCTATGGCCCAAGGGATTCATGGTTAAGGGGTGGATTCCAATTGATTAAGGCATACAAATTTTTAACTTTTGGGGGTATAGTTTAATCTGGGTTTAGCCCGCGTGGCTGTTAGATATATAGAGTGTTGAGTCCATGTGGGTGTTGGATGACCTGTGTTCCCGATTTGAAAAATATATATTTTTACAATATTTTCTTCTTTAACATTTTATTTTCATTAATAAAAAATTAGGATTGAACTATGACATAGGATTTCTCTCCATAATAGTCATACTAATTCTGTATTCATTCACGTGTAAATGTTAAATACATATAGATATTTTTTTAATATGATATAATAATATTTATATAATAATTTTTGAAAATATCTAAATGGTGTGTCCCCCATATCCTGAAAAATTGAACTTGTCTCCCCTACATATGGTTTCAATTCAAAATGTTATTATAAGAATAATATTGTTTGTTAATTTTTTTAATTTGGAATTATTATTAATGAAAAAAGATAAAACCTCATATAATAATTAATATCCCCCTCTCAAACTGATCATTACCTAAAGATTATTTATTCATTCATAGGTTTACCCATTCACATCACCATACAACAATCAAAATCATTAATCACTCTCTATCGATCATTCACCAAATTTTCAATACAATAGTTCTCAACCACATTAGTTTGGTTGCATTACACCATTATTCCATTGAAAAATGTTCATTTAGATCCATTAAAACAATAGTTATTTCAAATTCATACTTCACCCAATAACTAGTATTATGAATGATAAAGTATGTAAAATATATAAATAAATTTAAAATTTTTTTATATGATAAATCCCATTGGATAACATTGAGATTTTTAAGGGCATGGTTGGATTGAAAGTTTGTGTTCACATTACATGTAGTACATTGCAGAAAAACTATTGTGGGATTATGTCACGAACCTGCCAGGGTACCCTAGTAAACCGATAAACGAGCCGACCCTGACATAGCCCGAAGGGCGTTTCTGATCCCCACGGGTTGACGACTTGCACATGGAATCATAAAACATACAAGTGGGAACGAATTTTCCACAAGGACAGAAAAGAAAGAGTGAAATAAACAGTATTCATAACAAAGAAACTCCATTATGAGCATTGTACCAAAACAAATAGGCACATAACCTGGATCCACCTCCAGGTGATCCTATCCCATTGCACGAACCTGGAAGAAGGAGGTCTACAAACATATGAAGGCAAAAGTAGGCTGTGAGCCTAAGACTAGTAGGATACCACCAGAGATTCCGTAAAAGATTCCAAATAAATATTATCCAATGAAATACTTTAAATTTTATATTAAACAGGTTTGGCAATAGGAAATCATATTTTAGAAAATCATGCTATACATTTTCAAGTAAAGGAAAGTTCACCAAGAAAGGTTTTACAATGATGAAATACATTTAAGACAATGGCATAAAAAAAACAATTACATATAACAGTTTATGTAAAATCAGAAGGCATGTAAAGCAGTTCAAAATCATTGGAAAACATTTATACATCACATATAATTATTTAGGCAAGCAACATGGTCATCTTCCAAAAGGTACGATATTATTAATCAGTTATGGGATTCCTCACTCTCTATGTGAACTCATCAAAATGTGTATACACACATCCCTATGGCACTGGCCAAAGGATACTCATCGACATCCCATAGGGGATGTAACCCACCACAGGTATGTTTTAGAACGTTGTCGTATCATAGAGTGTATCCAAATAACTCAATAACCACATATGGCTTTCATGCACTCTTACATGATGGGGAACTATTTTACGAATTCTTAAATTATGATCAACCACCTTTTTCCATTTTAAAGTGCCAATTCCATTACATTTAAAACCCCAACATGTTTTATTCACAAACAAACCTTTTTTGAAGATAAAACCAATGGGTTTCTATTATATCATTTTAATCCATTTTCACCAGTTTGAAATCCATTCAAAACCAGTTCCTTCAATTCAAAATTTATTTCCACAATTGAAATGAACAATTCCATTGAGAACATTTCCATCATTTACATAGATTAAATTCTACAATTTAAATTATCCAATTTCCGTAGACACACACACCCCTCCCCCCAATTCAATGGAATTTGGGGTTTTCCAAATTATCATGACAAAACCAATTCAAATATCTCAATTAAAAGGAATTGAATTAAAATCAAAAGGTGAAATAAATCAAGAAATGAAGATAATAAATTTGGCAAGTCTGGATGGAACCACATTCCTCAAACGTTTTGACCAATACCACAACGGTTGAAGAACACTCAAGAATCCTGGTTGATTCTCCATAAACCCATCCTAGATCCCTTCCCCTAGTAAGACCAAGACCAAAAATCATCATTTTGGAATTTACACACATAGATCTACCCATAATTGGCATAGATATATAAAATCAAGGGAATATGAGAAGTAGATCTGAGTAGATCTAAGAAACCGATCAATAAAGAGGAATAACGATCACATACCTTGATAATCCCACTTCAATTCACCAAGAGGTGCCTTTGGATATCCTACGGAACAAAGGGAGAACCTTCTCTGACCCCATGAGAAAAAAATAATGAGTTAGGGCCACTTATAAGGAAAATTGAACCATTTAGAGGCAAAATGGCCAAGATCCACAATTTAAGGATCTAGTTTTAAGTGCCCTCACGGTTTTTCTGCACGTTTTGTCAAACTGTGCGCATACCGTGCAGATATCACTTTCCAGGGATGATGGTCTGCATGGTTTAGTCACACGGTTTACCAAACTGTGGGCACACCGTGCGTACCCCACTGTCCAGTGCTGCTAGGTTGGCACATTATGATTGCATGGTTTATCAAACCATGCACTAACTATGCTCAACCCATTACCTTTTTGTTTTACTTATAATTTCTCCCAAATGCACCCCAAGTCACTACTCTAAAATAAAGGCACTTAGAGAAATCAAAAGTACCTGAAAATGTAATGGGATGTTACAACCTCCCCGCCATAAGACCTTTCTGTCCCCAGAATTCCTATGAAGAAACCTCCACGCAAAAAATATTTGGCCACTAATTTCTCATTAGTTTCTCCCTTTCCCACGTCTCAGGAGAATCTGAACCATGCTGCCAAAGTATATAGACCAGAGGTATAATTCTCCCACGATGTACCCTGGTATCAGAATTAACAATCATGACTGGTCGTTCAGTCACTGATAAATCTGGTTCAATTTCAAGATTAGTCAAGCTCACAACATGAGATGGATAAGAGAGGTACTTCTGCAGCTGTGATACATGGAACACATTATGTATAGATGTCGGCTGTAGTGGGAGAGCTAGACAGAAAGAAACATTTCCCACAAGACAAACAACATCGAAAGGTCTCTCAAAACTAGGAGCAAGCTTCCCTTTCCTCCCAAGTTGTCAATGTCCTAAACGATGTGAAACTATCAAGAACACCTGGTCACCAACTGATAACTCTAAAGGACTATGGAAACTGTCAGCATAAGACTTGCACCGACTTTGCGCTATCAACAATATATGACGAATCAACTAGATCTTAGCTTCCGTCTCTTGGACCAAACTCCGTCCTACCAAAGAACATTCACCAATCTCTGACTAACATAAGGGAGATTTACAGGGATGGCCATACAATGCCTCAAAAGGAGCCATTTTAATCGCATATTGATAACTTTTGTAAGAAGAAAACTCAGCTAACCCCAAGTGATCATCCAAAGATCCACCAAAGTAGAGAACACAAGTGCGGAGCATGTCCTTAATGATTTGAATAGCTCTCTCTATCTAGCCATATGACTGTCGATGGTAGGTCGTGCTCAAACAGACCTGAGATCCCAGTGCCTCCTGAAGGGCTCTCCAAAATCTAGATGTAAACTGAGGATCCCTATCAGAGACTATTACTGATGGAACTCCATGAAAACAAAAAATTTCTTTCACATAGATATTTACCAACTCCTCAAATTTGGTTGTATCTCGAATAGGTATAAAGTGAGTTGACCTGATCAGTATGTCGATCACAACCAAAATCACATTCTTCTTCCTCAGGGTTTGAGGTAACCCAACCACAAAGTCCATTGAGATTTCATCCCACTTCCATGTAGGTACTGGAAGTGGTTGAAGAAAACCTGAAGGTTTCTGGTGCTCGGGATTCACCTACTGCAATGCATGGCAATGAGATACAAAATCAGCAATGTCTCGTCTCATAACATGACACCAGAACTATCGCCACATATCATAGAACATCTTCATGGTCCCCGGGTGCACAACCCACTTAGAGTCATGGAAATACCTCAACACATCCTTCCTTGATGATAACGACACAACGTTACGTTTTTGATAACACAGAACACCCTATGTGGAGAACGACCACATGGTGTCAGTCTCCCCACAATAAAAAGAGTCTATATTCCCACATAAGTCATCATCTAGTTGTTGTTCCTGAAGAATTAATTCTAGGAGAGAAGAAGTCAACTGAACACTGGCTAAAGAAACATCATTCCCCTTCCACTGAACTCCAATATTCAACTGAGAAAAAAGAGCCATCAAACTCCACTATTCTGACAATTCTTTCACATCCTCTGATGGATGTTTCCTACGTAATGCATCTGCAACTACAATCCCTTTCCCTGGGGTGTAATAAATGTCAAAGTCAAATGATTTCAGGTACTCCACCCAATTCCATTGTCGGAGATTCAAATCTTTTTGAGAGAAGATATAACTCAGGCTCTTGTGGTCTGAATTAACAGTAAACCTTTCTCCATAAAGGTAATGTCTCCAACACTTAAGTGCATGCATTATAGCTGAATGTTAATGTTCATAGGTAGGATAGTTCTTCTCATGGGGCTTATGCTGATGAGATCCACATGCAACAACATGATTACCTTTCATAAGAAAACATCCCATACCTGAACCCGATGCATCACAGAAGACCACATAACCTACCCCAGCCTTAGGAAGAGTTAACACTGGCGCAGTTGTCAAAAGATGATTTCTCTCAAAAAAAGAACTCTGACATTTTTCATTCAATAAAAATGTCACTCCCTTTCGATTCAGAGCAGTCATTGGAGAATCTAACATGAAGAATTATTTTACAAATAGACGCTAATATCCTGCTAAGCCCAAGAATCTTCGAATCTCAAAAACATTTTGTGGTTGTTCCCAAGTCATAACAGCCTTCACCTCCCCAGGATCAATGGATATTCCTTGTTCTAACACAACATGTCCAAAGAATTTCACTTCTCAGATCTATAAATCGCAGTTTGAATTATTGGCATAAAGACGCTGAATTCTTAAAAGACCCAGAACTATTCTCAAAAGAAGCACATGATCCTCCTCATACATGGAGTATACAAGGATTTCATCCGAAATGACTACCACAAAAGTATATAGATACTCATGGATAACATGATTCATTAAGGCCATGAAAATTGAAGGAGACTTTTTTAGGGCTGAAGGGCATGAAAAGGTACTCATAATGGCCATTCCTACTTCGAAAGGTGGTTTTTTGAATGTCAGATTCCTTTATCCTCAACTGATGATACCCAGATCGAAGATCAATTTTTGGTAACCACTTTTCCCCTTTCAATTTGTCAAACAAATCATAAATTCATGGTAATGAATACTTGTTATTTATCGTAACTCTATTGAGCTTGCGATGATCAACACATAAGCGTAGAGAACCATCGGCCTTCTTGGCGAAGAGAACTGATGCTGCCCAAGGTGAAACACTCGGGTGTATAAAACCTTTCTCCAAAAGATCGTCCACCTAAGAATTGAGTTCATTTAATTCGGCTGGTTCCATTCAGTAAGAAGGGATAGAAACAGGTTTAGTACTAGGAATTAACTCAATTGAAAAATCGATCTCCCTTAATAGTGGAATACTAGAGAAGTCAAAAGAAAACATGTATTGAAACTCATCGACGACTATAGGAAGATCACCAATTGTTGGATCTTTCTCTAGATCAAAATCAATCACTGATATAATTTTACCCAAGTATTTACAAGAAGGTCCGGCTCTGCTTGAACTGGGGTCCCATTCTCTTTGAAAAACAAGCGGCACACAACTGGGATTAGTAAGTTAGACCCGTCGGAGGTGACAATCAATCTGGGATTTATTAGCGATGATCTAATCCATCCCAAATATGACGTCAAAATATTTCATGTCGAGAACCAAAAAGTCCCAAAGAAGCTCTACATATGATAGAAAGAAAATGAAATAAGGACTACGAAGTCCCTTCTCTCTCATCGTACCCAGAGGTTTAGTAATATCAATCACAGAAGACAAAAGTTACATGGCTAGATTATGTAGATTAACAATATGCGTTGAAATAAAAGAGTGAGATGCACTAGTAACGAAAAGTGATGTCACTAAGGATGAAGCTATAGTGATGGTACCTGTCACGGTCACATGACCTGCTTCATCTACCTCTGGTGATTCTTCCACTACGTGAAGAAGCTTCGTTCTTGATGCTTGTGGCTGGAACCATTTAGCATGTAAAGAATTGGATTGCCACGCAGTTTCTGGAGGAGTGGTTGATCATGTTCCACTACATGGAGCAGAGAAGTGATGAAATAATCTCTATAAGTTCCCAAAACATCCCCAAGAGCAACAGTTCTTGGGTGCCTCAGTGCAAACCCTCTTAGAATGCCCCGAATTTCCACAATGATAGCAAGTCAAAGAATCCACTCCTGGTGCTACCAGAGGTCTAGAATGACTCTGTTGTTGACAACTTCCATATGAGGCGTCATGGTTTCATTTCCCTTTAAAGGGTCCAACACTGTCAAAAGAAAGAAAAGACACTCCTTTCAACCCTGATTTTCCTTCTAGGTCCATCTCAACCACCATCACCCAATCCAACACATCGACATAAGTGGGCAACTTCAATAAGATAACATGACAACAGATATCTGATTGAATCCCCAAATCAAATAGTTGAGCCTTCATCGTCGCATTAGATACCATTTCATGAGAAAACTGTACCAATTCAGCAAAGCGATTTAAGTACTCAGTAACGGTTTTGTTGGACTTCTCATGCTTTAAAAACTCTACATCCTTGGACAACACCATTGATTATGGATATAACAGATCAGTGAAAAGAACCCTAATGTCTTTCTTCTCCAAACCCTCGTTTTTCCACACTATCACCATGATGTCCCACCATCTCCAACTTGGTCCCTCCAGTACATAGGTGGCACACTTCACCTTGATCCCTTTAGGTGGCTCCAAGAACCCAAAAAGACATTCAATCTTACTCAACCATTCCTAAGCATGTTGAGGGTCAGAAGAGCCTTTGAAAACTTGTGGCTTCTGGCATATGAACTCTTGAGTACGACTTCGGAGAATATCACTTTGAGGATCTAAAGCTGGATTCTGAACATGGACTGAAGGTGGTGCTTTTCCTAGAGCTTGGATAGTAAAAACAATAACCTCAACCAGAATCAGATCCACAATAGGTCTCGCTTGATGAGTTTTAGCAGCAGCCTCTTTTTGGATCAGATTCCCATGTCTTTTCGGAGGCATGATGCTACACAACACCAGAAAAAACACATATTAAGACACCAACCAGGTAACAAGTAATAATACTCTTAAAATAATGAATAAACAAGATTTGGATTCCAATCTATCCAAATCAAAATAGGGAAAATACTAGAAATAATACACAAGTCGTATTTCCATAACTACCCCTGGAGACTTAAGGTTCATTGCGGTGAGAGATGGACATGCACTCAATCACAAATACATCCTATGTCCCGACAAGGACACTCAAATGTATACTGTCATCATGGAAAGATGTTCAAAAAACCTTCCTATGATACCAATTTTTCACAAACCAGCCCAGGTACCCTGGTAACCCGATATCCAAGCCGGCCCTGACATAGCCCGAAGGGTGTTCCTGGTCCCCACAGGTCAGCGACTAGCACCTAGAATCTTACAACATACAAGTGGGAATGAATTTTCCACAAGGACACAGAAGCAAGAGTGAAACAAATAGTATGCATAACAAAGAAACTTCAATAGGAGCATCGTACCAGAAAACAATGAGTCACATAATGCCCAAAGTACTACAACCAAAGTACATAAAATAGGAAAACCACCCCAAAGCCCCCAAGGACACAACTCACCACGTTAAAAACACAACAGCTGGATCCACCTCCAAGTGATCCTTTCCCCTTGCACGAACATGGAACAAGGAGGTCTACAAACACCCGAAGGAAAAAGTAGGGTGTGAGCCTAAGCCCAGTATGATACCAACAGAGATTCCATAACAGATGACAAATAAAGATTATCCAAAGAGAAAAATTAAATTTTAAAGTAAACATGTTTGGAAATAGGACAGAATACTTTAACAAATCATGCTATACATTTTCAAGTAAAGGAAAGTTCACCAAGCTAGGTTTTACAATGATGGAATACTTTTAAGACAATGGCTTAAATAAAAAAACAGTAACATAAAACAGTTTATATAAAATCATTAGGCATGTAAAGCAGTTCAAAATCATTGGAAAACATTTATACATCACATATAAATATTTAGGTGGGAAACAATGTCATCTACCAAAAGGTACAATAGTATTAACTAGTTATGGGATTCCACACTCTCTATGTGAACTCATCAAAATTGTATAAACATGACCCTATGACACAGGCCAAAAGAGACTTGTCACCAACCCATCAGGGATGTGACCCACCGAAAGTATGTTTTAGAATGTTTTCGTATCCTAGAGTGTATCCAAATAACTCACTAACTACCTAAGGCTTTCATGCACTATTACATGATGGGTGAACTATTATAAGAATGCTTAAAATACGATCAATCCCATTATTCAATTTCAACATTCCAATTCTATTCCATTTAAAACCACAACATGTTTTATTCAAAAACATGCATTTTTCACAAGATAAAACCAACGGGTTTCTATCAAAACATTTTAATCCATTTTCACAATTTTGAAATCCATTCAAAACCAATTCCATCATTTCAAAATATATTTCCAAAATTGAAATCAACAATTCAATTGAAAACATTTCCATCAAATACATAACATAAATTCCACATTTTAAATTATCCAATTTCTATAAACACACACACAGCCCAATTCAATGGAATTGGAGGCTTTCCAAATTCTCATGCCAAAACCAATTCAAATATCTCAATTAAAAGTAATTCAATTAAAATCAACATGTGAAATAAATCATGAAATGAAGATAATCAATTCATCATGTCAGGATGGAACCCCCTACCTCAAAGGTTTTGACCAAAACCACAACGGATGAAGAACACTCAAGAATCCCGATTGATTCTCCAAAAACCCGTCCTAGATCCCTTCCGCTAGCACGACCAATACCAAAACTCATCATTTTGGCATTTAAACACATAGATCTACCCATAACTGGTGTATATATAAGAAATCATTGGAAGAGGGGAAGTAGATCTAAGTATATCGAAGAAACTAATCAATAAAGAAAAAGAACAATCACATACCTTGAGAATCCCACATAGATTTACCAATAGGAGCCTTTTGATTGCCTCTGGAACAAAGGGACAAACATCTATGACGACAAGAGAAGAGAAATCCTGAGTTAGGGCCACTTATGAGGAAAAATGAATCATTTAGAGGAAAAACGGTCGACATCCAAAATTTAAGGATCTAATTTTAATTGACTGCACGGTTTGTCCAAACAATTTGTCAAACCATGCGCACCCCATGTGGATATAACTATCCAGGGTTGTTGGTCCTCACAGTTTAGTCTCATTGTTTACCAAACCACGTGCACACCGTGCGTACCCCACTGTCCAGTGATGCTAGGTTGGAACGGTTTGATTGCACGGTTTATCAAACCATGCGCTAACCGTGCGCAAGCCATTTCCCTTTTTAACTTAAAATTTCACCCAAACGCACCCCCAAGTCAGTACTCCAAAATAGAGGCACTTAGAGACATCTAAAGTACCTGAAAATGTAACGGGATGTTATAGATTGTCCCACCCTACCTTGGCCAACACTGTGCTTTATGAATTGATTTTTTTTCTGATTCTATATTGGTTGTATTGATTAATGTATAAATTCATAATATGGTTTTAGTTTATATTTTTTCATAGTGATATTTTAATATCCAAAAGTGTAGATGGGTTATGTATATTCAATATTATTCTTTTGAGTTACAATATACATCAGTTAAGTTAACATTTTTGATAAATATTTAATAATGAAGAAATGTAATCATCCAGTTCAAGGGTCCAATTTTGAGAGGAAGATGATGAGTTTTCTAGATGAGATAGTTATCAAGGCTCAAAGGGGCTTATATTAGAGGATCCTTGAATAAATACCTATAGAGCCCAAACCATAGATCCAGATCAAGGAGTAGATGTATAAAAATACTTACTATTTATCATTGAATAAAATCCTTGAATATCAAGAGTCACCATCCAACTGGACTATATATGTTGTTGATATCAAATATGTCATGAAACATGTTATTTCACCACTGTGTATGAGAGAATAGATGATGTTTGAGTTTATTGCGTCTATGTGTATGGTATATCCTCTTTTGACCATAATTTATTGTGAACTACATTGACAATATTTCTGTTTGGGAATCCAAATGGAGGTTCTAGGGTTCGTTACTCGATGTTATACCAATAAGTTATAGATGGAAAATAATAAACTACCATGCGGGTTATAAAATTAATTTACCACTATGTAATGTAACTGGTATGATGTTACTAGGTATTATTTGGTGGTTCATCTATGAAATCTTATAATATTTACTCTATATGGGTGATTGTGAACCATGTGACGAAATTATCCAATTTTTATCCTATCTAAAATACATCCATAGTGGATTATTTTGGGGGAATGAACATTCTGAGGATAGTAGTTTTACATGGGGTACCATAGAGTATCATATAAGAGTATGATTATCTCATTAAAATACATATATAGTAATGCTTACAAAATCATAGGTTACCCAGGTATTTTTGAGGAAAAATTTCCACCCACATACAATAGGATAGTCAGAATATACGATACATGTATTGGTGGTCAAGATATAGGAGTGTGTCCTAAACATTGGTTGTAATTGGGAGAATAAATTAGTTCTCATTGATTTTTCATACAACAATAGTTACGAGTTGAATATTTATATCTAAATATATTAGGAATGTTATTGTTTTCTTTGTAGATCACCTCCATGTTGGATGAAGGATGTTTAGATAATGGTATTGAGTCAAATACTTGTGTAAGACATATTAGAGTTAGTATAGGTAATTTATAAAAGTATTGTGATGGATCAGAGTATGGATAAGTAATATGTTGATCAACAATGATGAACAATTGAGTTTATAGTTGGTGATCACATGATCTATTAGTTATTTCCATAAATTGTTCATTATAGGCTTCAGAGGCCGGGCATGTTGGCACTCGTTTTTATTTACCCTTTTGATAGTTTGGAGTGAATGAAGACAGTGGAATAATAATTGTATAATCTACATAGGGCTATAGATTTGAATTACTTTTTTCATTTGTTGCAACATCAGAATAATATCCAAAATTAATATCTTCTAATAGATGTAGATGGTTTTAATCTAGAGGTGAATGCAATCATTCTAGAGAATTTTATTTGTTTAAAGGATCATAGTGAGAATTTGTTGCGGGGAAGATCATACTAATTGTATTATTATTGAGGATTAATGTAAATGTTTTAGAGGAACAATTGGAGAGAGAAGATGATGTGTAAGCTCATTTGACGCATATTTTTACCACAAAATCATAGAGATTATTTGGATTACTGTTCAAGGATAATATATTTCAATGTGGGAATATTATAATATCCTAACATTTTTAGATAATTTTTATACATGTTTTCCAAAACATAATTGACCTTTTTTTATAATACCTTTTTGTGTTTTAATATGGATTTTTTTTGTGTGAAATTTGATAAATATGGAATTATTTGGAGATGTTCATGGTTATGGAATATTGAGGTAAATATTTTTAACTTTCCCTAAGAAACCAATCACCACTTTTTGGAAACATATGAAGTGGTGCATGGTTATAGAAAAATATGGGATAACTATGTTTTACCCCTCCTAAAATTTTCACCCTCAAATATAAAGAATTTTCATTGTTGGTGAGTGGTTTTTCAAACCATTAACCACTTAGGATAACCCATGTGCCTCATGGAATGGGTGTATGCATATTGCACAAATTTTGGGAAATCAAGTGACTCCACATAGAAAACCATGTGGGGTAGTTTTAAATACCCTCATATTTTTATAAAACTATCTTTACCAACTGAGTTTTTCCCCAAATCACACCGACTTATCCCGAAATGATTTCCCTTGACTTTGGATATTCTATTGGGGTTTCTTGGATTCCAAGAAGCCCTTATTGTGTGAACTAAAGAACTGGTGCAAGGATTTGGAATCCATTTAAATATGTAACATCTTCTTGATCAATTTATCACTCTACCATCACAAATTACAGTTAAATGGATCTGATTTTATTCTTCTATTGGTGATGATATAGATATAGGTTTTAATATATCGTGATAATTTGGTTCTTGGTATTATGTATTGGTCTATGATATTTTTTTCCCATAATGACTTAAATCTTCCCACATCAAATTTTATATTACTATTTAGAAAATATTCTCAACAGATTTTTGTTAGGTAGTCCAATTTCTAATTCAAAATGTATCAATTTTATTTGGTAATATATAATTGTTAAATATAAATTACCACATTGGAAAATCACATTTGAATTGATTTAATTAACTGTATTATTAATGATATTACAAAGGAAATGGTATAATGGGATTATAAAATTAATTGTTTGATAAAATTATGAATTTTTTTGACTAAATGGTACTATAAATTTATTTATTACATGGGATTATTATATTAAAACTACGAAATGAGATATTTGGGATTAATGTGAATAATAAGTTTTGAGATAAAGACTACTACCCCAAATGCCAATGGTGTTCTAGACTACTAATATAGTTTCTCAATATATATATATTTATAACATGTGATAAAAGAGTTTTTTGGTATGGAAAATTGATCAAAATATAAATTTGGTGCTTGACCACTAGTATAGTCCCCCGTTATTTGATGGTGACATTGGAAATTACCAAACCTAATAAAAAAATTGAATTCCCCTTGGTGGAATCATTAAACTATGGTATATTCCATAGTATATGTTGTTGTATCGGGTTTCACCATGATCATGGGGGATAATGAGGCTAATTATAGATTAATTTAATGTTGAAACATTATTACGTTATCATTTTTAAATTATATTTACAAAATTTCATTCACTATTATATTCTATGTATATCATTAGTTGTTTCCAGTTGTTTCCTATTATGTTTTACTCATAGAATACCTTGTATTATAGATTTTTACCTCAAATATTGTCATTTTTTCAATAAAAAATACGGGAATGGTCCCTATGTTAGATGGAAACATTGAGATTTCATATGGAGAATGTATAACCAAAGTAGACATTGTATTGGGAACCGCTTCCCTGTTTCCATTATTTATTTATTTTGGGGCTCATTTCAAACATTCACATATATTTCAAGGAATATATACTACATTGCTATATGGTCATTTATACATATTTTGGGATTATCATGTGATTTGGGTCGTATTGAATATGTTTTTATTATAGTTTTATGATTGTTATCATTTGGATATGGTTTATTTATTTCTATAGATGCACAACATGAATAAATAAGGTATATTATACCATAAATATATATATTATACAATCAATTATAGAAACCAACATTTAGAATATAGGGAGGTATTCTTGAGGTCACATAACCAACTGTTTAAGGGCACATACAGGGGGAAACCATGCCTAGATGTTCAAATTAATTGAAGTATGATGGTCAATATTATGGGGAGTTTAATTATAACAACCAAAGTTATTATAATAATAGTTAATTTATTATTATAAGAAATATTAGATCACTATAATTGAAATAATAAGTTTTAATTATATGGGTTTTCAACAACAAAAAGTCCATTAACCATAAATAGAACATCATAATAAAATCAAAATAGGTTATATCTTTTTATAAAATTTGTAATTTTCACCAAAAAAATATTGTATTTCATCCATTATACCACATTATTATATATTTTAATTTTATTATGTGAATATTGTGATTATGATTCATTTTCATGAGGTTTTTGGATTTATATATGCTATTATGGGAATTTATGGAAATTCAATGTGGTCATAGGATGGTTGAGGCACTCCGCATAAATAATTATGGATGGATTTATTTATTTTTTTATATTTTGGTGAGGATAATAGAGTGTCTAGGTTATGGATATATTCTTATCTATCCTATCCCATGATGACATTTTGGTGAGTTTTGGTTATGGATGAACAAGGTTATGTAAAACAATATTTGATAATGACGATATGATGTGTGGAATGTATTTTGTTTAATAAGAAATGATGTTATCATAATATGGGAAATTTTTCAAAATTTGTTTTCATGGTTGAAAATTGAGGAGGAAGGTGTTACAATCATAAAAAGAATATAATATATTTTATACTTTAATCAATAACTAGATGGAGTGGTCTGTGGATGTATCCACTTATAAATGATGATTAGAGTTTTGAACTTTTTGGATATCATATGAAGGTATTTATGGTAAATGAAATAATGTATAACATTTTTCGTAATCAATTTGAATGTAAATTATGAAATGGTAGATTAAGATTATGTTTTATGTTGAATGAAAATGTAATCTAAAACATGAAAACCTATACAAATGAATTAAAATATTATTCAATGAATTACCTATAATGGTGATTAAATAATATGTTTAGTTAATTATAAGTGTAAAAAATAATCTATAACTGACCATGTTATTTCTAAAATGATTTTATGTATGTTTGGAGTTTAAAGTTACTTCAATTTTATTATGTCTTGGACTCTATATGATTTATTTTAGAAAAATAGATTTTTTCTGATTGAGTCATTCAGAGACACACCCATGACTATGTATGACTCATTTTTTACTAGGTACGTGTCTTCTTAACCCTTGTATGATCTAATTAGGAAATAATTTTCATGGGTAGAATTGTATATATTTCATTTTTATGACTCCATATCGGTATGTTTTGACTTTTTTGACCTACGTACAAGTGATTATTGATATAAAAATGTGTAGATTAATATATGTGATTGTGTTATAGATAACATCATTTGGATAATATTTATATACTTTTACGACACATATGATAATATCATCCAAATATATAATTTAAATAAAAAATTATGAGAACCCTACACAAATTATTTAGATCATTATATGAGTAATTTAATCATATAATGATACTTGTCAGAATGAATTTTGGTTTCATTATTATAATGAATATTCAATCATATCAAAATAAGTATAAACAATTATGTGTGGATGTTTTCAAAAGAAAAATGATCACAAATAGCTATGTAAGGATGAATTTTGAATATAAGAGGATCAATTAGAAAAACGATATGGTTTATTTGATGTTCCTAAATATCAAATTGGTAAATATAATCTATATGCAGATAAATATATGATTTTTAATTATCTTTTAAATTTAAAATTTGGACCCTAAAATTTAGTTAAAATTTTATTTCATAGATTTACACGGAATAAACCCCATAATTTATAATATTAAATTGTTATATCATCCATGTTCAATATAATAAGTTACGAGTCTCTAATTTAAATTGTTCTAGAGTAAATGTCACAATATCACATAACAATGCATGAATCCATGCAATTTTAGATTTAGATTTAGAAGGATTTAAAAGAGATTAAATATTAGATATGATGTTATGTCGTTTTAATATCATGAGACTATTGAAAAAAATCCTAATTATAAAAGGATATAAAACCGTTAATTATATTGAATTTGTTTTAATAAGTTAAAATATTACATGGTACCTAAAATAATATATATTACATAATCTCACTATAGTAATAATATTAACAGTAATTTTGTAAATATAAATATACAAGGATATGATGGGGAGAGAAGAGGATTGAAGTGATATGTTATGATACACTGATTTTTAATGAACCAATGTATCCATGAATATAAACTCAATACCACTCATATTTTTTATGATCTCATATTTTTTTTGTATAAGGGAAATTAAGCTATTTATATATTGATTTTTAATGATAGAAACTAAAAGATAAATATGTATTTTTCCATCTATACATCTATTGTTTCAGTACTCTTATATTATTAATGGTTCAATATGTATGAATATCCGATTATGATTAAGATAATGGAATAAAAAACATTTATAACGATTTATTAATAATTATTTGGTGGTTAAATACCTATACCCCATTTTTGTAAAGTACCTGTGAAAAAAAGGTGGGTTTAGTCTAAATACATTTATAACCCCATGAGAGATTGAATTATATAGGATGAATTGCAATGATATCCTCACATATAGGTATTGTTATAGTTAAGTGGTGGATTATTCCTCCCCTAGTGATATGGATGACACAATCCCAATACATTATTTAATATTTAACATGGAATTTGAAAAAAAATTGGATTTTTGAAATATAAAAGATTATGACTTGATGGGTGTTATACATGGAATATATTATTTGTTCATGAATGATGTAGACCATCCAAATTCCATGTGGGTAGTTTTTTTTTAATAGATCAACCAGATTTTATGGAAATGGGTTGACTACAAATCAACAAATTTGAGTCACATAACTAGGATAGTGGTTTGTGTAATAAGTGGAGATAACAAATATTTACTATAAACTATGATAAAATGAAGAGGAAACAGACTGCATCTACCCCTCAGTCCATTTGAATGATCATCAAGGACTTATATATGTTTTCATGGTTAATTAAGGATTTCAACAGATAAGATATAGTTTATTTATCTAGTTAATTTAATATCTTATGTTGTGTATATATTTCATTAAAATATTGATAATCATCATACTGAGGAATCGACGATGCATATGTTAATAAGAGTAAGGAATTTCTAAACAAAACAATAAATAATAGAAGGGAATGTGTTGAATATAAGTAAAAAATATTCACTTGGAAATTAAGGAGAAGGAAATTCATGATTTTAATCATAGTGATTTGTTTTAATTTAATTTTTATATAATATGAACCAGTTTTAGAATATGGTTGAAGTTATGAAATTCAATAAGGGAAAGAGAATATATAAATCCTAGAAGTCATTCTCATTCATATTCACTCATACATGATGTATTTTCTTGTTTAATTGGTGACAGATATACTTTTTACCATTAATAAATTCATTTTTTTAAAAACCTAACTAGATGAGGAATTTAGGGAAATGGGTAATGTACTTGTAAGGATGTGTCAAAATTTGATTTACTTCATCATTTTTTTTAGAAAAGCAACCATCTATAACATATTTTAATGATTGTTTTTCTCATTTTCTAAAATATTTACAAATTAATATTTGTTGGAAATAAGTAATATAAAATTGTTTTAAGGGATTCATTCGCAATTTTAAAATATAATTAAACAACTATAACAATGAACATGGTCCTAAAATTGATGATTAATAAAAAATGAATAATATATCTTGATTATTTTTATTTGATGAAATAAAAATGTCTGAAGTTCATATATCAATGGTTATGTGTGAATGGGAAAAATGTTGAGATCAATTGATGATGAAAATTATTCCCTCAATTTATCCATTAGTTGAAATTATGTAAAATTAGGAAAAATGGAGTCTACAAAGACATTAATATCATAAACGATTGATAATAATAATATTACTATACAAGATTCAAAAAGAGAATCATGTTCCAAATAATCATATCATAGTGGAAAACTAAACCTATGATAATATAAATATCATATACATACAATTCATAATGAATGTAACAAAATGAATTTGGTTTTTATGGAATCAACCAATTTAAAATTTAATCCCCGTAAGAATGTTGTATATTAGTCCCTGATGATGTCTCATAGAGTTTTCTGTAGAAATAAATTTCAATATTTCTCTATCATTTATTTTATATCCCTGAGGTGATAATTTAAGATATTTTATTGGTTTATTAAATCAAATAATAAAATATAATTATTAATTCAAAATTAAATAATTTAAAAATAAATATATGTAAAAAATAGAGGGGAAATCTTATATTAAAAACAACAACTATGGACTTGTTATGTTCCCTCAATGAAATTATTATTTATAACCTAAATGTATAATATTAATTGAAATCATTATTATACCCCCAAATAATAGTGGATAATAACATTTTTTGTATTATTTTATATCAAGAATTAATTATAATTATTCTTCCTCTTATTCATGTTACACATTTTATTTATTACCTCTCAAAAATTGTATATAATTGATAATAATATTATCATTGGAAAGATTTCACCTATTAATTTTATATAGTACAATCGATTAGAAAACATTGTATACAAGAAAATCCATTCATAAAAAACTAGATGAATGTCTCAAAAATGTTATGCTTACTATTGTTTCATATAATTTGTAAATTAAAATGAAATAAAATGATTATTCAGATAAAAGTAAAACAATTTCTATAAATTATTGCCTTAGATAAATACATCCCATTACTTCCTGTGGAATGAAACCAACAATAGATATTTTTACTCCACACAAGATATATTTTTTCTTATTATACTTGTAACATTCCAACTTAGTTCATGCTATTAATTAACCCATGTCGGCCTGTCGGGTTGAGGTATAACAAAGACAACGTAAAACTGTATTCAATAAAAAAAGGAATAATAGTAGATTAAATCATAATATAAAATATAAGTTAAAAACCATGAAATTATATGTAAAATATGATAAATTAGCATTATTAACTATCACATAGTGATGAACAATCACCTCCAAACCACTTTTCTACAATTACAATGGCAAAAGATAAGTTCACATGATACTATAATTCTTTCCCTTTACCATTATACTGTAATAAAACAACTAAAACCTCCAAATGGAAATGTATTTCTTGAGATGAAATCCCTATAGGATACCCCCATAGAGTCTAAGGAATGTATGATATCAATATTTCAATAACTAATGTTTTAATTAAAATCATTTTTACATAGAATTTCCATAATTACAATACATTTTCAAAGCATTTTAACTTTATTTATCTTGAATTCAATTCATAATCTAAAACCAAAAATATAAAAATCTTATTTCATAGATGAGTAATTAATATTCATGTGTTATAAGGTAATAAAGCAAACACATATCTATGTAATACCATCATTGGATGCCATGTGATACAACCTCATATAAAAAACTTTGAGAAATAACTCATGATAAAATTAATTATGTGATAATAATCCATAATGGAAAAATAAAACTATCATTTGGGCTCTATAAAAAGGAAAAAAATACCTACTATACATAATAGTGACTAAAATAGTCTGAACATAAGAATTAATTAATATTGAGTCATTCCGCAGTCTATCGATATCACCAAACAACCCTTGGTGGTGCCACAAAAACATAAGTAGCCTATGTCTGCTTCCTAATATACCTAAGAATTTCAAAAGGTTCAATATCATCAAATTAACTCTGAAAACAATGATCAAAATTTATAGGGCATTTATTCATTTCCATGACAAATTGCATTGGTTTTTAAAATACCCATTTTTGAACCAGAGAAAATCCTTTTTAAATAAACACCTATTAAAAAATAAAACATTAAAAAAATCTTGAAAACAAAAATCACTTTTATTAAATGAAAAACCAAAAATAATTTAACAATAATTACATGTATTTCATGGAATTTACCCATTATATATATTTACTTTCCTCAAAATGGAATAACCCAAGACCCCTTCATTAGGGGTGATAGTAAGGATAGGGATTTTCATTTTTTAGGACTAGGAATGGAAAAAAATTCAGAAGATTGATATAAAGAACTAACCAATTATAAATTTGACCATAGTAAAAAAGAAAATATTATCTATAACCAATTCCAAATAATTACCATTTGGGTTACCATCTTTTATAAGTGAACAAAAACATCCCAGATGCATAATTGTTAATCGATCGATCTAGAGGGAGTAAAGATCTCCAAAATCACCAAGGGTGATCTATGGATTGAGATAAGGATGGTTTCTAATGTAATGAACTATAAATAACTCACAAAACACACTAAATACAATATTCATGATATTTAAATTGTGTTTTATCACAGTACATGTCATTTAATCAATGGACATAAAAAATACTAAAAAATTATCTCATTTTATTGAGAATTATAATTTTAGGAATTTAATATTTTTAGAATTATCCATCACATGCAAGGATTTAATTTCCATAATATCATTAAAGGAATATACCTTGTGAAACATACACATTGTGTAAAACCATAACATAATGTGTAATCACTAGAAATATATTACTTTTCACATTTACTATAGTAACAGAACATTTAACAAAAATATATTCATGAGAATGGGGGTACCTGAAAATCATAACATGGTGTTACATTATCCTCACCTTGAATGATTTTCCCCCAAAAATATCTCACATTTCCCAAAAACAATATTTAATACTACCTCCTTACCGTTTCCATCTCCAACCTCTTATGACAATGCAATCTGTAATACCACAAATATCCATACCATTTGAATAATTTTTCTATGAAATATATTGCCTCAATTATCCTTAATATGAGATATATTTTCTACCATGGTGGTTTTGGATCCTACATCAATATCCTCCCATCTATTCACGTAAGAAGGATTCATTGTATACCTCATGAATTTAAAAAAATCAAAGTAGTTGTGTTTATAATTCACCCAAACAATAAGCCTAACTTATTTTGCAACATCCCCAGTCATCTAAAATTTTCAATAGGAAACAAATTCCACATTTGAAGCTAACCCTTATTAACCAAATGATGATGTCACGTGTGATGTGATAATATTTAAACGACCCAATTCAGTATGACCCGAAGGCCTTCAATTTTTTTATTATTTTGACAATCCACCATTCAAGGGGTGAGGGGGAACCCTTACAAGGCATTAAGACTTAAAGACATTACATGAACCATTTTTCATAGAGGGAATCACCCAGACAATACAACTTGTAACTAATCCTCCCTAGCATATGTCATGATATCAGCAATCCACCTGCACAGGGCTAGTCGGCTAGCTATCCTATGAAAAACTACAAATGCCTGATACCGATGGAAAATCTATACCCTCTCTTAAAAAGAACCAATTTATAATGAAAAACAAAAGTATCTAAATATGATAGTATTCATAGGATTTCTGAACAATATTTACTATGATAAATCACATTCATTTCATCTTTATCCTCTATGACTACTACTAAACTAAACTAGGCCCCACTACATACCGCTTATGAAACTCTTCCCTCACAATGTAGATCATCATGGTTTCCCATATAAATCCATGTATGGAACCATGTTAATTGATTCTTGATTTAAAATTTAATAGTATTATTAAACCATATGCATTTTCTGTTCTCATGACCATCCAAAATCAAGGAATCATGCCCATTTTATATCATCAAGAATCTGGAGAGCCCATTATATCAATCCATATGGCAATGAATTATATGTTGTGCTCAATATAATCTATAAAATGATTGATTCTTGTAAACCATTCTAGATCATGGATTTGAGCCTCTATTCCATTTCACAAAAAACAATAAAGGGAACCCCATCATGTATAAAAATATATCATACATAGAAGTACTGAAGTTGTTCCTCCATCATAGTCATCGTGTTAGGGAGGATATGTTGTAATTTAATGAGTCAATAAATGATTAGTCAATTATTAACCTTCACAATTGGTGTCAATGGGAAAAAATGAAATACACGGATATCTACATCCATTTACCGAAATGGTTTAATATTGTAAAAAATTTGTGGGAATCCGGTGTTCCACCTTAATTATATGAAAATTGAATCACCATGATATAAAATCCACATCTCACATCCTCATCCCCATCCACCATTAAAGACCACTCATGTCATGATTGGTCAAGGAATCCCTTGGGCTCACATACATTAAAGACCATTCCCCACTATAAATCATCTTTTTCCACATAGAAAATGAAACAATTGACATACTATGAAAATTCTGTGATCCACAATGAGACCATGATCACCTATCTAATGTTTATCGCCATATAGAATTTCAATAAATGTTGAAAAACAGAATTTGTCACCAAATCTTTGTAAAATAAATCTCAAATGGATGTATTATATTTCATGAAATTCAAGAACAATAGTCCACCGAGCTCTTCCACTCTCAATAAAATCATATAAATCAAACTCATCAGATTCTACTCATTATCTCATTTCATCATGGATTGTGTTAATAATTTTTTTTTTATCTCCTTGAAAACCAGATTCCCATTCCCAATATAATTAATAATGTGAAAATAAAAATTCTGAAGATACTCCACCCAGAGTGTCTATGACATGTTCAGATCCCAAAAAAACATTATGCTCTATAACCATAATACAGTATAATCAACTCCCCAAAGAGATAGTGTAATGAAATTTTTAGTGAATTAATAACCAATTACTACTCATGATCCTTCATAGGTTAGTTCATTTAATTATGGTTCAATAAGAATGATCTATAATTTACCATATATGTTTCATTAAATTAAAACACTTTACCATCTCATACTCAAAGTATCATAGAAAATATCATTTTCTAATTTTTTTTAAAGAGAAAAAACTGGTCTTGATGTATATTTCATCATTAGATCCTCAAAATATCGATAAAATTTTTTATTATGTTTAAACATTAAACCATTTTTGGTTTATGATTACATAAAATATTCATGCATACAGAAATCTAAAGGAAAAACGCTTTATAGTAAGCTACAAAACCCAAAAATCTATGGATCCCAATCATATTTATGGTATTCAATCAGGACATAATTACCAATACCTATTTAGGATCCATTTCGAATCCCCACATAGATATTTCATTCCCCACAAAATCTCACTTCATGGATAAAAAACTCAAATTTGATAATATTTCCATTAAGAGGATATCTCTCTGGATCAAAAAATGGTATCCAAATAGAACATTCTCTACCACTAACTCTGTGTACATCAAATTATTATCAACAAATGAAAAAAAGAGTAAAATAACCAAGGAATTATATGGTTCAACAGGTACATAAACACTACATGAGCGTTATTTAAACTACAAGGCATCATAAGAAATGAAAAAAATTTACATATGTGATTTTAAACATTATAATTAAAATATTATCTTTTTTGAATTTCAACTAGTGTTTTCCTAACCATAGGTCATTAATTGAAAAAAAAATCCCATCAAAATAACATCCAAATGATTTCAACTCATTCCAGTCTCAATAAATATCAGAAAAAATATTGTAGTAGTGGTACATAGAATAATGATTCAGATGTGAATATCTTGGAAAAAAACCAAGGTTCTAAAAATCAAATGAAATCAAATTATATTTCAAAACCATGATGAAAATTTATAAATAGTTTGAAATTCAAATGAAGAAATATTTGGTGACACAAATCCTATTTCTTGAATTAGAATAAAATAAATTTTTAAGGAATACCACACTAAAAACATTTAGCTTTCAATGAAATTTGGTCTAAATAAAAACCCAACCATTTAATCATTCTTTAAAAAAAATTGTAGTGACACATCTGTGAGATTATTTTTTTATTATTTAATACCACTTCTAAGAATAGAATTTTAAAAAATTGAATTCATATTTTTCATTAGAATAATCTATCATTTCTAATATGACCAACAGTTTTTCTGACCAATAATATTTTTGAATGTGAGTAAAATTAATTACAATGAATAAGATAAATATTATAATAACAATGGAATAATCCATAATAATAATGTCAAAATGAATGAGAATATTATCCCAAATCCATTGTCCATACATATTTATACCCTATCCTATGTTGTGTTAAATTTATTCCGTTATTGGAGCCACTAGACATGGTAATAACATAGGTTGAATTCCCATTTAAAAAATTTACATAAATCCCACTCCTCCACTATAAAAACGCACTCACAAATTCCCTTTATGTATACCTATTTTTTGCATTTGGATCAATAAATCTATGACCATATAATCTCCAAACATCCCTCCATTAGTCCTAGAATCTTCTATTTGGGTATAAATCCATCCAAGGATTCCCATTGGTGTAAACCAAGAGGACTTACCCAATGAATATGTTGTATCCTTCCTCAAGCTCCATCATTTTAATTTCATTCTACACCACCTGAAATCTTATTATTCCAATATTTTGTAACATATATAGTATCCTCAATATATGGAGATATTTTTTTATTATGATCCAATAAAAACTTATAGAAACTTACAACTAATGGGTAACATACATATTATTCTTGTGTTTGGAGAAAAACAACCACATGAAACGATGTGGTTAAGTTTTTTCCTTTACCACCATCCATGGTTGGGAATTTGGATGGATATTCTAATTTTATATGATATAAATGATATTTATTATTTTGATATTATTCTATAATTATAATAAAAATCATATGTTCATTTGTTCCATTTTTTTTGAAAACATAATAAACTTGCTTGTGGACGTGTGGAAAGCCACCATCTCAAAGCGATATGATTCACTCTCACAATATATGGAATGTAATAAGTATTAGATAAGTAAAGGTATATGATATATATAATATAATAATATTAAATGTGTTATTATAATTATATATATACACAAATAAACACATATATTTTTCACTTACCCTCTTACATTTAATATGAAAATAAAACTGAAATAGCATTCATGTGTACGTATTGACTAGAATCACCATAAATACAATATATTATTTGATATTTCAATATTATATGGACTATTATAAATAAATATATACTAAATATATATTATATTTATGTCATATACTAAAATATATAAATATTTATGTCGTTATCTAGGTAAGATATTCCACAATAATTAGTCAAAACATGTTTGAAAAAAATGAAGAGTATATTTCTTAAAGTGATACATTATCATGGAATTGTAAAAAATAGTGTATTAAGATGTGACACTATAGGAAAACGGCCGTTTAGCTGCAGTTTTTTCGCGGCGGTTTTAAAAGCTACCGCTAAATGGGTTTCTGGCCGCCATTTCGTGGCGGTTTTTAAACCGCCATGAAAAAACCGCCGCGAAATGCCTTAATTATTATTATTTATTATTTTTTAATTTTTTTTCAAGTTTTTCAAGGATTAGCAGCCGTTTTTTAAAAAATCTCCGTGAAATAGTGGCAGTTTGGGTAAAACCGCATCGAAATGAATGGAAAAAAATAAAAATACACAAGAAACACCGAAATCACTAAAACGACCATAACTATTGATCGGGGCGTCTGTTGGAGCACCACAACCAGTCATATCGAAGCTACTGAAGATATATAAGGGAATGTATAATCAAAACAGTGAGACGGTCTATGGTGCAGAAGATATGAGAGCTATAAGAAAGTTGAAAAAAGTTCTCCAACTTCAAACGACCATAACATTCTCTCCAGGTGTCCATTTGGGCTCTACCACATATCAAATCGAAGCCAGTGAAGGGAGATACGCACCAATTCACCTCTAGAAAAATTATATTCTGTTTTTAGACCCAAAAAACCCCTCCAAAGGCCTCTGAAACCCTGTTTCCGTCACCGGTGTCCCGTCAAACTTGTCTTTAAACGGACCTAGCATTCGATCCGCGTGTCATTTCAGACTCCTCTACCTGCCAGATCATACCTCGTTCAATGAGATTTAGTTTGACTAGTCACGACACCTACATTGACTCCTGGATCGCACGTTATGGCCTTTTTAGTTGGTATCATGTTTCTTATGTTTTTTGATGCCTTGTTTCTAACACTCGTTCCTCGTCAACTTTTTTTAAATGGTCATAACATCTAATCTGCATGTCCATTCGGACTCTTTCACCTATCAGGTCGAAGATCGTTTCAGGATCTTTGATTTGATAGGTCGCGGATCTGAAACAGACTCTCAGATCGTAGGTTATCTTTGTTAATGTGAGTCCAAAGTTTTTGTCACTTTATGACCGTATTGACGGGTTTTAACGGTTGCTCCATTTATTACTGTTTATTTGGGTTTCCGTGACTTGTTATCTTTATCAATGGTTTTTTGTGGGTTATTATGATGATTATGCTGAATTCTTAAGGGGTTTTCCAAAGTTTTCATGAGTTTTCATGCGTTCTCATTCTTTCTAATGCCTCATTCTTCATCCTTCTCCATCCTTTTTCATGCGTTTTCATGATTTTTCATCCTTATCACGTCTTTTCATACTTTTTCTTCTGTTTCATTCATTATATATTATATATTATTTATAATTATTTACTATTTATTATTTATTATTTATATTTATTTATTATTTATTATTTATATTTATTTATTATTTATTATTTATATGTATTTATTATTCATTATTACTAATTATAAAATAATAATAATAATAATAATATTTTTTATTGGTTATTTATTATTTATTATTTTATATTTATTTACTATTTATTATTTATTATTCATTATTCATTATTTATTATTTCTTATTTCTTATTTATTATATATTATTTATTATTAATAATATTTTATTTATTATGTGTTATCTATTATTTAATATTTATTATTAAATGTTTATTTATTTCGTAATTATTATTTATTATTATTTATTATTATTTATTATTATTTATCATATATTATATATTATATATTAATTATTATTTGTTACTGGTTATTTGTTATTTATTATTTATATTCATTTATTATTTATTATTTATATTTAATTATTAATTATTATTTATATTTATTTATTATTTATTATTTATATTTATTTATTAGTTATTTTTTATTATATATCATTTATTTTTACTAATAATAATATTTTATTATTAATAATAATATTTTTTACTAGTGATTTATTTTTTATTATTTATTATTTATATTTATTTATTATTTATTATTCATTATTTATTATTTATTACTTATTAATACTAATATTTTATTTATTATGTGTTATTTATTATTTAATATTTATTATTAAAAAAATTTATTTCATATTTATTATTTATTATTATTTATTATTTATTATATAATATATATTAATTATTACTTATTATTTATAGTTTAGGTTTATTGTTTATTATTTAGTGTTTACTATTTAGTATTTAGTATTTATTATTTATAATTTATAATTTATAATTTATAATTTATTATTTATTATTTATTATTTATTTATTATTTATTATTTTTTTATTTTTATTTGTTATTATTTATTATTATTTATTATTTATTGTTTCTTATTATTTAATATTTATTATTATTTATTATTTATTATTTATTATTTATTATTTATTATTTATTATTTATTATTTTTTATTATTATTTGTTATTATTTATTATTATTTATTATTAATTCTTTATTATTATTTATTATTTATTATTATTTATTATTTAATATTTATTATTATTTATTATTATTTATTATTTATTATTATTTATTATTTATTATTATTTATTATTTATTATTTATTATTTATTATTTATTATTTATTATTTATTATTTAATAATTATTATTTATTATTTATTTATATTTTCTTTATTCTTATTTATTATTATTTATTATTTATTATTTATTGTTTATTATTTATTGTTTATTATTTGTTGTTTTCTGTTTATTATTATTTATTTATTATTTATTATTTATTATTTATTATTTATTATTTATCATTTATCATTTATAATTTATAATTTATTATTATTATTTATTTATTATTATTATTTATTTATTATTATTCATTTATTGTTGATTATTTATTGTTTATTATTTATTGTTTATTATTTATTGTTTATTATTTATTATTTATTATTTATTACTTATTACTTATTAATTATTGTTTATTAATTATTATTTATTGTTTTTTAGTTATTAGTTATTAGTTATTATTTATTATTTATTATTTATTATTTATTATAATTGAGTGTATATCTATTAGTTATGTTTTATTTGCCTTTTCAATTAATATATATAAGTATATTAAATTCTGTTTATCAACCACATGACGAGCTTATTAGAGTGGTAATGTCTTTGGAAAACATGCAAGAGGTTAGGGGTTCAATTATCATCAAACGCAATATGTCTTTAGATTGCATGGAATGTGCATGGGCATGTGCATGGGATGTGCATGCATGGATAAATAATGTAATACGAAATAAGATAAATAAAATAAATACGAAATAAATAAATAAAATAAATAACAAAATAAAAAAATAAAAAAACTACAAAATAAATAAATAAATAAATAAATAAATAAAATAAAGAAATAAAATAAATAAATACGAAATAAAAAAATAAATAAATACGAAAGAAAAGAAATAAATTAATACGAAAAAAATAAATAGAATAAGTAGAATAAATAAATAAATAAATAAAATTAATAAATAAATAAATAAACAAATAAACAAATAAATAAAATAAATAAATAAAATAAATAAATAAAATAAATAAAATAAATAAAATAAATAAAATAAATAAAATAAATAAAAAATAAAAAATAAAATAAATAAATAAGAAAAAAATAATAAATAAAATAAATACGAAATAAAATAAATAAATAAAATAAATAAAATAAATACGAAATAAAAGAAATAAATAAATAAAAAAATTCAAAAAACCGCCACTAAAAACCGCCGCTAAACATTCTGCGACAGTTTTAAAAACTTTCGCGAATAGTTTCCCCACTCAAGATTTCGCGGCGGTTTTCGGCGGTTTAAACCGCCACGAAACGTAAAACCAAATTGTCGCTAAATGCCTTTTTTGTCAGAGTGTGATTATAAAACCATATATAATATTATATATAATAATATAGTTTTTTAAAATATTTATAATAATATTATATATATATATATATTATAGGAGGATTGTATGAGTATGAAGATAATAAAGACATATAATATGGGAATTTTCAGTTTCTCTTTTATTAATGTGAGCATTATAGCTTATTCGAAACTCATTTATTTGGTGTGTTGTATATACATATCATGAATATATTTTATGATTATTATCATTATATTAATGGGGAATTACATATCTATTTGATGATCTCTCTTTCATGGGATTTAAGTTTCAAATGTTACTAAATCATTAAAGTATTCTTGCCTCACTTTTCATTCATTATGACACATGACATTAATTTAAAATATCATTATAAAAAGTAATTTATTTTAAAAACTTTTTGAACAAATATTTATTTGTTTTCTATTATTTTTTCAATTAAATGATTATGAAATTTGTTTCATTATTTATTTATGTTTTAAATAAATCAATGAAATGGTTTTCCTAATATTTTCAATATTAAAATATATGGTTTCAATGTTTTTTAAAAGATATAAATTTTCAAAAAAAATTCAATATTTGTTTATAAATATTAAATTTATTTTAAAAGAAATGGTTTCAAAAATATTTTCAAGCTTTGTTTATATGTATTTATAGTGTTTAGAGGGAAATTGTGTTCAGAACATTTTCACATTTTCATAATTTGTTTTTATGAATAGTTTCATAGAAAATGGTTTTGAAAATGTTTAATTTTGTTGAAATCATTTTCAAAATGAGGAATGATGATTTCTTCAAGAACGGTAATGAAAAAATATTTCAAAATTGTTTTCCATCAATAATGGCATCATTTAGTGTTATTAATGCCTTTATATGATCATAGGGTACCATTCATATTCTTTCTCTGAATGGTTTATACTATAATGGCATGATGTTTATGAAACCTATTTCAATTTAATGATTTATATACTTATAAAACACCAAAAATTTAAATGGCTATGATTTTTATGAAATGTTTACACAACCTATCTATTTTTTCATTGGTTATGATATGACAATATATTTATGATATCCAATTTAATTTACTAGGTTACAATATGATAGTTTATGATTTTGAGGCACACATATGTATGATATCATTATGAGATGGGTGGGACCCATATCTCTCTCCACCGAATTGGGTAATGAGATATATCAAATGAGATAATAATGGGGAACATGTCGACATGACTGAACCACTATTGAAGATCTAGAAACATGATCCACTATAAGATGATAGGGAATCTCAATCCACTATAGGATGATAGGGAAAAACAATCCACTATTGAAATATAGTAAATCCAATTCCACAGTGTGGAGATGGAAAACTAATTTCCATATAAGGAAATTACATTAGATTGGGTTGGTGGACTATTCTCCCAAGTAGGTTTTGTCCTAATTATACTCCCGTATATATTTTGGAAATATGTCATTACTTATAGGGAATAATACTACATGCTTATGTGTCCATTAATATTCTATGTCTTATTCTAATTTTATGATTTCATGGATTATTCTTTGGATTCACATAGGATTCATGTCTTATTAACTAAAAATAATTATTCAATGAATTGTTTTTATGATATCTTTTTTCTTATGATCTTATAATACTATGATCACATTCTAACTCTCTTATGATCAATTTTTTCCTTAAATATCTCCATTTTATGCCCTTACAAAACATATGATATCCCCCATTTTTACATTTTCTGTTCCCCCAGATTATATGTGATGTGTCTAAGATGTTTTATAATAATGGAGGACCTAGTTGGATATAATGTAACTCTATTATGTAATAGGGTTTTTGATTTTATGATTCCCAAGGCTCTAAGAAAATATTTTCTATGGGCGTCTGTATATCTACTATATTAACTATTATTCAAAAGTTATGTATTATTATTGTATAAAAAATAATGCTTCAATATAATCCCAAACCAAAAGAATGAAAGAGTACAATAGTTGATGGATATTTTTTACAGAATGATTAGATCCAAAACATGAAACATTTTAAATGAATTATATTATCATGTAATAGTGGATAATATTATATCCATGTGTTTATACATTAAAGCATCCATGAACATTTTAGAAACTATTGATATGAATCGTCACCTTTTGAAAATGTCTAAATCGCATAAATTAAGGCATTAAACCCAATTTTCTTCAATGAATATATTGAAACTAAAAATCTATAAATTTATGGAATAATAGAAAATAGTTAGAATGTCATACAATTAGAAATGACCCACTATTGTTTTTTTTTTGTTTTTTTTACTTTTTAAATATTCTACCATTCTAAACATTTATCCATTGGAAATTTTCAAGAATAATACAAAAATGTTGAAAATACCTACTATTAAAAATCAACGAACACAATATATTTTTTGATATAATTGTAACAATGTTGGAAATAACAACCATTTGAAATGATCATAATTTAAAATTTTATAGAATATATGATAACGATTGGAATGACCTTCTTTTGGAAACATCTCACGATTGGTAATTTTCTAAAAAATTGGAAAACTGTTGGGAAGGCCTATCATTGGAAATAACTCACTATAAGAAGTTTTCTTCAAAATTAGCAAACTTTTTAAATGGCTAACCATTGGAATTGATGAACGATTTGTTGTTTTTTGGAATAAGTTTCAAATTGTTGAAAATACCTACCATTGGAAATGACTCACTATTGGAAATTTTCGAATAAAGTGGAATAACATTAGAAATACCTACCTTTGAAAATGAATGCATATCAACCCCACCCCCCACACATCTTCATGACACATTATTTATCATAATTTTTTATAATTTCATTGGAAGGATGGTTTGGGAAATTAAAGAAGATACCTATAAAACTATTCTCTCCCTTGAGAATTGATGACCAACACAAATGTATGGGGAGAAATGGTATCAAAATGTACCTCGAGATAACACTCTGTGATCTAATTATACATGAATCATCTCCATTAAACAAATATTCTATTCCAAATTACCATATAAATTGACCAAAATGTACTTCTCCAATAATAGGATTCAATAAATTATATAAATCATATCAATATACTATCCTCTCTATGCAGAACGTACTCACCTACATGATTTTAATCGCATCATAGTAAAATGTGACTTGATTAGAAATTAGGTCATCCCTTTTTTCATGTCTATACATTATCACACATCACTCAACCAACATCACAGTATGGTGAAAATAATATATTGCACAGATCACTAAGGCAAAAAATACAAATAACAAAGAAAGGAGAGAATGAAATACTAAAAACACTTAGAGTACTAGGATCACATCTATTTCACATGCTCCCATGTACTCAATACCATAACACTATACTTCCATATCACATGAAACAAGGGAATATTTAAACCTCATTGCACATTATCTCATTGGTATTGGATCTACATTGGCAGTTCCATTATTATCACATCATCCTCGAGATCCAATACTCCCCAGTAAATTAAATTGGATTCACTGTGAAGATACTGATAAAGATGTGAATTATGGAAGACATCATGGATTTGGTCTAGTAGAGGAAAATTTTCAATCAAGCCATACACCCCTCCAGGATCCCCAATACCTCTAAGGTAACAACAATATTTATAATGATATGTCTTCATTTTTTGAAGCTTGACTTCCCTTATAGATTGGAAAACATCTAAAACAAGTGTTCCAAAACCTCAAACTCCAAGAACCACCTCCCATGATAAAAAAAATACATTTTATTGTCCTATTATTTTTTCATTATCTATTGAAACAAATTAAGCATGTCTATCGTGATCTATAATACATATATTTCATGAATTTAGTCATCCCCATTCTTCTCCAAGAACAATGGAAAATGAAACTTTCACAAACCAACTCGGGTCGACCCTGAACTGGTCACCCAAGAAAGTCTATGATATGGCCTGAGAGGAGTTCCCGACCCTCCCAGGCTAGCATCAAGCACCCCGTCATCAATATAAAACAATTGGGAATGGTTTTTCCCAGTGAAAATAAATAAAGTAGTGGAAAATATAGAATAATTCAATGTAAATAAGCAACACGAAGAGAAAGAACAATAAAAAACAAACAACTAACCTGACCAAGATCGAAACACCTCGTGACTCCGAGTGTCACTCAATAGTCCACATTCAACTCTCTCCCTTGGCATGCTAGATCTATTCCAACATGTAACAAAACTATAAACATTGAAACACTATAAGCATGATTATTAAAACTCAATACGGATGACCAAAAAACTATTCCCAATGCATTACCTTTAAATAAAAAATTAACTAATTCTATATTTGAACTAAATTATATAAAATATGGTTTTCCACACACACACATTATTTTCTAAAACATGTAACAGTCCATTTCCTTATTAAAAATAAAAACTACATTATTGTTTGAAAGGAATAGGTGTATTTCATTTTAAAACAATTTTTTTCGAAAAATATTGAAATACAAATTTTAGTTGTTAGTCAAAAAGAAAAACAAACAAAAACACAAATCACACTAAAAGAAGTAGAAAAAGTGGCACACAGGGGCCAGTAACTGAACTAGACCTCTAAATCGTCTTCCACATACAAATAAACACTAAAGAAAATATGGGTCGAACCAAGGAGATCATTAAAAATCTAGAACGTACTATACAACTTACTCATTCTAAAGGTAGGCCTACTATAAATGACGTCATAATTCCCAAATGCTTAGTATCTCCCTACCTATCCTAAACTAGGGGCCCAGTCCCCTAGTAGAGTATAATCTATACTAAGGGACATTTTCCAGTGTGTAATATAATCTAGTGAAGAAATATTTCTCAGAATATTCATTTACTAAACTAGGTTCCCATGTCATCAAGTATAATAAAAAGGAAATGGGTAAGTCAACAAAGTCAATCATGTTACACAAACATCACACACAACTCATGGAGTCAACTTACACTGAAGATCACCCTCAAGTCACGCAAAGATTGTTGTCCAAAATAATTAATTTTAATAAAGTATCAAACGGGACTTCGCCCATTTAAAAAAAATCATCATTTCTCAAGAGAAAAAAAACTTGTTCATGCTTCAAAATAAATCATTTATTAAAAAAGCAGAACTACATTTTAAATTATCTAAATTATGTTTAAAGTCCAAACACGCATTATTTTACTACAGGGTTCTCGTTCGTCGGGAAAACATTTCAAGCATCATGTATAAAATAAATGGATTTTTTTACACCAAATATTCATTTGAAATTAATTATTTTAAATTATTTACCATATATTAAAATTAATAAAATATCATGAAATTAATAAATTCTAAATATAAAAGCTTGTGCAGTGGGGTGCCTCCCTCGACATGAAGCTCAGTTACTAAGACAAGGCACGTATCACACTCGTGAACAGGTACGCGCAACCTGCCGATTACAACAATATCATGTAAAATCCTTGTCAACATGCTGCAACCAAATAGATAACAAAAATACATAAACACATTCTTGAACAATCCAAACAAAATAAACATTGAAAAAGAACCACCACTTCTTACATTCAAAACATAACTCGCATTTTTTGTAAAATTTAATAAATCACTGTAAAATTTACAGAATGATTTCCAAAGAGTACCCCACATACCACACACCAAAAAATCATACAATGAAATAATTTTTGATCAAACGCACATCCCAAAATACTATAATACAAAACGCATGAATTGAATAGACAAAAACTAAATAAACATTTCCATGAAAAGATATTAAACATCACAAAAACTAGTTTTCTAGAAAAACACACCCTATTTCACATATACATGACACACAGTCTCAAATACGACCTCAATTATTTTTAGAAACTAAAGACACAACAATCTATTTTAAAAAAGTAAATTATTTGAAAAAAACTAAATTTTCACCAAGAAAATCAACCAAAAAACATGTTAACTCAATTAAACGGGTGAAACAATTAGCGAAACAATAGAGAACAAAACAATTTCAACATGATATAATTAATTAAAAACAAAAAATGCATAAAAAGCATCCTAAGAGATGTGAAAATCATGTAAAAAATGTAAACACAATTTAATGAGTCATAAGGAATGGAATCAAACCTCAAGAATCAAAATGATTGTGAAATTTTAGTGCGAACATCAAACCCACATCGATCGCGCCCCAAGGATTGTTAAAATCAACCCTTAGAAGTATGATTAAACACAAAACGTAGGAATCACCCCTAAATAATGAGACCTTAGCTGTAGACTAACATCAAATGGAGAGGGAGAGAAATACTACCAAAAGGGGGATTCATCGCTTAAAAAGAGGCTGTCAATAGGTTGGGAGGTGGCACGGCGAAGAGGGGCGAGGCTGGTCAGGAAGGACACCGATGCGGGGTAGCAGGGCCGGCGGGATGTCACTACAACAATAAATGAAAAAGGTGTGTGGGAGGCGTGGGATGCAGCACTACAATGTGCGACAGAAGGGCACTATAGGGGTGTATCGTTGGATGATGGTGGAGGGTATGGGGTAATGGCCAGAGGTGGAGGCGGAAAGGTCGGTTGGCGAGGATAGGGTGTGTCGGATGGTGTGGGTATGAGGCTGACGGGAGCAAGGGGTGAGGCATTTATCGACTGCGAGTTCCAGCTGGGTTGTGCTCTAGAGGTGACGACAAAGGGAGGTGTATAAGTCAAAGATGCTGGAAGAGCCGATGTAGCTTGGGTGGGGGCGGCAGAGCCGATGTTTCTATGTGAGGGGAGAATAGAGGATGGGGTGCTCACATAGCAAAAACATTGAAGGGGAAGTGGGTGCGGCCCGCAGCGTAGAAGAGGGACGAGGGGGGGTGCTGGTCGGGTTGAAATAGAGTTTTAATTTTCTTATATTAATAATAATATTAAAAATATTTATAAAACTAAAAATAATAATTAAATAAACAAACAAAGGTAATAATAATAAAAAATAAAAATAATAAAATAATAATAATAATAATAATTATAATAATTAGTATTAGTATTATTATTATTATTATAGTTAATATTAAAAAAAATTTATTACAAATTTAATTATAAACACTTTTTGAAATAATAATAAAATTAGTAACAAATTATTATAATAAAAATATTATTATTCACACAATAAAATACATTATTATTACATTTTAATTATTTAAGTCATCTTACTCGCATACAAATTTATTTATTTCAACTGTTGGACAGTTTTACGGCCATCCGGCTGACCGTGTGTCTACCACCCACTGTGTAGTGATTGCGCATGAGTTTGAAACCCACAAAAATTATCAATAGACAAAAATTTAAAGTTGGGACCTGGCCCGGACATTGGCATAGGTCCCAGAGCGAAGAATTATGAAAATGAAAATTAATTTAAAAAGGAGGATGAGACAATTCTCCCCGCCACAGACACTTTCTGTCCCTAGAATTTTACCCAGCTAGAGAAAAGTTAAAACAATAACCCATGCCTGATTGAGACCAGTAGAAACCACAATACAAGAGAGTGGTAGAACGTGAGAGGGTTCTCCCCACCATAAGAACTTAGCTAGCAAATAAATTTAACACAAGAACATATGTACCTGGGAGGAGCACGGGTCGACGCTGGAACGGTCCATTCATCCAGACTAACTTCTATAGCGGAGGAGAAACAACACCTCCGCTAAAACATGTAACTCTTGACCCAGACCAACATCCATGAACACTAAAGGAAAAACTCTGAGAAAACCCAGATCCCAATGGAAAACCCAAGCATAAACACAATACATGACTCCTCTACAGTCACTTACATCTCCAATAGAAACCCACTAAACCAAGATCGACCCATACAAGGGTAAAGTACACACTTAATAAAAACATAGAACTCAGAAAACCATGTCCAGAAAAATAAAACTGATTATATTACACTAGAACATATCCTCCGTAACTCCATGAAAAAACAATGAACGTACGAAAAATTATAATGTTTAACAGTGGTAAAACAATAACCGAAAGACATAAACTGTTCCACCACCAACACAACACACAAATGATATACCAAGGATTCACACCCTTGGTAACACCAGACTGTTTGTGAGATTAACCCCAAGAACTTTGGTTGGGGCTCTGATGGCTGAAGCATCATCTACCTCAATGTTATGCACTGGGATTATCTTGTCCCAACATCTTCTTCATAAGACACTTCTTGAAAAACTTCTTTGATGACCCAAGAACCTGCAACGATGACACGTCTGTGGAGGGATGCGACATAACAGTATTATGTTCCCGAACAAACCACATAGGTGGAACACCACTGAATGGTCTGACGGACTGGAAACCAGAACCACTGTAGAATTATCCTTAGAAACTAGTCCCTCTATCACACCCTTCTCACAAGGTGGGGAACCTTCTTGAGTAACTGGATACGTCAGATCATCAACAACCTGCACTCCATAGACCAATTCGGCTAAGAACACCTCATCAACCATCTTCTAAAAATGATGGTCCTTATAAGGGAAGACCATCTCCATGATCTCTGGATGAAGACCCCCATGTATGAGGGATTTATTTATCAATACCTAAAATGATACTTCTGAAGAAAATGACACAAACTCCTTGAAATGGTCAATATATGACTTCAATATCTGATGGCCTTGTTGAATATGCATGAGATCTTCCCCTTTCGTCTTCTTAACTTATTCAAGCATAAACCATCGAACAAATACGAATTTAACGACATCCCACATCATCCCAACGTTCATTGATGGTGGGGCGAGCAACTCTCATTCGTCCAAAGATGGACCCTCAAATAATCCATGTATAGCTCGAACTCAAACAGACTATATTTACCAACAGAATAAAAGAAAACTCAACCACATGAAACCACTATGCTACTTCTAACAGAACTCATTCACCATGAAGGATAGGCAATGTCAGGGAATGACCAAAAACTGGGCATGAATTATCAGAAACCTTGGTGACCTTTCTAGGGGGAATTTTCTAAACAAAATATGAATCATAAGGCCAAAACCAATATCAAGAGAAAGCGACATTGTTGAAATCACCGTCATCCAAAAAACCAGCTCAAAAGAAACAAGCACAAAAATAAATAATCCAAAAATTCCTTTTTCAAAATCCCCATTCCATTTAGGATTTGAATACCGCCTTCCTTCAAGGGAAATTTCCAAATCCCCAAACCCACATTTCAAACCAAATTCAATTTTTCAAAAATCATTTCCCTTTTTAAAATCGCTTTAGAAAAACAAGGTCAAGCCATTACATTGATGTTCACACCCCATTAATACCATGAACCGTCGCACATGCCTTCATCTTCTTTCATTCATACGCACCAACACACTGTTCACATGCATTCTACAATATGTGAAAACATTCATAAAGAGTACCTGAGGTTGCACCCCAACCATATCTCTACCACATCCAAGCGACCACCAGATTTTTTGGCCTAGATCGTTTAGTTTTTAAAATACCTTTCACAAATTTAAAGCCTTGTAAAAGAAATCATTCACATTTCAAATACCCTTTTTAATTTTAAAAAGATCAATTACACCCATAAGAACCTAGAAAACATAAAACATGCATCAAATTACCATAGTGAGGGACTAGTAGTTGTGGTTAACATGGAGAAAAGTTTGTGGGTCATGCCCCAAGTAAGCATCAACAACTAGGAAGAACATAAACTGTGTACTTAAAATTAAAATGGGTCACTACTCCATGTGAAATCATGATGTAACATCATCTTCCCTCCATTGTCATTCCTCAATCTAAAAAACCCGAACGAGACAATAACTCAACTTCGGGACAACCCCTAAAAACTCGAGATTTGGAATGGGCCAGGGATCATGATTTCCTTCCCTTACCTACCTTTAAATTTCCGAGAGTCCTAATCTTTATCTACCAGATTTCCAAAATAAAAAGGGATCATCTAATACCATTTTTTCACGTACCAACCCGAGATGACCCTAAACTGGTCACCCGAGATGATCAACGACATGGCCCAAGAGGAATTCCTGATCCTCTCGACCTAGCGACATGTTCCAGGGAATTAATAATGGAAAATTGGGAATGATTTTTCCCAGTGAAAATATATAGAGCAGTGGAAAATGTAGAATAACAAAACGTAAATAAGAAACATGAAAAGAAATAATGATCAACTACAACCAACTAACCTAACTACGAACAAAACTCTTTGTGACTCTGAGAGTCACTCAATAGTCAAAAACCAATTCGCTCCCATGGTGAGAGAGCTTGAGTAAAACCTACAAAATAACTAAAAACAAGAAAACACTTTAGGCTTGAGTATTAAAACTCGGTAGGTGTTCCCAACAAACTTTTCACTATGCGCTACCTTTAAATAGAAAATTTATTAATTCTATGTTTCAACTAAATTATATAAAATATGGGCTTCGACACACACACATTCATTTATAAAACAAGTAATAGTCCATTTCCCTTTTTAAATAAAAAAAGATTAATATTTTAAAGGAACTGGTGCATTGCATTTTAAAATATTTTTTTGTGAAAAAAATAGAAATCCTAATTTTAGTTGTTAGTCAAATGCAAACCCACAAACAAAACACAACACACACTAAGGTGAATAGAAAAACTGGAAACAGGGGACGACAACTGATCTAGATCTCTCAATCATCCGCTCCATGCAAATAAACACTAAATAAAACAAGGGTCAAACCTTGGAGGTCTTTAACAATCCCGAATGTACTATACATGTTACTCATCTTGAAGGAATGCCTACTCACGATGACGTCATAATGCCCAAATGTTCGGTATTGCCTGACATAGCCTAACCAATGGGATCAATCCCCTAGTAGAGTATAATTCGTACTAAGGGCCATTATTTAGTGAATAATTTAAACTAGTCCAACAAACATTCTCTGAAGATTCACTTATTATGTCAGGTTCCCTTGTCAACATGTGTAATAAAAAGATATGGGGTGAGTCAAAAAAGACAATCTAGTTGCACAAACATCAGAAACAACTCATGCAGTCACCATACACCAATGATCACCCCTGAGTAACCCCAAAAAGAGATTTCTAAATTAATTTATTTTGTTAATGTACCAAACGGGCCTTCACTAATATTAAAAAAATTATTTTATCTGGAGAACCGAATAAATTTTTCACGCTTTAAAATAAATCATTTATCAATAAACTTGAACTGGATTTGAAATTCAATGAATTTTGTTTAAATTATAAATGGAAATTATGTCACTACTTTGTGTCCGTTCATGAGGAAAATATTTGAAGTGTCATGTATAAAATAAACGACACTTTTTACACCAAATAATCATTTAAAAAATAATTATCTTATAATATTTTCCATTTATTAAAACTAATAAAATATTAAAAAATTATTAAATTCTCAATTTAACGACGAGTTCGGTGGGGGACCTACCTCGACATGCAGCTCGGTTACAAAGAGGCAGGACATGTCACACTTGCGCACAATTACGCACAACTTGCTAACATCAGCAATATCATGGAAAAACCCTATCAACACGCTGAAACTACCAAGATAACTGAAATACATGAAAACAGACTTGATCAATCCAAAGAAAAAACTATGCAAACAAACCACCTAAACCTACTTTCAAAACATAACTCGCATCATTTTTACTATTTAATAAACCACATTAAAATTTATAAAATGATTTCAAAAGTGTATTCCACGACCCACACACCCAAAACTCATCCAAAGAACACATTTTTGATCAAACACACATCCCAACATACTAGAATAGAAAACACATGACATTCATAGAAGAAAACTAAATACACATTCCCATTAAAAGATATTAAACATCACAAAAACTGGTTTTCCAGCAAAACACACCCTAGATTACATATACATGACACATAGTATCAAATACAACCTCAAATATTTCTATAATCTAAAGACACACAAATTTAGGTAATAAAATCAAATTATTTAAAAAAAATAAATTCACACCAATATAATCAACCACAAAACATGTCAACTCAATTAATTGGGTGAAAAAAGTATCCAAACAAAGGGGAATGAAAAATTTGAACATGATATAATTAACTTAACAACAAAAATGCAGACCCAAAAACCAAAGTGATATGAACATCAAGTAAACAGATAAACATAATTTAAAGATTCATAAGAAATGGAATCCATCCTCAAGAAAAAAAGAAGCTTTCAAAATTCAAGTGAGATCTCCAAAGAACATCAATTGCACCCCGGGGATTGTTAAAATCAACCATAAGAATTAAGATTAAACAAAAAATGTAGGAATATCCCCTTAACAATAAAACCATATTCATGGAATAACATCAAATGTAGAGCGAGAGAAAAAACTACCGAAAGGGGGATTCTCCACCAGAAGAGAGGATAGCTCTAGGTTGGTAGGTGGCATGCCGAGAGGGGTGTTGCCGGTCAGGCATGAAAACGGTACATGGCAGCAAGACTAGCGGGAGGTCGGTGCAGGAAAAAAAGAAAAAGATGTGTGAGATGCCTAGGATGTCGCACTACTGTGCACTGCCTAAGAGAGCTGCAGAAGGCATTGTGGGATGATGGAGGAGGGAAAGGGGTAGTGTCCAAAGGGGAAGGCGTCAAGGCAAGATGACGAGGTGAGGGTGCGCTAGAGGGTTTGTGTAGGAGGTAGACGGGAGCCAATTGTGAGGCGTCTATGGGTTGGGAGTGCCATCTTGGGTGTACTGAGGGGGTGCCAATGAAGGGAGGTGTGGAAGATACTACTTATAGAAGAGATGAGAAAGCCTGGGTGAGGGTGGCGCATTCGATGCTACCGTGTGAGGGGATAACATAGGATGGGGGGCTTGGGCAGCACCAATAGGGAAAGGGAAGGGGGATGCGACTCGTGATGCAGAAGATGGAAAGGGGGGAAGGCCGTGTAGAATTAGGGTTTTAATTTTTTATTTTATTATTATAATAATAATTATAGTATAAGAAATAAAAACTATAAAATAACCACAATAAAGATAATAATAATAAAAATTAACAACAATAAAAATTTAATAACAATAATAATAATTACTATTAATAATAATTTATTTCTAATTATATTAGCAACACTTTTTGAAATAATAATATTATTCTTAAAAAATATTATTAATAACAATATTATTATTCACACAATAAAAAGAACTTATTATTTTGATTTAAATATTTAACTCCTCTTACTGACATAAAAAATTATTTATTTCAACCATTGGACAGTTTTGTGGCCATCCGGGCTGACCGAGTGGCTACCGCCCACTGTTTAGTGACCATGAACAAGTCTAAAACCCACAAAAATTATAAAACAACAAAAAAATTAAATCGGTTCCCAACCCAGACCATGACGCGATGTCTTGGATCCAATAATTATTAAAATAAAAATTAATTTAAAAAGACAGATGTGACTAAAATTTCATTTAGTACAAATTTATAAATGGAGTCATGAAAATAGAAGAGTGATTATTATTATTATAAAAAACATGGAAATGGATAGGTGTTGTTCCCATGACCCCCAATTTTCCAGACACATTCCCTCAATATATCCTCTAGAATCTGAATATTTTGTTTGTTCTTCCCATCTATCTGAGGATTGAATGTAATGATGAGGATTGACAGATTTCTAAAATCTCGTAGCAATCTCTTTCAGACTCGTGAGGTAACACATACGTTTTTATCTAAGATAATTTACCATGAAACCCTATGTAGGCACACCACATCATCCACATAACTTTTTGTCAAAAAATCAACTATTATAGAGATAGATATTTCTAGGAAATGAGTTTATTTTGTTAAATGATCAACAATAACACATATAGAATTAAAACCAACCCATGACCTATGTAACCCAATGTGAGAATCTATTGTGATATTTAGGATCATTGGAGGGTTGGAACAAACCTACAGGGACATGATTCTCAATCGCTACATTTTAGAAAACCATAAAAAGTTACATATACTCCAACACATTTATTTTTATCCTAATAGATGAAAAAAATGTTTAGGATCGTTGGTAAATCATGGAAACTTTTAGTTTTCCAACCAAAGGTGATTTAAAAATCTCAAAACGGACTCCCTCATATTGCGATTCCATAAAAATAATCCTCCCATGAAACTACAACCAATTTTGAAAATACTCCATCTATCCCTCTAGAGTATCCCAATGGCCAACACTATCATAGAACACCTCTTCCTATGAATCTTCCAAATGATATTTCTCCTCCTACTTCATCATGTAATATTATACATTCATCTAAGACCAATATCTTATACCACTATCCACCAATTAATATATGTGATGTTACTACAACTCTTCTTTTTCTATCTTTGATTATACAAACACTGGAATAATATGCCTAAAATACATCCTTATCAATGAATCATCAATGAAATTAGATGTTCTTGATGTGTAGGAGATCTAAAAATCACTTTAATAAAGAAAATAAATCCATCACTACTACCACATATTTATATCACACTGAGGAAATACATACCTCAAAATCTTTTGATAAGTGAAGACTGGATAGTTCCCCCTTGTAAGGTAATGTCACCAAAACGTCAGAGAAAACACAACATCCACTATCTTTAGTTCACCAAATTCGTAGTTATGTTTGTGAGTTTTTGAATACGAAGACCCATAAGATATTACTTTCTACTGATCCATCAAAATTTACCCCAATCTGATATAGTATGTGTCATAGAATATATCAAACCACACACCCGCATCTAGAATGTGAAGTACTTGAGCATTGAACAACACCCCATTCAGAGAACTAAATGATTCATAAATCAATTCAGTACATAAAAAAATATTGGTTAATCCTGTTCAATGTAATAAATAGGGTAAAAACATGAGGTAAATCGTGAATATACATACTATAATAGCATGTGAGATGAAGGAAGAAATGAAACTCTACAAAATTCCTATGTGCATCCCAAGAAATATCTGCATCGACCATTTACTAGACGACATTCACAACATGAATAGACACAAAAATACACAACTAAATGCACCTACCATGTTAATAAAATTGCATGGAAAATCATCCAATGATATGGCGGCGACGAAGGACCTTCTAACTACTCTGAGATGTTCAAAATTCCCTTCCTATGACCCAGATTAGATCAATATATACTCAAAGATGAAAATAAAAAACTACTATAGAAACTAATTGAACATTGACTTCAGGATCCCCATTAATAGGGATGGTTCATTTATAATACAAAAATATATGATCAAGAAAATTATGTGTCCTTACTACATCTGATGGAAGCCTTTTGGATATCCCAATCCTTCACAATTAACTGTTGATATCCTGACCATTTATCTATCTTGTAAAACAAACTATATCCCCTCAACTTGTCAAAATGATCATTCTTACTCAAAAGTGTATAAATATTTTTGAATTTAACTTGGTTAAACCTCTAATATTCTACGATCTACCACAAAATACCATCCTCCTTCTTATAGAATAATAATAAGGAACTCCATAGGGATAGACTTGGTTAGATGAAACCCTACTCCACTAGATCATATATATTATTCCTTAACTCAATAATCTCAAAAGGATCCATCAGATATGGATACACTGAAATCAGAAAATAACCAAGCTATATGAATATCCAAAAATCTATGTCTTGTCAAGGGGGTAGGGTCTCAAGATCCTCGACGAAAACATCTAGGAATTACCTAAAACACCTAGGAACTTCTTCTATCCTTGTTTCAATTTATTCAAAAAAATCATCCAAAAATGAATTAATGGGTTCCAAACTATAAATTCCTACGCAAAAACCCCTATTCTAACAAAAACTACACATCATACATCTACATCTGAGAACATGACTCTCCTCTGGAATAATACAGTAACATTATTCAAAGAATACAACCAGTGAATGCAGAGGATGGAATTTCATGGATAAATCTCAATTGTATTATGCCCCCCACATAACTGATGTTTCTCAATCATTTGTTAAAATATATAAAACATCATAATACTTAGTTTGGACTCCGACTAGTGTAGTCAACACTCAGGCAATTAATAACCTTTCTACATATATCCAAAGATAAGTGATCATAAAGGGTCTAAGAAAAGAGTATAAATATCCTGAATCAAACAAGGATTGAAATTTTATTTGAAAACTGAGAAAAATTCAAATGACCTAGGGTCCTCTATTGATATTGCAACCATATGAATAAAATATCTACACCCAACTCCTATTCCCCACATCTGATGGCCACCAATCTGACCACAATCTAGTTTAGTCCTGATGGAAGTGGTACATCCTAAGGGAATCATGTTCAATCCATATCTTTTCCAGCTACACCATACGACTATTTTCCATGCTATTAGAACTACCATTCTATTAACTATAGTTGTGGTTGACACTAATCCGGACCACTTCTAAAATGATTGTCTCATGAAACAACTCAGAACCAATCACAATGATGTAAAAAAAACCCCAATATGAAACACATAGGTCTAAGGTCTTCATGTAGAGTAAGGAATCCCATAGCCTCATATGGGGGGTAGTTAAACTGGTATGATTGACTCTGAGTTGATTGATTCCATGAAGGACTGGATCATGATAACTAAAAATGAAAAATCAACCATCATACAATCCTACTGCTTCCCCTCTCATAGTAATCCTCTTCATAAGTTCTTTTGATCAATCACATATTCCTTCTTTTAAACCTCCATATAAATTATCAATGTAAATAATGTAACCACATACTATATCGGAGGAAGTAGTGCCTCCTCAATATTCTATTCTCGATACTCCCCATGAAAAAAATTACTTGGGGAAAATTATAGAACCTCTACGAACTGGATACCATTTCTCATCATATACTTGCTTCCCTGGTTAAGATAGATTAGTTCTTCCCACTTCATATAAATAATTTTTAATGATAGAAACTCCTCACGGAACTCCTTTTGTATTTCATCCAATGAAACATATTCCTCCTTCCACTCACCAAGTTACAATTTCCACCATTGACATGAAATTCTGCATATGTTACAAACTACAAATGGAACACAATAATTTATTGGTTCCTATACCAAAATTATAGTGGTCTCCATATCATGTATCTAGAACTTTGTCACCACATCATGATCATGTTCCCTCATTATTTAACAAGTATTTCCCCTAATGTTTTTTAAAATTACTCTACCACTGATCATTTTCCTCAACCGGATCAACCATTCTATTATCAACTGGGTAAATCTACTAAACATCCACTGCTTGAGCCACTAACAGATGATGACTATGATCCATAGCTAAATGATAACCAAGGATTTATTAATTACAGTAGTATGTATTTTTATTATGATAGATTTTAATTATCATTAATCTAATTTATTCATTTTCCTACTGTAAAATTACCCAAGACACCCAATTAAAAAAACAACACAGTCCCTCATGATGTGGTCACCTCTCCCAGGTCTGTACACTATATATAGTTTGATATAACATAGAAATTCAAAAATCTCCTTTTTCAGATAGAAGATCATGTGGGGGCCTAAAATCAAATATTCTTGATGGCCTTTTTGGCCTGTGACATGCACCCAGGTCAAATGACCCTATTTCAACATGGACGCTTCCATCCCTCACTTTTCCTAACTCGAAACTCCACCCAATCCATCAATCATCGTCTATGATTAAACCATGTCAAAACCCCCTCCCATAATAAAAATTAATGGATATCAATAATTACCCACGACTCCAACATCCAGTAAGCCATGGGTTAGAAAATAAAATTATGGGTATAAAAATCTCAAAATATGGGAGGACTCCACTACTATAAAAAAATGATTGAGGGATTGAATGAATCAACCCTAATCAAATAAATGATATATTTGAAATCCATAAATTATACCACTGCGAATGTGTACATAAAACTGATACAAAAAAATCCAATGTAAATACACAAAACAAATACTAGAGAAGTGACAAAATAAGTGGCCAGAGGATCAGGTTAGTATGGTCTAGAAAAGTTTGTTTAGTCCTCCTCGAATCATGAAAACAGTTTTATACATGTAGGGTGATCATATTTATATGCTAAGTATGAAATAAAATGTTTCTCATTCATATTTTAGAAGAGAAAACTAATTTACAAGTGTGAATATAGGGGAACCAAACATAACCTATACATGTATACTTACCAAAACCCCACCCTCACCAAGGAACACTCAACAAGTCCTAATCTCAAAATAAGTAATTCTATGTATAATAATATAGCATAAATAACATCGATGAGAAAATAAACCTAACCAATTTCCCCAAAATGTTCTCTATCACACCCCCAAAATTTTAGTCCCAGGCACTCCCACCTATTTTGAATATAATCATGTCATATCCCAACTACAAACACTGAATTACACCAAACTAGTAGATTAACGGTTGTTTATTAAACCATTGGTAATTTCTATTATTATTTAGCAGTGATTCCATAAAAATGCCCCTAAACCATTATATATTTTTATACAAATGACACTCTCCCCAACCCCAACACCCCCAACCCCCTGAATACTTGATGCCTTACCAGCCCCATCATCACCCTCACTACCCTCACCGCGCCTCTCCACACTCACGGTGCATCACCGCCCTCACTATGCCTCACTTCCCCTCACCAAACCCCAATAACCCTTAAATCCTTCACTATAGGTGGCATTCTCTATAGTAAAATAAATGTAGGAACATAAGAAATTTATTGTAAATTGTGTAGTATTTCCATGATTTATATTTTAAGGGGGTTAATATTTTCCAGAACATCATGAAAAATATTATATTTCACCATTAGACGATTTTTGGACATATCTATTGGAGATTAAATTAACACCCCAAGATCATTGGACTTTTATTTGGTAGTACAAACATCATCCATATCTTTTACTGGATCTTTCATCACCATATGTTCTATTTCAATTAACACATAAATAAAATACTATAAAAGATAGTCTATCTATATATTCTTATTAAAATATGTTGGGATTTCCATTATCCCAACCCATTTTTCAAAATCATCCTCTGAAAAAGAAATCTGCTTGATATCCTTGATCTCATACATTAATGATCTCATCTGCTATATTATTTTATTATAATCTTGTTTGATATTGTCATATTCAGTTAAAAAGGTATAAGAAATTTATTTCATTTCAGAACTATCTAATATTTTTTTCAACGATGGGGAATACTTATGCACAAGTGGTGGTGATGAAATATGAGGTGTGTGAGAATAGAAAATAGTATCCCTACCCACATCAATGACTCTATCGGCACTAGCAGGTTGTCCAAGAAAAACTGTATACACTGAATGATGATAAAAATGTAGATCTATGTATTTATTTAACAACTGAAACACTAGGAACCATCTCAGTTGTCCTTTATTTAGGAATTAAATATTTGTCTCAACAACTAGATCTATATAATGATATCCTTTTGTTTATTAAATTACACCAGATCCTTGAATATGAGAAACCTATTACATGGTATGATTGAGCTATGGTAACTATGTATTTTCTCTAACCACATATGATTTATTCACCCCTAGATGTCATCGTCTTTGGAGGGGAAACAACCCTGTGTGGTGGGTTTAGAGATGGATACCCCCTTGAGCCACACCTAACTAACACACATGATTCAAAGAGTATGAAATGGAATCCTTGTATAATCCAATAGACTTCAATAGAATTAAAAATATTTTTTTATTCTGTAAGAATTTTATAACATCTTCCTAATTTATATGTACTTATGTTTTCTTTAAAACCAGGTCGATCACCCAAAAATAAGGGTAATCATTCATTTTTTATTCTCCATTCCCAAAATGATGCACATACAAAATCATGTATCCTGAAAGGTTCATCTTTAGATTATTTTTCTTGATATACAAGACATTAATATCCTAAAACAACACATTCTTTATTCACCAATAATTGTAGGAAATCATTGATCAAACAAACGTTCCAAAAAACTTCTACATAGCCCCTAAATCCTTCACTAGATTCATCTCAATAGACTAGGTTCTAAACAAGAATTTAAATAACTAGTTTGGTTATACTGTAAATGAAGAAACAAATTTATAACTAAAATTATACTTCCCTTAATGGGTAAAACAAGTAATCTCAACAATATCCACTAATAAATCCATCACCCTTTTCCCATTTACATATGATCACACAATATCATCTTTTTAGAAGGACTGAAAATAGAAATTCCTCATGAACACATTTACCACATCCAAAAAACCAGATTTGTTATCAAAACAAACTCCAAACATTGAAACATAAGGACCTTATTTATTAGAATCTTGGCGTTCTTTAACCTGCTCATATCAACCGCCTTCCCTATAAGATCTCTACATGGAACACCAATTTATTTATCTTTCTGGGATGAACTAGTTCTTCCATCAACTATATGATTATATTTTACCATGGAATATTGGTAGGTTGGAGGTTGAGCAAAAAATTGAGAGGTCATGTGTGATGATTTTAATTGTGAATAAAAATACATGAAAATACTGATAGGATTGAGGGCTAATTGCATTTTAGGATAGAGAACTGATACCTAAATTGATTAAATACCTAATTTTGTTTATGTTTGATTTTGAATAAAACTAACTAAAATAAATTAAAATAAAATAAAATAAAATATAAATATAAATATGATTAAAAAACAATAAATATTTTCTAAAGACACAATAGGAAGAATTTTTATAAAAACCCAAATAAATTTTTAAATAAATTAAAACAAAATTAATTCATTTAATTGAATCATTTGTAATAAAATAAAATAATCAAAAATCATTTATATTAAAAATAACACAATTATATTTTAATAAAATTAAAATGATAACATTTAAGGGGTTTAGTAAAAAGAACTACTAACTTGCTCATAGTAGATATAAAATTAACTGTAATACAACCATTTTACTCATCTGATGATGATTATATGTGGAAGAAAATACATATACATTAGTTTTTTAGAAAATTTATATTCTATTAAAAATCATTGGATCTGTCCAACCAAAAGATTAAATTCATAGGTCATACTCACCATAGATTACATCACATTAAATTCACATTTTCAATGAACCTTATAAAAAATTATCATCAAACAACGTACATCATATATTCACCATTATTTACAGCTATATGGTTGATAAATTACAATGTTAGATCCAAGAACACATCTACATAAATGCATTCCCATGCAACTGAAGTCCTATATAGATTCGTTGTTGATAAAATAATTTTTATAGTAATTGTCACAAATAATAAAATTCCACCATTATCTTCAATTCTAAACAAATTAATTGTTATAAAAAAAAATCAATTACACCCATAACTTCAATATAACATTAGTTTTGATATAATTTGTCATATATATTTTATTTGTTAGTACTTCCCATATATTATTAATTTTAATTCTTTTTTCTGTATAATTTTATTGAAATATATTTAAGGAACATAATTTTATTTTATTAAATGAATGGAATGACAAGGAGGGAGCATTACACTATTTCATCAACTACACCGATAGATGAAGATCCATTTGTCTCCCTCCCTATGTCATCTAAGACACCATCCACTTTCCACCCATGCACCATCTCCCCCTGAACCTTCTCTCACATCCTCCGTGAGAATTCCTTCATTAGCTCTGCTGACACAATCCCTTTTAGGAGCCTTTGGAGTTAGGGGTGGGTCCCCATTTCTATTTCTTCAAGGGGAAACTTGAGGTTGATTATTATTGGTACAAATTTAGATATAAATAAATTTAATGATATTTTTGTAATAAATTTTTGTTTATAAACTATAGAAACAATGCATGTACGGTGAAAAATATACAATGATCATATGTGTGTAATATAATTAAAAAGAACATAGTTATCCAACTCAACTCTTATGGGGTCCTTACTGATGATTCAAGTAGATTACTTGGCCAGATTTTAGGCCAGCCGGACGTGGTGCCAGTTTCACTTTATATTCCTTAAACATGGTAAATGATGTTTCTGATTCCCATATAATGGTAATTTTGATACATTATGGTGTAAATGAATGTCATTGTTTTATTAAATTATAATATTTTCAAAATTAATTTGTATGTACATATGTTATTCCACATTACTGTTGTTGATGTGCTAACACGGAAGTTGGTTTGGAAAAATCTGGGCATGATATGGAAAGACATTAAATAAAGATTATATAGAGATTTCAACTATACTTCTTTGATTTCCCAACAGATTTTTGACAAGATACTCAATGGGATACTAAAAAATAAATGGAATGTTTTTGTCAACTGACATCATGAGGAGAAAAAGATAGTATTTAAATATATATTATTATATTAATCACATTTTATATTTATACATGTATATGTAAAGGATATGACAATGAATAATTTACTATTAAATTATGTTTTATTTATTTTATGATCTTTCAAGGAAGAATGCATCATGTCGGGCTTAGAATGTAACCCCTGACATTATTGGTTAAAAGATTTTTTCTAGAAAGCGATCATATCAGGTAATATTTTCATTAGTTTAAATTTTTATAAAATAATATTATCTATTTAATATATTAAATATTTGATTTATCATTATTTAATGACATCAAAAAAGTTATGTCACAAGGCATCCTGAATAAAAGTGGGGTTATATGTTCACAAAAGAACTGATGGATGTTTTGTTAACGATCCTACCAAAGATATTGCAGTATGAACTCATTTTTAGTAATAATATAATTTTATCAGTATTAAATATGTTAAAATATAATGTTTCTAATACTACTTATATATGATATAGATTTAGAAATTAAAGAACTATGGGATGTGAATCCTACGCAGTCCTACATAGTCTCCCAGGATGACCCAGTTGGTTATGTCTTTGGGATGGAGAATCCTGTCAAGTGTGCAGGATGAATTTAGAAAATGCACCATCTGAGGTCTTTGGAAGGTCACCAAGGATTACATCTACATCTACTCTTGTTTGTTGTTAGTCCATACCCAGAGATGCTCAGAAAGATATTGTTTCTCTACAAAACACTATTTAAGAATAGGGGACTCAAATATTATCTTTGTAAAAAATATTGATTGATTTATATCAGAAGATGATAGGATATGTCCCTAGTGGTAGTGCAACGACTGGTGATGAGCAAGAAAATAACAAAAATTAAAAATAATTTAGTTTGAAAACATTTTTTCATATTATGTTTAAATATAAATATATAATCATATTTTTTCAATATAATGATTTTAGAGTTCACGATAGTAGAAAGTAGAGGTGGAGGTAGAGAGGGTGATGAGATGTTTTCATCATCGTGAAGTGAAGAGTGGAGAGGGATCTAGTAACATTGTTTGTAAATGTATCACGTGTGGCGCAATGTAGTCAACAATCATTTTGATGTCCTAATAATTTATCGATTTCTCATGTTTTATTTTATGTAATATGAACCCATTCTTCATAAGACACTAGGAATTTACAATCCATATATTTTATTAATAGATATTTATATTTACTAATCATATAATAATATATATAAAAATTTATAGGTTGTTATATCTATGGTTTATAGGATCTGTAAGAGTTTTTTGGTGTTATTTATAAAATCATTATAGGTTTATCATAGAGATTATAGATTCAACATTGAGGCTAATGGTGGATATTTTTATTGGATCTACAATTTTATGAATAGTTGAACCATGGATCAGGGATGCAGACTAACATACTATTGATAAGATACAATTGTTTATGTTTATACTTATGTAGTTTAGTGGGGTTTTTAGTTGAAAATTTTGATGTTTGATGTTTTTTATTTTTACAGTCATATATGTTTACTACATTCAAATTTTGAAGTCTCTTGAATTAAAAAACCTTAGGTTTATAGGTTTATTGATTGTAGGATTGATATTATGGAGGTTAGAAATATATGTGTTTGATGTCTTCATTTTTTCTCATTATAAGATTCTAGTTTAGAGGATTACAATATTTTGAGTATTAGGTTTAATGTATTTCTGGTTTTTTACTTTTAGTTTCTTATGTCATTTTTTCTTTTTATCTAATAGTTTGTAAATTTTTTAATGTTAATTTATTACTATAGGTTTTGTAATATGTTAAAAGATTTGCACATTTCTAGTGTTTAGTTTTTCACTTTCCATATTTTCATGTTTAAATGATGTTTTATACATATTTTAAAGTCATATGTTCACATGAATTATATTTTATCAAATTTCATAAAATAACTTATCTACAATTGATATTTTAATATTTATATATTTCAAAATTATTATGATTCATGTTTTTGGGTTGTAGTCTTTGATATTATATTATTTCATATGTTTTTATTATTAGGATGATGGTTGGACGTTTTCACATCTTTGGTTTTCAATACATATGTTTGTAATATTTAAGGCTTTGAAGCACAGATATATCATGTCTAATGATCAATAATGGTGTATGATTATTGTATATAGGTATGTTGATTCCTTTTTTTTGTATTATAGGTTTTAGTTATTTTTAAAAGAAATCATTAATTTTAAATTTTTTTTGGTTTAATGCTTTACAGTTTGAAGGAAAGAATGTTTGGAAGATTAAATTTTAATGGATTACATGATTATATGTTTTCAGGGTACTAGGACTGTTGATGAAGAATCTACAACAATTTTATAGTTAAAATATACCTTTGGCTATGGTTTATAATTCCTCTATGTAAACAAACCATATTTTATGGCTGTTCAAACTGCCACTATAATTTCCTTTATTACTATCGGCAGAAGGTAAAAAATCCACTACATACATGACCGAGATAATTTTAGTGGCGGTTCTTTATTTAGTTGTAGTTATTGTGAGAAAATTTGTTTTTTAGTGATGGTTCAAACTACCACTAAACATGTATCATTTTTCACTACAATTTCGCAGTGGTTCAAGTTGATTTCATAGCATTTTTTCCCAAAAAAAGAAATGTTTTTTAGCGGAATGTTAAATCACTAAAAAATGTAGAGTTTATTTTTTCGAGGAAACCCAGCATAAAAAAACTAATAAATATGTGTTTACTATGATAGTTACCATAAAAAACCACTAAATTAATGAAACAATTGGTTATTGTATAACAACTCCCAATTTAGCATCGCTATTGTAAAACTACCATAGAAGTATAAGGCAGCGGTTTAAACCAACCCTATGAGGTGATTTGGTTTTTGTTCTCGGTCTAACACATCACATAACACCCAAACATAGATTGTCCATCACAGATCATCTTATCTACCCATTGAAACTTTTGACATGTTTCCATCACAGCCCATTGATATCCTTCTCATATACTATAAGAGGGAGCAAGAAAGTGAGAATTTCCAACCATCCATCCTTCAATATGAATGTTTGTAAATACACCCCATGTTACTAAGTGGGTGATGGAACGTAGTAGCTGACAAGGGTGGGGTTTGTATAAATATCACCGAAATATACATGGTAACTAAATATGGAGTTATAAACCCATTACACATCTTACAGATAATAAAGGTATAATAGAAATCATAAAAACCACCACATATACTTTTCAATTAGCCACTCAAACTCTCATAAGAAATACCCAAGCCATAGTTAATTTTATAATTTTTAATCATCATTAATCCTTTTTACAGATTATAAGTTACGAAATTATTCCATTAAAAAATTAACTATTAATTGCACTCAACAAGCATCATAATATTAATTGATTAATCATTCCCTATATTATTATTCTATTTCGCTTCCTTTATGTACCAGTAAATTAACACGACATTGTATAACACAAGTAGAAAAAAATGAATCCCAATAGAAACATATAGTTCCACCTTGAATATCAACCTCACCGCATAACCACATCATAACCTTCAACATATCTCTATTGTCGCACTTCAACTTGACAACCATCGTAGCCCCACTCCATAACCATGTCTCATCCACTCCCCCACACACTTCACATCACTAACCGCATTACTAAAAAAATTAAAATCTCTTAAAGTGTTACTTATTCAATTTCACATCCTTGATTAAGGGTGTTATCACACAGGCCATTAAGTCTTGGGGCATCAATTTTATTAACTGAATATAAGTGGTTATCCATATTTTTATGATGATATCAAACAATAAAAAATTGAGGTCACAAAAAAATGTCACTAAATTATAACCATGAAACCAACATTCATGATTTCTATCACGGAATGACAATCACACAATCATAATGAAAAAATAGTAAAAATAATCTATAAAGGTGTTAATATCATACATCACATTCTCCTGCCACATTAAAATAATGTTAAATTGATTCATTATCTTTCATAATATATATGAAACCATCATCATTAGAGATAAAAATAACAAACATATCACATTTAATAAAAATAAGTAGATATAAAGGAAATACTACATGGAATAAAGTAGTTTTTCTAAAACTCATTACACCAATAGATGGGGAGCTCATATAAGATGAAAAATCATTTGGAGAAACTCAAACCAACTATATCAACAAAGCTCTCCTACTCTTATAGAAGAAGGTAGTTTATCATCCTATCTCAAAATAATGAATAAGGAGAGGAAATATTTAAATATGAACTTGGAAATGGGTTGGATTTAAAATTAATGGTGAATCATATGAAATCACCATTATTTAGAATTTTTTATTTTTCTGTAGATATGTTTTTGAAACAAATGATATGAATCATCACATTTGAAACCACTTTAAAAATCAATAATTAATGATTTTTATCCAATTTTTTTTATAGAACAAGTCAAGAAATAATATATAGAAATTTATAGAAAATGAAAATCTGTTTGATTGAATTACCATCTTAAATGACATGCCATTAGAAGATTTATGAAAAATGAAATAAATATGAATCAAATGTAATAAGAAATAAATCACTATTTGATTTTTTTTAGAAAAATGCTAAATTTTTGGAAGAACATTACATTGAATATATCTCTCCATTGGATTTTGTTTTTTAAAAAATGGTATGGTTTAAAAGGACCTACCATTGGAAATGACTCACTATTAGAATTTTTATGATAATTTTAAAACATTTCGAAAGAAATAGATTTAGAAATATATCAAAATTATAAATTTTCTAGATAAATGGAATGATTTTGGATGAAATATCTTTTCAAATAACTCACCAATGTAAATTTTATGAAAATATTGAAAATTATTTAATAAAACTATCATTGTAAATAAATTACTATTGAAAATTTTGTGGAAAATTAGAAAATTTTTGGAATGAAATGTAGTTCGAAATGATTCACCAATGGTATTATCTTGAAAAACTGAAAATATATTCGAAACCCATATCATTAGAAATTACTCAATGTCAAAACTTTTATGGGAAAACATAAAATTTTGGGAACAATATACTGTTAGAATTGACTAAAATGTCTCAAAATCACCTCGTACTTCCCACTAATTCCGAAATTGTGAAATTTTATGAAAAGTAACATTTTGTATGGTTTTCTATGATACATCAAGGTTGATTATAATGGTAATTATTACAAAAAAGGGATTTTGGACCATATTTAAGGGTTTCTCATCGCACTTTTACTTTATGGAGACATAATTCATATTCAGTTCTAATTTGTTCTATATGGGTTGTATAGTACCATTTAGATATTCTATATCAATAATATCATAATATTCATGGTGTTACATGTTTAAATGATATTATCTCTTAAGGGGGATTATGATTCAAATTTTCTAAAATAATAATGTTTTCTGCATTTTAAATAAAAATCTATTTTATTTTTCAACAAGATAGGAAACAAATTCACTTACAAATAAATTTTTTCATAAAATTTATTAAATATGTTTTTTTAATAATATACAATGACTATATGATGTAATATTTCTTTATTTTTTAATTTTAATAGAAATTTTTGGAAAGAATCCTTATTTTATTTTCTAAAAAAGGTACAATGAGAATTTCATTGAAAAATCCTTGAAATTATTGTTTTATTAAAACATATACAAGATAAATTAATTTTAAAACCATCATGATAATTTTTTATTTGAATATTTTTCTACAATATTATAAGTAAATGTATCAAATAAATTAGTTAAATTAATATTTTTATTGTTTTTATAAATACATGATTTCAAAATGGAAATTTTATTTCCTCGAGAAATATTTTATGATATTTTATTGTTGTTTCTACTTATAAAAGACAGAAATATTTGATTTTATTTGTTCTTTTCTATTTTTATGATATTAGTAAACCAATAATATTTATTCTATAGATATTTTATGAATATAAGAAAAATGTTTTTTAACCTGTTTTTTTTCTACAAGATATGTTGTGATAATATGAATTTGAATAATTTTTATATTATATACTTATGCGATGATGAAATGTTTTTGAGAACAATTTTTTCATGGTTACTTAAATGTGTAGTTCTTAATAAAATATTGTCACACATATGTTTGAATTTCATTATCTATTTAGTAGGATCTATTTCTGCCTCTGGTAAATTCGATAAATATTGACATCTCATGGGATGAATTTGACTAAAATTTGGAGTGGATCCTCATCAATAAGGAATTTTTTCCAATGTGTTTATTTTTAGATTGAAACTTTAATACTATGATTATCATGGGGAGTAAATGCATTACATTATAAAAATTTTATAATTATGATAATAATACTATGTAAATTATTTTTTATCCTTCTGTGTATCGAGATTTTTTTTTATTTCAGTTTTATGATTTCATTATAATTTACATAAATTAATTTATGACTAATTTCATATGATCTTCCATGATTTTTTCCATGACACTAGATTGTATTTTTTATATGCGGTGTATGTTTATCCAATTTTATTTTTGTGTTCTCATACTCTTCTATTAATATTATTACACTATGACCATAAATATCTAAATTATTTACCCTTATTGAGCATTTGATGAATCCATTATTAGGATAAATTTCCCTATGTTAGGAATAAAAGAACAATATATGAAATGTATTATGGGGGTTCTAGTAATTAATAACATATTAGAAGATTTAGTAGATCATTTATACTCACGTTGTTTCAATGTTCATGTTTCCAATGGTGCTATACATATTCAATTTTGTCCTATATTGATGTGTTTTTAAATATAATTGTCTATACTAATATGTGATATTTTTTCATGAAATTTAGGGTTTTCTATTGTTTTTTTTCTAATAATGTATTTTCAAACCATTTTAAAATAGTACGATGTAACATTAATGAGATCCTGATAAATAATTCTGTAAATTGGATTTAGTAAAAATGTTTTTTTAATGATCACGAATGACCTTGGTTCAAACTAATGCTTTATAAAATTAGGTATCTCGATTTATATATCCATTAAAAGATATTTAACGACTTGGTGGTTTTACACTATGACTATATTTTCATAAATTGTTTTTAAATGTTTTAGTCAATGCATAGAACCCTATGAAATTGAGTAAATATATATTTTGATATAAAATAGATCAATTATCCTCAAGACAATCCAATTAAAATAAGTGATGGAATGTGAACATTTTTACTATTAATAATAACATATTTAATTAAATATTTAATAGTTTAAATTTTTATGAGTTTACTAATAGACCTAATAAAGGAAATAAGTAGTTTCAAAAAGGCAATAAGAGAAATAATGATTCAACTTTGTAGATGTCTATAATGTGTGTTAAAATAATCTAACAAATTTTTTATAGGAATGAAGAGATGTTTTTAGTGTGAAAAATAATGACACATGGAATTTAATTTCCATGTATAAATGAAATTTTCCCTTAACACAATGATTCATAACAATGTTATCCCTAAGGTACCATCATCTTTTAAATTTATTAAATGTTAAAATTTTGAAAATTATGAATATATAATGCATCCCCAACCCTAGATTCCTGAAACTGGTAGGATCACTATTAATTTGGAACAAGATAGAATGGGTCAAATCCCAACAGACCAACAATTTTATTAGTCTTCTTAAACAAGATATATACATTAAATTTAGATTATGTTTTATAGTATAAAAGAAATAAGTATTTTTAATTGATAATTCTACTATTCAATTTATATTATCACATCATATGAATCCAAAAATCTTCCTTGTATCCTTGGGAAAATAAAATAGAAGAATGTTGTGATCATGTATGCTTAGTAAGTCTTAGGATACAGTGGATTCTATTAATGAATAATGAATAATGAATATTTCAATTTAAATAACCGACAGACGTGAAATTTAATGATAAACATCAGGTAATATAGAAGGAATCAATGATGATAAAAAAATTCATATAAAAAATAACACAGGATTGAAACATAACCACAAATATTATAAATAATCAAACAATGACATGTAATATTATTAACCGAATTCATAATTAGGGAATTTATAATTTTTGACATAAAAAACATATCATTGAGGTCTGTTACCAAGACAACTATTACCGTCGAGGCCTTGTTCCTAGATATCTACATTAATTGATACAGTCAAGACAAAAACCCAAACCTGTCAATCTCACAAGAACTATCAATGCACCAAATGTATATAATGGCCCCCACCAATCCCTTACCATGTCCAATACATTCTTCATATGAAATGATTTAAACACACTTTACATAAACAATCACATTTAAACTAAAATATATAATTTAAATAATTTCCACATTCAATAAACATAATCCAAAACCATCTAGAGTAACGTTAGTGGTATCAATTAAACATGTCCTAAAATTAAAATATATGAAATAATGTGTTGTTGTTATTGAAAAATACAATGACCATAAAAATATTTTATTTAAAATACATGAAGATAATATCCATTCAATTTCTTAAGACAACATTATAAATAAAAAGTTCAAAAATCCATTGGAAAAAAATTTCATTAAAATTATCCTTGGAATAAAATAATTAATATTTTAAATATTGTAGTGTTCATGAAAACATTAAATTACATACTTTTCGATTATGTTAAAACAAATATTCCTTTCCATTTTTTAATAAAAAGTAAACACGACTTGTTTCGAAAATGAAATGATTATTCCAATTATGATTTTTATAAAATTTAAAAATGGGTAAAAATTTCATTAATAAATCATTATTAATTTTTTAAAACAACTTTTAATACATTTTTTAGAAAACATGGTTCTAATATTATATGATTTTTGACTGATGAGAAAAGTGAAGTCGTATGTTCATAAAAATTTATTAATTTTATTTTTTTATCGAACGATTATAAAGTTGGTATTTATTACATTAAACGATAATGAATAAATAGAGTAGAATAAAATATTTTTTTAAATATATAGATATCAATTAATTTATATTAAATATAATTAAATATATATAATAGTGAATAATGGTGATTTTTAAAATGAAACCCTTATAACGTTGTTAACTTTTGGATCCTCAAATCAATAATATAAGTTAAAAATTTAGTATTATATATAATTAGGATAAATTAATTCATGATATAAAATAAATAAAGTATTTTTTATTCACTACACACAATATATAATGACTTAATTTTATTGTATGTCTCATATAAGTAAATGTGAGACGAGAATCCCTTACTGTGGGCCTGACTCGTCACTTTTGTTTTGTATAATCATAAATAATAAAAATAGTTTAAATATTGTCTTTATTATAGAAAATTATCATGGTATATATATATATATTTTATATATATTACTGGGTAATATAATATTACTTAATCAATTATGTATCAAATATATATATATATTGATGATATTTTTTATATGCCAGAATTGATTTGGTAGGTTAACTATATCCATAAATTCATTATTTAAACAACTCTAGAATAATAATCATTGAATAATTATCAATTTTATACAAAAATTATAATATTAAAACCATTACTTAATTAATTATTTAGAAAATTCACTATGTTACTATCTATGATATGGTAGGTCGTAAGTACATGTGAGTAATATTTCCATTATTTAACTATCAATATGGAAAAAAGATAAGTAATGTGTTATCTTTATATAATTATATTTATATTATATTTGAAATATTATTTATAAAATATACTTATATATATCATATATGTGTTTTTGTGATGAAAATAGAGTCACACCGATTCATGAATGTGGTAGTCCACACAAACATGAATGATGTTACAATTTTTAAATGAGTGAAATGGTAAAAATATGATGTAAAGTATTTGTAAAATTATAAATATTTTATTAATATAACAATAATTTAATATATATCTATTGTATTTATAATATTTATCATATTATCTTACATATAATGTTCATGTGAAATGAATATCACATCATTTAATGAGGCGGTAGTTTATTGTACACATGACTGGCATTATCACACCACCAATGTAATGGAATTAAAAAAGTAATATATTATTCAATGAATCCATATGTATAATTCTATTACTATTAAATATATATATATATATATTATACATCATCCTACCCAACTAGGAGAGATGGTAATGGGAAAATGAATGACATTGGTTCGTAATCAAGTGGACCACCATACATAATAATAATTATTTAACAAAAAAATTGAACATGGTGTTGAATATTGTAGTAATTACCTGAAGAAAACAAAATTTTTTATGGAAAATACTGAAGATATTACATAATTTTTGAAATATGAATTGAAGGTGGTTAAGGATGAAATAAAAAATCCGTGGTTATGAATTTTACCTTATGTCGTACAACCACAATATGATTATACCTAAATTATTACATGAATAGAATTATAAATCAAAATTGATATTATGATTATAGAATGTAATTGGAGGAGTGATTTTTTCATTTATTTTCCTAACCAAATGTATTTTATAGTGTGAAAATGAGAAGATTGGGGACTTTTATTAGTTAGTTGAATCTCACATCTTGACTTTTTATAACAAAATATTGTACTGAAATTGTTTCATGAAAAAAGAATCCGAAATATGCTATTATAAATTATAATAAATATTAAGTTCTACATATGGAAATAAAATATGATTTCAAAAATTTTATTTGTCATTATAACTATTATATTTTTCATTAAACCATTAGTAACGGCATTTTAATCTAAACTATAATAAAAATTTTTTTTCTATTTTTAAAAATAAATATTGTAAATAAAAAAGTTTAACTTATTAAATAATTTAGATTATGAAGATTAAATAAATATAATCTAGTTTTACATATTCTATTCATATACATTTCAATATTTAATTTAAAATCCATCTCAGATAAACAATTAGAAAAAAAGATTTTAAAGATAAAATGTTCAAATGTTTAGAATGTTTTCATATCAAAATATAGTATTGAAAATATTATAGTGAAAAATATTTATTAATATATTTTTAAATTAACTAATTCTACATTAAAACAAATATAAAATACAACTTATCTATGTAAATAATTTCTGAAAAAAGGTTTTTTTAATTAACTTTCATAATTTTTGAATATTCATATAAAATGAATCACTTTAGAAAAACCCTAAAAAATCGTTCGATAATTTGGAATTCATTATTTCAAAAAAAATTATTTATTACTTTTTAAAAAATTATTTATAAATTACGCATGAATTTCTCAATGAAACTACAGTAGAGTAAAATCCATTTTTTTCTGAAAAACATTCTCTTCCATTCAAATGGTTTTAATTTTTTCTCCAATCAATATATATAAATTTTATTATTCATATTTAAACCCAAAATTTTCATAATTTATTTATTGATAATCACAATCATTATTTTAATTTATATTTTATAATGGTAATTTGTAAAAAAAATATTTTTATAGACAACCGTGTTTCTTTCAAACATGGTGTTGTGTGAATTTAAAGTTATCGAGGAGATTGAATTTGAGTTAGAAAAATAAATTTATCATAATGTATGAGGATGTTATATTCGATTATAATATTTGGGCCACAAATCATATAACATAAAAAATAATTTTTTATATATATTAAATTCACATGTTGTTACATTATACACCCCTTAAATAAATATCTTTATAGAAATTTAACGATTATCTTAGTAGTCGAGGGATTTATATTTAAAAATGAAAAAATTTAAAACCAATACTGAAACAACATAGGTAATTATAAAATAATAATATTTCATATTTATTAATATTTATTAATTATATATTAATATTTCGTAAAAACGGAATCTATGTCCGATAGTGTACCAGACACGCAACAATTGGTCTTTCTAAAATGTTACGTTGTACACAAGACAGAGTAATAAAAAAAATATTATTATTATTATTATTTTAATTTGTAGTTATTTCATAGTTGATATAATGGACAGAATGAATAATGTTAACTAAAATTTTAAAATATGGTATACACATGTTTAAATAATGATAATCTGGTTAGAAAATAAATTAGAAATGAAAATAAAAATAAATTGAATATTTGAGATGTGCTGTTATGATTTTTTTAACTGAGACGAATTGTCTTTATATAATAATAAAATCGCTATTTCACTATTATATTAATGAAATATAAATTAAATATAATTTTTATAATACATATTATTTGTTTTATGAAAATTATATAATTAGAAATTCAAATTCATGGAAAAAACTAAATATTTTTTAAAAAAGGTATTTTCTCAGCTTTTCATAGAAAATCAATTTTAAATGTAGGTTGTTTATCTTATATATATTTTTCTGACAAAATAAACTACTTCTTTGAAATATTTATATTAAAATTAACTTTAGGATAACTTTATTTATTTCTCTAAATATTTCCATATTATAATGAATAGTGAAACGTATAACATTTTATTTCAAAATTGTTTTTTCATATAGATTATGTATATAGTCAAAATATACTTTAAATAGGGTTTAATGTGTAATTAAGGAATTTTTTATCAATTAATATAATCTAGGACATTGTAATCAATTTCTCATAGAATTTGGATATAAAAACATTATTAACTCTTAAATGTTTTTTTACTACAAAAACCCAATTTTCTCAATCCATAAATGGGATAAACCATATATTAATTTTTCCACATATGTGATTTGAAATTTAAAAAATTGAAATACAGGTTTGTAATAAGAATAAAAAAAGGGATCTCATTGGATTGAAATATTAGTTTATGAATAGTAACATTAGTAATTTATTTATCACGGTTAAGTGTAAATCAGTTAATTAATGCTAAAAATAATATTTTAATATTTTAAAATCTCCCAAAAAAGTGTTCTAATTTCATTCGAAGAGTTATTTACCATAATGAAATCCTCAGGTATAATTTTTGTCATTAGATTCTACTTGGGTGTGAGTATGACATTTATGACATTTTATTTTAATTAAAGACAAACATGTACTAAAAATGACTTTTATTACTAAAACTACTTTAATATGGGGATATATTAAAGATATAATTGATTTTAAAGAGTCTTTTGAAATAACATAACATTACCCATAACATGTTTATTTATTTATAATATTTATGGGAGAAATAATTAAATTAAAAGGATACACAATGATGGTAATGTAATTTATTTATTAAAAGAGGAATCAAATAAATGATATTAGTAATATTAAATTATATAAAATTTGAAATATTTGATGCCATACCAGAATTTTAAAGATTATTTTGACATATTAGTGATGCGTTATTATAGTATTTTATAGAATAATGTTATGTGATATTTATAAAAAGTCAATCATGGAATAATGACAAAATTGACACTAATGACATTTTTAAAAATATTATAATCTATTAAATGGTATTTTTTAAAAAATCGTTGATTCAGCCAAATAGTATTATAAGGAATATAATATCATTATTGAGTCATTTAAGGCTCATTTAGAGTGCCATGGTAATTATTTTAAGCATAATGGCTACATGACATTTTAAAAAGGAAATATTTAAAATGTATAAATTAGGGTTAAAAAATAGATTGTTTAAAATAAACTATGTTCATATAAAGTAAAATATTGGCTGAGAGGATTTCAAACCACCCTTTCCTTATCTTTGAACTAACAAATCATGGAATCATTTTTAGTTAAAAAATTAATATATATTAATTTAACACATTAAAGGATTCCAAGGGTTCCCCTACCATGTCATATTAGAAGGAACCCATTCATCAATTTAATTCACACTGTTGAGGACATTATTTAACCAAAAAACCCTCTATAGTGGTGTAAGGTTGTTATGAATGGTGCTCATTTAAGGAAATGTATAGTTTTTATTTATGTGTTTCAATATTATGTCATTTTCTACTTCATTGTAATATTTTTAATCTAGGATGAAATAACAACGCTAATATCTTCAATATAATTTCATTTAATTAATTTAATATCATTGCCAAAATCATTCTCCTCTTCCATTGAATTGGATAGGAAGTAATCATTCAGGCATAAATGTGAACTATCACCTCGTGAATCGATCTAATTAATTTTTAATAACCACCTCTATGAAATGGATTTAATAATGTAATTAATGTTAATATGTAATATTCTAGAGATATTAATAATTATATGATAATATTATATCAATTAAATTTTTTACTTTACATGTACAGAAAAATGACAATGTCATTTCAGCATACGTGTGAAATATCGCATCAACAAAACGATTTGACTTGTTTTTATTAATTACATAAATTTTATGATATATATATATAAGTATATTTAATGTTTAATATGTTGTTAATGATTTTATGATAATTCTGTAATGATAAAATTATACTTACCTTCATTTCATAATGATCAATGAAATAGGAACAATGTTACTTATGTATAAGTACTACCTATGGTCTACATGTTTATAACAATGTTCATTTTTCATAACCATAAAAATTGTTTGATTTAAATTTAAAATTAATGTTTAAAAATTATTAAAATATCTTTTTTATTATTTTTTAGATGATGGACTTACGACCAAAGGGACTACTGGCATCATACCATGATTAGTTTTGACTCATGTACAATATATCAACAAAACAACAGAAATGGACTAAAATGATAAAAAATTTATTATAAAATGGTAATTAATGATAAAAAATGAAATAATAAACATTAAAAGTTTCTGAATAAAGTTTAAATTAACCTAGGATTATCGTTTAGGATAAACAAGTTACAAACGTGATGAACCAAACTAAAAAAATGGATTTCGTTTCAATCTACTTTCATTGTCTCATTTATTAATAATAAGAATTTTATTCTTTAAAAATATTTATATACCAAAACAAATATAATAAAAATCCATAATTTATATATAGTAATGTTTTTTAATATTTTGTTTAATGTATTAATTCATAGTCAATATTATTTAAATTTTCAAAGTGGTATGGGACACCATTGAGGTTTAATGATTTAATTATAAATTATTTTTCTTCATAATATTAATTTACTTATTTATTATATTGATATAAAATAATATTAGTTAAACATTTATATATTATATATTTAATTAAATGATTTTAACAAGGTATATTTTTATACATTTTTTTCAGAATGTTTTGACAAACCAAAGACAACCTCTCTACCAAAATGACCCTTAATTGATATTTGGATTATTCTACTACACTAAATGTTTTGTAAGGAAAAAGGAATAACTTCTTCCATTATATGTGTCATTTTTTATTGAAATTAAATTTTCAAGTTGAATTATTATTTCAAAATCGGGAAATGATTTCTATTTATTTGAAATGAAATTTTATGAGTGAAAAATTGATAATTGAAATATAATATGTGCTTGTATTTTATATTTGTTCATAGACATTTGATGGTTGGTTACGTGATAATACAAAAATGGGTAGTTCTGTGATAATCCATCGATGGGTGGTTACATCATATCTTCTAATGAATTGGGATTGGATGTTGGTGGTTTGGATCTTGCATTTGTAAGAGTGACATGTATGGAAGTAGACCAAATGGTTAATCCATTTAAGAATGTATATGTCCCATGTAAAAATTATATTTTATATGTAATTTCTCTATGTATTAGGGTAATAATTTTATAAAAAAATATCCATTCAATTAGTATATATTCCATGAATAGTACTCACTACTCTTTAATGTGAAATATATTACAATATAAAAAAAGTATTCATGGTTTACATGTTTTCTCAAGGAATAAATTTTTCTTTATTTGTGTCCATTACTATGATTTTTTTTATCACATGTTTTAATATGTTTTTCATAAAATATAAGGTATAAAAGAGATAATTATGTGAATTAGGACAATACTATGATTATTAATATGAAACGACACTATGTTTATTTTTAAATAGTTTATTTTTCAAAAAAAATATATATGAGTAGAAGTCTACAGATTATAATATTTTATTTTTTTGGAATGATATATGGACTAATTATCAAAATAAATAAACATGAAATTATCCTCAAACATAATAAGTTCAAATTCTTCACTTAACTTAGTACTATGTAATGATAAGAGGTAGGTAATTATAGTTGTTATCAGAGGAAATGATTAGATAAATTTAGAGGATAGGATGTTATTTGGGTGTAGGTTAAAGACACCATATGACCAATAAGGTTATTATTATATGGAAAATTTTGGATTACTATGATAAATTACATGGTTTGGATAATAACCTAGACAATATAGATATTTTTAGTTTAATGGATTTGAGTACTATAAAAAATATATATTATCTTTAATCTATAATGGATTGTTAATTTTATAATTCATTTCATATTTAAGTGATGGTTCCTTTTATTAGATTAAAGATCATTAGACAAGATGAATGGAATGATAAATTTTACTACCTTCTTATCCCTCCCTATTGATTTTACCATCACTATTATGAAATATGATTATTTGAATGATTTTATGTCATCTTGAGTTGTAAAATCACTGTATCAAAATTTATTGAGTTACATAACACATATTCATTTCAAAAAAATAATACCGGTAATGAAATATTTCTCATTTGATTTCAAGATCTCAACTCATCCAACTCTTTTGAAAGGTAAAATACCAAAATGGGTGTGAATGTTTATTTATTGATTGTTGGATAACATATCGAATGATAAAAATAACATCAACCTAATCCTGAACTTTGGATTTAATGTATGAATTATCTTCTTATCCCTAATCTATGAAACATGATCTCATTGATATTTATGAATTACAAGGATATGATCCATAAATTTTACTTTTAGGAATGAGTTATTAAGAGATAAAGGGGAAATTTATAGTTAATGTATTGTGAAGAACATTTAACTATTAAGTTGACTACTTATAAAGGATTAAATAATAATTTAATTCTTAAGGTTTTGTTAATGGTTAAAAGTATTAATACTATTTTTAGAATAGAGTTACATTTGAAGTCTTTATAGTTGTGTTAAATACAAACCAGAAATTTTTTATGTGAAAATATCATTTTAGGAATGAATCTGTAATTCCCCATGATTTCATAGTAAATTACTTTTTTATGTAATTCAATTGCTTTCACTACACACAAGACTAAGCTCGAGTGCAACACGACTAACCAAACTAGTTTTTCAAAAAACAGTTTTTAATAGTATTAACTACGTTTTGAATTTTATATTATCCATATAATTTTAAAATCCATATTACTTATTTCTTAGACATAATATAAGTAAAAATACAATTTTGCAGATAATGGAAATATTATTAAAATTACTAAATTTTACCACCTTTTAATGGAGAACCCTTTTGAAATCAAATATTTGACACTTTTATTTATTGAATATGAATAAATAAACATCTTATTTAGAATCGGGACATAAGAATGTTGTTTGGATAAATATTCGGTGATTTTATGATAACATACAAAATATGAAGAATAATAAAATTTACTAAATTTTAATTAAAAAGAAAAAATCTAATCAAAATAATTTATTATTTTAGAAATTAAATTTCATTAGATTTGAAGTTTAATTAGATTATATTTTAAAATTTAATCCAATGTTGTTCATTGGAATTAATTTTACATTTAAACAAGATATATAAACATATTAATCTTTTGATAGTTTTTACTTCTCCAAAACATGCTTTCTGGTTTTGACAATGGAAATATTTTTTAAAATTAGTTAATACAACATATATTTGTTAAATATGGTAAAGTATACATTATTTTTTATTTTTCAATATCAAAATTATCTTAGGGAATCTTTTGGGAATTTTTCTGAAAAGTTTCAATATTTGATGAATAGTGAAAAACGTTGCGTTATTGAATAAAACCTAAATTTTATAAATAATTATTTATTTTATTTATTTTTAGTTTATGTAGAAATAGATACATAATACCTATATAAGTTTAGTGAAATAAATTGGATTTATTTTATAATAATATTAGATGTATAAAATTTTATTGAACATTTTAACGTCTTTTACCCACCTTCAAGGAACATTTACAAATTCGCATAAAATGTAATTTTACCACTTATATGAATTGAAATAAAATATTTTGAGAGACACTATTGACATTAGTATGAAAAATGGGGTTCGACAGGATGAAAACAATTTATGGTGAATAATAACTTTTGAATTTTATTTACAACGATTAAATGTAAACAAGGTAATTAAAGGTAAAAATGATATTATAATTACAGTAACACATGGCCAATTGTACACCATAACTATTTTTCGAAAAAAATAAACCGTAGAAATAAAATATGATCCTCTCTTATCAACATGGATTAAATTTTGACATTTATTATTATTTAATTTCAAGAAAAGTTAAAATTGTAAAATTCAAATTTTCATAACAAAAACATTTTTAATATAGGGTTATACATAAGATAAATTCTACTGTATATATTCATTATATATATGAATTTATATCCAACATAATTGTATTTTATTTATTATTTTTTGGAATTATATAATTAAATTTATTTATGACACAATGAATACACAGTACTTACCTTATCAATGAAATATTAAAATAATTTATATTATAAATATGCAAATAAAAGTAAATAGAGTATTTTTACGTATCACACTAATATTATATGTTAATATGGAATGTTATAATTGATTTAATTTATATGTTTCAAAATAATCATGTTTTGGTGACTTTCACAAAAAACAAATACCAAATTGTTTGAAAATTGTAAAAAATGAGTTTTTAAGACAAATACTATATTATTAAATGATATAATAGTGTTCAAAATATATGGTTTAGCCAAAGGACTCATATAATTATTTATATGTAATTATTGAACAACTTGGGGTTATCTTGGATTTTCATAATAAGTTTATTAACAAGTGATTATAATAATACAATAATACATGGTGAATGTTAAACTATTTATCTAAGAGGTAAATCTAGATGATAATGTTAATATGGTGATATAATCCTATATAATACCTATTGGCTGAGAGTTTTTCAACCTAGACCCACCTTTTTCTAGAAATAAATTCTTTGGAAACCATTATAAACTGAATATGATTGTATAATACATTAATATTTCAAGCTTTTCCTAAAGTGACCATCACCTCTTTTATAACATTGTATGTCATCTTATCCTCAAATAACACCATCAAAGACATTTGTCTCGGCTACCCATACAAAAATATCCTCCCAACTACCCTCACATAAACCTAGAGGCATTACTTAGATCAGAAAGCCATCCTATGTATCCCTTTTGATCCGATCAAAAGGAATCACCCGAAGAAGTAATAATTTCATCACTTATTTAAAAGTTATTTTCTTCATCCACACCAATTTTCTTTGTTGTTTCTATTAGAAAATAATAACTCTAGTACAATATACATAATGTGGGGTTGTGATAAATATGGTTCAACCATATTCATTATTCTATCCATCCTATTAATGAAAATGTCACCATACGTGTGTATGTATGGATTAACGTATCCGCATCATGGTGTAGTTTGATATTCAACACATCATTATTTGGATAGGTATAATAATGATAATACATTATATAAATTATAAATATAACATGTTAATGATTATTAATATATAAAATAACTATGGAATTGGGTAAGATTGCACCATCTACAGAATTGTATTGTCGCTCGTGCAAACATACCAATTACCGTCTCAAAAAACGCGATGAGATTTCTACCCCATCATAAAAATTCGATAATAATTTTTAATTTATAATTAAAAATAGTGTTTATGAACTTAATGTAATTCTTTATATTAATCAAATAAATCCTATCCATAACAGACATTAGTTCCTTAACAAAACATATAATGGAAAACAAATATGTTAACTTCCAAAACAATGAAACTACTGAAATATCAATAAAAAAATATTAGAAGATCATATATGATATCATATTTATGAATTTTTTATATAATTGAATAAAAATTATTTCACATTTTTATAGGAGTTTAACGTAGTCTCAATTAAGTAAAATTACAAGGTATGGGGTTTTCACATAACTTTTTGTTCATGGGAGATTGATGCTATATTTTCCACTATTTATTTTTGTGTGGTGTATGTACTACCCAATATTGTATTATTTGTGTAATATTATTTATATTATTGGAACTTACAACTTCATTTTATTTTCCTTTTTTCATGGGGTGTATGTTTTATAGGTAACCAAATCGGTAAGGGAATTTCAAATTTTAATTTCTACTCGGTGGGTTTTACTCAAACATAATTGATTATTTTACTCCACGTTTATATTGGAAACCACTATTTATTTATTTATTCAATAATTTCCACAACCCTTTTGGTGGATATACTTTTGATACACATTATCACTACATTTATTAATTCTAAATTCATCGATATTAACTTGATAAGTGTAATCATAACTCAACTTCCATTCATTGAGTTAAACATCCAAGTCATCGGTGTTGTGTTTTCAAGAATATGTGTTAATTTAATATGATTTGTTTACACTAATATACAATCATAACAAGTGTATTTATATTTTTCCTACATAATTATTTCATTGATTAATCCTTAACCCAATGATACACTCTTTACAAAGGATTTCATCTCAATTTAAATTCCATTGAGACTTCACTATTGTTATGAACCAATTCACTTTAATATGGTCTAAATACTATAATTTGACATAGAATATCATGAATCCATTTATTATCTTTATATTATAAATTATTTATTAACTTAATTATTTATATTCAAGCGTCTCTCATTTGGCTAGAAACTCTAAATAAAATATCATTTTAAATGTTTTAATGCTTTATTCTTATAAATCATTCGCATTAATTTTCATGCTTTATAAATGGTTTTAATGATTTATTTATATGGACTTGAATTTTTTAAAATTTAAATTTATTTTAAAAGTTTAAAATTTGTATGGGACACATTTATTCAAAAATCACTTTTAAAGGGATTCTTGAAAAATAGTGACAGTTTTAAATGTTTTCAAGAAAAATGGTATATTTATCTCAAATAGTTTTACGGATTACATTAATATGTGTAAATATATATCATTATTATTTATTGAGGTTGATTTAATGTAATAAAATCTTCTATATTTTATTTAATGTGTTATTTTTGTCTCTTTAGGAGCTATTTTTTTAAACCATTCGTTGTTTGTGGTTAAAATATTGATATTTTGTATGCTATTTTTAATAAAAATGTTAATACTATGATTAAAACATTTAGTATGAGAATGCATTAGACTAAGTAAATGAGTGGTGGAGTCCGCTATAGCTCCTCGATGCATTAGTAGGTCTCATGAGACAAACAAGTCTCTCAACATATTCCTTGAAAAAAATCATTATTTTTTGTCTTCGCATGAGGCCTTGACTATATGGTTATGATGCCTAGAATTTTTAATTCTATCATAATGAAATTAGATATTTATATTACATCTGATTATTAGACTAGTAGAATATCCACATGAATAGTTATATGCAATTATATGATTTATCTTTTCCATATTATGAAAAATTTTACGTTTAAAATGAATTTGTTTTTATCTTATACATTTCCTTAAATGTTTATGTTTTCCTATGATTGAATCCGCTATATTGTTATCTTTACTGAGAATTTGAGCTCACCCCTATCTTATGTTTTATTTTTTCAAGAATGTGTAGATGTATATTATGATATACCTGCAAGAATAGGATATGGGATATTATTGTGTTCAAAGGCGACACAATGTTGTAGTTTTTCTATTTTATAATGTGATGTAAAACATATGTATGTATCTAGTACCTCTAGAGATGCTAAACTAATTGGTATTTCAAAACATGATCCCTTGTGATCATGCCAATGTTTTGTAATAATGCACCAACTCTAGTTAACTGTAGTCTGAGCATTACAATTGGTATCACGATAATTTTAGTACAGACCATGGATAATAAATTTAGAAGAAATATGATTAGAAAACACTAACCTAAGAGAGACATTGAGTATTAGTATAAAAGAACATCCATAAAATTTGGTGATGAAAATTTTATGTGTATTTTCAATGAAATAAATACCTATATGGATACGAGCTGGTAGAGGAAGCTCTCACACATATGTTCCGAAGTGTAAAAACCCAAATCACCGCTTTGAGCTAGACTCGAATGGGAAGAGGTTCATGAAATTAGGCATTTCTATACTCTCGGTTACGACAATTTTAGGGGATATGATTGTGATAATTCATACATTCTTTTCAAATGGATTTTGAGGATTTTAATATAAGATTAGAATAAATAACCTCAGTTAATCCTAAGGTGTTTTACAATTAAAATATGGTGTAATGATATTCTATATATGATTTAATAACCATTGTTACTCACACTATGATTTTGGTTTTATTAAATGTCTATATTCTAAGGAATTCATAGTAACATTGAACAAGATGTATAAGGTGGGAACGATGGTGGAAATGAGCTACTAAATGGAATGTTGATAAGAGTAAATTATATTGTGTTCATGTTGAAGTAGGATTCCAAAAATATGATCATCAATATATACATTAACCAACTCCCAATATCAACAAAGAAGAGATATAAGGAGAATGATAAGAGCTCCAATATTGGAGATTGTGGAGAAAAGAAATCTCATTTTCCATCATTCCAGAAATCTGGAAGGAGACTCCCAGGAATGTGTCTCAATGGAACAAAGAAATGATTTATGAGTGGTAATGAAAAAAAGAATGTTATGTATTTTTGAGGAAAAATGAATAGTACAATGGAAGAGAAAAACAATTATCCTAAGAATCCTTTTAATGTAATTTTACATAAAGGTAGGGGACCTTGCCATTACTTGAGTCAATTCCCTATTTTATAGGATAAAAAATAGGTCAAGAATGAATCAATATAGAAATAAATGGATGGTGAAATTTTTAAATGTATTAAAGTTATTTTTTGATGGGATTACTTCGGAATAAATTTCTATTGTATGTCTAAACCAACTATTTGTAATGTTAAAATGAGATTTGAGGATGAAGTATATTTTTTTGTGGATATATTTATAAAGAAGCATTTGGGTTTATATGATCCTTGAATTTGAAAAAATTACATGTTATTAATTTTTGGGATGAAAATACGAGTAATGATATTACATTTGTGGTTTAATTTTGTTATAGTTATTTTGAAGAGTTTATCTAATTTTGGGAATGGAATAAAATATTTTTTTCTCAAAAAGAAAGCTCACATACCATGTGAAAACCCGTTGCATCAGACAAAGCTATTGAAATTGAACACACAACAAATGTGCAACTCAATTTTATCATCTACCACTAGACTAAATGAAGTCCCTAGTATGTGTGACTTGTTCTTTTTTTGTAAAATGATTTTATTTGTCAATAATATGTTTATTTGGGAACTAATGTTTTATCGAATTGATATCTTTAGTATAGGAAAATGATTTGGGTTATAGGTTTTAAATGTTATTTTAGAAGACATTTTCTCTATTGGGAAAAATATATGCCAAAAAATAAAATACTATTAGATTTAATTTGAGGAGTAATGGTGGATTTTTTTCATTGTGGAAGATTATATGTTTTTATAGAGATTTAGGTGATTAATAGAAATGATTAACCCATCATAGGGAATATGAGATATGGATAATTAGAATTCTGTATGATACTTTTAGAGAAGTTGATGTAATATAGTGATAAATGTTAATATTTACTATGGAAGACTATGTGATTAAATTATTGTATGTTTTGGGTTTCAATATTAGTTTGGATTATATTAAATGATTTTATGGACAATGTTTTATTAAATGGTCTTTATAGAACTTTAGGTATTGTTTGTTAAATTTTTGAAATTATGATTAGTATTTCTTTTTATAAAGGATTATCTACTTTGGGGATCATCTAATCTTATACTAACCATTTGGTTTTCATTGATCTTTAAATATAAGGTAAATATATAGTTATTCTATTGTAGATAATGTGATTCTATACAAGTTGATTCTAGCGCATCAGGTGTGACCATGTCATCTTGAATACTCATCGTTTGGAGAAAACAATAGTTAGTTGTATAAATCTATTAAAGGACCAAAATCTACTAAAAAGTATGTATATTTATTTATGTTCTTTTTCAATATCATAGAAAAATTATTCATCTTTCGGAAATTTAACTTTAAACGAAAACATGTTTTCTATTTACTTTTCCTAATAGGAAACTAATGACCATTTAACCCATAACATGTTCATTGTTTTATTGTTGTTCACATTATACTAATCGTGTTTTCAATAAATTTCCATCAGAACATGAAACTTGTTTAATCTTCCACATCAATTACTTCCAATATGGAGTCAATGTATGTGTTATCTCGGGAGACCTTTGTACTTATTTTTTATCTTTTAATGTGAGAGTTCTATTAACTCGTTTTCTTATGTGGGAATTTTGATGAAGTTCCCAAGACTAAATTTGAACTTTCGAGGGTGTATTTTCCAAAATGGTGTATGAATGTAACTCCCCAATATTTCAAAGTATGTTATTTTATTATGAAACTCATTAGCTTGCATTTTACGCAAGACCAAGCCCGATCACACCACTACATACTAAAATAGCCATTAAAAAATGGATATGAATAATATTATACTAATTTTGAATTTCAGTTACTCCATATAAATTTAACATCCATAGTATGTGTTTATTAGACATCATATAAAAAATTACAAATTTTCTTATAAAAGAAGTATTTTTAAAAAAATTCAATTTTACATCCTTTTAATGGAGAACCCTTTTTAAATCCAATATTTGACACATTTAAATATTTATTTTTACAAAATGAACTTTTTCATTAGATGTGGGACATAAAAATTTTGTTTGGATAATTTTTCAGTGCTTTTCTAATAACTTCCATGTTTTATTGAAAAGTGAAAGAACTCAATTTTAATTGAAAATAGATATTTTAATCAAAATAATTTATAGTTTAAAATTATACATTTTATTGGTTTTGAAGAATAATTAGATTTTATTATTATCCTTTTATCTAATGTTGGACATTGGATGTAATTTTTCATTTAAAATGGACATAAAGACATATCAATCATTTGTTGGTTTTTACTTCTCAAAAACCCACTTTCTGGTTTTGACAATGGGAATATTTTTTAAAATTAATTAATACAACTTTTATTTTTTATATTTGGTAAAATTGACATCATTTTTGAATTTGGAATATAATAATTATCTTAGGGTAAATTTTTGGTATTTTTATGAAAACTATCAATTTTTCATGAATAGTGAAAACACTCCATTATTATTTAAAACCTAATTTTAATGTAAATAATTATTGGTTTTATTTAAATTTATTTTAGGTCAAAATAGAAACATAATAACTATATAAGTTCAATTTAATTCATTGGAGTCATTTTATAATTAAATTAGATGTATAAAAGCTTATTTAACATTTTAACATCTTTGACCCCCTTCTAGGTATATTTTCAAATTTGCATTGAACATAATTTTACCACTTCTCTGAATTGAATATAAAAAATTTCATAGACATAGTTGAAATCAGTTTATAAAATGTTGTCCAATTGGATGAAAACATCTGTTGGTGAATAGTTACTTTTAGATTTTATTACGATGGCTAAAATTAAATAGGATAATTAATGTTAAAAATTATATTATAATTACCCTAAAACATATTTTAATTATATTGGATAATGGTTTTTAGAAAATAATAATCCTTATGAATAAAATATGATCCACTTTGATCCACTTATATTAGATTAGGACATTTATTGTTATTTTATATAAAGAAGAGTTAAAATTATTAAATTCAAATTTTCATTACTAAATTTTTTTTAGTAAAGGTATATACATAAGATAAATTATACTATAAATATTCTTCAGAAAGAAAATAATATTTTCAACATAATGGTATTTTATTTTTAATTTTAATACGTTAATTAATTAAATTTTTTAATGACACAATGAGGATGCGGTAATTACCAAATTAATGAATGATAAAAATAATTGATATTATTAAAATCAAAATAATTGTAAATTGACGCTTTTGATACATTAATGTAATTTTATTAGTTAATATTACATGATAATATTTATTAATTTATTTTTTCTATGTAATCATTTTTTTGACATTCACAAAAACCAAATACTAAATACTGTCAAAATTAAAATAATTTTTTTTAAGAAAAGTCGAGGGTTCAGGACCACTTTTATATAAATAAAAAAAAGGTAAAAACAGAGAGAAATAGGGGTAGAAATAAAGAAAAACATTCAATTATTTCCCAGGATTCTTTCTGATCTTTATGCCAATATCATGCTCTTTTTCATGTAGATCAATCTAGTTGATTCCACGTCCATGACCACACCCACGTCCGAGCCCTTTTCATTGAATCTCATCTAGATCTCTTGATTGTTGTAGAAGGGTTTCAATGTATGTATCTAAGACTGAAGATTCATATTCCTCAGACCCATCCCTATCATGCCCCTTACCATGATCATTTTTATTCCTACCAAATTTAATATCATTCCCTATTTCCTCCTCTACAACAGAATGTTGTGCCTCCATCCTTACTGCCTCCTGTTCTGCCCGCTGCTTCTGAGTAGAGCAGATTTTTTCAGCCTGCATCTCATTGCTAATCAGTTGTCCCGCATGAAGAGCAGGAGAGCTGCCCTGTTTAGCCACTTCTCTTGCATTGAAAGTGGCCTGCATTGTCTACATGCCCCAAATCATCTCCCTGCTTGCCTATCCAGGATCAGAGCTGGTCTCTTTTCCATCATTACTTTTTTTAGTAGAAACGTCCTTTTCCTCAAAGCTCATACTTTTGTTAGGCTCATCCATCACCTGATTATCTGTCATGGGTTTTTTCTTATTGAAAGAAACTAGCTGAAATACTTCATTATCCACAGCTGGTTTCACATGAGAAACCTTTGAGATAACTTAAGGCTCAGGAACATTGAGTTGCTTACCTTCTCCATTCTCTTTGCGGACCTATCCTTGGGGAGTAGTCTCAAGCTGTATTTTATCTTCTCTGAATTTCTCTTTCCCATTGCTAGGAGCATCAAAATGTTGAACTTTTTCCTCTTCCATAGAAACCTCCGCCCAAGTTTTTTTTCTTGTTTTCAGATGTGGGAACAAATTCAATATTGTTAGCGGATTCTTTATGAGTGTCCTCTTTCCCATTAGGATCTACTATTGTGTAGTGATCCTTCATGTTCCCACACACATTTTTGTATCCCTGCAACAACTGCGTTTTTGTATTCCGGATTTCTGTCTTACTCTTCTTGAAACAAGCATTCACGTCATGACCATGCAAATCACTGAAGCTGTATACTAAATTTAGCTAATAAGAAAAAGTGTCATGGCCAATAATATTGGAGTCCTTTCAAATTTTGGGATGTTTTTCATAGACAATATCAAGCTCAATGATATCCTCAATAGTTTTCAAGAATTACATTGTCCACAAGAGTCGATCCCAATTTAACCTCAACCATGAACCTATCAAAGTGACCAAAAAAGATATTTTCTGTTTCCTTATTAATTTTTATTGGAATTACAATGGAAAAGGCAATTTCATACAAATTTTTTGGATGCCAGAGAATCCAGTTTATCCCATAGACTCATTATCCATGTTTGTGTTGTTGTATTACCAACCTCAAAGGGGTTAAATATTTCTCCCATTCTCTCAAGTGGATAGTCCTATGTATGAGGGAAATGGATCCAAATTCCCAAGGTCGAACTTTTAATTAATCTATGGGGAAATGAATATGAAAGTATCCTCAACTGAGCAGGACACACATCCATGATGAGAATCCCCCAATCATAGAAATGTGTTCCTTGAGTTAATCAATTTTGATAGGTTGTGCACATTTTGGAAGGAAAACCCTGGAAATTATTGAGAAATCACCCATTTTAATTCATTCAAAGATCGACACAAGATCTGCTTTGATGTGCACAATATTTCCCATTCATCAAATGGAAGATTCAATACCTCCTTTGAGACACACTAATGAGTTAGAACTTTTGGCCTCCTTTTTCACTACATCTAAAAACTCTGCAACTGCAGCTTCTTCTGTGTGGTCACAAGAAGAAATTGACATAAATGAGTATTTTAAACAAATACTATATTATTAAATGATATAATATTTATAAAATATGGGGTTCTAAAAAAGAAGACTCATATAATGATAAATATGTCATTAATGAACCACTTGGGGTTCTCTTGGATTTTTATAGTAGGTTTATTAACCATTTATTAAAATAATACAAGAATACATAGTAAAAGATAAAATATTCAACTAATAATTAAATCTAAATGATAAGGTTAATATGATGTCCTAAACCTGTCTCAAAGCTATTAGATGAGCAGTTTTCGACCCATCCATACCTTATCCTTCAAATAAATCCTTTTTGAGAAATAATAAACTGAATATGATTGTATACTGAATTAATATTTCAATCATTTTCTAAAGTGACCCTCACCTCTCTTATAAAATATTATTTCTCCTCCCAAAATCACACATTCCCAATCCATTTTCCTTGGATAACCCCTACTCAAATGTCCTCCAAAAATACATCACTTCAACGTAGTGGACTTACAATAATCAGAAAGACAACCTATGGATCCCTTTTGATCAAAACAAAAGGAATCACTTGAAAAAGTGGTAATAATTTATCAGCTCCTTCAAAGTTCTATTCTTCTTCCACATCATCTTTCGTTTTTTCCATACCAAAATAATAAATTTAGTACCTTATACATACAATGTTATTATTATAAATATGTTACAACAGTATTCATTATTCTAAGCATCATATGAATGAAAAAGTCACCATTCGTACGTATGTACGTCTTACCGCATCCACGTCATGGTGTCGTTTGTTATTCCACACTTCATTATTGTTATGTATATAATAATGGGTATAAATGATATCAATAAAAAATAAAACATGTTAATGATTCTGTATATATAATATGAAATTCCGAATATATATGATTTAACCATCAATTGAATGGTATTTTCGCTCATGCGTGCGTACGGATTACCGTCTCGAAAAACACGATGAGATCCATTTCCCATCATAACCATTAAATGATAATTTTCATTTTATGATTAATAATAATGTTTAATAAATTAATATAATTATATATATGAATAAATTAAATCCTATCTATAAAAAACATGACTTACGTAGAAAAACATATAAAGTAAAAAAAATCAGTTAACACCCCAAACAATGATACTACTAAAATTTCATTAACAATGAAATATTAAAAGATCATATATGATATCATATTTATGTATCTGCCTCTTGTGTAATTTATAAAAATTATTTCACCATTATACAAAATTTTACCATACCCTCAACTAAGGAAAAGTACAAGGTAATGGGTTTTCATATCACTCTTTATTCATCTGAGATTCATGCTATATTTCCAACTCTTTCCTTTTGTGTGGTGTATGTACTACCCATAATTTGATTATTTTTTTAATATAATTTAATTTATTGGTATTTACAACATCATTTTATGATCCTTATTTTATGGGGTGTGTGATTTGTATGTTACCAAATCGGTAAGGTAATTTCTAATTTCAATTTTCACTCATTTGGTTTTACGCAAACTTCATTGATTATTTTTATCCAAGATTTAGTGTGAAATGACTATTTATTTTTTTATGTAGTAATTTACACTCCAATTTTGTGGGTATACTTTTGATAGACATAATCACTCCATTGATAGATTCTCGTGTCATCGATATGAACTTTATAAGAGTAATCATAACATAATATCCATTTATTGAGTTAAACATCCTTGTCATTGGTGTTGTTTTTACAAGAATATTCGTGAATCCAATAAGATATATTTAAACTAATATCAATTAATATATACTATAATTATATTTTTCACACATAATTATGTCATTTATTTATCCTTTAACTGAAGATACAATCTTTATAAGGGATTTCAAATCAATTTACATTCCATTGAGAATTCTTTGTTGTCATGCACCAATTCACTTTTAGGTAGTGTATATACTATACTTTGACATAATATTTCATGAATCCATCTATTCTTATTATATTATGTGGTTATTATTACCTCAATTATTTGTATTCAAGTCTCTCTCATTTGGTTAGTAACTCTAACTAAAATATCATTTTAAATGTTTTAATGATTTATTCTTATAAATCATTATCCTTAATGTCCATGTCAAAAAATTGTTTTAATTTTTTAATTTTATGGACATGAATGTTTTAAAATTAAAATTCATTTTAAATGTTTCACATTAGCATGGGACAATTTGATTAAAAATTTACTTGTAAAAAGTTTCTTGATAAAATGTTAAACTTTGAAATGTTTTAAGAAAAAAAGGGGTATTTGTAACACTCTGAATGTAGTTACATATAGTTGGTGAATTAATACATAACATTGGACTGATTAAAAGGAAATCATGTCTCGAAAGACCGATCAGTTTTGTATTATTGGAAACAATATTCATACATAATTTCAACTTTATAGCTTCAAAATAAATAAGACATTAATATATTTTATTAAAAACATCCAAACCTCCAAGATTATGCATGCAAGTCACTCATAACTAACTTCTTCATATCGTGGAAAAATGAAACATAATAAAGGGGTGAGGTCAAATTCATAGTAAGGGTAACTAATACAGTGGAAGATAACATTAATATTAAGCATGATTAATAATTGAAACCATGTTCCTTTACCAATAATAAACATGAGTACTATTATAGAAGGAATATGAGAAGAGTAAATAATTCCATAATAAAACATAATAAAGGGTATTATACAAGAAAAATGATCACATGAACCATCAATATTATTTTCATAATTAGTGAATGTTTAATGCCGGGCATTCAGAAACATTTGTCAAGCCTGCGTCAAGACGTCTAAAAATGATTAAGGCCATGACCAAAACCATATATCAAAACTGGGAAAGGGCCTCGACCAATTCCACATATAGATGTCTCATGAGAACTACCGATGCATCGAGGAGCTATAGAGGGCTCCACCCATCACATACTAAGTCCAATACATTCCTCATATGTAAAGTTTTAAACATATCACAATCATTCATATTAAATCAAGTATATAAAATGCCAATACTTTAACCATAATCCATTATTGGTATAAAAATATAACATCCATAATCAAACATATCAAAAAAACTTCAATACAATATGGGAGTTTTGTATCATAATAAACCAACTTCAAATATGCTTAAAATCCATCAAAAGATAGTGACATAGATGAAATCAAAACTATTTGAGAGAAATAACTCTTTTTTTAAATCATTTAAAAGTAACATTAATATAAAAGAAAACATTTAATTTGAAAATATTCTAATAAGCATGTAAGGAAATCTTTGAAAATTTCATATTGGTGGAAAATAGCCTCACCCGTCGTATAAGTTAAAAAAGACATTCTCACCTTAATTCTAACGATAAGGTTAAAAATGACCTTTTTTGGAAAACGACGAGAGTATTTATTTATAAAAATATAATAAAAAGTCAAATCAGGTTATAAATGACTTTAAACCATATTCTATAAAAAAGTAAGAATTATTTGAAATACATTTTTAGGAAATATGGATGTTGATGATAATGATGTCCCAGTAGATACTGACATAAAAACAATCTCGGATAATAAAGAGATTGTTAAATTAACCCTTAATGTGCACTTTTTCTTGGTAGAGGGTAGGTTAACCAACTGTATATTGGTGAAATAATTTTTATTAAATTATACAATATTCATATACATTAATATGATAACATATATGATCTTTTAACATTGTTTTGTTAATAATATCTTAGTATTATCATCATTTCGGGTGTTCACGAATTTTTTTTCCTTTATATTTTATGTAATGTGATTCATATTTGACATGGATGGGATGTATCTTATTCATATCTAGAATGATATCAAGTCTGTATACATTATTTTTAATCATCAAATTAAAATTAGTCTTGAATTGATATGATGGGGAATGTATCTCATCGCTATGTGGAGACAGTAATCCGTATGTACACACGAGCGACAAATTAATTATATTGATATTAAAATAATATATAATTGGATGGTAAATTGGTGAGTAATTTCCCCAAAGGTATGTTATCTGTGTCCCAAAATGATATTACCCACTCTTAAACTTAGTATAGTGCAAGTGCAGGGTCAATCCATAGGGAACTTGGTAAGTGCGTGAATTCAATTGAATTTAGTATTAATTCTTTGAGTTATGATGAATTTAGAGTGGATTTTATTTTTTTGGATTATTGAAGCTTTTTTGTTTACTATAAATAGTATTTAACAATTTAATAGAGAAAAACTAGTGAATTTTTTATGTATTTAGCATGAGAAGAGCATGTTGGGGCTATGTTGAATATGAATATTTAATGATGATTTATTATATGGTTGTGTTGTTCATGATAATTCAGCATTTTTAATCTTATTAATGAAAATATTCCCTTGGTTCGGTTGATTTTTACTTGGAATCGAAGAAATCTGACTCTTTGGTCAGGTAGTCAGTGTTTCACAATTCTCACTTTTAGTTTAGTCCATTATTGAATCGATGAATCCTTTCAATGGTCATGAAATAATTCACCATCATTCTTATTTTAGATCCCTGAGAATTCTTCCCTTGTTCTGGATCATAATTCTCAATGGTATTCAACAATTGTTAAATAAGAATGAGAAGAATTTAAAAGAACAAAAACAACCGTATAAATCAATCCAACATAAAAAAATAGTCACCGTCCATTTCCCCAACAGAAGGGGTGTTTAGTTACTCATATAGGACATAATGGAAATAACACCTTCGATACCAGATGTGATCATCGAATAAGCTATGAAAAGAGGTGTTGGAAGGTGGAATGGTGGAATAGTGGTACAATGGTGTCTCGGGAATATGGCAGCCAATGTTCCCCTCTCTTAAACTGTTAATAATCTTCGCGGTCCGAAGGCCAAGGCTGCTATTTATAGAAAACATAAGTACATGATGTGTATAAAAGTACACGCCATGTAGTCTGGTCAACTCGCTTTTGTCGTGGTTTTTCTTCAGTAGGTGTCTAGCCACGTCTTCTTTGACTCACACGGCACTGGCAGCCAGTTGGTGGCTAGTACACAGCGTGTATTCCCTCCAAACATGGAATGTGGTCCCTATAAAGCGCCACCAACAACATCTAGAATCTAGTACACAGTGTGTATTAGTAATCCACATGGCGTATAGTCTCTGGCTGGTGACTTGGGCATGTGCTCCCCCTTTTGATCTATATACCCGTCTGAATGTACATGGCGTTTATAAAAGTACACGCCGTGTATTTGGAAAATTTTCATAAACTTCTCTCGATTTGTGTGTTTTGGCTAGAAATATCATGAAAATAAACAGAATCACCAAAATCAAAGAATACGTTCATGTAACAATATATATTTGGTGAATACATGTTTTTATTTTAGATAATATATATGAAAATGGATACAAAAATTGTGTGCATTAATCTCCGCCACACTTAGTCTTTATCATGCCCTCAAGAAAAATCTCAACATATAATTAAATTTGTCTATACTTTTAAAAAGAAGGAATTTAATTAATGAAAAGTATTAATGATACCGTTTCTTTGGAAATTCTAAAAATCACAAAAAAAAATCAATTCATAAGATATTTGAATCATGCCTCATATATAATTCAATTAACTACTTACATAATCTTTTAACACATGTTTTAACCTTACAAATATAATCTAGCCACTTGATGATTTACCTCACCAAAAATATTCTAAACACTAAAGATGTTTTTAAACAAGGTTATTCTCAATCAAATATATATACACTCTATCAATAGGTTTTCATGAATTATAGTTCTCCACTTTAGATATTTATTTTACAAAAATCATGAGGACTTTTCAAATATGATTAGATGGTTCTGTGGCTAAAGGTTGGTAGGTAAATATGTGAAAGATAACTCTGAGGCATGAAAAAGAGGCTAAATTCTTAAATAAAAATGCATGATATTCAAAGTTAAACTCCATGAAAAAATGTCCTCAACCAACTTAATCAAATGATCTCATCACCACCATCTCCTTTAGCTGAGTTGTAGTCATATACCAACAAGTGTTGGTAAGGCCCCTTTGTTTGTACCATTTTTTTTAGAGCACAAAGGGAACAATTCTAAATTTCCCTAATAGAGGGTTGGAAGTATTTTTCACCCCAAATGATCAAGAGGCACTCCCCCATACTTTATTTCATGACAATTCATGAATTTATACCATGTGATGCCAATATCATCTTTTGAGCTCAAACAAATAATCATAAAAAATCATAAAAGAATTAGGGTAGGATGGTAAATAGGCTTGTAATATTGCTTCTTATAAAGGATATTCATGGTTTTTATGGGATTCACGAAGATAAGATATATGTTAGGCTCAAGATAAATGTGTTAACAATCTTATGCATCAATCATTTTAATGTAATCCCAAATTCTTCATGTTTCGAAAAGAAAACATTCAAATTCTGGTAGTTATGTATATTCAAATAATATTTCAAGAAAGAGGGTATAAGAATGAATATGAAAAAAGAGTTTAGAATACCTCTCAAGAGGTGGAAAAATAAATAAAGAGACAATCAGGTCATTCTTGAAAAATAATTTATTAGTATAATCGATGTAATTATCCATGGATTACAAGTTTGTAATTTAAATTGTATCAGCAATCATTTAAAAACACTTAAGAATAAAAATAAGCATGAAACCCTCAAAAAGAATTTATTGATAACTTTTGTTATTTATAAATATAATTAACCAACATTTCTTTACATTTGAAAATATATAATCAAATAATGATGTCTCCTAGATTAGTTCAACGGAAAAGACTAAGGTGAAATAGAGAGAGGATCCCCCACACATAATATAACACATGGTCCACCAAGTGAAATACAACGGGAAAGGGTGGGAAAGTGAAAAAATGGGGAAAATGAGAAAAATTAGTCGAATAAGTAAACTCCAAGATATAGACAACATAAAAAAGGAAAAATACTCCCCCCGTGAAAATGGATTCCCAAGTCGCTCCATGATACCTCTGACTGTCGATGACAAATAAAACTACAACCATGCACAAAATCACAGCACAAAAAAATAACAAAATAGATATATAAGAAAAATAGAATGGTCACTATCAAGGCAGCGCCTTAGGGGATTGCACGTCTGATACAGGTGGCTCGGCAGAAGCTACCGCAATAGTAGAAGAACTAGGAGCCTTGGCATGTGGTAGGCTCACTACTGCAGGATCATTAGGAAACGTGAGATCAACTAGAGGGGATGGGCCAGCACCTATAGTAAAAATGAGAAGGGACTTTGTGTCCAAGGCAGCGTCAACAGGAGGGAACAGAGAACCTATAGTTGTGTAGGAGGAAGCAGTCGGCATAGGAATAGGAAGCTGAAGATGTTGTAGCATCAATTCCATCATCTGGTCAAGATGGACCTGGTGCTGAAGGATAGCAGTCTGTTGCTGCTCCATGAAAGTCTGGTGAAGGGTGATCTCTGCCAGGCGGAGGGTGAGGGGTGGTTCATCTGGAGGTGTAGAGGGGGAAGGAGCATGGGAAGAACCATGAGGCGAAATGGTAGAGGAATAAGGAACATGAGAGGTGGTAGGAAGGGGTGGGGAAGGAGATGCAAGGGAATCTGAGGGGGAAAGAGGTTTGGAAGTAGGTGGGGGCTGGGCATGGGCAATGACGTAAGTGCCCCTGCTTCAGGACTAATCCCATGTGAATAAGCAAGAGAAATGCTATCCGCCGAGAGATACCCTGGTGATCATGTAGAAGAGAATGCTCAAAGACAACAAGGTGAGTGGCAAGGTGAGTTGTATAAAATCTTTCGTTTAGGTTCCCCTAACGTCCTGTGAACATGGCATGGAAATCTAAGGCTACAAGGTAAGAAAGTTCTAGGTAGGCCTGTGTGATAACAAAAGGAGCTCCATGTCATAGGCAGTCATGCCCCCCATATCCTCATGAAGGGAAAAAATATTGGCGATAATGAACCAGTGAGTGAAGAAGATGAGAGGGTCTAGGATGAGGGTTCTCTTCTGGGATGTGGGGCATAGGGGTGGTCAGGTCTGTCATTATCTATCCATGTAGCCATGACGGTCGGGCTCTCACGGTGGAGTAAGGTGGAGAATCGAGGTGGGGTAAATGGATGGGGGTAGAACCCACACCCTCGGCCAATGTCAGGTAGGGAATGGGAAAAATGGAGGCCACCAGGCCGGGGATCTCCCTCAACTCGTCCCATATTCCCAACTATTGAGGCACAACAGGGTCTAGATAGAGATATCTCAAGGGTATCGGGTGGAAATAGAAACACCGAACTCTATCGTGGGCCAAGTCGGTAGTTGGGAACACCATTCACGGATAGGGGATACCCGCAGGAGCCAGCCCAGGGGGTGCTGCTGCAGGTGCTGGCTCTGGGGGTGGATAGGCTATAGTAGGTGAAGGCTCGGGGGAGGAATCACTTTATGTGGGGATATCTACTGATGAAGATGGCGTAGGGAGGGTAGTGGATGATGTAGTAGAAATGGTGGTGATCTGAAGATATGTGATGGAAGGTGGAGGTACAGTTGTGGTAGGCCCGACCTCTATTAGGGTAATGGGTCGTGGAAGAATGGCCAATGGAGGGATCTCGTAGACTAGAGCGTATAGGCCTGGCTATGTCGGAGGTCAGAGTCGAATCCACAATAAAATGGGCCTCTCGCCCTCATTGGTGGAGGCCGGACACTTCCCCCGGGAAGGATCTCGATCTTCCATAAACTAAAATAGAAAGAAAAATAAAACAAAATAAAATTTAAGGAAAAGAAAAGAAAACGAAAAAAAAGAAAAATGTTATAAAAAAAGAAAAATAAAATTACACGCTGTGTACCCTTCCATGGCCAGAACCTCATATGCTTATACACGGGGTGTAAGCTACATACACGCTGTGTACCCTTCTGGAAAGACACGCTGAGTTGGTGAGTCACATGGCCATGGAAGGGTACACAGCGTGTATGTAGCTTACACCCCGTGTATAAGCATATGAGGTTCTGGCCATGTGGAAAATATAAATGGGTTGGGCCATATAATAAACTACACGGCATGTACCGAACATACACGTCGTGTAGGGGAACATGGGTTGTGTGGCCTTGTAAAAGGGAAGACCCAGGCATGACATCGGATAGTACATGGTGTGTACCGAACATACGCACCGTGTAGATTAATGTTTCGAAGTTGTTAGTTTGTGGTCATGTACAAGAGTACACGACGTGTGTTCTTCATGTGTGCTCATGTACTGGTGAAAGCCGAATGGTTGAGAAATCGAAAAACACCCTAAACTCTACAAAAACTTGGAAATAAAGAGGGATGAACGGTGTACCTGATGCGACGAGTGAAATGCTGACGAAATCTCACCATAAAATGAGTTAAATGGTGGATTTGGTCAAGGTGGGCCATTTGGATTCTGGAGGAAGAAAATGGTAGGGGGGGTTGCGTGACATGGACAGTGGCCGCGTATGGCATCCATATTTTATAGCTGGACTAAACAGCGTGTATTTTATTAGACACGTTGTGTATGGGGTTTTTTTAAAAAACACTATATATAAATATATAATTATTATAGTAAACATTACAGTAATTATTATTAATAACTATAATAAAAATAGATATATATAGATATATACATATTTTATTACAAATAAACCTATACACGACGTGTATCAGAAAATACACGTCGTGTGTTTTAAAATAGGAAATAGAGATGTACAACATTTGGTCTGCTGTTTGCTGTGAGGTTCGAACCTGCGATCGTCCATTCCGAATGGAAGCCCTCATCCACTGGAGTGAATGTTGTACTGCTGTCTATATTTATTATTTATATATTATTCATTCTATACAGCCTATATACATGGAAATAATAAAATGCACGATGTTTGGTTTTTAATTATAAATGAAGGGGACGAAGTAGGGAGATTAGGTGAGTTTGAAGCCTGGTCTTTTGGATCCAGGGCAGAGAATTTTCTATTCTTCCAACTTCATCCGCAATAATTAAATTATATAGAAAATTGTTTTTATATTTTTTTGGAATTAAAATAGGGAACACACGATGTATATTGGAATACATTTCATGTGGTTTTATTAAAAATGTAGATTATGGAAATGGGACGGTTGTCAGGATTCAAACCCGGGTCTTTTGGATCCGTTTTACGATCCTTACCAACCGGTCCATCCCCATCATGGATTTTCTTATAAGAATATATATATATATATATATATAAATTACTACACACTCCATGTGACAATAAGAGGAAACATTTACCAAAGGTAGCTCGAGGGGATTCAAACCGGCGGCGGCTCGGATAAACTCCAGTGGCTTTACCATCGGCAACAACATTATCCATAGTTATTTTATAGTTTTTCTATAGATTTATACTATTAAGATTATAAATTAAAATGTTATGTACATATTGTGTTGATAAGTGGGACACAGTGTGTAACCTCTTGGTTGCCTCCCCGGAAGCACCTTTGTTTAGGTCATTAGCTCGACCGACTCACTTTTTCATACCTGAGAGGGGTGGTGGAGATTGTTCCTCCTGTATCTTCCATGTGATGGTAAATATTAAGTCATTGTCCATTCACCTTTAATTTTTGACCATCCTAATTAGAAATTTCCACCTCTCCATGGGAAAATACATGTATGACATGGAACGGTCCCGACCACCATGACATGAGTTTTCCTGGGAATAGGAGAAGACAAGAGTTGAAGAGGAGAACCTGATCACCAGGTTCAAATGTTCTTAGAGAAATCATCCGGTCATGGATGGCTTATGTCCTCTCCTTTTACAATTTAGCATTCTCATATGCTTCTCTTCTTATTTCATCGAGTTCCGATAGATGGAACTTTTTCATCTCTACAGCTGGCTTTAGATCAAATTTGGGGTTTTGACTTCCCAATATGATTTGTTATCCAGTTCCACTAGTATATGGAATGGTTTCCCATAGGTTAGGTGGAATGTTGACGTCCCTAGTTGTGTCTCTAAGGCAATAAGATAGTCCCACAAAGAGTCGTCGTGATTTTTGGACTAGTCCTTTGGTGAGGTATTCACTTTTTTCTCCAAATTTTTTTTGAGCTCGTGGTTGGAGAGCTCCACCTGTCCACTTGATTGGGGAAAGTATGGTGTACCCATTTGATGCTTCACCCCATATTTTGATAGCACTCCATTCATTAACACATTGTCAATGTGAGTCCCTCTATAGCTGATTTGCATATGAGGAACATCGAACCTGTTGAAAATGTGTTTCTTTCGAAACGTCATAACTACCATGGCTGTGTCGTGGGCCGTCGCAGTGGATTCCACACATTTGGAGACATAATCAACATAGATGAAGAAGTAGGTATTTCTGATAGAAAAGTTAAATGGTCCCATGAAGTCGATTCCCTAGACATCAAAGATCTCGAACTCCAGGATGGGGTGCTGGGGCATCTCGACTCTACGTCCCATATTACCTGTACGTTGGCATGGATCACAATGGGAAATGAAGGATTGAGAATCTGTATGCATGGTGGGCCAGAAGAACACATATTGCAAAATCTTTTCTATGGTACGATCTGACCCATGATTTCCTCCAATGGGTGAGGCATGACAAAATTCCAGGACCCCTTGGACCTCCGTCTCTAGGATGCACCGTCGGTTCACCATGTCTCTACAAGATTGGAATAGAAGTGGGTCTTCCCAAAAGTACCTATTAATATCACACCAGAACATTTTCATCTTCTTGAATGAGAGGTCGGAATGGATGACACCTGTAACTAAATAATTAGAAATATTATCAAACCAGGTCCTATGGGACTCAATAATTGAAAAGAGATGCTCATCAAGAAAATCCTCCCTTGTCCCTCGATCCTCTTCCTTATTCAAGTGTGGAAGCTCCAGACAGTATAGATGATTAGTAACCATGTTTTCACTCCCCTTCACAACACAGATCTCTAAATCAAATACTTATACGATGAGGACCCATCGAATCAATCGGGGCTTTGCATCTTTCTTGTTTAACAGGTACTTAAGTGCTGCATAGTCAGTATAAACAATAACTTTAGACAGCACAAGGTATGAACAAAACATGTCAAAGGTGAATACCACAACCAGCATGTCCTTCTCTGTAGTAGTGTAATTTAGTTGTGCCTCATTGAGTGTCCTACTACCATAGTATATGGGTCGGAAATTTCGGTCTAGTCACCGACTCAGGACAGCTCCCACCGCATAGTCGCTGGCGTCACACATGACTTCAAACTGTGTCTCCTAGTTGGGAGAAATCATGACTGAAGAATCCACCAGGAGTTTCTTTAGATTCACAAAATATTAGGTGAATGCCTTAGTGAATTCGAAAATAGCATCCTTAGTCAGGATATTGGGAAGGGGCTGGGCTATCATCGGGAAATCACGGAAAAACAACCTTTAAAAACCCGCACGGCCCATGATGTTGTGGATGGATCAAACAGAAGTTGGAATGGGAAGTTGTGAAATGACTTATATTTTCATAGGATCCACCTCTATCCCCTTTTCTTAAATCCTATGGCCAATCACTATGCCACTTTGCACCATAAAAAGAAACTTTTACCAGTTCAAAACTAGGGCAGTGTTTTCGAATCGCTCCAGTACTAGCTCTAGGTGCCACAAACCGGTGGTGAACAACTTCCCGTAAATGGAAAAATCATCAATGAAGACCTAATTGATTTTTTCCTCCATGTAGTGAAAACTATCTAGCATAACTTGTAGGAATGTGGCGGGAGTGTTTCACATACCGAAAGACATCCTGCAATAGGCAAATGTACTATAAGGGAATGTGAAGGTGCTCTTCTCCTAATCTTCTGGGGAAATGGAGATCTAATTGTAGCCTGAGTAGCCATTAAGGAAGCTGTAATATTCATTCCATGCTTTCCTTTCTAGAATCTGATCCATTAAGGGTAGGGAAAAATGATCTTTCTTGGTGGCATCATGCAGCTTCCTTTAATCTACAAAGACTCTCCAGCCCGTGACTGTGTGAGTGGGGATGAGCTCGTTCTTATCATTTGATACCACAGTGATGCCTCCCATCTTAGGGACCACTTGAGGTGGACTTAACAATGGGCTATCTGATATAGGGTAAATGATGCCTACATCTAAAATATTGATTACCTCCTTCTTTAAGATTTCCTTCATGGGAGGGTTCAAACACCGCTGGGGTTGTCTAGATGTCTTTGATCATTCTTCGAGTAACACCTTTTTGGTGCAAATGGTAGGGATGATACCTTTCAAATATGCAATTGTCCTTCCAATTGACAGCTTTCTCCGTTTCAAAACTTGAAGAAGTGAATCCTCCTATTCAAGTGATAGTGATGTACTAAGTATAATGGGAAAAGTATGATGATCACCAAAATACCCGTCCTTTAAAGAAGTTGGGAGAGGTTTCAGTGATAGTTTAGGTTCTTTGAGAGCTAAAGGTACCAGTGGTTGTACTTCTGCCCTCTATTGGATGTCAGAAATTACATCTCGTTGCCAGTAGTGTCCGCCCTGGCCTTCAATGAATTTCAGGTCCTCTGGCACTTCATTAGTGGTCATGTATGGAAAAATCATATCATCTAAAATGGAATAACATACCAGATTTTTTTTCTGCACATTTGTTCATACATGGTAGTCACTACGTAGTAGCCCTCATGATCAGGAAACTATGCTTGTTTGACGGCCGTTAGAACATTGTAGGAGACCTTTTCGTCCCCTACCCAGAAAATCAACTCTCTCTGGTGTGCTTTTATCAAGACTTTCCCTAGGGTAAGGAATGGTCTCCCAAATATAATAGGTGCCTTCTGATCCTCCTCAATGTCTAGGATAATAAAATCTACAGGGAGGATCATTCTTCCAACCTTCACCAGTACATCCTCCAGTAACACCTTTGGATATTTAATGGATCTGTCATCATGTTGTAGGGCGACTCAGGTATGATTCATATCGTGGAGTCTGAGCTTTTTGAAAACTCTGAATGGCATGAGGTTGACACAGGATCCTAAGTCAAAAATATCTTTTTCAAATTCACATGGTCTTATTGTAGAAGGGATTGTAAAGCTACATGGATCTTGTATTTTCAGAGGAATGAAATGTTGTACGACTGGAGAGCACTCCTTTGTTTGTGCTATGGTGCCCAAATCCTCCATCTTCCTCTTATTAGAGAGAATTTCCTTCATGAATTATTCATATGTGGTCATTTGAGTTAGATAGTCTTTAAATGGAATGTTGATGTTTAGATTTCTAATTACCACCATGAATTTTCCAAACTGGTGATCCAGCTTCCTTTTCTTCATTCTCTCCGGAAAAGGAAATCCCAGCTCGAATGGTTTTACTAACTCCTTATATTTTCCTGGTTGAGCCTCTGTTGACGGATTTTCAATGATGAGGGGTCTGAAACTGTACATTTTTTGTCAACAGGGTGAATACGTGCAGTTGACTGTGGTGAATCCTTCTGGTAAATATTATTTCCACTTCACAGCATTATGGCATTTGCCTCCTCCCTTGGGTTCTTCTCGGTGTCGCCCGGTAGTGTATCGGGCTTCCTCTCTGAGAGCTGGTTTTCTAATTGGCCGATTTGGTTCTCGAGAACTCGAATAGATGCCTCATGGTTCTAAAACCTTTTCTCAGAAGTTGATATGATTTTTTTCATAAGATCCTCTATCCTTGAGGTATTCTCTTGATGAGTTGACTGTTGAGCTGGTGGAGGTGGTTGTTGCCTTGGCTACTGCGGGCGAGGGTTTTGATACCCTTGTTGATGGTAGGAGCCCTGGTGGTTCTATTGTTTCATTGGGTATGAGTTCTGATATTATGGCTGACTGTAGCCAGCCGGTCTCTGTGGCGGAGGAATCTCTTTCTGTTGGCCCCAACCTCTGTTCTGATTATCTTGCCATACCGGGTTCTGGTATTGTTGATACAGGTTCGACCCTTTTCTTTTGAGAAACATAGCTCACCTCGATTGTCTAAGGGTCGAATGAAGGTCCCTGGAATTCTCCCAGGATGTGGTTGTTACCACAGTCATCGCATGCTGGATGGTTTCCCTCACGGACTTGAGATGCACCTTTGAGATTCAGTGTGTCGATCTTTTTGGATACTACATCCAACTGGGAAGCAAGCATGATAGTAGCATCAATACTATGCATACCTCATTTTTGTCTCCCCCATTCGGAATTCCACTGGAAGCTATTGGAAGACATATCTTCCAGCAGTTCGAAAAGTTCTTCGGGGGATTTTCGCATTACCGTACCTCAAGCAGCTGCATCCACCACAAAATTTTTATTCATTGTTAGTCTGCCATACATGGTTGGGACTATCATCTAGAGTGGATGTACGTGGTGTGGAAATTTATGTAACATCTCTTTGAAACATTCCTAGGATTCATAATATGACTCGGAGTCATGTTTTTTTGAGTTGTGGATCTCATTCCGCAAGGCTACTGTCTTCGAATGGGGGAAGTATTTGGACAAGAATTCTTGATCAAACTCATCCCAGGTGGGGATGGATCGTTGCAGAAAACCTTTGATCCAGTCTTTTTCCTTGTCCCGTAAAAAGAATGGGAATAGGTGAAGTCATATGTCCTCCTCTGACATGCCAAGGTAATAGAATGCTTCACATATCTCTAAAAAATTGGAGAGATGGGTGTTCGGTTCTTGACTAGGCATGCCGCTGAATTGAACAGTGTTCTGGATCAGCTGCATGATAGCAGGCTTGATCTCGAAGTGTTGGGCCTTTACTAAAGGATGAACGATGACCATATTAGCTCTGTGGATCAATGTAAGTCTGTACTCCTTAAGAGTACGTCATGGAGGTGGCTACTGAAGAAGTGGAACATGCATGAATTGTTGGTCCTGAGGAGCATAAAATAACCATTGACCTTGGTTGAAGTATGGTAGTCGCTCCGGTTGGAATTGTTGGAGTAGTTGTGGATGGTAGTCTAGAGCCCGCGGAGATTATTGGTTCAGGTTGTTATCTGGAACTAACTGCTATCCATCTCCTTAGACCATAGCTGGATGACCTTCTTTGTTCCACGCTAGTGGAGTGGTATGGTTGGGTTCGGCCATTAGTGCTCGTTGGCACCTCAAAAACGTCTGTTTGATCTCCGAGTTAGTTGGGAAAAACCTGATGACCCAGTGCTCTTGGAACGTGTGAGGTGGATGCTCATACTCTTATAGACCTGCACAAAACAAAAAAAACACTACTAGGTGTAAACGAGAAAAATAAAAGATAAAGAGAAATGGGATTAGGAAAGAAATTTTTTGGAAATTTTTATTTTCATTTTCACTTAATTAATTACTAACACAGCTATATTTTAGCACTTAAACTATCAGTTCCCTAGCAACGGTGCCATAATTTGGTGAGTCGTTTCATATAATGTATGTTTTCGGTGTCCCAAATTGATATTTCCCACTCTTAAACTTAGTATAGTGCAAGTATGGGGTCGATCCACAGGGAACATGGTAAGTGCGTTAATTCAATTGTGTTTATAATTAATTCAGTGAGTTATGCTGAATTAAGAGTGTATTTTCTTGTTTAGTATTATTAAAGATGTTTTATTTACTTGAAATAATATTTAACAATTTAATAGAAAAAAAGTGAAATTTTGATGTATTTATTAGGAAAAGAGTGTGTTGGGTCTATGGTGATTATGGATATTTAATGAAAATTTCATATATGGTTGTGTTGTTCATGATAATTGAACATTATGGATCTTATCAGGATTCCCTTACTCCGGTTGATTTTATATTTGAATTGAATAAATTTGACTCCTCGGTCTGGTAGTCAGTGTTTCATAACTATCAGTTTTAGTTGAGTCCATTTTTGAATCAATGAATCCTTTCAATGGTCATGAAAGAATTCACTCTCATTCTTATTTTAGATCCCTGAGAATTTTGCCCTTGGTCAGGATCAGAATTCTGAGTGGTATTCAACAAAGATTAAAAAAGAATAATAAGAATTTAAAAGGAAAAACACAACCGTATAAATCAATCAAACATACAAAAACACTTCATCATCGATAGCCCCAACACAAGCAGTGTTTAGTTACGCATGTAGGACATAATGGAAATAACACCTTTGATACCTGATGTGATCATTGAATAAGCTCCATGGAGAGGTGTCAGAAGGTGGTATTTAGGAATAGTCATACAACTGTTTCTCGGGAATATGGCAGAAAAAGTTCCCCTCTCTTCAAGTGTTCTGCATCTTCTTGGTCCAAAGGCCAATGATGTTATTTATAGAAAATGTTAGTTCACTGTGTGTATAAAACTACATGCCATGTAGTCCTTTAAACTCGCTTTTTTCCACGGTTTCTCTTCGGCAGGTGGCCAGCCACACCGTCTTTGACTCACACGACATCAGAAGCTGGTTGGTGGCCTGTACACGGAGTGTAGCACCGCCACACATGGCGTGTAGTCCCAAGAAAGCACCACAACCAGCATCTAGAATCCGGTACACAACGTGTATCAGTAATTCACACTGTGTGTAGTCTCTGGCTGGTGACTTGCGCGTGTACTCCCCCTTTTGATCCGTGTCCCCATCTAAATGTACAAAACGTGTATAAATGTACATGTCTTGTAGCTGGAAAACTTTCACAAACTTCTCTTGATTTGTGTGTTTTGGCCAGAAATTTCCTAAAAATAAAATGAATCACCAAAATCAAATAATATGTTCATGAAACAACATATATTTGGTGAAAACATGTTTTTATTTTCGATAATATATATGAAATTGTATACAAAAATTCGGTGCATCATATATTGAATATAAAGAATCATTATCATGTTATATTTTTTATTTATATGAATTACACATCGTTATTATACCCTTCCAAATAATAATGTATTGAATAATAATTACACCACGATGTGGAGACGATAATCTGTATGTATGAACGTATGATGACATGTCATTCAAAGGATGGATAGAATAATGAATATGGATGTACCATATTTATAATAACATCACATTATATAGAAGGGACTAGAGTTAATATTTTATAATGGAAATAACAATGAATGTGGAAGTGGAAGAAGAAAAGAACATGAAATAATGTGTTGAAATTATTACCTCTTCTTCGGGTTCTTTCTTTGGAGTTGATCAAAAGGGATCCTTAAGTTGTCATTCTGACTAAATGAAATCCTCAAAGATTAATTGAGGTATGCTGAGAGGATATTTGGGAAGAGGTTTTCTGAGCCAAATTGATTTGAAGGTGTGAATTAGAGGGTAGGGGGAGTGCCCATTTATAAGAGGGGTGAGTGGCACATTAGGAGAAGCTAGAAATATTATTTTATAATAAAATTATTTTTGGCTTCTAATGGCTTAGAAATGGTTATTTAATGGATAAGGTGGGATTGGGTGTAAAACCACTCAACCAAAAGGTTTTAGACAGGGTTGGGTAACTATATGAACTTTATCTTTTATATTTAACTCTTGGTTAAATAGTTTGACATTTAGCATGTCTCGTTGTATTTTTATATTATATGGTTAATAAACACACTATATACATACAAGGGAATCCCAAGTGGTAAATTAATGATAAAACTATCATTATATAAGTCCTTTGGACGAACCTTAGGGTTTTAGAAATATAATATCAATTATTAATATAATATTTGTTTTAAAAACACTTTTATGTCAATTTTGACACTATTTTGTATTTTGTTTTTTTTTCTAAATTCATAATAGCATTATTACTTCAAAAACAATTCATCTAAACAACTCTAATATGTCATATTAACCATGAAAATTAGTTTAATTCAAAAAAAGTCTCAAATTACATTTATTTAGATATTTATAATATCAATTATTTTAATATTTCATTAATTAGGTAATTACTGGATCACCATTGTTTCATACATAAATTAAATTATTCAATGTCTAAAAAATATATATAAAATAAAATTATGTAGGAAATATTTTTATATTCCTAATGGATATTTTAATCGAATTTATCTTATGTATAACCCTATATTAAAAATGTTTTAGTTATTAAAAATTTATTTTAACTCTTTTAACTCTTCTTTGAATTAAATAATAATAAATGTCCTAATCTAATCCAAGTTGACCAAAGATGTTCATATTTTATTCCTAAGGTTGTTTTTGGTTGAATTATTCTTATCCAATAGAATTAGGACATGTGTTAGGATAATAATAATATCATTTTTATCCTTAATTACCATATTTACTTTTAACCGTGGTAAATAAAAGTAAAACATTAATATTCCCTAAAAAATAATTTATCTTATTGAACCAAATTTTACTTTTGATATTAACCGCATCTCTCAGATTTTTGAAATTCCACTCACAGAAGCAATAAAATTATGTTTTATGTGAATTTTTAAATTCTCCTAAGAGGTGGGTAAAAGACGGTGAAAAGTTCAATAATTTTTTTTATTACTAAAATTATTATAAACCGACTCCAATTAATTTCATTGAGCATATATAGGTATTATGTATCTATTTTGACTTTAAAAAATAAAATAAAATAAATTATTATTTAATTTAAAATTCATTTTTAAACTGTAAGTCAATGTTTTTTCACTATTCATAAAAAATTGAATGTTTTCAAAAAAATACAAAAAATGCACCCTAAGCAAATTTCAATATTCTGAATCCAATAATTAAATCCATATTGAAGGATAAAATTTATAAATATTAGAAAAATGGGTATCTATATTCATAAGGGCTAGTTTGATTGGTTGTGGTGTGTTAGAACTCGAAGTTGTGTACAACACACGGTACTGTAGTTTTCAAAGAGAAGCATACCGTGGAAGCTTGGAATGTCACATTCTACACTCCTTCAAAAAATTTAGTCCTCAAAATTTCTATAATATTACTTTATAAAAAGGCTCGGGTGGTTCATCATCAAATGTTCATCGGGTTCACACGTTGCCTCTACCATCTTATGGTTCCTCCATAAAACGTTTACCAGACAAGTCATTCGATTTCTCAGCACTTGTTCTCTTGTATCAAGAATACTGATGGGATCTTTGCAATATGAAATATCGGGTTCCAGTTCTACTTCATCATAGGTGAGTACATGCATTGGTTCAGGAATGTATTTTCTCAACAGTGATACGTGGAACACATCATGAGCTTTGGAGAGACTTGGCTGCATTGTCAAACAGTAAGCTACCACCCCAATTCATTCTAGAATTTCAAAAGGTTTGATGTTCCTGAGACTCAATTTACAATTCTTACCAAAATGTATAACACCCTTCCACAGATATACCTTTAATGAACCATGATCTCCTACCTGAAATTCAAAATCCTTCCTTTATTTATCAGTATAGCTCTTCTGGCTACATTGAGCTTCTTTGATGTGGTTTTGGATTACCTTCATCATTTCCATTGTTTCCTCCACCATTTCTGGCCCTATGAGTTTTCTTTCACCAACATCATCCCAACAGGTTGGTGTGCGACATCTCTTTCCATATAATATTTCATATGGTGCCATTTGAATACTCTAATGGAATGTATTGTTATAGGAAAATTCTACCATAGGTAAATATTTATCCCATATACCCTGAAAGTCATGTGAGAAAGATCTCAACATTTCTTCTATGGTTTTAATAGTCCATTCTAATTTTCCATCAGTTTGGGGGTGGTATGAAATTCTCAAATGAAGTTCATTATCTAGGGATTTCTGAAGACTTTTCCAGAATCGTGATGTAAAACGTGGATCACGATCATAAATAATCGATAGTGGTACACTATGATGTCTAAAAACTTCACTAATATATAGTCTTACGAATCGTTCAAGTGTTAAATCTTCTCTTATAGCAAGGAAATGTGCTGACATGGTAAGACGATCAACAATGACCCAAATTGCATCATTCCTTCTAGGAGTCTTTGGTAGTCCCATGAAAAAGTCCATCGTAATATTATCCCATTTCCAATAATGTATGGGAAGAGGTTTCTTGACTCCTCCATGTTGTTGCCTTCCATTATTCACTTGATGACAAACCATGCATCTTGACACAAAATATACAATCTACCACTTCATGTTGTCCCAACAAAAATGTTTCTTCAAATCTCAATTAATTTTGGTGCTCCTAGGGTGTATAGAGATATTGGAACTATGAGAATCATTAAAATATAACCTTTTTAGATCAGGTATATTGGGAACATAAAGTCTCATCCCAAACATAAAAATTACATCTTCATATACAAATTCACTCAATCTCCCATCATTCACAGTTTTAATTTTTTTTTAAACTATTCATCACCGGGCTGAGAACTCTTTATCCTTTATAGTAAATATGTTTTGGAAACCATTTGAAAAAGTATTGATGTTTCACCTTCCATGGTTATTCCCATATCAATCTTTACTATATCCATGTATATATGATCCTTTTCAATTCTCATCTTGTACAAAAATCCAAGATCCTTTCTACTCAAAGCATCTTCCACCTTATTTTCCTTCCCCAAGTGGTAGTGTATAGTGAAATAATAATCCTTGAGTAGTTCAAGGCATCAAATTTTCCTCATAATTAGTTCTTTCTGGGATAAAATATACTTTATACTCTTGTGATCAGTATATATCTCAAATTTTTGACTATAGAGATAGTGTCTCCATATCTTCAAAGAACGGATTACAGCTACTAACTCAAGATCATGAGTAGGATAGTTTTTTCATGAATTTTTAGCAGTCCTGATGCATAGGCAATAACCCTATCATTCTTCATAAGGAAACAACCAAGACCTTTCTTTGAATCATAACTATAAATAACAAACCCATCATTCCACAATGGTAGAGTCAATATAGGATCATTGACGAATCTTTTCTTCAGTTCTTCACAACATGCGTCACAATCTTCTGTCCAAAAAAATTTAACCCTTTTACGTGTGAGCTTCGTTAATGGGTTTTCCAGCAATGAAAAATTCTGAATGAAACATTGATAATAACCTGATAAACCAATAAAACTGTGTACCTCAGTTATACTCGTCAGTTCGGGTCATTCTTGGATTGCCTTTGTCTTTGAAGGATCAATGAAAATTACATCCTTAGAGACAATATGGCCAGGAAAAAAATCTCTTAAAGCCATAATTCACACTTGCTAAACTTCCCATATAATTCATGTCTTCTATGAGTCTTTAGAATAATGTGCAAGTGATTTTAATGATCTTCATAGCTTGTGGATTATAACAAGATATTATCAATAAATACCACTACACAATCATCATGATTTTCATGGAAAACTCTACTCATTATATCCATGAATACAGAGGTGTATTAGTCAATCCAAAAGGCATTACAGTAAACTCGTAATGCCTCTTACCCGGATTGAAATGTTGTCTTAGGAATGTCTTACTTCTTCACACACAACTAATGGTATCCAGATCGATGTTCAATCTTTCAAAAGTATTGAGCTCTATGAAGTTGGTCGAATAAATCATCAATGCGAGGTAGGGGATACCTGGTCATTATCGTTATAGCATTGATCTCCCTATATTCAATCAACAACCACAATGATATATCTTTCTTCTTAACAAAAAGTACAGGGGCTCCCCATGTAGAAACAATAGGGTGAATAAATCCCTTTAATACTCAATTCCTCTAGTTGATTATTTAATTCCACTAATTCCACAGTGGCCATTATATAAGGGGTCTTAGATATGGGCCTTGAACCAGGAATTAAATCAATAGAAAAATCAAGTTATTGTTATGGAGGATGTCCAGATAAATCTTCTGGAAACACATAAACATATTCTTTAATAATAGTTATATCTTCTATTTGAACATTTTCTTCCTCATCCACAGTTATTTCATTCTGTTCCTCCCCAATAATTGAATTTATTTGAGCTACTGGGGGTGGTTCTATATAAGAATCAGGTGGTGATGATTCTTCTCTAATGAGAAGATGTTCTTTATCATTGTCATCAAAAATAGTAACCATCTTCTTTTTACAATAAATTTTTGAATCATGGTCCAATATCCCATCCATACCAAGGATTATATCAAATTCAATCATGGGTATGATGATGAGATCAGTAGATAAAAAAACATATATATTCTCTAATGGGGATTGATTAAAAAAAATTATTGTGATGATAATACCATTAAGAGTTTTTACTGAAAACTCTCTAGTTAAATCAAATTGGAAATATCTAATTTTCATAGAAAACTGGGAAGATATGAAACAATGCGATGATCGAAACTCAAATAATGTATTTTCTAAACATGAGGAAACCATTAAATTACCTGCCACCACATCTTTTGGGGCATCAAAATCAGTAGCAGTTATCACATAATATTGTCATTGATCCCTTGGCCATTTCTAAGGTATGTTTACCTGAAACTTAGGAACTTAATTTACATAATGTCCCGTCTCCCTGCATTTGTATCATTGAACATTGGTAGTGTCTTTATATGCCATAAAATAACCAGCTAGATGGCCTTTCAGTCCACATTTGTAGCATACTCCTTTTCCTTTTAGACAGGCACTAGGGTGCTTCCTTCCACAACGATCATAGGGAGAAAAATTCAATTCATCCCTTATTTAATTTTTCCTTATTTACATTCCTAGAGTTTTTAGCAGACCACTTCTTCTCTTGATTTTATTTAAAGTCATATGACTTAGAGAATTATTTTTCTATCATGATAGAACACGAGACAATATCATTGTATGAAGAGAAGGATTTTGAAACTAATTCTCGATGGAGAAATGGTTTTAACCCATCTAATAAACATTCAATATTACTTCTTGGGTTACGTATATAATCTGCATCATACCTCTCTAACCTTATAATGTTATCCTCATACTTTGCGACATTCTCACCCTCCTTTTTCCATAGTCTCAAAAATTTTATTTTCATATCCACTTGATTTTCATAAGAAAAGTATTTTCCTAATAAAATTTCTTTAAAATCCATCCATTCCATATTTTATACTTCATAATATTCCATTGTGTTTTTAGTCAATGTCCACCATTGATCAACATCTCCAGTGAGGTGGTAAACTACCATGAAAAAGCTTTCCCTTTCATTACTCCCCAAGGCGTGGAATATTTTTCTCTATGGAATATATCCATTGCTCAACTACTAATGGATTTTTACTAATATTGAATTTTGGTGGGTGTTTCCTCATGAAGCAGTCTAACATTTATCCTCCATGTTGTGGATCAGGGTGCTCCATATGGGTATGGTTATTATTCATAACCTGTGTGAGTTTTCCCAGTATCGTGACAAGCTGATTAACACCATTTGTATCACAAGTTACACTATAATTATCTTGAATAAGAGGGAAATACCTAAATGGAGTGTGTGCATTGATACTGTATCCATTACTTCAACTAGGTACCATTTCCAAATAATGGAATACACTATATTAGTTTATGAATCACAATACATAAATCCAAACTTGTAAAACACTTATCATAAATTGAATAGTTTATGGATATAATACAAAGTCATAAAAAATGTTTTAATTGAGGAAGTATATACTCATAAACCCTTAATAATGGTTTGTAATGAAAATGATAATTATCCTAAAAATATCCCACGGGAGTTTCATAACCAAGAGTGTAGCAAGACCTGTTGTCGTGCACCTGTTGCCGTTCGAGTCTAGCTCAAACATGTGTTCTCGAGTTTTACACCATTGTACATCTGTTCCAAAACCGCCTCTACCTACTCGTATCCAGACAGAGATGTATTTCTTGTAAAACACAGAAAATCTCTACAATACCAATATTCTAGGATGTTCTTCTATACTAATCCTCAAAGTCGATCTTAGGTCTATGTGCTCTAGTCAGATTTTATCTAAATCTAGTTTCCGTGGTTTGTACTGAACATCCTCTGATACCAAATGTAATGCCCCGAAATTAGTTACCTAGAGTTGTTGCATTATTACCTATCATTGGCATGATCACAAGTAAATCATGTCTCAAAAGACTGATAAGTTTAATATTATTGGAAACATGATTCATACATAAGGTCAACTTTATAGCTTAAAGAGAAATACTACACGAATATATTTCATTAGAATCATCCATGACTCATAGATTATGCATTCACGTCACTCATAACTAACTTTTTCATATCTTGGTAAAATGAAACATAAGAAAGGGGTGATCTCAAACTCTTAGTAAGGGTATGAAATACAGAGTAAGATAACATAAATATTAAGCATGGTGAAAATTTAAACCACATGCCTTTACTAATAATAAACATGAATAATTTTATGGCAGGAATATGAGGTGAGTAAATAATACCATAATAACACATAATCATTGGTATTCTACTAGACGAATTACCACACGAACCATAAATATTACATTAACAATGAGGGAATGTATAATTTCAGACATTCTAAAACAGTTTTTCAAGGCCTCGTCCAAGACGTCTAAAAAAGATTAAGGCCTCGGGAAAAACCATATTTCAAATTTGGGAAAGTTCCTCAGCCAATTTTACATCTAGTTGTCTCATGAGACCTACCGATGCATCTAGGAGCTATAGCGGGCTCCACCCGTCACTTACTAAGTCCAATACATTACTCATTTGAAAAGGATTAAGCATATCATAAACATTGGTATTAAATCTATTATACGAAATTTCAATACATTAACAATAAAAATGAATGGTATAAAAATAGTACGTCCATAGTAAAACATATCACAAAAGCTTTATTAAAATATAGAAGTTTTGTATCATAATAAATCTACTTCGAATAAGCTTAAAATCCATCAAAGGATGTTTACATGGATGAAATCAAAACTATTTGAGAGAAATATCACTTTTTTTAAGTAATTTAAAAGTCACATATTTATAAAATAAAACATATACATTGAAAATATTTCTATAAGCTTGTAAAAAATGATTCGATGAATTTATAATGGTGGAAAATAGCCGCACCCTCTGTATAAGTTAAAAAATACATTTATACCTTAATTCTGCAAAAAGGTTTTAAAGGTCCTTGTTGGAAAATGACAGAACTATTCCTTTATAAACATCTTATAAAATGTAAATCAAGGGTATAAATTACATTAACCCATAGTCTATAAAAAAGTATAAATGTTTTGAAATACATTTTTTGAAAACATGGATGTGGATGATAAATATGTCCGAGTAGATACTTATGTAAAAACAACCTCAGATAATAAAGTGATTGTGAAATTAACACTTACCTTGTACTTTTACATGGTCGAGGGTAGATTAACCTCCGGTATAATGGTGAAATAATTTTTATTAAATTATAAAATATTCATATACATTAATATGATATCATATATGAACTTTTAACATTGTTTTATTAATAATATCTTAGTATTATCAATTCATGTGTTAATGGATTTGTTTTCCATTAATTTTTTTATATGTGGGTCATAGTTTTATGGAATGGTTGTATATAATTCATATCTTGAATGATATCAAGTATTTAAACAGGATTTTTAATCCTAAAATGAAAAGTAGTCTTCAATGGATAGGATGCGGAATGAATCTCCTCGCTATGTGGAGATGGTAATTAGTACATACACACGAGCAACAATATCATTCTATTGATATTAAAATAATATATAATTGGATGGTATATCATATATACAGAATAGTTATAATTTTAATATTTATTATTTATATGAATTATATTCATTATTATACCCATCCAAATAATAATGTATTGAATAACAATTATATCATGGGGTGGAGACGGTAATCCATACGAACGCACCTATGGTGACATGTCATTCAAAGGATGGATAGAATAATGATTATAGATGTAACATATTTATAATAACATCACAATATATAGAAGATACCAGATTTATTATTTTAGAATGGAAATAACAAAGAAAGAAGATGTGGAAGAAGAAATGAACTTGAAAGAAGGTGGTGAAATTATTACCTCTTCTTTGGGTTCTTCTTTTTTATTTGATCAAAAGCGATCCTTAAGATGGATTTATAACCAAAGGAAATCCACTAGGATGAATTGAGAGAAGTTGAGATGATATTTTCCTATGGGTTGGCCAAGAAAAATGGATTTTAGGGTGTGAATAAGATAGAATGGGGAGTGCCCTTTTATAAGAGGGGTGAGGGGCACCTTAGGAGAAGCTAGAGATATTATTTCATAATAAAATAATTTTCGGTTTCTAATGGCTGAAAAATGGATTATTTAAATTATAATGTGGGGATGGGTCTAAAATCACTCAACCAATATGTTTTAGATTTGTTTGGGTGAATATATTAACATTATATTTTAGATTTAACTCTTTGTTAAATAGTTTGACATTTACCATGTATCATTGTATTTTTATATTATATGGTTAATAAACATAATATATACATCCGAGAAAACCCCATGTTGTTATTAATTATACACCTACCACTATATAATTCCGTTGGCTGAACCATAGATTTTTAGTAACAGAATATCAATTAATAATATAATATTTGTTTTAAAAAATCTTTTATGTCAAATTTTACACTAGTTGGTATTTTTTATTTTCTAAATTCATAACAGCATTATTTCTTCGAAAAAAATTCTTCTAACAAACTCTAATATGCCATATTAACTTATAAAATTAGTGTAATTCATAAAAAGTCACAAATAACATTTATTTTTATATTTATAATATAAATTCTTTTAATATTTCATTAATTAGGTAATGTTTTAGTTATTAATCTTTGATTTTAACTCTTTTAACACTTCATTGAATTAAATAATAATAAATGTCCTAATCTAATCAAAGTGTACCAAAGGGGTTCATATTTTATTACTAAGGTTTTTTTGGTCGAATTATACTTATCCAATATAATTAGAACATGTGTTTTGATAATAAAAATATCATTTTTACCCTTAATTACCCTATTTACTTTTAACCGTGGTAAATAAAAGTAAAAAGTTACAAATCAAAAAAAAATTATTTTTAGCTTATTGAACCACATTTTACTACCTGATATTTACAATTTCTCTAGAATTTTCCAAATTCCATTCACAGAAGCGGTAAAAATGTGTTTTATGTGAATTTTCAAATTCTCTTAGGATGTTTGTAAAAGACTGTGAGAAGTTCAATAAAATTATTATATATATAAATTTATTATAAACTGACTCCAATGAATTAAATTGAGCATATATAAGTATTATGTATCTATTTTTACCTAAAATAAATTTAAATACAATAAATTATTATTTAAACAAAAATATGTTTTTAAACTATAACTTAGTGTTTTTTCACTATTCATAAAAAAATGAATGTTTTCAGAAAAAATACCAAAAACTCACCCGAAGCACATTTCAATATTAAAAATCCAAAAATGAAGTCCATTTTGGTAGATAAAATTTATAAATTTTTAAAAAGTGGGAATTACTATTCATAATGTCTAGTTTTATTGGTTGTGGTGTGTATGAACTCAATGTTGCGTACAACACACGCTACAGTATTATTCAAAGTGAATCGTACCATGGAAGCTTGGAGTGTTACAATATTTCTCTCAAATAGTCTTACTGATTATTTTCATTTGTTTCAATATCATTCAATATTAATGATTGAGGTTGAATTGCTATATAAATCACTTATATTGTATTGAATGTGTTATTATTTATGTAGATGTGCTAATTTTTATACCAATCATAGTTTGTGGTTAAAATATTGACATTTTTTATGGTAGTTTTAATATTAATGTTTATATTATGTTTCATCCTTTTTCATTTGATGAATGCATTGGATATAGAAAGTGATGGGTGTAGACCCCTATAACTCCTCAATGAATCGATAGGTCTAATGAGAGAATCTAGTTCCTCTGCACAAGGTCTTTACAACATCTTTATTTGTTGTCTTGGAACGAGGCCTTGAATTTGTGGTTATGATGTCTACCATTATGCATTCCATCGTTAAGAAATTAGCTATTGATGTTATATTTGATTATTCGACTTGTAGAATATCAATGTGAATAAGTAACTGGACTTATTTTATTTATCATTTCCGTATTATTTGGAATATTATGTTTCAAAGGAATGTGTTTTAGTCTTATACATTTCTATAAATGTTTATGTTTTCTTATGATAGTTTCTATTATATTGTTATACAAACTAAAAATATGATGTCGCCACTTTCTTATATTTTATTTTTCCTAGGTTGTGAAAATGTATATTATGATTGACCTTTAGAAAGACACTAAGGTATATTAGTGTGTTCAAAGAAGACACAATTTTTTTTGTTTTTCCATTTCATAATGTAATGTAAAACTTATGTATGTCTCAAGTACATCTAGGGATACTAAAATAATCAGTCATTTGAGACTACAAATCTTCTGATCATGCCAATTTTATGTAATAATGAACCGACTCTAGGTAACTATGGTTTAGGAATTACAAAATCACTCTTTTGGACATAATTTTAATGTAATGGATATCATTTAGGGTTCATGTGATCTTTTTTTTGAGATAATTAAGGGATATTCCCATTTGGGGTGAAAAATTAAAGGTATGAAATTAAAATTGAGGTTAACAATTGATATGGTAATTTTTAGGACATTATCAAATTTTTATATTGTTCTAAGAATGATAATGTTTTAGAAAAATGAAAACGAACAATATAGGGGACAGCCCATAACGTCTGGAAATTCCATGTGAATCGAACCCATAACTAATGGGAAACAATGATTCATTACCTACAACAAAACTACATGGAGTCCATAGGTAGTATAATTTTTTTATTAGTTGTGTGAGTTGATGGAATTGTAATATTTTGACATTGAGAAATTATTTTTTATTAAATTGATATCATTTTTATTAGAAAACTATTTTTGAATAATTGATTAATGTTATTTCGGAATATGTTCACTATTTCGAATCCAAAATATGAGCAATGTAAATATAATACTCTATTAATATATATGAGGAATAAATATTAAATTATATTTTTTTATATTTAATGATTGACTTATGATAATTCAATTTAATTATGAATAAAGTTATCTTATATTGAATATTAACAATTAATTTTTTGCATGAGACATCAAGTGTAATTGAATTAATTGGGAGATAAATGTTAAAATTTATCTTCAAATCCCATGTGACCAAACTCATCGGAATCTTGGGTTTCAATATTACTTTTAATTTTTTTGAGGAATTTTATAGTTAGTGTTTTAATGTACTATGCTGAACATTGTGTATCAATGTTGAGTTTTAGAGAATAATTTTGTTTTTTATCCTATAAAGGGTTATTCATTTTGGATATTTAACTTATTTTTTCTTAAAATATTTGGTTTCAAAAAATGTCTAATGACAAGAGAATATATAGTTAATATTTTTTGGATTATGTGATCCTCTTGAATATGATAATATCATGATAAAATTATTCTTCAATACTCATCATATGAATAAAAAGATGAGTTTGCGGTGGAATTTAAACCAAATATGAAAGTATAATTTTTAAGTGAGTATATTTCCTTAATTTCATCATCTAGGTAGTAAAATAATTCTAATATGTGATGAAAATGATCTTAAAAAATATTTTTTGATTAATTTTTTAAACATGAAATCAAATACTATTTAATTATTCACAAATATATGGTTTTCTGATTGTTATCTTCTTCCTAATCATATATTCTATCACTCTCCATCCAAACATAACAGTTAGTTTATCATCCATTTCCATGTTTTCCTACATTAAATCCTTTTATGTTGTATCTCATGTAAAATTTTTTACTTCACATTCATTATTATAATGTGGAGTTTTTAATGAGTCTTCTTACGATGTGGGATTTCAATGAAGTAATTTTGTAATGTGAAATCGTAGTTACCGAGCCCAAATTTAAAATTACGATGATTCAATTTCCAAAATTGGGTATGTATTTAACATACCATGTAATTATGGAAAAATAATATTATATATCTATTACTATTTAATAATTATATACTAATTTAACTTAAAACAATCACTGTCTCTGATAGCATACCTGAAACGTAGCAATGGGTTTCTCTAAAATCATATGTTTTAGACATGACTGATTTATACCAAAAAATAATATATTATTAATATTATTATTTTATGATTTTGTTATATCATAACCATTATAATGGTGGGGATTATTTATATTATTTAAATTAAGATAATGAGGGTATAAACATGTTTATATAATGAATAATTCCTTAGAAATTTAATTATAAATTAATGTAAAAACAAATTCAATATTAAGGATTTTTTTATGAAAGCTAATTTATGTGTGAATACTTGTTTTCCTAAAATAATAAGATATATTTTTTGATAGTATTAGTAAAATATAAATTCATTATCCAGTTCAATATTCATAATAATATTGTTTTCTAGATATTATATATGATGATAATCAATTATATTCATAAATTGAATAGTTTAAAAAAAAGTCATTTTTACATCCATATCATGGATAACACACATTAAATCATGTTTTCTTACTTTTATAAATTATATATGAATGAAATAAATGTATTCATTAGAATAGAGACATAAAAATTTACTTGGTGTGTATTTTTGGTATTTCAATAATAAATTTCATATTTTAATTAACAGTAAAAAATTATTCTTTTTAATTAAAAAATGATTATTAAAAAAAATTATTTATATAGATAGGTTATATTTTTAATCAGTTTTAACGTGTAATTAGAATATATTTTTTTCATTTAATCTAATATTGGTCATTCAAATCAATTTTTCATTGAATTTGGATAAATAAACATTGTGATCGTTTGATCGTTTTTACTTAAATATCATTTTTCTAAATCTGTCAACCAGATTAACATAAAATTAATTTTTCAACTAGTGTGATGTATCTTATCAAAATTAGGCCTAAATTTATGTAATTATTATTAATAATGTGATCTAATAGGATCAAAATAAAATTTTGGTTAATATTTACTTCAATATTTTATTTAGCACGATTACGAGTAAATCATGTAATTAAATAAAAAACTAACATTTTAATATTTTCAAATTACCTGAAAACTTTTACTAATTTCATTGTGTGATTTATTTATGACCCTGAAAATCCTTGGGCTGAAATTATGGTTTTTTTATAACACTTGGGTATGAATATGTCTTTTATAGCATTTCATTTAAAGACAAATCAAGGATATCATAATCTTGATTATTTTTACTAAAAAAAATTTAATATGGGGATATATAAAATATATATTAAACTAATAATAGTTATTAGAAATATAAAAATAATACCTAAATCAGGATAATTTTGTTTATAATTTTTTGGAAATAAATAAATAAACTAAAAAACTGCATAGTGATGTTGGAGTAATTTATTTATTAGAAAGGATTTAAATTAATAATATAAATTTTATGAAATTAAATATAATTTGAAATATTTGACGCCATAAATAAATTTTATGAATTTTTATGACATTATAGGGATGATTAAATGTACATTTTTTGAATTAAACATGTAATATGATATTTCTAAAAAGTTAATTAGTGAATTGTATCAAAATTTACACATGATAAAAAAATTAATTTATAATAAATTAAAATATATTTTTTTAAATATAAAATTCACTAAAATTGTTGTGATAAGTCATATATTATCATAAATAGTTCATTGATGGGTCTTTTGAAATTTTATGCTAATTATTTTATCCATAAAGTGTATATTACATTATAAAATTTCAATGAATATAAAAGATAGATTACTATTAATCCCAAAAATATAAGGTTTAAAAAAAACCCATAAAATTTAAAAAATTATTTCTAAAGATTATTTAGAAACAATATCATCTTATCATTGAAATAACATAATTTGGAGTCATTTGGAGTTAAAAACTAAATTATATTAATTTAATAATTTATGGTTTTCCAATTGTTCGCCACCCCTCTATCATAAAAAGGCATGCATTCCTCTTTATAACTCACACATGAAAACCCATTTTTTCTAAAACTATATTCACATAACCCATACTATAATACAAAACCACTTTGATGAAACCTTAGATTAGGAATAACAACTTTTTTATAGGTGGAATGGTGTTAAAAAAGTTGATCATCAGATGGAAAGGTAATTTTTTTATTTAAGTGATTCTTTCTTATATTTTCTTAAACATCATTCATATATTAATAATCCATGATGAAATATTAAATCTAATATACTTATTATGCATATATATTATTATGTTTAAATTATCACATAAATCAATATCCACTTCCTTTAAATTAGAATGAAATTAATTGTTTGTGAGAAAATTTATACTATCTCACACACAGACTGATCTACTATATTTTCCATAACTATATATCATGAAATGATATAATGATTGAATTAATGTTCTTATTTAATATTCATGAAATAAAAATCATTATAAGAATAAAAATATTTGAATTATTTTTATACATTCCATGTATATAAAAATGATAATTTCGTTCATGCGTACACATGAACTGTCACGACCAAGATGCAACATGAATCTTTTTATTCATTATTTCACATTTAAAATATATATATGTTTATTTAAATTATTAATATGATATTAACCATTTTATTTTAATTCTAAAAAAATTAACTAATACTAATCTTCTTTCTATAATGATCAATGATAAATGGGAAACATTACTCATGTGTGCGTATGACCTACCGTCAGCATTATTATAACACTGTTCATATTTCTTAACCATATTTAATGGTAAGATAAAAAAGTAAAAAATAAAATTAAAAATGATAATAATTCCATTAATATTATTAAAGGGGTAATTTATTTATGACCGCATGGACTATTGACAACTTACAATGTTCATTTTTGACTGATGTATTGAATATCAAAAAAACCACAAATATGAACTCCAATAATTAACTAATTATTATAACAATGTAATTAATTATATAAATGGAATATTACAAATTATATTTTTAAATAAGGTTGAAATTATCCTATGTATAATATTATTTGGTATAAGTAACATATGTGAGGAATCAAAATAAATTTTTGGGACTTCATATCAATATTCCTTCATTGATGCATTTCTTGATAATATGTATCACTATTCTTTTATAAGGGGTATATAAATTCACTACTAAATATCATATCATTATTGTATCTATAATATTATTATTTAATTTGCTGATAAATTTACTAATTCATGCAGATTAATAATTAAATGTTAAAATAGATAAGGGACAACTTGAACATTTAAATACATCATTATGAAATATTTTTCATCGTGATATTAATTTACATAAATTTTATATGGTTATAAAAGAATTTTAAAGTAAACTATTTTAATATTTTTAATTTCATTCAATAGTTTACAAAAATAATATTTTTATGTGTTTTATATTGACCTTTTTGAAAAATGTTGAATGGAATATTATTTTGAACATATACATCCACAACAACTTTTCCTCCGCAATAACCATTATTTGATATTTGGAATCCTCTTAAAGCCTTAATGTTTTTAAAATAAAGTGTAATAAATTATTCTATTTTATCGGTAATATGTTATTGAAAATGGTTTTGAAAATGGAATTATTATTCTAGTATCATGAAATGATTTCTTTTTCTTGAAAATGGTATTTTATGAGTGAAATATTTATTATTGTAGTCTTTTATGTGTTATGAATTTATAATGGTACTTTGATATTTTATATTCAGTTAAATGAAAAACAAAATATTTGTGGTTTTATGATAAAACAATGAAGGTTGGTTGTGTTATAAGCTCCAACACACTGGTTTTGGATGTCATTCATATGAAAATTCCATTTATAAGAGTGACATGTATGGAAGTTGACCACATGGTTTTTTCATTTAAGTATGATTTTGTCCCAACAAACCATTATATATAATATTTTATTTCATTGGGTTTTATAGTAAACATTTGATTAAAAAAAGATGAAAAATGAGTTTATATTTTATGAATATTATTTAATACTTATTTAATGAAAAACATATTACATTATGATAAACATTTTAGGATTTACATGTTTTATCAAGGATAATAGTTTTCATTTTTCTGTCCCTTACAGTGAACTTTGTACTCATTCTTAGTTTTAAAATGTAATAAACTAGATTTAATGGAGAATAGATAGAAGGAAGTTATAATGGGAATTTTTTTTGATGATTAATCAATAAATGAATCTGCTATTTCTTTTTAATAGTTTTTGTATTTTGAAAAAATGTATAGTGATTAAAAGTTTCTACTTTGTATTATTTCATTTTTTATTAATGAGATATGACCTCATTTTCTAATGCACTAAAAATTAAAATATCCTCAATGTGAGTAAATTTTAATTGGTAATTTTACCCAAGATTATGTAATATATAAGGTTGAGGCCATATAAATATCATTTAATGTGTTAATGAAAAATTCTTGTGATAAGAGGGGAAGTGGAGTACAATGGTAGTATGAAATTGAACATAAATATCATTATATATAGAAGAATAATGGAATAATGGTATGATATTGGAATGTAATAAAATAATAAATAATAAAATATTTAGTCTGAAATCATTGATGATAAGAGTGTGGGTGATCTAATGACATTAGAATACTAGAAAACCATAAATCTCTAATAATGAAAAATCCATCAGTAAATCATAAATTGTTGTATTAGGGTGACATTTTCTATTCAAGATCCAATCTTTATGTTTAGGAATTCATTTATTTCACTAACTATAATGAAAAATTAGACATGATATATTTCTATTTCATTGAAATAATTTCATAATTTTCTTGTTCATTGATCATTTTTCACTACACATATAACAACAAAAAATCAATTTCCGAGATTATTTTATCATACCTGAAGTACTATAATAAATATTTAATTGATCATAATAGAAATAATATAATGATAAGTCATTCCTTTGATGTCTAGTTATTATTAAAAAAATGTGGCATAGACTATCCAATATGAATATATTTTTTAATGATGAAGTGATATGTCAATATCTAAATCCATCATGAAATAAAAATAAACCATTTCATAAATGGTTATCCTTATGACCCATAAAAAAATTAAAATACATAAATTTAGAAATAATGTCACTATATTATTATGTTGAAATTATATTTAATACCCTATGCAATATGAATTAGATCTCAGTCATCACAAACCATATGTTTGAATAACTTCATCGTATATTATCTTGAAACAAGGTTATAACCTGAATTTTCAAAAAACCATATTTAAAACATGAATTATTTATAAATAGATAATTAGGAAACAAAATAATATATATATTTATTAAATGGATATTTTTTAACCCCATCAATTATAGAATAAAACAATTTATAAAAAATCATTAATCAGTTCGAGGGTTTTCTATTCAATCCTCTATACTTTAACATTTTAATCATCTCTTTATTTAATTATGATTTTCTCCACCTCATGAATGAATTAATGACTTATTTTGGGAGTTTTTTAAATATAGGTAATATTTTTTATTTTATGTTATATGATATCGTGATATTGTATTCTATCACACACAATATTATTATAACATCCCCTGTGTTTACAAAATAATTCTTTTTCATATATATAATTATTTTTGAAATTAATATTAATATTAGTATATATGGGACCCTTATTTGATAGATTATCTAAAAAGAAACAATGGGTTTCTCTGAAATTTTATATTGTACACAACACTGAGTTATACAGAAAAATAATAGAACAATAATATTATTATATTCAATGGTAGGTAACGCCTAGCCATTATATTGGTGGGAATAAAAATTATTAACTGTATTAAGATTTTACATATTTTTTAAATGTATTTTTATTTATACAATTATTTTTGGATGCTTAAAAAGAGAATGAATCCAAATTTAAGCATAAAGAACTCTAATTCTATTAAAAGAAAATTTTCCACCTTTTAATGGATAACCATTATTAAAAAAAATTTCACATTGATATGATTTATTTGATTAAACGAACTTCTTATCTAGAAGCAGGATATCATAATTTACTTCTGTTGAATTTTTTCTATTTTTCTGATCAAATCCATATTTTTATGAATAGTAAAAAATTGTGCATTTTAATTAAAAATCTTGTTTTCATCTAATTTATTTATATATAAAGACAACAGTGTAAATTTTTTAATTTTATTTTTATTATATATTTATGATTTATTTCAAGTGTGGTCATTGTATATAAATTAACATTTAAATTGGACATACAATCATGTCAATCATTTGATAGTTTTTAATTCTTAAATACAAATTTTTTGGTTTTGACAATAGGAATTAATTTTCAATTCACTTCTACGATATATTTGTATCGAATTTGGAAAAATGGATTTCATATTTAGAATTAGATGGTCCAAATTGTGTACAAATTTACCTTATATTTTTTGATATTAGGAATAGTTACTTTTGTAAATATTTTTATTTATCATCGTTAAATGGTCTATAAGGTAAATAATGGCAAAAATTTATATTATAACAATATAAAACTATCGTCAATTGTGTCTAAATCTTATTAAATTAGATATGGCTATCCATGGTCATCCTTGTGTATATTTTAGGACCCCATGGATCCAGAAGGGTGCGAGAATGTCCTATTATAATATTCGTTTTAAAGAAAAGGGAAATATAACATACTCATGTATCTCCTTACTAAAATAATTATATATAGGATTATATAATTGATATATTACAATATAAATAGTGATTAGATATATAAAAATATTTCATATATAATTGTATTTTAATTTTAATTTTTTTAAATTATATAGAATGATATATTTATGACCCAGTAATAATGTTGTGATTACCTTATTAATGAAATATTCAATTAATTGATATTATAAATATTAAAATAAATGTAATCTGAACATTTTGATGTAATAAAAAAAATTGTTCGACATTTACATGTGATGGATGAGTTAATTTCTTTTTTTATAATGAATAATTTTTTTATGTCTTTAACGAAAATAAATTTCTAAATAGTGTTAAAATTTCAATAAATGTGTTTTTAAAACAATTAATATTTTAATAATTGATATACCAGTCCTAAAAATCTATTATTAGTCCAAAAAACATATACAATGATAAAATTTCCATTAATTATCCACTTGTTGTTTTCTGGGCATTTTATAGTAAATATACTAAATATATATTTTCAAAATACAAGAATGCGTGATAAGAGTTAATGTTTTAACTAAGAGTTAATGCTAAAATATAATGTTAATTTTGTGACTAAAACTTGTATAAAACCATTTGGATGAGATTATTTAGACCCCTAAAAATCATATCTTATATATTTATCACCGTATAATTATTATAATCCAAAAATTAATTTACAATAAAATAATATTTGAGGACTTTTCTAAAGTTCCCCTCCTCCCTCTTATAAAAGGCCACCAACTCTACCCACTCACTCACACATCTCAAGAAACTTTTATCATATAAAAAATACTTAAATAATCTATGAAAATTGATTCCTTTTTTATATAGTCCTTATATAGGTCATAAAGTAAATAAATAACGAAATTTCACTAAAATCAAACGGAGTTACCTTACTTAGTGGTAACATCTTCAATCAAGGTTCTTCATTTATTTTCCTCCCCCAACTACAAAAACTATAATTATATCATTCTTTAATAAAAACATAAGTATCATAAATATACTAGAATTCTTATATGATATGGTTATGTGCTACCCTTACTCAAATCTCCATCTAATTCCTATTGAATATGTTAATTCACCATACGATGAACTATTGCCTCACGAAACAAAGATTGTTAAATTTTCTCCTACCACCCCTCATGGTGGCTATTTATGATGCTACTATATTTTTATAAGATATATATTATATTTATGATATATCAATTTTTATTTAATTTTTATTTAAAACATACCTTTTTTCTTTACATAATGTGTTAATTTGATAATTTCTAACGTGGAACTGTGGACTACCTCCCCCTCAAAGAGACATGACTCGGTCATGCCATACAACCACTGAATAAAATTTGTAGTTAATATAATTATGTAACATTTATAACATAGATATTATACTTAAATTATAATAAAACTATTTATCAATTATTTTTCATTCCTTTAATATGTTAATGAAATGAAAGTAGTGTTCATGCGTTTGTGCGACCTATCTTATCCAAAAACGGTGCATTTAATTTTGTTATCGCGAAATGTTATGGACTCTTATAAATACATATATATTTGATATATCTGATATTTCAATGATGAATATAATTCTAGAAATAATGGACTTTTTACCATATGGATAGTTCTGATCAAAACAAGTACATTTTTGACTCCTGTATCGAACATCAACAAAATGTCTGATATGAACTTAAATAATTATGTAGTTATTATAAAATTATATTAGGTGATAGAAAATTAATAATATTATTGAATATTATTTTTACGAAATTATTAATTTGCTTATGTATGTTATTTTGGATGATAAAGAATGAATAAGACAAGTCTGACTGAGTGTAAGGGACTTTGTCTCAATCTCCATTCATGGAGGTATTTCTTGATAATATACACCATTATTATTTTATAAGTTTTATATACAACCTAATGAGAATTATAATACATACGTGGTTTATAAAAATGTTATTTATTAAATATTGGTGGTTAATATTTAAATCTTCAATGTGGTATAGGATACATGGAACGTTTAAAGATTTAATTTTCAAATCTTTTTCTTCACTAAATTAAATTAAATATACATTTATTGGGGAATAAATCAAATATATAGAATATTTTATGTCTATCAGGAAAATCATCCATTGTTTTCAAATGGAATATTTTTATATGAATCATTTTATATAATTTACAAAATGATAAATGAAATGTTTTTTAACATATACGTCCACAAAAACATCCTCACCACTGTAATTGTTATTTGATATTTGGCTTCTTCTACAATCCTTAATGTATTTTTAGAGGAAATGAAATCCATTATTACTTTATTTTGGTATTAGGGAATTTAAAATGGGTTCTTAAATAAAATTTCTATTTTAATATAGAAATGATTTTCATAATGGATCAGAATATTTCTTAAAAAGGGTTTTGTGAAAAAAAACATTTTGAAAAGGTAAATGAGCATTATATGAAATATGTGACCTTGATATAGAAAATAAACATGATTGAGACCTATTATAGATAATGGTGGATCCCTATATAGATTATACGAAGTGGTGAGACCCATTATAGCTCATCAGTGAGCCTGATATAGCTTATACAATGGGTTGATCTCTATTATAGCTCATGGGTAAGAATAATATATCATACACAATGGGTGATCCATATTATAGATCTCATATTTTAATTTCAATAGTATTGTTATTTTAATTAGAGGATGATTAAATGGGTTTTATGTATATGATTATTTAAATAAGCTGATGGAGTTTTAATTTCTTTCTATTGGTTTTAGTTTTTTTCATTAGGAAAATGTAAATTTTTTTTAATGTGAAAATGTTTTGTTTCATACACTCAAATAACATCAAATGGGTTATCAGGTTTTCAAGAAGACTAATATTTTTTTAATATTTTTATGTCCCTTATAAGTTTTTTTATGTTCATCCAATGTTTTTTAAATGTATTTCAAGTGGTATAAGGTAAAGTAAGAGAAATGAATAATTCAGGAAGATTTTTATCAAGAAATGAATTATTTTTTAAGGATGTTTATTGTTGTGGGAAAAAAATCGATAGAGTAGAAGTGTCTATATTGTAATATTTTAGAAGAAATGTAATAGTAATGGCCTAATTCTCTAAAAATATTATTCTGAAAATATCCTCAATGAGAATTCATGACATAAATCATGATTATGTTATTTTTAGGGCAGTACCTTATAACTATGTTTGGTTTGTGGAAAACACAATTCTATATAGAACATTCATTACACACTACACCATGTTTGAACCAAATATTACATACTATTAATAATATTATTTTATATAATAGTTATTGGTAAGATTTTGAAACATAAGGATGGAATATGATAAAATATTTTATTAGATTATATATTTTTCACAATTTTATTACATAAATATTGATTATAACATAAAATTTATCATTTAAGAGAAAAATAAATATATTCAAAAAAAGTATATCATTTCTTAATGATGGGATAATTGATCTAGAAGAACAAAATTTAAAATTATTTTTTACCAAATTTTGAAAAAAAAATTGAAAAAATAAACATCACATTTGAAAAATAAATATAAAAATTATCATATGTTTAAATTTTATTATTTCCCAAAAGTTTCATATCTTAAAAAATATTGAAAATTAATTAATATTAATTTAAAATTTTTATTATTTTAAATAATTTATTATGGTATACTACATTTTTATTTCATTTAAATATAAAAATAGATGAATTTTATATATATTAATATAATTTAGGTCACTATAATAATTTTCATATTCAATTTAAATATTACTCCCCTGTAAAATTATGATCAATTTTACATTGAAAACAATCATTCTCATCAAGTCTGAAAGATCAATTTTAAATTAAATTATGTCACATATATGATTAAAATTTTTAAAAATTGATTCCATATATTGAATAAAAAATTCTAAAATATAATAATGTAGATAAATTTTATGTTAAATAAAAAAAATAATAGCTAAAAAAATATTTTGATTAATGAAAAAACATGTTTACCTAGTGGATTAACATATGATATAAGGTATATGAATGACTTAAAACTTCACCAAAAACACTAATTGATTGAATCATTGAGACTCTTATGAACATATGGTTGATTAAATTTGTACTAAAACATAAATATATCATGAAAAATTATGATGTTGTATAATCTTATTTTCTTATTATTACATGTCATAAATTATATAGAATATGATGTTAATATTTTAAAATATTTTGGGGTTACAAAATAGACATCATAAATGGAAGTATCTTGAATAGAATAATCAATGTTTTTGATGTAATGGTTGTACTGATGATTATGAAGTGACTACTAATATCATATGAATGGTATGGTACTTTAAAAAAAACAATTTTAAAATAAATTATCATTATTAAATTGATGTTGACGAATCTCAATACATTATATATATATATTATTGTAGGAAAGATGTACCGTGAAATTTTTTGATGATTAATAATTAAGGGTTTAAGAATCAAATTGGATTATTAATGTTTTTATATATATAGAATCAATAATTATGTTGTACATGTGATATAATAATGTAATTATTCTAATATAAACCATGAATCATGTTTGCACAATTTTATAGGAATATTATATTATGTATTTGAAAAAATATTGTGACTGGTAAAAATTATTATGAAAAGTGATTTATAGGAATGAAGATATATAAAGTGAACACATGTTTAAAGTAAATATAAATTGTAATATGTGTCGGGTAGGGAATTAATAATTTTTAGTTTGATAAATACATTATTGAAATAGAGTGTAATGGTATCATTACAATTTGGTGTAAATTTAATTAAAAGTGATTTATGTTATCGTTGATGATGTATATTTCATTTTTTGTACTTATGGAAAATATTCAATAGTTGTGAACATATTTATAGAGTAATTATTGTGTAAATTTTGGAAGAAAATATTTTTTCATGTGAGGTTAACATATATTTTGTTGATATCATAATTTGTTGGTATATTTGATGTTGATTATAAGTCCAAAGGAATAGAAAATATCATTTTCTATTTTAATTTATTGTGTTTCTTAGTTATTAGAAAAATTTATCGGGTATTAGGAAGATTACTCTATTTATTTAGAGAAAACAATTTTAGGATGGTATAGATTTTTTTGAATAGTTATTTATGATCAATATGATTATGCGATATAAATAATATTAATTTATGAAAAGTGATTCAATGAAAAGGTGATATTTTTATAGATAGATATGTTCAACTAAACAATTATTTATAATGTAAGTATATAAATTCATTTCATAATATTTTTGTGATTTCAGTAAATTAAAATATTATATAGTGTTTTCTCATGGTGATTAAGTATATTTGTGTATGTTTTAATATTTTTACGTATATATAACCCTTAGGTCATACATGTTATTTAATATGAAATATTATTTGAGATGAATTAATGTAATTTTTTTGAATATATAAGTTTTATTGTGTGATATATTCATTGAGTTTAAAACATTCATTAATGTTAAAGTGGTATATATAATTATGATTTATAAGAATAATTCAGAATTCCTTCATATTTTTTATTATGAATTTTGAGAATTAATTTTCACTAACTAATTTTTGATTTGGATAATGCCTAATTATAAGTGAAATATCATGGAATACTTTTAATATACATTATAAATTAAATTTAAGGCTTCAAGAATTAAAAATTTACCTCAAATAATCATTGAATGGAGAAATAGAAAATATTGTGCTGTAAAATTATTAATGGATGAAATTATACTTCTCATGTATGTACATTTTATTATATTGTATGTTTATATTTTAGAATAATCCATCAACTCTATGTAAATAATCTAATGAAAAAAAATTATACGACATTCAATTTTAACAAATTCATTGTAATTTAACCCCTCATTGATTCATGGTTTTGTGGTCATTAACTTTCATTTTATAATTTTAAATATCAATATCTATTTTTACATGGGTTTCATAAATATGTTTTATGTATATTTTTTGAATTACAACTAATGTTCTCTTATTTGGAAAGAATTTTTTTGACCATTGTACATCTGTTTGCCTCTTTTTATAGAATTTTTAATAACCTTTTTTACAATGTTTTTTTTCAACCAAAAAAATGTCAAATATTAAACATTTAATTATCAAGATCAATTTAAAATTGTGAGGATGAAATTTATTCAAAGGGAAGATTGTAACACCACATTATTGTAGAAAATCTATCTCTTTATACAATTTTATTTCTTCGATAAATCCTTTACATGATACATTGTGTTCGATCGAATCATGATTAATTATGAAAATATTATTACGTGACTCATATAACATAGGTGTTAAATTATAATTAATGAATAAGATTAAATACATTAATATAAATATTAAAAGTTCAAAGTCATTATATATTCCTGATTAATACATCGAAAATAACTATTCAATTTCTAAATTTATTACATTATAACTAAAAAATATTCCATTCAAAATTATTTTCGTGATAAAATATTATATTTAATATTTGACAGTAAAATTTTTATTTCATAAAGTAATAAATTCTAGAAATATTCATAGAAAAATTATTTTATGTTTAATTTTAAGGATTTTCCTGAAAATATTTATTTTCTAGTGAATAATTAAAAATATAGAATTTTTATTGAAAATTAAATTATTCTTTTTAGCCTGTAAAGAAATACATTTTTGTTAAAAATATCTTCAAATATAAAATAGATAATTTTTTAATAATCCAATTATGGTCATTAAAGTAACTTTTATGTCTAAATATTGAGTAAGAACCTTTTTATAAGTAAATAGATATTTTTCTAAATACTATTTTCATGAACGCAGTTAATTTTTATATTAATAAATTTAATTAATAAATTTTTTAATTTTTATTATATAGAAGGATAAATTATATTTTATTTATATTTATGAGATGTTATATTGTATTTTTCTATATTTTTGATAAGAGTAATCCTACATTTTGGTTATAAAAGTTATTTTAAAATAAATTGTTTTCATCAAGTATTTTTATAATTTTTTAATTATTAACTAACACACACAGACATATATATATATATATATATATATATTCTGATATAATTTATTCAAAATTTGGAAATTGGATTCTAAAATTTTTCAAATAGAGACCTTTTATATTTGACAAATATGAATAGCAACCATGGTAAAATTCATCACCCTAGAAAAAGATAAATAAAGTTCATCTAGCATAAATTTTTTTGAAAAGGTTGTATATTATAATCATAAGTATTATTAGATATATTTAATTATACCCATAACAATTTTGAGAATAAATGGAGTTTTTTAATGCTCAATAATCTGTTCAAATAACTTATATATAATTTAATTAAAATAATATTACAAATTGAAAATCCATTAGTTTTAAAATTCATTTATTTATTAATAAATAACAATATTTATTTTTTGGATAATGAAATTATATTAATTAAAATTGTTTATTTCTAATTTTAGAAATAATTCTATCACGACGCGTCCCCCAAGACTCGTATTGTGACTACCCCAAGCCATACTTTCATAGGTCGGGGGCTGGAAACTAGCACCAAAGGCGTAAATCCCTAAACTGGGAAAAAATTGCCTTTATAGCTGTAAAAAACACATCAGAGTACGCAATTGGAAGTAAAACATTACGTAAAATTGTATACTAATGATGTGCTGGAATGTAAAAGGGGACGGAAATACAAGCCCAAGAGGAAAGTACAAGTACAATTGAAATGAAAGTAAAGCAGCTAATAGGTCGTTCTCCGGGGTTCCTACCTGAAGGGTAGGTTCATATTGCCTCATTAGCACTCCATGTCCGTCCATCTCCTCTGTGTACTGTCACATTGAGTGGTCCACCTCCGAGTATCATCTAGTCCTGATACTCTCTGCCTTAGTCAGTGATGTCTGTCATCTACAACCAACACAATGTGGTGCGGGCATAGCGAGTGCAGGGTTGAGTATAACGATACTCTGTCGGGACCCCGATACCCTCGAGGTCTCACAAAATCCATCAAGGATAAACTACAATGTATAAAATCAACAGATAACCATTACTTAGATATATGCCCATACATATACCTGAGTAATCTAGTAAACCATCTCAATCATGAAGAAAATATAAAGGTCATTGACTCACCTCAAATCAGGTTTTTTTATTTTCAAACCATGGCTGGTGGTTTACTCCTCCTCTATTATGTAAAATGGGCCTTCCGCCTAACATAGAGGTGCTTCCCAATATCCTTGGACTTCCGAGGTACTCCTTCTATTGAGTACTGCGGACCTACTGCGCTCCCACAGAGGGGCTCCCCATGGTGGTTCCACCGTACTCACACAGAGGCACTCCCCCTAATCACCTACATAGGTACTCTTCCTATCGAGTATCGTGAGTCTGTCACGCTCACATAGAGGTGCTCCCCACCATGGGTCTGTCGTGTCACATAGAGGAACTCCCCACAGGGCTAGTCGAGTCTCTCTGAATCAAATCGGTCAAATAGTCGTCTGGTCTCACCCAACTACTGGGTCTCTATACATTGTCTGCACGCCTCTAGAATGATTAATTCCAAGAGTTACTGGTCGATACTCAAACTATCATGAAGTTCCACGAAGTAGTATCTCAAATATCTGCCACGTCATACTGGTCTCAACGCAACAGAAGGTGTGTTGATCGGATGCTCGGTCTCTGAGTTATTAGCCTTTTAGTCTGGGGGCCAAGTTGGATTCATGAATTATCAAACCTTACCATATCTAAAATATACCCCGAACTCTAGTGGGGTATTTTCAAAGGGACCGTCACATTCCAAGAAGACTATTACCACTAACGGTTCATCAAACGGACGTCTGGTTCCAAAGATATGGGCCAAGAAGGTAATATGGTCAATTGTGGGCCCGGGTCTGGTGCAACTCGATCGGACTGACTCGGCCCAACCTAGTCCGGACCAACCTTGTTTGGGTCGACCTGGTCAGACTCACTAGGTCTAAACCATCACATTGGGCGGGTTAGCCAGCTAAGCATGGACCGATCTGTTGGGCTCGGCCCGGCGCATTGCGGGGGCGGTTCGGCTCGGGCTCGGGGATAGTTCAGCTCGGAGCGTTGCGAGGGAGTGGCTCGGCTTGGAGTGTGCGAGGGAGCTAGGACGCTATCTTTCCCGGGAGAGTGCAGGTCGCACGAAGGCCGGCTCGGGGATGGCCATTTTAGGGCGGCGCGCTGGAAGGTCGGCTCGAGGGCGGCTGATTCATGGTGGCGCATGTGGAGACCGACATGGGGGGTGGTTGTGCAGGTCGTAGCATGGCGTCGGGCATGCCGTGGGGGTGCCGGCAGGGCACCTGGCAGGCCGCGGGGGAACCAGGCATGGCACAGAAGGGTGCCAAAAGCCACGGGGGCACCGACAGCTCAGCGGGTAGGCCGCGGGGGTTCCAGGAAGGGCGCGGTAGGGGCCGAGAAGGCTGCAATGTCGTAGGGCATGGTGCAGGAGCGCGTCGGGAGGCCACAAGGGCACCGGGCAGGGTGAGGAAGGGGCATGGTAGGCCACTGCATTGTCCATGCAGTCCGTGGCATGGACCGGGCAGGCCGCGGGGGAATTGGGTAGGGCGTCAGGAGGTCGCGGGGGCTCCGAGCAGGGTACGGGGGTCGGCCGCTTTGGCATAGATCGAGCTGGCAGGGGCCAACGGAACGATTCTCTGAGGCCGCGGGTAGCATGGCCTTTGTCGTTTCCACCTTCTTCCCCTCATCATTGATATGTCGCAATTCCATAGAACTTCACAAGCAGAGAGACAGATCGACAGAGGATGTCGGGCGATGTTAGATTGGTCGACAACCTTCGCGTTTAAGGAGATATCATTTGGATCATCATGAGAAGAAGATGATCAAAATATGCCCGCATCAAACCTTTATTATCCTTTTAAGAAGGTAATAAAAAGGTAAAACATCAACAAGTAAAAACCCCCTACCTTTTGATTCGTCATTCATCATTCGTCATTCATCATATCTGCCGCACATCTCAAATACCGAGCTACATTATCTCTTTGATGTTGTGGAGGGTAGGTCGGTAGGTGTTCGGTTAAAAGAAAGTCGAAGAAGAATCGTCGCCACCATTCTTCATGTTCTTCGTAGGGAGGAGCGTTCTTCAATGGAGAGTATTGGTTTTTTCAAGTGCTCTTCCTCTCCCAATTTTCCACCAAAATGAATGTTCCCAAAATAATAGTATTTCTATTATATTAATCATTGGCACAAAATTGAAAAATGTGAAATAATTGAAAATGATCCTCCAATTGAATTTATTAAGATGTCACATTAATTGGGGTGTTGGCACAAATTCAAAAACTATTTGAGGTGGAGAGGTTCTCCCTCATTAATGAGGGAGAGTAGAGAGGTTATACTCTCTACTAATTAATAGTAGTTGGGTGGTCCCCACCCATATTATATAAATTAGAGGTTATGGTCATAGGTGGTCCCCACATCATAACATCTCTAGGGAGGTTAAATTCAGGCGGCCCCACCACCATAACCTCTCATGGGAGGTTATGGTGTAGAGGTCCCACATCCAACTCCCAACTGGAGGATTTAACCAACAATCATAGAAATGGAAACTTAAAATAATATAATGTGTTGTACAATTTAGTTTATTTTAATTTTTATATAAAAAGAAAAAAAAATTACTTTTATTCTCGACATTCTGTCGTCGAGGTGAAAGACTTCTTAAATGAATAACAGCGTTGCGAGTTCAATGGTTCCTTCATATTTCTGTTCGAAGCACCGGTTCAAATGTTATAAAATCTCTATCATACGTTTACTAAACGTACCCAAACAAAACATCAGAAATTGATTCTGTGAACATTGGGACTCATGATCAAGTGATGTAAATTTTCATGGACTCGTAAAAAATACCATGTTTTTAAGAAAAAAAAATTCCACTGAATTTCTGGGACATTACATTCGCCAAACCTCATGGCTTTATGTCCCCGTAAGCTACAACATGAACAATGGGAAAAAAATGGGGGTACAAAGCATGCATTTGAGGCTCCCACTCCCATGTTCTCTCCTAGAGGTTCATGTGCTGCTAGCAGACGTGCGCCAGAGGTATCGACCATCCATATAGGACCTGCTCCTGTTGATTTCGAATTTCCACTGGATCCTCCAATAATATTTCCACATCTTCGACGTCCATCTCTCCATAGTCGATGATGTTGGAAGGGTTGTGAACGTATCTCATCAATGGAGAAACATGAAAGACTTCGTGAACCCAGTTCAACTAAGGTGGAAGAGCTAAGAGGTAAACCATATCGCCAACTCTGTTGAGGACCTGGAAAGGTCTGATGAATCTAGGAGATAACATGTCACCTCACCCAAATCTCCATAGACCTCATCGAGGTGATATCTGTAGTAAGACATGGTCACTATCCTCGATCTCTAGAGGTCTCCATATCTTATAAGCATACGACTTCTGCATGCTCTGTGCTGTTTTCATTCACACCTAGTTGATTTTCACCTTCTTCGTAGTAGTTCATTCCATCTCTTGTCCCACTAGTGCTTACTTCCCAGGGTCATTCCAGAAAAACGGTGATCTGCAAGTTCGCCCGTACAATGCCAAGAAAGGTGTTATCCCTTGGGTAGAGTGATATCTATTGTTTTATGAAAAATATACCAAAGTTAAGTTATCCTCCCAGCTACGACTAAAGTCAAGGACACATGCAGAGAGCAAGTCTTGGAGGGTTTAAATGATCCGATCGGTATGGCCATCCATCTAAGGATGGAAGGCGGTGCTCAAGCGAAGCTGTGTCCTGAAATCTTCCTGAAATACCTTCCATAGCTAGGATATAAATTGTGTGTCACGATCGGAGACAATCATTGACATAATACCATGTAAACTCAAAATATCATTCACATAGAGGCATCCCAAGATCTCTACTAAACCCAACTCTCCGATGGGTAGGACGTTGGCCGAAATTGTGAGTCGATCGACGATCACCCAAATCGAGTTGTGACCCCTAGATGTATTTGGAATAATCGTTACAAAGTCCATGGATATCTCATCCCACATCCACTATGGGACCTCTAATGGCTGATCCATGCCTTATGGTACCTTGTGGTCGGCCTTCATTTATTGAAAAGAGATTCACCATGAGAAACTCTGCTACTTCCTTCTTCATACCTAGACACCGGTGCTGTCGTCGAAGGTCATGTTACATCTTCTCCACTCCTAGATGTACCTCTCTAGGGGAAGTGTGGAACTCCATCAACACATCCTCTTAAAGTTCCACTGGTACCATGGTATGTCTTCTAAAAAGGATGATGTTCTCCCCACCTTCATAAATCCATCAGGTGCGTACCCTGTGGGTATCTAAGCACGTTTCATCTCACAGTTAGCGTCTCCATGCTGTGCGTCCCCGACTCGCTAAAGAAGTGGGGGAGTGACTGTATGAGACTAAAGAATGGTTGCTCCATCTCTATCCGCAAAGGATATATGTAAAGCAGCTAGCTACTCTGTCACTTCTCCTTGTAGTTGTACACCAGTCCTCCTTCTAAGCACAGCTGTAAAAACATTCCCTTTCATATGATTGTAAACAATATCTAAGTCATTTTACTAGAAGAAATCAAGACAAAATCATTGTATATGGTTCAGGTCCTTCAGAGAGAAGATATACATGAGACTCTAGTGATCAAAGTAAAATGATATAATTCTCACCCATCAGATAGTGTCTCCACAACATTAAGGTGGAGACCACTACTGCTAACTCTATGTCATGGGTAGCATAGTTAGGCCCATGCAGTCTCTGTTGACAAGAAGCACAAGTAATCACTGCATTCTCCTGCATTTAGACACACCTGAGTCTGTCCTCTGATGCGTAGTAGAAGACTACTTAACCTACACCTTCCTCTGGAAGCCTCAAGATTGTGGCACTAGTCAGCATCTTCCTTCATCTCATGAATTCTATGATAGCATCTCTCCAACCAAACAAAGGGTTTCCTATTTTTCATCAAGGAAGATAGTGGTGTTGCAACTTTGTGGAAGTCTGGAACAAACCTACGATAGTATCCTTCCAAACCCAGAAAACATCATACCTCCTTCACACTTCTGATTGGCTCCCAATCATGTACTTCCTCAATCATCACCATATCCACTACTACTCCAGCCTCCGAGATGATGTGTCCCAAGAATTGAACCTCTCGAATCCAAAAATGGAACTTCAAAATCTTACCATTATGCTTCTGATCTCAGAGTGTGTCCAGTAATTCTCGCAAATGTTAGGCATGTTCCTCCTCAGTAGATGAGTAGAATAGAATGTCATCGATGAAGACTACGACAAAGCGATCGAGGTATGGATAGAATATCCTATTCATTAGTCCCATCAACACTGATGGAGCTTTTGTTATGCCAAAATTCATAACCAAAAACTCATAGTGGCTGTAATGAAACCTGAAGGCCGTCTTCTTGCACATCCTCTTCTCGAAATTTGAGCTGGCGATTTCCTGATCCGAGTTCTATCTTCGAGAACCACCGTTCTCCCTTCAGCATATCAAAGAAGTCGTCAATCCACCGGAGTGGGTACTTATTCTTCACGGTCACCTAGTTCAAACAACGTTAGTCAAAAAAAATCATCAAGCTCTCATTCGCCTTCATGGGAAATAGAATTAGGGGTTCCCCGGGAGAAATAATGGGATGGATAAATCCCTTCCCCTACAAGTCCTCTAGTTGTACCCGCAGCTCACAATGATTAGTGGGAGCCATCTGATATGCTGGAGTAGATATCGGTGTCATCCTGGTGGATTGGTAAATGTAGAAGTCCAACTCTCTACAAGGATGTAGTCTTGGAACATCTTTAGGGAAAACATCCTTATACTAGCCTACCACTACAAGATAAGTCAGACTGTCCACATAAACTCCTCTGAGGGTAAGGCCAGCCAACTGGTGAGGGATTGGCTTCACCCTCTTCCAGGTAAGACCATGCTGTGATGAAAATGCTCCCTTATCACCGGTGAATGTAAAATTGGTCCCATCTGTGAAGAAAAACCGCACTTTTCACCTAATACATTCAATCTGATCATGGAATGTAGAAAACTAGTCCATACCATAGATGAAGTTTTAAGGCCTCGACTCTGCTTCTAGGAGATCATAGCTGAAAATATCACCTCCTAGAGTAAGCTTGAACTTATGGCACTAGTGTGTAATCATCAAATTGGCTCCCGTAAAACTCATTAGCCGCAAGGATCGAGCCAACAGCTTGGTGTGAATATCTTAGCTCCGAACGAGGGTAGTGGAAATGAAAGAGTGACTGGAACCTATTTATATAAGAACTGCAGCTAAAGTGGAGTATACACATATCCTACCTCGAATCATCTCTGGAGCAACGTGATCATAGGACTCAACTTCATGGAGCTGAGATCTCACATGTCTACCTCCTTCCTACGGTCGGGGTGGACATCCTTGTGGTGGTGGTAACACCGTGAAACATCGCCCACCACCAGATGCACATATATCTCCTCTACCACGTCCACCACCTCCATGCGGACTGCCTCATTTGAACATATGATTCTGCCTAAGAGGTCCCTCAGCTGTCTGGAGATCATCTGAACGGCTGTTCGGACAGTCACGAGCCATGTGAACCTCCCACCGCATGAGTAACATTGCATGCTACTGGAATGTGTGTCTCTGCTCTGTGTGACACGCACTATCGATCTTGAGTCTTATGGTCGACCACCTGTAGGTTTTTTCCTCTCGGACCTCTGTGGAATCTATCTACGGATAGCTTCATAAAACTCCACTGTGTGTCGGCTAGTGGTGGGTCTCGCTGCTGGAGACTGCTCAACAAGAAAAATCTCCACCAAGAGGGCTCTCTCTAGCACTCTTGTCTACGTTGGGATGCTATGTGAGATCATCGTAACTGTAATATCTCACTTGAGCACCTACTTAAAGCTCTCGAACCTGGAGAATGTGACTTGTACTGTATCTTTGGAGTAGCACAAGAGGTCAGTGAACCTCACTATGTACTATGCTACTGTCATGTTGCCCTGCTACTGATCAAGTAGCTCCTCTGTCTGCACCGCACGAAGGGTGGCTGATACAAACACCTCAAGGAGAAGGTTCTCTAAGTATACCCAGATTAGGGTCGCCTTGTCATGAACCTAGAGCATTTGGCTCCACCATCTACCTGCTGATTATTCATGGAGACTCGTGGAATGGATCACTATGAAGTCTATTGGTGTCCATACCAGTCAGAAAACTCGTACCACAGCCTCCTGCCAATCCTCAGACGCATGTGGGTCCATCTCACCACTAATCATAGGTGATAATTGGAACTGAAACTCGTTCAACGCGCTCCAGTGGTGTGCAACATCTGCTGCTGGGGTTGGTGGCATTAATGGCCCAACGTAAAGTGGTACCATTAGTGCCTCCGCTGGAAAATGTCCCAACACTGAGGCCTCGTCGCTCGGTGGGCAGTTAGTACGTACGTCTCTGGGGGCTCTAACTAGTTGTCTTCAAGGAGCCATCCTAAAAGAAACAGATGTGACACGGTCAAATGATTATACCTGGTGAGATGACAAGTTTGAGCTAACATAAAGAAATATTTTGAAAACAAGCACACAATCAGTTTTTTATGCACCATGTCAGAAATCAGAAGACATGGTTTTGGTGTATGGATACGTCGGCTGCCCCCATAAACACTGGAATCCCTGAACTGAAACCCACACTTAGTACCCTTAACACTATTGCTTCACAGAAAGGAAAGATCAGAGTTCTATGTTCTGCATTAGAAATGACTCCTCTGATTCCAATTTTTCATGATCCGTCCCACGAGGCCCATATCGTGACATCCCCATGCCCGCCGTCCTTAGGCCAGGGGCTGGAGAGTATCACCAAAGGTCTAAATCCATAAAATGGGAAGGAATTTCCTTTATAATAGTAAATAAACACATCAGAGTACACAAATAAAAGCAAAACACTACGTAAAATTGTATATTAAACAAGTATTTGAAAGTAAAAGGTCCAGAAATACATGCCGAATAGGAATGTAAAAGTACTACTGAAATGAAAGAAAATTAGCTACTGGGTCGTCTTCGGGGTTCCTACCTGAAGGGTAAGTACAAATGGCCTCCTCAGCATTCGACATCCATCTGTCTCCTTTGTGTACCGTCACTCTAAGTGTCCCACCTCTGAGTACCATCTAGTCCTGCTACTCTCTGCCTTAGTCAATGATTTCTGTCATCTGAAACTAACACAGCGAGGTGCGGGCATACCTCGTGTAGAGGTGAGTATAACGATACTCAGTAGGGACCCCGAGACCCAAAATGTCCCACAAAATCCAAAAAGGATAAACCAAAAAGTATGAAATCAATGGATAACCATTACATAGGTATATTCCCATACATATACCTATGTTATCTAGTAACCCATCTCAATCATGAGGAAAACATAAAGGTCATTGAATCAGCTCAATCCATGATTTTCATTATCAAAACCATGGCTATTGGCGTACTCTTACTCTATCATATACAGTGGCCCTGCTGCATCATATAGAGGCGCTTCCTACTATCCTTGGAATTCGTAGGTACTCTTCATGTCAGGTAATTTGGGCCTGTTGTGCTCACATAGAGGTGCTCTCCACCACGATTCTATCACGCTCACTCAGAGGGGATCCCCCTCGTAGCCTGCATAGGTTCTTCTCCTATCGAGTATCATTGGTCTACTGTGCTCATAAAGAGGAACTCATCACCGTGGGTCTGCCGCATCACACAGAGGCTCTCCCCAATAGGCTAGTCAAGTCACTTCGATTTGAATTGGTCAAGCAATCGTCAGGTCTCACCCAGCTACTGGGTCTCCGTACTCTATCCACTAACCTTTAGAAGGATCCATTCGAGGAGCTACAGGCCGATACTCTAACTATCAAAATGCTCCATGAAGAAGTATCTCAAATGTCTGCAACATCATAGGGGTTTCAACTCAGCAGACAGCACGTTGATCGGATGCCCGATATGTGAGTTATTATCCTTTTAGTCCTGGGAGCTCGGATGGATTCGTAGACGAACCAACCTGACCGTAACTCAAATATACTCCAAACTCATGTGGGGTTTTCTCAAAGAGACCATCACGATCCAAGAATATTGGCGTCGCTAACAGTTCATAAAACAAACGTTCCGTGCCAATGATATGGTCCAAGAAGGTAATAGGGTCAGTAGTGGGACCGGGTCTGGTCTGACCCGATCGTAACAACTCATCCCAACCCAGTCTGGGACAAACTGGTCTGGGTAGACCCAGTCAGACTAGCAGGGTCTGACCGGGCCTATTGGGCGGGTCGTCCCGCTATGTTTGTCCCGGTCCACTGGGCCTGGCCCGTTGAACTAAGGGGGCGGTTCGGCCTGGTCTCGGGGCCAGTTCTTCCATGATAGTTGTGAGGGCACAGCCTCACATGGATCGACCCGAAGGGAGTGAGGGAGCAAGGGAGATTAGACATCGGCTCTGCCTGGAGCATGCGGGTCGCACAGAGGCCGGCTCAGGGGATGTCAGTTCGGGGCGGTGTGCGTGAAGGCTGGCTCGATGGTGGCCGGTAGGCCACGTTAGGGCGTCGGGCAGTCCTTGGGGGCATCGATAGGGCACCGGGTAAGCCATGGGGGCACCGGGTAGGGCGCGGTAGGGTGCCAGGAGGGCGTGGGTACGCCGGGCTAGGCATGACAAGGCTGTAGGAGGCCGCGGGGACGCCAGGTAGGGAAACACAGGGGCCAGACAGTCCGTGGGGGCAGCCTCTTCAGCGGAGCTCGGCCTGGCGCGGGCCGGCGGCATGATTCGTAGAGGTCGCGGGTAGCGCAGCCTTTTTCATTTCCGCCTCTGTATCCTCGTCGTTGAAATGTCACCATACCGTAGAACGTCACAAGATGAGAGAGTGATTGACGGAGGATTTTGGGCCATGTAAGATTGGCATGCACCCTCCGCATTTTGGGAGATATAATTGGTTCATAATGAGAAAAGATAATCAAAAAATGACCACATCAAATCCTTATAATCCATTGAAAAAGGTAATAAAAAGGTAAAACTTCAACAAGTAATAAATCCCCTACTTTTTGATTTTTCATTGGTCATTCGTCGTTCGTCGTGTCCACCACACATCTCAAATCCCGAGCTATGTTGACTCATTGACATAACAGAGGGTAGGTCAGTAAATGTCCGGGTAGAAGAATGTCAAAGAATAATTATTGTATGCATTCTTCGTGTTATCCATTGGGAGGGGAGTTATTTGTTGGAGAGGATAGGTTTCTCCAAGTTCTCTTCCTCTCCCATGTTTCCACTCAAATGAATGTGCCAAAATAATAGTATGTCTATTATTTTAATCGTTGGCACAAAATTCAAAAAGGAGAATTATTTGAAAAGGTTTGTCCATTTTAACTCATTAGGTTATCACATTAATTGTTGAGTTGGAAAAAATTCAGAAACAAGGGGAGATGGAGTGGCTCTCCCTCATTAATGAGGGATAGTTGAGAGTTTATACAAATCTCCCATTAATAGGTGTGGGGTGGTCCTCACCCCTATTATTTAAATGATATTTTTTGGTCTCGGGTGGTACCCACATCATAACCTCTTAGGGAAGGTTAAATTAGGGTGGGACCCACCACCATAACCTCTCATGGAAGGTTAGGGTGTGGCGATCCCTCCTCCAACTCCCAAGTGGATGTTTTGACCAACAATCACACTTATGAAAGTTTAAAATAAAATAAAGTTTTTTAAAGTTTACTTTAATATAATTTTCTTATAAAAATTCAAAAAAAATTAACTTTTATTCTCGACCATCTGTTGTCAAGGTGAAAGACTTCTTAAGATAATATCGGCACTGTGAGTTCAACGTTTCACTCAGATTTCAGTTCTGAGCACGGGTTCAAAAGTTATAATATCACGCTCATACTTTTACTCGACATACCCAAACAAAACATCAAAAATTGATTCTGGGAACCCTAGGCCTCGGAATCATGCATCGTAAATTTTCACAGACTCATAAAAAATCCCATGTATTTATGAAAAAAAAACATTCTACAGAATTTCATAGTCATTACAAATACAATTTATATAAATTCTTACACAATTCCAAAAAAAATATTTATTCAATTAAAAGAATATATGAATGAAAACATTTAAGAAAATTAATAGTTTTATAATTTTATTATGTTATGGTTATACACTAATATTACATATTTTTATAATATATTATTATTTTTAAAGTTTTAATTAAGAATTATACATTTTTCTTTTTTCCTTTTAAGTAATAATTAATAAAAACTCTAAAAATCATCAAAAATGATATTTTAACGAAATATTTTTTAAATTACATAATGATGATAAAAAATGGATTATTTAAAACTGGATACAAAATTGTCATAAATTTGATTAAAAATCCATCTAAAGTTCATTTTATTCCTTTTAATTAAAAATTAATACCCTTTATTATTGAAAATGTTGCCCTTGTTGTTAAAATTAGAATTTCTTAACTAAAAATTAATCATAATGATAATATTTAATTTGATAAAAGAATGTATAAATTATATTGGTTGGTTGTATTACAACCCTATCGATACTAATATTCTAATTCAAGGTCATTTGTAAAAAAATTTATTGATAGTTAATATATAATTATTTAATATTTTTTGACACTCCAAACGTACCCCTCGCCTCAATTATTAACGAGAACATCCACTCTTAGGTCATTATAAAACATGATCTACATATCTGAAATTCAATATGATAATTTCTCTTATAATATTAGTTATCAACATTATATATGTTATTTTTATCCTAATATGGAAAACCTAGATCCTTTATGAGGAGAACTAAAGGAGTCATTTTGAAGAAGTGTTAATCTCTTTAACTGATCACTTTATTTTATAATCTTATGTACTATAAAATAATATATAATATTTATCACAAAATTAAAAATTATAAATCCTCAATATTCATAATTTTTTTTATTAATTTGAAAAAACCATTATATTCTATATTATTTTTAAAATTTCAAGTGAAATTATTTCTTGTCCATTCACATTGATTACTAACAACGCATAGTAGTAAAATTCATTTATCATAAACATATTTTATGGATTTCTTTTATGAAGGTTATAATGATAAAATATTATATCTATTACATTTTCATACGTTTGGAATGTTATTACCGTATCAATATTCTTACCTTACAAACCACAAGAAAATGGTAATGTCAATCATGAAGAATTTTCTACTACCTCCTCTACGAAGTGATGTGATTGGTTTCTCATTTCTATTTACTCTGGTAGTAATAAATATTTATTTACAAATTATATGTTATATATATGAGATAATAACAATTCTGGAATGTTGACCTATTTTTAATATTCTTCAATTCCATCCGTGGAAAAATAGAAACATTGTTCATGAGTACATATGACCAACAGTCCATAAGAATTTTTTTTTGTAAATATAAAATTTTCAATTAATATAAAAATGTATAAAAAGAATATATATGATATTTATTTATTTATTAGAAATATGGAGACTGTGGAACCATGACCAATATTTATGTTCCAAACATACCAAACCCAATCATACATGAAAAATGACCTCAATATCACCTAGAATAGTGATTTTAGTAAATATTTTCAAATAAACTGTTGATAAAGGGTTATAAGTAAATCAAATATTTTAATATATATTTGAGTATGGTTCTATAAATTCTTTTTCTTAAATATATATTAAATTTATATAATATGTAAGAATGATGTTGTGTCTAATGTATGGGGTTTTCCTCTCACTTTTACTTTTATGAGACATACACCATATTAACCACCTATTTATTTATTGTAATGTATATTGTACCAATTTGATATGTTATATAATAAATATATTTATATTTTAATCTTTTTAATGATTCAATTTATTTTATTTCTATCAATGGTAATGATTTAATTGTTTCCAAAATAGTTAGGGATTATGTGATTTTATGGAAAATATATTTTAGTTATATATTCGATGAAAAAACATTATATTAAATATCAATATTTTATAAAACTAAACTAATGATGTTTTTTAATATCCTCATATAATTATTATGGTCATTTTACCCAATTTTTTTTACACATTTTCCTAGAATTTTTTTTTATAATTTCACATATGGTGAACTTTGTGACATTTATGAAAAAAGAATGGAAGGGTGGTTTTCTAAAGATATACGGAATGAATATAATTTCTTGTTAACATAACTAAATTTTTTCATATTAAATTACATGTTAACATAGATATCTTAATAGAATATTTATTCTATTATATTTTTTATCTATATTAATAATTTTTTCATAAAATGGAAAGGTTATTTTTATAAATAAATGTTTAATGAACATTTAGTATCTATTAATTTCACAATTGATAAAAAAATGTAGATTTCTGTTATTCATTTCTTGGGATATGATCCAAGGATACCTTCTATATTAATTCCAAGGATTTATTATAAATATAATGTCATAAGTTTTATGGATCCTATGTCTTTTACATGGGTTATGCTATGATGATAGGTTTATGAATTCCAATTATTTTACATGGATTATGTAATGATATAATGTATATAAAACCCATTTTTTTCAATGGTTATGATTTCTTGAATGCTTTATAATATTTTTTACACATATTTATTACATTAATTTTGTGAGAGGAATAACCTATATCATTCTATATTTCATTGGGTAATGATTATTTCCTCATATGATAAGTAGTACTATGTTTGGGAGTAAACCCAATAAAATAAGGTCAATTTACATGATGATAGACATGGGAGTGATGCATGAATACTAACATAGTCTAGGGTGTGGGTGAACGTAATACAATATGATATTCATAGAATTGAGCCTCTAATACTAAATATAATTATATTCTATTGTAATATATATTCCACAGTATTATGAAATATGTTAATGTTATGCTATCATGGATTATGTAGTATAATTAATTTATAACTATTTTATTATGATCTACCAAAAATTATCGAATAAATATTTATTTTCATTAATAATCTGAAGGAAACACTTTTTAAATTGTATTATCTGGTTCAAATAGAATTATGTTCTTGTTATTTTACTACGTATAATGATAAATCTATTTTTTTCCCATAATGTGCATCAAACCTCATTTTTTTTTGTTTCTATTACTTTGGTTGGGAATAAAGAAACAATGTATGATATGTCTAATATGGGAGGTAGTTGTGGAGAACATAGTGGTAGACTAAGTAGATATTTTATGAACTTGTTGTTTATATATCCATGTTTCCAAAGGAACTATACCTAGTCATTTCTAACTCAGATCAGTATATTATGTAGTGCAACATTATCTGTTAAGACGAGATATCTATGTGTAAAATATATTGTACGATATTTTTAAATAGTAGAACAAATTACATTATATAATTTTATTTTGTAACTAATAAATTTAAACTAGATAATATTGAATTTAGAATTAACTAATGTGAATGTCCTTAGAAAGTATATTTTCTATAGAAATTCAATATCAATTCAGTGAAAAATAAAATGACATAGGAATATATACCTCTCTATTTCCACTAATGATTTAAAACTAGATATTTTAACCATGAATAGTTAATTAAAATCTCATTTACACCCATTATTATCGACATTCCAGTATGATCTACATTTACTACATCAATTTCCAATCCATTTGTAAGAATTTCAGGACATCTCCATCACACTATGATATCTCAACGGATCCCCTCATTCATTACTTCCTCCTCATTATATAATAATTAGTAGGATATTTGAAATGATTCAAAATATTTAATATTTTCTTTAGGAACCTCCTTATGTATGCTACAATAACATCAGGAAGTCTTACAAGTGGAAGAAAGAATTATTTCATCAATCACGTTGATAATTAACTCTAATATGAAGCATATATTTAATTCTATATATCCGTCCAACGATCATCTATCATGATATCTCCCCCATGATGAATCCATGTATTTCATGATGAATTTTTTTGGGATCCTCTAGATTCATATTTAAATCTATAAATTCAGGGATAATTTATAATGAAATTTTCATTATGTAGTGAAATTATTTAAGAGATTAAGAATTATCTTATTGTCATTAAATTTTCCTTACACAGTGTGATGTTTCAATTTTGGTGTAAAATTATATTATTATCTCCAAATTTTACTTTCACGAATATTCTCTAACAAATTAAATAATTATAAAGTGAAATAATCATTATAAGAGAGGTAAATTATGATATTTGATAGTTTATATAAAATAGTAGATAATATTATCATATGATATTATAGAAATTGGTAAAATGTTATTACTCAAGTATATTTTTAACAAATTCATTGAATTAAAAATTAAAAGAATGTTTTTAGAATTTAATATCAAAATCATTATAAATATATGAAAACATAAATTAAACAATTCCTAAAATTACCCAAAAAATATCATTTTTTTAATTCATTTTAAAATATTTAAATAGTGATGAATAATGTATAGAAATACATATTATATATAATGAAAATATTATCCTTGTCAGTAACACATACCAATGTGATATGTATTTTTAATAATACTATTAAATACGATTACATTAGTTTAAATTCAAAAAGATTAATGGAAAAAAATAATTTAAAAACTACTGTTTATTCAATAATAAGAGTATGGAAAAAATATTACCTACAAAATTAATCCCTTAATCTAGAACCCCAAAAAATTGTGTCACCACTAAAAGAAATTGGGTACCCCATGTATATGTTTTCGCCGAGATGACTGCCAATGTTTAATGAGTATAGTTTATTTATTAGTATTATTGATGATGAAGAATTTTTAATAATGATACAAAAATTACGAATAATAGATTAACTTATTAAAATAATATTATGATATTGATTATTGGTATTATAAATGAAAAATAAGGAATAAAATTTTAATCAATGTATTATTCATAGAAAATCTGTATCCTTTCCCAACAATCATAGGAAAATATTTATTGTACATTATTTACTATTTCTATATGTGTGTTCATGATTATAATGATATTTCATATTTACTTAATAAATAATAATAATATGCTGATAATTTGAGAATATCAAAATAATATATTACAAAAATAAATTTTATTTTATGTATTCCTTTGGAAGTTATCAAAATTAATTATTCTATAATTTCCCTGAAGTCATTAAAGGGATGATAAATTATTGTCAAATATAGATAAAAGATACCCATTTCTTGTGAAAAAAAACATAAAAACGTGGAAAATTATAAAATGGCCACGAATATAAATAGTAAAGGGGGAAGGATGTATTAATGAGAATAATAAACCAGCGAAGGAAATGAATATATTGTATTAGTTGAATACATCTCTTATGAAGAGTTGTGTATAATACCCAAAATAGTTGTGTCAAAAATCGATAAGAAACCATGTCAAGTATGGATGAAAATGAATATTTCAAAGAAATTGTGACCATTATTCCTAAAAAACTAAAAAATTACCACCCTACGATTTTCTGAAATGTTTAATTCAAATTAATTTCCTATTTTTTATATTTTTCATTTCATGAATTATTGAATATTACTTTCGGAATATGAAATCACTATGTTTGGATTGATTTATACAGAACAACATTTAGAATTTTGATTAATTAATCATATATAATAGCTTTGGATACATGAAAAACTATTTTTATGTTGTAACGCAGTAAATCGAATATAGTTGATATCATGTTTTATACACAAGGATGAGTTTTACGGACCTAAAAAGACCTTTAAATATTGTTATTAAAAAAAATTATATTTAAAAATTAGATTTTTGAATGGACGTCATGGTGTGATTAACCAAATTGCAATGATATTATTTACAAATTTATATAAAATTAATCTTTTTATTATCAATTAGATGGAAATTAATTTATAAACTATTTCGAAGTATACAATTCCATTTCTATGAAAATTAATTTTTTATGTACATAGACAATTTTAACTCAATAAATTAAAACAATTATGAACTTATTTTGTATCTTTTATATTTTAAATATTCAATAAATATTTTTTACACTCATCTTATATATTTTATCTGTATAAGACAAGAAAAAATCAAATTTTATGAAAAAAACATGGAATTTTTATGAGAAAATTTTACATAATGTTAACTAAACCAATATTTTTTAAAAAATAATTCAAAATATTTTATTATTTAAATTATGATATAAAATTTATTTTGGAATGTGGAATATAAAAATTTATTTTGGGAGAATTTTTCATATTTTTCTAAGTAGTATCATTTTTTATTAGTATTAGAAAACAATGAATTTATGTTGATAAATACATTTTCATCTAATTTATTTATATACTAAATGAATATTTAATATTTTATGTATAATGTATTTAAATAAATATTAAATCTATTAATCCAATTATGGTTATTTGAATAAATTTCACATTTAAACCTGATATAAAAACATTTCAAATTTTGGATCTTTTTACATTAAAAATCATTGTAAATCTCATCTATCATATTCATTTTTTATTAATTTATTCTAATTCAATGATTATAATTTTTAAAAATGGATTTAATATTTTTTATAATCAAAATATTTCATTTCTATTATGGTCAATATGGGTTTTTACCAATGATATTATTAAATGTAATTTATATTAATTAAACTAAATAAGATAAAAAATGATTACTCAGTAGTTAAAATTAATATAAAGTGGAAAAATATCCTCTAGAACAAGTCTAAAATCCATTTTATGGACACATATGGAGCATATATTCCATTTCAGGAAACAATTTCAAATATTGGATGCCCATGATGCAAGTAACACCAATCCCCCTCCCCTATGAAAGGGAATTTAACCACTCACTTCTTCACATATCTCAACCCATTTTTTTCAAACATACCCTCTGCAATTAAGAAAAAAACATCATCCATATCATAATAGAAGTCTCAATTTGGGATACAGGCAAACCATGTTAGTCCTTTTCTGCAAACCAAAAGTAATTACCCAAAGATGAAGTAACATTCCTAAAAAATAACAGTTGTTTTATTTCTTTCTCCACCCATAAATTATTCTTAATCTATTATTATATAATGACATCAGTATAATAAATATTTTAATAAATTATTATCATAATACTTCATCATACACCTACACACACATACAAACAATGGGATATGTAATTATTATTCATGTTTATAGAAGATTACCGCATTGCAAACTAGAGTTGTTCATTATTACATTAAAATAATCAATGGTTTTAAATAATTATTTAAATAATATATTTATTTGATACATATAAAATGTATGATTTATTTATGAGTACTCGTTTATTACATTATGCATATCTTTATTATTTCTATTTTTTCAAAATATGATCACTTCGTTTGTGAATATGTGGACTACGACCTACATAAAGTGACATATATGAAAAATAATTATGATATAACCAGAAACATAACCATAAAAATTAAATTTTTTATAAATAGGTAGAATAATGTCATAATATAATCATATATGGTATGATATATAAAAATATTTTTATGTTTCATTTATATAATAAACTTATATTTTTTATACTAGAGTATTGAATGTGTAGAAAGAAATTAAATACATAAATTAACATTTTCCTCATATAACATTTACTTTTTGAGATATATGATATATCCACAACATTTTCTTGTTATGTGGTGTCTATAATTCTATATGAAATGGTAGATCATGCATTTAATTTAATTAATTATAGTATTTTTATCAATTTGTGTTATTCCTTAAATGGTCTCATGATTCGATAGTTTCTCAAATAATAATGGGATTCCTACTGTCAAATTTATTTCCTATAAGACTTATTTCGTATTCACCACCTATTTATTATTTGTAGTGTATGTACTACCAATGAATTTAGTATAGTATTATTATAATAAACATATATTCTAATTTAAATATCCATTTTATTACCTCTCTACCATAGGGTTTAAAGATATAATTTTATCATATAAGTAAGGTAATTTAGTCTAAATTTTTCTTCTTAGAGACACATGTTATGTTATGCAGAAAAATTATTTTTTTGAGGTGTATATAATTCCATTTTAATTTTTTTTCAGGAAATTATATTTCATGTTATTTAAATAAAAATTTTATTCTATTATTGTATAGTTATTATGAATCATTGATACCAATGTGGTAAGATTATATTGTAACAATCTCATCCTTTATCTAGAAAATTTACTATTATTCTTATATTGATGAAATATGATGATCATATTTAATGAAATATCATTAATTTTAGTTTTCCATGTTTATATATGATATCATTATTTAATGTTATAATGTTTTCATTATATTTAACTTTACATAATTAATATGTTTTTTATAAAATCTAACATCATTTCTCTCATCGGTCAAGAATATATTTTCTCCCAAAACCATGATAAAAAAATACAATATATTAGAATCCAATGGTGATTAAAATGTAATTTTACACATTTTTTAACATTATATAATATTTTTTTTTAAAACAATTATCTTTTTATTTTTGTATCAAGTAACATTTCTAAGCATTTTACTGTGAAGTAGGAATGTTAAACATGTACGGATTTTTCCACTGTGATGGACTACATTTCCTAGATGTTATATTGATTGTTTAAAAGTTATTTTTAAATATGTGTTTTCTTATATTATATAAATTCACTTTTCAGTGATTTTTTAAATATAATGTTTTTCCAAAAGAATAAAATTTTAATTAGTGTTTATAGTGGGTTTAAAAGTGTTTTTTATTTGTTTCCAATTAATATTTCAAATACATATTTATCCAAAAACATTTATGAATTAAATTTTTTATTTTATTGTGTATATATTTTCCCTAAATAATATTTTTATGTAAAATTTCAATGATATATTTAATGAAAATTATATTTGAAATTTTTTATAAAATACATATTTAATGAAATTGTATTTTCATGAAGAATTTTTTCTAGTTATCCTAAAAAATAATTCTCCATATCAGATGAAATACTTTGATTTATTATATGAATTACTAAATAAATGATCCTAAGATACCATTTATATTATTTAAATTACTTTTTTTTGATTCGATGGATTGAAATATATGAATTATATTTCCCAAACATGTGTTTTACCATTAAAAATTAATATGAAACCCGCTTCTATTCACGGGTAATTCAACTATAAAATGATTTTGAAAATTAACACTTTTCCAATGATTATGATATAGTAAAATTTTTGTGATACCCTTTTTTCATGGGTATTTTTATGATATTTATTAAACCTGTATCTTTTTAGGGGTCACAATATGATGAATGATTTATTATATTGTGGATCAAGTATGCATGATTTAATTTTGTGAAGGGTGTGACATATATCCCTATAATGATTTGTGTAATGATAAAAAGTATATAATATCAATTTATAAAATGATTCTAGCCCCAGACATAACAGAATATGGGAAACGGTTTGTATCCCATGCCCTCGAAAAGATGGTACATAGGTTGTAGCCTAGATTTATTCAATTCCGAAAAATAAGACAGTACACGTGTTGAAGCACAAGCCAGAATATCCGAGGGTATATTGAATGTAGTTAATGAATGATAAAAAGAGTGTACAGGGGTATTATAACAATACTAAAAACAAGTGGGTAAACTAGTTGTATCACAAGAAAAAAAAGGGTCATGTGTTAATTCCCAAAATCGAAAACAAAAGGGTTCATTTGTTGCTTCCCAAGGACAGAAAAAGGGGGTACAGAAGTTGTAATAGAATTTTAGAAACAAATATTGTACACTAGTTCTAGCTGAAGCCCAAAAATAAATTGGTACATTTTTTGGAAGCTCGAGACAAAAAATAAGTGGGTTCGTAGGTTTTAGTAGAATACAAAAGTTAATAGGGTACATGAGTTTATTGTCAATGAAAAAAGCCGGAAAAGAGGTGATTTTCCCAAACCTCACTTGTTATGATGGTATTTGATGTAATATTTGACAAACTATTTTCTATTATAAGGTTTCATCAATCATTCCATTTTGTATTCATATGTTATGGTTTCATGTTATTTTGAATTTATTCCCTTATGATTCATCTATTATGAATTCTCACTTATTATTCCATGAATCCATATTATGATCTATGATATGAAGGGTAAGAATATCTGATTTTTTTATCATTTTATCATACCCATATAATAATTTTATTCTTATATAATTCAATTCAATTCTTTACTATGATTTTGTTCTCACACCATTCAAATTCTTCCATTTCCCATGATTTGAAGAATGGTTTTAATTAGGAGTAGTTAGGGAAATGATCATTAATGGAGACATTGAATATCATTCCCCAAGATAGAATATTATGTTTCCAATTATCAAAATAATATAAAAAATTTTGTTCCTCATGAATGTGATTTTTTAATGTTTATAATATTCATCAAAATGTTTTAATATATTAGTTTGTTATGCATTTCATTCTATAATTGGTATCAAAGAAAATGTTTAGTCAACCATGGGAAACCATGAGAATAAATATTTAGTGATATCCATTGGGATATTTATAATGATATATATAGGGATTTATCTAATGATAATACAAATGGTTTATAGATTAAAAATAATTTGTAAATATTTAGGAATCTTATAATATATTTTTCATGATTTTCTTGTTTTATGATTTTAGAAGTGTTTATAACAATATCATTTCCCATTACAGTCAACCACATGAACTAGAAATAGTTTTGTTATAATTGAATGTTTTAGATGTGGAAATTATGAAAATTATCAATGTCAATTCCTTTTGTGGAATTATCATGAAGTGAAACAGTATGATTTATTGGGTATTGGATATAATATTAAAGATAATTTCACCATAAATGAAATGTGAAAGGTTTTGGTTGCAAGAATTTTTGTTATTTTAAAAATAATAACCATGATTAAATTTATGTAATGGAACTATAATACATGAATCATATTTTATATTATATGAATAAGTTATCAATGAAGAAAATTACTAAGTCTATGTAATGGTTTAAAAATAATATCGGATGATTGAATATTATATGTATTGGAATTAATGATTTATGATAAATGAATACTAAATTATATGTTTTTCATTATGTATTTTAAAAAATATATTAAATTTTTTGGATTACAAAAAAACGAATTTAATGAAAGGTGATAATTGGATTAAGGGGTGGTATCACATAATGTATTCTTTACGTTTAGAAAATTGTGTTTTTCTGGGATAATGATTTAATTGATATGTATAAAGTAAATTGGATACTATAAAATTCAATGGAACTAATTCATTATTTACTGAAAATGTGGTCCATTATATTATAGATAATGTTTAAAAATTTTAATGGTTTTTTGGATATATAAAATAATTGTTTTAATAAAGAGGATTACATGTTTTTGAAATGAATTTATTTAAATTTAGGTTATTAGAATGTTTTTTTGATAATATACATTGAAAATATTCTCATGTACAGAATGTGACAACCATGTGCAACTTTATTATAAATGGGTGGTCAGTTTTGAACTAATTTTAGGAAATGTAGTGTCATTTCTTCTAGTGTTTTGTATTTTGAGATTTCATAATTGTTATCAGGATAAACATTTATTGAATTTTAATGTTAAACATAGAATGGGGTTTTATATATTAATGTATTATCTTTCCATATTTGGATTTTTCATATTCAGTAAATGTTTTACCATTTTTTATAATAGATAATAAAATATTTAATGACATGTCATTATCTGTATGGTATGCTTGACCTCTTAATACATTAGGAATGAAAAAATCACATTTATTTTCTTGAGTACGACATGATGTTGAAATCAACAAAGGCATAACAAAAGAGTGAGATTGTCGATATGAAAAAGATTGAAAAAATTAATTATATTCACTTCTATTAATATATTGTAAAACATTTCTACAACTCTTGGGAAATGGATATTGAAATATATTTTTTCCTAATACCTTATTTCCATTGAAAACATTGTCTAATAAATCATCATAGAATTATTCTTTGGATGACATTAAAATTTTATTGATAATTCAATTTATTTTGATAAATTCTATTAATCATGTTGTAGGATTATTCATTATTTTTATTCATGAACATGTTATCACTTCCCACCAATGTTATTCTATATGAGAAACTGGAAATTAGTTTATTGGGTAACAATTAGGATTCTAACTTCTCGTTGTAAATGAAATTTAATTATTCATTTTCATAATAAGGGATCTTATGAATAGACTCCTCAATGATTAGGATTTTGTTTAAAAAGATGAGTTATGAGTGGAAAATTCAATTTATAGGTGGTTTAATGTTATAGTATAATATTATTGGAATTAAGTTAACATTTTTAAAAAATAAAATTTCACCCAACCCATAATATAACTTTTTCATAAGAAATAATTATACATGGATCGCGTTATATGAAACACCATGTTATTATTCTACTAAAAATAATACATTTGTTATGTTATGCTACAAAAAAAATGTTGTTGTCTAATGTATCACACAATAATGACTCCCTTTAATAGCATGTTTCACACCTAAGGATGAGTTTTACCAAACTATAATTTACATTTAATATTGTTATTAAAATATTATTAAAGTTACTTCCTAGATAATATAATGGAATATAAAAATAATATTATCTAATTTTTTAAGATATTACTATCACAATACTATAAAATTACATCTCTAGTTTACAATTAATTATAAACAAATGTAACAACTATTTGAAAATAATGAAATTTCTTTTGCAAAAATACTATTTCTGTATTTACAAACAAAATTTTACCTCAATTAATTAAAAAAATATTGTTGAATATTTTAAGTCAAATTTATATTTTTATATGTTCATGAAAAATCATATACACTAATCTAATTTATTTAATAGGTATAATATAATAATCAATCTAATTTTATGAATATAAAGATGTATTTTATAAAATGAAATTTTACTTCCTTTTAATGAAGAACCTATTTTAAATATGAATTCAGATAATATTATAATTTCTCTCAAAAAATAATATTAATTTATGGATATTGAATATAAATATTTACCTGGGGGGATTTGTTTTCATATTTTTATTTGTAGGTTCATTTTTTAGATTAATAGTGAAAAATAAAAATTTTATTTGAAACTGTATTTTTTTCTATTTTATATATATTTATAAATTACAATTTCATTTGGTTTTAGATTAAATTATGTTATATTTTTCCTAATTTAATCTAAATAAGAAAATTTGAATCAATTTCACAATAAAAGTTTATATAAAAAAATATCAATCATTTTAAATTTTTTACTTAAAATACTTTTTGTAATATCCCATCAATAAGATTAATTTTAAATTAATTTATGCCACTAATGTGTTATGAATTTGTAATAATGGATCCCATAACTTTAATACTGATATTATATAATGTCAATTAGGTTAATTAAATTTTTTATCCCAAATATTAGTAAATAAATTAAAATTATTTATAGTGATTAAGTTAAAAATGAGTTTACATAGTGTTAAACTGCAACATAATGTGAACAATACCCATTAAAATTGCCCAAAAGACATTACATGTCTTTAATTCGACCATATACACATTTTTATAGAATAATAAAAATTAATTAAAGAACTTATTTAATTGAAAACTCTCAAAAGTGTTTAACATTTTCAATATTCATGAATTCCACTCCTCCACCCAATAAAAGGGAACTCACCCCCACACCCTCCCCATATCATCACCACATCACTATATCCATCTGGATGAAACAAACCCTGATAAAAAATTATCCAAACTAATTTTTCTCATATTTGAATACCTTTTTATTTGTATATAAAACCATAATAACCTTTTCTGACCTCTGAATGTAATTACCCAAGGAAGAAGTAGCATCTTTCAATAAAAACTGGTCTTTACTTTTATTATCCACCACATAAATTATTATTATTAAATAATTCAATGATATATTAAATATATTAAATATAATAATTTTATAATATTAAGTGTTTTACCTACACCTACACACAATTCCATTTAAGGGGAAAAATAATCATCGTCTGTGTGTACTGCAGACTTCCACCTCGTTAACCGATGTTGTTCATTCTTCCATTACCACAATTAAATGATGGTAATGATTATGTAAATATTGTATTTAAATGATTTTTATTATATTTATGAGGTATTAATGATAATATAATTATTAGGTAACACAAAGTTTCTTTATTTCCTTTTTTTGGAAATGCCATATCTTCATTTGTGGACATATGGACTTCTGGATACTCAATGCGACGTGATTCATTAAGACTCTTCATGGAAAATATATGGGACATGTTTATTAAATTTATATAATATATGTGAAATAATAATTATTCTTTATATAATATAAGTATATATATGTGTGTGTTTTTGTGTGTTTTTGTGTGTTTGTCATTTAAATTCTTTCCTTCAATACACTATTCAAATGGAAACAGTGTTCCTGTGAACGTAAGGCATACTCCATCCATGTATAACATATTCCATTCCTAGTTATATATTATTTAGGATATTATAAATACATATATTGAAAATATTTATGATATTTATATCAGGTTTTAAATTATGGAAGCATATATATCATAATATATGTTGGAGGATCATGAATAACAAGTCAAAATATATATGAAAAAGAAAGTCGTTATTACTCAAAAATTATCTTCAACATCAAATTGATAACAAACAGGTAATATAATTACATAAAAATTCATCTATTAAATTATAAATAATAATATATTTCTTTTATATTTGTATAATAAACATATATTTTTTATAAAGGATGTTTGAACATGTATGAAGAATATCAAAACATTAGGTAAAGGTTTTATTTTATCATTTTTATTCCTATAATATAAATGAAATTTCTACCACTTATATAACTTTTTTATTTTGTATACATACTTATGATATTTTATATCCAGAATTATATTTAATATATGATATTAAATATTTTAATTGTTTTTGTTATGTTATGGTTCTCATGATTCCAATTTTACTCATGTAGTAATGAAATTTGTAGTCCCACATTTATTTTTGCGAGGATTTTTTCATATTGACAACTCATTACATTATGGAGTATATAAAGATTGATAATTTAATATATAATTATAATCATAAAATATATTAATATTTTCATGTGTATTTTATGATATCTCTTCCTTGGGATTACAGTTCAAAAGATACCAAATCAGTTAGGAAATTTTTTTAATCATTTCTTCTTTGAGAGACATGGTATGTTATGGAACTATATTATTTTACAAGGTGCATATACTTCCCATTAACATATTTCATCATTAAACTCCTTATTTTATTGATGTTATAAATACAATTTTATATGAATATTTGAAGTCGATTATAATTAAATGTTACTAAACTTGTAAGAGTCTATATTTCTATAATATAATATTTATCATGATTGTTTTGGATTATGATTCCATTGATGGAATGTTATTATAAATCTCTTATGAAATATCAAGATGATTATTATCCTATGTTTATTCATGATATATTTATGTAATGCTGCTGTTTTCCATGATTTGGTACTTATGATATTTAGAGAAATATTTTTATGAAAACATGACATGATCTCTATAATTGTTAGAGAAATTTATTTTCTACCAAAACCATGATTCCAAAAAAAAAATGGATTTTTAAAATATTCTATTAATATCAAATGGTTTTGAAAATTAAATTTTATAGATATTTTACCATTTTTTAAAATGTTTTTTCAAAATGAATTTTCTTGTCCTTTTCTAATTATGCCACATTTCTATAAATTTTATTTTGAAAGGAAATGTCTAAAATATACGAATTCAACCACCATTATGACCATCATTCCCTTGAAGTATCCTGTGAAATTTTATATGGTTATTATTAAAGAATATTTTTTTATATGTATTACCAAAAAATAAATTTATTAAATTTTTTATAATATAAAAAGATTTTAAATAATATCTTATATTATAATGAGTGTATAAAATGGAATTAAAAGATTTTTTTATAGGTTTTCAAAGAATCTATCAAAGAAAAATGTTTTAAAAATGATTTTTATTAAAAAACATATTTTATGGAGAAATGTAATTTTCCTATATTAATAGTTTTCAATTAGATTAAAAAAATAAATTAAATAATTTTTGAAAATGTTTTTTAAACTGGATTTTTAATGAATGGTTATTTTTCTTTTGAATTGTTCCTAGTGATATATCAAAAATAATCTTTATAGAAGATGATATCATTTGATATCATTTTTTATTTTCTATGGATATGATCCATGGATTCAATTCATTTTATTTCTCTTAATGGTTTTTGTTTTGATGGAATGTTATTTATGAATCCTATTTCCCTTCAACGAGATATAACTTGATGAGTGGTTTGGAAACCAACTTATATTCACATGTTATTATATGATGAAATGGGTTTTGAATCCTGTCTGTTTTTTATAGGTTATTATATGATTAAATTTTTATGAAACCCATTTCATTTCCTTGGTTCAAATATGTTTTTTATCAAACTGATCTCTTTTTATGGTTCATGATATGATACTTTTTAACTAAATTATGACACAAATCAGTTTTATTTCATTATGTGATGTGTGGTAAATATATATCTCTGTAATTAATTAGGTAATGATAATCTATATATGTTCTCAAAGGGTAAATATGTTTTATCTCGATCAGTAAAATAAGAGAGTAAATAGGATGTAGCCCAATCCCTAACGAATGATGGTACTTGGGATGTAGAACAAGCCTGAAGATAATAGGGTACAAGGGTTGTAGCCTAATACCAAAAATAATAGGGTACACGGTTTGTATTCCATGCCAAAAAAATACAATGGTACGCTAGTTATATCCCATGTGTTAAAATTATATGGCACACTGGTTGTAGCCCATTCATGAAGAAATTGGGTACATGGGTTATAACCCTATCCTAAAAAGGTGGGAAAATGGGTTGTAGGACATTACTGAATAAAATAGGGTATATGAGAGGTATCCAAAGGATAAAAACAAGAGGGTATAGGGGTTGTTGTCAAGGAATAAAAATATGAGTGTATAAGGGTGGTATCCCATTGCGAATAATGAAATAGTACATAGGCTGTAGGAAAATACAAAATATTATGGTACATAGGTTTTTTAACTATGCCTTATGTAGGTACATTTTGGATTAGGTCAAGTCTCACATGCTATTAATGTCATGGAAGGAAGTAATGACGTAGTATTTTTGATTCTTATGTGTATTCCAAGATTCCATTTCATTTTCGTATATTATGTTTTCAAGGTTTTTGTTATCAATTCCCTTATAATTTATTTCTTAAGAACTACCGATATTTATTCAGTGACTCTTGATTATGGTCTCTGATATGTATGGCATGATCTTCTTATGTTTGGATCATGTCATCATTATCATATTACCATGTTATTATTTCATATATCCCTTTATTACTCTTACTGAGAATATAATCCCATCAATCTATTCAGTTTCATTTCATCTTGCTATGAATAAAGGTTTTACGTAGTATTACTAAAGTTGATGATAATTAAGGGGGATTTTTATGATCATTCACCAAGATAGAAGATTACGTTTCATTTTTTCCATTGATAGTAAAATATTATGGTACTTGGGAATTTAAATTTTAAATGTGGAGAATATTAATCAAAATGATGTAATATCAATCTATGATAAGTCTGGGTTAATGTAAGGTCTAGACCAAATCGACCACTAAACTAATATTCAGACTATTTATCACATGGATTCATGAGAACCTCCCTGTATTACTGAGGCTATTGACTAGAAGTGTGGGTATAAGGTGATGATTGTGGGGAGATTATAATCACATTATTAGATTTCCATAGAGGTGTATTAAATAATCAATAAAATAACATGGGTACATTCTAGATCCAACACACTTGGATAATAATGGATTAAACACCCACTTGGAGCCTGAGTGAAGACTAGGGTATCCATGCAGTTAACAAATAGTGTCTAAGGAGCTCATCCATATAAATTCATAATCATATTTTACAAGTGATATGTAATTATAAGTATTCCATCCATAAAATAAGAACATTAAATTAACCCAGAGTAGAATTTTCAAATTGATCATGTCAAAGGGGAACCAATGGTGTACATGGTTCATTTAGAATTCCTATCTAGTAACATTGGTATCACTCCTGAAAACCCATATTCTACTATGAACCACATTTTCAATGCACACCTTATCATTGTTAACTCCCCTAGATAAAAATATAAAATATTCAATGTAGAGAATAGCCAAAACAATCTCAGTGTTCTAAGATAATGCCAACAAATGGATCATGGATTCCATCCATACGAGGTACATTGGTAGGATATGGATATTATTAAAAATAATAGAGGCACCAAAATTATATCCATGATGAGGTCTTTACTACAGATTTCATCCACCCATACCACACGAGGCATTTTATTATCACTCATGCATAACCACCTATGTTCAACCATAATTAATGTTGTATTCACAAGTTTTTATACATAGCCACACCGGACATCGTTGTGCTATTGCGCAAGAACCATCATAGGACAACAGACATCTAGAAACAAGGACACAACAAATTAGAGTTTCCATTTCTAAATGTTCTTGGATTTTCCCTTCTATTCGGATGGACATGTTTATCTTTTTTGACATCACACTCCCCACCATAGATGATTCATGGTCATAATTCACTAAAAAAGAACCTCAAATCACAATTTGGAGAGAGTTAAACAAAAAAGGGTGAAATACTTTACAAATAATGAAATTCTAGAATATATATACTTTGGGAGTAGATGTGTAACTCCACAAGAGGTATTCCTACGTGAGTTATGAAATGGTATATTATTACTTAAAAGCACAACTGAATTGATCGGTGTGTTAACACCCAATTATCCACAAGACGTCATCCCAAACATTTGGACAATTCAAAATATATGATCCAAGTCAATCCACCCTAGAGATATAGCATGAATAAAGTAGAATCATGCAATTATGAAATATGTAGCACCACACTCTTAAGGTTATTTTCACTATTCAATCAATCGACTGGTACAACATACACAAATGCATACTACCCCGGTGTTTAGTGAAAAATCAATATATCCCTAAAATATCATTAGGATTCTCATACCTAATCATTAAAGTATATGATGACTCACATAGGTCAATTTTTTTATTTCATACTATCGCATTTTACTATTATCCTAGAAGATAATGTATCAAGTCGTCCATAATTGAAGAGGAGGAAGTAGGGTCATATAACCCACTATGTGTGGAACCATTCTTTAGGCATTTATAGCCTTCTAAAAAAGGAATTACACAATTATCATTCTCATTATAAGGAATATAATCTTTAAAAAACCAATCATAAAACAAAATTTTGTATTAGAACTAATTTTCTTATTTATTATAAGAAACACCTTATAAATACCACATGTAAAAATTCTCAGCACACATAGAATGGATTTTAGTGATCTATGGGAAATACTCAAAATAAGGTAGCACTATAATAATATAAGAAACATATAACCTTTAACTAGATCATAGTGTAAGTGAATTGAATAGGCTCAACAACCTATATTTTTCATTCATGAAATAGAAGAAGCTCATATGTGTAACACTCATGCTTGCATTTCAAGGAAGAACACGTGGAATTAATTTTGACATCCCTTATACAAGGGACAAGGATAAGAAAACATTTAATGTCACACATATTTGAATTTATCCAAAATCAATTAATTCATTATCATTCCATGATTTATCATTTATGAAAACCAAAAGACCCCTCAAAATGGAAATAAATCTAGTACATTAGTCACTACACAACAAATCACACAATCTAGTTATTTGAATATTCATTTTTCAATATTTTCTATTAATTTTTATCTAATAATAATTATTTCATTAAATAAATAAACCAAAATTTTATCATCATTACATTATTTTATAATTATCACAATTTTTATAGATGATGAAAATTTTAATTGCGATATATTTAGGAAAACATCGTTTATAATACAATTGGATTTTGAATTAACTAATGCCTCATATAGATATATCTATAACCAATTAATGGTATATAATTAATGAAAATGAAATGTTCATGTAATATTCCATATTAAATTTATATATAAACCATAAAATAGCCAAACACACTTTAAATGACCATCCCACACGTCACAAGTATAAGCTCATCGTGTTTAGAATCGATCCTAGTAAGAAAAGTAACATTACTAGGGTCTCATTATTCCATATTAATTTCATAAAAAATGAAACATGGCCATTTGATGACATTAAGATTATAAAAACGCCATCAATAGGTATATTTCTAAAGAAACATTACCCAAATGATCTACTTGGGACCATATGTGCGTTAATGAGTTAGCCACAAGGGTCATTATGCCCATGAAATTGGGGAGGAATTCCATAATACAGAAAGCCAATCACATAAGGTCAATTAAAAAAACAATTATATTTAATTAATAGTTCTGAAATATATATACTTCTCCTGATAGATGGATCAGTTTTATGGGTTACTAATTCTTAATTAATATAGTTCATTAAATTTTACAAATTATGGATACATCTAATATAACCACAACCAGTTTATTAAGGATTCATAGAAACTTCAGCATCTTTAACCTTTATGTAAATAATATATCATCACCAATGACTCTAGAAAAGACCCATGCATCGACCTGAGAATGCTTCCCCAGCCACTCCATTGTCACTATCATCACATCATCACTTTCCCCAACAAAATGTCGTCGTTCACTCAAGACGTCATAGTTATCACCACTGATGGGCGTCAAACTAAACATCACCTATCCACAAACTTTTCTCCAATCAAAACTCATCGCTAGGAAAGTAGTCAATCCAACATAGATCCCGAAATCACCAAGAACATCAGAAGAAAAAAACATCATCCAAAAATACATAAGATGAAGTTATAACTAGAAATGTTGTGGAAAAAACCAAAATCCATACGAATCCATCACCGAAAATACCACTACTAGAAAATGGACATATACCCATGAATTTTCAATAAACATTGGGTATATGGTACACATATACCCACGGTTTTAGAAAACCGTGGGTATACGGATAATTTGGGAACCTATTCCCCTGGTTTTAAAAAACCATGGGTATAGGTCATATATACCCACGATTTTTCCGAAAACCATGGGTATAGATGTTTTTAAAGACCTATACCAACAGTTTTGAAAAAACGTTGTTATAGGTTTTTTTCTGAAGTCGTATACCCATGGTTTTCGCCAAACCGTGGGTATATGGTTTTTTTCGATGTCCTATTCCTACAGTTTTTCAAAACCATGGGTATTGTGGATTTTTATGAAGACCTATACACATGGTTTGGCCAAAAAATGTGTATAGCTTTCTTGTATTATGACGGGAAAAAAATTACGAGGGCCAATGAAAATATTTGGCGGGAACATAGTTAGGATTAATATAATTACAAAAATAAACATACAAAAACATGTAATACATGTAGGTTGGTTCATTAGGTAGAATTTATTGTTGAAGGCAGTTGAGTGTTCGAATATTGGCATGTTTTTTTATCTAATATATGAGTGAAAATTAATATATATAAATAGATGTATTAAAATATATTACAAAGTTTCCACATCTCAATTAGTCAGGCGACGTAGCCTCATCAAATCGTTCGCGTGTTCTATTCTCACTGTCATCATTTTTACATATGCGGATTTATTAATATATATATATATATATATATATGTATGAATGTATTTAACATGCATTTATCTTGGTTGGTCCGAGATGGTGGGCTGTTGGTGGGGGGTCTCATGGTCAAAACCCAACGTTTACATTTTTTGAATATAAGTCCCCACTGTTTTCATACAGTGGGGGAAGGGTTGTGCCACGTTGTACTGTGGTGTTCCAAAGTGTGACACACCTATACCCACGGATTGGCAAACCATGGGTATAGGATCAGACCCCTATTGCAACCCCTCTTTGCCCAACGTTTTCCAAAACCGTGGGCTTATGATATACCCATGGTTTTGGGGGTTGTACCCACAATTTTGAACCATGTTTATACGTTGTCGTTCTATTAGTGTGCCTGGATCCCACGAAGAAGATGCCCCTACAAGCCAACAACCGCCCGAACGCACATCCCATGGTGTATGAATACCACCTCACAATACCACCTTGGAAATAGATGTCGAGTATGTAAACTAAAGAAGGGAAGTTATCTAGATGGAGGCCAATGAAGCCCATCCTCAAGACTCCCCACAAGGTGACCGACCACAAAACGAAAACCAACACACCGAACACCCTAAATAAAACAAGTGACATAATATATAAATATATTGGAAAAGGGGAATGAATGATAAAAGTGAAGAATAAGGAGATGATGATAGGGATTTGAATCACTGATCCTCATGACTTCAACTAAATAAATTGTGTCTCTCCATATCTGACATGGAGGGGAATGATGGGACTCGAGGTCAGAGCACAGTAGAAGCGGACTATGGATAACACCAATGTATCCTCTGATGAAAAGGTGATATGAAAGGATGATATGAAAATATAGAGTGGATTATCCATAATGGAGATCCTAGGGACTAATATGGGGAGAATTCATTAGAGTATTATGATAAGTAAGGGTGGAGGTGGAGAAAATCCCAATAGCGAAGGATTTTTTAGGAGGAATCCATAAGATCATGATTGAAGCGAGCGAGAGAAGGAGAGGGATAAGAAATTATTGGAAAAAAATAAATTAGATGTAATGGCCCGGACCTCTCTGGTCCGTTACTTTGTGAAATGTTGGTGTTGGAGGTGTTCCGGGAGGTCAAGGGGACTTATCCCCAACACTTTGCCAATTTTCTAGTTCTGTGAACAGTGTTTCCAGTTTTATGAACAGTAACAGATCAGTGAGACAGATCAGTTTCACGGATCGGTGAGACAGATCAGTTTCACAGATCGGTGAGACAGATCAGTTTCACAGATCGGTGAGACAGATCAGTTTCACAGATCGGTGAGACAGATCAGTTTCACAGATCGGTGAGACAGATCGGTGAGACAGATCGGTGAGACAGATCAGTTTCACAGATCGGTTACACCGATCAGTTTCACAGATCGGTGAGACAGATCGGTGAGACAGATCGGTGAGACAGATCGGTGAGACAGATCGGTGTGACAGATCAGTTTCACAGATCAGTTTCACAGATCAGTTTCACAGATCGGTGTGACAGATCAGTGTCACAGATCAGTTTCACAGATCGGTGAGACAGATCGGTGAGACCGATCGGTGTGACAGATCAGTTTCACAGATCAGTTTCACAGATCGGTGTGACAGATCAGTTTCACAGATCAGTTTCATGTACAGTAACGGTGGGTGAACAGTGTTTCCAGACTCCTACAGTTTTTCCCCTTTTGACGTTTCCTTTGACGTAAAATACATTTATCGCCTTATTTTAAGGGCTCATAAGGCCGTTTCAAATGCCATAAATCCTATATTAATTATTCCTAAGGCTTGGAATGTTTTACTTGGTCAAACCGCGTGGGTTAATGCGATCCGTTTTTAATGGAGAATTAACCGGATCTTAAACCGTCACCTCGTTAAATCTTAAAAAGGGACGAGATATCATTCTCCCTTGTTCCTTCCCTTTTGTTCTTAACTAAGAGGCGCTAGAACCTTTCAATCCTTTCCTTAGGAGTTGCACAAACAACCCTTACTCCTAGGATCAGTCCCGCTCTGTTGGATGCAACCAAGCTGTGTCGATCTTTCTTCCACATAAGTTGTCGCGAGGGGAGGATCGTGACCTGCTGTGTGGATAAAGGACGTCAAGAACTCTTCGAGGTAGGGGATTCATGGATTCTCTAATTATATATGTGCAATCGTAGAATTAGCATGATTTATTCCTTTGGATCACAATGAAATTGACCTAATTAAATACTTGAACCAGATTAAAAGAATTGGTTGATCGCATGCTGTTGCTTTATACCGTGATAACGGTTTGCCTCTTGTTTTCCTAGATATAGTGATATCTATGTTTTCTTTGATTTACAGTTCGTTCATGATTGAAATTTATAATGAACGTAAAGCCAGAATTAATTGTTGATTAATTGGCTAAAGATAAAGAGGCATGTAAATTAATCTGGTTGTTGTCGTTGTTGTAGTTGTTCTAAATTGAGGATAATCAAATTAGGGAAGTAAGCATGGTTATTTAATTGTGATAGCTTACTGGTTAGGTATCCATGATTGGAACCTACGAATAACAAATCTGTTAATTCAATATGGTTTAGAGAACAGATTATGTGGGAATTTCAAAAAGGGTTCTGAGTTACCCTCTTGTTTGTTAAAGGGCCGAGAGCCCATTTTGTGATGTTTGTTTTCCTGCTGCTTGTGCTGTGATGTGAGCCTGGATGGTTGTTGTGATATGTGGAGGCATGGAGGCCTTATAGTTGTGGCAGCGGATGATGCCTAGTGTGGCGAGATGCATCGGTTTATGCATATGGGTGTCAGGGAGGACACCAGGGGTGATGGAATGGGACAGATGTGGTTGCTGGTTGCTTTTGGTTTTCTTGAATGTTAATCTGCTTTGCTTTTCCCCGCTGCTCAAGGCAGCTGGTCTTGCTTACCCTCATTCTGAAGGAGGCGAAGACACGCGGGGTATGCCACGTGCTTTCCGTGTTTAGCCTCTCGATAGAGGATGGGTCTATGCTCTTTCTATAGGCGGCAAAGACTCGACGGGTAGTATATCTACTCACCGTGTTGAGCCTCCTTTGTGTTTAGAAGCATAGGATGTTTTTTCTAGAATGCATGGGAATGTGGAAAAGTATTTCTGTATTGAATGTTTGATTAAATGGTGAAAATCCACGGGGATGGAGATGCTAGAATTTAAAGGTGATGTGAATCTTAAAAAGGAGCAGTTGTATTGAAAGTGACGCCATTTCAGTTAAATGGGGAATTGTTCAATCTTAATTAATGCTTAAAGAATTAACTAATGTACAGTGGAACTGATAAATGAGAATGGAGTAATCTAATAAAGCTCTTCAATTGGTTGTGTGCTTATAGGATACCTAGTCTTAGAAGTAGCAGCCAGGAGTCTGAGAGACGTTAGCTGCAGTTGTATCTATGACTAGGTAATGCCCATAGTGTGGATGTGAGTTACTTATATATTCTGTACTTTTTGTGTTTCTATACGCTACTCCACCCTCTCGGTAAGGGCAACTGACACCCCAAGGATTCTGAGCCCTGGGGGGGGGTGTTTTCCCCAACATTCTGATGGGAGGTTGAATGGCTGACTACCCCCTTTGGCCCCGCTCTCTTCTCTTGGTAGATCTAGTGCTGGTAGGCACAGTGGTTAGCTTTACCCATATATGTGTTTAGAGGGCTGTAATGGCTTGTGGTTATTTCACACACATATATTCTGGATATAGTATCCTATGGACTACTATAGGTGTAACGTGTATAGGCTGTGATGGCTTGAGGATCCTTACTCGGTGTATGGGCTGTAATGGCTTCAGGTATAATACCCGACGTATGATACACGTTATGCGAGCTGTGGTGGCTCCCGGAAACTACCTGGTTATTTTTGGTTGTGAGGATTGTGTGGAGCTTAGCCCAGGTGTCTGCGGGCAAGCCTATGTGGTGCACGTGGTGCATATTGTGGAGCTTGACCCATGTTGATACGGGCAAGCCTTTGGAGAGAGATGCACAGGACGTATGTCGTTGGGGCAAAGCGGCAAACCAGTGGGGAAGTAGTAGCGGGGTACCCTTGACATTCTTTACTATATGCTATATTATTGTATGTGTTACTTGGTGAGAGTAGCCATGGTGAGGTTGGGAACATAGTATACCTGTTTAGGTGACGAGTTAGTTTCACTTGTTGTTCACTGGGCTTTAGCACGCTTTCTTTACTTTTGCACGAGAGTCTTGGGGAGGATCCTACTGAGTATACTGTTATACTCACCCTATGTACATATAAACTGTTTTTCAGGTCACTTGGAGCAGGTTGGAGATCAAGCTGGTTACTACTAGCTTGCGGTTGGAGGAGGAGCTGTTCGGGCTTGTGGTCGCTGTCGTTTTACTTTCTTTTGGGTACTTTTAGTTTCCCCTTTCAGTTGTAGTACTTTTGCATGACATTTCATATATGTACTTGGGTTTCTTTTACATTTCAGTTATGAGTTGGAGTTGGTTGGATTCTATTCTATCTCTCTCTTCTGCATGTGTTCTCTTAGAGGGTAATGCCTCCCATTTGTGTGTGTATTATACCCTCGGTGCTAGTCGCCACCCCGGGGCCTCCTGGAGGCGGGACTCGGGGGTCATTATCTCCCTTTTCACATTGCCGGCCCAGGAGGGGTACACTTTGTGAGGAGGGGGTCGTGACAGAGTGGTATCAGAGGTCTGGTTGAGTGATAGGATGGAGTTTGGAGTTAGGCACAGGTGAGGATGCATGGGATGGTAGGGAAACGGTGTCATTCATGTTTAGCAAGTGGGGTAAACACTGGAGACCGGCAGAGACATAGGCGTTCAGGGCCCCCTATGATCTGTTGCACGGACCTTTAAGTTTACGATGGCTACTAAACAAAGTGATACTGGTTGCAGGGTAGAGACCTAGGAAAGGATCATGCATCATTATTCCTTGCGCCTGTGTTTGAATGGGTAGACCTTTGGATAGGTAACCTAAAATTAATAAAACAAAATAATTAATTAATTAATGTTGAGTCTTCCATATTCCAGGCTTAGGAGCTCTAACGATTGTTATTTTACAGGTATGGCTCCAGGTCGGCGTCCCCGTCAGGTTTGCGCAGAAGGTGCCCAGCAGGCTATTCCAGCAGATCGCCGCCGGGTAGAGGTTGACGACGATGACACTTGGAGGAAGACACTCCGAGAGTTTCAGCGCCAGAGTCTACAGAAGTACGAGGGATCCGTTTCAGATGCAGTCACAGAAGACTGGTTGGAGGAGGTCGAGATAGGATTCAGTTCGATTCGTGCTCGGAAGGAACACTGGGTGTCCTTGGTTGTGACGATGTTTCGTGGAGCAGCGAGACAGTGGTGGTTCTTGTTCCTCGGGGATCGTGAGGAGTTAGCGATCTCATGGGAGGAGTTTCGAGACAGGTTTAGAGTCGAGTTTCTTTCATCGACTGCGAAGGCATCCAGTCGCCAGGAGCTTCTTACCCTTCGACAGGGGAGCTCCAGTGTTCGGGAGTTTGTAATCCGTTTCAGGAACCTTCTACGATATGCTTCAGACCTGTTACCAGATGATGAGGCCAGGGCGAGGAATTTCGAGGAGGCTTTGTGTCCATAGATCCAGCGCCAGGTCACCCCATTTATGCTGAAGACATATCTTGAGGTGCTGGCGAGGGCAGAGGTTGTTGAGAGGACTTTGGCTAGGACCGGATCGTCACGAGAAGGGAATCGTCATGATTCCTCAAGAAGCAGAGCTGTGGTCCGGGGTTCCCGGTTTTCAGGACAGAAGAGTTTCCGTTCACCTGGGGGTAGGTCCCGGCCCTTCCCATCTCATTTTTCCGGAGGTAGCAACTCTCAGACCTATGCCAAGGGATCAGGCGCTTGTTTTTCTTATGGTGGACGTGGTCATCAGCAGCGGGAGTGCCCAACTTTTCAGAGCAGTCATCGTGCACCAGGCGCTCCACTCCAGGTTCCTCCGTTGAGGCAGTTCCAGCCGAGGCAATAGCAGCAGGTTGCACCAGCTTTAGATCACCAGAGGGTAGATGGAGCAGGCAGAGGACAGCCCCATGACGCTCCCCGTCCTCAGAGAGCAGAGCGCGGCCGTGGTGGTGGTCGTCATCAGGGTCAGAGAGGCCGTGGAGGTGGTCGTGGTCAGCTTCATGCTCTAGCGTTGCCAGCTCCAGGCGAGCCAGACGTCGTCCGAGGTACCCTTTGCTTGTTTTCTACCATAGTGTATGGCTTGTTTGATTCAGGAGCGACACACTCCTTTATATCCCCTACCCTTGTCCACGCTTTGGGACTTGAGGTAGAGAGGCTTCTAGTGCCCTTGGCGTTGACTACGCCAGTTGGAGGTCGAGCTAGCTTGTTTGAAGTATGTAGAGACTGTGAGCTAGTGTTGGGGCAGCACCGCTCTTGGGGAGATTTCCTATGTTTACGAATACAACCATATGATGTCATCCTCGGCATGGATTGGTTGTATTCGGTGCAGGCTATTGTGGATTGCTACAGGAAGAAGGTCGTTTTCTTTGATGAAGATGGAGAGGAAGTAGTGTTTGTTGGTGAGAGAGATCCTCGGATGAGTCATAGACGAGTTTCATCCTTATCATCCATGATGGCTGGGATGATGCTGAGTTCTTCAGAGGTTCAACAGCTGGCGTTTCCTAGGGTCGTAGAAGAGTACCCTGATGTCTTTCCAGAAGAGGTTGTATCCTTACCCCCTCGACGGAAGATCAAGTTTGGGATCGAGCTACAGCCAGGAGCGTCTCCCATCTCTATGTCTCCATATAGGATGGCCCCTTCTGAGTTACGAGAACTACGTATTCAGCTCGATGGTCTGTTGCAGTGTGGTTTTGTTCGGCCAAGTGTGTCACCGTGGGGTGCACCAGTCTTGTTCGTGAAAAAGGCTGATGGCAGTTTGCGGTTGTGCGTCGATTATCGTCGCTTAAACAAAGTGACAATAAAGAACCGTTATCCTCTCCCGCGGATTGATGACCTATTCGATCAACTGAAGGGTGCAAGTTGGTTTTCAAAGATCGACTTGCGGTCAGGATATCATCAGATGCGTGTAAAAGATGAGGATATCCCGAAGATTGCTTTCCGCTGTCGTCATGGGCATTATGAGTTTGTTGTAATGCCATTCGGCGTGACAAATGCTCCAGCTGTTTTCATGGGGTTGATGAATGCTGTGTTCCGTGAATTCTTGGACAAGTTTGTTGTGGTTTTCATTGACGACATCCTTGTGTACTCCACATCTGAAGAAGAGCATGCAGAACATCTACGAGCTGTTTTGGGTGTTCTTCGCCAACATCGGTTGTTTGGGAAGTTGTCCAAGTGTGAGTTCTGGGCTCGAGAAGTTCGTTTCTTGGGACATGTTGTGTCCCAACAGGGATTAGCTGTGGATCCTTCGAAGATAGAAGCAGTGGTGTCTTGGCCATCCCCCAAGACCGTGTCAGAGGTGCGAAGTTTCCTTGGTCTCGCATGCTATTATAGGAGGTTTGTGGCTAATTTCTCCCGAGTTGCGACTCCTATGACAGCTTTGACCAGGAAGGATCAAGCGTTCATATGGACTGATCAGTGTCAGACAGCTTTCGAGTATCTAAAGGAGAAGTTGGTAAGTGCTCCAGTCCTTTGTCTTCCAACGGAGGGAGTCCAGTTTGATGTTTTCTGTGATGCTTCACATCTGGGGCTAGGCTGTGTTCTCATGCAGCAGAGGTCAGTTGTTTCTTATGGGTCTCGGCAGTTGCATCCCCATGAACGCAACTATGCCACCCATGATCTTGAGTTGGCAGCCGTGGTGTTTGCGCTGAAGTTGTGGAGACATTACCTCATTGGAGAGCGCTTTGTGGTTTTCACCGATCATAAGAGTTTGAGGTATGTTTTCTCTCAGTGGGATTTGAACTTGCGGCAGCGTCGGTGGATGGAGTTCTTGCAGGAATACGACTTCGAAATATCGTATACACCTGGGAAGGGAAATGTTGTTGCTGATGCACTGAGCCGAAAGTCACGTAATGATGTTGTGCGTGAATCTGGTGATTCCTGGAGAGGGATGGAAGAGCTAGCAGCTTTGCATCTTGATATGGGAGAAGTTGGAGGAAGAGGTTGTCTTTTCCAGATGACGGTGCAGTCATCCCTGATGCAAAAGGTGGAAGATTCTCAGTTGGGTGATCTAGAGGTGGAAGTTTTGAGAGACAGAGTTGTTTGTGGGGAGGCCCCTGATGGTTGGTCGGAGGATGAACAACACCGAGTGTTGTATCATGACAGGCTTTTTGTTCCCTTGGCGATGCGCGAGACGGTTCTCCGAGAGTTCAATAGCTCGCCCTTAGCTGTACATCCTGGTGTGACGAAGATGTATCGATCCTTGAGAAGTCAGTTTTGGTGTCCTGGGCTGAAGCGTTCAGTTGCAGAATGTGTGTCTCGATGTTTAGTCTGCCAGAAGGTGAAGGCCGAACACCGTGTTCCTGGTGGTCTTCTCCAGCACTTAGAGATTCCTCAGTGGAAGTGGGAGGACATCTCAATGGACTTTGTTACAGGTTTACCTCGAGCTCCGGGAGGACATGATGCTATATGGGTGGTAGTGGATCGTTTAACTAAATCGGCCCACTTCATAGCAATCAAGGAGTCGAGCTCAGTGGAGGTTTTGTCGAGGCAGTATCTGGAGGAAGTGGTGAGGCTTCACGGAGTTCCTAAGACGATCATTTCTGATCAAGACCCTCGTTTTACCTCGAGGGTGTGGAGAGGTCTCTAGCATTCTTTTGGCTCTCAACTATGCCTTAGCACTGCTTTTCATCCTCAAACGGATGGTCAGACAGAGCGAACCATCCAAACTCTTGAAGACATGTTGCGCTCTTGTGTTCTTGATTTTGGAGTTTCATGGGTGAAGCACTTACCTTTGGTAGAGTTCGCTTAAAATAATAGTTTTCACTCTACCATCGGCATGGCGCCGTTTGAAGCCTTGTATGGCCGGCCATGCCGTTCTCCATTGTGCTGGACTGGGGTCGGAGAGTCAGCAATTCTCGGACCAGAACTAGTGCAGAATACGACGGAGATGGTTCAAGTGATTCGTGAGAGGATGAAGACAGCACAAGATCGTCAGAAATCTTATGCGGATCAAAGAAGGAGACCCTTAGAGTTTAATGTTGGGGATCATGTGTTTCTGAAGGTAACTCCCCGTCGTGGGCAGTGAAGGTTTGGTCGCGGAAGTAAGCTTTCTCCCCGTTTTGTTGGGCCTTTCGAGGTGTTAGCTCGTGTTGGAGCTGTGGCATATCGAGTAGCACTTCCCCCCTCGGATGAGTCGGATACATGATGTTTTTCATGTATCGCAGCTCCGTCATTATCTTCATGATGAATCTCATGTTATCGATTGGGGAGAGATCGATATTGATGATGATGCAACCTTCGAGGAGCGACCTGTGGAGATCCAAGACCACAAGGAGAAGGTGTTGCGTGGGCGTTCTATTCCTTTAGTTCGTGTCTTGTGGCGACACGGTGGCCTGGAGGAGAGTACCTGGGAGCGTGAGTCACAGATACGTGCTCAGTACCCAGAGTTGTTTAATGTTTAACTCCTTTCATGTAATGATGTTTTCTCTGTGGTTGGACCTTTCATGTTTTATTTATGTACCTTTGATGTGATGTTGTGAATGAATTGTTTGGGTATGGATTGTTTGTTCCCGGATGTCATAGTTTTGTTCCAGCTTTCGAACAACTCATGGTGGGTTTCCCCTGAGAGGTATCTTATGGGGTGGTTGTTCGGACCCCTCTTTTCTTCTGGGTTGGTTTTTAATTCTCGAGGACGAGAATGTTTTGAGAGGTATCTAATGTAATGGCCCGGACCTCTCTGGTCCATTACTTTGTGAAATGTTGGTGTTGGAGGTGTTCCGGGAGGTCAAGGGGACTTATCCCCAACAATTTGCCAATTTTCTAGTTCTGTGAACAGTGTTTCCAGTTTTATGAACAGTAACAGATCAGTGAGACAGATCAGTTTCACGGATCGGTGAGACAGATCAGTTTCACAGATCGGTGAGACAGATCAGTTTCACAGATCGGTGAGACAGATCAGTTTCACAGATCGGTTACACAGATCAGTGTCACAGATCGGTGAGACAGATCGGTGAGACAGATCGGTGAGACAGATCGGTGAGACAGATCAGTTTCACAGGTCGGTTACACAGATCAGTTTCACAGATCGGTGAGACAGATCGGTGAGACAGATCGGTGAGACAGATCGGTGAGACAGATCGGTGAGACAGATCGGTGAGACAGATCGGTGAGACAGATCGGTGAGACAGATCGGTGAGACAGATCAGTGTGACAGATCAGTTTCACAGATCAGTTTCACAGATCGGTGTGACAGATCAGTTTCACAGATCAGTTTCACAGATCGGTGAGACAGATCGGTGAGACCGATCGGTGTGACAGATCAGTTTCACAGATCAGTTTCACAGATCGGTGTGACAGATCAGTTTCATAGATCAGTTTCATGTACAGTAACGGTGGGTGAACAGTGTTTCCAGACTCCTACAGTTTTGCCCCTTTTGACGTTTCCTTTGACGTAAAATACATTTAAAGCCTTATTTTAAGGGCTCATAAGGCCGTTTCAAATGCCATAAATCCTATATTAATTATTCCAAAAGCTTGGAATGTTTTACTTGGTCAAACCGCGTGGGTTAATGCGATCCGTTTTTAATGGAGAATTAACCGGATCTTAAACCGTCACCTCGTTAAATCTTAAAAAGGGACGAGATATCATTCTCCCTTGTTCCTTCCCTTTTGTTCTTAACTAAGAGGCGCTAGAACCTTTCAATCCTTTCCTTAGGAGTTGCACAAACAACCCTTACTCCTAGGATCAGTCCTGCTCTGTTGGATGCAACCAAGCTGTGTCGATCTTTCTTCCACATAAGTTGTCGCGAGGGGAGGATCGTGACCTGCTGTGTGGATAAAGGACGTCAAGAACTCTTCGAGGTAGGGGATTCATGGATTCTCTAATTATATATGTGCAATCGTAGAATTAGCATGATTTATTCCTTTGGATCACAATGAAATTGACCTAATTAAATACTTGAACCGGATTAAAAGAATTGGTTGATCGCATGTTGTTGCTTTATACCGTGATAACGGTTTGCCTCATGTTTTCCTAGATATAGTGATATCTATGTTTTCTTTGATTTACTGTTCGTTCATGATTGAAATTTATAATGAACGTAAATCCGGAATTAATTGTTGATTAATTGGCTAAAGATAAAGAGGCATGTAAATTAATCTGGTTGTTGTCGTTGTTGTAGTTGTTCTAAATTGAGGATAATCAAATTAGGGAAGTAAGAATGGTTATTTAATTGTGATAGCTTACTGATTAGGTATCCATGATTGGAACCTACGAATTACAAATCTGTTAATTCAATATGGTTTAGAGAACAGATTATATGGGAATTTCAAAAAGGGTTCTGAGTTACCCTCTTGTTTGTTAAAGGGCCGAGAGCCCATTTTGTGATGTTTGTTTTCCTGCTGCTTGTGCTGTGATGTGAGCCTGGATGGTTGTTGTGATATGTGGAGGCATGGAGGCCTTATAGTTGTGGCAGTGGATGATGCCTAGTGTGGCGAGATGCATCGGTTTATGCATATGGGTGTCATGGAGGACACCAGGGGTGATGGAATGGGACGGATGTGGTTGCTGGTTGCTTGTGGTTTTCTTGAATGTTAATCTGCTTTGCTTTTCCCCGCTGCTCAAGGCAGCTGGTCTTGCTTACCCTCATTCTGAAGGAGGCGAAGACACGCGGGGTATGCCACGTGCTTTCCGTGTTTAGCCTCTCGATAGAGGATGGGTCTATGCTCTTTCTATAGGCGGCAAAGACTCGACGGGTAGTATATCTACTCACCGTGTTGAGCCTCCTTTGTGTTTAGAAGCATAGGATGTTTTTTTCTAGAATGCCCTTGAATGTGGAAAAGTATTTCTGTATTGAATGTTTGATTAAATGGTGAAAATCCACGGGGATGAAGATGCTAGAATTTAAAGGTGATGTGAATCTTAAAAAGGAGCAGTTGTATTGAAAGTGACGCCATTTCAGTTAAATGGGGAATTGTTCAATCTTAATTAATGCTTAAAGAATTAACTAATGTACAGTGGAACTGATAAATGAGAATGGAGTAATCTAATAAAGCTCTTCAATTGGTTGTGTGCTTATAGGATACCTAGTCTTAGAAGTAGCAGCCTGGAGTCTGAGAGACGTTAGCTGCAGTTGTATCTATGACTAGGTAATGCCCATAGTGTGGATGTGAGTTACTTATATATTCTGTACTTTTTGTGTTTCTATACGCTACTCCACCCTGTCGGTAAGGGTAACTGACACCCCGGGGATTCTGAGCCCTGGGGGGGTGTTTTCCCCAACATTCTGATGGGAGGTTGAATGGCTGACTACCCCCTTTGGCCCCGCTCTCTTCTCTTGGTAGATCTAGTGCTGGTAGGCACAGTGGTTAGCTTTACCCATATATGTGTTTAGAGGGCTGTAATGGCTTGTGGTTATTTCACACACATATATTCTGGATATAGTATCCTATGGACTACTATAGGTGTAACGTGTATAGGCTGTGATGGCTTGAGGATCCTTACTCGGTGTATGGGCTGTAATGGCTTCAGGTATAATACCCGACGTATGATACACGTTATGCGAGCTGCGGTGGCTCCCGGAAACTACCTGGTTATTTTTGGTTGTGAGGATTGTGTGGAGCTTAGCCCAGGTGTCTGCGGGAAAGCCTATGTGGTGCACGTGGTGCAGATTGTGGAGCTTGACCCATGTTGATACGGGCAAGCCTTTGGAGAGAGATGCACAGGACGTATGTCGTTGGGGCAAAGCGGCAAACCAGTGGGGAAGTAGTTGCGGGGTACCCTTGACATTCTTTACTATATGCTATATTCTTGTATGTGTTACTTGGTGAGAGTAGCCATGGTGAGGTTGGGAACATAGTATACCTGTTTAGGTGACGAGTTAGTTTCACTTGTTGTTCACTGGGCTTTAGCATGCTTTCTTTACTTTTGCACGAGAGTCTTGGGGAGGATCCTACTGAGTATACTGTTATACTCACCCTATGTACATATAAACTGTTTTTCAGGTCACTTGGAGCAGGTTGGAGATCAAGCTGGTTACTACTAGCTTGCGGTTAGAGGAGGAGCTGTTCGGGCTTGTGGTCGCTGTCGTTTTACTTTCTTTTGGGTACTTTTAGTTTCCCCTTTCAGTTGTAGTACTTTTGCATGACATTTCATATATGTTCTTGGGTTTCTTTTACATTTCAGTTATGAGTTTGAGTTGGTTGGATTCTATTCTATCTCTCTCTTCTGCATGTGTTCTCTTAGAGGGTAATGCCTCCCATTTGTGTGTGTATTATACCCTCGGTGCTAGTCGCCAACCCGGGGCCTCCTGGAGGCGGGACTCGGGGGTCATTATCTCCCTTTTCACATTGCCGGCCCAGGAGGGGTACACTTTGTGGGGAGGGGGTCGTGACATTAGAAATATATTATATTCCATTAAATCAAGGGGAAATTAAATTAAATTAAAATATTGAACATCATTAATAATAGTCTCATCTAAGTACATGTGACATTTTCTGTGTACATGGTTCTATCACTATATGTAATTAATATATAACAAGAATCAAAACATTCCCAAGATCATTTATAATAGAAAAAATAGTTATAAGAAGAAAAAAGAACCACCGATAAAACATTGGAACTTCTCGACAAAACTGACCACTAAACCGGTAGCTAAACTACTCACCAAATAGACTCAAGGACACCTCCATATATGCTAGAGGTTTATGACTAATATAGATAGAATATGGTGGTGATAGTGAGAATAATATACCCTTATGATATGTGTAGAATAGAGGTATATCATAAAATAAAAAATATAATATATTAGAACATTTAGTAAATTGAAATCAATGAACAAGATGAATAACTACAATGGATGAATAATGATATCCTATTCCAGTATATAGCTCATTATGAATGCATGTCCATGTGGTGCAAACTAATAAATCCGGAATCATATAATAGATGATATTATACATTACATGTTCAATGAAAATGAAAAAAAGGCATCGATGATGGTCTTATAAAGCATCTTGAGTTCTAGATCATTTTCTTACTCCGAACTCCCGTGCACAACTCACAACCCAATAAAATAATAAATGACATGTGAATAAGAGGATCTACTCAGGTACCCAGTAAAAAGGTGGCCCATGCAGGGTGTGTGATATAGTCAATAGACCACCTATAATAATTCCTAAATCATATGGATATTTGTTAATATAAAATAAGAAGTGTACATGTACATAAAAAGTAATGTAGAAATTCACAATAAATAAATTACAATGTCAGATTAGGTCCTTCCAATACACCATGTTTTACTATACCTAATGGATCTATACTAATTTGAAATATCATAACCGATGGTAACATGTGTAGACAGAATAAAAAATAAAATGGGTCATCCTAATTTAGTCATCTATAAAATATCAAACCAAGACATGTCATTTACAATGGTGGTTATTCGCTATTATTTAGTCACATAACATCCATAATTTAATTTAATGAGGCCTAACTATTATTCATTTATATGAAATCCTGTTTCTTACCAGGATAAACCATATAATATAACCAGGGTATAACATCATGAGAATAACAATTACATAATATGATGGAGTCTGTCTGTAGTGTTCCACAAATGGAATCTCGAGTATTACTCCAAACGTATGTAAAAAAGTCCCTTTTGAGTATATCCAGTTTATGTCACAATGGTTTCTGTGTATCACTCATGTAATTTTGTAGCTATATTTCCATATATCATACCCACAGGTGCTCCCATAGGATACTAAATAACACATTTGAAGGTAAGAAATAGACATGGTGACCCCATCTAAGATATAGTCGGAATCCACCTCAGTATATGAAGCAACATTAACCCATGAACCCATACACAACATTCCCGAAAAGGGAATCTTAGTATCCCTTATGGAATTAATAATAACTTATTCCTTTTTAAATTTTAGTCACTGAATTAGAAATGTATATCACCGTGTATTATCATAAAAAAGGGGAAAATTCTTAGGATATGCACACGTAATCCATATAAAATTTATTGAATAATAATGTAGATTGTCATTCCCATCGATAAATTAAATTAATAAAATATTTCCCATGTATGACAATGTCACAAATCAAAATAATGACCCAATAAACACAAAATTCTTAGCCTAAATTATTGTGCCCCTCAATAGAGGGGTCTTATTATTATAATAGGCATTGTTATCGAACAATTCATTTTAATTAGTTTAAAGAAATCAATTTAATCATAAGTAAAAAATAAATCTATTTCAAAGGTGGACATTAACAAAAATTAAAATCCCAATATATGATGTAAATTATAACCATACCATAAATGGTGGAACTATCAATGGAATACAACTATTTAGAAATGTCCAGCTATACAGACCCTCCCTGAAAAGTGTTGTTTGGTTGAGTCCCTATCCTCAGCCATACCATGAGGGTTCAAACACAATACTGTTTGGCCTATAAATTTTCTTTAAAGAAATTAATGATTCATAAGTGAAATTTGGTGTGTCCAAGACACGGAAAATAGAAAAATTTTATAAAAAAGAGGAATCATGTTGGAAAATTATATACCATGAATCTTTAAACATGGGTGACTCACATGTCCAATTCTAAGGCTCTATTTTCTCTTGTATGATATAAATTAAAGAAATAGATGAATCCAATTAAATTAGGGAGAGTAATGTCACACTAAAATAGAGTAAATAGAGAGAATATTAATTAATAAAAGTTGTTACAAGAGTTATATTCATACATAGATGCTTCTAACATGCCTTACAATACTGAAATCAGAGCCCATATAGAGGATATCTCTTCAAACATATATGATGATAAAAAATATCAATAGAGGATATAATGTGTTTGTAGGAGGAAAAATAGAGGAAGAAAAATAAATAATAATATATTGGAAATGTTTTTATTCATTCCCCTTAATGAGTTTCATGTTTTCCCAAATGATTGCACAACCATGAAAAAGGTACCTCGTATTACGGTAGGGTAGTATAGTTTGAGCCCTATGTTAGAGAAAAACGTGTGTTAAACATGATGAAAATAGTTCAAATCCAATTCTTAAAAGGAACTAGGAATGTTGTATAAGAGAATGTTATGGAAAAATTATGCACAACATGTGTGGGTTAGAACTACACACATGAAAATCACTTATAGTTTCTACTGAAGGGATACATGGATTCAAAGAAACTTTTTGCCCATGTCAACTCCTTCTGGCATTGAATTTCAAAGATCGATGATCCCAAAACATGACCGTACACTGCAGAACATATCTGTCCAATTACCAAGTGTAAAAACCATACATTTATGTTTTAAAAATCTCTAGATTCTATTATGATTCACGATTTAGATCATAGACTATCCACTAAATGAATATATTCAAAATCCTATCAAATTTCATTTGATCTAAAAAAAGGGGATGCAAAATTCTATATAGAATATATAATTTGTAACATAAATTTATCAATATAATAAAATTGATTAAAGGAAATTGTTTATCCCACAATTAGATAATTAATTTCAATGAAAAGTTTCCAAGAGGATTGCCACAAATTACTACTATACCATGTATAGAAGGAAAAAAAGTTCATAATGTTGCGTAATATTATATAACAATCATAACATCATATGTTGAAAATATCCAAATGAAGATATACTAAACCAAACCAATAATGGATAATAATGATTTATTTTACATAGATAACAATATTATTACACATATTTAGTGAACTTAATAAAATATAAAAACCATGTATCTTGAAGAATAATAGAACTTAATAATTGTAGATATTTTAAGAAATAAGATATTATAGAAAAATTTGAGGCATAATTAATATAGGTTCAGGGTTGATGAGTGACTATAAACTTAACTTATCTTTCTTAGAATCCAATGGAAACTCACCTTGTTACCATTACATTATATATGTGTATTTTGATGTTTGGATTTGAATGTCACATTTGGGAATAGGATAAGTAGATTATTTATTATAATCGTATTATAAAATATATAGTTGATAATAATGAATGTACTATTATAATACTACCATGATGATGAGAAAATGTTATCATGAACTGAGATTAAAAAAACTAACATTAATGAAAATAAACATTCCATGAAAAATGGAATCTTGATATCATTTATGGAAGTGGTGATGTTTGTTTATTAATAATATGTTATATCCTCATTCCAATATTATAAAATATTATTTCTAAGGGGATTATTGGATGATGTGAATGATATACTTATGTAGGATTCATATGTCCTTCACACAATCATTTAGATATATTTTTTAATATCTGAAAAAAATGTATCTATAGACCTGTTGAAAACTATCCTTGCAGAACACATACATCAAAAATTTGGACGTAGTATTGTATGAATTAAAAACTAATTTACTATTACATGATCATTTTTATTTATGATTGTTTTTATTTTATGTTAGCCCATTTAGACATGGTGTATACTAAATAACATCTCATAGATAAGAAATTCTGATGCAAGAATATTGTAAAATTAGTGGTCCATGATATAAGTTATTATAATACTATTAGAATTTTCTATTTTTAAGAAATATGATATAGAATTTAGGGTACCTTCCCTCACATTATATGTATAAATAAGTGGGATAATATCATTCCATTTTTTCATCTGTTATAAAAAATGTGGGGATTATAAAAGTTATTGGAAGTATAAAAATTAACAAAAATGATAGATTATTTTGAAAAGATAAATCAGTGGGGGTATTGATGTTACCATTCTATGATTTAATTTTATTCAATAATAATAAATTTCTTCAAATTATATGAATATATCATCTTATTTTTGGAAGGTTAACAAGATAAAAAATGTTTTTTTTCTTTATAAATTGTAAATTGAAAGGATGTTGGTAATTTTACTAGATGTCTTCAATGGAGAATGGTAACATTCACATATGTTTGATGATTTATGTGTTATTATTCATAGAAATTAATTGAAAATTTTAAAGGGAAAAGAAACTATATGTACAAAATGTTATACTATGTAGGGATGTATCATGATAAAGTGTATATTGATTATATGTTATTAAAATATTGAAAAAGGTCTCTAAATTACGATAATCTATCAAATTGAATGAAGTGTAAATTCATGGAATTATTTATAATGGGTTTGGATGATGTGTGAAATTAAGTAAATGTGAGTTATATTCATTTGAGATGAAGTAAATTATTTTTACATTAATTTCGATAGTTAATTCAATTTCAAGAAACATAGAATTGTTCTATCTATATACTAAATATAAGTCATCTCAAGAAGAATATATCTTTCATATGATCCATTTTAAGACACCCAAGTATATTTAGATGAGTCAGTCTTCATTAAAAACATGTCATTGTCACATGTGTATGATATAGTAATGTGAACATTGGAATGAAAATTTTATATTTTGATTTGATTCAATGATATCATTTGATTCATCTATGATTTATAGACAATTGAATCAGTAATTCCATATATGTATTGAAGTGAATTCAATTGTGGGTATGTGTCATGATAAAATTTATAAAATAAATTTTGTTAATATTAAATTCATAAAGATGATATCCACAATGAAAATTATCATTTCAAAATAAAATGACATTGTAGTGGCTGCATATGAATCATTTTGATTGTTGTATGTGTCTTTTAATCCAACAAATATACATATTGGATTGAATTCAGTTTTTAGTGTGTGTAATGATCATATGGATAAAAAATAAGTAATATGAATTGTTGTGTAAGGATGTTCTCAACAACACAATGATCATATAAATCATTATAATTATGAACACTCCTCTATTTTGGGATCAACATGAAAATTAAAGAATGATTTAATGTTTTTAAGGATCATATATTTATGGATCATCTATATAAGAAAAATTATAAGAAAACAAATAATATTAATCCTTTAAATTATGTAAAACAACATCTAATTAATACATTGAATTATAGATCTTATTTGAATAAACAAAATAATATTTTAAAAAAATCTCTGATCCTTATTTAGACTGAATAAAAAATTTATGATCAAACAATGTGTTGAATTCCATGCCCAAAACCTCAATGGAATTTCAGAATGGGTGAATCCATGATCATATGTGTAGAGATTTTAAAAAGTTAAATTAATATATATTTTGTTGAACTGGGTGATATATTGTAATATCAAGTGAAGATTGAATGTTTATATTCTTAAATTTGTTTTGAATTCCATGACATTGGTGAAATGATTTCAAATAAAGGATAAGTTTTCATGATGAATAAAATCAATGATATTAATTAAACATGTTATGGAAATAATAAAAAATAGGGTAATTCTATGATCATAAATATAATAAGATTTAATGGAGGTAAAAATTTATTGAAGTGACAAATTTGGAATAAATAATTGATAAATAATCTATGTATCAGTTAAAATATACTCAATACATAGTATACAATCAATATAAACTACATAATAAAGGGAAATGAATCCTATGAAATTTATATATTTTATATAATGGTCTTATACCATGTTATTGAATGTTATATCTATTGTTTCCAGTCCATATTATCAATATTCTAAGGCGATTGAATAACCACGATGATTGAAAATCATTTAGTGATTAATTTGAATGAACATTTCAACACATATAATGATTTTATATTCATAACATTATTGATGAATACCTTATCATGAATTCATAAAAATAACCTTAATTAATTATTTATTCTAATACAATAATTCCATTAACACGTGGGAGGATGAAGTCTATACTATGGGTAAGAATACCATGATATGTATTACAATAATATAATCACATAATTCCATTGTGACCATTATTGAATTGGATGATGATCACCCTATAAATGTGGATGAAATCAGCCTAAAGCCTTCGGTTTCATATAATAAGAAACTTGCAATAAAAAGAATACATGAGTGAAAGTAAAATCAATATCTTTATGGTAGTCAAAAATAGAAATGAGTGTATTTTCCACGAAATGGTCTCACCTTTTACAAACACTATTTTATGTAATTATTGTTTAAATAATAATTTGTAATCATTTTTTATGGCTTATTTTACATTGATAGATTTATTCCTCTTAAATAGAAAGAAATATTAAGTTTCATATGAGTATAATAAAAATTCAAAATATTTAATGTCAAATATGGGGGCCACTGATTCATCCTATCTATAACAAACTAGTTTCCCGTCACAATCCTAAATGATATACAACTAATATTAGAGATAATATATATTTTCCTAATATTTTATCTCTCTCATTTAAAATTTTTGTAAATATTTTATTAATTGTTTTTTTAATAAAATATTGAAACTAATTAGATTGTTAAAATTATAATACATTTATTGAAAGAACTATTATAGTTTTTATTTTCACCATATGGAACATAATGAATAGAGAGGAAGGAAAATGAAAAAGGATTTAGTAGAATTAAAATGATCAACCCCCACTTATATATATGAATATGTCTTTTTGGACTTATAAAATAGTCATTGAAACTAATAATTTTGAATAAACCTTCTCTTATTATGAATATAATGAAAAGTTATTGTATTTCAACATGAATAATGAATTATACAATATATTGGAATATAATAGAATAATATTAAATTTTAAGTAGTTGCCTAAATAAGTATATAATGATTGGAACATCTTGATGAAAATCATAGATATAATAAGATATCAGAAAAATGATTATTGAAATAGAATATATTGATCCACAAGTTAATTCCTCTAATATTCCTTATGAATGAAAATAAATAACCAAAATAAATTTATATTGAATGATTTTTAGAAGGTGAAATAAATTTCAAACTTATGATTGTGATAATAATGTAATAGAAATTTTTTCAAAAAATAGTGATATATTCCTTAGAAAAGATATAGATATCATTTATAAATATAAAATATTCCCATGTGAAGGTTAATGGATAAATAGTAAAGGTAAAATTTCATTATTAAATGCAATTTGAATTACTAAATATCATATTCATAACCTAATGAGTGAATGGTAACCTATGATGTGATCATTTTAGGATTATTAATATTCACACTATATGAACTGTCTTTAACGTGATGTGAGAATAAGAAATCATGATTCTATACAATCAGGAATTCCCATTGTAAATTAGAAGAATCATTCTACCAAATAAACATTTGAAGTGGAAAATATACCAATAATGGATTATGAAAATAGAATACCAAGTGTAATATCATCTAAATATGCATATAAATAAATTTATTAGATAAATGTAACCCATAACATGAATAATTTTTTTACAATATATATTATTATAAATGATAATATATTTTGAAATTGAATATATATGAATAAATATATATGAAAAATTAAAATACATTCATCAATTCATAAATAATGGATAACGGAATACATAAGAAATGTATCTCAAAATGAAGGTCCTAATTTTTTTTTGGTTTCCACTCAAAACCATAATGTTGTATCAGTTTACATGTTTATCCATATTCTATCTAATAGAAAAATATAAATCATTATTCTATTATTCTTCTACTTATTTAGGATGATATATATGGCCATGGAATTTCCGAAAAATATATTATCATTTATTAATAATTGAACAATATTTAATGGGGCGAATAGATAAATAGTGAATATGGTTGACCATAAAAATAAAAATTAATAGAAATGGTTAAATCTAACAAATAATCAATAAGATCATAGTAAACATAGATAACTTCTATGATTACTATGACAAAAGGGGTTATTTTATAGTTATTTCTAGTATGTATATATTTGACAAAATCATATTATTATATTAAGAGTATTCATTTATTGTATAAGAATAAAAGGATAGTTTATTTATTAATTCCTTAAGAATTAATCAAAATAAGAATGTATTATCAATAAATTCAAAAAAGGTTGTAATAGGGGAAGAAAAGTTTTTAAAATGTAATAGAAATTGATTCTTTCATTACAAAAGGAATGGAAAAATCAAATAAAATTATTAAAATGACTTGAATTGGGATACTACAAGGGGAGAATCCAAAACAACGATAATATTATTTCAAATAAAAATTGTCTCAGTTGAATGTATCACTAATGAATAGTTGGATATATTAACCAAAATGTGTCAATCAAAATTTTCAAAGAATCCATATGAATTATCTATGAAAATTATTATCTCCCCAAGGATTACCTTATAGTTTTTTTATATATAAGAATATTTCCAAAGAAATGGGTCTCTTGCATATTACTAAAAGATAAAAAAAAACATATGTTATTCAAATGAATATATATTATTCATTTACAAGTTGTCCTATAATGATAACCATAAAAATAATGATAATATATATAATAGTTAAATAATATTTTAATGTTATAAATTATTATATTATGATATTGTAATCTCTGAAAGTATTTATGAAAAATTATAAATCCATTGGCCACAAACCATTAGCCTAAATATTATTATTAATCTAGGTGAATAATCCAATTTCACCCAATTTAAGAACTAACTACATGGAAAAAATCATTTTACCAAATAAAGAAGAATGTAACTAGAGTAATATGTATAGTAAGGAGAAATATTTATTGAATGTATAGTTCCATAATGTTGAGTGGGTATCAGTTGAGGAACATGTCCCAATAATTCTTCTGTTATCAATAAGCTTATTGAAACTGACCATATTATTTTTTCATCATTTATAATATTTTTCTAAAATGGAATTGAATAATCTATTTTGAATAAGGAAAAAATTATTATATTATTTTAACATATGATTTCAAAACAATTTTATAATCCTGGATAAATGTCAAAAAAAAATCAAACAAGATTATTATCCTAAGTGAACATCTTTTGAATGTAAAAAATAATAATATTATTGAAAAGGGTTATTCAATGAAAATTGATATAAATATTTCATGTACAAAAAATATGATGTGAAGTAAAATCATTGAAAAATACCATCATACATTATCATATAAGATTAATAAGTTATTGTTTTACTTGACTATAAATTTAATATTATGGAGATATCTATATATCACTAGACGAAAATAATGTGTTTTAAAATGAAACAATAAGATATATGTATATTTATTGATAAATATTATTACAAATACCATATATGTGAAATTTTATAGATATATAAAATGAATTAAAATCTAACTGAATGATTTTTCAACTTAATTATTTAATCCTCGGTTAACATTGTGTTTTCTATTGGAGACATAGAGGTGAAGAAATAAATTTTTATGCAAAAATATTTGATGTGACCCTTGTCCCAATAATGTAAATGTTGTTATAACTTAAGAATATGGTGTTTGTATAAGTTATTTTTAATAAAAATGAAAAATATATGAGTTTTTTATCCATTAAATTCAATGTAATAACATGGGGGATAAGTTCATTATATTCTCATTTATTATAAATATCTTGTAGAATTAAAGTTCTTATTACGTTACATATATTGACCAAAATTATTGAAAGTATTGAAAATAAATTGAAATTGGGAGATCAACGATCCTAAGAGTGGATTATATCACTAATTATATTGAAAATTTATCATCGTAATAAAAAGAATAATACACTGTGTGTTAGGAGTACTTGGAAGTGATGAAGAATGTGTTGAAATCCTAAACAGAGAAGGAAATATTTGATACATTTTTGAATAGATAGATAGAATGTTTTAATGTAGTAGAGTCATAGTTACAATAATTCATATTTATTTCTAAAAAATCTATGGTGGCCTTTTATGTGTGATAATACTCTATTTGAAAGGGTTCCAAGTGAATTTGGTTGTAGTTGGTCAAATAAGAAATTAAAGATAAGTTGTTAATATAATGAAAATCCTAGATAAAAGTGGGTAAAACTACCAAATAATATTTACTGAATTAAAGAATATATTGATAAATATAATTGAATAATGTGTGTAGTAAATTTTTTATGATTAAAATTTCTATGAGATAAAAAAAATTATTTTATGAATGTATTGAGGGTAGTATAGAAATATGATATGCATGAAAATTTATATATAAAGGACTTCATTAGATTAATTTCAGAATAGGATATTACCTTTATCTGAATTATTTAATGACAAAAATATGTTTTTATATGAGTGATTTTTTCCTTTGAATGTTTTTTCACAACATGTTTATGGGTTAATTAAGAGAACATTAGAAAAGGCAGAACAACATATGAGTAACTAATAAAACTATATAGAAGTCATCTTAGAGTAATTGAACTATAATATAGTTATTTCAGTTCTACGTATGAGTTTGTTCGTCCCACTATATGTGTCATAAATAAATACTTATGATTAGTCTTTATATTTGTCAGTCCCATTTAATGTATTCACTCAGATTTTTGGTATTAAAATATCATGGATAATAGGGATACTCTTTATGAATTAAGGAGATAAATTCATTACAAAAATAAAATTATAGAGATTTTTTTTGCAGTAAATACAGATATCAATATTTTTATATATCATTAGGTCCCTTCTTAGTAGGATACATATTTCTATAAATATTTTTTCAAATGTGTGAGGATAATAGAAAGAATCATAATTATGAATTCGAATTTACATATCGGTAAACCATAAATATTGTAAGTATGATCTATTGTTAAAAGGAATATCCTTATAGAGATAAATTATACAATGATCATTCTATGAAAAATAAGGATCCTATACCTAGAAAATTTTTAAACTGAAAATTAATTTAAATCACTATTTTAATGAAATTTTTGGAATAATTATAAAATTAATCAATGTAATTTATAATTATATTAGAGAGATAAATAAAAATCCATAATGATTTTATAAGTTTATTCATGAAGTGAAAAACACACTAACAAATCAAAATCAACGAATCTATGAAACCATATAATGATATTTTAAATGTATTAAAATAATGAAATTTATAAAGAAAATGTTATTATTTTATAATATGTCATGAATATGGAAAATTTAGAGTCAAAAATAAGATATGAAATTCTTGATTTGAATTATTTGATATTAAATTATTAAATAAATATAATGATATTTAATATTATGATGTTTCAATTGTTATATTATGGGGAAAATATTCATGATAATTTGGAGAACATGAACATAGTATGAAATGATGTTGAGAAAAAAATGATTATAGAAAGAAATTCCAATACTATAATTCATGAATATACATTGTATATAATAGGATTTACATGATAACATTATTTTATTTATTGAAAAAATATTTATTATTTCTTGTGTGTCGATGTCTCATGTGATTGACGAGATAATAAGACCGAATATCAAAATCTGACTGACTTGAATGATAATTCCAATAATTAGGTAGTATTTTTAACAATTTTTTTGTCTATTATATATTTACTACATCAATGGATGAATATGGAATAAATATTTTTTATAGTATATTTCATTCCATCATCCAATGAGAGGATAATGATTATGTGATCTAGTACAAATATATGCACAAATGTGTATACTGTGAGGATTTGAGAGGTGGATGATTCGCACCCATGTGATATAGATTAATCATACCCAACCCCTTATGTGTTTTTTAAGATGTACATATATATCACAAATATATAATATTTGTTTTAAAATATGCAAATTAATATGACTTAAACCGCGTATGCAGTATGTTTTCTAGGAAGGGACCGATCCTTATTAAAACATGGGGTTCTAATATTATTTCCTTTTTCTTATATTTCATACAATAGTGATGATTGTGTTCCCTTAAATAAATCATTATATCTTAATTTATATAGACATATTATTATTAGGAGGAGATAATTAAAAATGAATTTAATATTAGTTGAAAATAATAGACACTAATTCACCACCACTCCAGTGTTTATAAATGATCTTCTATGCTATAAAACATGAGTAAATGATAAATCAAGTTTACCATTAATTATATTTTTCTAATTATTCTTTTATTCATCAATATATTATTTTACGTGCATAATTAAATAATATATTTAAATTACTATGTTAGTGAAAATGGGGATTCCATTTATTGATGAGTAAATATTTTTATAAATATAAACATTATGTATTTAACAGAAATGAAAACAAAATATATTGAAAAATATATCAATGAACAAGAATGGTAGACCAGAACATGAAGCTAACAATTTTTTTAAGTGATCCTCTTCCAAATATATTGAGTTTCATTATTAAAAAACAATATCATTTTATGAATGAACTGAAGAGGAGAATTCTATTAAAATATTTAATGGTTTCTAATCCTTGGGTAAAATGTACGTAATTTTTTCTATTAATGTACTCAAATATATACATGGATTTATGAATAAAATTTTATATAAATGTAATTATCTAGAAGATATATTTGATGATTTGATTAACTCATTGGGAAAGATATCCAAAAAGTTATAAACTTTCACAGATCATGTGGTGGAAAATGATCAATCATTATCACATAAATATTAAATATTTTATCTTATTTTACAAATCAAAGGAATATTTTGAAAATATATAAATGAAATTATTATTGAATAAGAAATTCTCGCATATGAAAAATTATAAAAAATATTTTTGAATAAAAATTTCACTCTGTTAGAAGATATAGGGAAAAGAATAAATGTTATTTACATTTACATAATAAAGGAGAAAGAAATGTATTAAATATGGTAAGGATAATAAAGAGAGAATGAAGGGTATTTTACATCTTTTAGGGTTGAGGAATATTTTATAAATGAGATGATTCTTAATAAAAATATAAAAATATTAAAAATAGAATCCTAATAAAGCTAAACTACCTAATACAGTATAGATAAATTAGTATACCAAACATCAAAATAAAGATAATAATGATTCAATACGTACTTTTGTTAATGGATAATAATACCTAAGATAGTTTGACGAAGAAGAAATTAATTGTTTGTTGTGAAAGGATAATAATAAATTATTTATTTATAAATTATTTTCTTTATAATGACACTTTTTTAAATATTAAATATTAGAAGGAGAGGTTGGAAATAATCCTCCAAAATGTAATGGATGGAAACCTAATATCCTTATAGAAGTAGTTAAATTATTATATTTGAATTATGTATAAGAAATCATATCCCTGAAGATGGAATTTTATTGTAGTACTGGTAATCTACACACACAATTGAATCCAACTTTAAATTTGAAAATTTAAAATAGAATATATTTTGTTCAGTTAGATAATCATTATTCCACCAATATTATCCTTACAAAATAATAATTAAACATTTCCTTGCCTCCTGGTGAATAGAAACATAAATAATATGTAGATTAGATTCTTGGTAAGGCTTGGAATAGATATAAAGCTAACAAAAAATTTTAAACCAATGTCAATTTGGAAATGTAAACATCTCAAAATATATTCCATTTAATCAATCACTTGATCTTTAAAAATAATATGGATTGAATAAATAATTATCAAATAATCTCAAAAAAATAATAACATGATCTCATAACTTTTCCATGGATCTAATAAATGATAAAATAAAAACATATGTGTCAATAAATAATCACAAAATCACAGAATTCATAATTATTTATATCATAAAAATAAAAACAAGTCCTCATTCAAATAAATTTTATGTAAATGTGTATAGTAACATCTAAGCACCCAACAATGATTTCCTCATGATACATACAAATGAATCATGGGCTAAAGTGGGTCTTGTTCATCCCTAAAAATTATAATTAAATCCACATATGGAAGGGTTGATACAAAATATATTTAAATGTTCATAATGAAAACTATCATCCTATATGTTATTACATTTCCCAATAAATAAACATAATCCTAAACCGCTGAGAGTGTGAATAGTGTTTGAGTACTACATTCTCAGTAAATCTGATTGAAAAAAATACAAAAAAAAATTATACCAATGGTATCATTACAACAGATATCATACCAATATTAAGTAAAATGAAGGATTTTTTATATGAAGAATATAAACATCACAAAGGTGACATTAAAAAAATCTGGAGGAAAATACCCATTTCTCATTAATAATCACTTTGAATATTTAAAATTTCCAAAATATTAGAAAAAATAATCTATTAAAATATTTATTAAATCATTCAATGGATTCATTGATGAAATGAGAGGTCACGATGATTGGTATATGTGTACATTCAATATAAATTTTTAAACCTCTCTTTTCAATCTATTGTAAAAAAGAAAAAACCTAATTCAAAATATAAAAATAATATTAATTTTAAAATATTTTATAAAAAGTAAAAAATGTGTTAAAATGACATTAATAAATAGTTTTTATAATAATTAATACACAAATGATAATTTTTTTAAAAAAAAAAGATATGGTGAAAATTTATTTATAATAAAAGAGAAAAATAATTTCGTCTTAAAAAAGTCATTCAATTTAATTTCCAAATAAAAGAATATAATAATATTAATTTAAAATTTGATGTCTTGTTGAATTATAGGTAAATATAATGGGTTTACTGTAAAAATATCAGTCAATTTTCCAAAGGGAGTCTTAAACATAAAAATCCTGAATAATAATGATATTGTAAAATAAACCATTACTTATGATACAAATTTTTTTGTATGTGTATGAAAGCCACAAATAAAAAATATTAAATTTATTAAAAAAACTTATATAACCATACACATATAGATAATAGCATATTGTATTTACATATAATGTATTATCACTAATTCATTATTAATACATTATTAAAAATACTATTCATGGGGATATCAAATTCAGATTCAATGAATGATTTTCTTTGATATTGTTGGTCTAGTTTCATATCATGGTACCATCATATATAAAATTTTAATCATGATATAAAAATGAATTTCATCATTCATGGAGATGGTAGGATGAATGTATGAATGAGAATTGTCTTCATATTTCCAAGAAAGGATGGTAAATAAAAAATCACCATTAATGAATATATATTATATAATATATATAATAAATATTTAATTAATATTTCAAAATTATCTTCCATGTAATAAGGAAATGAAAAAATAAATGACATTTTTTTGTGGATGTAGTAGTCCACATGTACACATGGTTTATGTTAATGTTTTAAAAAGGATTAGAAGGTAAAAAGGTAAATTTCAAATTATATTTTAAAAGGTAAATTTTTGTCATATTTATATCATATAATTTTTATTCCCATCATAATAACCATTCATGATATATGATTGATTATACTGATTTGTATCTTTATGTGGAGATGGTAAGTCATACGTACACACATCTGTTACATTCACATCCAATTTCATGAGAAAGTTGGTGGATAATGGTTTTTAAACAATCCTCATAAAATTTAGTTACATTCCATATTCTGAATTAATTATCAGGAAAATAATAACATTTATTTATATGATAAAAATAAGAAATTAAAATAAATTCATTAGTTGATGTGACTACCATTTATTTGAAATAACTCCTCTATATCACCTATTATTGATCCTAAGGTGGGAATTTTATGAATTATAAACCACCATAATTTGGTTATGATAAATGGAAAGATAATATTCATGGTTTCATTGAGATAGAGGGCTCATTGTGGTGTGAATAAGTGAAAGTAATAGTTCCCTTTTATAATATAATCTATTTTTTCAATTAATTTTATATATATTATTTCATCATTATTTTTTATTATTAATGGAAAATATTTAATACATAAAAATTATAATGAAATTTTTATCATTAAAGTATTTTGATTATTCTCAAAATAACTATTTATATTCATTCCCCTATTTTTTATCTCAATGTTGACACATATGACATATTTAAAACTAAGAGAGTTATATATTGTAACATTCATCAATTTAATTATTATATTTTTCATTTTCATGTAATTTTATCCATCAAACAAATACATTTTCATTCAAATGATCATAGTTTTATTTTCCATATCCTACCCTAAGATATAATAATAAATACAATCACATTATTACCATAGTTTTATCATATATTTTCCCAAATAAACATAATTATCTAACAAATCTTACCAAGGATAATATTACTATTGAACAAAAAATAAGGACACATGTTTAATAAATTTGAACATCCTGATTGAAAATTTGGAACCATTTTATCAAACATAATTTCAATAAGTGCAATAAGTTAATATTAATATAATATTTCAAAACACGATGAATGATGCATTTTTATTCACAATATACTAATTTTACATGTAAAATTGTACAAAAAAAATATTTGAATGTTTAAAATTATGATTTAGAATAAAATATATAAATTTTATCTAAATTAATAAATTATAGTTTATAATTTACATTTTTATGATAACAGTCATAGACCACACTAAACCACTATCTAAAAAAAATCATTTACTCTCAGTTGATTTTTATTTCATTTTTAAAAACAATGATAAATAAGTATATTATTGTAATCAAATTCATAGATTATGTAGTCATCATAATAAAAAATAATTATAATGGGTATGTTATCAATTACCACATCAAATGTTCTAATAGAAGACTATGGTTATTTTAAACTCGATGTTTCATGTGACAGATGAAATCAATCAAATTTTATTTATCTTAAAATAAAAATTATAGGATGTTTTGTGGTTTTATATTATTACTATTTAATAAATGTATACCCTATAATTTGAGCTTCTTCTTGATAATCAAATGATTGAAATTTAAAAATTCATTTGATGGAATCCCAAAACAAAAAAAGGGTTAATAAAAACATTTTTTAAATGTTTTATTTTAAAACTACAAGGTCATCTAGAATAACATATATCGTGGGTTCTAGAAAGGATACCATTAGAGGAATGTGGCGATATGACCATGGAAGAGAAACATATTACCTTAGGGCTGATATAGAGTGATATAAAACAAGTCTAGATGAATATTAAAAACTATAAAATAATAAATAAATGTTATTTGAAAAGACTATTAGTTCATCAGAATTGATTGATATATGATATTTTTTAAGGATCCATTTCATATAGTTGAGGAATTATATTTTTATTAAGAATATGAAAAAAATATTAATATACATGATATCTTTTTATTTCATGAGAATAATATCATCCTTCAACGGGCTTCATTCAATTTCCATGTTATATATTAATCAGAAAATGAATATACAATATGATTTTATTATTAAAAAATGACTTTGACAAACTTATAATGGATAATATATTCAGAAGAGGATTACATAATATCCCTACTATCTCTATATATTTTTTAAAAACTAAATTTGTTATGAAAATTTTTCTAATATTACAAAAATAAAAAAAACACCACATAAACAGAAATATGTCATCATAATTAATTCTATATTTGGTTAACCATAATCCATTTCCAATGTATTCATGACCAAATTCAAAAACTATGTAACATTAATGAATAAAATATATGTTACTTTTCACATGAAAAATATGTGAATATCGTGATCATATATTATCACCAAAAATCATAATTACTATGAGTTTTCAATGAAATCATCCATGATAATTGAGATTAACTTACTAATTTTTATTTAATTAAAATATCATATTGACACATATATTTCATAAATGCATAAATTTTTTAACTCCATCATTAAAAAAATTTCACCAAAATTAATATCTTTTTTCAATGACATAAATATGATCCCATTTAATTACGTAATGTCAATAACATCATTATCCAAAATAATCTTTATTAACTCAAAATATGGTTCATATTAAGTGTAAATATTCCCATTTTGATTTATTTTATAAAAAAACCCTACTCATTGAATGATATTACAATGTTTTCGGTATCATCCAACATATATTTTTAAATCAAAAAAAAACTGTATAAGTTAAATATTTAAGCATTTCATGTTTCATTAAACTAGAATATATGTTAGAAAATATATCTAATATGAAATTATGGTATCCAAATACATGAACAATTTAATAACTCATCCTCATTAGTATTTATAGTGAAATACTTTCAATGATCCCTTGGGTTATTATATGATATCGCCCATTGATTCTTGTAACATTAATTTATATAGTTTCATTCTATGTACACTTATTATACAAAAAATTTTAAGTTTCTTCCATAAAATTTCATTCACATGAATTATTTTATTTATCTTGTAACATGATGATATAACCAACTCCCATCATGGATTTACTATACTGTATATTTAAATAGTTATCAATTGTGGGAAGATCAATCATTACATTCAACTACTTATCATGTTTTTTTATATTCACCTTAATTTGTCTCTTAGATATATTCATATCCATAAGATATGGTAAATTAATTATATATATTGATTGTACTTGAAACTATATAATCATATGATGATAAAATATTGGTGGCGTGTTTAATTTTATGGATTGGATTTTTTCCAAATAAGAAACATTCATTCTTACTCTATGGATTATGAACATTGTAAAAAACATGACTTCATATACATGTTTTTTATCTTCAAGCATAGAATCATTTCCCAATATTATTATATTATAGTCAAAAAATTTTCCTCTATACTTTCTCTTTGTTCTGAAGATAAATATTGTTTCTATTAAATTTCTATAAAATCAATAGATTCGTCGCTCGATATTTTCTCTTAATCGATAATATTTTGAACAAAATTGATTTGTATCAATAGGTAAATGATAAAGAATATTTAAATATTTATACCTTTTATTACATTCCAATGTGAGGAATATATTACATAAGGAACATATAAATTTCTCACCTATAAATGGTTTTTTAGTCCCAATGAATGATCGATGTTGTTGAAGCACAAAATGGCCTATCATTATTATACAAAAATATTGATTTTCATGATTCTATATATGATAAATTATATTGTTTATATCCAGAGACATACTCCCTAAAATAGTTATAATCATTTCAACTCCTACAATAGCTCAAATTTTATCTTTATTATCATTCCTTATAGTTAAATATAAACATGTATTTCATATAATGATATGGTTTCAAATCTTTCCACTATGAAAAATTTATAATTAAATACTTAAAATTTATTAGATTATAACATTATAATTCATAATATATAATCCAAAAAGTATTAAAAACATTCCATAAAAAAATTTATAACTAATATATAAATCATAATCTTGGATTATTTAGGAATATTCTCATAGTAAACCCTATGGTTATTTTTTCAAGACTTGGGTTTCCTAAATTTATTTCCCATGGATTATATTAGAATTTTATAGATACCCAAAATAGAGGCACCAAACCATGTATCCTAGATCTAGTGATTATATTATTACAATGATAATATATACATGTAGTCACATTTGAACGGACTTAATATATTAGTAGTGTTGGAAAACGACACAGACACTTAAATACATAATTAAATTTTAAAAAATAAAATATAAAATAGTACTTTCTATGGGACCATTTTTATTTCTTCTAAAATAACCCTTTGTATTGATCATTAAACGTTTCCTCGAATCATAAGGAATAAAAGCGTAAAAATGTTGAAAAATAGATTATCAGTACGGTTATACCTATAGTGGAAGCTAACATGAATAAAAAACTATAATTAATTTTGATAGATAAATATTGGAATATATATTTCAATGAATATATAACATTATATTTTATTATGATATGGAGGGAATAAATGATGACCACAAAATTCTATATAAATAATAACATGATCATGAAACCTATCCACAGATATTATAACTAATGAAATAATGACATTCTAATAAATAAATATCCATTAATGATTTGATGAATTTTTATGGACATTATAAACACACTATTAATTCCTCATTTGAAAACATATGATTGAAATGTGTAATCCCTCATCCAAATACAAAATCTTGTTTTTATCATGAGACATACCGATGAATCAAGGGGATATAGAAGGCCACATCCAACACTCAATATTTCCAATGTGTTTCTCATATGAATGGTGTAAAATTGAATAAATATATACATTCATATTGAAAAACTAGCATATGAAATATTAATAATTTACTAATTCAATAAAAAATAAAAATCCATCCTCAGTAATATATCAAATGGTATCAATGATTTCTGATCCCTTAAAAAATAACCATAATCCTTCCAGTAAAATAATATGGATGTTCTCATTAAATATTATATTTAGTGGATCATAAATAAAACAAGCGTTTAATTCAAAAATGAATAAAAATAAAATTAATTTTCTAGTAAAGTAATTCTTGAGAGGAATACAACATTTACATTGAAAATAGAATTTTTAAACTAAAAAATTGATGAAAATTATGGAATTTTTTGGAATTTTTTTAAATGTATGAAGGAAACCTATAATCTATTCATTAATGATATGAGTGTTATTGAATATCTACAATTCCATACATGTCATATAATTTAAAAAATCACATAATTCACACTGGTGTAAAAATAAAAAATCAACATTTCATAAAAAAAATCTGGATTCTATTAAAAACGTTTATTCAAATATCAAAAGTGGTAAATAATTTCATTAATAAATAATTTGGATGACATTTTTTTTAAAATATGTCTTGAGAGAATGCATATGGATGAAAAATGATTTATGACTGAGGAGAGAACTAATGTAAGCATTTCTTAAAATCCTGACCAGAATAATTTTTTGTAAAAAAGAGTATAAAATTGTTCTATTAGTTGAAAATATCAATAATATTACTATGATATGAATATATATATTTTTATGATAGAAGTAAAAAATGATTCCTACAAGGGAAAATTAAACAAAAAACATCGCAAATAGTTATGAGATTGTAAAATAAACTATTAACTCTGGTTCAAATTTCATTAAAAGATTCATATAATATATTATAATAATGATAGATTTAATATACATATATTTCAGAATAATAACCATATATATTATACTGTAAGTCATTTACTTATAATATTTTATCACCTGTTTATTAATAAATCATTGTAAAATTCATTTTCCATTGTAATAACTACTTGTTTTTTATTATATGTTTTGGGTTTCAATTTTCTATAATTTTAATTTAATAATGGATCCATCATCTCCATAATAATAAATATGATATAAATATGATATTTATTATTTGTATATTTATTTTTAGTGATCCATAAAATATAGATATAGAACAATGCAATGCACCGATCATATTCATGGTATGTCATATATACGAATGGAAAATGATCTCTAAATTCAAAGGAAGAACAGAAAATAATAATTCAACATTTTTTAACAAATAAAATATCATATATATTAATTATATATGTCTTTATTATAATCATTTTGAACTATATATGAAAAAAACACATATCTCTTGTAAGTGGTATCCCACACTTACACATGAGCGATGTTGTTGTTTTTACAATGGATTAAAATGTAAGAAAGAATTTGTGATACAATAAATAAATATATATAATAATTTTATAATTATAAAATATAATCGTCATAACTATCATAATATCAATCGTTGAAATATTGTGTTAGAAAATGAATTCAATTGTTACATGGATATGGTAAGCCATATCTACTAATAGAAGACAGTTTTATTTTTCATTTTAATGAAATGAGGATGGATAATTGTGATTTATTTATCATAATAAAACATCACTATATTTATGGTATGTAAAAAATTTAATCATATATATCAATTATTGTGATTAGTTAAAGAATATTTCAATGAAAATGATAAGTTTTTGTGATTACCCTATCATTGTAATAAGTTATTTATATTATCATGTACGAACAATAGGTTCAGTATTTTAGGAGGAACATGACCAATATAATTTTTTTAGGTAATATTGTAATATTTATTTATGTTTTGGTAGATATATAGGTCAGATATTGGAACGAAGAAGTTAATGGGGAGGTTCCCTTCAATAAATGAGTTCTGAGACACTCTTCAAATTAAATAAAATATTAAAATATAAATACATTATCCTTCCTAAATGAATCTAAAATTCTATAGACATGAATATAAGATAGTACGAGGTTTAAACAAAATCATCCAATAATATATGTATTCCTTTATGTGGTTTTTAAAAAATGTTTTGTTTTGTTTAACTCCTTATTTAACATATGTAAACATTAAATGTGGAAATGTCTTTTTGACACATAATTGGTGAGATTTTTTCATTTAAGATTATAATTGGATCATGAATTAACAAGGGATATATTTTTTGAAAATTTATTATCTAAATTTTCCAATTTCAATATTTTAATGATTTTTATATAATATATTAAAATTTTATATTTAAAAATTATTGTTAATATCAATTTTCTTCTTATTCATTTCATTTGACATGAAATACAAAACATAATAATATGTAATTCAAATATAATAATCTTTTACATCAATAGTATTCAATATTCATCAATGAAATTATTGTAACATTATAAATCTGAAAAATATATGAATTATTATATATGTAATATTGTTTATTTTATTTATCCAAAAATTAAACAATTAATGTTTCAGCTTTATATATGAATTTTGGGTAATTATTTAAAAAAAATTAAATAATTTCAATCATGTAAATATGTTTTTTATGCTCTTCATATCCATTTAGTTTATTTTACTACATGTTTGTTTTCATTATATGGACATGTAAGGGATATAAAAAACTAAGAGAGTGAATTTTTTAACTTTATATGATTTAAATATTATATTTTTCATTTTTAGGGATACATGTCATCTTAAAAAAATTATATCCTACCCTGATAAGGGTTAAATTAATTCTATCATATAATAATTAATATGAAATATTACGTCCTTATCAAATATTTGTTTCCGATATTAACCCAACCCTTAAAGATGTGAAAATATTTACCATAGTTATTATTTATAATAATAAAAAATAAATGGAAATATAATCCAAAAATTAACATCATTAGTATTTATATGAAATTCATTTTTCCAAATTTAATTTGTAATTGTGAATGAATTTAATTTCAAAGTATTCATGTAAAATGTGATGTAGTCCTCTTTTTAGATTTATAATTATCAAAGAAATAACTTCAATTTTTAAATATAAATTTATTAAAAAAAATTATGAATTTAAAAATAATAATTGTTATTTTATACTAAAATTTCAATAAAAAATATCCATTTTCTAATAATTGAATTTACGGTGATAAAAACACATTGTGTGGTGAAAACATGTGTTTTCAGTAGAAAATTTATTTTACTCTCAAATTTTTTCGATTTTATTCTAATAAAATTAAAGTTAATTTTTTTATAAAAATACATATATTTTTCATAATATTGTTAATATTATAAATACCCTTAAATTTAAATCGATAGTATATAATGATCACATTATAATATTTAAATTGTAACAACCAAGGTATTTGTTGAAAAATACATTTTCATTTATATTAATATTTATGAATAATATATTATTTTTACATTAAAGGGGAAGCTAATTATAATATAGTACACAACATGCAACAATAGTTTTCTTTGAAATATTATGTTGCACACAACATTGAGTTATAATTGGATCATGAATTAACAAGGGATATATTTTTTGAAAATTTATTATCTAAATTTTCCAATTTCAATATTTTAATGATTTTTATATAATATATTAAAATTTTATATTTAAAAATTATTGTTAATATCAATTTTCTTCTTATTCATTTCATTTGACATGAAATACAAAAAATAATAATATGTAATTCGTATATAATAATCTTTTACATCAATAGTATTCAATATTCATCAATGAAATTATTGTAACATTATAAATCTGAAAAATATATGAATTATAATATATGTAATATTGTTTATTTTATTTATCCAAAAATTAAACAATTAATGTTTCAGCTTTATATATGAATTTTGGGTAATTATTTAAAAAAAATTAAATAATTTCAATCATGTAAATATGTTTTTTATGCTCTTCATATCCATTTAGTTTATTTTACTACATGTTTCTTTTCATTATATGGACATGTAAGGGATATACAAAACTAAGAGAGTGAATTTTTTAACTTTATATGATATAAATATTATATTTTTCATTTTTAGGGATACATGTCATCCTAAAAAAATTATATCCTACCCTGATAAGGGTTAAATTAATTCTATCATATAATAATTAATATGAAATATTACGTCCTTATCAAATATTTGTTTCCGAGATTAACTCTATTAACCCTTAAATATGTGAAAATGTTTACCATAGTTATTATTTATAATAATAAAAAATAAATGGAAATATAATCCAAAAATTAACATCATTAGTATTTATATGAAATTCATTTTTCCAAATTTAATTTGTAATTATGGATGAATTTAATTTCAAAGTATTCATGTAAAATGTGATGTAGTCCTCTTTTTAGATTTATAATTATCAAATAAATAACTTCAATTTTTCAATATAAATTTATTAAAAAAATTTATGAATTTAAAAATAATAATGGTTATGTTATACTAAAATTTCAATAAAAAATATCCATTTTATAATAATTGAATTTACGGTGATAAAAACACATTGCGTGGTGAAAACATGTGTTTTCAGTAGAAAATTTATTTTACTCTCAAATTTTTTCGATTTTATTCTAATAAAATTAAAGTTAATTTTTTTATAAAAATACATATATTTTTCATAATATTGTTATTATTATAAATACCCTTAAATTTAAATCGATAGTATATAATGATCACATTATAATATTTAAATTGTAACAACCAAGGTATTTGTTGAAAAATACATTTTCATTTATATTAATATTTATGAATAATATATTATTTTTACATTAAAGGGGAAGCTAATTATAATATAGTACTCAACATGCAACAATAGTTTTCTTTGAAATATTATGTTGCACACAACATTGAGTTATACCGGAAAATATTATAATAATATTATTTTTTAATTAGTACTTATCTCTTAGCTGTTGTATTGGTGGGAATGATAATTACTAACTAATACTTTATTATACATGTCTGTTAAATGTATTTACATTTATCCGATAAATTTAAGAGGCATAAAATAAGAATGAATCTGATTTTACGCATGAAATACTATAATATTTTGAAAAAGATGTTTTAACATCTTTTGATGTAGAACCCTTTTTAAATATAATTTTGTCACATTTATATTTTCTATATGACAAAAAAACATATTCTATAGAATTGAGATATCCAAATTTATTTTAGATAAATTTCTAGTAATTTTCCGATAAATTCCTTTTTTTCATGAATATTGAAAAATACCACATTTCATGTCAAAAAGAAATTTATCTAATTTATTTTTATAATTATATTATACATTTAATTGGTTTTAAGGATGAATTGCATTATATTTTGGTAATTTAATCCAAATTTTATCATATTATGTTATTTCATTTTTAAATTGGACTAAAACACATGTTAATCATTTGGTAGTTTATAATTCTTAAAAACAGTCTTTTTAAGTTTTGAAATAGGAATTAATTTATACAACTTCTATGTTTTGAATTTAAAAAAATGGATTATAGATTTGGAATTAGGATGTCCAAATTTTGTATATAGTTAACTTTTACTTTTTGATGTTATCAATAATAACTTCAGTAATTACTTTATTTACCCTGGTTAAAGGGTAAATATGATAAATAATGGTAGAAAATAATATTATAATAATATTAAACTATCTTAGAACAATAAATAATAATATTTGATTATATATTTTTGAACATCAGAATCATTGGGTCGATTTTTGGACCGTATTGATCCACTTTGATGTGAAAATGACATTTTATAAAAATTAACATAAAGTAATGAAAATTGAAACATAAAAATGTATTTTTAATAATATAATTTTTATATGGGGTAATATAAGAGATATCATCAAATATAAATTTTCATTATAAATTTAAAATGATTTCATAAATTATGGTATTTTATTTATAATTTTTAGGCATCATATAAATAAATATATTTATGAAACAATGATGATATAGTCATTACCCTATTAATGAATGATTTAAATAAATTAGATCATAAATATTAAAATAAATTTAAATTTAAGGTTTTTTTTATATAGAAATTTTATTGATGATTATCAATTTTTAACTTTCAATTAATGAAGTTTTTTCTAAATAATCTATTTCCTATATATTTTTAAAAAGACATGATATGAACAATAAAAAAATTTACACAAATGAGTTTTTGTTAAAAATATTATTTAATTAAATGTTATAATTGTCCTAATAACATAAGATTCATCCAAATGTCTTATATAATGTTGAAATACAAATAATGTGTCACTTTCGGTTATATTTAATTTTTATTGTAACTATATTAACCATATAGTCTGAATATACAAGAAGACATGGTAAGAGTTAAATTCGTTTTCTAAAGGTTAAAGTCAAAAGATAAAGTTAAATTGGTGACCTAGATTTTTTTAAATACTCTTGGTTGAGAGGTTTTGACAAAAAAGTTATTTGTTATAAATAATTTTCTTTTCTATTTTTTTAAACTCAAATTAATTTTATAATAACATAATACATCAAAATATTCATAATGTTCCCCTACTCCCTCTTATAAAAGGGAATCACTTCTACCCATTTACTATCACATTTAAAATCCCTTGTATCGTCCAAACTCTTCCAAAATAATCTCCCTACATCCCTCTATTACTAATATAATTCATAACTTGGGATGGTGGAAATTCAATAATTCTTTTTTGCTCAATTCCAGAGGAGTTACACATTTTAAGAGGTAGGGCCATCTCTAACGTTCCTTTACATTATTTTACTTCATAAAAATATATTATATTTTTATTCATTTATTACATAACTACAATTAAATCCTCAATAGATTATGATGTTTTTATGAGAAGGATTCGAACAACACTTACACACACCTCCATCTAATGGAAACAAAAATATTGTTACTGTGTATGACGAAATACTGTCTTATGAAACGAATATTGTTCAATTTTCCCTTACCACCTATCATGGAGGAGATTATGATATCACTATATTTATATATGATATATATTATATTTATTTTTTCTTCATTATTCGATTTTTTATTTATATCATTCTTTTTTTCCTTAATGCGTATATATGATAATTTAATTTCAGGAAGTGCGGACTACCACCACCTGAAAGTGATATGACTCATTCTTGCCATAAATTGAACTTATAAAGGACGATGTTAATGAACTTATGTAATTTACATAATATATTATAATATAATAAATTTATGGAATACTTATGTATCATTTAGTTTTCATTCCTTTAAATATTAAAAATAAATGAATGTAGTGTTCATGCATATGTACAGCATACCATCTCCATAAATGGTGCATTTCATTTCATATCTCCAAATTTTATGTACTATTATTAATATATATACAAACTTGATATATATTACATTTAAATAATCAATATCATTCTAGAGATAACGGAAATTTCATCACATGTACAATTTGTAATTATAACAAGTTCATTTTTTGACTCAAGTACCGTATATCGAAAAAACTACCGATATTAACAGAAAATATTATGTAATGTTTTTATTGTGGTAATAAGTGATTTAAAATAAATAATAAACATGAAAAAGGTTAATAATATTGTGGAAATTTATTTAATTTTATTATTCTGGACAAACAAGGAACATACATGATGAGTCAGACTCAAGGTAAGGGATGTTGTCTCAATCATATTTCATTGAGAAATATTTTGATTTATAGATGAAATTAATTTTTACAGTGTATAAGGCCCTTCTAATTTAAATTTCATTCAAATGGAATCATTTTTCTATGATTCATTTTATTAAATGACCAAAAGATCATTTCATTTGATCATACATAATGACAAAAACCATTACATCGTCGTGAACATTATTTGAAATCTAGCTTCCTTAACAAGCTGTAAAAGTTTTAAAATGAAAATAAATACCAAAAACCCTTTCAAGGTATTTTGTTATTGAAAATGGTTTTTAGAATGGATTATTCATGTCAACATCTTGAAATGTTATATTTTTATTGGATGGTCTAAATGTTATCTATCCTTTATGCTTGTTTTAGGTTTCAGGATTATGTTATGGTGTGTGGTCATTATATACATGTATGGTTGGTTCTATGATAAAACTAGGGCGAGTGAGCCCAAGAATGTTATCCAATGCATTAGGTAACGTGATAGAGGTAAACATTAATGTTTCTCCTATGAGATTGATGGAATATACAATGATGGGTATTCCAAATGTAACTCCCTATATATCTATGAAAGCTACAATGTAACTATGTTATGTATTCCACATGATAAAATTATGAATTATTATTTCTATGTGTTATTCATAAATCTTATGATCTCTTGTGCTATGTTAAGTAGGATATGTTTTATGATTGAAATGTATGATTTCATTATTTGTATATATTCATGGACTAATGTTTTATTTCCATATTTTATATCCCTTACTGTGTTTTTTATGCTAATATAATGATTTTGAAATTTTTTTATTAGGTATAAGGAAGGGTTAAAGAAGAGAAGAATTCAAGAAGATTTACATCATGAAAATTATTATTGTTTAACTTTAAAGGGTTTTAATTTTTTTTTGAAAAAATTGTATAGAGAAGTGTACACTTTCGAATTTTTTTGATGAAATGTAATAGTTATAGCCTAATTATCTAAAATGTTAAACCTAAAATTATCCCTAATATGGAATTTAGGACATAACTCAATATTATGTAAAGTTTAAGATAACATACTTTTAGTGGGTTTCCGAGGTCGTTTTAGACATATTTAGGAGATAATATATTGTTAAATTAATATACATAAATTTATTTATGTTAAGAGTAAAATGATATATAATTTGAGTATTTTTGTGTTACTTCGCCTAAGATATTTCAATGTTCAAAATTTTTTTTGGTAGAGTAATAGGGAATCTATGATTGGATGACATCAAGAGGAAGAAAACCAACCAAATCAGCAACCATAAAGAGTCCAAATTAGAATAGAACAGTCTGTTTTAGTGATCATAAAATTGTCATAGGCTATAAATGGTTGGGTTATCCATTCATGAGGTCATATAAATCAACCACAAAGGAAAATTTTAGTAGTGGAGCATTTCATCAGACATCATCCCCAATCATTTAGAGGGTTATCTGACCCTATTCTTGCTAAATGTTGGATTAATTCACTATAAATGATTTTCGATGACATGGGGTGTACATAAAATTAAATGGTTAATATTTTTGGTTCGATTTTGAAGATAAATTCGATTTGTGGTGGTTGAGGGTTAAAAATATTCGGGATATTTATGAGATCGATGCTCTTGATTTAGATGAATTCATAGGCATGTTACTTAAGAATTATTTTCCTAGGTGGTTCATCATCAGATGGAAAACAAATTCGGGGAATTGAGGTAGTAGTATGACTTATTGGATTCTTATGAATAGAAATTCACTTGACTAGAAAGGTATTCTCTAAACGTCATATGGGATCTTGATAAAAAAATAAATCATTTTTACGTTGGATTAAATCCAAAGTATCAAAGGGATTTAGATTCTTCTGAGGTCAAATGTTATTAAAACTTTTTTTGATGTGAGTAGAAGGTGGAAATAAGGTTTTTTGATCATCCGGTGTTTATTGAAAAACAACATAATTAGAGGAGGAGGTGGAATAAAAAAGGGAATATCTATTCAAAAATGTATGTTGGTATGAATCTTATGTTTATAGATTGTGAAAATTGTGGTAAAATCACATTGGGGAATGACTTTTGAATTCTTGTAGGAGATAATGATATAGTTAAATGTTACATAAGTCTCCTAATTTCTCTGAAAAATATCAATATAATGTTGACAAAAAAGATGATTTATAGGTAGTAAATTTTTTTTTGTTCCGTGAAATGGGTTAATATGAAAATGGGTGTCCAACGAAGTAATCAAATAAAGATAAAGGAGTCGGAATACAAGACAAATGGGGTGGTGAAGTCCTTTGAAACTACTTCTGTAGATGTTGGGCCATCAAATGAAGTTGTATCAGGTACATTTTTTGATTATTCAGATTATTCCAAACGAATTTTTGATTCATGGTCTACACATTTTTTAATTTTTCATAAATTTTTAAGAAAAATTGGATTTCCATCTCAAGATATGGTTCCTGAACTTGTGGAAGAAATTCATAGTAGAAATTTTGAGACCAGAAAAAATTATAAGAACATTCTTGTACTTGTCTATAGAAATAATATACCTTCAAACATTATTGTTTCTCCTTCATTAGAGTTTGATGTTTTTGGGGTATTGATTGGAATTACATTTGTCATGCTTAGATTTACTGTAGAGAAAAAGGGGTTTCTTTTTAGAAAGAATTTCAATTTGTGTACAAGAATGAACCCATAATTTTGATAACATATCAGGATGCTAAGATACTAGTAAAAGATGGAAATGAATGTTACCATGAACAAATTGTTGAAAACAAAGGAACTATACAGATTACTGATCTGCCCATGGTAAATGAGTATGTTGAGGATTTTACCAATGTTATTCCTAGTATAATACCTAATTAGGAAGTGCGATTTATAGATGACTTAGTTCTTGATGTTATTCCAATTTCAAAACACCCATATCGAATGACGCAAATTGAACATTTAGAGTTAAATAATCAATTGGTGAAGTTTTTAGATAAATCTTTCATTTGACCTAGAACATCACCATGGGGTGTCCTATCATTTTTTCTAAAACAATTATGATTCAATGAAAATTTTCATTATTTATATAGCCTTGAATAATATAACTATTACGAACATGTTTCCATTGCCTCATATAGAAGATTTGATTGATCAGCTCTAGAGAGCTCATAATTTTTTGAGGATTTACTTGAGGTTGGCACACCATTAGTTTAATGTAAAAGAAGAAGATATTCTGATGGCTGTGTTTTTTACTAGATATTACCATTATGAATTTTTAGTTATGCCTTTTGGGTTAACTGAATCACCTTCTGTATTCATGGATCCTATGAATAATATTTTCCATGATTTCATGGATATGTTTTTGGTTGTTTTTATTGAGGATATTTTGAAATTTTCTAAAATTAAATGTAATCATGAAAGTCATTTTAGGGTTGTCTTTCAAACCATAAAAGAATTGAAATTGTAAGGGAAATTATGAAAGTGTGAGTATTGGTTACAAAAAATTTCATTCCTTGGTCACATAGTTTCTACAGACGACATAATTTTTTTATCTTGCGAAAAAGAATTTTGTTAAAGAATGGTCAAGACCCACAAATATAACCATGATTTGTAGTTTCCATATTTTAAATGGTTATTACTGGAGGTTTTATGAAACATATCAGGGTTATCTAGTCTATTGACTAACATAACTTGAAAAGGTGTTCAGTTTATATGGAAGAAATAATTTGATGAATGTTTTCAAAAATAGAAAATATGATTAGTGAATGCTCTAGTTTTCGAACTACCTTCTAGAAATGGTAAATCTATTATCTGAATTGATTCTTTATTGAATGGACTTTGCTATGTTCATATGCATAATGATCAGTTAATTGGTAATGCTTCACGTTAACTGATACCTCAAGAGATAAGTAACCCTACCCTTGATTGGGAATTAGATCCTATCGTTTTTTTATTAAAAATTTGGATGCATCATTTGTATGTGGAAAGTTTGAAATATATACTGATCACAAATGTTTGAAGTATATATTCACTAATAAAGAATTAAACATTAGACAAAATAGATGTCTAGAGTTAATTAATTATTATGATTTCACTATTCATTACCATCCAGGAAAACAAAATAAAGTCATTGATGCTTTGAGTTGGAAAATTAATTATACACTAACCATGTTATTTAGGTAATGATATCTTATGGGTTTTTATTTGCTGAATTTTTTTATTGGATGTTTTTGGTGCAGGGAATTCCTCAATTTTTTTAGGTAGTATTGAAATCATCCCTTGCAGATGTAATAAATATTGTACATAATGAAGGAAATGAGTTGTAGAAAAAAGTTTAATTAGTTCAGAATGGTGTGTTTCCTGAATTTAACATTGATAAATACTTTGTTTTGACTTTTGGAAAGTGGTTATATATGCCTTGTGATTCATAGTTGATGAAAGAGTTTTAATGAGAAGCTCATAGTTTTGAGTTTTCTTTTCATCTTGGAAGTACTAAAATGTATAGTGATCATCGAGAGTATTACTAGTGGGGTGAAATAAAGATAGATATTGTGGAAATTTCTATGAAGAGTTTTATGTTCTAGCAGGTTAATGCAGAATGACAGTTTGTAAAAGGTATTCTTCATCCATTTCTATTGCCAGAGTGGAAATTGTAAAAATTTTCCATGGATTTCGAAGTGGGGTTATCATAGACTACTCACGTTAACAATTTAATATGGTTTATTGTTGATCGTTTGACTAAATTTGGACATTTTCTTCCTATTTGAGAAGCTCTATCTCTATATCAACTCTCTGAATTTCATTTTAAAGATATTTTCAGGTTACATGGATTTACCCTCTCTATTTTATCCTATTATGATCCTAGGTTCACCAATAACATTTGTAATGGCCTTTAGATGTCATTGGGAAATGAATTAAATTTCAGTAAAACATTTTATCCTCAATCATATGGGCAATAAGAGTGAAAAATTCAATCATTGGGAGATATGATATATGTTTCATTGATGTATTACCAAGGAAGACAAGACCAAAATCATTATTTGGTTGATTTTTCGTATAATATATGATTTAATTATAGTATACAGATGCAACCATTTGAGGCATTATATGGAATGTTGTGTCAAAATACAGATTCACGAGATGATGTAGATGAAAGGATGTTGATGGGAATAGAATTAGATTAAGAGATGGAAGAAAAAGTTCAGTTCATTTAAATCTATGAGAACAGCTCAGAACATGCTAAAAAGTTATGCGCATGGAACAATTGAGCATTGGCTAAGAGTTAGGCCTTGTATTTTACTCATTAATGAGATGGGTATATAGGATAACTTAGGTATATGTATGAGAATATACCTCTGTAGGGTTTTCAGATGTTCTCATGCTTTGTGGTTTATCCGTTGAGAGTTTTGTGAGACCTTAGAGGGTCTCGTGGTCCCTAATGAGTGTTGTTATACTCACCCATGCATTGGTTATACCAGAACCTTGTTGTGTTTTGTGTAGACAACAGACATCGTTGACTGAGAACGAGAGTACTAGTACTTGAGGTAGCTCGGAGGTGGACCTTAGATGAGGCATATCACAAAGATGACCATTTGAGACCTATAACTACCTTTAATGGAGGGTCCTTGGTGGGAGATCACAGGAGCTATTTCAGTTCACTTGTACTTTTCAAGTTTAATTATACTTTCTAGTTGGGCTTGTATTCTGGAACCATTTTCTAACTATAAAAACTATTTTTACAAAACATTTTACTTTTGTTTGTATCTTTTTGTGTTCTTGGTTGGATTTGTTTACAGGTTATAAAGTCAATGAATTCCTGGTTTTTAGGGAATATGCCTTTCGGTGCTAGTCATCAGCCCCTAACCAAAGGAAGGCAGGCTTAGGGTAGTCACGACACGGGCCCCGTGGGATGGGTTAGGTCAAATTGGTATCAAATGAGTTAGTTATACTGTAGAACATTTGACTCTGATATTTTAATGACAATATAGTTAAGGGAAGTGAGTGTGGTTATCAGTTTATGGAATCTAGTGTTGGTGCGGCGGCCGACGTATCTATACACAAGGAGCCTGACTTCTGACTTCTGGATCACTACACGAAAACATAGATTGCATGTGTGTTTTGAAAATTTTTCTTTGAGAACTCATTGACTCAACTCACCAGGTATAACTTATTGATCATGGCAAACCTATTTATTATTATGATGCCTCCATGCAGACATCCATCTTGGGTTCCTGGTATTTTATGTGCAGATAGCCCACCGAGAGACGAGGCCACAGTGCATGGCCCTTTATCATTAGGAGCACCAGCAGTACCATTACCAACTGGTCCACCGATGCCACCTGCCCTAATAGCAGAGGGTGCACGTCGCATGAGCGCATTGCACGAGTTCCAGCGCTAGAGGCCACCCATGTTCAGGGGTGAGATGGACCCTTAGCCGACTGAGGATTGGTTGGAGGTCATGGTGAAAGTCATCCGACTGGTAGGGACACCAGTTGATCTCATGGTGATCCTTGTCTCCAGTCTTATATAGAGTTCAGTAGGAATATGGTGGAGCGTGATGCTTCAGGGTCATGATGGGGTGACACTTCTCTGGGTAGACTTTGAGTGCCTATCTCAGGAAGAGTTTTTCCCTGTGTCCCTTCGCTCAGTGCGCATAAAGGAGCTTCTTCATCTACAGTAGGGAAGAATGACGGTGTCTTAGTGATCAGCAAGGTTCACCGACCATTCACGCTACTCCAATGATATGGTTTGGGACCCATTATTTAGGACCCAGACCTTCGATCAGGGACATAGGTGGGAGATCAGGGCTTCGATGATTTTTCTCATCATCCCGATGTAGGCGGGGGTGTTAATCTGAGCCCTCTTAGTTGAGAGTTTTCTTGGTGAGCAGTCACCAGCTGCGAGACACACCACTAGGTGTCACATAGGGGATTATTCTGCAGTTGGTAGTAGAAAGATGTCACAAAGGTCTAAGAGAACATGTCCTACTGGTGGACGACCGCAGGATTCAGGGTTGGTGGTGCGGGGCACTGGAGATAGAGCCATTCATGCGAGGAGCAGACAATGTTACAGATATGGCGAGCAGGGTCTACCCCAACCATAGGGAGAAAGTGTACAAGGGCGAGCTCTTCTCCAGTTAGCTGATTCCCATGACCATTGTGCTCCGGAGATGGTATGTGGTACGATCTTTGTCTACTAAACCGTAGATTTAGTACTTATAGTCCTAGGTTCCGGACATTCTTTTTTTTTCCCACTACCCTCGTTCGGAGCTAGGATATTTCAGTGGAGTAGTTGGATCGATCCTTACGGCTAAAGACTCATATGGGATAGGATTCAATGATTACACATTGGTACCGGTAGTGTGAGATTACTCTAGGAGGCGAGAGCTTCGGCTGGGATCTCCTAGTAGTGGTGTTGAGGCCTTAGGACATCATCTTGGGTATAGACTGGTTATCAACATTCCATTATCAGACTGACTGTATTAAGCACAATGTGTGGTGTGTCTACATGGATGGGATAAGGTTTACCTTCACCGGTGAGAAGGGAGCCTTTTCAACACAGGAATGACTTACTCTGAGGATAGTGCATCCGATAACTCATTATTTGGATATCCTTACCCTCGAAGTGGTTGATGTGGAGAGTCTTAGTTGTCCTATAGTGGTGGACCAGTATACAGATGTCTTCCCTGATGATGTTCTGGTTCTACCTCCTAGTATATCGGTGGGCTTTTCATTTACATGTACCTCGTGACGGCACCGATATCTACACCAGCATATCAGATGGCTCCTGTGGAGCTTCGTGAGCTGTAGGAATAGTTGGTGGACTTACAGGGGAAGGGGTTCATCTGGACCAGTGTTTCTCCTTGTCCAGCCCCAATTTTGTTCGCGAAGATGGAATAGGAGAGTTTGAGACTCTATATTGACTATCGTCACCAGAACCAAGTGAATTTGAAGAACAAGTACACACTCCTGAGGATTGACAACCTCTTTGATCAACTGAAGGGAACATGCTTGTTCTCAAAGATAGACCTCAGATCAGGGTATCACTAGCTAAGAGTACAATATGAGGATGTGAAGAATACGAATTTCATATGTTAGTATAACCATTATGAGTTTTTGGTCATGCCCTTTGGTGTGACCAATGCTCTACCAGTGTTAATGGGACTCATGAAGAGAATCTTCCATCCATACCGTGACCGCTTTGTAGTAGTCATTATCGATGACATCCTGATCGACTCAGCTACTGAGGAGGAGCATACTTATCATTTTCAGAAATTTCTATACACACTTTGAGAGAACTGGCATTATGTTAAGCTCTTGAAGTTCTAGTTCTTGATCCGAGAGGTACACTTTATGGGACATTTCATCTCGGATTCTAGAGTTGTGGTCGATCCCACAAATATTGTGGCGTTACATTCATAGGAGTCCCCTAAAACTGTGATGAAGGTATAGAGTTAACTAGGTTTTGATGGATACTACCCAAGATTTTTGCCAGATTTATCCACAGATGTAGCACATTTATCATCATTGACAATGATGGGGCAACCCATCGTGTGGTCGGAGAGATGCCAAAGGAGCATTCAGGAGCTGAGGCAGAGGTTGATTAGTGCCCCCATCTTGAGGCTTCCAGAGGAGGGTGTTGGTTACGTAGTATACCGCGACAAATTAGGTACTGGGCTTGGATCTTTCCTGATGAAAGAGATATAAGTTTTTACATATGGTTTTCGACAGTTGAGACAAGATGTGCAGAACTATGATACCAATGACATGGAGTTAGTATTAGTTTTCGTCGCCTTGATGATGTGGCGAGATTACTTGATGGGAGAATGTTTTACAGTCTACTCTAATCCTAAGAGTCTCATGTATATCTTCTCTCATAAGGAGCTGAACCTGTGAGAACAATGTTGTCTTGATTTTCCCCAGGACTATGAATTCAAGATAGTATATACTCCTAAGAATGGCAACGTCATAGTGAATCCACTCAGTAGGAGATCTGGTATACAGTTACTAGGTGAGGTGAGAGAGCAACTGGAAACATTGCAGATATCTTTTGTTGATCGATATGGAGCAACCTTCTTTCAGTCTCTTACTGTCACTCTCCGACTTCTTCAGCGAGTTAGGGAGGTGCAGTGTGGGGACACTGACTACGAGGCTAAATGTGCTCATATATCCATAGGATGCGCACCTGATGGATTTTATGAAGGTGGGGAGCACGTCATCATCTTCAGAGGACGTACCATGGTACCAGTGTCACTTCAAGAGGATGTGTTGAGGGAGTTCCACACATCCCCTCTAGTGGTACATCCAAGAGTGGTGAAGATGTACCATGACCTCTAATGACAGCACTAGTGGACGAGAATGATGAAAATAGTAGTAGAGTTTTCCTCTCGGTGCCTCACTTGTTAGCATGTGCAGGAAGAGAATCCGGTAACAACAGGCTTAGTTCGACCATTAGAGGTCCCAGAGTGAAAGTGGGAATGAATATCCATATAATTCTTAAAAGGACTTCCACGTACATCCTAGATTCATGGTTCTATCTAGGTGACCGTTGACCAACTCACCAAGTCAGCTAACTTGCTACTGATCAAAGAGCAGGGTTCAGTAGAGAGCTTGGGATGCCTCTATGGGTATGAGATTGTGCGTCTACAAGGATTATCCTCGACAATTGTATCTGATCGTGATGCACTTTTCAATTCTTGGTTTTGCAATGGGTTTCCGGAGGCTTTTGAGATGTATCTTTGTTTGAGCACCAGCTTCATTCCTCAAATGGATGATCAGACAGAGCGGATCATTCAGAACCTCAAGGACATGTTGTGTGCTTGCATCCTCAACTTTGGTTGATGTTTGGATGATCACTTTCCCTTGGGGGAGTTTTCATACAACAATAGCTATCACTACACCATTGGGATGGCACCTTCGATGCTTTGTATGACCGACCTTGTAGATTGTCTTTGTGCTGGACTGACCCAGGGGAGTACGCACTCATGGGACCAGATATGGTAGGTGATTCCACAAAGATAATGAATGTCATCTGGGAGAGGATGAAGCCTCCACAGTGAATACATAAGTTTTCTGCCTACAAGGGACATAGTCCTCTAGTGTTTGAGGATGGTGACCATATCGTTCTATGGGTCCCACCCCGATGAGGTTTGCAGATATTTGGATAGGGTGGAAAGTTATCTCCATGGTTCATCAGACCATTTCAGTTTCTCATCAGATTTGGCGAGGTGGCTTACCGCATAGCCCTTCCACCTCAGTTGCACCAGTTGAACGACATTTTCCACAGATCCCCACTGAGGAGATACGTGCATGAACCTTCACACATCATCGACTATGTCATGATGGAAATAGAAAATGGGCTGTCATTTATGGAGGTTCAAGTATAGATTGAGGATCGACATGACTATGAAATTCAAGGGTAGATGATACCATTTCTGTTTCTACATTGGAAACACGATAACTTTCAGGAGAGAACATGGGAGTGGGAGGATCTAATTCATGCTCATCACCCACACTTGTTTCCCTAGTTTGTGTTTTGTATTTAGGGGATGAAAAGCCCTATGGTGGAGATAATGTAAAGAACCGGACAATTCCATTATTTTTATTAATTATATGGGAATTTTATGAGCCCAAGAAAATTTACGGTGCATGATTCTGAGGCCCGGTGATCCCAAAATGAATTTCTGGACTTTTTTTAGGTAGGTTAGTAAACGTGCGAGCTGGTTTTGGTATCATTTGAAACGATGCATGGAATTGAAATCTGAGGACACTGTTGAACTCGAAGCGCCGATATTAGTTTATGGATACTCTCTCCTCGACTTCAGTAGGATGAGGTTGAATGTTTTTTTTCGTGTTTTCTGGGGAAATAAAAATAAAATAAATAAAAAACTGTAATTTTATTTTTAACCTCCCATTCGAATGCTCAGTGGTGGGGACCACCAAATATGGAAAAACCTCCAATTTTAAATTAATGCTAGGGACCAACTAACCCATGAAGTCCCCCTTTAATGGGGTATGTGACTCTTTGTTCTCTACTAATTAATTGTGACACATTCCATTAATTTATTTTCACATCATCAATTTAATTAATGTCCCATTATAATGAAATTAATAAAACATAATTTAATAAGTTGGCTATTTTATTTATCTGGAATTGGGGGGAGGTGTTGGAAAAATGGGAGACCCTTGGAGAAAATCATTCTTCAACAAAGTATGAGCTATCTCCAACAAAGAACATGATCTCCAATGAAGAACACCCACACCAATGAGGAAGATATTCAAATGAAAATGAACTGACATCAGTCTCTCCCTATACACTGATGTCAATGAACATTCGAGGTAGGGGTGTGATTTTTATTTATCTTCGTTAATTTCCATTTACATGGAATCTCTCCCCATGTGTCACTAGCTACCACTATAACAAGGAGGGTGAAGGCCAATCAAACATGGACCGACCTCTCTCTAACCCTCGTGGTTTATGATGAAATATTCGCGATGCAGGTGGATGTCATCTAGTGCAGGCGATTGGCCCTGGTGGGACTCAGGAGTGGTGGCCAGTACCACAGCCGGTCGTGAAGACAATGATGAAACAATCATGTCGTTAGAGAATGGCTATGGCCCGTCGGCCGCGATGGAGCAAGGGCTGCAGCCGGCGTCGGCCGACCACATGAAGGGGAGGCGGTGGTGGACATCCACGCCACTGGGAAAGAAAGATATGTGATCTTGTTCCATAACGGTGAAGAGAGGGAGGCTAAAAGAGTTGGCTTCATGTGGTGGCACGACGCACGACCGCACCGCGCAGAGGAGTCTGGCAGTCTGGCTAGCCGATGCGGGCCGCCACACCACAGGCCGCTACACCCCGGGCCACCGTACCCCGGGCGCCACATCACGGGCCACCATGTGGGCTGGGTCGGACCCTAATCAGGCCGGGTGGGACAAACCGGGTCAGACCGGACCCGGAAAAATAGCGACCATTATCGTTCTCTCATCCATATATTGAGCTACGTTCATCCGTTTGATAAAATATTTGTGGATCTAGAAACCGTGGATCGATATGGTCCTTTTGGTATACCCCACATGATTTTTGGATATTCTTGGTGTATGGCCAGGTTGGATCGACCACGAATCCAACCGGGCCCTCGAGATGAAAAGGATAATAACATACAGGCCGAGCATCCTATTTATGCATTGTGAGTTCTGTTGAGACCATTTTTACGTGATGGTGTTTTAGGATACCTCATCATGGGACATCATGGTAGTTGGAGTATCGACATCTGGCTTGAGAACTGGGGCCTCCCGGAATCAAACGATCTTAGTGAAGAAACCTTGTAGCTGGCTGTAACATGAGAAAAGGATCCTATGTGGGTATGTGCTTTGGTATCCTATGGGGGTTTGTGCTTCGGGATCCTATGTGGGTCGGTGCTTTGGGATCCTTCATGGGTCTATGTTCGGGAGTCCCACTTGGATTCACTATAGTAAATCTACTAGGACTACTGTAAGGTCCTATGTGGGTCTAATGTATTAGGATACTACGTGGGTCTAATGATTTTGGATCCAAGGTGGGTTGGCCTATTAATATAGTATGATGATTTAGTAGATACATCTAATCAACTTACTACCAAACCTCAGTTATACATGGTCTGAGCTAAGTATTACCTTTGTGGTATTCTTCTGTGTGGCATACCATGTGGTACATACCTTCATGGTAAGACCTTTGTGGTATTCTTATGTGTTGTGATCCTTTTTGGTACTTACCTTTCCGACAATAATTTTGTCTTATTCATCTTTGTGGGGTTACCTTTGTTGTACTTACCTCTGTGGTGTCACTTTTGTGGTATTCATCCATTTGTGGAACAGTTGAGTTTGGCTAAGATTTGGGCCTTGTGCTTTCCTCATGAATGTGATGAGTATACATGATAATGTAGGAATATGTATAGGAATATACCTATGTAGGGTTTTCGAATGTTTCCATGATTTTTGTATTATCCATTGTGGGGTTTGTGAGATCTGATGGGTCTTGGGTTTCCTAATGAGTATCATTACACTCACCCTTGTACGGGCTATGCCCAAATCTTGTTGTGTTTGATGCAGACAACGTACAACCCTGACTGGGGACAAGAGTACTAGGACTGGAGGTAGTTTGGTGGTGGACCTTAGATGAGGCATACTGCAGAGATGACTATTCGAGAACTGTACCTACCCTCCATGTAGGGTCCTTGGCGGGAGTTCACAACAACTATTTTAGTTAACTTTTAATTTTTAGTTTTCTTGTACTTTCTAGTTGGGCTTGTATTCTGGACCCATTTTCTTACTGTACACACACATTTTAAAAAATTATTTAATTGTATTCGTATCTTTTTGTGTTATTGGTTGCGAGTGCTTACAGGTTATAAAGGCAATGACTTCTTGGTATTTAAGGGATACACCTTTAGGTGCTAGTTGCTAGCCCATGGCTTAAGGAAGGCGGGCTTGGGGTAGTAACATAATGGGCCCTGGGGGACGGGTCGTGACACAAGGCCCTCTAACTGTGTTGGAACATTCGGGTGGTATACCAATAGCACCACCACTCGAAGGCAAGCAGTTCCCACCATCCCCACTAGAGGACGGTGCATGCCAACTAAGTGTGCTTTACATGCTCCAGTATCAAACACCTATGATGTTTCTAGGTGAGATAGATCCCCAGGCTACAGAAGACTAGTTAAAGGCAGTGGGAAATTTTTTGGGCCTTATTGGCACACTAGCATAGTATATGGAAATCCCAGTTGCTAGAATTTTCTTGGGCACAGTAAGAAGATGATGGATCATGATGTTATAGTTACATGACAAGTCAACCCTCACCCTATGCACATTGAAAGCCTCTTTAGGGCAGAGTTCATCCCGACGACACTACATTTTGTTTGTATCTAAGAGTTTCTTGACTTATAGCAGGGAAGCTTATAAGTGGCCTAGTACTCTGTGAGATTAATAGAACTCTTGGGTTACTCCACCAACAAGGTATGAGAACCATTCTTCATGGCCTAGACCCTTGATCAGTGTCTCTGGCAAGAGAATAGAGTGCTGATGATATCATTGAATATCCAGATGAAAGATTTAGTACTCAAGCGAGAATTGTTGGGGGATATCATCTTAGCTGATCATGCACCAATGGTGTGAGCCACCACAGGACAACTGGTAGTAGCTGAGTCATCTACAGCAGGTAGTAAGCAGATGACACAGAGGTCCATGTGGAGCATACCTTTCGGTGGGCGACCCTAGGATAATGGTTCAGAGGTGTGGAGATCACGAGATAGAGGGGGTCAATATGGATGAATATTGTGCTTCACGTGCAGTGGGCATGGCCACATGGATCGCGAACTGCTGATCTATCGTACTGACGATCTGTAGAGGGTTGAGTAACAAGCTAATAAGTAGTTGAAGATTCAACGAGGAGGTCCACATAGTGACATATGTTGTAGATGAGTAGGCTGTGAAGCAGGACGAGTGCAACTATTTGAGGTTCTATTGCCACCAACACTAGGTGGTCCACCCTAACCACAGAGAGCATGTGGACAGGGAAGGGCACAAATTAGGCAGCCGAGCCCTATGACCACGTCTCTCTGGAGATGATTAGAGGTATGATCTGTGTCTATTTCACCCTAACTATATTACTTATTGACACAAGTGTCAGTCGCACTTTTATTTCCATGACAATCGTTCAAATAATGGATATTCCGACCTATCCATTGGCTCGATCCTTGCAATTAGAGATTCATACAAGAGAATATTCGACAATTACACACATGTTCAAGAATTGCGAGCTCATTTTAAAAGATGATAAATTTATATGTGATCTTCTTGTAGTATCACAAAGTCCATAATATGTCATCTTAGGAATGGACTAGAAATCCATGGTTTTTGATCAGGTGGACTGTTTTAGGCACAAAGTGTCGTGTGTCTGCGAGAATGGAATCAGGTTTACGTTCACCAGAGAGGAGGAATCCTTTTCAGCATAGGATGGACTATCTCAATGATGTGTGAAGCTGATTACTAATATGTTGGATAGATTCACCCATGGTGTAGTTGATGTGAGGAGTCTGAGATATCCAATAGTGGTGGACTAGTATACCGATGTCATTCCTGTTGATGTTCCCGGACTACCTCTCTACAAAGAGGTAGACTTTCATACTATGTTCTACCCAAGGACGACACCAATATCTACACCAGTATATCAGATGGCTCCAATGGTGATTTGTGATAAGAGGGTGTAGTTGGATAACTTATAAAGAAAGAGGTTCATAGGGACCAGGGTTTCTCCATTGTAATCTCTTATCTGGTTCTCCAAGATTGCAGATGAGCGGTTGAGGGTTTGGTGGACTACCGAAGCTGGAAACAGGTGACTATTAAGACCATGTATCCTCTGTCGGGGATTGATTATCTCATCGACCAACTAGAGGGTGCTCGTTGTTTTATGAAGATTGTCCTCTGATCATGCTATCACCAGTTCTGGGTATGGGATGGGGACGTATCGAAGACAACCTTCAGATGTTAGTATGTCCATTAAAAGTTCATGGTGATTCCACTTGGCATAAACAACACTCTACCATTGTTCATGGGGCACAAGAAAATGATCTTCCAGTCATACATCTATTTTTTTGTGGTGGTATTCATTGATGTCAACTTGATATACTCTTCTTCGGAGGAAGAGTTTTCCACACACCTAGAGATTTTTTTGGATACACTCCGAGAGCACCATGATTATGGAATACTCTGAAAGTGCGAGTTCTGGATTCAAGAGTTCTACTTCCTAGGGTGCATTATCTCAAAGGCTAGAGATTTAGTGGATACAGTGAAGATATAGGTAGTGCCGAATTGGGAGCCACCTAGGAGAGTGACAATGGTGTAGAGTTTCTTGGGATTTTCTGTGTACTATCAGAGATTTGTACCTAACATATCTAGGGTAGTGGTACCCTTGCCAACTTTGAAAAAGAATTGTAAGAATTTATTATAGATGGAGAAGTGCCAACATGTATTTCAGGAGCTGAAGAAGAGACTAACGAGTGTCCCCTTCTTGAGGCCCCCAGAAGAGGGCGTTTGGTATGTATTCTACTACTATACATCAATGACCTAACTATGTAGTGTCGTAATATAGGAGAGAGTTTTGATTACCTAAAAGTCAAGGTAGATGAGAACACAAGAGAAGAACTATACTACCCATGACCTAGAGTTAGTAGTAGTAATATTTACACTGAAGATGTGACGACACTACTTGATGGGTGAATGATTTATAGTTTACTCTGATCACAAGATTCTTAGGTATATCATCTCACTAATGGACCATAACTTGAGACAATGACGATTTCTAGTGTTCCTCCAAGACTACGAAATTGAGATATTATCTACTCTTGGAATGTAAAACGTAGTAGTAGACACATTAAGCAAGTGTTTTGGTGACTAGCTACTGAGTGAGGCAACAAAACAGCTTACCGCATGGAAGATATACATCAAGGATAGTGATGAAGCAGCTTACCTTCAGTCTATGACTATCACTCCCTCACTTCATCCATTAGTTCAAGAGGCTCAGCTTGGGGGCATACACTACGAGGCCTTATGTGCCCAGATATGCTCTGGACAGGCTCCTAATAGATTTTCTGATGGTATGATGCCCTTCATCCTCTTTATTGTGAACACCATGGTACAAGTGATGCTATGAGAGGAGGTGTTGATAGAGTTCCATACATCCCCCTTTAGCGGTACATCCTAGAGTGGAAAAGATGTACCATGACCTCTAGTGTCAGTACTAGTGGATAGGGATGACAGAAGTAGTGGCAGAGATTGTATGCCAATGTCTCAATTGTAAGTAAGTGAAGGCCAAGAATCAGGTACTAGCAGGATGATCTCATCCAATTGAGGCACTAGAGTAGAAGTGGGATGGAATATCCATGGACTTCTTGATTAGGCTACCATGTACGCCCAAGGTCCACGATTCCACCAGGTTAATCATTGAACATCTCACCATGTTGGCCCATTTCCTACCCATCTGAGAGTAGGGATTAGTATTGATATTTGGACATCTCTATGTACATGAGATTATAGGAATTCACGGGGTTCCATTGGCGATTATCTCATATCATGACACAAGTTTTACATCCCACTTGTGGAATGGATTGAAAGAGGCATTCAGGACTCATCTATGCTTGAGTACTGCTTTCCAACCTCAACCAAATGGTCAGATGGAGTGAACCATTCAGACACTCGAGGTCATGCTTCGTTTTTGTGTCCGCGATTTAGGCCATAGTTTGGGAGACCACCTTCCACTGGCGGATTTCACGTACAATGATAGTTACTACTCCACCATAGTCATTGATAATTATTAGTCAATGTATGGGAAAACTCTATATCACCTATTTGTTGGAAAGACTCCAGGGATTCTGCACTCATGGGACCAGAGATGGTGCATGCTACCACAGAGAAGGTGCAGATCATCGATGAGTGGATTAATACTACAATGATTTGGTATAAGTTGTATGCCGATAAGAGATAGATAACCTTGGAGTTTGATGAGGTACACCATGTCTTCCAATGGGTCTCACCCCGACGATGATAATGGGGGTTTGGTTGGGGATGCAAGCTATCATTGAGGTTCATCAGACCCTTTCAGATCATCAACAGAATAAGGGGGTGGCGTACCATCTAGCTCTTCCCACACAAATTCCTTAGGTGAAAAATGTATTCCACGTGTCGTAGCTGAGGTGGTATGTGCATGATCCAACACATGTTATCGAAGGGGAAGAGCTGTACATTGAATATGGTGCATCATTTGTTGTGTTCCCGATTGAGATAGAGTATCTACAAGAGTGGGTACTTCACGGGGGGGGGGGGGGGTTGATTCCTCTGGTGCATGTTTGTTGGAAGCATGGGAATATTCAACAGCTCATAGGGGAGCTGGAGGATCACATACATGCCCAGTCCCTCATTTTTTCTCCTAGTTTTGTTGAAGATTTCAGGGAAAAATCCCTACGAAGGGGAGAATGTAAAGACTTAGAAATTAAATGTTATTTTTTAAAATTATTTACGATTATTACGAGTTTAAAAAATTGACATCACGTGATTCTGAGCCATGGTGTGCCTGGAATGAAATTTTAAACTTTTTTTAAGGTACATTGAGTAAATGTACAGGTGATGTTTCTTAACATTCGAACCAGTGCACACAAGTTTAATCTGAAAGCACTGGTGAATCCGCAGCAGCGAGATTCGCTTAATGGGTTCTTTACTTTAACAGCAGTATGGCAGGTAAAAAATTTAGTTTTTTTTTCTTTTAAATAAATAATAAAATTACAGAATGGTTATTTTATTTCTTTATTTCCAACCACCAATTGAGCAATGGTGTAAGGGACCACATAGGTAGTCATACTTTTAATATGTGATATTAAATTCTAGGTTACACTTTGGTTGTGTAACCACACATTGTGTAATTGTTGTGGGATATTATTGATGTCAATTAATGAACTTCATTAATTACTCAGTGCATTACTAACCCTTTTCCCTCTCTATCTAGGTGAGGCCTGATATTTGGTATTTAGCATGGCTTCATCATGATGGGAGCCCAAGACATAGTGACACGGCCTCTTCCACTGACGGGGATTTGAATCTTGGACGTTGTTGGGTGAATTGATGATGAACGTCAATGAAATCAACAGATAAGGATTCTTCTTCCACCACTGCGATGTCCGCAACAAATTTCAAGGTAGGGGGTTTATTTTTGAAAAAAGTTTATCGTGATGAAATGAATAATATCTCTCTTGTTACGATGATAACGCGGAAGGGGAGGGCCAAAAGAACAAGTCCCAGACCCTCCACCGCTTCGTTCATGTTGTGTAATTCGGAGGACCAACTTCAAACTCATCAGAATCTGAAATTCAAGAGATAGGTAGAGATGGAAACATCTCAGGAGGCCTTAAGGAATTATTGGAAAAAATATTGATCACAAGAGCTAACTCGATGGCTAGGGGAAGCTCTGTTAGTGTGGCACCTAGGATCGGAGTCAGCGGTGAAGGAAGCGGTGGATGCCCATTGTTGTGGAAGAGAGTGGCATTGCTCAGCATCGCGGTGAATAGACAGGCGGTCGGCTCAGCCAACCATGGAAGTGTTAGGCAGTGCACCATCATGCACTGAGGTCAAAGGGCCACGACTATAAAGCCACGACAAAGGTTGGGACCCCTTCCCTTTGGGTCATGTGGGTGATGAGACAACACAAATTGGTGCTTCATTTATTTATTGGAAGGTCACTTTGAGCCGTTCGGGAGGCGGGCCGTGTGGCCCCCATATGATTCATGCCAACCAGCGGGCCGGACCACCTGGCAGGCGAGGCCGGTTTGTGGCGCATCCCAACCGGGCCGGGTCGGTCGCGTCGACCAGGTCCGACCGGACCTGGACCCCTCTCTATCCCAGATACACTTAAAATTTCATATATTTATAATTGGATATCTGTTTAACGAACTATCTACGATGCAGGGATCCTTGGAGTGAGACGGTCCTTTTGTGACACTCTACATGTGGTTTGAAGAATGTTGGAGTAAGGCCAGTTTGGATTGACTCTGAATCCAACCAGGCCCTCCGCACTAATAGCCCAATAGGTTATAGACATATCATCTAGTTTACGTGGCATCTGTTGCATTGGAACCCTTATGACATGATAGATCATGGGTATCATTTACATGGGACATAGTGCCTGGTGATACATGACTGATGGCTTGAGGAGCGGTTTATCCTCTAAATAAGAAAACTATGAGTTGAAATCATATATTTGGCTGAGACGTGAAGAAAGAAGTGTGATTATGTGTGAATCATCACCTAGTGATTCTGTGTGAATCATCACCAAAAGATTCTTGTTGAATTAGCACACCATGATTATATGTGAATCCACACCGAATGATTCTGTGTGATTGAGCACCCAACGATTCTGTGGGAATCAGAACCCAGTGATTTTTTCTGAATCAGCACCTAGCAATTCTGTGGGAAGTAGCACCCACCAATTTTGTGTAAATTATCCCATATTGATTCAGTGTGATTCAATACCCAATGATTGCGTATGAAACTCAATTGATCGATCCTTTGTGGTTCTTGCGGGGGTTAGTACCTATCGATTCTATATGGGTCATTAGTAGTTCATCATGAATGAGTAAGATGATCAATACTTACAGATAAAAATATATAACCCTACACTCATTTATACCTGGTTTGAGTTGTGTCTTTTTTTGTTCTCTGAGATGGAGATCATTCTCATTGTTTTCAATTATGGAATTCTGAGAGACCTTCATGGGTCTCAGGGTCCATTCTGGGTATTGTTATACTAACCCATGCATGGGCTTTACTTGCACCTTATTGTGTGTGGGGTGTTATTTGAAATAAAATCATAATTTTGTTGGGGGGATGAAAGTTGACATAGAGAGCTGTGGATATGATATATACCTACCCTTCAGGTAGAATCCCCATGGACGGTCTTAGATGTTGTTTTCTATTTTCAGTTATAGTTGTTTCTTTCTTGTTGGGCTTGTATTCCTGCCCCCATTACATTCAGTAAACACTTCTACTACAACAGTTTTACATCATGGTTACATATTGTAGTGTTCTACTCCTTGTGTTTGTATGGGATTAAATGAAATGAATGGTCATTTTAGGGATGTGCCTTTTTGGTTCTAGATGCCAACCCATGGCCTATGGAAAGAGGGATTGGGTTAGTCACGACATGGGCCTTGTGGGACTGTTCATGACATCAGTGATTACATTTCTAAGGGGGAACTATTTAATGACCCAATGTTTTTATAGAAATTTGTTTCATGAATAAACGTGTGTTATATAATATTATATAGTATTATACACATAAAATATAATGAGGAACCAACAAAAATGTTGTTTCATTACTAAATTTTGTTATATTATTCATCAAATAAAAAAAAATTAAAATACCTAAAATTATAACCTGGTAGAAAATATAAAAAATGGAAAGTACAATGGGGAAATAAGGGTTACCTCAATCATCTTAAATAATCACCCTCAATGAAAACACTATAGGAAATTAAGACAATACTAGTAAATATGGAATAATTATATAAAATGTAAATATAAAACATTGAGATTAATATATTTAATGAAATAATGTATTTTTATAATTTAATGGAAATATTATCATTGTAATTTTAACACGATAATTGGGAATAGTGGCCTAACTCATTAGGATAATAACATGACCATTGGTGTAGTAACATAACCCAAATTTTAAAAAATATAAAACAAATAATATTAATCATTATTCATTTATTTAAATACATATATGATATTTTCAAAAATTAAATATATTGATTAAAACTCAATGAAAATATAGACACATTATTAATAAACTATATTTTGAATAAATTTGTAAAAATCTATTTCTTTTATATTTCAATTTTAAATTATGTATTTTAAAAATAAATTTTTATAAAATGAATATAACCTTAGAAATCATCATGTTGAAATAATCCAAGTTTAATTTTTTGGTAATTTTTTGAAATAAATCAATTTTCGAGTGAATTGTAAAAATATTGTATTTCGCATAACTGATGTATCTTAATTAACATCATTCATTATGAATTGTGAAATAATCCTTCTTTTAACATTATGTTTGTCCATGGTTTAGTTAATACATAAATGGTTCATTAAAATTCAATAAAGTAAACTTCAAAACCAAAAATGAAATTTACAAAACCTAATGTCAAAATCTTTCTTTTGAATAAAAAATTTTGATTCATTCCTCATTCCTTATTAATAAACTAATTATTTTGAATTAAATATTATTATATTATATTAATACATTTATTTTTAATATGGAAAATTCACTATTAAAATTTTTACCTTTAATATAACATTTTATTCTAGAAATACATGTCTCCTCATGTTTAAATAACCCCTTTATATTCCATTGTAAAACCACTCGCCCCACATATTAAAAAGATATTTTTATTCTAAAATTATACCCATTAAGCCTATTACAAACCATAGGGAAATTTTAGGGAAATCCAACTCCAATATCCAAGGACATTTACTATTCTACAAGAGAAGCTACAATGAGATGATATCAGGTCTCTATTAAGTCATCCGTCTTTTATTGTTGTCATCTATCTTTTTACCCACTTTCATTAGAGAATATATACAAAAAAATTGATTCCATTTAAAGTTAAAATTATATTAATGATGTTAGCCTACTGTAATTATCATATTTATTACAAATAATTATTCCATAACTCCTATTCTCACCCATTTAACTATATCTCCTTATTGATCAGTTTACCACCTACGAAGACATTTCCAAGACAATTCTTATAAAAATCTTCCTTGATAGATATAATGATATGTATATATAATAAAAACATTTAATTAAATTTATATCATTCTTTATTTGTTAATTAAAAAATGTATTATTTTAATTTAATTAAATATAATAATCAAGGAAAACATAATTTTTTAAACACTATTTATAAAACCCATAAATATCATAAACAAATTGTGAAATATATTTGAGTTACTATTATTGATAAATATTTTTCAACATTTCTATAAATAACATTTTAATCTTTTTTTATTAAATATAGTATTATTATTACTGAGGCTCTGATGTTTGTAATCAATGGTGGAATTTAGTTAAGGTGATTTGTGGACCCCACTCCTTACCTTTAGGTTATTTCTATTTCATCACAAATTTATGTTTGGATGGTATTTTTATATTTCTAAAATATAATATCATTTTTATTACCTATTATTTTCTAGGATATAAATTTTTTCAAAATTATTTTGTTACAAATACATATATTTCCCAAATAAACTATTCATTCAAAAATAATTTCTCACTCCTCTTGAGTTTTTTCATTTTTCTCCAAAATGATGATTCAAATACCTAATATATTTTACCTTTTCATTCGGGAACACCATGATTATTCATGATTTACAGAATCTATATAAAACACATTACTTTACAATGGATATATCATGTCTTTGATTAATATACTGTCTCTGTGGAATGCATGATTACGTAAATGTTATTATGTGATGTATGCACAGAAAATAATATAGTGATATAATGAATAATGAAATTTTATGTTTCTCATGGGATAACATGAAATATATTTGAACATGATGCTATATTTTTTCAGAATGATGATGTTATGATTATTTAAATATTTTATGCATGGAAATGAAATCATCTTTAGTCATAATATTGTGTGGTATTTGACTATAAAGAGAATTTGTTTTCGTTTTAGCACTTTAAATTATTACATGCTTATATATACTTCATCCTATCATTATTATGATGATGATGATGATACTAATTTTATGTTATGATTATGATTATTGTTCTCACTGATGTTATATTGATTCCGGTTTACTATTCATCCTCTTTTTGGGCTTTATCTCACACCATTCATTGATATATATCCCCATGTGATTATGGGAAAAAAGGATAATTCAATGGAAAATAAGAATATATATACGAAGTAATTAATTAATATTTGTGTTTTTTGAAAAAGTTATTTAGGAGCCTAATTTTCAGAAAACAAAAAACAGATTGATGAAGTATTTGTAATTCTATTGTGATTTTTTGTTAAAATGAAGTAATAGTCATCTAAGAAACGTAGGGTCCCTATAAATATATTTTTTTTAGAAAAAAAATATATTTAATTAAACATTTTAGTGATCAGATATTACTGTGACACATAGGTCAACCAAACCAACATTTTATAATGTCATTCTTATGTGAACTATATCATAGGGGATACAAAAAATTAATTAAATAATTTTTTTCGTGAGTCATTTATTATTTGTTCCATGAATAATATTTACTATGTACCTATTTGATTTTTATATACAATCAATTTTTAAAGAATTAGTATGACTCCTAAATAATGCATGTAGGACATCATGTCCAACATCATAAACCCCAAATGTATAATATCATGTCAAAAATTCTACTACATTAATTAAGAGCATAATTTCAATAATCCTTACCCATGGATAATGATTTCTCGGTTTATCATCTGAAAAATTAGTGGGAAATCATAATTTCCAAAATCTTAATACATAATGAATTCACTCCATCCGTAGAGTATTAACCCATTTCCAAATCCAATTATGTAGAGAATCATGTCCAACATCCTACACATTTCCATCATTTAAAAATATATAATGTCCAACATATTTGACCAATAAAATCATTTAAAAACAATAAATAAACCATTTTTGAAATATTTTGGTTTTCGGTCCAAATGGGAATATAACAACAATACATTTCTTGAGATTTATACCCCATTACATTTCATTAAACATTAATTCAATCGATATTGAAAATCAATCAACATAATAAAGTCATTAAAAAATTTATATTTTTTCCTTAATGAAGGACTTTCCTCTTTGAATTCCGAAACAAGTCAAAATTCCTTCAACTAAATCGAAATCATTAAATTATCTATTATTTCATCATTACCAAATGGTGTAGGCAAACAACCATTTCTAATAAACATTTAAAATTCTATAGAAACACATATTTAAATCAGATTGAGATCAAAACCCCTTTTAAAATAAATATTTACAATTAAACAAATCCATCATCATTTTATATCCAATAACAAGATCAATTTCCAATAAACACTAATAAAACAATCTCAAAATTATCATATACATTTAAAACAAATTTGGGACCAAAAAATATTCCATTTAATTACATTAATATTTGAATAATATTTTAACCACATGTTATGAAAAATGTTCACTTTTATCACTCTATTAATAAAAACAATAATAATAGTTGGTCTAATCTCATAAACCACCAATTTAACCACTTAATACGACACATTACTATATTAAAGTACATGGTGCACCTTCATGGATGGATAGACGTCTAGTCTGATAACTACCAGTCGACCCAATAGATATTTGGATATTATATAAAATCCATTTAAGACTCAATTAATTGTAGGACCCCGGGACACCCTGAGAGGGGATAGGTGAATCATGGTGTAAACTTTTTCTTTTAAAGTGATGGATCTTATTCCAAAGTTGGTAGGAACATGTTATACCTATAAGATTGATATAAAAAGAATGAAAACATTCACATGAAGAGAGACGAAACAACACTTTTTACTTGGTTCACCACTATGGGCTACGTCCAAGGAGCATACACCGACAGGTTGTCGGCCATACCAAATTCCACTAAACGTCACTAGCTATGGATTACAAAGGTTTCAGGCAAAGTAACTCAGTCCTATGCTCGCTGCCTTTACAAATGGTGTAGGGATAACTCACAGCGTCCCTCAGGTCACTCCCGTTGACTCCCCCTAGCTCACTTCCCTTGGTGTAGTCACACTCAGTTTATAGACATGAAGGTCTCTTCATCATTTAGGAAAAAATGCATCCCTTATTTTATGTAGATTCTCTGTTGAAGTCCAACATTCACTTATAGACTCATATCACATTGCACCGATGGTATTAGGAAATCTTCCAGCATTCGTGCAGCTCCAAAAATGACGGGCGTACTTCAACCTCACATGGAGCACTTGTCAAATAAAAGTGCACATGTTTCAAGACCGGCACACAAATAACTTGCACATTACAAATTTGGCGCGTAGGTGACACCAACCCTATTGAGCGATAGTACCTCATTCAACTCCAAACTTGCACGACTCAGCGCCTTTTACTCCCAAACCACATTAGACGCGAATCCAATAACTGGCGCGTAGCATCTATTTGTGTGGCCCAACTACCACTTTCGCGACTCAACCACATGCGTGATGGGAGCATGAAAAATATAAATTTCATGAACTATATTTTCAAATTAGGAGGGGTTGTCCTCTATTTATAAGAAAACATGACCCCATGCACAGTGGGGTGCAAGTTTCCTCACGGTGCGCATGTCCCGGCATGCAGCTCTATCCTCTCTAGCCTTTGTCACGCTATTCACTTGAATGACCACACCAATACTTGCACAACCCTCTTTCCTTTTCCATAATTTGAAGCTCTGAACTCTTAGAACAAGAGGTGTGCAACATTCCATCCTCCTAGGCATTGGCGCACAATTTCTTTCTCGGTGCACAAGTCACTTGCTTGACCAGCCCAAAACATGGGCGACCCTTATCCCTATTCCTTTTTTCTATGTTTTGATCTTGAAAAACATATGGTGTGCAAGTTTCATCTATTTCATGTACACGGTGCAGAAGTCTTTTTTCCAAAAAAAAATTTCTCCATTTGTCGATTTTAATGCCCAATAATTTGACAAACACTAGAAAATGGTGCCACCTTCAATACTGTAATTTTCATGAAATGTATGAGCACTTTCCTGGAACACATTCTGAATGTCATCTAAGGATTGACCACAAACAAAAAACACACACAAATTTATGAAAAGATGTCCATGGTTCTAACAATCTACCCCTTTGGGTTTGTTGGAAATCAGAAAATAAATTAAATAGATCTCCATACACATGTATACAAAAAATGCAAGATTCAACTCAGCCAATACTATAAGTTTACGTGAGAAATTCTTGGTTTAGAAAATAAGAGAAAATGCTTGAATTGGGTTCACGTGTGTGGGAATTCTCAATGAAGACCAAGAAGCATTACATGACCTATATATTCCTTCTGCTTGGTGTAGAAAACAAGAGAGAAGGCTTGATTTGGGTTCAAGTGTGTTGGAATTCTCAATGACACCCAAGAAGCATTACATGACCAATGTATTCCTTTTCATCCTTCTAATACTATCACTAAAAATGAATTCTCATCGTGTCAGAAAATCATTACATGCCTGAACATGCCTGAATTTATTCCTTATCACTAACACTAAATTCACATCATTTCACAGAAGCATTACATGCCTGAACATGCCTGAATTTATTCCTTTCTCCCCCATTGAAAATAAACCCAAACACTGGTAATTTGTTCAATTTTCAGCTCAAACAATACTCCCCCTCGATAGTATCTCCCCCACAATCCGACATAACATCCATAAACAAATAATAATACTTATCATTAATGGGGATAAGGGAATTGCGTAACCTCCTAATGCACTGGGAGGTGGTTGATCACCTAGGTTCAACCGATTTTTCTCAAACACAGCCACTGATAGTGGCTTGGTCAGGATATCAACCACTTTCTCATCAGATCCCACATGTTCCATTCTAATCACCCCATGCTGAACTTTTTCATTGATAAAGTGATACCTGATTTCAATATGTTTTGTACGATAATGTTGAACAGGATTCTTCGTGAGATCAATTGTGCTCTAGTTATCATAGTAAATTACCATTGGTTGATTCCCCTCATCACCAATATCTGTATGTTTTTGCTTCATTCATAGCAGTTGAGTTCATGCCTTTGTGGTGGATATATACTCAACTTTAGTAGTACCAAGAGAAGAACATTTTTGTTTCATTCTCAACCAAACAACACATTTCTTTCCACTATAGAAGGCTCCACCATTGGTGGACTTTCTGTCTACTATATCAACAGCCCAGTCAAAATCAGAAAATGTTGATAACTCACTATCCCTACCTGCAAAAAAATATAATCCAAAGTTATCTGTACAATGAATGTACCTCATGATTCTTTTTTTTACTTCAGAAATATGTTCCTCCTTTGAATTACTCTGAAATCGGGCCACAAGACATTTGGCATAGACAATATCTGGTCATGTCGCTGTCAGGTTTTGTAGGCTCCCTATGATCCTATTGTACATGGTGGGATCTACAGAGGTCGCATCCTTATTCTTTCCAAGTTTAGTTCCAACTAAAATCGGAGCTGACATTGGTTTGGAGTCATGCATATTAAACTTCTTCAACAACTCTCTTGCATACATTTTCTAATAAATGAAAGTGTAATCATTCTTTTGAATCACTTGTAGCCCCATGAAATATGTGAGCTCCCCAATCATAGACATTTAATATTCTCATTTAATGTGATGGGAAAATTCATCCACTGATTTCTGCCTGCTCCCACTAAATATTCTATCATCAACATAGACTAGAACCATGAGTTGAAATTTTGGAGAATTATTCACTTATAGATTGTAATCCAATCCTCTACTTTTTGAAATACAGTTTCTTGAGATACGAATCCTGGTGGGAATACCATGATTGTGGTTCCTACTTCAAACCATATAGGGCTTTATTCAGTTTGCATACCTTTATCTCATCAGTACCAAGATCAAAACCCACTTGTTGTTCAATGTATACTTCTTCTTTGAGTACCCCATTAAAGAGTGATGTCTTGACATCCATTTGATATACTTTATATCAGATTTGGAGAGTCATGGAAAGGAAAAGTCTGATTGACTCCATTCTAGCCACTAGATCAAAGGTTTCATCAACATAAACACCTTCAATATGGGAATATCCCTTACCTACCAGTCAAGCCTTATTTCTAATAACACGTCCATTATCATCAAAATTGTTCTTGAAGATCCATTTTGTACCAATCACATTGTGACCATTGGGTCTCTGGACAAGATCCAATGTTTTATTCTTGTCAAACTGATCGAGCTCCTCATTCATGGGATTCACCCAAGATTCATTCATTGCAGCTTCTTCGAATGAGGATGGCTCCACAACTGACATAAATATAGATTGCAGGTTATTCCTCATCCTCCTTGTTTGAGTGGGTGCACTCCTGTCCCCAGTTAAGTTAGATGAATCAATCTCATCTCTATGATTTCCTCTATGTGTTTCAGTTTCATTCTCTCCACCCACAGATTCCTCTTCATATTCTTCTTCTGAGTCAACATCATGATGTGACAACTGAGTGTTTTGGTACATCTTCCTCTATTTCTGTATTTTTATTTTCTCCACATTCACTTTCTTACTCATTTTCTATCGCATCGGCATATGTCGTTCTTGAATTTTTTTTGTTTATCTCTTCAATTATCATAACATCACTGCATACCACAATACTTCCTAATCACTTTTTGAAACACTTGTAGGCTTTGCTGTAAATTGGATATCCAAGAAACATTCCTCCATCAACATTATCACCAAACTTCCATTGATTTCCTTCTTTCATCAGAATGAAACATTTACCTCCGAAAACACGAAATTATTTCAACAAAGGCTTCCTTGCATGCCACAATTTGTATGGTGTCTTTTTTTATCCCAAATAAAGCCCCGTTCGATTCTGAATTTTCACTACAGATTCAAAAGCTTCCTTCCAGTAATGCAGAGAGATAACACTATCAATCAGCATAGTCCTGACCATGTTGTTGACCTATCGATTCGAGCGCTCAAAAACTCCATTTTGCTGTGGAGTTCTCACAATAGCTACCTCATGTTGTATTACACGTTTTTCAAGGTAATTCTAAAACTCAATGGACGTTTATTTCCATCGATTATTAGATCTCAAAACATTGATTATTCATCTAGTATCATTCTCGGTGATTCACCTATATGTTTTCATGTAGTCAAGCACTTGTCATTTCCTATGAATGACCATAACACATGACAGTCTACTGTAATCATCAATGAAAAGGACAATTTACCTTTATCAATGAGTTACAACAACATTTATTGGCCCGCATACATCTATATGAATTAGATAAAGAAGATGAGATAAACTTTTCTTCTTTAGATGATATGAACTACTGACCAGCTTTCCACGAATTCAAGGATCTCATGATTTTTCACGCTCACTCTTTAGGTTAGTAATGTCCATGAAAATCCTCAATTTTTATATTTTATCCATGTCTTGTTGATTTATGTGACCGACTATCCTATTCCACAGATTGTTTTCTTCTTCAACAGTCATGTAGAAAACATTTTCTTTACTATCAACCTGATAAAGGTTTCCTTCTGTTCTACATCCATTCATAAGTGAAATTACTGTCTTTCCCTTGATAGTGCAACCATTTTGATTAAAAGAAAAAATACATCTCAAGCCACAGAGTTGACTCATGCTGAGTAGATTATGACGTAGGCCATCTACGTAGAAGAATTCAGTCTTTTTTATCTATCTATTAGCTAATTAATTATTTCCACTACCTTTGATTTTCAGACCTCCATCATTAAGAAATCGAACTATTCCATCAACCTTCCATTTGATATCTGTCAACTAGAAATCATTACCTGTCATATGGTATGAAAAACCACTATCCAGAATCCAATTACAGTTGTTATTCATAGCTTTTAGGGCCACCTATGCAAGGTTGGATTTCTCAATTTTCTTAATTTCATTCCATGAGACATTTGAATGAGTATAGAGCACTGATGGCCTTTCAATTATCTCATCTGTGTATATTAGTTCTTCATAGTTGAGTCTTCCTTGAGATGAGAATACTTGTTTGAAAGAGAAGAACTATCTTGTTGATGAAATTTGTCTTGTCATGAATTCTGGTATGAGTTGTCCATGTACCTTCTCTGCCTGCAATTAATAGACTTATGACCAATGATAGAGTAATGAAAACATTATCAATAGAACCTATTTCTTCTATTAGATGGAGGAAATGAAGTCTTCCTCCTTTGTTGATGTCTCAGATCTTCCCCATTTAGGTAGCTCATTGCCTCTTCACTATATGACATGGTATGGCCCAGATAGCCACATAACAGACACTTCATGAGAGGAAATTCATTCTCACATGTATATCTCCTCATACTCTCTTCATTGGAATAATGGTTGTATTTCCTTCCATTTCCGAATGATTGAAGGAAATTTTCAGTCCTACTTTTTTTGGATTGAGGGTTTCTTTTTTAGAACTTCACGAAATGTTTCAACATGTCCAATATTCATCATGACTTTATTTGGCTCTCTTAACTTCCACCAATTGATTTCTCAGCTTCACATTCAATTCCACTCTTTCCCATGAATGCGGGTATTTAAACACTCAATATTTTTCCTACCCCATCTGAACCACTCTTGTCTCTTGCCAGTAATTCTACATCTGAGAATGTTCCAAAATGTATTTTCTTCCTTGATAATTTTAAAAATGATTCAGTCTCAATATTACTCTTATGAGTAAAAACTTTCTCCTAAAGACCCTAAACAGTCTTGGATTTTTATTCTAGTATGGAGGTGAGGTCATTGATGACCTTTCACTGCTCTTCAATTATCTGCTTCAGATCCACTACATCATCATTACATTCAATAATTTTAGATTGTACTTTCACAAATTCTTCTAGTCGTTCAATTTCAGCTTCATGTTGATCACAATATTCAGTTGATTCTTCTACCACTGATTTCCACTTATTTCAACTCTTACATTTAATATTAATCTTTCTAACAACATCCTCAAGTTGAAACTCGGGTTCTCTACTAGTTTTTAACTGATTTTCTCCACCACAATCTTCTAATTTTTCATCAATGGCCTTCATGGAAGCATGTTTGCTAGTTTTAAATTCTGGTTCTTCTTCATCATAGAATTTATTGTCATCTTCTACCTCTTTATAAAAATAAATCTTCTTCAGAACATTCTTTCTAGATTTTAAGTATCCTTTCTTGAAAAACCATTTCTGAGGCTTCTCAATATTTCCAGAATCGCTATCATCATCATAGATCATTTTTATGCAGTGAGAAGCAATGTTCCCAACTTTTCTACAACGAATGAAAGCTAGAGGTAACTTCCATTTGATTTTCCATTTTTCCTTCTGGAACTTCGTGGAAATTAGAGAGAGAATTTATTTTTCCTCATCACCTTCACCGCTAATATATTTTTATATTTTCAGTTTCTCCATGGATTTGAATGCATTTTACTTTCATACTTGTTTTGTAGCATCTTCTGGTTTTACTCTTATTTCATATTCCACCAAGCTAATCAATAGATCATCCAAAGAATGTTTGGAAAGATATCTTTCTTCAAGGGCTGACACCTTTGAATTATACAGCGGTTGTAGTCTTCTCAGTATTTTCTTCACAATATCAATGTCTCTGATTTCTTCTCCTAGTCCCCAAATTGCACCAACCACTTTAGTAATTCAATAGAAGAATGAGTCTTCATTCTCATCTAGATGCATATTCAGATCATTGAACCTATTGTGTAGAACTTTTAGTTTCACCTCCTTCACTTTGTAATCACCTTCATAAATATTTTCAAGTTTATCTCACATGAACTTTGCTGAGGTGAAACTCATCACTTTTAGATAAATCTGATCAGAAAGTGATGCGGTGAGAGCATTCTCTGCTTTAGCATATGCATCAAGAATTTTTCTATCTGTATCATTCATAGCCAGACCTGTTGAATCAAAAAAATTAATACCATTCAATGTGGAAAATAGAACTTCCATTCCAAGGTATCTTCGATGAGATCTAATTTTGTTCTTCTAGATCTAGAAATTACTTCCATCGAAAAGAGGGAATCCTCTGACACTGATTGCATTCTCCATGACAACAATAGACAGATTCAACACCAGTAACCTTTACCCTCTGATACCAATTGAGGGACCCCAGGACACCATGAGAGGGGAGGGGTGAATCAAGGTGTCAACTTTTTCTTTAAAAGTGATGTATATTTTCCCACGTTGGTAGGAACTTTTTAAACATGTATGATGGATATGAACCGAAAGAAAACATTCACATATAGAGAGACAACATGTCACTTTTTACTTGGATCACCACTAAGAGATAATTCCATGTTTCATACGTTGACAGGTTGTAGGTCGTACCAAATTCCACTAAACTTCACTAGCTGTGGATTTACAAAGGTTAGGGCACAATCACTCTTTCCAAGGCTCACTTCCTTTACAAAAGGTTCAAAAATACCTCACAGCATCCCTCGGGTCACTCTCTTTATGTCCCCCTAGCTCAGGTCCCTTGGTGTAGTCAAATTCAGTTTATAGATGTGAAGGTCTCTTCATCATTTCAAAAAAAAATACATCCTCTGTTGTATATATATGCTCTGTTGAAGTCCAACTTTCACTTGTAGACTAATCTCACATTGAACCGAAGGTATCGGGAAATCTTCCATCTTTCGTGCAGCTCCAAAAAGGAAGGGCGTACTTCAACCTCACCCGGTGTGATTCTCCATGATCGGCACGCAAGTTTCAATACTGGCGCACAAGTCAATTGCGCGGTACAAATTTCACGCGTAGGTGACACCGACCATCTTGTGCGACACTACCTCCGTCAACTCCAAACTTCCGCGAATTAGCGCCTTTAACTCCCAAACTACTTTGGACGTGCAGCCAATAACTAGCGTGCAACCTCTACTTTTGTGGCCGACTACCACTTGTGCTACTCAACCACTTGTACGACAGGAACTCATGAAATCTCAATTTATTGATGTTAGTTTTCAAATGAGGAGGGGTGGTACTCTATTTTTAGTCAAACAGGACACCTTGAGCGGTGGCATGCAAGTGTCCTCATGGCGCGCATGTCCCAGCGCGCAGCTCTAACCACCCTAGCCTCTATCGCGCTACTCACTTGTGAGACCACACCAATACTTGCATTACCATATTTAATTTTCCATAATTTGAAGATCTCATCTCGAAGAACAACATGATAACAAAATTCCAACCTCCTAGGAATAGGCGCAAAAGTCATTTCTTGGCGCGCAAGTCACTTGTGCATCCAGCCCAAAACATGCGCAGCCCTTATCCCTTTTCTATTTTTCTATGTTCTAATATTAAAAAAAATATGGTGCGCAAGATTCCTATCCTTCATGTACAGGGCGCGCAAGTGTCTTTTCCAAAAACACTTTTTCCCATTTGTCGATTTTGTGGCCCAAAAATTTGACAAACACTTGAAAATGGTTCCACCTTCAATATTGTAATTTTTATGACATATATGAGCACTTTTCTAGCACACATTATGATATTCCTATGAGGATTGACAACAAACACAAACCATACTCCAATTCATACAAAGATGAATATGGTTCCAACATTTATTTTCTCAAACCATTAAATAAACACCAAAAAATTGGTTCTATATAATATATTATATTAATAAAATGATTATAAAGACTACTGGTAATATTTGATTATCTACATACCACATATGAATATTTCTTAGAGATGTGATTTTTATTTTAAACTTATTTTATATTAATTATTTATATATTTTACATGGATTTTTTTAACATAAAATTTCATTAACAATAATTTCTTTATTAATAAATCTAATTTTCATAATATGTTTTGGTTTTCATGTCAAAATATAACATATTTTTAAGGGTTTTTTTGTTCACTAAAACCAAAATTCATTTAGTTATATTGATTCATTATGAAATTATTACTTATATTGATTTATTATTCCATCTTATGAGTTTATATTTCTCATTCTTTATCTCTCTCTTTAAAATTATTAATTGATTGGAGTCGACTAATTCGATGAATTTCATCACCAAAAATAATAAAATTGGTATGAATAATTCAAATTCACTCTACAGACTATTTTAAAGCTCTGTATATGTTTTCCATTCTCTAAAATTAAATCTATTATATATGGAAACCAAATTATTTTTTCTCAACTTTTATCATCATATTTCATTCTCCAATATTTAAAATTATGTTTTATTATCCCTTTACTAGTTTGTTTTTTGAATGAAGGTATTGAAAACGGTCTTACTTTCTTAATTTTATACCATATATTCCACTATAAAATTCCATAATTAGTCCATTAAATATTTTTGATGGTTCCATTATGGAAGATTCAGTCTTAAGTGTAAATCATCATAAAATATTCAATTAATTTTATTGAAACCATTTTTTTGTGATCCATTTTCGAAAATTATTTTCAATATAGATGTTTTAAAAGTTAACTTTTACATTTTTGAAACACTTTTTCATTCTCATGGATCCATTATTGAATATTTTTTTTCAAAAGTAAAAGATTTTAAAAAATAACATCTCAATTTAACAACCTTTTTTTTATTTTATATTATTTTTTATAATCATTTCATTCAAAAAATCAATTTTTAAAATCTATTATTTTTAATTTCTAAATTTTGATATTTTTCAAAATCAAAATAAAAATAATTTTCAAACTATGAATTGAAATTTCAAAAGATTATTATATGTTTCATATAATTTTAAGACATTATTTATAATTTTTTATTCTTCTTTATATTACTTTTTTATGAATATCCTCAAAAATAATTTAGGTATATACTATTTTTTGTCGAATATATATTTGGTTTCCAATGATCTACTTTTTTAAAAATGTTTTAATAGATGATTCGAAAATTATTTCAAACCCATATTCTTTCAATTGGAATTCGTGATATGATAAAAGATATTTTTTGTTTAGGAACACATATGTACGGATGATTATGATGTGGTGGATGGGTTTCTATAAAACACCCCAATAAATTGGAATATTTTTTAAATATCATGAAACTAAAAAGGGTACTCTGATAGTATCGTAATATATTTAGGATTATTGTGTAGTAAACTATTCCCAGGATGGTATATGTGTAGTATCCTATTATTAATAGTGTATATAGTTTTTATCCAATTATAATGTGGGTACAAGTAAATTATTCAAATAATAACGGGAATATTGGTTTTATCCAATGTCCAAGAGGGTACATGGATTGTCATAAAAAATAGATGACTATTAACCGGTTGTTATCCTAGGAAAAAGGGGCTACATATGAGGTTATCATAATCCCAGGATGTTACATTGTTTGACAGAAAAATTGATGAATTAAATGGGAATATGATTAAAATTCCTACTCCCCTAGGATTATATATATTTATTTTACTTATGATTCATTTATTTGTTATATTATTATGTAATTTCAAAAGGGGTCATGTTTCTTGTTTCCAGTTTTTTCACTCATATTAAAATAGATATTACTAAAAAAATAATATAACATGTCATTATAAATAAATTGTGGATAAGTATTGTTATTTAATGTTTTTAATATGAAATTTTTCTTTTCATCATGTTATCCCAAATTCATATGATCTAACCCTTGAAGATATGATAATATGTTTTTGATTTCTAATTCTTTCAGCTCACCAAATTATTATTATTTCATTTCCTAGGTTATCTAGAGGAATATAACATTTGTGTAGACTATGTGGATGTCTCGTATGGAAATATTATGTAAATACATTATTAGTTGTATGAAAATATTGATCATATGTAAATACATCTAAAATACACCAAATCATATTTTATTGGGATTGAGTGATTATTTATGAGCTGTAATTTTTTGCCTTATAAAAATGAAATAAAATAATGAAATTTTTTGATTTACACACATATGTTTGAATTAAATCCACTACTTAATGTTTTTAGTTTCCCATCCAGTAATGCGGTTCTATGATGAAATATTTGGAATCAGGGCAAGTATACTATTTTTTAGAGATTATTAGTTTCTATTATTAGGGATTAGTGTGAGGGAATTATAATGAAAACCTTATGTATGATTATAAGTGCAAGATACTGTATTAATTGTTTTGGTAATGTAGAGATTACAATTTTCCCAAAAAATTACATCCATGCCTAAATACTAGAATGTGGATTAGGATATTGAAAAAATGCTCCTTTAGATTTCCACCATTAAAAAATAGGATTGAGTAGTAACATGATATTTAATTAGTGCAAGATGTGATGTACAAAAAATATACGCCATTACAGACATTCTTAGAGGATATTATTTAGTAATTAAAATTCTACATATGATACATTATGAGGTATTAGAATATATTTTTTTATATAACCAAAGAGGAAATTGATTATAGAAAAATTCATTAAAAACTAGAGATTAATGAGTGAGGTTATACAATTAATTTCAGATTTATTTATTTTATTCTTCTATTTTTAATTTTTAATTTAATAATATATGTATTCTCATACCTCAGCTTCCCATTATGTTAGGAAATTTTTGATGATGGGAGAAACTAAGTTAACAACAGGAAAAGTAGAGAATGAATTTATCATCCTAATGAGAAACCAAATGCGATAATATAAAATGGGAAAAATATTTTGGTAATTCTTACCTATTAATAATTTGATATGATTAACAATTAGATCCATAAAAGTATTATATACTTTCCAATGAAGAGAATGATTATATTATAGGGATGTTTTATGTATTAATATAGTAGATTGATGAAGATTCATCTCTTATAATGTCATGATTTTTGAATATACATCCAATGAAATATATCAATGGAACAAGAAAATACATAATTTGTGGATAGATTGACCATTGATATCATGATTATTTAATTTTGGTGTTGAATTTGTAAAGGTAAATAATTGAGAATGTTGTTGTGCCCTACAATAGTAAAATTTATGAGTATAATTCAAAATGGTACACCATAACTAGGGTTTATGGTGGTAATCAATGCCAAAATCATCCTAAGAGAAGGTATCATTGTAAATATTATGAAATTTATTCTAATGGAGAGGATTGTAAAGATTTAGTTGTTTAAAGTAGAAATATTATTCAAACCAAATTTAAAAATATATTATATCATTTTCTTTTCACAATCTATTTGTCGTTTAAATAAAAAAAATTATGTTATCAATATAATATCAATGGTATATGACTCTTTATAAAATTTAAATGGATCATATTAATCCATGTATTATTAAAAAAATCCATTAGATGAATTTTATGTTATTTTTAAAATTTATTTTTTATCATCACATGGACTTTATATTAATTAACAATATATGAAAATCATGTCTCAAAAGAATCTATGACCATTTATCAATGCATGGATGGCTGTGAGATAAAAAGGAAAACTAATTATAATATAGATGTTATGATACCTACCCATATGGTCTGTTTAACTAAAATTATTAGATTTAAAATAAATAGTATGATTGAAATATTCGAATGGAAACTTATATTTATCACTTTTTTATAAAGTTCATATCTCCCAAACTGTTATGTATTGGGTCATTTCTATCTTTTAGATACCCATATTTTTTTATTTTTCAAAATTTCAATTTTGATGAATGGTTTTATTTGTGGGGTAATGTAACACCTCGAGATCTTATAATATATCATTGAATATAAATTAAAAAAAAACAAAAAAAAGATGTGAAAAAATAGATAAATGCTATTAAAAAAGGTATGAAAAATAACAACTATTTTAAATTATCTCCTATTACAATAAAATTCCACATTTTTAGATGATAAATAATTAATATATTTTAATACAATAATATTTTATTTTTTTCTTCAAAAAAACCAATATTTAATGTGCAAAATATTATATATGAATAAATAGAATTGAACATATTAAAAATACTGTTATATATGATATTATATATTACTGTTCATTAAGTTATAAATTTATATTATAAAAAATAAATAACATTTAAAAAAATTATTCAGTAGAAATATTTTTCCATTATATTTTTTATACCGATTTTGAAAATAAATTTTTAATCATAAAAAATTTAATTTTTAAAATTCACTTATTTTTAATTCATAATTTCATAATGATATTAGGATATAATTTTTTTAAAAGGTTAAATATTTTTGGAATATTTGGATATATTGATTTTGGAAATACCATCACTATCATGACATTATCATAATACTGGAATAATTTAAAATATTGTGATTCCTTTTAATATTTAAAATAAAAATTTATAAATTATTTTTATTGGATTTCAATATAAATATTTTTATTTTTAAATATCATCTTTATCATTTTGGAAACATAATTACTATTCCACTGTAATAAAAAAATAGTATGGTTTTTTAACTAATTATCCACATGATGTAATTTAGTTTTGGGTTTTTTTGAATTCAAAATAAACCACCCACATTTACGAAAAAAAAAATTAGTATCCTAAAATTCATAAAAGTGATATTTTTACCACTGAAATAATTTTACATCTTAAAAATAATCTTTTTCTAAAAATGGAATTTATCTCACTAAACAATCTAATGTCAAATTTTTTTATTAAACATTGATGTATTAATTTATAAAATAGAATTTAAAGTAATATTATTTTTCTATGATTTATATAAATCTTCCCATTTTATTTTATGTCATAAATTATAAATTAATGATGTAAAAATAATTTATACATTAAAATTTAAAAAAGTGAAACATCAATGAGAATAAGACAAAAAAATGTTTAATAATTGTTAAAAAATTAATTTATGAGTAATTATAGACCATTAATCATCTATAAAAACATTATTCTCAACATTTTATTTATTATAAATATGATACACATTCACATTTTATAAAAATATTCAATATTTAATAAAATTTTATTCACTTCACCTATCAAAGATACCAACATCCACCCATTGTATTAAATTATATCATTGAAAATTATTCCTTAGTATGCAATCCAATATAAATCCAAATCATATATTAATTTTCGTATCAGAAATAAAACAATAAAGAACCTTATGATTTTTTCCAATGGAGAACAAGAAAAGGGATATGCAATGTTCTCAATTGAACTCTCTTAAATATATTCTTCTTATAACACCTAAAATATAGTAAATCAATGAATTTATGATACATAAGTTTTGGTAATTTTATGAAATAATGTTAAAATAATAAAATATTAAACTCTTTTTCTTTCTGTAACCATATTTTATAAATGATGACGACCTAATGCTTATGTACGGATTATTTCTCCCATGAATCGTGTTCCTGATTTTTAATCACAACATTCCAAAGATTATACTCAAATTATCTTTAATGTATTGATATTATCATTATAATATTATAAACATTTTGAAATTTTCAAAAATTACATAGCGTCCTCCATATATATGTAAAATAATGCACCACCTGGTTGCACATGAGGATTTCCTCCTCTATGAAAGTTAAATTTTTTTATTTTATTTATGATGTATATATCTAATTCCCATTAAATATAATTCCCCAACATAATTAAATAAAAAATTATCATTATTATTATGATAAATGACATATTTCCAAGATAATTACAATTATAACCTTACTCACCAATATATTATATCTTGTTCTTATTTCAGTAGATTTAACCTCCTTTTTGGAAAATTATATAAATTTATTCCATTGATTATTATGGAAACCTAATTTCTTTTTATATTAAACAATAATATGTAATTACTGTTTTATTCATAACTTGTAATAGTAATATTAGACATTTATTAACATTCCACCACATGTAGGTAAAATTAACAAAATAAATATGTTCATCAAATTCATTTTCATTAATGAGAAAAAAAAATTTGACATGAATTTATAACATTGTAAAAAATATATTATATTCCATTAGCTATAATGATCTTCTAATGATTAATTTTCATACTATATGTAGGAATCAACACTACCATTTAAAAGCTAATTCTAATAAATAACAAATTATAATAACATTTATTGATGAACAGATTATGTAAATAGGGAATATATTCATAATAAATTATTAAAAATGTATTTTTTAATTGAATATTTGTATAAATAAGGCTTTTATAATTCTGATTAATTTGATTATATTTTATACAAGAGGTTATATAATGATTTACTAAGAGATATTTAAGCTATCAATTTTTTATTCTGAATTTTGGTTTATTATGATATGATATGTATTCACGATATGTTTCATTTATGTAATGTATATATTTTTCATAGATATAATTTAACATTATTTATAATTAAATATATTGGATTTATAATTTCGTCTCTAGTTTTAATTTTTTGGGGTTCTCACATTAAAATATAATGGATATGTATTTCTTTTCTGTAAACTCAAACCCTATTTATTTTAGTTATACTAATTCATCATGAAAATCCTAATAGTATGATTTTTTATTCTACGAAATGATTTTATATATTAAATTTTACTCTATAGAGGGAAAATGAAAAATTGATTGAAAATTTTCCCTTAATTTATTTCATCCTAATAAAATCATAACATTATTAAGAATAATTCATGTTCTCTTTAATGATTATTTTTATTTAATATCCTCATTTTCCATTACATAAATTTTCTCATTTATATTCTGAATAAATATTAGGAATTATTATTGAAATTTAATATTTCCCAACTCCTACTAATGAATGATATTTTATTATCCCATTTAATGATGTTGTATTTAAATATTTTAATTTTAATTTGGTCCACATTCATGATCATTTTCTTTATCTTCCCCTCCAAATTTCCTCAAAAAAGCCATTATGTCCACTTTAATTATAGTTTGTGGTTGGTTATTTTGACAAGTATTTGATTTTTTTCAAATTTCATATTTTCTTTTAGAATCCATTATGTCTCATTCATATCTCCATTATGAATTAATATTTTTAAAATTAAATGATTTCAAAAGAAATCACATAACCCTTTAAATAATATTTTTAGTTTATAAGAAACACTATTGATATTTCATTGAAAATAATTATTTTATAAAAAAATTAGTTATAATTTTTAAAATATAATATTTTAAATGTATATGATAATTTTTTATTGTTATGTCTATTAATATAAATGTTTTCTAAAAATAATTTTTTATTTTCATTATTTTTCTTCAATAACCATAAAATATATTGCCTCAATTATGATATATTTTATGAATCAAATCCTTAAAATATATTTTAAATACCTTGTGGGGTTGATTTAATTTTATTGTATCATCCATTCTGATAATTATATCATATTTATCTATAAATGTTTAAATTAATATTGCTTGTTTTTTTGAAAGAACCAATCAACGAAAAGTACAGGGTATTTATTCAATAAAGAAATATTAAAAGGGATGAAGATGACATAATTTTTCAAATCAATTTAATTTAGAGAAACTAACTCGATTTCGAGTGCGTTTGAGGATGTGATAGGCACACCGACTCCCATATTTGCAACCAATCGACAATCATGTTAAACTACATAAATACATGAGTAAAATTTATATTAAGACTCATGAGTGTATTCACACACTCTAACAATTTAGCTACATGGCTCTGATGGATAAATAATTCACCATTATTAGTTTCCATTATAAGGGTTGATGTTTCAAATTCAAGTCAACTGTTGTGCCAAACATTCATTTTTGAAAAATAAAAACTATTAATAATTACAAGAATCTCCTCTTATTGAAAAGATGTCAAAACCATAATCTATAAAAATAGAATATTATATTATCCTCAAGATCGTTAAAAATATCACCACACCCCCAGGGGTATGAGTTCAATTTAGCAGCATCATACATGTTAATATTTAACAAAAAAGAAATGGAGGTGAAAAAAATACATCAATCATACCCATAGAAGATCTGAAATATCTAGCAATACTGATGATTTTTAGAATATGAATGTCCTGAATGTTTTTACCACAAAATCCCATTCAAACCACATTCCAAATTATATTATCATACAAGATCTACCCCATAAGCTACTTCAATCAGGTCAACTTCCCATCATATAATGATGAAATCTGACTTCACCAAATAAAGTGAAAGTATTCAGCCAACACAATTAGGAAAATGGAGATTGCCTATGAAAAATGTTGGAGGTATGTGATAAAAACTAATATGGAATTCATATTAGAAAAATGAAACCCATGAAGTCAAAAAATTTCATGAATTTTATTAGAAAATACAAAATTAGTTTCATAGATAAGTAATAGATGAGTAATATCTTCTCTACGTTGATGACAAAAATATTGATAGAAAAATGTAATTCAAAATATCTGAAATACTTCATCAGTTGGTATTCTATTATGTGAATGCTTAAATTAAGAAAAAATGTATAAGGTCATATCTATTTTTTATTTAAAATAGAGATCTACCTAAATAATTGTGAGAGACTCTATAATATTGTTGATAAAAAAATTGCTTTTAATAACCACATTTATGGATGGTTCCCAGTCCAGATGATCTGAGAAAGATACTATGTCACAATTTTCCTCAATAGTATGAAGATCCTCCTACACAATGGGAAGATGAGCATCAAAAAATTATTCTATTGAAATATCCACATCATTACATAGATCATTTGGTTGTGAATCCCTGATGAGGGGGGACCAATCTAGTTATCAAACCCGAATTTAAGATCAGAACCCTTTCTCACAATACATCAAGAACATTTCACGATGCTCTGAAAATAAAATCATCTTTATAAAAAAAATATTTGTTTCTATATAAGTATCACTTCTATATTTCATAATATCAAAAAAACAAGCTCTGGGAAATATAGTATATTTTCATCCACAATGACAAATATTTCAGGTAAGCCTCACCTAAATAGAACCACTAAAAATTACAAAATTCATAATACCAAAACCATAATTTGATATTTTCAAACAAAGAGTCTTCCATTGAATTCTGAGAAGATTCGTTTCATGAATATTTAAACTCTAAATAATGTTATTTATGGGAAACCTTTACAAGATTATAAGTCCCCTCAGCCATTTATAATCTATGAAGGAATATACCTATTTAGAAACAAATTAAATATTGACCAAAAGGATTCTTCCATCCATGTATAAAATCTTACCCTTCCAAGAAGATAGTTTCCTATTAAACATTTAAAACATTTCAAAAAATTATCTACTTATCGGTCTTCCACAAAATTGGGTAAATCCAACATAATTAAATGGTATGACCCTTCTCGGATTCCAAACTCCAAGAAAGTATAATTTATGTTATGAATAGAAATTTTCTGCCAAAAAATGATGAAGGATTTTCGCCCACTAATTCATTTACCTAAGAATCCATCATAGTGCTTGAGAATTTCTTTCAGAATGTAAATATTCATTTTTCCTCCCAACATAAAAATAATGATGACATCATCATATGAATAGTGTGTGGAAGCAGTGAGGGACTTGGATTCTTGGAAAAGATTAATCCTTCCTTATGAGACTGATTAAATGATCTGAAAATGGATATAGTATTTATTAATAGGAAAAGGTAATCCTCATAATAATATCCATGACAAAAACGTCTCGGGCGTGTAATGTAGCCTTTTGGTGAGCCACTAATCAAAATAGAAACATGGGGAGATTCAAAAAGTGTTCAAATATAATTAATTAAGGTTTTATTCAATCCAAATATCCAAGGAAAATTTATACAAAAGATTCCAATCCAATGTGTCAAAACCCTTCTTGATGTCCTGATTAAGGGCCATTATTCACCCTGTATCATCTCTCTTTATAAAATTAATAAATTCTGGTGAAGATCAAATGAAATCTTAGGTATATCATCTATTAATGAATCCAAATTTTCTCAAGATAAAATTCATGAATAATTGCATGAATTCATTTTAGAAATATTTTTTTATTCACCTTTTAGATATTGTAGATCACATTAATAGGCCTACAAAAGTGGATTTAAAAGAATGTTCAATTTTGGGAATAATAGTGATAAAATGATCCATATTTCCCTAGGATTACATCCTAAAAATAAGTCAATATTGAAAAAAATGCATACATCTCAATAGCTAACCACTCAATACTTATGAAAAAATATCCATTGAAGCTATCTTGACATGCAGCACTAAAAGAACTAGGGCTGAAAAATTCATCTTTAATTTCAAAACCTAGAGGTAGACTTGTGAGAAGAAGATTAACTTCCAGGGTTAGCAAAAATGGAATAATTTTATCCATTAAAGAGCCTTCAATACCAAGTCCATTAAATAGATTAGATTAGTACTCAACAATATGTTCTGTTATTAACTCCAAGATATGAATGATTTGGTCCCCAATATTAAGAATAAAAAGTGGTCGGCTGGATTTTTGGAACCTTGGATGGGTGTTGAACAAAATTGTGTTCCTGTCCCCCATAGAATCCATTTAATTATAACGTTTTTCTTGAGAATCCATTATTTCAAAATTAATAGATAGTTCATATTGGAGGCAATTATTGATTCCTTAGAAAATTTAATATTAGAATCATCTTTAGTTTCTTCATCATGAATATGTAGAAGATCTTGTTATATAGTTATTATCACATTTCAATCCCACTATAGGTAGTGTTACTCATGATTTTCATCCTTTCTTAGTGCATCATTATTTTGAAAATGATTCTAGAATCCCCTATCATTAATTAATGTTTCTATAAATGTTATTAATGGGGTTATCAGGGTCACATTGTAGTGTCCATGAGTTATTAAAACAAAAAAACGAAATTTGTGCTCCCTATATTAAAAACAAGCAATGATTCATTGAAAATTAGATGATATTTTTGGTAGAGGATGTGGAATATTGAGTCCCATACATCTAATAAAAAAATCATTAACTATAGAAAGATCTGTCTTACTAAAACCCATTCAATTCAGATACCTCCTATAATAGTTTTATTCATTACCAACCAAATTGGATTCAATCATGTTTCTATCATCCACACATGACTTTAACTCATTGAGAGGAATCGAAGAGAGTAGAGAACCCATATTCCCTATGGAAGAGATGATTTTATTAAAACATCCAATAATAAACATGGGGGAGGATATGTAAGTCTTATGTTTCTAAAATCTAATCCATAATCCCCTTTTTTCTTGATATATTTTTTTAGTATAGAATAATGAACGAATCATTTATCTATAATAAAACTGAAAATAACATGAGTTAAACTTCTCACCAATATTAACAATATCATAATTCCCCAATAGACATGAGAAAAAACCCATGGAACATCCACCTGACCATGATAACAACTCTCCATAACTATCTGATGACATAAATTATATATACCTACAGAACCCATAATCAAAGAGACAATAGGCTCTGAAATCCCAATAATAATTGGTTTATGTACCTCTAAATGCCTGTGGATATGAATAATAGTTGTAGAGTTTTCATGACCATGGTAATTACAATAAAAAATATTCATTTTGAACTAAATATATAACTGAATTTTTTTTAATATTACTTTTCTTCAGTTTCATCCTTCCTAATGATTTTTTTGACCCACTTAACATCTTATAAATGATCCCAGTTTTCATTCGACTAACTACACCATCATCAACAGGACTGCCATAAGAAGGCTCATTAACCACTAATGGGAATGGAGGGGAAATTGGTGAGTTTTCATTAGTCTCTAAAGAATCATCCTCTTAAATCATATCTTCCAATTTTTTCGTTGTTCTAATCCTTTTCCAAACATCATAGGGAGATATGACTCTATAAGCACAAAAAGTGTGAAGTTGTTGAAGCATCACCACTGGCTGCATCCGTGCACTTTTGTGGACCCACTTGAGAGATATCAACTCATTTAGTAGTGCATGTATTAGTAGAAAAGGGCCTCATGATTAGAAAAGTATCTTACTATGGACTAATATCCTCATATTAACATCCATGGATGATGTAACATTATTAGCACCATCCTATTTTGAAATAGTAACATGGTGATTCATGGAAGTGGAAACCTCATTCCTCATGCCACTATCCTCCAAAGAAGTATCAAATCATAGGGAATTGCCAAGACAATTATCATCGGTTTGGTTTATAGTAGAAACATTATTACTTGTATGGTTAAATGCATGTTGAATAATTTCAACTCCACTAGATAACCCATATCTATAGGTGACATGCTCAATAGCGTACAGAGGCACATCTGGTGGGGACAAAAAAATGATAGCATTTTCCTTGACATCATTACCCTAAGGATTCAAAATTTCCTTCATGACCTTCTCATTATGATCCTTACCTGAGTGGTCACGCTTCTCAAATGTGGGGGGCTTACCATCATTCAAACTTTCAACCTCCATTCGGGTGTGGGATTTGTCAAAATATAGAGTCATCCCATGTTATTTAATATTTAAGAAATTCGATAAGGAATTACAAAAAATATCTCAATATTAAAAAAATTGGGGGCCTTTTCACATATTCGAATATTAATTAAAAAATCTAGTAATTGACTAGAAAATTAACAACCTCAGATAATTTAGAATCAATGTTAACTTCATCCAGAACTAGTGAATAAAAACCAAGATCTCCATATATGGTGTGTTGATCCATCTTCTGCAGTTTCACCACAAAATAGTTAAGATCACTAAGAAATTCGGGGTTATAGTAAAGAAAATTCAAATCGTGAAAATGTATCGAGAGCTGAGCTATTGTTTTCCAATGGTTTAATGGGATAAAATTAGTATACCATTCAGACAGTTTACAAATTATATAGGTTCTTAGTATAGTGGAAGCATGGGAGGGAAATTTCCCAACCTTAATTTTTTCCATATTCAATGAATAATCATGGATCTATGAGATAATAAAATGTGATCCGAAAAACTATATAAAATAATTTCTAAAATGAATAGAAATATAAGTTCTAAGATATGGGATCAACATATTTTGTTTATAATTAACTTAATTAATCAAGGATTACCTCTTAGGTTTATTCATTCTTTGTTGATGCGTTCAGCCATAGATTTTTCGGTGTACCATAATTTAATTATAGAGATCAAGGGTATATCTCCTATAGAGTTGATATAAACATGTTCCACATATCTCAGGATATCACCAAAAGAGTCTCCAGGTGCTATCACAAAATATCTTTATGCCTATCATTTCCTCGTTTGATCTCCATCAGAACTACATACAAAGAATTTCTCTTGATCCTGTAGAGTATGATAATTTTCTTTCATGGGAGTGTTCTTGGAGAGGTATAAATGCTCTAGGATATTATGATTTTCTCGAATTCATCATGAAAACCCCCATATGGGACACCTTCAATGCTCTTGGATAATAAGGGAATAATATAACTGGTAATTTAATTAACTATAGTAATAATAAATAATTCTCACAAGTTACTAAATTATTTTATAAATCCTAGAAAACCCCACTTGTTAAATAATAAAAGAAACATTATTATATCCTCTCATGATATTACATTTAATGTTATAATTAAATATTATTTAATCCAATAATATTCAATATTATCATTTCTCATTGAACCATTAAGCTCGGTCATCCAATCCTCTCAATCTTTATTCATTATTCTTCACACAATATACATTCTCATACAATTAGTGAAAAATTTAATGTGATCACGAATTCATTAATAATTATTAATTCATGACTATTAATAATATTTAACCCAGTTGTTAAAAATTATTCCATTTAGCTAAGTTATTTGATACTGTTAGTGTGAGACCCTCAAGGCCTCTTTTTCAGTAGAATTTGAAAAGCATTCCTAAAGTCAAGATTATCCTCTAAAAACATTCTGTGTCACCCATAGAAAAAGTGGTTAATGTCACAATGACATGAATCCTCATATGAATGATTATTGTGTTATATAATCCCTTTTTCACAATATATCTAATCATGCACGTTTCATGCTGGTTGAATCAAACTGTATGCTCGATGTCTAATTATTTGACATTCAAGAAATTGATATTTTCTTTTAATCCCCATTTCTATGGATTTATTTAGGATATATTGTTTCCATCAAAGGGTCTGAGATATTACCTTTTGTTAACAAAAAAATTCGATAAATCTTTTCTCTCATTATTCATCATTGCAATATTACTCTTTACACACATGACATATCCTACCTTGTTTTGATCGTATGTCATAATGGTGTTCATCAATAAATCTAAGTGCATGACTCATAATATCATGTAAAAATAATCTAAATGTCTAAATACCAATACACATGTCTGTAGATGTGAACATCCAATGTCTAATAGAAATGTGGTCTTCCAATTGGCAGGTCATGTTCTCATAAAATCTTCCATGAAATTACCATGGGAATTCACCATGAGAAGGGGTTTCAAAGTCATATGAGTCTCCACCTAAGACATCCTGTATCATATTCATCCCTTAAATAATATCATCCATCTTTAGAAAATATATTCAACAATAGTGTCATAGAACTTCTAGGTTCTCATCATGGCATGGATTCACTATGACCTGTTAGTGCAATAGTTACTCTTTAGACATCATCACATACAATTTTACACAAAATAAAGATCATGATGTGGTAAATAATTTATTAATATTAAAAACCATTAATATAAGATATAATAAAGAAAAAAATAATTTGGTTATGCGATACCAACTCTAATAGACTCTCACTTTCACGAGAGCCAACTATTAACTTCTTTTAGTCTACAAGCTGTGAAATTTTTTTCATGCTTCAACTTAGATAAGACATTAGTCATGGATTTCACCATGATCAATTCCCTTGATATCATACTCACTACAATGTCACCCCATTGATAAAAACACCTCAAGATGGGATACTTCTTGAAAAGGTTATTTGTATGTTGATGTGACATTGAGTTTTTCTGAACATCCACCACTGTAGTATTACAATGATACAATGTGATAGGTTATTTACAACTATGAACCAAATAAATATCCTTGAAAAAGTTCCAAATATATATGGATTCACTATATGTATTTGAAACCTCTATATATTCAAACTCATATATAGAATCAATGATAACTAACAACTTTCAACTCTTCTAAATCACACCTTATTCATTATAACAAAAACATATCCAAACTATGACTTTAGATCATACTGATCTCTCTGAAATCCATAACCATCATACCCTCTGATGACAAGCTCCACATCTCCACTATACACTGGGCACATATTCATATTTCATGTTATATACTTAATGATTTTCTTAACAACAACTTGATGATATTCTCTGTGATATTCTTAATAAATTCCAACCATTATCAATGTATAATAAAAATCAAGACTAGTATATATACTTTTTCTTAGTCCAAGAAGTTTGTTAGATCTACCAAGAATGATCTTGATCCTGATAATGTAGGCTGCTTCACCTAAGTCTTTCATGGAGAAGATTTATTTATCCATTCCTTACAATGTTATAAGACATGTGTGCCATATAAAATTTGTAATATTTCATCAGCATCAACTACAACGATAAAGACCACATTCCAACAAAATCTCTTGTAAACTAATGTCTCCCATTTTATTTCAATGAAACCAAATTCATTTATTGATTCACCAAATCGAATGTCCCCTGGCATAGATTCTTACATAAATCCATTAATGGTTCTCTTCAACTCAAAAATCATTTTGGTATCAAATGGTGTTGCATAACCTTATGGTTGTGTCATATAGGCATCTTCCTTAAAGATCCCATTATGGAATGCAGTTTTTGATATACATCTACCAAATCTCATTTCCATGGTAAAATACCATGGAAATTATGATTCTAATGGATTAAAACATGGATACTAGAGAAAATGTTTCATCCTAGTCAATTACATGAAGCTATTTGAAAAATTTATCCTGTATAATTTCTTCATAGGTAATACTAATACCTTCCATGCCTAGTTTCCTCTTGAATACCCATTTACAGCCAATTAGATTTGCATCAATTGTCACATTGACCAAAACCCAAATATGGTTCTAATACATGGAATCCTTCTCCGATTCCATTGATTATATCCATATTCCAGCTTCTATTCACATTATTTCCTCCTTATATGAGAGAGGATCATCATTTTCCAACAATAACATGTGACCAAAATTTTCAACTAGAAAATCCTATCTTCATAGTTCATTTACCTCTATTAAAATACTACATAGTACTTGTGTTTCAAGAACTTCATCACCCATGTGGACCTATGGATGATTTTCCAATACCAACTCATGTTTATCATGACCATCAACTTCATCAAAGTCAATAATCTCCCACTATACTCTTTGAGTATGTTCTCCCTCTCATGAGATATGTCGTTTTTTGTGGCAGTCACTTTTTTTGTGGGGTTTTATAGGTATTATTATTTTGTTTCATTAGGATACCCAATAAATATTCACGTCATGCCATGGGGTGCTAGTTTGTTTCCTAAGAAAGCCTTGAAAATTTCATTACATACCCAAACAATTGTATATGATAAAATGGTTTTCTTTCCACTCTATATCATTATTGGAATTCAATAGTCTTTATTAATTAGTACTCAGTTTAATATGTATGCCAATGTGTGTAATGCATATCCCCCAAAGAATAAGAGTAGATCTTCCTGACTCATTATTGACCTTATCATGTCCAACAATGTAATGTTCCTCCTTTCACTAATATATTTTCTCTAGGGTATCTATAGTTGATTGAGTTAAGATAGAATCCTAAAATCCAATAAAAAGTCAATGAACCATTGGGTAATTCATTATCTACCTAGATCTGATCATAGTTTTTTTGTCTTATTACCAAGCTGATTATCTACTTTATTCATATATTCCATGAATTTATAAAAGTACTCTAACAAATACCTCATTAAAAAGAATATCCATATCTACTCAAGTCATCATTAAAAGTTATGAAGTAAGAATATACAAATCTAGCTTCTACTTGAAATTGTCCACACACATCAGTGATTAATAATATAAGAATCTTGGTGTCCCATTCAACAAGTCTTCCGAATGGTGGTTATGTAATATTCCCATGTAAACAAGAATGATGTCTATCAAGTGGTTTTATCATATAAGAGTCTAATTTTTTTACAGATAATTATCAAATTATTCTCTTTTACAAGAATAATATGGTTATTTCGCAATTTTCCTTTATATGAGTCATGTGAACATGATTATTTATCGATTTCCAACACTTGGTTATCATAATTTAATACATACATACTGATAAATAAATGAGGAATACCATAACATAAGTTGTCCATATAAAAGAAACAACTTTTATTTATGAATATTAAAATAAACCCACTTGTATTTTAACATCATATACAAATTATGTTCATTGTAACTCTTGAATCATAATTACAGTCACATAAAACCAGAAATTTCCCAGTTAGGAATGAGAGGAGGTTTTAACCAATGAAAAGTGAAACCTACCATGCACCATTATATGTGCGTAGATCCACCTCCCCTCTATCAATTTTCCAAAAATCTACTTGGTTCCAACATTTGGATATAGATAGGAGCATACCAATTTTTATATAACACCAAATAAGTATAAATGAAAATATAAGACTCAATAATAATCCCACATTCAACTTCCCCATGATTCTAATAGTAGTTTATCTTCCAATTCCCTGAATTACAACAACAAAAATTCATTTCCTCATTTTTATTTCACCACATTTGGATCTTCTTCTTCTAGTTTGGATGGTTCTCATGGGCTTTAAACTATGTATAAATATTAGGCCACTTTTTCAATGTTGTTCCTTTTCCTATTCCTCATAAGGACCATGGGTTCGTCATGCCCCATGTCCTTAACCACTTCATGAATCATGCTTAGATGTTATGATATATTCATCCAATAATATACCATAATATAATTCACAATAAAAATAGAAAAATTCTTGGATACTGTAGAATTTTAGATATATACACACACTTCATCGAGGAATTTATTCCATTAGATGTTCAAGTGATGAATTTAACTGATAATCTTGAATACATGGGGCATAGCTGGAACAAAATATCTAAGATTAGTCGTGATAAAAGTATTGGAGATCTAATATCTCTTTTGTATAGACTCCTCTGTATTGGGATCCTGAATGTTTGATATCAGGATATAAGCCTCAATTTCATTATATTTTTTCAATATATTATTAGACATGGATGATATCATGAAGCACTAAATATATGTTGGATCATTTATATGTTTCTCAAACATAACGATCTCTTCCTCAGTCACCTCATTTCTAGGCGCAACTGGTAATGTTTCTTTTAGCACATACAGTTCCCTTTCATGGTGAACGATGACCCATAGGAGCCATATTCTATCATGGATTTTAGTCCTGGTGAGAAAGATATTGTTCTGATGTATTTTCATGATCCAACATTTTCAAGATGAGTGAAAGGATAGAAAAGTGTTGTGACCTTCCATATTCATGATAAAAAATATATAATTACCCTTAAGACTTTCTCCAATATGCCCTATGCTATTGATACTTAGTATGGGTATTTAATCTCACAATATGTGAGTCATTAAACTTTTTATGTTAAACAGGATCGGGAGAGACGATGTATCAACCTCAAAAAAACTCTGATCAATACATATAAATTCAATTAAAAATATATCACACATGCATGTTGAATGTAAAATAGCTAAAATAGAATTAAAAAATCCAATATATATACCATGTGAACAATTATAAGCATCAACATAATAATTATCCCACCGCCTAAGCTATCAAGGTCTTTCACAGTCTGGGTAATCTCCCAAAAACATGACGAAAAAATAAATATACATGGTGAGCATACAAGTATTCATTGAAGAAAAATACAAATTCACTATTACATAAGTGGGAGATTAAAATAAATTCTCCTTTGAGGAAAATAGAAGAAACTTAAAAGAAAAGAACAAGGTATACTATCCACCACTACCTAAACAAGGCACGATCACAAAATATTACAGGTCAAGTAGAGTAATGTAATAATAACATCGATATTTGGGTACCCCAAAATACTTCCCACTGGTTAACTACTCATCCATAATAGATAATATCCAAACGCTCCAATGCTCTTCCATAATCCCCACTATCACAACCTACCTGCACACACCAAGGACACATACCGCATCCTACCCAAAAACACCTGGGCAACAACAACATTACATCCTGCCTGCAGACACCTAGGTCCCAGAACAACAACCTCATCCCAAAGACACCTAGAAAGGTAAAACATATATCATCCAAAAGACACATGGGAAGAGCACCTCACTCGCAGACAAATGGGCCTCACAACTTCACGAAAACTATTCCAAATAGACTTTAGCTAGATATTCCTAGAAGATAGAGAAGATAATATCAAAAAACTATCCATCCATCCTCCCATCTGAATGATTGGAATGGAAACCCCCTTATCAAGGGAATGTTCACAATGTAGTGATCAATATAGGTTCGGTTCATATAGAAAACACAAAGAACTAAGTACATATAGCTAAAAAATGTCATCCCATCTAATGGGTTTTCAAATTAACAGGCATCCCACCACAAAAAAATCCCTTTCTACCCACTCTACATGAATTTGTAACCACAAATGATGGTCACTTCCATAAGTCGATAAACAAATGTCAACATACTACAAGTCATAACTCAAAAATACCGCCATAAATTTCATTTAACTAGTTCTCATTCTGCATTATCGATTATTTTACTTATTTATTCCATCCCTACTTGGGAGTCATCATAACTGAAAACACCATTGTTTCATCATAATCTACACACACAACATAATACCCCTAGAAACGCTAGGAGAAAGGTCCACGTAAGGTAACACCATCCATATTCAAAATCATTCCTCTTGAACCATCCTCAGAAACCCCTATGCATGAAAAATTCCATAACTAAGAAAAACAAATTCAACCAACTTGTAGTCCCACTACACACTCCCCTTTATTGAACACCCATTCAACTACTTGAACCATTAGTCATCAATGTAATTTCGTCTTGTGCTTCCTTTAAAAAAACACCAAACACTTCTCATCAGTACCTCACTTGGTAACCCTACCTTATAGATACACCACACCCATCACAACTAGTTACCTAAATGTAGAAAAACCTCATCTTGTATCTCCACTTCCTAACCACTTCCCAGATTTTGTCCCACTACATAACAAGTTCATTTATTCCAAATAAACCAATCAATTGACTTGAGATACCATAACACCACCCATTCCACCCCAAACTCATAGCCACACAGTTATCCTCAACACTATACTCTTAGCACAAGACATAAGAACAAATTGAACCATATATAGCACATAGCCACACCAAACACTCATATTTTATTCATTTTTAGAATCACTCGTTCGTTAATTTGATGTTAATATTTCAGGGGTGATCACCGAAACTATTTCAATCTTGAGGAATCTAATTATTTAACTGTGTTTATGTTGTTAATAAATTTAATAATTTCAACTCTTCCAAAAGGAAATAACAACCTATATTCACATGTAATATATGTGTGAAAAATAAGTCCAATAATGACCATGATTTTTATAATTCACACATCCCATAAAAAACTACATGGGTCATGGATAACCTATAAAAAATATCTATCAGGATTGTAATCTTCAAAAAAATACATTTATTACTTCTTATTATCATCATTATCTTTGGGTTCTACAATATTTAAATGGGTACATGATTACACCCACCTCGCATGATAAAAAAATAAATACAAGCAAACAAAAACCTCCTTAGAACAACAGGGGACCCATGATTTTACCGTCTTGTAAAATAGGGGGTTATATGAGAAACAGGAAATAGTGTAGGGGAAATATAGAAGTCTAATATAGAATAATTGCATGACTCCATGATGGAGTAATGTTTATCATCACATGAAGTGATAACTGAAACATGCTAGGAAGAAAATGATATTGGAAATAAAGTTTTAGATACTATATCAATATGTGGGTTACTATTTTAATGTACATTAAGGTGAGATCATGGTCAAGATCATGCATTTTGACTATTTAAATGTCCTGGGTGAGTGAGGATATTAAATATAAAATCAACATACCTTGATAAACCATTATAAATTCACAAAGATAGGCTTTTAACATGATTTACATCAAATAAAATAGAAGAAATGAGAAATTGGGAAGATGCTAGAAATGACTCATTAATGGGTTAGTCATTGACACAAGTCACCAGAAATGAGTCACCAATTCCTAAATCACTATGCTGACCTACTAATGACCTAATTCACTAAAAACCCGAACTACTAATGCCCTGATTCATTGATCCCCTGACCTACAGATGTCCTGAGACACCAATTCTCTAAACTACTGATACCCTAATTCATAGATGACCCAATATATAGATTCCCTAAGACACTGATGATCTAATCAATAGACCCCTTGTTAACTAACACCATGACCTCCAGATTTTATTGACATACTGACACCAAAACCTACCGATGCCCTAACCCAGCGACATTGAACTACCGATGCTCAGCTACAGGAACTGGTTCGCGGATGCATCATACCTTTGAATATTTTTTTTTGAAAACACTTTAAACTAGATATTATTGTATTCAAGAACACTCCCATCAATATACATTTACAATTTAATGGACTAGGGAGGTCTGTTCCATTACATTAGATACCTATCAAACAATCCTTTCCCCTTATAAGCCGAAACCAACCCTTTATGAAATAGGGGTCCAAACATCCACAATATAAGATAAATCTCAAGGAAAAAACACCCTATGTTGTTCAAAAACTAGATTAATACCACAATATCCCAGAAAACCTCCTCCATCAAATGCTAATAAAATCATTCAAAAGATAACCCACACAAGAACCCACTCTATAGACACATGAATTTGGGAATTCCTTATTCCATGTCACGATACTATCTGCTCTTGGTGGAATTGACTCACCCCCAGAGTTTTAATGGCATTTTAATTAATTATTCTTTATTAGGCATCTAGTATCACCATAACCATATTTTATGACTTCATCACACATCACTAAACAAAAAAACAACTCCCCTCATAGAAATCATTATTCAAGAACAACTGAATGGCTCATAAGAACAACACAAAACAAATATGGTACTGGGAAGATAAAGTGTCTCTCACTCCGAATTAATCTCTACTAGGACACCATGCCTAAAAAACACACGAACCAAAGGAATGGACCGTCCTCACAACACCTTCTCCTGATGATCCTGGATCTCCACATTCCCATCCACAAGTATTGCATCATAGTCGATATCCAACTCCCCCCAGTCAGTGCCTTGGGTGTCATCGTGAATATATCAAAGAAGCTAGGAGACATGAACGACTTCTTGGATCCTCCCCCAACATCAGTGGAAACATCAACTATTATGACACCTCTCCAACTTGCCCCACACCTCAAAAGGTCTGATGATCCATTGGATATTTTTCCCCTCTACGGAGAATATGTTTTCCATGGAGAGGGGGAAAATTGAAGAACATGTGGTCCACAACATAAAACTTTACGGGCCCTCTCCTAGGATCAACCTATGACATCTGGTGGTCATGTGCTACTTTCATCTTATGACATACAAGCTACACCATCCCTATCATAAACTTCACCACTCCTAGACCATGAACAACTTCCTCAACAAAATTATTCCATCACAAAGTTGAATGACATAATAATAAGTATAAAGCTTCAATTATATGGTAGTCTTTGTCAACATTTTAGTTTGAAGGATGAAAATTGTAACATCCTAAAATGATAAAGGGTTAAATGACTAAATGATATGACTTATGTCAACAAGGTGAAACTTCTTTTTCGGGAGCCTTTCTAATTAGAACTCTATAGTTAAGCGTGCTTGGCCTGGAGTAGTGATCAGGATAGGTGACCTCCTGGGATGTTTCCCAGGGTGTGTGTGAGTGAGGACAAAGCACACTGGAAAGGACATGTGTTGGTCTGTGGGGACTGTCATTAGTCAGATGACACGTTCAGGCACGTGGGTGGACCCTGGGGTGGGCCCCACATGTCTGCGGGGCAACTGGTGGTACCTAGTGGGCCAGGACCTGACGACCATGCTAAGGCGGGGTGGGGGTACTTGTGCTATAACCGGGACCCGGTTGTCACATTTGGTATCAGAGGTGGTACCCAGCCTTAAGTGCGGTGCACTGCCTGTGTTGAGATGTAGGGCCCACAACGAGGGCGTTGTGCTCTAAAGGGGCGGTGATTGTAACATCCCCAAATGATAAAGGGTTAAATGACTAAATGATATGACTCATGTCAACAAGGTGCACCTTCCTTTTCGGGAGCCTGTCTGATTATAACTCTATAGTTAAGCGTTCTTGGCCTGAAGTAGTGATATGGATGGGTGACCTCCTGGGAAGTTTTCTAGGGTGTGTGTGAGTGGGGACAAAGCACACTAGAAAACACATTTGTTGGCCTGTGGGGACTTTCATTATTCAGATGACCCGTTCAGGCGCGTGGGTGGACCCTGGGGTTGGCCCCACGTGTCTGCGGGGCAACTGGTGGTACCTGGTGGGCCAGGACCCGACGACCATGTTAAGGCGGGGTGCCTGTGCTATAACCTGGACCAGGTTGTCACAAAAATACTGTTGAGGCATAATTGAGTGAAAAAAATAAGTTGAAATCCCCTATATACCTGCAGGGGAAAACTCATATCCTGATATGAGAAGATAGCTCTAGGAACCCCATGTATCTACACCACCTCATCCACATATCTCTACTCTAGGTAATTCACTATGATTGATTCCTTGATTGAAATGATATTTTCTGATTTCCTAAGCCAGTCCACTATTACCTAGATTTTATAATATCATCCTTAATACATAGGTAATATTGTGAAAAAATCCATTGAGATGTCATCCCACTACCATTAACTGATATCCATGGGATGAAACAAACCACCAAGAACAAGGTGCATATCCATCCTTCACATAATACACTACTATTTTCCACAAAATCTTCAACTTTCTACATCACCACATTCTACCACAACTATTCCCCCAATCCACGTTACATCTTCAAAACTCCCGAGTGTACCACTATGGGTGAGCTATAAAAAACATAGAGAACTCCATCATGCATCACCACTGTAACAAACAAATTCTCAAAGAACAACATCCTTTTAAAATAATCATCCACAACATTCCCCTATAATATGGTATAAGAGATCTCAAAATCATAGTCCTGATGAAACTCAATCCATCTCAGCAGCCACTGGTTCATATCTCTCTAGTAAATGTTATACCTCAATCTATGTTGATCCATGAATGACACAATGTGCTCCCCAATGAGGTAATTCCACCACAACAATAGAGAACAAACGACTGTTACTAGCTCTAGATCGTGGGAGGAATAGTTATGTTCATATAGAAATAATTCCTTAGACCCCTAAAAGATCACTCCCCATTACTATATCAAAACATACCCTAATACAGTATAGGAATCATGACAAAACACGTTGAACATCACCCCTTCCTATGGAATCCTGGGGACTGGAGCACTTCCCATCTTTACCTTCAGATAACTAAATCCTTCCTTGAACTGTTTGGTCCACACCAATGCATAGAATTTTCTCACAAGATTCATCAACGTTGTTGATTCATAAGATAAATTAGGTATGAATATCCACTAATATCCTTCCAAACAAAGAAAACTAATAACCACTTCCAAATCCTCAATTTCTTCCATACACAACTACCTCGACCTTCGACGTGACCAATACTACACGCTTCTGAGATAAAACATGTTTAGTGATGTTGGCCTCTAGTTTTCATAACCTACACATGGAAAACTTCTCATAGAGTCAGTGTCCTTGAATAACCTATATTATTTTTTTGATATTCTTGCTATGTGATATCTCTAACATAAAGTATATTAGGATGTTATCAATGAACATGAAAATGAATTCATCATGCAACTCATGGATGATGGATTTCGAAAGTCCCGTTAACTCAAATGGTGTGTTCACAAAACTAAATTGTATAACCATGATCTCAAAGATCCCCAAAGTTCACATGAAATAAGAATTTGATATTTCGCCCTCCTCCACCCTCAAATTCTGATACTCATAACACAGATCATTCATAGAAAATCAACTTGATCCCATTATATTGTTGAGAAGATTATAAATCCTCATGAGAGGTTAACGTTTCTTAACAATTTCCTAATTTAACCTCTATATGTCTATATATAAGCTCGTCCCACTATATTCATTATTTGAATGAAAAACTTGTAAACACCAAGGTGAAACATTGTTCCATATAAATGTTTTATTCACCATATCATTAATCTGAATCTGCAACTCCTATAGCTCAAAAGGGTCCATTCGATAAAGAGCCATCAAAATAAGACTAGCACTAGGTTGTAAATCTATCCCAAAATCAACTTCATGTCAAGGGGTAGAGTTGAAACCACCTTAGGGAAATAACATAGAACTCCCCAATAACACTATAAACCTCCACTATCTGAACATCCACCAAATCGACTGACAACATACCAAAATGGAATGAAGAAGCTCCACATGTTGACTGCCATAAAAAAACTCCTCTCCAATGAAAGACACAAGTTTTTCATCCTTGAATGAAAACAAAAAAATATCTGGAATAAGATGATAATATTAAGAATAGTGTACAACCAATAAATGACAGGGATAAAATCGTATTCCAACATTTATAGTAGAAAAAGTTCCACAATAGACTGATGCGGCCTTAACATCAGTCTACATCACCAGAAAACATCAAACAATGTGTTATAACTTCTATCTGGTGTACTTAAAATTGGGGAAAAAATGTATCTCTATGTCCATTTTTAGTGAATGGGATAGACTAGGAGAAACAATGTACTGTAAGTCTCATGAAACAAATAAGGTGAAACCAAGAGAACTAAACATAATCATCATACCATGAACGATCACCTGGCCTACTAGAACATCTACCTTTTTGGTATGAAAATGACAACACCCCGATCAACTTCCCTTGTTCTATTGACTTCCTCCTAGAACACACAAGGATCGAGGTCCCAGAGGAACACCCTAAGGACATCCACATCTGGCTCTGTCTCCCCTTAGTGGATTAGGATCCTACATTCCCTACAACTAAAAGGGCATGTCCGACAACTACTGATGAGGTGGGTGTTGAACCTAACATCCTCTTCCATATAGATCATCATCTATGCGTTGAATTTTATGGTGGAAGTAGACTCTACAAGTGTAACACCTCAGTCCTAGACTTGTGGGACAAGGACGACCACCAGAAGTTCAAAACTAAAATCGATGTGGTTAGCTCCATGCTAGTCGAAACCAAGAAGGTCCTATCACCAGAGACAATATTCTAAAATATTCACCCTTTTTTAACTCTTATAGATCACCAATAATGGTAAAACTATTCAATAGTTCATTATTTTCACTACCTATTCCATTTGATAATCCTCTATGTATATCAGTAAAGTGAAGGGATTATCTATGCTCTAGAGAGAAGGTTGGTGTGACTCCTCTAAACATCTTGCTCGAGACTCATCATTTGGAATGAGATCCTGATAAATGTGAATGCGATCATTTATCATAATTAACAAAACATGTTTCAAAATACTTCCCATATACTGGGAGAGTATCTACTTATTGTTTCTCAGGGTTCACATCCAAAGAAAAAATTATTCCTGGAACAGCCTCTCAAAATAGATCCATAGAATATCACCCCCCTTATTTTCTCCCTTTAAAACATCCACCGCATACGTGAATCATCCCACATCTAACTTACCTCCAATTGAACCTAGTAATATGTTAGTTCCTTGATCAAGCTTATAGTGATCAGAAAAACCTCAACAAAAATCTCAATCATAATATCTAAAACTATGCCATTTTTACTTTCCTAGAGCCCACCGCTTGAAAGGAAAAGGATTCATCTTCCACTGATATTCCACCCCCTATGGGTCAACACATATTCAATTGACTGATTCATCATACTGACCCTCCCTTTATTGTACCACACACTATGATGATTGGGTTCCATTGCTGAAATGTAAACTGGGAACTCCTAATACCAAGTATTATGGAATTAATTTAGGATTTGTATTTAAGAATTTGGTTTATATAATGTTTATTGGAAAATCCCTAAATATATAAGAACAGAAGTCATCTTTATTAATGTATCTTCTCTAAAGTCTCTACCATGAATATGGATTATCTTCACTTTGTCGTTTGTTAAGATCATGATCCTTGCATCAAATCACAAAGGGACCTAAAATAAATACTCCTAGCTGGTATTCCTTGGCCACAGTCACGCACAAAGATCGCCTAACACTACTACCATACCATCCCATGCAATCCAATCTATGCCTAACACCAATCTCCATTCTATCTATCAACTATCAGCACTGATAACATTATTTCATAACCCTCATTCTCAATGATGATGGATGGTATGGAAAAGCTCATTGACCATCCATATCCAAAATGAAAAAGGGATAATGACCCCCTGAGTCCCACCTCAAAAGGACCCATGGTGGAGACCAGGAAAAGGGTATTTATTCTCACAAAACATAAGGCATTAACATTTTTATAGAAACCATGATTGAGAAATAAGATAAATGAAACTCAAAACAATTCCAATGAATATATATAATAAGAATCCAAAATCCATCCCATGTGCATGTATAATTTAATACTAATAAAAATACAATGAATAAATCCATATAAAATACCAATAGAACAAAGCTCAGGGGTGCCAAAACAAATTTACCAATGTCCAGGATAGTGAGGGCCACCATTGATTGCATAATCTCCCTAGAACCTTGAAATCAATTTCATTTACGTTGGGGAGTATACAATTATTCTATTTAGAAAAACCGAAATTCACTCATGCAAAAGTAGGAGAAGAATACAAAGTCTCCTGTGAGGAAAACAACATATACTCAAAAGTACCTTACAAGATATATTATCCACTCCAACCTCAAAATGACATGATCACCAAATATAACAAGACAATTAAAATAATGTATTAATCATTTCATTATTTAGGTACCCAAAAACACTTCCCAGTTGTTAAATACCATTACCTAATGGAGAACATCCAAATACTACCATGCTCTTCCAGATTCCCGGCTATAGAATCCTTCCTGCACACACCTGGGCTACATACCACATCCTGCCAACAAAAACATGGGACATAACCATATCAAATCCCTCCCATAGACACTTGGGCCACAAAAACACAACCTCATCTCAGTCTATCCAAGGAAGGTACAACTTATCTCATCCCAAAGACACTAGGGAATCACACCTCAGTCGCAGGCACCTGGGCCTCACAATCGCATCATAAACTACCCAAATAGTCTTGGGATACTAATTCCATGAAGTGGCTGTAGGGAATATCTAATTACATTCCATCCATCCTCCATCAGGGTGTTGAAAAAGGAAACCCTCTCCACTGATAATGGGGTATTTCAGCATGTAGTGATCAACACGGGTAGGGTGGGAATTAAAAAAACAAGGAACTATATATATATACGTGTAATAAACAATCATCCCATCGAATGTGTTTTCAAAATAAAGAGTAGAAAACACCAAAACATCCCTTGCTTCCAACGCTACAAGCACATATCACCCTGAATAACAGTCACTTACAAAATTTGATAAATGAACACTACTTCAATACAAGCCACAACTCGATACATACTACCATAAAATTTATTTAACCAATTTACATTGTACATTATCCATTAATAAATTAATTATTCCATCCCTAACTAGGGAACAACCAAACACAACACAACACAGTAACATCATAACCCACACACACTTCACAAAACCCTTGGAAACTATATGAAAAAGGTCTATATATGGTATCACCATACTTCTTCTAAATAATCTATCCTTATCCATCCACAGAAACATCATTTTTGAAAAACTCCATATCCATCAAAATAAAAAAACTCAACAAACTTGAAATCCCACTGCACAATCACCATTATTGAATATTGTTCAACCACAGAAACCACCATTATTTAAAGTAATGTCTCCATTTTATTTATTTAAAAAACTATCCCCTAACACACCTCATCACTACCACACTCAGTAGACCTACTTCATAATGAAATGTACCCCAACACACCTAGTTACATAAACAAGACACAAGCCGAACTTGTAGCCCAATTTCCCAACCACTTACCATATGTTGTCCCACTACATAACAAGTTCATCCATTGAAAATCAACTAATCAATTACCCTCATATAACTTCAAACCACATTTACCACCCATCAATCATTTAAACAGTCACATATACAACACCAAAATATCATCACAAGACACAATGTCGAACAGATCCATAAACAACACATAGTTCCATGGAACACACAAAGTGTATTCAGTTTTGGAAGCCATCATTATTTAATATCACTATCATTTTTCAGAGGTGATCAAAAAATGTAGTTCAATCTTGGGTAATAAATAAATTTAATTAGATGTATGTGGAAAATCGATTTAATTATTTTAGCTCTTATAAAAGGAAACAACAACTAAAACTCACAAGTCATATTGGGGCACAAATAGAGGGCCCCAATAGCAGTGATTTTCAAAAATAATATAGCCCTAACCAAATATGAAATGGATCAAGGATATCATATAATAAATGTAAAATAATAGTAATCTTCCTAGTACGTCATTTCATACTTCTTATTATCTTTTTTAAGTTCAGTTCCATCTGTATTGAGAAGGGGCCATGAGTAAACCCACCTCACATGATGCACAATTGAAAAAGAAATGAATGAATCTATACATTGAGAAATATGAGACCAAATATTTTTAATGTTCCAATAAAGTGTGTTGAATGAGAATCAGGAAGGACTCTAGGTAAAATCCAAATAGACGTCAACTGCATAGCCACATGAAATTTTATGGTATAATGGTTCTTATCACACCAATAGAGAACCAAAACACACTGGGAAGTAAATGATCTCATCAATGAAATAGTCAAATCCTATATGAATGAGATAGAAATGGTATCAAAATCCATTAAGGTAGTATAATGGTTAAGTCCATGTGTGTTGACTATTTCAACGCTCCATGAGTGCTAGGATATTAATGGTATAATTAACATACTTTGGAATGACTTTTGAAACACTCAATCTAGATTTTAATCTTGATTTACGTCATATAAATAATCAGAGGTTATAAACATGAAAAAATTGAAAAAATTAGAAATGGAACACCAATGGGTGAGACACTAAATGAGTCCCTGATAGTGAGTCAGCAAACTTGACTTTCTGACACGACATAGAGAAGCCCTAAGTCACAGATTCTCACACCTACCATTGTTGTGAATTATTGACTACTACACCTACCGATGCCAAATATCATTGGCTCAAAGACATACGAATGAGCTATGTTACTGACACCCCAACCTAATGATGCCCCTAGTCACCGACACCATGACCCACTAATTACCTAAGTCACTAATGCCCTTACCAACCAACACCATGAGTCCCTGACATCTGGACCTACCAATTCCTCGACCAACCAATGCCTCAAACTACCAATGCCTCAACTTACCGACACCCAGAATCGTTGATGTTTGTGCTATATATGGTGATTCAAAAATTCATCTTACCATTAAGAAAACTATAATTTTGTTAACCACTTAAAATAAGATACTATTGCCTCCCGGAACACTCCAAACACATGATTTTGACAATGTAAGAGACATGTGTGGTCCGTCCCATTATATGTATGGATCACAATGATATGTTTCATTTCGTTGTTGATATTGTTTCTAAATGTAATATTATTATAGCTTAAGTACATTATCTGATAAAATTTAGACAAGTAAACAAATATTATATTTACCATTCCCCATCTATTTTATCGAAATACTATATTCTGGTCAAGGTACTCAAAGGTTTTTATGTGGAAATTCCAAATGATTACTATATTAACTCATATTTCCTTGATCCGTTGAGTGGACACTTCGATCTTGAGATCATTAATTTAGATTTCCTCAATCATTGCCTCTCAATTACACAATGGCCTTCCTTGGTAGTCAACCCTTGATTCCAACCATGAAATTTCAGCCCAAAACATCAAATTATAATTCCTTGATAATGTAATGTACCACATCTATGGTTGGATAAGAACATTGATCTATAGTTCTATTCTAACTGATATAATGGAAGGCTATACCGACTTAATATTTTTCGAGGGATTTTATCCTTTATGGATAAATTTACAATTAATATCTTTAAATTGGACTATTAATGTTATGTGGGATAAAAAATTCGATTAACCATGTCGTTAGATAATATTTATGCATAATCTAGTTTAATTTAGTTCCATAGTTGCATTTTATTTAATTAATAAATTATGTGATCAAGAAAAAATATCCATAATGAAGTAACCATGAAACAAATAGGACTAAAATAATGTGAATCATCATGAGATTCAAATAATAGTTACTTTATCCAATGATTTAATAACTAACTGGTAACAGAGAAAAATACACCTTGAAGCATTTAATGCTATGGTTTGAAGCATTACATCTGTCTACCGTTGTATCTCATTTGGTTTTCCGGAGCTCCTAACATTAACAACTAACACTAGATTGGGAGCTCCATCCATTACATATTTATTTAGTCACATGCATGTGAGGGGTAAACTAGGGATTACATAAAATAAAACATTTCCATTCCAGAACAATATATTAATGACATGAGAATCCACACATCCCAAAAATTTAATATAATTATAAATTAAAATTGAAAAAATCATATAAAATGGACTGGTCTAGCTCCTGATCATCGTAATTTATAAAACTAATTACAAATTAAATAAAAATAGACTTAAATTAATTAATCATTGTTATTTATGATAAATCATGTTTAATTTCATTAATTATTATCTCTAATTAATCAATCTTTTATCTACATACATTACTAAATTTATTGATATTTTCATCCGTTATAATTTTTAACAAATAAATTCAAACAAAACTAACCTTTTACAGAAATTTACGTTAGACATAACCCGGTGAATACTTATCCAAACCTACCCAAAATGTATTATACATGCATAAATTTTATTCAATGGGACATATATCATGAATAACTTATAATGTATATTCTTGATGTGTAATTCATGGATGATAACACAAATTACCTTACATTTTAGTAATATGTCAGTATTTAATCCACATATAATAATAACTATAATATATCTTATACATGATATGATGATATGAGAATTATGTAGATATTAATGATTTAATTTTGTGTAATTTGGGAATAGAACACGGTGTGTAGATACGATCTACAAAGCATGTACTTACTTCACCATCCATCTGATGTACACACATAGGGACTCATCAAGTAAGAAATACATTATATGTCATTGAGTACATGACATGTCTAATGGGACACATGTCATGATGAATCATCTCTATATGTTCACCAGTTGACTTCGACATGTATGGAAAAAAATTCTCAACTATAACCCGAATGGGACTACTTGTTCTCTACCGTGGGCCACACAGTGTGTAGTCTGACTGACCATGTTCTGATCTGTCACAGTCATCATGGGGTGTAAGAATTAACTACATTGTGTGTCATTAATGCACATGGTTTGAGTAATTTTTTAACTACTCCTGATGAAATGAGCATAACTATAGGGAATGTATGTCTAATTACACAATGTGTACTTCTATGTAACCTAGATAAAATCCATGGAACCTATAGATGAGATCCTTCGTATAATTTTAATCATAAAATCAATATTTTGTTTTAGATACATAAGAAACGATAGAGTATGAATAATATCACATTATTTAGATTAAAAAAGGAATAATTAAACATTAATTGTAAAAATAAATTATAATTTTACAAATAACCAATTATTATTATATAATTGTAGACAATAATATTTCCATATTATACAACATGTTGGTTCTGGGAATAAGAAATTATTGGGAGTTATGATGCACAACATTAATTTTTTCTATATTCAGTGTACAATATAGAATATATGTGATGATGAACATATTAATCCACATAATTAAATCAAATAAATAGGAAAAAATAGAAAACCCAGAACCAGGAGAGTAGATCAACATATTTTTTTTATAATTAATTTAATTAAACAGTAATTAACACCATGGTTTGTTATTTCATAGTTGATGTGTTTTTCCACAATTATGCAGGTGTACCATTATTACATTATAGATATCAATGGTAGATATCCTATAGTTGGGATCCACATCAGTTCCACGTTTTGTCGACCACCGCTAAAGGAGACTCTAGGGGTTAGGATGAATGATCTTTGTGCTTGTGATATCCGCCTTCGATTTCCTTGATAACTGCTTCCAAATAATTCTCCTTAGTTAGGTGGTGGAGGATCATTGTCATTCTATAGGGAATTCTTGGAGAGTGATGAACTCTCTATGTATGATAAAATTTCATCAATTATTTGTGTGAAACAACATAATAGTTATTTAGCTAGCACATAAAAAATAAGAGAATAATATAACCCGGGATTTAATTTACTAGAGTTATAATAAATTACTTTCACTAGTGGATTTATTATTTTATTAATCATTGAGAAAACAACCATTTCAAATAATAATTGCATCATTATTATTTTTGGACATGCGCTTAACATTCTAGTTATAATTAAATATTAGTTATTCAAATAATATAAAATATTATTATTTCCCATTGGACTGCTAATCTCAGTCTACTAATCCTCCTAAATATTTATTAATTATTCCAATCACAATATATTATCCCTAATAACATCTAAGGAAATAAATTTTACAAGGAATATAATAAAAATTATAAAACCATGAATATGATTAATTTTTAATTAATCATTTAACTAAGATATTGGATACACATAATGTGTGACCATCTAGGAATATTTCTAAGTGGCATTAAGAAAACCTACATAATGTCTAAGGATGGTGTCTAGAAAAATGCCCTAGAATAATTAGTGAAAGATGTTAATGTTGTAATGACATGTCTACTTATTTTAACATTACATGTGGAATATAATACCTTTAACACAATATCTATAATCGAGTATATTTAATTACTGTGTTATCCACTTATATGTTCAATATATCATTATTTGACTTTTTTTAAGTAGAACTTACTTATTTATCACCATTGATATGGATTTATTTTTCATATATCATTTCCATCAATAGGCTTGGGATATTATCTTCTATTAATTAACATATGGGATAAATCATTTCATGTATTATTTATTAATTAAATATTTATCATTATGTACAAAACATGTCCTATCTCACGACAAACAACATTCATAATAGTTTTCATCATTACATCTATCTGTGAAACTCATAATATCCATTAATAATAATATTAATTTTTTAGGACCAATACGCGTGCCTGTAGAAATGAAAAACTGATGAAAACTATAAATTTGGATTTCTTACTAGTGGGTTTTTTTCTCATAATATCATCCAAGACTTTACCAAGGGCGTACAACATGACAAGGTTCCTCAATATCGAATGAGTATCCTCTTTTGATTGACAGTATCATTTTCATCCATTAAATGGTATCATATGACTATTGAACATATATTGAAAAATAGTTCCATAGAATGTCTAGATTCTCATCATAGAAGGGATCCCCTATGACATTCTAGTGCAATAGTCACTCTTAGGACATTATCGAGTTCAATTTTATGCAAAAGAACAATCATCATGTGATGAGGACTTTATTAATATTAAAAACCATAAATATAAGTTATGATAAAGTAAAAAAGAAGTTAGTTATAGGGATCCAAATCTAACATACGCATGTATTCTAAATGGTTCCCTCTTTGTTCAAGGACCCTGGAGATCATCTTTGGTGTTTAAGAAAATTTTAACAATTCCCCACTTAATCAGAATAATATTGAAACCCCTCACATTTTAGTATTGACCAAGAATCACATTATGATTGATATTGCTCCAGGGGTTATCCCCTTTAACATGAGAAATATGATGTAGCGCAATGAACCTATAGGTATCAAGTCTCTTCTTGATCGCATCCTAATTTACAATGATAGAAAACACCGAATCCACCAACTTATTAGATAGATTGAGTGTTAAAGAGAAACCAAAACATAACAAGGAGAACATCACACTGCATCCTTGAATGTAACTCCCATTTCCCTCATAGAACATTCCAAATCCACTCTAGTAGATGAAAATGAATTTGTGGCCTTAGATAAAGCTACAACGCATTCCCAAACTCGATCAAAGGAAAACATAACTACTCACAGAGGAACAAGATCTAGGGTATCAAAAGGATTCATGATCTAACAGATCATTCGCACTCCTCCCAATTATCATTCATAGTGTTTTCATGATATTAAAGAATTTATAAATCATTTGGTACACACACAGATATGGTAGAATATTTTTTGATGAGTGTGGCTGAGGAATCCAAAGAATTAAATAAAAAATATAACATGATTTTTGATTATTAATATATAAATATGTAAATTATAAATTATTTAAAACAATAATGTTTTCCTTTATTTTAAAAATGGATAAATAAGAAACATATTTCATGAATGATGTTTGACATCATAAATAAATTTCATCCCATTTAGTACACTTTCTAACTATTCACATATTAATACCCTTCTTTATAACATAAGAGAAGAAAAAATAAGAAATGTTGATTTTAGATGTTCAATAAGGATTAAAATAGAGATGTTAAATGATTATTATATTTTGTAATAAGATTACTATAAGGGTAAAATAATATGATCATAGCCAACTGGACATAGATCATAATTAATAAATAATGAAATGATATTTTTTCATAACAAAAGACAAGAATCATAAGAGTGTAATAATCAATGATAAATCATAATATTTAAGAGTATATCATAATCATAATAACATTTTATAGGAGTTCGTATCCCTATCAAAATAATGTAAAATCAATTCAATAGTTGAAGATCACTACCAAGACCAAAATCACATATTAGAGAATCCCCTAAATGGATTGGGTTCACTACATCATCTTTTCAATATTGGAATGTGTTCACTCCACATAATAGTTAATTAAAATGATATATATATCGGAACACCCATAAAATCATGAATACCATACATATGTGTCCCATAGGATGACAAAAAAATGCATCATTTCATGATATTGTAATTATACCTTGGATAATAAACATATTTTATGTGATTTTAAATAAAAAACATTATCCTAATACATCGTGATATGTAAAAATATAGTATATTAGGACCATATCCCTATTGAATCATAATAATCTAGCATGGATATTAACATATATGGAAAATATCTTTAATAAAATCATTTAAAATATAATCTGACGATGAAGATAAAATAACCCATTTCTTTTTGAAAAATTTAAAAACTAGAATCAAAAGAAAATTTGTTCTGTTATTTTCACATTAATCAAATTTTTACTGGTATTTATTATTTTATAGGTAAAAATTAACTGATATTTTAAAAATTCTATCATCGTGTAGACCTTAAAAGGGAATATTTTTGTCATATTTTTATAAAATTTCATAAATTACATATTTAGTGAATTTTTTAAAATATTAATTTTAAAAAAATAGTATGAAGGAAATTTCTATAAATTTTTTTCAAAACATTTAATTAATAGGTAAAATCATCCATAAATAAATTTCAATAACATTGATATAGATTAAAAAATATTCAAAACCATATGTTGAAAAATAAGGTTGTATTTTTTTAAAAAGTAATAGTTGTATTTTTTTAACACAAATGGGGAAAATAGAGAAATGAATTCATCAACAAGTAGTCATAAGAGAGGAATATATATATATATATATATATATATCAAAATGTATAATTCAGAAAAAATTTCTTACTGAAAATTATATATACAAAATCCCAAAAATTGTTGACATTGTAACATTAAACCTTAACTGAAGACCTAAAAATCATTATTCACACTCATAAAAATATGAATAATGAATATTTATTTAATATATAACTATAAAATAACCATTTAACACTTAGAAAAAATATATCATTTCAATGTAATATTGAATTTTCTTGTTATTAATAATTCTTCTTTGAATCAACCTTGGATGTTAACTTCTTGGATTTGGTTCAATGGTTCTGGAACATGAACATAAGCAATGTTTTCATGATATTAATAGTATTAAAAATTTAATAAATATAATTTCTATTCAATATATAATCATTAATTAACATTCATATAAATAGGTGATGAAAATGAATTACATCACTTACTTGAGAGGGTCATTTGTATGTACAATCAAGTGACATTTTTATTTTAATTTTTTTTGAAATAAACACATTTTAATAATATGTATATATCTAGTATAAAAAATATGTAAATAATATAAAATATATTTATTGAAACCATATATATGAAAATACATAATACAGTGTGATGTAAAAAAATGCATCTCTTCATAGAGGTAGTAGGCTACACATATTAATGAGTATTTTTTTCATTAATCCAAGGATGAAATATAATATTAAAATATGTTATAACATAATAATAATTACATTTAATTATGTTTATTATACTTATTCTATTATACTGGAACAATTATGATAGGATTTAATGATGTAGAAGAATAAATAAAAAAAATCAACTTTGTTACAGTTTTACCTTTTAAATGGAATACACCATTTAGAATACACCATAAAAATTTTTGGATAATATTTTGTGATATGACATCCACTAGGAAATGAGGAGGTATTTGGTATGGTATTTGAGAAAATAATGGTATAACTAGGGTACATAAGTGTTATGGATGAGTATGAATGGGTCATTCCATTTTTTATCTGAGGGGAGTTGAACACTTATAATTATTCTTAATTTTCAAATAATTTAATTTTATTACACAATGTCAATTTGAAATTAAAAAAAATGTATAGTATAATGTTTTATGTTTTTAAATAACCTCATATAATATATATTGTTTTGTTATTTTGTGTCCTTATCAAAAACATTTACTATTAACTAACATGTTATACACTTTCTTTTTGGTGTCAATATTTATACAGAGGATATTTTTCATAACGAAAAAAAAATTGTATTCATTTGAAAATTTTAATAATATAATTTCAAACATCAAATAGGATCTTCATTATTCAGTTATTAAATTTAGGAGATTTTAATTTTAATATAAGTGTTGAAAACACAATGAGAAGAAATTCAAAAAAAAAATTGTTTTCAATAATAATATTGAACCTAAAAACAATTAAATATAATATTAAATTATAATATATATAGTAAATAATATTAAATGAAAATCATTTTATTTAACTACTAAAGTAAATCCATAATATAATGTTACTTTTAAATTAATTTATTTAATAAAAATAAATGATAGTTTTTGTAAAGTCCCAAAATTTATATGTAATTTTTTTATTAAATAAGAATGTTACGAGTCTGCAAAAATTGACAGAAAGCGATTCTGAGGTCCGGAGAGGCAGAAAATAATTTATGAAGTTTTGTTCGAGTACGTTCAGTAAACGTATGTGTGGGATTTTATAACATCTGAACCGATGCTTGGAATTAAAATCTGAGGGCACCATTGAACTCGTAACGTTGGTATTCACATAAGGAGACTTTCACCTCGATGGCCGTGGGTCGAGGATGAAAGTGAGATTTTTGGGTTTTTCTTGGAAAATAATAAAATAAAATGATCTCCAAATTATTTTATTTTGAGATTACATGTGGATTTTTATGGTGGGGTCTATCAGAGCTAAAATTCGACATGCATGTTGGAAGTGGGGACCACCACACCTTAACCTCCCATGACAAGTTATTGTTGTGGGGACCACCCAAACCATAACCACCCATGAGAGGTTATGGTGGTGGGGACCACCCTAGATTTTAAACTATTTGAAACCTCCCATTAATTGGAAAAAACCTCTCAATTCACAATTAAATTTGGGGGAAGCCTCTTGGTATCCACCCAATAATTATATACAACGCACCTCTTAAATTGCGCCAACATAATTCAATTAGCTTTCTGCTTTTAAATTTGAATAGTTGTGTCAATGGAATATTTGAAGGTTCCTACTAAATGAAACATCATAAATTCCAATGATCGTTACCTACCTCCCTCCCCCTCCTATATATAGAATTATTGGGAGGAGGTTTTGGAATGAATTCACCAGGTGACGAAGCACTGGTAATGTGATGTGACACCCTACACCTGGAGGATTACGCTTCCTCCACGAAGAACGCATTCTTACAATGAAAAACGCCTCCAAAGAGAATCTTTGACATCCTTCCACAAAACCTACTCTGATGTAGGACTTCTTCGACTACGCCGAGCCGACACATAAACCGATGATCGAGGATAACGCCCATGACACTGACACATGTCTTTTCCCAATGATCTATCTTTTTACCTATGCCAACGTAGACAAAAATCGAACAATGTTATGGGGTTTATTTGCATGTTAATGATTTCAATGTTTTTCTTTTGCAGATTGGAATATAATTGTTGTTGATGCTGTAAAAATTGAAGTTCATCGTTCTCTTTTCATGATGGAATGATTGCTATCATCCTAAACGTGGTGGGTGCGGGCCAAACTAACATGGCCCGAATCCCTCCACCAATATCTTTGTAATGTTTTTAAGCATTGTGACGAAATGACGAGGCGAATGAGGTGACATGCAACGATCGCGCTACCCGTAGACTCTACAACCTGCGCTACCTCGCAGTGCTTCGCTCTCCCGGCTCCCAGCTGCCTTTGGCCTCTCGTGCACCCTCTGGACACCCATCACTCCACTGGCCCGCCGACCGCCCGTCGGCCTCCCAGCTCACGGCCACCTCCTGTCTCATGTGTGCCCGCCGGCGTCCCGACCGCCCGCCGGACCCCCGACCGCACGCCAGCCTCTTTCCTCCCTGACACATGCCGACCTCCCTGGATGAGCTTCCCGAGTCATTCCCCTCACTGAATTGGTCGAACCGGCATTGGCCATCCAGGCCGAGCCACAGAGCAGCACCCCCTGCGCGCCGGGCCTAGCCAGACTTTCGTGCCCCTCGCAACGCCTCCACGCCGAACCACCCTTACATCGACGTGCTGCCGGTACACTACCTCTCGACTGTTCTATTCCCTCGTGCTACTAATGACATTTGTGGCCCACTAGTCCAGGCCCAGCTGGCTGGCCCAAACCCAACGGGTCAGGCTGGGTCGACCTAGACCATGTTGGACTGGACCCGGGCCCACTTGATCTAATTTACACTCCTTTAGCCATATCATTGTCACCGAACGTCCGTTTGATGAACAGTACACAACACTGGATATCATGGAGCATGAAGGTCCCATAGATTATACTCCACCAGAGTTTGGGGAATAGTAGAGATACTGTGTGGTTGGATCGTGCACGAATCCAACAGGGCCCCAGGGAATAAAAAGATAATAACTCTCAGATCGGGGGTCTGATTGACACTCCATATGTTGCGTTGAGACCCTTATGATGGGGTGAACCTTTATGAATTTTGACTACATGGGAATTCATGTATGTTGATGTATCGACACTTGGCTTGAGGAGTGGACACTCTGGGAATCAACCGTGCTTGTGTGGAAACCCTATGGCTAGATACTCACTGACTACTGTTCCGGGATCCTATGTGGGTTCAATAGCTTTGACTACTATTCATGGATCCTGTGTGGGTTCAATAGCTTGAACTCGTGTTCCTGGAACCTTTGTGGGTTTGAGAGCGCTAACTACAGTTCATTGATCCTGTTTGGGTTTGACAGCTCTAACTACTGTTCCATGATCCTTTATGGGTTCGACATCTCTGACTACTATTCCTGGATCCAGTGTGGGTTCGACAACTCTGTTTCTATACCAGGATCCTATGTGGGTTCAACAGAATATAGGATTTACTGGCTACATCTAATCATCTCTAACTCTCTACAACTGTTTTATACTTGTGTGAGGTGATTCAGTTACTTTTTTGTTTTCCTCAAGATTGAGATGGATTACAAGATAACATAGGTATATGAATGGGAATATACTTAAGTGGGGTTATCTGTTCATTTCATAATTGGTGGTTCATTCTTGTTGGATTTTGTGAGACATTGAGGGTCTCAGGGTCCATACAGAGTATCATTATACTCACCCCGAAAAGGGCTATGCATGCACCTCGTTGTGTTGGATGTAGAGGACGATCAATGCTGACTGAGATTGAGAGCACTAGGACCATATGGTACCCGGAGGAGGATCATACAATGTGATGTTACATGGAATAGATATATGGAACTGGAGTTCTTAGGAGGCGATATCTAACTACCCTTCAGGTAGGAACCTTAGAGGATGACATTACAACTATTTTTCTTTTCTTCAGTTTTACTTTCTCTTTCCTCGTAATTTACAGGTGGGATTGTATTGTCGGGCCCCTTTTTACATTCAACAAACTTTGTTATACAGTTTTACATAGTTTCTTACTTCCATCTTGTACTCTGTTGTGTGAGTTTTCAGGTAATAAAGGCAATGCATTCCTAGTTTTGGGGATTTACAGCTTTGGTGCTAGTCACCAGCCCCTGGCCTATAGAAGGTGGGCTTGGGGTAGTCACGGAATGGGCCACTAGGGATGGGCCTCTCCTTTCCTATGCCAGGGGCATGCGACTAGCACCATAGGTTTAATTCCCTAAAACTAGGAAGTTGGTTCCTTTATAACTTGTAAACAAATAGAGAACATATGAACATGAGTAAACTGTATAACCAAAAAGTGAGTACAGTAAGTAAAAAGGGGCCAGAATCCAAGCTCAAGTAGAATGTACAAAAAACTAAATGAACCAGTACAAATGAGGAAAAATTAATAAAATCTAATGGGTCATCCTCTAATATTCCTACCTGATGGGTAGGTACTGTAGGATCTAAATAATGATGTAGATGCTCAATATAAAAGAGATGAGTGCATTGAACACTTTAAAAATTTCCTTAAACAAGGAAATATTTATGTTTAACAAAGTTAAACTATGAAAATTCACAATACCTCTACACAGATATAAAGATTGGGACAAAGTATGAAGTTACAAGATTCTTGTTCTATGCACTTGCTTAAATCTAGAAAGTGATTCTGAAAAACCGGTTCAGGAAATATCGATTCAGAAAATGAAACTTAACCAATGTTTACAATATGAAATTATACCTCAAAGCGTATTGAATCTAACTGAATCAGAGTACACTAGTGTAAGGATGTATAAGATGGTTATACATTCTTAAACATACAAAATGCATAGGAAAAGATAAACTTGTAACAAAAACATGTAACAAGATATAAATATTTTAACCCAATGAATAGTCTATCCAACAACCTTGGATAAAGGTCCCCTGATTTATACATTCAATAATGTCTATCTTACCCACACCAAGGTAATCCCTCGATACGAAGATTGGAGTCTCTATCATGCTATCCCCGCAATACGTCAACTTCAAGGTAGTTTCATCCTCTGTCTTCCTCAGCAAGGAAGCCCTCAAACTTCAAGGTAGTCGACACCTCTATCTTCATATCCCCGTAAGACCTCAAATGTAATCACCAACATTTGGAGTCGCACAAAGAAATAAGAATGCATAGTTCAGTACTCACAAAGCATGAAAAGTATCTCTATCTAGAAATCACCTTAATAGTGTGTGGTCTCTAGAGTGATCATTTTTTTCATGCTCTTGAGCTCTTTAAAATGAGCTCTTATTTATACGCTCGGTAGCAACGGTTAGCTCCCTCCTCCAATGGTCATATTTTCCGTAAATTTCAGAGGGACTTGTACATGTGTTACTCGACCAACAGTTAGTTAGAAATAGAATGGATGGCATTATTTTACAACAAATCATGTGTAACTGAAAGCATGACATCGTTTTGTAAGAAAACCAGTATAATTATAAGCAAAACTGATGTTCGGAATGTAAGAAAATAATAGTTCGGAGTCTAACCAAAATGAAATTTGGAGTCATTAATAAAGAGATATTCGGATTCTATTTTATGGGAATTTGGAACCCGAATTCTGTATAAATCTGGAGTCTCAATTTATTGGAAATTTGGAGTCTGGTTTCACTAGAATTCAGAATCTAAACTTACAGAGTTCGGAGTCGAATGTGTAGATGTTCAAAGTCGAACTAGTAAAAGTTTAGAGTCAAACTAGTAAAAGTTCATAGTCGAACTAGTAAAATTTTGGAGTCGAACTAGTAAAACATCGGGGTCGAACTAGTAAAATTTTTGAGTCGAACTCATAGATGTTCGGAGTAGAACTAGTAAAAGTTTGGGGACCAGAATTCGGAGTTGAACTTGGTGAGAGTCCAAATCCAGAATTCAGAGTGAAACATCATTAAAGTTCATATCTAGAATTTTTAGTGGAACTGCATTAGAGTTCGTATCCAGAATTCAGAGTGGAACTTCATTAGATTTCGTATCTAGAATTCGGAATGGAACTATCTTAGAGTTCGTATCCAGAATTCAGAGTGGAACTTCATTAGAGATCGTATCCAGAATTCGGATCCTAAAACGGAATTCTTCATATCTATGTATTATATAATTCTGAGGTTTTTTGTATGAATTCTATTTTTATAGTTAAGAAAAATATTGATATGTATAAGGAAATCTAGGATAGGTTAAATTTCCTTAAGGAAGAAAATTTTCTTTAGAGATGTAAAATGTATTCTTTATTAAGTATAATGTTTTTGTGATTTTCAAAACAACAAGGAATGGAAAAGTTATAAGGAAATCATTATTGACTCAACAATCTTCTCCTTTTTGGAAAGCACAAACAACCTTTCGAAAAAGAGCATAAGGATATAGAATAAATTTCTTTAAACATTGTAATTAAAACTTATTTCCCTTTGTTTTAATTATCATTTGAAATGAAAAACTTCGTAATGAGAAACTCCCCCTTATTAAGGATAGTTCTTGACTTAGAAATTTTTCTTTCTCCCTCTTTTGTGTGGAACATTTTTCTTCTCCCCATTTGTGATTTTAAAAAATAATTTAAGGGAATGGAAAAGAAAATTTGGTACCTGAAATATTAGTACAAGTCAACACGAGATACAACCAACAAAAAAATTCATTAGGTTTGAAAGAAGTTTTACAAAAAAATTATTACAAGAAAAAAATCATATTTGTCAATTGTTCCTCCTTTTCCATGGGAATTAACTTCTTCAATAATGATTTCAGCTTCTTCAGATCATTTTTGATCCTCCTCATCTTGCTTCTCAAAAGATTTTATACTTTCATCTTGTGCTTTCAAGGCTTCTGTGTGAGCCATCATGTCCTATTCCTACATCTTCAGTAACTAATATGGCTTTTTCAGCTTCCCTTCAAACTCATTCCAGAAATCTCTTTCCCCTTTCTAGTTCTGAGAAACCGAGTTAAGCTTTCCATTCAAATCTCTATCCTCTTGATTCTGAGAATTTTTCTGTGTGGTTAGCTTATCCTGAAGATTCTTAATCTTGGAGTCCTCGATATCAAAATCATCTTTAACATCATTCTGAAAACGATCAAACTCAATCAAGTCATCATCAACTTTCTTAGACCATAAAGGGATTTTGCTGCATGATTTCTTTTGAACATCATAATTGATAAAGAAGATTCTATGCTCAGCATCAATCTTCACACACTTATCCATCACCATATATAAGGATTATTAATTTTGATTTAGAATATGTTGTAGCATATGGCATCTAAAGTCTATGGTGGGAAAGATTGGAATTGTGTCCACCAACTTTTTTAAAGATTCAACAACAAAGTCATGTCCCATTGCTGATGAATCTGAATCCAATATCTTTATAGGGTATTGTTCTTCTGAAATCTCTACCAAATTTCTTCCGAAAGAACCACTAACTCCTTCTTTTATATAATATATTTCATTGGGGTTTCAATAAGAACTTGATTCCCGTTATTAATTTTCAGAACTGCCTCATCAAGAGATTCTTCTTCGCTTTCAGATAGTTGAAAATTTTTATCTTCATCTAGTTTCTCTTTCTCTACTCTTTATTCAGAAAAATTATTCTCATAGATTACTTCCTCATATGACCAATTCTCTTTTTCGTCTTCCTCATAATCATCTTTCTTACCATCTATGTCATATCCCTTTCCCGGAGTGACTAGCTTTGAGGACTCGGCCTCAGAAGTTCGGAGTTGTACTTTTTTTATAGGCTTTCCTTCTCTTGACAATCTTCCACTTGTTTAATCTGTTCATCATGATCATCACATCCTTCTTCTACTTATTCCTCTTCTTCATCAACAACATCTTCTTCTACATATTCTCCAGCTCATTTTTCTACTTCTTCAAACAAACTCTTTGTCTTTGGACTTTTCCGGAGTGAAGTAATTCTTCCCATGAGTCTTTGGTAATGGTTGGACATCAAAAGATTCTTGAATGGGAATCTTCTTAGAAGCTACTTCTGTATCCCTTAACAGAGATTGTAAAACATCAGCTTCAGACAACTTCTTCTTCATCTTTTTCTCTTTGTCTTTTTTCTGTAACTCATTTGCATCTTTTTCTCTTAAGGCATTTGCCTCAACAGGGTCCAACCCGAATTGTAGATCCCATTATTTTCATTTCTCCTTTTCTTCCCTCCACTTAGCGGCCACCTCATCTGGATATGATTTTTGTTTTTTTGGCTTGGGAGGTGCGGATTAGGATTCCTTAGATTTGTGAGTTTTGTCTTCAACAACCACTTCTTTTAATTTCCACTTCTTACAAACCTTCTTCACTAGTTTAGAATTCTCCACATTTTCCGAAATGGATTCAGCCTCTTCCTTAAGAAAATTTATAAAATTCTCATTTTTCTTTGGAATAGGTAATATTTATCCTTTTCACAAGGTATCGTCACTTACAAGCATTACCTTTCAATTCCGAATTTTAGACATACATGCAATTTTGAAAGAATCCAGACACTGACCTATCAGCTTTGATAGTAAGGCAGTGTACATAATGATTTGAGCTCTCAAATATCCTTCCTTGATATTATTGATTGCCACAAGAACATGCCTCATCAGATTTATTTTTCTTAGATTTACCAAAAAGTATAAGAAATATATATCACTTTTATTTAGGTTATCTTTATCACCCTTTCTCAGAACAAAGAAGACTTGTACCCAAAGCTGAAGAATGTGATTATAAGAAGATATATGAGCAATCATGGTTGTATTTACATCACGAAGACCAAGACAATCCAAGGCCTTCACCTTAACAAAACTACCTTCCACATCTAGATGTTTATGTGGGAAAAATTCTTCTTCTCCATTATATGATATCCCCACCAAGCTTGCTGCCTTGGTGTAAGTATGTTTGTAATTATTCCCATAAGACATGAAAGAAAACGTTTCTCTTCCCTCTTCCTTATAGAATCTTGCTGATTCATAGAATTCCACAAGTAACTCCGAATAGACTGCATCTTGATCACCTGTCTTGAATACACATACATCTTCCCAACCATTCAACTTGATGTTCTTAGAGATGATGGAATAGTACTTGTAAAAGTTAGGATGGACCAGCCTTTCTCTGTACACATTCCATTTTGAAATTGGCTTCATGGTAGACATATCTTGGGATGTAGCTTCTACATACATTCAGAATGGAGGAGCTCTAAAGGATTCAGAATGGCCTTTAACAACTGATTCAGAGCTTCGACACGCTAGATCTTGAAATCGATGTGGGACAACCAATGGGTGTGCCCTTTATATAGGCAATGGAGCTGACCATTGAACTTCCAAAAGCAATCTCACGGTTGATAAATTCATTGATCTGATCTGATGGTTGAAATCATTCCCACATGTAAATCTTGAATCCAATATTTTGATGTTTTAAAAACATTCAAATTTGAGAAGAAAACAAATCCGATAAATTTTATAACAAAAAGAAACTACCATCAGCTAAAAATGACTACGAAAACATGAGTAAGGAAGTCATATCTATCGGGTTGGCTAGGAAGTTTATTCGTAATAGGTGATATTATTCATGAAAAAAATTTGACTACGAAAAACACATTATGAAAAAAAAATAAGTACGAAAAATCCCATTTCGAAAATTCTCATTACAAAAATTATCATTACGAAAATTTTCAATACGAAAAAATCATTATGAAAATTTCAATACGAAAACATAATTACGAAAAATTCAATACGAAAATTTCATGACAAAAATTTCAAAATGGAAACTTCATTACGAAAATTTAAATACGAAAATTTTCTTAAGAAAATTCACTACAAAAATTTCATTATGAAAATTTCAATACAAAAATTTCATTAAAGAAGTTTTAGTACGAAAATTTCATTACGAAAATTTCAATAAGAAAATTTCATTACAAAAGTTTCAGAATGAAAATTTCATTACGAAGGTTTCGTTTTTGAAAAAAAAAATTCAAAGGCTCATTACAAATAAATTCAAAAGGCTCATTACAAAAAAAATTTAAAGGCTCATTAATAAAATATTTGAATGACTCCTTACAAATTTTTTTGAAATACTCATTACTAAATTTTTTAAATACTCATTACGAATTTTTTTGAAATAATCATAATAAAATGTACTCCCCCTATGAAAATGAGTTTATTACTCTAAGGAGAATGGTTCAACATGATGTCAATAAAGGAATATTACCTCAAGGTTAACATGCCTAACTTCTATTTTTATGTATTCAAATCTTTTGAAAGGTAAGGATTTTGTGAAAATATCAGCAAGTTGATCTTGTGTTTCGATAAACTGAAAAATGATATCTCTTTTTAGTGTTTGATCCCTAAGGAAGAGATGTATAATGTCTATGTGGTTTTCACGATAGTGATTTGAAGGTTTTTAACTAAGGGAAATGGCACTTGTGTTATCTCACAAAATTTGGGCCTTAGTAAAACTCAAGCCATAATCTGTGAGTGTGTGTTTCATCCACAACACTTGAGCACAACAACTTCCAGCTGCTATATATTCAGCTTCAGCAGTGGAAAGTGCTATTGAGTGTTGCTTCATGAATGACCAGGAAACAAATGAATCTCCTAAGAAATTACATGTTTCAGATGTACTCTTTCTATCCATTCTACATCCACCAAAGTCAGCATTTGAAATGCTTTTTAAAACAAAATCATTTCTAGAAGTATAAAATAATCCTATATCCAAGGTTCCCTTTAAGTAGAAAAAAAATATTTTCACTACCTTTATATTAGATTCCTTAGGATTGGATTGGTATCTTCCACATAAACATACTGAAAACATTAAGTCTGGTTGACTAGATTTCAAGTAAAGTAGACTTCCTATCATACCTCTAAACGATGTTTGATGTACTAATTTCCCAGCTTCATCATGCTCAAGTGTGTTTGAGGTACCAATAGGAGTACTTATACTCTTAGTATTTTCATAACCATACTTTTTAAAATGGTTGGATCTTAATTTCCTTTAATATAGTTATTTTGAAGCAAATATCCTATAATTCCATCATACTAGGCTCGTGGGGCTTGTTTAAGGACATACAAATCTTTGGTAAGTCTATAAACATGATAAGGATGTTTTGAATCTTCAAATATAATAGGTTATTCAAAAAAAACATCCTCTTGGACATAACCATTAAGAAAACAACATTTTACATCCATTTGAAAATGTTTAAAAGTTAAGACTGCTGCGAAGGAAAGTAAAATAAGAATAGATTCAAATCTAGCTACTGGAGCATAGGTTTCTTCATAGTATATTCCTTCTTGTTGATTATATCATTTAGCTACTAGTCTAGCGTTATTTCTAACAATGACACCATTTTCATCAAACTTATTTCTTAAGACACAGTTTACTCCAATAATCGATGTTTCCTTAGGTCATTCAACCAAGGTTCAGACATTATTCCTTTAGAATTTATTTAGCTCATCTTAGATGAATTTGATCCAATCATCATCACCTAAAGCTTCATCAGTGCTTTTTGGATCTAATTTGGAATGAAATGCTAATGTTCTACTTCATTTCTCAAGGATCTTCTAGTCCTTACTGTTTGATTTACATCACCAATGCTACTATCACTGGGATGATTCTTAAGAAACACCTGACTTGGGTTTTGTAGAACCTGTTTATCAACATAGGGTAGAATGTATTCGGGGGTAAATGTTTCAGAAATATCTTCTTGAACATTTTCTTTATAAGATGGATCTTCTATCAAATGATGATAATCAGTTTTTGAAAACACATCTCAAGATGTTGGTTGGGGTTTTTTGAAAACAAATGGATCGAACTCATCTAATATTACATGTATTGTTTCCTCAACTGTACAAGGGTTTTTATTGAAAACCTTATAAGCCTTACAAGTTGTGGAGTAACCTACGAAAATTCCTTCATCTGATTTTGGTGTGAATTTGTGTAGATTATCTTTAGTATTCAGGATGAATTGGTTGAAACAAAAAACATTGAAGTAGGAAAGTCTAGGTTTTCTACTATTCCATAACTCATAAGGAGTTTTTTGAAGAAAAGGTCTAATCAATACTTGATTTATAGTATAACAAACAGTACTTACAGCTTCAGCCCAAAAATGTCTAGCTATAGATTTTTCACTCAACATGGTTCCAGTTATCCCTTGAAAATTCTATTTATTCTTTCAACAACACCATTTTTTTGAGGAGTTCTAGGTGTTGAAGATATGTGAGTAATACCTCTTCTACTACAAAAAGATTCAAAATCCGAATTTTGAAATTCTTCTCCATTATCACTAGAATAGTTTTCAATGGATGTTTTTTCTCATTTTTAACTTGGGCTCTAAAACTTTTGAAATAAGAAAAAGCATCAGATTTAATTTCTAGAAAATAGACCCATGCAAATCTAGTGTAATCATCAACTAAAGAAAATACATAATACTTCCCCCAATGCTTCCAGTTTGTTTTGGACCAAAAAGATCCTTCTGCACCAACTTTAGTGCATCATTTTTTAAGACTTCACCCTCTCTAGATTCGGATTGGATAGTAACCTTCTTAGAATTGGATCTAGTTACAATCTTTGGATTCTTAGCATTCATGTGATTTGAAGTTGTAGTATAGAAACATTACCATTCCCATTCCTCTTTTTGATATTGTAAGCATCTCTATTCATCCTTGTTTCATGATGGAGAAGTGTTCCTAACAGATCATCTAAGGAAATTTGAGTAACCTTCCTAGTCTCATTAATATTTTTTCTATATGACTCCCACTAATTGGGCATAATCTCAATGATCTTGTCAACAAGAGATTCATCATCCAGACCTTTCTCTCCCATATATTGTAAGCTATTCATGATAGTCATAAATCATTATTGCACATTAGAAATGGGTTCTCCATAAGGAAAGTTAAAATCATGATACTCATCACTATGCATGGCTCTTCTAGTCTCAATCACATTAGATGTAGCAAAATGTGTAACTTCGAGTTTCTTCCATATACAGTATGTTGTTTCACAAGAATAAATTTGGATATATATGTTACTAGACTTTGAACATAGTAGAGTATTGTGTACCTTATAGTTTAAATGATAATCATGCTTCTCTTGGTTTGTGAAAGTACTTAGTTTATTGTCAGGAATTTGATAACCTCCAGTAAGAATAACAAAATTTTCGACTCCAGTATTGATAACAAAAGTCTTCATACGATCTCTCCAATACTCATAATCATTTTCATCAAAAATTGATGGTCTTGTAGGATTTAGGTTATCGATGGAACCAACATTTAAACCTGCCATCCTTAAGAAAATAATTGGCACACAACAACTTGTTAATAACAAAATTTCGGATTCATGAAAAATATTCCTAAGCAAGAAGAATATAGAACAATGAAAAATTGAGCCAGAAAAGCATATATGTGAATATAAGTATTTCAAGGACCTCCTATGATACCTACTGTAGTATCGTAATAATGATGTAGTTGCTCAATATATAAGAGGGGTGTGAATTTTACACATTAAAAATTTCTATAACAAGGAAGGATCTATGTTTAAAAAAGATAAACTAAGCAAAATCACAACACCTCTAACACCAATATAATGATTGGGACATAGTATGAAGTTACAAACTTCAAGTTCTATGCACTTTCTTAAATCTGGAAAGTGATTCTGAAAAATTGGTTCTGTAAATATGGATCCAGAAAATGAAACTTAACCAATGTTTAAAATATTAGAATCTACATTAAGGTGTATAGAATCTAACTGAATCAGAGTAACCATGTTTAAGGAAGTATAAGATGGTTATAATTTCATAATCATACAAAATTCAGCGAAAAAGATAAACTTGTAACAAAATAAAGTAATAAGATGTAAATATTTTAACCCAAAGAGAACGATATCCAACAACCTTGGATATAGGTCCCATGATTTATACATTCAAGAAAGTCTGTCTTACCCTTACCCGGGTAAGACCTCGATACGAATATTGGAGTCTCTCTCTCTCTATCCGCTCAATCCCTCATCTTCAAGGTAGTTGGAACCTATGTCTTCCTCAGCATGGAATCCCTTGAACTTCAAGGTTGTTGGAACCTCTTTCTTCTTATCCCCGGAAGCCCTCCAATGTAATCACAAACATTTGGAGTCCCATGAAGTAATCTTAACAAGCAGTTTAGAATGCACAAGGCATGAAAAGCTTCTCTCTCTAAAAATCACCTTAACAGCGTGTGGTCCCTAGAGTGATCAAATTTTTCATTCTTTTAAGATCTTTCAAATGATCTCCTATTTATAGGCTCAGTAGAAATGGTCGTCTCCCTCCCCCAATGGTCATATTTTCATTAAATTTTAGAGGAACCTGTACACCTATCACTCAATCAACGGTTAGTTTGAAACAAAACGGATGACATCGTTTTATAAAAAAACATGTGTAACTAAAAGCATGACATCATTTTGTAATGAAACAAGTATAATTATAAGAAAAACTTATGTTTTGAATGTAAGAAAATAATAGTTCAGAGTCTAACCAAAATGAAATTCGAAGTCATTTGATAAAGAGATATTCTGATTCTGTTTTATAAGAATTCGGAACCAGAATTATGTAGAAATCCGGAGTCTAAATTTCTAAGGAAATTCGAAGTCTGGTTTCACTAGAATTTAGAATCTAAACTTACAGAGTAAAAAGTCTATCTTGTAGAAGTACAGTGTCAAACTAGTAAATGTTTTGAGTAGAACTATTAATAGTTCAGAGTCGATCTAGTAAATGTTCGGAGTCGAACATGTAAAATTTCGGAGTCTAACTAGTAGAAGATCAGAGTCAAACTAGTAAAAGTTCGAAGTAGAACTCATATAAGTTCGGAGTCGAACTAGTAAAAGTTTGGAGTCCAGAATTCAGAGTTAGAATTTGTGAAAGTTTATATCCAGAATTCAGTGTTAAACATCATTAGAGTTCGTATCCAGAATTCGGAGTGGAAGATTATTAAAGTTCTTATCCAGAATTCGAAGTGAAACTTCATTAGAGTTTGTATCCAGAATTCAGAGTGGAACTATCTTGGAGTTCGTATCCAAAATTCAGAGTGGAACTTCATTAGAGATCATATCCAGAATTCAGATTCTAAAACCGAATGCTTAATATCTAATTATTATATGATTTTGTGGTTTTTGGTATGAATTCAATTTTTATTCCTAAGAAAAATATTGATATGTATAAGGAAATATAGGATAGGGTAAATTTCCTTAAGGAAGGAGATTTTCCTTATAGAAATAAAATATATATTTGCTTAAGTATAAAGTGTTTTTGATTTTCAAAAAAGAAGGAATGGAAAAGTCATTAGGAAAAATTATTGACTCAACAGGTACAGATCACCTCCTTATCAATCTAGGTTCGTCCATCTCCTCCATGTACCGATAGACCGTATGGTGCATCTCCAGGTACCGTCCAGTCCTGGTACTCTCAACCTCAGTCAGTGATGTATGCCATCTGTATCCAACAGAATGAGGTGTGGGCATAGCCCGTGCAGTGGTGAGTTTAACAATATTCATTAGGGACGCCAATACCGTCAAGGTCTCACAAATTCCAACAAGGTAAACCAAAAAGTATGAACACAATAGACAACCATATTTAGGTATATGCCTATACATATACCTATGATATCATGTAATTCATCTCAATCAAGATGAAAACACAAATGTTACTGACGTATCTCACACTTGTATACTAATTTTGTAGAGAGTTGAAGACGAATAGATGTATCCACTAAATAATCTATTCTGTCGAACCCACGTAGGATCCTAGTAATGAAATCAGAGCTATCGAACCCACACAGGATCCAAGAACAGTAGTCAGAGTTGTTGAACCCACACAAGATCTAGGAAATGTACTCAGAGTTGTCAAACCCACATAGGAACCAGGAATAATAATCATAGCTATAGAACCCACACAAGATCCAGGAATAGTATTCAGAGCTGGCGAACCCAAATAGGATCTCGGAATTGTAGTCAAAGCTGTCGATCCCACATAGGATCTAGGAACAGTAGTCAGAGAGCAGCTAGCCACATGGATTCTGCAAAAGCATGCTTGATTTCAGGAGGTTCCACACCTCAAGACATGTCTCTATACATCAACATCCATTAAGTACAACGAATAAAAAATCCTGATGGTCCGCCCCATCATATGGGTCACAATGCAACAGATTGCACACCAATCAGAAGCCCGGTCGGAGAGTTATTAGCCTTTTAGTCCCGAGGGCCCTATTAGATTCGTGCATGATCCAACCTGATAATATCTCAACTATAAATCATACTCTATTGTGGTATACTCTACGATACCGTCTTTCTCCATGATTTCCAATGCCACTGATGGTTCACCAAACAGATGTCTGGTGCCAATGATATGACCGAAGGAGTGTAAATGGGTCCCAGTATGCTCTGGTCCGGTCTGACCCACTCGGACCGACCCGGCCCAAACCAATCTAGGACGACTTGGTCTTGGTCCTCCCGGAATAATACATTGGGTTTGTCTCGGACCACTGGGCCTCACCTAGTTGTCCGCGAAGGCAGCGAGTAGCACGAGGGCGCAGACCGTTTGAGTGGGCGCGGACCGGCTGCACATCGATGTAAGGCCGGTTCGGCCCGGAGGTGATGTGAGGGACACAGATGGTTGACTCGGTCAGGAACACATGGGGTGTATCTCTTCTGATCAGCTTGGATGGCTTAGGTGGGTTCAGCCAATGCTGTGAGGAGTGCGGCTCGGTCAGGGAGGTCGGAGGTTGGCTGGGAGGTGGGAGGTCGGCGGGCGCACGGGAGACCGGCGAAGGCCGGGAGACAGGAGGCCAGAAGTCAGCCAGGTGGCTGGCAGGTAGTCGAGAGGCCAGCGGGCGCACGGGAGTCCGACAACGGCAAGGAGATGGGAGGCCGAAGTCTCACGAGGGTGGCGCGGGTTGCAGAGTACGTAGGTAGCACGGTCGTTGCATGTTTCCTCCATTGCCTCATCATTTCATCACCATGTTAATGAACATAACAATGAGATCAGTGAAGAGAGTCAGGCCATGGTATTTTAGACCACATGTTGCGCCTTTAGGATGATAGCAATCGGCCCATCAAGAAAAGAGAATGATGAACTTCAAATTCTATAGCCTCTACAATGAATCTTTTCAAATCCACGATAGAATAACAAGGAAAAACATTAACATGAAAATAAACCCCATACCATTGTTTGATGTTTTTCGACGTTGGCACGAGGGATAAAAAATCATTGGGAAAAGATGGGTGTCGGTGTCATCATCATTTTCCTCGATCATCGGTTTGTGCCCCGACTCATCATAGTAGAAAACATTCTACATTGGAGTAGGTTCTGAGGAAGAAAGTCGAAGTTTCTCCTCATCAGCTTTCTTCATTGGAAGGATATGTTCTTCATGGAGGAAGCATAATCCTCCAAGTGTTGTGCGTCATGTCACTTTACTAAGGCTTCGTAGCTTTGTGAAGCCATCTCAAAATCTCCTCCCAAGGTTTCTATATATAGGAGATAGAGGGAGGTAGGTAACGATTTTTGGAATTTATGATGGTTCGTTTATTAGGAACCTTCCTAATTTAAAATGTTGTAGTTATTTACATTTAAAAGGAGAATGCTATTTAAATTAAGAGGGCGCAATTTAAGAGGTGCATTGGCTATAATTACTGGGAGGATACCAAGAGGCTTCCCCCACATTTAATAGGGACTTGAGAGGATTCTCCCAATTTACGATAGGATTCAAGGGGTTTAAAAACCCAGGTATTCACTACCACCATACCCTCTCATGGGATGCTATGGTCTAGGTTGTCCCCACCACCATAACCTCTCATGAGAGGTTATGGTGGGGTGGTCCCCACTTCCAACTTCTATGTGGAAGATTAGATATTATGGATTCCACATGAAATATCACATGGAAGCTCAAAATAAAATAAAGTGGAGGTCATTTTATTTAATTATTTCCAAAAAAACCCAAAAACTAACTTTCATCCTTGACTCGCTCCCATATAGGTGAAAATATTTTTATGAGAATATCAGTGCTGCGAGTTTAATGGTGCCCTCATATTTGAATTCCATGAACCAGTTCAAAAGTTTTAAAAAACAGCTCATAAACATAGAGAATGTACATAAAAAACATCAAATGTTTTTTTGGGAACTCCAGAACACTGAATCGTGCATCATCGATATTCGCGGACTCGTAAACATCGAATTTAATTAAAAAAATTTCATGGAAATTCTGGGTCATTACATTCTACCCATCTCAGGGATCTATATCCTCATAAGCTAAAACTCGAACTAAGGGAACATGTGGGGGTACTCAGCACACATCTGAGCCTCTTGCTCTCATGTTCTCTCCAAGTGATTCCCTTGCTACCAGTGAATGCGCACTAGAGGTATCGACCATCCATGAAAGACCAGCTCCTTTCGATCCTCAATCTCCACTGGAACCTCCTTAAAATTTACCCCATTGTCGACATCCATCTCTCCGTGGTTGATGATGTGAAAAGGGTCGTGCATGTATCTCCTTAGCGGGGGTACATCGAAGACATTGTGCAGCTGGGCAACTGAGGTGGAAGAGAAAAGTGGTATGAAATCTTGACAACATTGTTGAAGTCTTTAAAAGGTCTGATGAATCTTGGAGATAACATGTTTCCTTGGCCAAATCATTGTAAAACTCATCGAGGTGAGACACGTAGAATGATGTGGTCACCATCCTATAACTTCCGAGGTCTCCGTCACCTATCGGCATATGACTTATGCCTGCTCCGTGCAGTCTTCATCCACTCCTAGATGATCTGCACCTTCTCCGTGGTATCTCGTACAATCCTTGATCCCACAAGTGTTGAATCCCCTTTGTCATTCCAATACAAGGGTGATCTGTAAGGTCTCCCATATAATGCCTCAAAAAGATCCATCCATATGGTGGAGGGATAGTTTTTTTGTATGAAAACTCCACCAAAGGTAATTGATCATCCTAGCTGCGACCAAACTCGACGACACAAGCACAGAGCATGTTCTCAAGGGTCAGAATGGTCCGCTCAGTCTGGAAATCCATCTAAGGATGTAAGGTGGTTCTCAGACAATGTTTATTCCCAAAATCCTCCAAAAACACCTCCCATAGCCGGGAAGGAAACTGTGCGTCATGATTAGATACAATAAAAGAAGGTACTCCATGTAGCCTCCCAATCTACTACACATAGAGGAGTCCTAATATCTCTAGAAAACCCTTCTCTCTAATCGGTAGGAAGTGGGCTGACTTGGTGAGTCGGTAAATGATCACCCAAATCGAGTTGTGACCCCTGTATGTACATGGAAGTCATGTCACTAAGTACATGGATATCACAGCCCACTTCCACTCTGGGACCTCTAAAGGTTGCACCAAGCCTGCTGGTACCTGATTGATTTTTTGAAGGTGGGGAGCATGTCATAATTATTAGAGGACGTAACATGGTACCAGTGTCACTTCAGGAGGAGGTGTTTAGGGAGTTTCACACATCCCCTCTAGTGGTACATACAAAAGTGGAAAAGATGTACCAGGACCTCTGGCCACATCATTAGTGGCCTACTGAGTATCATTATACTCACCCCTGCACGAGCTATGCCTGCATCTCGTTGTGTTGGATGATGATGACATACAAAGACGAATTTGGCTGAGAGCACCAGGACTGGACAATTACTGGAGGTGGATCATACAACGTGAATGTACACAGAGAAGATGGACAGTCCTAGAGTGCTGAGGAGGCGATCGGTACCTACCCTTTAGGAATGAACATCGGAGGACGACCCAGTAGTAGTTTTTTTGTTCATCAGTTGTACATTCTGTTTCGTAGTACTTTATAGTTTTTCTTGTATTTCTGGACCCCTTTTATTATTCAGAACATTTTGTTATACAGTTTTTCATAGTGTTTTACTTCCAGATTGTAGTATGTTGTGTGTATTTTCAGGTTATAAAAGAATTTCCTTCCCAGTTTTAGGGATTTACGCATTTGGTGCAAGTTTCCAGACCCTGTCCTATTGAAGCTGGGCTTGGGGTAGTCATGGCATGGGCTCTAGGGGAGGGGTCGTGATAATTTTTTTTACAAATTATTTTTTTACTAATCTACAAGAAAATTATTTTCAAAAGAATACAATGACAACAGTATAGTATAATTTATAATTTATAATTTAAAAATTTATTTCTATATTGAAACATAAGTTTTCCTATACTGGATTAAATTATTTTATGTATCCCTAAAAATGAAACAAAACAATATTTCAACAAAATATATTATCAGTAATAAATTGATTTTACTAATTCATTGACCAAAAACCATAGTTAATTTAATTTTAATTAATTTCATTAGAAACAAACATAAATATTTTCATTAGAATCATTTATCAATAGTGATAAATATTTAATATTAAGATAATATTAAATTTTTGACATAAAAAAAATTTACAAAAAAATTCAAGATTACACGTACAAGAATTAATCGTATTTTCAATAATATTGATAATAAATTTATTATTTATTAATATTTATATTGATCAAAAATTTACAAATATATTTCAATAGTATATAATATATCATCTAGGATCAGTGCTTTGTGTAATGATAGGTTTTGAACATTTCAAAGGTTATAATGACAGTATATATATTATACAGTTTTAAGGTATAATATTGTCCCCTATTATAAGAATTTGAAAATTAAAATTAAATTACATTTAAAAATAAAATGAAATAAATTTTTATTATAACATCCTCATGTTCCAATATTATTTTTAAAACTTATGGTTTCACAAAAATATCATTGTCTAAATGAGTTGACATGTTTTCTTGTAGAAATTCTCTCTAATCAGGAGTAGACACCATTATCTACTAAAGATAAATATAATTCTCTTATTATACATCAAATAATTCAGAAAATTTAATGGTATAGTTATATAATTTATAAAAAAATATGGAACACATTCTATATATTGGATAGGTTTGGTGGAAGTTCCATAAAATAATATACTACAATGATATGATCAAGGAATTAAAAGGGTTTGATACATATTGGAAAAATCATTCCCTTTATTCCAAATAACATTACCCTATTCCATGGATGTACTTGAAGTAATAAATTTCAAACACCATCAAACTCTTGATCTCAATGATGATTATGAGTATAAATTTTTTCAACTATGAGTATTGAAAATGTCTCGGTGAGTAGCTAATAATATATATACAATTTCCATATCCAAATTTGGACTCAATTTAATTAATTCCCTCAATTTTATATGGTCATGTTGTATCGATGAACATATTTTCCTTGAATAATTAATATGGATAAATCAATATTAATTAATAAATTTGAATGATCTAATAAAATATTCCAAATGAATGGTATTTATATAAAAATCATTTTAAATATATAAATAATTCCCTAAATTTGATTTTCTAGGATTTGAATGGTCCTAAAAGGCTGAACAGATTTCTGATGAAGGATTCCATGGATAAAAATAAACATAAAATTTGGATTATATAGATGAATTTCCAGAAACATAATATAATCCTTATATATGAAATGAAATCTATAAGATGTGGTACTAGATATAAAATTCCCTATTCATAAATACAAATTGTTTATTGAATGTCAGTAAAAAACATTTGTTAAATGTAATTACTTGATCTAACATCACACGGTGATCAAATTTACAAAGAAATATGTTATTCCCAATTGATTTACTTTGGATTTAAATGATGAAATCAATGTTTATGATTTCCAATTTTCTTATCTAGTATATGTAATTTTTGTAACCACTTATATTTCAATCATTTATTATTTACGAGCTTACGTACTATCCATTGAGATACAAACAATAAAATTTCCTTTGTTATATTATATAACAAAAAATTATATTTATAGTTTCTATATGTAACACCCCATTATTTTTAGGAAATTTTTCTATCGGTATAATTTTATTTTATCAATTCTTTGTATTACATGAAATACCATGTTTAATAGAATCACTATATACACTTTAAACATAAATGTTTTAAATTCCATTTTTCGTGTTGTCATTGGAATGGTGGGTATTTATAAGACCAAATAAATTATGAATTTTGTTTGGTAATATATATATATTTTTTGTGTGTGTGTAAAAATGAATCATTTTTTTAATATAAAAATGAATGAAAGTATGAAAAATTTGAAGGGAAGTGGTATAATTTTTCCAAAAATGGATTTCAAGTGAGTAATGTATTGTTGACATAATATATTAAATTAATCTATGTCAGTAAATTATTTTAATGAAAATTATATATTATTTATGTGATAAATTTTTTTAGCCATTATAATAATTATTTTTCGAGGAATATAATAAGAATAATCACAATTTTATGTTTAAAATTTAAAAATATTTTTTCTATCATTTTAACCAATTTTAGAATATTTTTGTAATTGATTTATTATATTTATAGGTATTTAATAAGACAACATTAACATCATATATAGAATTATGGGTTCACAGTTATGTTACCAGGGAAAATTTATTTTTTGGATAAGATGAATAGTAAAAATATCTAAATTCGCCACCATGATAATCTGTGAATCCTGATAATATAGGTTAAAAATAATTTATAACATCATAAATTTATTTATTAAATATTTGTATACTAACTAATTAGAAAACTATAATAATTTTTTATAAATATAGTATTTTGATTAACAATTATTCCATAAATACAACTTATAGACTATTTTCATCTATGAAAGTTAACATATTTCACCCTCTTAGTTTTAAATATCCTTTATGTTTTCACATAGAGAAAAAAATTATTAATAAAATTTAATAGTAAGTTTTTTATTCGATAAATTATATTCATGATTATAATTAATTTCTAATATTTCGTTTTATATAATTACCTTAAATTATTAAAAAATTCTAAAACAATAATTATTCATATAATGAAAAATGAAAAAATGATTTTGAAAACATTAAAAGTGATATTTTTTTATTATGTCATATTTGGTAATGAATTAAATATGTAAAAAGGTAATATTATAGGTTTTATAATTGAGAATATTTGTATTGATGCATTTTCTTTATGAAATTTATGAAAAAGTAAATGAATAGTTAAAAAGATGAAAATATTAACTTGTTAAAAACTAATATTATTTTTAATATAAGTAAATAATAATAAAATTATAAAAATAAGACAATGTAAAATTATATGGTAGAAAATTTCTTATATTTTTGATGTATAGGTTTTTTTAATATATAAAACTCATGACCCCTTTATATTCAAAAATATGTTTCCATATTTAATATATCACTAACTATGTTATAATTATGAAGATAATATATAAAATGAAAACAAAAAAAATATGAATCCTATTAGATGGTGGAATTAAAAACATATACTGCACTATATTAGAATAAATATCCATTTGGGTGAATTTTTCTTCATGTTGAAATTATTCTAATTTTATATTTTGGAATATTCTAAAAGATCCTCTCAACTAAATTATAAAAGGGCCCATCCCCCCCCACATATTTGCACAATCTTGAATCCTCTATCTCAACCAAACTCATCCCAAATATCTTCAAAAAATCATATGGAACATGAAAAATGATTTTATCTTCCCATAACTACAACCATATATCCCAGAAGAGTATATATAATGGAGTTATTTTGATGAATAGGTTATCATATTAACTGATCACTTTATTTTCTATTCTTCGTTATATCATATAAATATATTGAATTTATCATAACACAATATCTTAATTATCATATATATTAATACATTTACTTATTATTTTTACAACACCATTGTACTTACTCGTTCCAATAAAATAAAAAATGAAATCACTATTCAGGCATAGGTACATTTTTCCATCTCCATATAGTGATACAATAAATTCTTCATCGCCATGATTTATGGATGGGTATTATGATTGGATTAACATTCATGTATGATATTAAGGAAAACATTATTCATTTCTAATGATAATATTTTTTTCACATTACCGTCTAATACATTGGTTAATGAAAATGTATATCGTGCGTACATATGGACTACCACATCCATGATGTGATGTTATTCTTTTTATCCTTTTTAGTTAACATGTTATGAAATAAGTACGAACATGATAAATATATATGATATAATTTCTAGAATAAATATCTTATAAATTATAATTATTATTTATCTTTTCCCGCTATTTTCATTGAATAATTAAAACAATAATCTTGTGTAACTACAACCTACAATTTCTATGTACATTGTAATTCATTTTTCAATGTCTAAAATTTATTGAATACTAAAAAATATAAATAAAATATATTTTATTTGTATAATTATTAGTATTATGGTTATTATAGAACAATGATCAATGTACAAGGACCAGAATAATTGAACAGAAATAATCCTGAAAAATGAATAATTAACACCCGAAAATGAAGATGGTAAAAATGAATTGTTGTTCAAAATGGGTGTTGATATTATAAAAGTAGATGATTTATCATATTATAATTTGGAAAAATATAATATATTATTATTTTAAAATAATTAAATTTTTTATAGAGTATGTTAGAATGAATTTAAATTACGGAGAACTAAAACTATTTTTTTGTCTTAATTTTAAATTAGCGGAACATGTTTTTTATACAATAGTAGTTCGATAATGCGGAGTTTAAGTTATAAAATATTTTATTTTTTATTAATAATACCAATTTTATTGGTATTCATATTTCCATATAATAGTATTTATTTCATTAGGAATATTATTTAAATGTTACGAAAGCTATAAATGTTTTACGTTAGAAACTCAATATTTATCGAGATTATTATGATTAAGTTTCTAATGATTAAAAATTATTATATAACTATCAAAAAACATTTTAATATCTTCTTCCAGTTTTTATATTATTAAAATATCTACTAATATTCTTTTTTATACCTTTTATATACTTACAAAACTAATATATTATTTTAATGAAAATATATTTCCTTTCTCTCAATGGTTGAAAAAAAATTCCATCGACATTCATTCTTTCTAAAATGGTTTTATTTAAATTTTCAGTATTATTATATTGTTTCTAATAAATAATTTTTTTCATTTTTTTAAATTTTTCTTATTTTTTTTACAAGAATAATTTTTTAATATTTTTATTTGATGTACTCAATGCCTTTTTGGAAAACAAATTGGAATGATTTTTTTACTTATATTGTATGGGTATAATTTCTCTCTGTAATGACTAATCGTGTCATTGAAGCTTAATTTACATTTTTATAAGATTATCATCAATAAAAAAATCTCCCGTAACATTCTCATTGTTCTTTAAAGTAATTATTTGAAAATTAAAATTGAATTTTACAAAATAAATTTTCTATGTAATCAATATAAATCATTTACCATCTAATACGAACTCCATAGATATTACATAATAATTAAATAGAATATAATTCCAATGATACCTATTTCATGCTTTATTTTTATGTCTTATTATTATGATAATTTAATGTTTATGAATTTTGTTTTCTTTCCTTTGGGTATTTTATTATTAAATAATTAAATATTTTTTAAATCTATTTCTTTTCCATGTGTGTTACTATTTTGATATGTATATGAAAACCCTATTTCCTCTGTTTTGAAATGTATATTTTTTTATCATCATATGGATCGAATTTTAATGATCTTAATTGTGTTTCATGAGGGACTTTTATCTCATTCTAATGTATTGGGTAATGACTGATATCTCATGAGATACACTGGACTAGAAGAGGGAATGAACCTAATTTGTGAAGGAATTTTTTCCACTATGATAGTCTTCAGAGTACACCCAATCTACCAATGAGGGATGGAGAGTTGTCCCATTCATCTATTATTTTATTAGAAAATACCCTTTACAAATAAGAAAATGATTTTCTTTATTTATGTGTATGACACATTTCCTTGGGTTCTTCTAATTTTATTCTGAAAAGGGCTAGGTTATTTGACTCTATTATGAATTTTGTACTATAAGTATCCATACATTATTAGATGGCCCAATATTATTATTAATAATACACATGGTATAATTTTAAGATGATAAAATCTTATTCCCATACAGTTTTTATAATATTATTCTAATTGAACATTGATATATCCATCGTTCACCATTGATGAGAATGTGAGATATCAATTTTATTATATTTTCTATAATAAGGTTATAAATCAATGTATTTGATATGGTTTCTATAATAATTCTGATATTAATGATAATATATCTAGGATAAAATGTTTCCCTATTATGATCCTATTGTTTTTGTTTCTGTGTTCCTAAAGATAATAGAAAAAAATATCTTGTTTGGATTGTGATATAACCTAAAAAATATATATTATTTATACCATATATTATCCCCTCACCTTCCACATGTCTCTCTCTATTTTATTTTCAACTTAACTTGGAAACATTTCATGACCTCCATCCAAAAACAACTCTCCCATAAAATTTATACTTCTTCATTTCTCAAGTTCTACAACATCATGACACCCCTACATCATCTTCTTCCTCTACATCATTACCTACCCTCAATCCCTAAATCCCTTATAGACAATTCCACACTCACCAAATCCCTCCTAGATCCCTCTCGACATATCCTCTATCCCTAACATCCCTCTCTGTCCACACAACCACATATTCCTCACCATAAATCTACCTCCACCTCTGCATTGACTACGAATAAAATAAGTTCTCTTCTACTGACCACATAAATAAACTAGTAGATAATTCATTATTACCATATACCTTCAGCAACAATGGTGAAATAGGAAGGGAAGCATGTTATACCAGTGTTCTAAAATGCGAGAGGGGGAAGTATTATCACAATACTTTTGAGATGAGTTATATCTCCATGTCCAATTCCCATATTTTATCCATTTTTCCACTATAAATTATATTTATCAATTTCTTTATTTTATTTTAATTTTAATTCTGTCCATTTATTTTAATTTCATTTAACATAGGCCCTCTAATCATTTATATGTTTGAAAGTGAAAATTATGACTTTTCTGATTTCTATTTTAAATGATGTTTATACTAGAAATTATGAAGACATACTGGTTGGAGGATGTGGAGGCGGTGCTTACATGTTATGGTGATTCCTAGAAATGGATTTAATTTGGTGGTAATGAGCTTCCACCCCCATCCAATGGATTTAATTTCAACAGCTAAATGATATGTATACCTTTGAACAAATTTTGGAGTGGAAAGAAATAGTCTGGTAACAAATTTTCACATCCATACACATTTTTTGTAACATTTCCAAACAATCGTCATGATGATAATAGGTACATATGATGATAAAATACCATATGGATTTTACATTGATAATATGTAACATTTATGTTCATGGATCATCAAACATTATTATTAAGGTACATTTTCACAACCATTTGTATTGTATATTATTTATTCATGACTAACTTTTCACAATTACATTATTATGTTAACATTTATGAATATGAATCATTCTGAATCAATCCACATCTTGGGAATCTTTACTAATACTATGGGATAAATTGGGTAGGAGACATTTTTGGGGATTATCCATTCTCTATATTTCATCAAATTTTTAATATAGGTTTGTGTAATAACATATATATTATCATACTTTTATCTTGTATCATTTTAAAATTTCAGCTCATTTTTAATGATATATTTTTCAAAAAAAATATTTGGCTTTAGATTTTTATATTGTTTATCCATTTTGATATACCTTTTTTAAAAATTAATTTCACCATTAGTAGTATTTAATTATTGAGAATTAATGTCGAAATCATATAGGTTATTTATGTTCTCAATAGGTTCAATATTAAAATTTTCATAAATTTTCACCTATCTATAGTTAGATAGATTGATCCTGGAAATTGGGATGCTAGATTGGATGGTGATGATTATTCTATCAAAGCGGCCATCAGTAGATGAAATCATACATCATATTTTAAATTAAAGTGATGAAAATAAATTATTATACATGTTCCCACTATATTTTATCATTCCCTATATTCAGATAAAATGTTTGTAAATCAATTAACAATTAGTATAATATTTTACTTCATAACTATTATTGTAGTTATGAATATCCCTTATCATCTTGATATGTCTTTGTACTATTATTGTTTCCTTGTAGATATGTAACAACCAACCATTTACTGAGTGAATAATAAGTCCCACATCAATAACTCACGAAAATGATTTATCATATTTGGTAGGGTTTTAAATATGAATAATATCTATAGGAATTTTTCTTCGATGTAGGTGATTGAAAATGTTACCCTCAAGAACACATATTTTAAATAGGAATATTTCACTACATACCCCCTACAATTGTTGAAGGTAATAGGGGCCACCTAATATTGTTTAATCCAAATTTTTAATGATACATGTCATGAAACATTTAAAGAAGGATGTAATTGAATAAGATTACTAAAAGATAAAACTGAATTTATTGAAGATATAAAAGACGTAGTTTCATGGGAAACATGAAATAAATTGCATATGTTATTTTCTCATATGTTGGACAGGTTATTTTCTCAAATGTTGTTGTCATTCATTGAACATGTTAAATGGAAAACAACATGGAATCCTTCTTAAAAATATATATTATATATAAAATGAATACGGTTACATATAGATGTTACATGTTTGTTTACATATTAAACTTTCATGCATGAAAACATAATATGCCATATTTTTAGTATTTATTTATTTAATGACGCTGATTATTTGGGCAATATTTATATAATTTAAATCCTTAATAATTTTCCTTTGCAAACATATGTTTTAAGGAATTAATGAAACATACTGTTATTTATAATAATAAATCGATGAAATGGTTCTAATGTATGTCTTACTATTACTTTAAATACAACTTTTTTGAAGAACAACCATTAAAAATGTCTTCTTCATTATTCCTCTTTGACACACATGATTTTCAAAAAACTATATATGTTTTTACAATATGTTTTAATCTGGTATTCGAATCATGTTACATTAGTATCTTTAGGATTAATTTGTTATGATATTTAATTTATTGAAGCTATAAAATGAATTATATATATGGAAAACATGAGTTTCATTAGACATGTTGTTTTCTCATATGTAGCTCATGTTTTTATCATATGATTTTTTCTTTCATTGAAACAGTTGTATGGAACAAATCATTTCAGAATATTATAGAATATTGTTATAATTATAATGAAGAAGGGCAGAAATAGAAGGTACATGTATTTTTACCCACTGCACATGCATGTATGACTAGAGAAGATGCACACTTTTTTAGTTACTATTTATATAATATAGATAATTTTTTGGGATATATTTATTCTGTAAACATAGCTAATAACATTTCCTTCTCCATCTCATGTTTTGTATAACTTTGGAAACATAACATTATTTCTAATAATAACTCCTTTAAATGGTTCTAATGTATGACTTAGTGTCTCTGTGATTATATATTTTTTGAATAAAAACAATAAAAATCAATTATTTATAATTATAATTTGACACAATTTCTTTTATATCAACTATATAAATTAATAATAGTTTGTTTCTATAATCACAATACATGAATCAGACCCCCCCACCTAGAATTATGGTCTATGCCATTCCAAATTATTTACCAATAGACCAGTTTTTGGAATCAATCCAAAGCATATGGAAGATGATTAATTATCACAATTGATTCTGAATTTGGGGAAGGATTAGTAGATTTTTTGAAGACCCCATAACTAGGAACAGACACTGGTGAAGGAATTAGTAAGCCTAAATCAAAATAAAATGAATCAAAAACCATAAAAACCAAGTGACATTGTAATGCATTATAACCTAAAATATAATAACATAACATTTTATAGAATTCAGATTATGTATATTAGATAGTTAATATAATTCCCTCAACCTATGGATGTCTTAATAACCAGAACAATAAATAGTCTTGATATAAGAATTAGAAATTTGACATCCTTCTAATGTACCACCCACTGTTGGAAAATAAGAGCAGTAATTGTTACTATACATACTTTAATCATGGAAGAGTTGGTTCCATGTACTATGTCATTTATCTAAGAAAGAGACGTAACACATTCTACTAGACTATAAGACGGATCCCCAATCATTGCAATGATTCGAGAATCAATGGGGTTTGAAATGGAAGAGTCAAACATGTGAAAATTGTTCCATGTTATATAACAAATCATAGAATATTTTTTTTCGAATATATGTTATATGTGAAATGAAGAAGGTTACAAATGGGAGGTACATGTTTGTTTACCCCTTATACATGCATGCATGAATATAAAATAATCCCTCTTTTTGTATTTATTATTTTAACGTTGTTAATTTTTTTTGGATATTTTCATTATGTTTACATCCCTAAAAATATTTCCATTTCCAACTGATATGGTATAGAATTATAGACACATAACATTATGTCAAATAAGACCTCCTTGAAGTGGTTCTAAATTATTTATCAATTTCTCATTGATTATCTATTTTCCAATTACAACCATTAAAATTAATATTTATAATTCCCTACCAAACATATATGGTATGGGATTCGTGAAACATATCGTTATGTCTAATAATATCTCCATTAAATTGTTCTAAATCATTTCTTACATTAGCTTTCAATATCTATATTTTTAATAAAAAACATTACAATTTTTTTAAATATTATTCTTCTTTGACACACTTTATTTAGAAATAGCAAAATAATTTTAATAGTATTTTTTGTTATCTCGCAACTTAATCAGATCCCCCAACCAAGATTTCTTGTCCATGATTTTACCAATTGAATACCAATAGAATAGTTTTTTTGTATCTTTAAAAGGTATAGGGAACATGTTCTACAATCCCTTTTAACAAAAAAATATGAGGAAGGAGTAGTATATTTTTCCAAGCCCACAAAACTTTGAATAACCACTAATGCAAGAATAAGTAATCCTAAATAAAACACAATGATAAAAAATCCATAGTTTCCAAGTGACTTGGTATTGAATGGGAACATAAAATATAACTGTATCCCATTTTAAAAAAATTCAAAACATCTATAATATATTGTGAATATAATTACCTCACTCTATCCACATCCTAATAAAAAAATAACAACGATGCTCGATAAAATATCCGACAATATGTCATCCTACAGTTGTACAAGCCACTATTGAAAAAGAAGACTAGGAAATAGTTCCAAGACCAACTATAGTCATGGAATAATTGATTTATTTTAGTATTTAATTTATCTAAGAAAAAGACATAACACAATATACTAGACTATAAGAAGAACCCCTAATTAGAGAAATGATCTGATAATTTATGGGGTTTCAAAATAAAAGATGCACGCTTGAGAAAATTACCCATGGTCGGAAATGAATCATGGGATCTTTTTAAGAAAATTCATTATATGTAAAATGAAGAAGGTAACAAATTAAAGGTATATATATGTTTACCCATTCTACATGCAAGAATTTGAATATAATATGACCACTTGTTTAATATATTTTTTAATGTTGATGATTTTTTGGGATACATTCATTCAGTTCACATCCCTGAAAACGTCGCTTTCTCTATCCTATATGGTATGTAATTCCTGAAACATATTATAATATATAATAAAACATCCTTGAAATGGTACTAATGTATGTCTTACATTCTCTTTTATTATCTCATTTCTCAATAACAACCATTACAATTTTATTGTCTATTATTCATCTTTCACACACCAGATTTAATAAAAACTATTGAGATTTTTTAATAGTATGTTTTTATGATCTCAATAAATATTTGTGGTATCTTTTTTTATTTAATTTTCATAATTAAATGATATAGGTTTTAAACACTCAAATATTTGAATTTATAGCTCATTTTATGACATATATTATTCCATCTTGTCAAATCATGTAATCATCTTTATGCCTTTTCAGATTTTTTCATATTATTTTATTTGAACTCTATTCATTGATCTAAAATTAAATTGGTTAAAACAGAACATGTTTTTTTAATGATTCAATTTAATGTTTAGAAATGATCTCTTAGGTAGTACAATGATTTCTCATTAAACAATAGTTATATAAAAATTGATATACTGATGATCAATACTTTTATTATGAATATTATAATTGTATTCAAGAAATATTCAATTTTAGAAAAGAATTATCATGATAATCTCAACCTGGAGTCATTTTATTATTAAATCCATGTGTTTCAAGTACCAATTTCATTCCTCCTCTATCCTTACATTTTAGATGTTATTATCCACATTGATATTTTTTTCTCAGTTCGATAAGTGTCTACACTATTTCATTTTATTATTTCTATTTCATCTTTTGGGGAGATTATTTTTCTCTTGTAGGTAGCATGGAAATAAAGAATAATCAAGAAGTGACATTATTATTTTCTAAGCATTTCCCAAATGAAACCATATAATGTTAATTACAATCACCATCAATAGTTATTTCTCTTATATTCATTTGGATTTCTTTCACACAATTTACTCATATGTGTTTTAAAATGCTAATTAAGGATATGAAGAAACAAATAATGTATAATCTCACTAACTCTAACCATATTACAATCATTCGAATAAATTTATATTCATTGTTTCTTATGATTTACATTCATATTAGTTTTTATTACTATTTAAATATTTTTATTATCTTCTTTTAATGGGTAGAGCCTATAAATTCTTTATTAGATACTATCATGAGAACATGGAGTCACCATAGTTTCTTCAGGAGTGTCTATGGTATAAATATTGATTCACACTCCAAGAACAATGTTGTCAACACCCATCACATGTCATTACCTCCACAAATAGTGCAGACAAGAGATGAATATGTAGAACATAGTAGTGATCTACCATTAACTCCCTCCCATCCCATTCCATAGTATCTCTCATGATACTGTAGCACAATATACACTTCTATTTTGATCACATACAACTTCTCTCTATTGACTACCCTCATCCCATGAAGGTTATGTTATCTATAGTAAGGTGTTTATCCCATGTATACGTGCATACATTATATTATATTCATGTGTATGAGCTCCAATTTCAACTGTATAAAATGTATGAGTTGTAGAATCATGTTATTGAATATATGAATACAAATGTTTAGTGATTAAAGATTCTAGGGACCACATTAATGGTTCTATTAAGTATTGAATTTTCCTGATTTAATTATTAAAATTTATGGAATTTTATATATTCCAAAATACAATAAGATTACCATTGGGGTTTCCCATATTTTATGTATTTGAAATCAGGGTAAGGTGTTGAAGGAATTTGTTTTTGAGATGTTTATGTGGGGTTATTTTTTTATATTAGGCATGAAAATATATATTTTTGGATGGAATTTAATCATATTTTTTCTTATTATTTGTATTATTAAAATATACTTTAAATTGTGTTGTCAAAACATATTTATTCATATATGTAGGCACTTGATGTGATTATAATTTTTTTTTATTTTTACATGACGTGAGCATATTTGAAATTATAATTTGAATATAATTTTAATTATTTTTTTCATGATGATGTAAAAAATTATTTTTTTAACTTAAATAATTAAATATATATATATATATTAATATATATGAATATTTTAAAATACAACAGTATTTAGTAAAATATATGGATATAGTTTAGAAATATATTCTCAAACTTTTTCATCTTCAATAGAATGTGCACTGACATCAAATACCAGAAAATATGCACTATTTAATTTTTTAGAATAAATTCTCTTATTCATGTGAATAATAATTTGGGGCATAAGATTTTTATTTAAGGCATTTCTATTCAAAATAGGCATTGTGATCCATATGAAAGGGATGGACTTATATTTTCTGGCCTTCTATATTTTAATATTAAAATTATTCATATATTTTATTCATATTCTTTAATTTTATTATATATATAAATATTTCCATATTGAAAAGGTATTATAGGTCAATTATGCAACTCCTCTTCAAATGGAAATTCCTTTAGGTGACTATACATGAATGTCAGGGACATGTAAAGGGCTTGGTGTCTTGGTCAAGAAGATGGAAGATGATGAAATCCTTTCTCAGGAAGATGGGATTCATAGAATGGACATACCTACACATGAAATTTCGTTTTGGGGGTTGTACAGACAGACCTGGTCAATTTACATGTGGATTCCCAAAATATGTTGTGGAAAATGGGTTGAAAATTGTTGGTGGGGGTTGTGTTAAGAAGTTCTCCCTCTTCACTTATTATAGTAAAGTAAATGTATTTATGATATTTTAGTTAAGTATATGAAAAAAGGCCCCTGAGTGATGACTGGGGGCTTAGAATCAATGGGACTGTGGTGCCAGTATATGTTATCTTAAACAGAAGGTGGAAATAATGATGACAAATTGTGGCAATGACCACCTAAGGTGTGGCTGTAGAAATTTGGTATGGATAATAGTTGGATGGGAAACAAAAATAAAAAAAATCTAATGGCAATGGTTTAAATTTAATACATGTAACACACCAATCTTCCATAGTACATTTCCCTTTGAATAATGTAATAGCTTGCATTGTACCCAACTTCATGATTCTAACACACGATGACCAATAAAACTAGCAGTTATGAATAGTAATACCCACTTTTTAAAATTTAATAAATTTTATCTTTCAAAATGGATATCATTTTTGGATTTGGAATATCGAAATTAGCTTACGGTGAATTTTTGTTATTTTTCTAAAAACATTCATTTTTATATGAATAGTGAAAAACACAGAATTATAGTTTAAAACCAAATTTTTTATTTAAATAATTTTTTATTTTATTTAAATTTATTTAATGTCAAAATAGATTCATAATACCTATATAAGTTCAAGCTAATTCATTTGATTCAGTTTATAAATATTTCAGATATATAATTTTTTTTTTACCTTTTCACCGACTTTTACCCATCTCCTAGGAAAATTTTTAAATTCACATAAAACATAATTTTACTGCTTCTGTGAATTGAATATCAAAAATCCGAGAGAAATGGTTGGTATTAGTAAGTAAAATGTGGTTCAATAATATGATAAAAATTTTGGGTGAATAGTATGTTTTTACATTTATTTACGAGGGTTAAAAATAAATATGGTAATTAAGGGTAAAAATGATATTACTATTACCCAAAAACATGTCCCAATTCTATTGGATAAGTGTAATTAGGACAAAAAAACCTTAAGAATAAAATATTTTCATTTAGGTCCACATTGATTAGATTAGGACATTTATTATTATTTAATAAATAGAAGAGTTAAAAGTGTTAAAATCAATGTTTAATAACTAAACCATTTTTAATATAAGGTTACACATAAGATAAATTCAAATATAAATATTAATTAGAAATATAAAAATAGTTCCTACATAATTATATTTTATTTATATTTGTTACACATTAAATAATTTAATTTATTTATGACATAATGATGATGCAGTAATTACCTAATTAATGAAATATTAAAATAATTGATATTATAAATATACAAATTAATGTAATTTGAGTCTTTTTATAAATTCCATTAATTTTATAGGTTAATATGACATGTTAGAGTTGATTAGATGTTTTTTTGAATTAATAATGTAGTTATGAATTTAGATAAAACAAAATTCCAAATAGTGTCAAAATTGACTTAAAAGAGTTTTTAAAACAAATATTATATTATTAATTAATATTCTATTCCAAAAAATATAAGGTTCAACCAAAAGACTTATATAATGATAGTTATATCATTACTGAAATACTTGGTGTTCGTTTTAGAAGTATATAGTAAGTTTATTAACCATATAATATAAAAATTCCAAGAGACATGGTAAATTTTAAACTATTTAACTAAGAGTTTAATCTAAAACATAAAATTAATATAGAGACCCAAACCTATCTAAAACCAATTTGTTTAGTTTTTTTCGACCCATACCCACATTATATTTTAAATAATCTATTTTTGATCCTTTAGAAACCTGAACCTATTTTATTAAAAAATAATATATCTAGCTTTTCCAAAGGTTCCCCTCACAACTCTTATAAAAAGGCACTCCCCCTTCTCACTAATTGACACCATCGAAGCCATTTTGCTTGCAAACCATGCCCAAATACCATCTCAACTGTCTTACCTTCATTTTAGAAGCCTTAATTTATTCAGAAAGCCATCTTATATAGCCCTTTTATTCAAATCAAAAGTAATAACCCGGAAAGAGATAAATATTTCATCACCTCTTTCGAGTTCATTTCTTCTTCCACATCCTCTTTCTTTTTTGATTCCATTATAAAATAATAACTCCAGTATCTTCTATATGATGTGATGTTATTATGAATATGGTATAACTTTATTCATTATTCTATACATCCATTGAAAGACATGTCACCAAATATGTGTATGTACAGCTTACCGTCTCCATGTTGTGGTGTAATTGTTATTCAATACATTTTTATTTGGATCCGTATAATAATGATGTGAAATTTATGTAAATAATAAATATAAAATGATAAGTATTCTGTATATATGATATACTATCCAATTATATATTATTTTATTATAAAAATAATGATATAGTCGCCCATGTGAATGTACGGATTACCGTCTCCACGAACAGGATGAGATTCATTCTGCATCGTAATCCAATCAAGACTAATTTTATTAGATGATTAAAAATAATATATAAATATTTAATATCATTCTAATTATGAATAAGATACATCATATCCATAACAAACATTACTTACGTGACAATGCATATGAAGTAAAACGAATCAGTTAACACACGAAACGACGATAATACTAAGATATTAATCACACATCAATGTTAAAAGATCATATATGATAACATATTAATGTATATTATTCTTCCATAATTTAATAACAATTATTTCACCATTATACAGGAGGTTAACCTACCCTTGACTAAGGAAAATTACAAATTAAGGGGTTTCTTATCTCACTTTTAATTCCGTGAGATTTCCAATGTTCGCCACTTATTAATAAAATGCGGTGTATTGTGTTTTGTCATTTGATATATATATGATCATGATTTTCATTATATTCATAGTATTATATGATTTATTTGGTTTTTATTTACTTTTGGTCATACGAATCGATTGATTACAACGAAGTAATGGTTTTCATCTCACTTCCTATTTCTGTGAGATTCAAGCCATATTTCCATTATTTCCATATATGTGGTGTATGCACTGCCCAATGAGTTTGTTATTTGTTTAATATAATTTAAATTATGATTATTTCATCTTCATTTTATGATCCATCATTCATGGGATGTATGTTTTTTAAGTTACCAAATTGGTAAGGGAATTTCAAATTTCAATTTCCACTCGATCAGTTTTTCGCATACTTCATTGATTATTTTACTCCATGATTATTTGTGGAATCACTATTTATTATTTGTGTAGTAATTTCCACTCCCATTTCTTTGGATATACATTTGATACACATGATGAATCCATTGATAAATTCTCATTTCATCGATATGAACTTGATAAGAGTAATTTTAACTCAATATCCATTTATTGAGTTAAACATCCAATTCATTGGAGTTGTTTTTACATGAATATGTGTGAATGTACTCTTATTTATTTACAATAAATATCCAATAATATTTAGTGTATTTATATATGTCACACATAATTATATCGTTGATTTATTATTAACCTACGGATATGGCCTTTATAAGAGATTTCATCTCAATTTACATTCCATTGAGACTTTTTTGTTGTTATAGACCAATTCACTTTTATATGGTGTATATAATGTACTTTGACATAATATATCATGAATAAATATAATCTCATAATATTATAATGTTTTTATTACCTCAATTATTTGTATTCAAGTGTCTCTCTTTTGGTTAGGAACTCTTACTAAAATATGATTTTAAATGTTTTAATGATTTATTATTCTAAATCATTCTCATTAATATCATTTTTTTAAATGGGTTTAAGGATTTATTTTTATAGAAATTATAGTTATGAAATTAAAATTCATTTTAACAGTTTCAAAGTGGTATGTGTCACATTGATTTAAATATCTAATTTTAAACTACTTCTTGACATATAGTGTGACATTTACATGTTTTCAAGAAAAAAGGGGGATATATCTCTCAAATAGTTTTGATGATTATTTTAATCTATTTCAATACCATTTATTATTTTCTATTCATGTTAATATATTCCAATAATATCTTCCATATTTTAATGAATGAGATATTTTTGACTGTGGATGTGTTATTTTTATACCTTTCATGGTTTGTGGGTAAAGTATTGACATTTGTTAAGCACATTTTAATATGAACGTTTATGGTATGTTTCAAAAAATTTATATGAGGAATGAATCAGACTTAGTAAGTGATGGGTGGAGCCGGCTATAGCTCCTCAATGCATCAGTAGGTCTCATGAGAAAATCTAGGGGCGTGTCACAAGGCCTTGAAAAAATCATATTTGTAGTCTTGACACAAGGCCTTGGCTATGTTGTTATGATGTTTGGAATTATGAATTCCTTCATTATGAGATTAGCTATTGATATTTCATGTGGTTATTCGACTCGTATAATCCCCATGACTATGTCTTATTATGACATTATTTACTCAGCACATATTCCTTCCATAAATTGATAATGTTAATTATTTTTAACGGCATGAGTTTTGAATTATACACCATGCCTAATGTTTATGTAATCATCGGATGTATTTCTTACTCTTAGGGAGTATTTGAGTTCAACCATTTATTATGTTTCATTTTTCCATGATATTAATAAGTTAGTTATGCGTGACTTGCATGCATAATCTAATAATCTTGGAAGTTTCTAATGGAATAATTTAGTGTTGTTTTTATTTTCCAATTGTAATGTTGACCATATTAATGTATCTCAAATTTCCAAGGATACTAAACTAATTAGTATTTTGGGAATTATTTCCTTGTATCATGCCAATGTTTTTAATAATTCACCAACTATAGGTAACTGGGGTCGGGGCATTACTATTGGTTTCAGAGGATGTTTAGTAAAAACACTGTAAACTAGATATACATAAACTCTGATTATATCACATATCTCTATGATAGACATTGATGATTAGTATAGAAAAACGTCCTAAAATTTTGGTATTATAGATATTTTGTGAGTTTTCCAAACAATACATCCCTCTCTCGATACGATCAGGTAGAGGTGGCTTTGGAACAGATGTACCTAGGGGTAAAACCCAAAACCCCGCTTTGAGCTAGACTCGAATGGGAACTGGTGCAAAACAAAGGGACTTACTACACTCATGGTTACAAAACTCCTAGGGGATATGCTTAGGATAATTTACAATTTCTTTAAAAATTTATTTGAACGATTTTAATATAAGAGCGGAATAAATAACCTGGGTTACATCTATGGTGTTTTTTTATTGAAAATAAGGTGTGATGATATTTTCTATGTAATTTTATGACTATTCGTACTCACTCAATGTTTTCGAGAATTAGTTAATGGATGGATTCTAAGAAAGTCATAGTATCTTTTAACATGATTTACAAGTTGGAAGAAGTCGTGGAAATGAACAACAACATGGAATGTTGATAAGTGTGAAATATATTGTGTTCATGTCAAATCAGTTTTCCAAAAATATGATCAATAACATATATATTAACCAACTCCCAGACACAACAAAGAAGATAATGGTTGTGAATGATTAGAGCTACAGCAGTGGAGACCACGTAGAAAAGATACCTCAATTTCTATCGTGCAGAAAATGTGGAAGGACACACCCAAGAAAGTGTCTCTATAGAACAATGAAAGTCTTTATGAGTGGAAATGAATGAAATACATTAAACCATTGTTGATGAAAAATGAAGATTACTATGGAAGAAAATAAAAATGGTCCCAAGAATCCATTTACAGTCATTTTTCGTAAATGTAGGAGACCTGGAAATTTCCCAAGTGAATGCCCTATTCTATAGGATATTTTCATGGTCAAAGAAGAAGATATGTGGATATAAGTGGTTGAATAAATGTTTAAAAGTATTAGTGTTCCTTGATGATGGGATTACATTGGAATAATTTTCTCTTATATTTGTAACCTATCAGTTTGTCATGTGAAAATGAAATTTGAAGAAGAATTATATTTTTTCTTGTGGATATAGTTATAAATAACCATTTGGTTTTATATTTTCATTTGGTTTGAGGAAATTACATGTTATTATATATTGGGATGAAAATGATAGGTATGATATAAAATTTGCAGTTAAATTATGTTATGGTTTTTTGGAGGAATTTATCTCATTTGGGTAATGTTATAAAATATAGTTTTTGAAAAAGGACATCATGAAGACCTTGTGTCAACCCGTCGCATCAGACAAAGCTATGGGAATCGAACCCACAACCAGAGTGCGATTGGGAGTTATCGCCTACCATTGGACTATGTGATGTACCAGGTTAGTAGAAATAATTATTTTTAGTTAAATGATTTTATTGATCGATAATATGTTGATTTTGGATTTTATTTCTTATCAAATGAATACCCCTAGTATAGAAATATGATTTGGTTATTATGTGATAAATGTTATTTTGGAAGATGTTCGCTATGTTGGTAACAATATATGCCTATATAAAATTGAATAATATGAGATTTCATTTGAGGATTAATGGTGGATTTTTATCTATGTTTTTATTGTGGATTTATAGTTATTTGGATTATTTGTGGTAATGTGATTAGGTTAATTACGATTAAGTGTGTGACTTTAAGAGAATTCAATGTCATTTGGAGATACAATTTAATTTTGAGGACTACATAACCAAATTGTTCTACGTTTTGGGTTTCAATATTAGTTTGGATTATATTGAACGATTTTAAGGTCAATTGTTTATAGAATGGTATTAATTTATCTTTTAGGTATTGTTGGATTAATTTTAGAAATTAAGATAATTGTTTCTTTTTCTAGAGGAATATCCTTTTGGGGGATAATATGATATTTTACAATCCATTTTAGTTTTGATTAATCTCTAAATACATGGTAATTATATTGTTTATCCTTTGTGGATCATGTGATTCTCTTGAAGTTGATTCTAGCTCTTCCAATGTAACCAAGTCATCTTGAATACTCATCGTTTAAAAAAATGTTTTAGTAGAAGAAATTTATTAATTAATGAAACTAAACTTAAAAAATAATTATATCTCTTTATGTTCATAGTCAATCTCATAAATAAATTCCTCACATTTACGAAATTAATCATAAAAAGATGTTCTCCATTTACTTTTCCTACTGGAAAACTGATGACCATTTGTCCCATCACAAGTTTGTGGTTTTATTTTTGTTAACATTCTCTTGACCATGATTTATATCCCTCCCTATCAGAACATGAAACATATTTTATCTTCCATATCCATGTCTTCCTACATGGAATCCTAGTATGGGTTATTTCAGGTGTCCTTTGTATTCTCTTTATTTCATTTAAAGTGATAGTTTTATTGAATCTTTTTTTTTTGATGTGGGACTTTCAATTATGTTCCCAAGACCAAGATTAAAAATTTTGAGGACATAATATCAAAATGGGGGGAAGAATGTAACACCACAAGATTCCAAAGTACGTTTCCCTTTGAATAATGTAATTTTTTGCATTGTACGTAAAGTCGAGATTCTAACACGCCACGACCAATAAAACTAGCCATTATGAATAGTAATACCAACTTTTTGAAATTTTATAAATTTTATCTTTAAAATTGGACATCATTTTTTGGATTTGGAATATCGAAATTTTCTTAGGGTGAATTTTTGTTTTTTTTTCTGAAAACATTCAATTTTGGATGAATAGTGAAAAAAACTGAGTTATAGTTAAAAAAAGAATTTTTTATTTAAAAAAATATTTATTTTATTCAAATTTTTTTAGGTCAAAATAGATACATTCGTACTATAAAAGTTCAATTTAATTAATTGGATTCAGTTTATAATAGTGTTAAATATAAATTTTTTTTTAACTTTTCACCATTGTTACCCATCTCCTAGGAGAAATGGAATATTCATATAAAAAGTAACTTTACCGCTTCTTTGAATTGAATTTAAAAAATCTGAGAGACATGACTGATATTTTTAATTAAAATTTGGTTCAAGAAGATAAAAATAATTTTTGATGAATAGTAAGTTTTTACTTTTATTGACCATGGTTAAAAGTAAAGAGGGTAATTAAGGGTAAAAATGATATTATTATTACCCTAACACATGTCTTATTTATATTAGATAAATGTAATTAGAACATAAAAATCTTATTAATAAATTTTATCCTTTAGGTCCACTTGGATTAGATTAGTACATTTATTATTATTTAATTCAAAGATAAGTTAAAAGTGTTAAAATTAATATTTAATAACAAATCAATTTTTAATATTGTGCTAAACATAAGATAAATTCTACTATAAATATTAATTAAAAATACAATAACATTTCCTACAGAATGGTATTTTATTTATATTTTTTAGACATTAAATAATTTAACTTTTTTATGACACAATGTATTTGCAGTAATTACCTAATTAATGAAATATTAAAATAATTGATATTATAAATGTCCAAATAAATTCTAATTGAGACTTTTTATAAATTACACTTATTTTATAGGTTAATATGACATGTTAGGTTTGGTTAGATTATTTTTTTTGAAAAATAATACCGTTAAAAATTTAGAAAAAACAAAATACCAAATTGTGTCAAATTGACAAAAAAGTGTTTTTAAAACAAATATTATATTATTAATTGATATTATATTCCTAAAAATGTAAGGATTGGCCAAAAGTCTTATATAATCATAGTTATATAATTAATGTACCACTTTGGGTTCTTTTGGAATTATATAGTATGTTTATTAACCATATAATATATAAATACAAAGAGGCATGGTAAATGTCAAACTATTTAACTAAGAGTTAAATCTAAAACATATGGTTAATATAGTGTCCCAATCCAGTATAAAACCTATTGGTTGAGTGGTTTTCTACCCATCCACACAATATAATTTAAATAATTAATTTTTGAGCCATTATATACCGAATATAATTTTATTGGAAAATAATATTTCTAGCTTTTCCTAAGGAACACCCCACACCTCTAATAAAAGGGAACTCCCACTTCTCTCTAATTAACACCATCAAAGCCATTTGGCTCGGACATCCCCTACAAAAATTCCATCTCAATTTTCCTCCCTTCATCCTAGAGTCATTTCTCAATCAAAAATCCTACCTATGGAGCCCTTTTTTATCAAATCAAAATGAAGTACCCTAAGAAGAGGAAAATATTTCATCACATCATTCAAGTTCCTTTCTTCTTCCACTTCAACTTTAATTGTTGTTTCCATTATAAATTAATAACTACAATAGCTTCTATATACTGTGATGTTATTATAAATATGGTACAACCATATTCATTATTCAATCCATCCTTTTAATGGCATGTCACAATACGTGCATACGTACGGCTTACTGTCTCCAATCGTGCTGTAATTTTCATTCAATACATTATTATGTGGATGGGTATAATAATGATTTGTAATTGATGTAAATAATAAATATAACATTATAATTATTCTGTATATATGAAATACCATCCAATTATATATTATTTTAATATCAAAATAATGATATTGTTGCTCATCCGTACGTACGGATTACCGTCTCCACGAACACGATGAGATTCAGTCCCCATCGCAATCCATTCAAGAATAATTTTCCATAGATGATTAATAATAGTGTTTAAAGACTTAATATCATTCTTAATATGAATAATTTATATCCTATCAATAAAAAAAATACTTACGAACAAAGCATATGATGTAAAACAAATCAGTTAAAACACGAAACGAGGAGAATACTATGATATTATTAACAAAGAAATGTTAAAAGATCTTATATGATATCATATTAATGTATAGAATTTGTTTGATAATTTAATAATAATTATTTCACCAATATACATGAGTTTAACATACCATGATCCCGGAAAAATTACTATGAAAGGGGTTTCTTATCACACTTTTAATTCCGTGAGATTTCCATTGCCCGCCACATATTTATTAAATGTGGTGTATTTTTTACTGTCATTTGATATACATATTATCAAGATTCTATTTATATTAATAGTATTCTTTGATTCATTTGGTTTTTATTATATTTTGGTCAAATGACTCCACTGATTACAATGAAGAAAGGGTTTTCATCTCACATACTATTTCCGTGAGATTCATGCCATATTGCCGCTATTTCTATTTATGTGGTGTATTTACTACCCAATGATTGTATAATTTGTATAATATAATTTAATTTATGGGAATCTACATCTTCATTTTATGATCAATCTTTCAGGGGATGTATGTTTCGTATGTTACCAAATTAGTAAGGGAATTTCAAATTTCAATTTCCACTCATTCGGCTTTACACATTCTTCATTGATTATTTAACTCCATGATTAAGTGTAGAATCACTATTTATTTTTTGTGTAGTAATTTACACTCCCCTTTTGGGGATATAATTTTGATACACATAATTAATCCATTGATAAATTCTCAAGTCATCGATATGAACTTGATAAGAGTAATATTAACTCAATCTCCATTTAATGAGTTAAAAATCCAATTCATTGGTGTTGTCTTTACATGAGTATGTTTGAATGTACTATAATTTATTTACACATAATATCCAATCATATTGAGTGTATTTATATTTTTCAAACATAATTAGGTCGTTGATTTATCCTTAACCTAAGGATACGGTCTTTATAAGCGATTCCATCTCAATATACATTCAATTGAGACTTCATTGATGTTAGAAACCAATTCACTTTTATATGGTGTATAAAATTGAAATTAAAATATTATATTATGAATCCATTTATTCTAATTATATTATAATGTTTCGATTACCTCAATTTTTTTAATTCATGGGTCACTCTATTAATTAGGAACTCTTACTAAACTATCATTTTAAATGTTTTAAAGATTTATTATTCGAAATCATTCTCATTAATTTCCATGTATTAAAAATGGTTCTAAATATTTATTAATATGGACATTAAAGTATTAAAATTAAAATTCCTATTAAATGTTTTAAATTGGTATGGGACACATTGATTCAAAAATATATATTTAAATAGCTTCTTGACAAATATATTGACTTTTAAATGTTTTCAAGAAAATGGGGGATATTTATCTGAAATAGTATTGGTGATTATTTTCATCTATATAAGTACCCTTCATTATTCTTGATTGAGGTTAATCTGTTACAATCCAATCTTTCTTATTGTATTTAATGCATTTTGTTTGACTATAGAAGTACTATTTTTATAACATTCATGGTTTGTGGATAAATTATTGCCATTTCGTATGATAGTTTTAATATGAATGTTTAGGTTATGTTTCACACATTTCAAATGAGGAATGCATTGGACTTATTATGTGATGCATGGTGCCCTCTATATCTCCTCGATGCATCGGTAGGTCTCATGAGAAAAACTTGTGTCTTGGAATAAGGCCTTGAAAAAATCTTATTTGTAGTTTTGGCACAAATCCTTGATTATGTGGTTATGATGTACAGAATTATGCATTCCATATTTATGAGATAAGAAATGGATATTTAATGTGGCTATTCGTCTAGTAGAGTAACCATGACAATGTTTTACTTTGGAATAATTTACTCAGCTCAAATTATTTCCATAAAGTGTTCATGTTAATTATTTGTAAAGGCATGTGTTTTTAATTATTCACAATGCCTAATGTTTATGTTATCTTCCACTGTATTTTTACTCTTACTGAGAATTTGAGCTCACCACTTTCTTATATTTCATTTTCCCATGATATGAATAATTTAGTTATGAGTGACTTGCAGGCATAATCTACGAATCTGGGATGTTTCTAATGGAATAATTTAGTGTTTCTTATCTTTTCAAGTTTTAATGTTGACCTTATGAATGTATCTAGTATTTTGAAGTCTACTAAACTGGTCGGTCATTTGGGATATGGTTTCCTTTTATCATTCAAATGTTATGTAATAATGCACCGACATTGGGTAACTAGGGGTATGGTGTTACATTACAGTAAAAGTTTTTCGATATAGAATTGTAGTATACAACGCCTCTGACAACAAAAACACATCATGTATATATTTGTAGAACCGAGGATTCCATAGCATAAATATATCATGAAATTTGGTATATTTTGAGTCATTTACTGTATTTACTACTTTTAGTATTATGATTTTATATATAGTCACATATGGTGTTAATGCAGGTCACAAGCCATATTATGTGAAACCACATAATGTAGAGAGTGGAAGAGTATAGGCACAACTAACTTGTTCGACATTGGTAGGGGTGAAAATAATATTATATGGTTTTAAGTACATGCCATGATAATCTTTTGTCTGGTAGATCACATCTAGGTACTATGTTTTATTCGGTAGTTTACGTATCATTTTGATTGGGTATCATAATTAAACTAGTAAATAGTCCAGTCTAACTAAATTTTCATATATATATATATAGATCATGATTGAAAGACTCTCATTATCATATATATAAAGATTCCTCTGTATTAACCAATTCAAGTATGGGGTCAACATTCCATTCATCACAATGAGGTATGGTTCCCCAATACTATAGTTATAGTCAGAACATCCCCACATGATGGGGTTGAGGATCTTCACCTGTAGAAGATGATAATCCAACATGATATAAGGTGTTAGTAATCTATATTTTATGCATAAATTAATTTAAATTATATGAAATAGTATATATAAATTGACATCTATTGTTTTATAGAATTATTCATGCTACATGTTTTACTACAACGCTTCAATCCATTTCCATGTGTCATGAGAATCCTACTCCCACCATTTCTTCTTCCATTTTTCCCACTCTCCCGATGAGTGACACATATTCCATATCTCATCACCACAAATTTTTTGAGGGTGTGAAGGTTTATTTTAATTTAATGATCTTGTCATGAAAATGCAGAATTTGGGTACTAGTTCATCTATATAGATGTAATATTTATGCATGAAAATATTTTGGTGTAATAGTTGGTATTAGAGAAAACATTATTTAACAATGGGAAATTCAGATAAGAAATGAATATAATGAATACCAGTGATAATTATATGTGTATTTTAAAAGAAAAAAGTTTAGGTAATGAAAATGAATGTCCATGGTTAACCCTAAGGTGTAATATAAGATGGTTTCATGTTTTAAACATAATAAATACTTTTTATTGATTATAAAATTTCCCATGATGATTTTTTTCAAACTATAGGTTTTGGTTTTACATAATGGATAAACCCAATAAGAAAAATTCAAGTTTAAATATTATTTAAAGTTCAATAATTAACCTCTGGAGAATCAAAATGTTGTTGGAGATAGAATGAAAAATCATGTTTCGAGTTTAAAAGAAATTTCACCAGCCATAAAACATGTAGTGTTTTCCAATGAGTAAATTATGGAAAAATATTTTGTTTATTCCATCTGAAGGAAACATTCATATTACTATTTTAGGCTTTATGGTCAACTAATTTTTTAAAAATGGATCAGTAGCATTGAAAAATAATTTCACATTCCGTAGTGTTCATAAGATGATAATGATATACTGGTTGTTTATCATTTTTTTGGTGATAGAGATTAGTGGTAGACTCTTATCAAGAATTTGTAAGAACAAGAATTAATTTATTACAAAAATTTAGATTTATATAGTTTATTATTTTTCAAAATGTACATTATTTGAATAATATGTATGATAATAGAGAATGTTTTCATGGAGTTAAAGTTGATGTTCGATGAATAAATTGGTACTAATGTGGAAACATTCAAAATATATGGGAGGTATGGTTGAAGTATTATAATCCAACTTGATGGTAAGCTTGATCTATTATTTACTGTAATTAAACTATATAAATGAATAGAGTTATCAGTATGGAACATTAGTAGATATAAATATATTATTCAATGATCATTTTGGGTGGAGATGGAGATTATAATTACACATCAATATCAGGGTTTTGATAAAAATGTAAAATGGAATTCATGTGCAATTATAAAACCATAGAGACAAAGATTTGATAATCTTATTATTTACTATGAGTTCAATGACACATACGTGAAATTTTTTTAATTGAATTGGTAAAATTTCATGTACAGAACTAAATTTTAATAGGAAATTTAATGCATATGTGATTGGAAAATGATAAATAATGATAGAAATTTAGATTATTCTTGATAAAATACACCACACACACTCCATTGTTTTAAAATAAATATTTATAGAAATGATTATATCCAATTATATAATTTAAAGGATAATGATAATGATAAACATCATAAATATTTTATATCTATAGACAATGAAAAATTTCATAACATAAATATTTATTATTAGTTGTGTGAAAATTTCATAGTGAATAATACAATTATCATTGACTATAGATCATCAAATGTCTTATTTAATTTTTATTATACATTCTAAATTATATATAAATAAAATTATAAGGGTATCATAGTAAAAACTCAAATATTAGATGTTGATTAATCATGTATAATTATTTTATATCCTGTCCATGATAATTCTATAGTTGGATTATGATATAATATATTTCATGAATCTGTTTTCATTATTTATCTTGTAAAATATGATGTAATTTGTGGGATATATGGGATTTATTTAAAAAATATCATGTAAATTGAGGATTGAGGTAAATAAAATATGTTATTCCAAAACAACATATGATTTTCATCAGTGTAGTGACAAAAATGGACATTTGAATGATGTTTCATCCAGAGTTTGGTTTATGATTCCAATTAAATTTATTCATTTATCTCGTATTGTTGGGCCAAAAATAAATTAAAAATATATTCATATTTTTTGTGTGAAATTTTATATTTCTTCCTATAAAATTTTTTTATTCTTACAATGAATCGTGATTTTCAATTTTTAAGATAATTGATCCCATGTGATACAACAATTTACAAAACACTATATATAGTGGATATGATTGACTAGGAATAATTACATAAGAAACTCTAGGGAAATCATGAAAATGTATCCATTCTTTTATGTGTGTCAACTTGAAGTTTACCAGCTCTGTTTTTCTGAATAAATATTAATCAATGAAACTATGTATTGATGATCGATAACATCAAAAGATAGTTGTTAAGAAAAAGTATCATCTACCCCATATTGATTACTATTTTGATCAATTGGGTTCACCTGAATACTTCTTTATGAATGATCCTAATTCTAGATATCATAAAATTTCCCTCAAAATGGTTGATATACCTAGGATATCATTCCACATAGTGTATGGATGCTATAAATTTATTATAGTGTAATCGGTTCAGAATAATTCCCCTATAATTAAGGATTTAAGTAAGAGTGTATTTTGATATCACCTTGATTTGTTTATGGTTTTCTTTATATAATATATTTTCTTATACATAATGATAATGGATGAGAATACAGATTGTTTTTTGATTTAAATGATTACCTTGAGGAAGGATAAGGTTTATGTCATATACAACTTGTGTAAATTATATCTTCACAATGATTCATTCATGGGTAATATAATCTCTAGTGATGGTATATAAGTACCCCATTCAATAATATATGTTATTGGACATTGATAAATTTAACCACTTTCACTGTGATTTGATGTTCTCTTAGTTTGGATAGATATTATCTTCCTTTTTTAGAGAAAATTTCATTTTTATTGAATATAATAACCATGTTAGCTCTGATATATCCATGCTCCATATAATGTAAAAATGTGTGCAATGATTAATAAAATAGTGAATAAGGATTTCTAGAACACATTTTCATACACTACCCTACAATTTATAAGGATTTTTATTATATAGTTATGTATCAAATAATGTGTTATGATGCATCCCCAATTAGAACAATATTTTTATTGATTCATCATAATAAAAATTGAATGTCAATGAAAAAAATTAAAAAAATTATGATATGTAGTTAGATATAGACAAATTTATAGGCAATATTTTTGGGACTATGTATATGGAATGACTTGTGACATATATACTAATAAAAAATGTTTGAGATATATTTTCACTCAAAATGAAGTAAAAATTATCCAAAGGAGATGGTTGGAAAAATTATTGATTACAACAAATCAATATAGTACCAATATATGAAATGGGACAAAAAAGAACATATTATTTTTTTAGATTATCTACACTATAATTTATGAAGGATCCAATAGTTTTGGAATAATATTTTATGTATAATTAAATCATCAATGAAGAGTAGAAGTATTATCTATATCAAATGAGTGCTCAACTATATATACATGTTAATATTAAATATATTAAACCTGATGATAGAGAGATGAAAAAGCTGTTGTTAAATGTGACAAGGTTTATGCTTTATTATTATGGAAAGAAAACATTTATTAACCATGTAATTTTTATCCATATACCATATATGAATAAGGATATAATAGATTAATCTCATAGATCAACATTCTCAATTCATCTTTTTTGTACGAATAAATATAGTGTTTTAAATGTGTTTTTTGAATAATGGAATGAATATATATATTATCTATGTTTTTAGCTTGGTGATTCATATGTCAGCAAGCTAAGGCCAATTGAATAACTTCCAAGGCGATGATACAACAATTACCAATTCAAAAATGGAAATGGGAAAACATAACCAAGGATTTTGAAGAAAGAATCACAAAATCATCTAACGATAATAATTCTATATGGGTTATATTGGATCACCTTATGAACTCAACACACTTCATTTCAATCAGAGATTATTTATATCTTGATCAACATGATCGATTATATGTAATGTTGAAAAATTTTGTAGTGTACTACTATCAACTATATCTGGCCATGATATGAATATTACCTCGGTGATATTTATAATTCATTAGTGGGATTTGGATAGAGAGTAAATTTTTTATACTAATTTTCATCCTCATATCGATGGAGAAGATTATCTGACCATTTTATCTCTAAAATACATGTTGCATTTATTCTAGAAGGATTTCAAAATTGTCTAGTATAAACACTATTATTTGTCGGATATTAATAAAATTTAGATTTCACTCTAAATTCAAATGGTTTCTTATGATTCAATGTTTTTATGGAAGAATAGAACTCCAAAATTCAAATATAAGGTTGAAGAAAGAATTTTTTTTTGGATCTAATTATGCTTCAAATATTGTTTTAATTTGTAATAAAGTCAAAATTATTTAAAATTCTCTCAGATCCATCTATGAAATTTTGATGAAAATATTAGTAGTAAAATATTGTTTGATGTTGGTGGTAATATAATCCAATGAATATATTCCTATAATTTTTTATTGAGATTTTAATAGAGATTAAAGGAAAGACCATGGTATATATGTTATTTTTAATATACTTGATCATTTATGGATGTTATATTAATGATGGGTGATTTCAATTAATCTCTCCATGGATCATGATGTGTTCAATTTTTTTCTTATGATGATGTAAACACATTTTCCATCACATTTACTAAATAAATAAGCCATACAGATGGAGAATAAAATATTATATGATGAAAAGTTGGAATTTTTTCAGGATCAATGAGATAAATTACTATGAATTTGGACTACTAAATTGGTCAATATTTCTTGGTGAAACAACCAAATTTAGGAAGCAATGTGGTTAACCGAAAACGTAATGAAGAAGAGGTATCCAATTTAATTCAAAATTAAATAATTTTAATGGTACAATTCATTTTTGTATAGGTATAATGTATAAACATAATAAATTTTATTAAATACTTCTCATTAAATAATATTTATTCTTCATAGTTTGAGTTACACACAACATAATGTTTAAACAAATCATGATATTCTATTAAAATGTTATTATTTAAAATGAATTATATCACTTAACAGATGTATTGGTGGGTCTGAATAGGACTAAATAAATTTTGAAAAAATATTTTTATATATTTATATAAATAAATTTGTTGGTTATAAATATATTATAAATGAAAATAAAATTTATTCAGAAAAATTGAAATATATTTATGAGAAAACAATTTTTATGCACAAAAAATATTTTCTTCATAATTAATTCAATTAAGTAAAATTATTGATATATTGAATGAAATAAATATATTATTTAATTGATATAATATATTAAAAATACAGAGAATATTTTTCTAGTCATGGGATAGTAAAAAATCTTGTTTTATTTTTTAAAATGTATTATTTCTATAAAAGTCATCATTTATCCATAATAAATTTTTTAAAATATATTCTTTTTGGAAACTCCAAATGTTCCCATCAACACAATTATATATAGTCACCTCCTCAATCAATTATTTTCCACAAATTATGAATACTTTCTCAACAAAGCCCTTCCAATTTATCTTCTATACCTCCATAATCACATTGGACATGTTTTTATCTTCCCAACATACCAACAATAGATCATTTTACTGGGCTTCTAATAGAGTTATTTCATTAATCTATTAGTCACCTTAAAAAATCTCATTTATTTATATTCTTCACAACCACCTATGAATCTATGGTATTTATCATAAAATAATAAAATATGTAACCATAATGTGATAAATATTTTCATGTTTACGAAAAAACCATAATAATCTCATTTTCCCATCAATGTAGAATTGACAGCATCGCTCATCAGTATGTATGGATTATCATATCAACATAGTGCTACAATTCATTTTACATAACGATGTTTTAAGGATGGTTTTTATGGTGATTTTAATATTTATACATCATATTTATGACACAATCATACTAATATAATTAAAATACATCGAATAACTTCTTAACATCCTCTCATTTTCGAAACTATGATGCCTATCCTATGTACCTGTAGATGACCACCTCCACAATGTGATGTAAATCATTTTTCATTTATATTTTACATGGATGAAATCAATCTGAATTTGTGGAGTATATATAATATATAGAAATTAATATTCTTCCTAAAATTTCAATTCATATTTATCTTTATTTTATTCCTTCTAATAAAAATAAAAACATTGTTTATGCATAAGTATGAACTAACATCTCTATGAATGGTGTAGTTCATTTATCAGTCACTAAAATTAATAGTTGTATATATATATCTGTGTGTATGTAAAATATATAATATTTGTATCACGATTAATATTGAAGACATTATTGAACAATGATAAATGTACAAGGACAAAAAAATTTGAATTGAAATACAAATTATAAACAAAATAATTAATTCCAAAAAATTAAAAAAAAAACTAATTGAGGAATTATTCCAAAACTAGTATTCGATATGTTATAGGGTAATAATATATAGTGTTATAAGTATTAAAATGACTATATTTTATAATTATAATAAATGTAAATTTATTATACTAGATATTATTGTTATTTTGATGTAAGGGGAATTCATTGTAAGGGATTTTCATCTATATTTTATTTTCCATGGGACACAGGCCTTATATGGCACTTTCTCTTTTACATAGTCAATATACTATAAAATGTTGTCAATTATGAATATCCAAAACAATTTTGTGGGGATTTAAATTTAAATCTAATGTTTTTTATTTCATGGGAACTCTGATTCAAATGTAACCAATTTTGTAATGGTATTCTATTTCAAACTCATTGTTTATTGGGATTATTATGATCATGTTCTAAATGATGAATTTTTATGATATTCCTGACAATAAAATTACAAATTTTAATATACATAGTTTTTTCCTAAAAAATTCATCTTTCAGAGTCTTTTTTCATCAACTCATGCTCTCATGAAACTGAAAATAATATTTTATGGAAAGGATAATTAATTTATCTCTTCTGTAATAATAAATATTTCTTCAATATAAAATATTTTTTATATTTTTGAAAGGAAAATTTTAATATAATACTATAATTGGTTAATTTTATTTTTATCAATGTTTCAATTTTTACTAAATTATGTAATGTGGGATTTTTTTAGTATTTTTGAATGATGTACTCTATGAATTTTTTAACAAAAATAAGGAAGGAGTGTTTTTTGACCCATATGAAATGATGTAATTTTCCCAACATCATTTGTAAACATTAAATTAAACACAAATTTACATGTTCACACTTTTATTTTCAATGAAATTATTTTCCTTAATATTTTAATTGTTTTTTAAATAGTACTTTATAAATTAAAAGGTTTCTTACACATAAAATAATCCATGTGTTCTTTTTAAATAATTTTACCCAATGACGACATCCTTTGATGTTACTTATGATTTATTGGATATATGATAAAAATTATAACATAATTATTCATTCGTTATAATGCATATGAATACGATGATGCAAATTTATGCCACCCATTTTCCTACCACATGTTATGAAATTGTCGAAAAATGAATATTTTTCAAACTCATTTCATTTATAAGGGTTATTGGATGATAAAATGATTATGGAGCCTAATTTTTCAAGGATTTCAATATGATTACTGTTTTTTTATCTTGTGGGACACATCTTTATCATATTAATTATATTATAAGTGGGACATATTGTGACACCCCAGATAAATAAAGAATATGAAATTTTTATATTTATCCCTATTTGTGAATAAAATTCTAATATTAATTTAAAGGTAATGCTATGCTCGATGGCTTACCCAATACGCAACAACGAGTTCCTTGGAAATCTTACGTTGCACTCTAATAATAAAATAATTTTATTTTTAATGGTAGTTAACACCTAGCCATTGTAATGACGGGAATGAACAGAACTAACTACAAAATTATTATATATTTTTGTCAAATATTTTTACTTTTTACAATAAATGTTAGAGGATTAAAAATGTGAATGAATCCAATTTTAAGCATAAACATTCTAATATTCTTTAAAAGGTCGATTAACAACCTTTTGATGGAAACACACTTTTAAATCCACTTTTTGACAATTTTATATTTTATATTTGACAAAATAAAATTCTTCTTTATAATTGGGACATCAAAATTTACTTTGTGTAAATTTTTGGTATTTTTACAATAAAGTTCATTTTTTAATGAATAGTGAAAAATGTTGTATTTTAATTCAAAACCTCTTTTTAATGTAATTTATTTATATTATTAAATTATCATTTCAATTGTATTTAATGTGAAATTAGAATATATTTTTACCATTTAATCCAATACTTGTCATTGAAATTAATTTCACTTTGAAATTGGACTTAAACTAGTATCAATCTTTTGATATATATTGTTTCATAAAAACAAGCTATTATTTCTGACAATGGGAATTAATAATTAAAATAATTAATGTAACTTATATTTTTTGAATTTTGTAAAATATACATCATTTTTGAATTCGGAATATCAAATATAGCATAGGGTGAATGTTTGGTATTTTTCTGAAATACTTCAATTTTTGATGAATTGTGAAACCACTAAGTGGTACTTAAAAAAACTGATTTTTCATTTAAATGAAAATTTACCACCTCTGTGTTATGAATTTCAAAAATCTGGAATACATGGTTTTCATTAGGAAGTAAAATGTGGTTCAATGGTATGAAAATAATTTTTTTCGTGAATTGTAACTTTTCAGTTTTTAATCGCGATTAGAGGTAATTCGTATAATCTAAGGTAAAAATAATGTTTTAATAATATTAACTGACATTGAAACATGTCCTACACTTATTGGATGTGTCATGGCCGACCGAGACAATCCATGGGTCATCTTGGGGATCCCAAAGAGCCACTTTGGTAGGAAATTGACATTAAAAACATTTTATATAATGTTAAAATAAAAATGTCACAAACATGTGTTGTTTTACTAAAAAAAAATTAAATGGGGTTATACAAGACATAATTTTAACTATAAATATTAATTAGAAAGATAAAAATATTTCCTACATCATGATATTTGGTTTATAGTTTTTATACATTAAATAAATTATATTATTTATGACACCGTGATGATGGAGTGATTACCTCATTATTTAACGATTTAAATAAAATGAAAATATAATGTGATGTCTAAGATCTACACTTGTCAAAATTCTATTATATGTTTGTATATAGAAATATTATTACCTTATAGTAGAAGTATATAATTTTGGGCCCTTTAAAATCCGAAAATCCTTTTATAAGAATGTTACTTTTCAAGTCATTCCAAGAGTGCCCCTCCCCTCCTCTTATAAAAGGCCCCCACCTCTACCACTTTACCCACTCCTATCAAGCCTTTTTCTTGGCCAACCCCTTCCCATTTTGTATCTAAACATCCCCTTATTACTCTTAGAAGCCTCAATTTTTGAAGAAGTCTTTTCAAGGAAGCCTTTGAGGTCAAATCAAAAAGAGTTACCTGATTTAAAGGTAGCGTCTTCTCTTGTGTTCTTATGTTTTATTTTGCATCTCCAACCCCATAAACTCTTTTTATTCCTTTATTTTTTGACAAAATCAGTATCTTAAATATACTAGGATGTTTTTATGGGAATTATTAGAGCTACACCCACACACACCTTCGTCTAATGGTTAAAGAACATACTGTTTCCGTGGTTGGTGATTTTCTACCTCACGAAACGATGATTATTGAATATTATTTTAACACATTTAAAGGTGGCCATTATGATGCCACTTTATTTTATATATGATATATATGGTATTTATTTTTACTATATGATTCTTTATTTCATATTTAAAACATACCTTCATTCTTTTCATGTTTTGAAAATGTGATAACTTCATATGAGGAAGTGTGGACTACCGCCCCCTCAAGTGATGTGACTCGGTCATGCATTACATGGAATGTATAAAGAATTAAATTAATGAACATATGTGACCTATATAACTTATATATTATACTGGAATTATAATATATATATATATCATTTATTTTTAATTCCATTAATATGACAAAAAAATGAAAGTAGCATTCATGCGTACGTACGGCCAACCGTCTCCATGAACGGTGCTTTTCATTTATTATCTCAAAATGTAATGGCATAGTATAAAATGAATATTTACTGGATATATATGATATTTTAATCATTAATAATATTCTGGAAATAATTTACTTATAACTACACGGGCAATCATTTTCAAACAAGTTCATTTTTTACTCATGTACCAAACATCAGCAAAAACGGCTGATATGAACTAACATTATTCAACAATTTTTATAACATTATAATATTTGATATTAACTGAATTATAATCCTTAAAGGATGTCATTAAGAAATTATAAATTGAACAAAGTATATTATTCAGGAATATAAAGAAACGAACAAGTCATGCCGGACATGAGGTAAGGAAACCTACCCCTCTCGTTCTTTTTAAGTACAATCTTTTATGTCCTTCCTTTTAATATCATATTTCTTATGATAGAGATGTTATTTTATATTAATCCTAATGTAATTTTTATGTTCATATGATGAGATACCGTAATTTCTCTACTCTATCTATTTTTGATGATTTGATTGGCACTGTTAGGCTACTGAATTTTTGTAAGAGATCCAACCTCTCTCTTTCTTTTTAAGTACTCTCCATTATGTCACTTATTTTAAGATCCTATTTGTTATTTTGGGGGATGTAATTTTATATTAATATTTCTTTATATTTTATTTTAATATTATGAGAGACCCTATTTGATCTCATAAATCCATGTTTGGATGTTTTAAGTGGCGCCGTTAGGCTGCCGAGTTTTCGTAAGGGATTTTTCATCTCACTTTTATTCCTGTGAGATTTATGCTACATTTGACACCATTTACATTGAGTGTTATATGTATTTCCCATTATTCTACTCTTTTTGTAATATAATTTTGCTTATGATTATTTACATCAATGTTGTATTGTCCTTCTTTCATGGGGTGTATGTTTCGAATGATACCCAAGTCGGTAAGGGAAATTTTCGCCCTCCTCTTTTTTAAAGACTTATTTTGTTAGGTAATTTAATATACATATTTTAATGTTATGATATGTTCTTCTATATCCTTATTGATGTAAATTTTATGTCCATGTGATGAGATACCCTTTTTATCTATCATCAACTCATTTTCTGAAGTTTGAAGTTACGCCGTTAGGCTGTCAAATTTTTGCAAGGGATCTTCTTAACCGAATTTTGATTCTTTGGGATAAACATGTACTCCATGAATATGTAGTTATATGAATATGTGTGAATGATATCTGATTTGTTTACACTTAATATCCAATTATATTTGGTGTATTCGATTTTTCACACATAATAATGTAATTGATTTTTCCTTAATCCAAGGATACCATCTTTGTAAGGGACTTCATCTCAATCTCCTTTCATTGAGACATATTTTGTTTTATACACAACATTATATTATACGGTGTATAAACCCCATTGAATTTTACATTTATTCAAAAGGAATATTTTTTTTATGAAGTGTTTACTAAAAGACAAAAGAGAATGTTTTTATTTGTCGTACGTATGCAGCGACAATGACTTCTCCGCTTCCATGACCATTATTTCAGTTTCGGTTTCCTCTAAAAGACATAACCTTTTTTTAATTGAAAATAAATACCATGTTTTAATTTTATTTTATTTTTTTATTGAAAATGGTTTTCATAATGATTTTATTATATCAATGTGTTGTATTGATATATTGTGATTGAAATGTGGAAATGTTATTCTTCCTTTATGAATGTTTTATGTGATATGATTTTGTTATGGGTCTTGGGAATTGTTATGAAGATGGGTGAATCCGTGATAAACTAAGGGCAGTTGAGCCCGATATAGCTCTCTAATTCATTGGGTAACATGAAGGAGTTAAACTTTAAGGTTTCTCCGAAGAGATTTAGGGAATATACTATGATGGGTATTCCAAACGTAACCAAGAGGGTTACTCCCTATGTATGAATGTTATGAATGCCTAATGATACCTTTATGTCTTATGATTTCTATGATTTATTCATTATTTGATAAGGTATGTTAAAGTGATTATGTTTTATGAGTAAAGTATGATTTCATACATGGACTAATGTTTTCATTTCGTACATTTATATCCCTTACTGAGCTTTTTATACTCATCCCAAGTTTTTGAAATGTTTTTCACAGGTCAAGGGAAAGGTACATGATGTGATGATAAGGTCAAGGAAGTGTAATGAAAGAATCCATGTTTTGTTTTATATATGTTTCCGTCGATGGGAAAAATGAATATTATCTTTTATGTAACGACTTTGTTTAAATGTAGAATGTAATGCATGATTTATGATCTAAATCTCTAAAACTCTAATCCTAAAAAGATCCTATATGTGAATTATTCATTTAATTCAATAATAAGTAATGTTTATGGTTGGGTCCTTATAGTTGGTATCAGAGGTCAGTTTAGACAACTTTAGGGATTAAGAGTTTTTGTTAGACACATGGTTAGTACCTATATCTATTAGATTAGTTAAATCCTTATTTTATAAATTTTTTTCAAGTCATGTAAAGTCAGTTACGAATGGAAGGAGGATGATCTCAAATGACATTCCGATCTCTTCCTGATGACATGCTTATAATAATTATTGCAAAGTCATGTTCGTATGATTTGGAAACTTTTTCTAGCATATAACTCAGTTGCACGAAGTTGTGTGAGATATCAAACACCTCCACTATACCTCGTTATCATCGTGGATCATGGGTTGTATTTAAGAAAATACTATTTTCAAAATATTCTCATATTTTCAAGAAAGGTAATTATTATCAAAGTATTTTCAAATATTTTACCTTATCACAAGAATTTGAAGCATATTATGATTTTAATAATGGTGCTGAGGAAGGAGACCCGTGCACTACCTATTTATATTTTCTTTTAAATTATAGTCTCTCAGCGCTTACTTATGGAATTTTAAATGGACCAATAATAGAAAGTTTCAACACAAATTCTGTCCGACTATTTTATAGAAATCACGTTTTCTCAGATGTTTTGGAATTATATGTCATACATGATTATTTTCCAAAACTATTTTTCTGTGAACACCCATATGACCCATGTTGTACAAGGTGTATTTGGATGGAGGAAGCAAATTATTTTGAAGGATCTATAAATCATTGTTGTAATTCATGGGACTTCTACCTACATGAACAAGATGATGATGAAACCGAGTGGACACCATGATCAAGGTATGTTGTTATTCATTTTGGGAATATTTTTATTTTATGGTGGTGAAATAAGACATCATGAATTAAGAAGTTGATATCGTAATGAATTTGGATGAAAATGAGAGGTATAAAGAAACTATTGAGGTTAAAACATGTTAGGGTTTTTTTGGAGTTTTATAAACAGGGAAACACGCAGACCGTGTGAAAACCCGCCGCGTCGGACAAAGCCGTGGGAATCGAACCCACAACCAAAGTGCGACTGGTATTTATCACCTACCACTGGACTACGTGAAGTCCCTGGTTAGTATGACTTTTTATTTTTAGTTAGATGATTTTATGAATTAAGAGTATGTTTATTGAGATATCTAAGGAAATTATTAACCTACCATGGTGGATATGTGATTAGGTTAATTACTTTTCAATATGATACTTTTAGAGCAATTGATGTTATTTAGAGATAAGTGTTAATTTGTACCTTGGAAGACTATGTGACTAAATCCATCAAATATTTGGGTTTCAATCTTATTTTGGATTACTTTGAATAATTTTATGGAAAAATTGTTTATCGAATGGTCCTCGTTGAACTTTGGGTTTTGGTGGATAAATTTTGGAGATTAAGAATATATTTTCTTTTTATAAAGGGTTATCCTTTTCTAGATTATCTGATATTGTTCTAACAATTTTATTTTTGGTAAGGGTGTAAATACAAGGGAAATATATAGTTCTCTTTTGTGGATTAAGTTATTCTCAAGAATTTGATTATAGTACACTTAATGTGAACTTGTCTTCCTAAATACACGTCATTTGGGGAAAGTATGAGTTGGTGCAAGAAATCTAGTAAAAGTTGAAAGTCATCATGAGAAGTAAGTATGTTTCCATAAGATCAAAAATAAATTACTCAATTAAAAGTATCTTAAAACAAAAATGTGTTATATTATCTTTTCCTACTGGGGAATCGAATACCATTTAACCCACCTCAAGTTTGTGAATTTCTTGTGGTTAACATTCACCTAAACATACTTTCTATCACTCTCCCTCAGAACTTGACCCTTTGATTTTTCTTCTATATCCATGTTTTCCTACATGGAATCCTAGTATGGGATAACTTGGGTGACCTATTTACTTATCATTCTTTCCATTAAAGTTATTGTTTTACCGACTCTTGTTCTGATGTGGGACTTTCAATGATGTTTCTGAGCCCAATTTTAAAATTGCGAGGACGCAATTCTCAAAAGGGGGAAGGATGTAACACCCCAGGTAAATAAAGAATATGAAATTTTTATATTTATCCCTATTTTTGAATAAAATGTTAATATTAATTTAAAGGGAACACTATGCTCGATGGCTTACCCAAAATGCAACAACGAGTTTCTTGGAAATCTTACGTTGCACTCTAATAATAAAATAATTTTATTTTAAATGGTAGTTAACTCCTATCCATTTTAATGACAGGAATGAACAAAACTAACTAAAAATTGATTATTTATGTTTGTGAAATATTTTTAATTTTTACAATAAATGTTAGAGAATTAAAAATTCGAATAAATCCAATTTTAAGCGTAAACATTCTAATATTCATTAAAAGGTTGATTAACTGCCTTTTGATGGAGAACCTCTTTTAAATCATCTTTTTGAAAATTTTATGCGTTATATTTGGAAAATTAAAATTTTTCTTTATAATAGGGACATCAAAATTTACTTTGTGTAAATTTTTGGTATTTTTCCAATAAATTTCATTTTTTAATGAATACTGAAAAATGTTGTATTTTAATTCAAAACCACTTTTTAATATAATTTATTTATATGATTAGATTATCCTTTTAATTGGTTTTATAGTGAAATTAGAATATATTCTTACTATTTAATCCAATATTGGTCATTGGAAATAATTTCACTTTGAAATTGGACTTAAACTAGTGTCAATCTTTTGATATATATTGTTTCAAAAAAACACGCTATTTTTTCTGACAGTGGGAATTAATTAATAAATTAATTAATGTAACTTATATTTTTCGAATTTTGTAAAATAGATATCATTTTTGAATTCGGAATATCAAATATAGCTTAGGGTGAGTTTTTGGAAGTTTTCTAAAAAATATAAATTTTTGATGAATAGTGAAACCACTAAGTGGTACTTAAAAAACTGATTTATCGATTAAATGAAATTTTACCACCACTGTGTTTTGAATTTAAAAAATATGACATACATGGTTTTAATTAGGAAGTAAAATGTTGTTCAATGGGATTAAAATAATTTATTGGTGAATAGTAACTTTTATGTTTTTAATCGCGATTAGAGGTAATTAGTGTAATTTAAAGTAAAAATAATTTCTTGATAATATTAAATGACCTTGAAACATGTCTTACACTTATTTTATGTTTCATGGCCAACCAAGAAAATTAATGGGTCAACATGGGGATCCCATGGAGCCACTTTTGTTGGAAAATGACATTAAAAGCATTTTATTTCATGTTAAAATTAAAATGTCACAAACATGTGTTGTTTTACAAAAATAATTTTTAAATGGGGTTATAAAAGTCATATTTTTGACTATAAATATTCAGGAGAGATATAAAAATATTTATATGTTTTATAATTTTTATTCATTTAATAAATTAAATTATAAATGACACCATGATGATGCACTCATTACCTCATTATTTAAGTATTTAAATAAAATGAAAAGATAATGTAAAATCTATGACCTAAACTTTTCAAAAACCTATTGGATGTGTGGATATTGAACTATTATCCCATTATACTCGAAATATATAATAGTGTTCCCTTTAAAATCCGAAAAGCATTTTATAATAATGTTGCATTTCAAGACTTTCCAAGAGTGCCCCTCCTCTCCTCTTATAAAATGCCCCCACCTCTACCACTTTACCCACACCTTTCAAGCCTCTGGATCAGCCAAACCCTGCCCATTTTGTATCTACACATCCCTCTCTTACTCCTAGAAGTCTCACTTTGGGCAGAAGTCTTTCTAAGGAAGCCTTTGTGCTCAAATCAAAAAGAGTTACCTGATTTAAAGATAGTGTCTTCTCTTGTGTTCATATGTTTTATTTTGCTTCTCCAACCCCCTAAACTCTTTTGATTACATTATTTTTTAACAACACCAGTATATTAAATATACTAGGATGTTGTTATGAGAAGGATTAGAGCTACACCCACACACACCTTCTTCTAATGGTTAGTGAACATACTGTTTCTGTGGTTGGCGATTTTCTGCCTCACGAAACGATTATTGTTCAATATTATTTTAACACCTCTAAAAATGTGGCCATTATGATGTAACTATATTTTATATATGATATATATGGTATTTATGATTACTATATGCTTCTGTAGTTTATATTTAAAACAAACCTTTATTCTTTTCATGTTGTGAAAATGAAAAAATTTAATATGAGGAAGTGTGGACTACTGCCCCCTAAAGTGATAGGACTCGTTCATGGAATACATGGAATATATAAATAATGAAATTAATGAACATATTTGACATATATAACATATATATTATAATTGAATTATGATATATATATATATATCTCATTTATTTTTAATTCCATTAATATGACAAAAAAAATGAAAGCAGCATTCATGCGTACGTACGCACTACCGTCTCTATGAACGGTGCTTTTAATTTTTTATCTCCAAATGTTAAGGAATAGTATAAAATGAATATTTAATGGATATATATGATATTATAATCATTAATACTATTCTTTAAATTATTTACTTACAACTACATGGGCAATCATTTTCAAAAACGTTCATTTTTTACTCATGTACCAAACATCAGCAAAGACGTCTGATATGAACTAACATTATTAAACAATTATTATAACATTATAATAAGTGATATTAACTGAATAATAATCCTTAAAGGAGGTCCTTAAGCAATTATAAATTGACCAAAGTTTATTATTCAGGAATATAAAGAAATGAACAAGTCAAGTGAGACTTGAGGTAAGGGAACCTACCCCTCTCTTTCTTTTTAAGTACACTCTTTTTTGTCATTCCTTTTATGCTAATCTTTATTATGATTGGGATTTTATCTTATATTACTATTACTGTACTTTTAATGTTAATATGATGAGGGACCCTATTTTCTCCAATCAATCCATTTTGGAAGATTTTATTGGCGCCATTAGGCTGCCGAATTTTCATAAGAGATCCAACCTCTCTCTTTATTTTTAGGTACTCTCCTTTATGTCACTTATATTAAGCTCCTATTTGTAATGTTGGGGGATGTTATTTTATATTCATCTAATGGTACATTTTATGTTAATATTATGAGAGATCCTATTTTATCTCATTAATCAATTTTTTGATGTTTTATGTGGCGCCGTAAGGCTGCCGAGTTTTCGTAAGGGATTTTTCATCTCAATTTTATTCCCGTGAGATTTATGCTACATTTGACACCATTTCCTTTTAGTGGTATATTTACTTCCCATTATTATACTCTTTGTGTAATATACATTCATTTATGACTATATTCATCAATGTTGTATTGTACTTCTTTCATGGGGTGTATGTTTCGAAAGACACCCAAGTAGGTAAGGGAACTTTTGACTCTACTCTATTTAAAAGACTTATTTTGTTGAGTCATTTAATTTACATATTGTAATGTTGGGATATGTTCTTCTATATCCCTATTGATGTAAATTTTATTTCCATGTGATGATATACCCTTTTTATCTCTCATCAACTAATTTTTTGATGTTTTATGTGACGTCGTTAGGCTGTCGAATTTTTGCAAGGTAACTTCTTAACCCAATTTTGATTCTTTGGGATAAACTTGCACTCCTTCAATATGTCGTTCTATGAATATGTGTGAATGATATCTGATTGTTTTACACTTAATATCCACTTATATTTGGTGTATTCATTTGTCACACATATTTATGTAATTGATTTATCCTTAATCCAAGGATACCATCTTTGTAAGGGACTTCGTCTCAATCTCCTTTAATTGAGGAATATTTTATTTTATAAACAACATTATTTTATACGGTGTATAAACCCCTTTGACTTTTACGTTTATTCAAAAGGAATCTTTTTTATATTAAGCGTTTACTAAATTAGAAAAGGGAATGTTTTTATTTGTCGTACGTATGTGGCGACAATGACTTCTCCGCAGCGAAGACCATTATTTCAGTTTCGGCTTCCTCTACAAGCCATAACCTTTTTTTAATGGAAAATAAATACCATGTTTTACTTTTCTTTTATTTTGGTATTGAAAATGGTTTTCATAATGTTGTTATTATATCAATGTGTTGTATTGATATCTAGTGATTGAAATGTGGAAATGTTATGTTTCCTTTATGCATGTTTTATGTGATACGATTATGTTATGGTTACTAGGAATTGTTATGAAGATCGGTGGTTTCATGATAAACTAAGAGCAGGTGAGCTCGATATAGATCTCTAATGCATTGGGTAACACGAAGGAGTTAAATGTTATGGTTTATCCGAAGAGATTTAGAAAATATACTGTGATGGGTATTCCAAACGTAACCAAGAGGGTTACTCCCTACGTAAGAATGTTATGAATGCCTCAAGTTACCTTTATGTCTTATGATTTCTATGATATATTCATGATTTGATGAGATATGTTAAAGTGATTATATTTTATGAGTAAAGTATGATTTCATACATGGACTAATGTTTTCATTTCTTAATTTTATATCCCTTACTGAGATTTTTATGCTAATCCCATGTTTTTGAAATGTTTTTCATAGGTCAAGGGAAAGGTACATGATGTGATGATAGGGTCATGGAAGTGTAATGAAGGAATCCATGTTTTGTTTTAAATATGTTTTTGTCAATGGGAAAAAATGAATACTAACTTTTATGTAACTACTTTGTTTAAATGTGGAATGTAATGCATGATTTATGATCTAATTATCTAAAACAGTAAACCTGAAAAGATCCTCTATGTGAATTATTAATTTAATTCAATAATAAGTAATGTTTAAGGCCGGGTCCTTATACATATATCTACTACCAATGTAGTGATTGATGAATTATATCAAATGGTATAAACACGACTGAAATGAGGAGTGAACAAAATTAATTAGTTGTATTTTATATCTTGATAGTCATGGAAATAAACCATGACTAATAGGTTGGATGGTGGAGTGAAATCATTATTTTAGTAAACAATATTATTTAAATTCCACTTTGATAAACATGACTGATCACATATTTGTTTTCAACATGGAGAATCCATTTTATTTATCTATGTTTATGTGATTTATCATATTTATAATTACACTAATTATTGACATGGAATCAAAACGGGTGTTAATGCATTACCAATGAATATGAAATTAACACCAATATCCATGACTTTTTTAATCCACATGGCCATAATAGATCACATCATCTTCAAAGATACCAATTATAATAGGGGATCAACATCAATCCACTCCCCGACTTGTTATCTTGGTTGTATTAGAATTTATCATTGTTTAAATATTGGATTTGGTGGTTTTACAAATGAAAATTATTAAACCCATACCACATTATAAAAAATAAAAGAGAGGAGAAGGATATTAATACATAGAAAAGAATAGGATTAACAATTATTCCTAATGTCAAAAACACTCGTTCGCTTGAGTAGTTGGAGTGACTCCAAGGGAAAATCGATTGACGGCTACTGCACAAAGAGTGACTACAAGGGGAGGAAATGATCTAAGTATTCCAAAAGAAAATATAAAAACAATGTGAAAAGAATATGTCAGTTCAAAGTGGCGTGATCTAATATCAATTGAATGATAAAAGATTTCAAAATACATTAACATTGGGATGATGGTCAAGATTACATGGCTTGAATGTCTCATAATCCCTAGAGATTTATTATATTATTGTATTTATTAATATACTATGAAAACAACAAAGAAATGATCAAACTAGGATTTAAACTTGACTAACTTCAAATAAAATCTTATCGGGGTGAAACAAGAGAATTTGTAAAAATCATGGAATGAGGGACCAATGGTTGAGTCACTGACATAAATAGTGAGTCAATAGTGGTGAGTCACCTACACTGGCCCACAAAAGCAACCTACCGATGCATATCTCACCAACTCTGAGACTCACTAATGCCTTGACACACACACACACACTGTCACCCGGAGCCACTAACACCGACTCCTTGAGTCACAGACAACGATTCCATGGGTCACCAACACTAACATCCTAACTCACTGACACTGAAACCCTATGTCACTGACACCAACATCATGACTCATCGACACCTATATACTATGTCACTAATAGTGATGTCCTGAGTGAATGATGGAAAACATGAAAATTAGCAAACTCCAGAAATGTGATATTGTTTCCTCTAAGAACAATAAAAACATTGGTTTTTAAAAATGGATGCACCACGAAGGTCTGGCCCATTACATTAAATACCACTCAAACTATTCTCCCCTATGGGAATTTAAAACCTAACCCATATAAAATTGTGTTTTGAAATACATATTTTTAGATACCTCTCATGAAAAATGACCACCTTGTGTTTCATGAGTGAACATCAACATCTAATAACCCATTCTCCAATATATTATAATGTAAAAAACCACAGGAAAGACCACAAAAGCACAAAAAACCATAACTAGAGAACATATGGATCTGCGAATGTCTTCCCCCATGTGAAGATACAATCCGATTTCGGTAGAAATAACTCACCTGCATGGTTTTAATTGCATATGTATTAATAAATATTGATTTTGGATAAGGACCTCCCCTCTTCATACATTAAGAAATTATCATACATCTCAATTACAATGGAACAACTCACCTCATAGAAAACATGGTTCAAGAATTACATCACAATGGAAAAGACATGGAAAAAACAAGTAAAACTCTCGGTACTAGGAACACAAATACGTCTCTCTCTCCCAAGTACTATCATCCACTCCACCATGCATCTTCAACACATGAACCAATGGAATGGTTTGTCCATGTGATACCTTCTCTCAATTATCATGGACCTCCACTAGTGTCTCCATGAATTTTGTATCCTCCTCGATATCTTACTATCCCTAATCAATGAAATGGGATTCATTGTGAATATACCAATGATTCTGGGATACATGAAAGACGTTACGGATGCTACCTAATGGTCGCAATTCTAGTTCATATGCCACCTTGACAACTCGTCCCAACACCCCGAAGAATTTGATGAAACTAGGTAAAATCATTCTCCCTATATTATACCATCACATACCACTATGATGGGAATCGTTCAAGAACACGTTGTCCCTATCCATGACCCCCAAAGGCCTCCTCCTGTGATCAACATATGACTTCTAGCTATCATGTTCTACCTTCATCCTCTCATGGACAATTTTTACCTTCTATGTCATACATTGGACCACGTCTACACCAAGAACAGTTTTCTCCACAACTTCTATCTAGGACAAGGTTAAAAAACACAATGTCCCATAAACGGCCTTGAATGGATCAATGTAAATGGAATATAGACAGCTATTATTGTATAAAAACTATAACAAGGTAAAATTTATTACAAAAAACCAGCTAAATTCTAGAACACATGCTGACAACATATCCTACATTATTTGGATGGTTCCCTCTGCCTTTCCATCCATTTGAGGGTGGAAAGTAATGTTAAGGCTTAACTAGGTGCTAATGGCTTGCTCCAATCCCCACAAGACTCATGATGTAAAACATGTATCTTGATCCTATAAGATGGATTTTGGAACTCCATGATGTCGCACCACCCCATTAACATATCTTTGTGTTAAGGAATCTACTATTATCAATTCCTTGATCACTAAAAAGTGAGTTGATTTCTCCAACTAATCAACTTCTAAAAAAATATAATCTCATCGTACTTGATCCCTAGTCAATCTGATAATGAAATACATAGATATTTCATCCTATATCTACTCGTTGACATCTAGGTCCTGCAACAAACCACCGGGTAACCAGTGCTCAACCATTACTTGCTCTCAAATTTAGAACATTTCCACAAAATCCTCATCATCACACATCATCCCAGACCACCATAACTATTCCCTCACACCATGGTTCATCTTGGAAACTCATAGGTGCTCCTTTCGAGAAGATAAATGAAACTACTAGTGAATTTCCCCATGCATTGATTCTGAAACAAATAGCATCTCGTGGAACGTCATCCGATTATTACCATCCTATGACCATCCCATTTGAGCATCACCCTGTTCATTGCAATCACACATCACCTCCAACTCAATGTCACCCCACTGAGACTCCTCCACCTTATTCCTCAGGATAATTTCATTGTCATCTAAAATAGGCAGCATCTACCACAATCCATTCCCACATCAATGTTCATGGAACATAACTCCACAATTTCTCTAAAATAATCTTTAAATTTTTGATTTACAACTTTCTATGAATTCATGCTCATTGAATCTTCAATGAAATTTCCATTTTTTACGTTTTTGGATACCTCAAAATTGTAATCATGGGAAAACACCATCAACCACCATCATCGTAATTTCATCTATCACTGGGAAAAGATGTACCTTATTCTAATTTAATCATTACAGGCCACAAATATCTCCCTAATGAGGTAATTTATTCCCAATTTTAGTATGAATATGACCAATAATAGCTCCATATCATGGGTGGCGTAGTTACATTAATGGGGATTTCTTTTTATAGACCTCTAATAGATCACTCTCTATTGCTGCTTGATCATGAACCCTATGCCTATATGGGAAACATCCCAATACACATTGATCACCACCCTTCCTCTGGAATCCTAAGAAGGTGATAATTGAAAAAATCCCTTTTAGATAGTCATACACGCCCTAAAGGTTCTCTCTTCACACACAATCGTGGCCTATATTTCCCGAGCCATTAATGGAACTGCTACATAAAAGAAATCAAGTATTAAACTCCCGTAGTAGCTAGCTAGATAAAGAAAACTACAAAACTACTCCACATTCATTGGACCATTCCATTAAATAACTACCTCAACCTTCGATGGGTATACTTCTACATCCAAATAAGGCACCACATGTCCAAGGAAGTGGACCCCCAGTGTTCAACACCAACAATTGGAAAGATTCCAATATAGCCGGCATTGTAGAAGAACCACTATGATAGTATTTAGATTCTCAGTATGCTTCTCCTATGACATCAAGTATTCTAGGATGTCATTGATGAATATGATGACCAACTGGTCCATGAACTTGTGAAATATAGAGTTTATCACTCCCATGAACATAGATGTTGCAATCGTAACACTGAGTGATATAATCCAGAAATCAAAGTTCCCACACCTACACCTAAAAGAAGTCTCTGGGATGTCCCGCTCCTTAACCTTTAACTACTAATACCCAGACCACAAATCAATGTTAGAGTCACAAAATCCCTAGAGAAAACATCCAGAAACTCTATGAAAACTCCTAGAACCTCCACATTCTCGGCATCCATCAATCCCGCTAGCATCTTGGCTAACAAAGTAGGACGTGGTTCCACAATATAGTTTCCCATCTGACAACTCCCCTGGACAACGAAATCCACACAATGGCCATTAAAATATAAAAACATGGATTGTTTATGAATTATATGATAATATTGCATATAGAGTACAACCAGTCGATGCTATGGATTACATCATATTCTTGCATATGTAGTAGAATGATATCCCTACTAGACTGAAGCGCTTCCTATATCAGTCTACATCCCTAGCAATCATCAAACAAGATGGTCTGACCTCTAACTGTCGCACTCAACACCATGGGCATGGAATTTCTATCAATATCTAGACCCAAATCCTGCGATATAATGGGTACAACAACACATTGTAAAGAACATGAATCATACATGGAATAATAAATCATACTATAAAATGGGATCATATGTCGAATGATCTACAACCCTACTAGAACTACTGCATATGCGTCATACAACTAAACAAGCCTAGATCTTATTCTATTTCAGCTATTAGCCACCTCCATGAACATTGTAACACCCCAAGATTTCATAGTATGTTATTTCTTCAAAATAATTCAATAACTTGCACTACACGCAACACCGAGTTCAATCACACCATGACTTACAAAAAAAAAGCCATTAAAAGAGGTCATGAATAGCATTAACTACATTTTAAACTTTATATAATCCTTATAATTTTAGAATCCATATTATGAGTTTCTTAGTCATAATGCAAGAAGAGATTCATTTTCAGTATTGCACTTTTATCAACTTTTAATAGTGAAACATTTTTAAATACAATATTTTAAACTTTTTGACTAAATGGGGACATCAAAAAAATTTAAAATGAAACATCCCAAGCTTACACGGTAAGCTTTCCTTTGAATGAAACAGTAGCGTGTGTTGTACGCAACTTCGAGTTTTAACACACACCACAACCGATCAAACTAGCCGTTATGAATAGTAATAAATAATTTTTGAAATCATATATATTTTATATTTCAAAATGGACTTCATTTTTGGATTCGGAATATCGAAATTAGCCTAGGGTGAAATTTTGGTAATTTTCGGATAACTTTTATATTTTGATGAATAGTGAAAATTACTAAATTTTAATTAAAAACAACTTTTTTAATCAAAATAATTAATAGTGATAAATTATGAATTGGAGTGGTTTTAAAGTATATTTAGAATATATTTTTACCATTTAATATAATGTTGGTAATTGGACATAATTTTACAATTAAACCAAACATAAACGAGTGTCAATCTTTTGATAGTTATTACCTCTTAAAAACACGCTTTTTGTTTTGACAGCGGGAATTAATTTTAAATTAATTTCTGCCACTTCTGTGTTTTGAATTTAGGAAAATGGATTCCATATTTGGAATCAGGATTTCCAAATTATGTAAATAGGTAACTTTTATTTTTACACATTTTGAATAATTACTGCGGTAAATATTTTATTTACCATGGTTAAAGGGTAAATCCGGTAAATAAGTGTTAAAAAATAATATTATAATAATACTAAATTACCCTAAAACGTGTCTTAACCCTATTGGTTGATACATGGTCGACCATGGGCATCTTTGGGTCTGTTTTGGGACCCCATGGATCAACTTGTAAGTGATAATGACACATTATATTAATAAAGTTAAAATAAAAATAAAAATGGCATAAGCTTACATCTTTTAGAAGAACAATTTTTACATAGGGTTATACATGTTGGATTTTCGATTATAAATATTCATTAGAAAGCTAAAAAGATTTCCTACTTGATGATATTTTATTTATAATTTTTAGACATCAAATATATTAAATTATTAATGACACAATAATGATGAAATGTTTACCTCATTAATAAATCACTGAAATAAATAATATTATAATGATTAAAATATTATCTAAAACCTGTCCAATTATTATTGGTTGATGTTATATAGAATATTAGTCATCTTATATTCGACCTCAATGATTTTTGGACCATTATAAATTGAATATAATTATATTATAAAGTAATACTTTTACTCTTTCCTAAAGAGCCCCTCCTCTCCCTTATAATAGGAGACCACTTCTACTCATTCCTCACACCTCTCAAGCCACTTGGCTCGTCCAAACTCTGCCAAAATAAGCTCCCCACATCCCTCTCCACCTCCTTGAAGCTTCCCCTTAGGCAGAAAGCATTTCAACAAGTCCTTTGGTTCTAACCAAAGTGAGTTACCTAAATTAAAGGTAACGATTTCTCTTAAATTATTTTCATTTATTTTGCTTCTTCAACCCCCAAACTCTTTTTATTTACTTTCTTTTGTAACAACACCAGTATCCTCAATATACTAGGATGTTGTTATAATATGGATTCAAACTACACATACACACAACTCCATCTAATGGATGATGAACATAATGTTTCTGTGGATGGCAAACTAACGCCTCACGAAACGATGATTGTTCAAATACATCTTACCGCCTCTCATGGTGGCCATTATGATGGCACTGTAATTAAATATGATATTAATGATATATATTTTATATATAAGCTTCTGTAATTCCATTTTATTTCATACCATTATTCGTTTCATGTTGTATATACATACGATAATTTCATTTGAGGAAGTGCGGACTACCGCCCCCTTAAAATGATAAGACTCGTTCATACCACACATGGAACGTATAAAGGATGGTGTTAATGAACATAAGTAACATATATAAAATATTATATTATACTGGAATAGTAATATACCTATGTATCATTTGGATTCGATTCTTTTAAAATAAAAATTAAATGGAAGTAGCGTTCGTGCGTACGTACGGACTACCGTCTCCACGAACGCGATGAGATTCATTCTCCATCGTATACATTCATGTATTATTCTCATTTTAGGGTTAAAAATAATGTTAATATAATTATGATTATGTATAATATATAATCTATCCATTACAAACATGTCTTACGTAACCAAACATTTAAGAAGAACGAATCGATTATCACTCGAAACGACGATAATACTAAGATATTATTAATAAAGCAATGTTAAAAGATCATATATGATATCATATTAATGTATATGATTCTTGTATAATTTAATAACAATTATTTCACCATTATACGGGAGGTTAACCTACCCCAACAAAGGAAAAGTACAAGGTAAGGGTTTATTTCCCAATCTCATCATTATCCGAGGTTGTTTATACGTAATAATCTACTGGGATATCTTTATCATCCACATCCATGTTTCTTAAAAATGTATTTCAAAACCTTTTTACTATTTACAAGAATATGGGTTAAAGTCATTTATACCCTTGTTTTACTTTTTATAAGAGGTTTATAAAGGAATCTTTCCGTCGTTTTCAAAACAAGGTCCTTTTTAACCTTTTCGACAAAATTAAGGTAAGAATGTTTTTTGTTAACTTATACGACAAGTGCGGTTATTATCTTCCATTATTACACCTTTGAATCTTCCCTTACACTCTTGTAAGGATATTTTCAAAATAAAGTTTTTCTTTTATAATTATGTGATTTTTAAATGATTTTAAAAAAAGAGATATTTCTCTCAAATATATGAAAATCCAGTGCAAATGTATACGTATTTAACGCAAGCTTAAAAATGTTTTCAGAAAACCCGACTCTCGAGTTTGGTAGACATGAAGGGATTGGGAGTGGACCCATCATGGCCTGTAATTAGTCGAGCAGTCTCAGAATTAGTTTTTTTGTTTTCAGAAGCTTGCATAATGTTTTCAGAAAAACACTGGAGTGTATTTTAGCAATTTTAAATGTAAGTATCTTCTAAAAAAAATTGCATCGGTAGGTCTCATGAGGCAAACTAGTGGCTTGGCACAAGGCCTTGACAAAATCTTATTTGTAGTCTTGGCACGAGGCCTTGGCTATGTGGTTATGATAGTCTGGCATTATGCATTCCAACATTATGAAAGTGGTTATTGATTTTGCATGTGATTATTCGATTAGTAGAATATCCATGTGAATAAGTAAATGGCATTATTTCATTTTACTTTTGCCATACTATGTTGAAGTTCATGTTTAAAAGGCTTTTGTTTTAGTAATTCATTGCCTTAAATGTTTATGCTTATTTTGAATGTTCCGCTATATTGTTATCCTTACTGGGCATTTGAGCTCACCCCTTTTCTATGTTTTATTTTTCCCAGGTAGTGAAGAAGTAAATTATGATTGACTTGCAGGGATATTATGAGGGGTTAATAGTGTGGATATGAAGACTTTGTTGTTGTAGTAGTTTTTCACTTTGAAATGTAATGTAAAACATTATGAATATATCTAGTGTTTCCAAGGCTACTAAACCAATCGGTCTTTCGAGATTTGATCTTTCTTGTGATCATGCCAATGTTATGTAATAATGCACCGACTCTGGGTAACTGGGGTCGGGGCGTTACAGTTGGTATCAGAGGAAGTTTAGTACAAACCTTGGAAGCTAGATTTAGATAAACTCTGATTAGAGCACGTAGACCTAAGATGAACTTTGAGGATTAGTATAGAAGAACTTCCTAGAATTTTGGTATTGTAGAGATTTTGTGAGTTTTCCGAGCAATAAATCCCTGTCTGGATACGAGCAGGTAGAGGCGGCTCTGGCACAGATGTACCTAGGGGTAAAACCCGAAAACACCGCTTTGAGCTAGACTCAAACGGGAACTGGTGCACGACAACGGGCCTTGCTGCACTCTTGGTTACGACACTCCCGGGGGATATGCTTAGGATAACTCTCATTTTCTTTACAAATCATTATGAAGGGTTTATGAGTATATACTTCCTCAAAGAAAACATTTTTATGATTATGGATTATATCCATAAATATTTCAATTTATGTTAAGTGTTTTATAAGTATGGGATTATGTATTTTGATTCATAAACTGATCTAGTTTATGCCATTGTTTAGAAATGGCGCCCAGTAGAAGGAATGAGAACTCCAGAAATGCACATGATCCAAAGAGAAGGAAGGATCATATCTTTCATGGTCTTAAGCTAGAATTTATAAGAGAAATAGTCTCCCATGTATTATCATCATATGTAGAAATAATATCATGTGTTCATAAGATAAGTAAAGAGTTTACTGAGTCCTATGGATTTGAAGGGAAGCAAGAGAAGAAAAGAATGGAAGAGAGAAAGATGGATAAAGGGAAGAGGAAAAAGATGAATTTTCCCATATGTGACAACTGTGGGAAGAAACACCCTGGAACTTGCCTGAAAGGAATGAGAGTTTGTTAAAAGTGTGGAGGAAAAGGGCACAAAGTACATGACTGCAAGGGTAAGAAAATGGTTTCAAATGTACAATGCTTCATTTGCAAGGAGTTTGGACACTACGTGAACCTATGTCCCAGTCATCAGACTATGCCTCAAATGATGCTATTGGATAATAATCATGTTATGATACTACCACAGATGAAGAGGAATGATTAGAGTTATTATGTTGATTATATCAATTCAGTGTTGTATCAACAATGTACTTGTTATAATAATTATGGAGTATATAAGGATTGTACCGCAGTACTATTTCATTAAGGACTTGAGATGGTGTCGAACAAAGAAAAGTGACTCAGTAGCAGGTTAAATGTTTGGAAAATATATGGTTGAGAGAAAGATAAACCATAATATGGTTCAGATACCGAGGTGGTGATTTTAGAATAATACATGATTGATTTGGATAAATTATATTGGATATTATTGACTACCTTGAAGCTGATTAATGATTTGTATATTCCATCATTGTTGGGGTTTAAAACATTTTTGGATTGATGAAGTATATCCAGCATTCTATATGGAATAAGGGAGAATGATTGTAATCAATAAGGAATATGGTAATTCAGGATGTTTTAGTATACTAAAAGAATACATGATGAAGGTATTCACATGCTATTACGGGGTAAAAAGGATCTACATTATGTTTACCTTCCTTATAAATGTTGGAATGTGAGTTTGGACAGAAGTATTTTTGATAGTTCTAGTTTGGATTATTTTGGATTTCCATAAAAGGACATCCCGGAGGTCGGGCGGCAAACCGTCTCGTCCGGCAAGGCTGCGAGACTTGAACCCGCAACCGAAGGGCGACAAGGGTGTATCACCTACCACTGGCCCACGAGATGTCCTGGATTAAATAAAGTTTTTTTTAAAGATCTGGTAGATGAATTATAAATTCATTTATTTTGGAACCATGTACGAATAGTATAAATAAAAAAATTACATTCTATTATCTTTTAGAGTGAAAGATGAGTTTGTGGTAGAAATTTATTAATGGATAAAACTCTAATTATAAAGTAAGTATATCTCCTTATGATCTTATCCAATCTCATAAATAAATTCCTCAACATTAATAAAAGGAACTTAGAACAAAAATGTTTTCCTAGATGGTACCTTAAATCATCACTAATTTATGGATTTGGGATTGTTGGCCTTTTCATATCCATGTTCTCTACCACTCTCCATCAGATAATTGATGGTTAGATTTTTCTTCCATATCCATATTTTCCTACATGGAACCCTAGTATGTGTTATTTTCAGTAATCTTCATACTTTCGACTCTTTATTTTAAATAGAGGCCTCATTAATTAATTTTTTCGATATGGGATTTCAACTAAGATATTTTGAAACGTCAAAAATGTGTTATCCTAATACCCTATGTTTTGTTGAACCGATGGTATTTCAAATCATCATATATTGATGAATTTAAGGACCTCAATTTTACACTTGTTTGTGATTGATGACCTCAATCACTACCTATAAATATTTTCGTTTTTCCTCCAATTATATGTCTCTAATTTCCACCAATGTTCTCCTAATCAAGATCATAATTTGGTGGTGACCCTTTCATTTCTCTTTTCCTCATATTAAGACTAAATTTTAGTAACCCAATTTCCGATGTGGGTTTTCCCACAAATATATTTTCTATTTTCAACCTTTTATTTTCGAAGAACAATATCAAATTGCGAGGACGCAATTTATTGAAGGAGGGGAGAATGTAACACCCCAAGATTTCATAGTATGTTATTTCTTCAAAATAATTCAATAACTTGCACTACACGCAACACCGAGTTCAATCACACCATGACTTACAAAAAAAAAGCCATTAAAAGAGGTCATGAATAGCATTAACTACATTTTAAACTTTATATAATCCTTATAATTTTAGAATCCATATTATGAGTTTCTTAGTCATAATGCAAGAAGAGATTCATTTTCAGTATTGCACTTTTATCAACTTTTAATAGAGAAACATTTTTAAATACAATATTTTAAACTTTTTGACTAAATGGGGACATCAAAAAAATTTAAAATGAAACATCCCAAGCTTACACGGTAAGCTTTCCTTTGAATGAAACAGTAGCGTGTGTTGTACGCAACTTCGAGTTTTAACACACACCACAACCGATCAAACTAGCCGTTATGAATAGTAATACATAATTTTTGAAATCATATATATTTCATATTTCAAAATGGACTTCATTTTTGGATTCGGAATATCGAAATTAGCCTAGGGTGAAATTTTGGTAATTTTCGGATAACTTTTATATTTTGATGAATAGTGAAATTACTAAATTTTAATTAAAAACAACTTTTTTAATCAAAATAATTAATAGTGATAAATTATGAATTTGAGTGGTTTTAAAGTATATTTAGAATATATTTTTACCATTTAATATAATGTTGGTCATTGGACATAATTTTACAATTAAACCGAACATAAACGAGTGTCAATCTTTTGATAGTTATTACCTCTTAAAAACACGCTTTTTGTTTTGACAGCGGGAATTAATTTTAAATTAATTTCTGCCACTTCTGTGTTTTGAATTTAGGAAAATGGATTCCATATTTGGAATCAGGATTTCCAAATTATGTAAATAGGTAACTTTTATTTTTACACATTTTGAATAATTACTGCGGTAAATATTTTATTTACCATGGTTAAAGGGTAAATCCGGTAAATAAGGGTTAAAAAAATAATATTATAATAATACTAAATTACCCTAAAACGTGTCTTAACCCTATTGGTTGATACATGGTCGACCATGGGCATCTTTGGGTCTGTTTTGGGACCCCATGGATCCACTTGTAAGTGATAATGACACATTATATTAATAAAGTTAAAATAAAAATAAAAATGGCATAAGCTTACATCTTTTAGAAGAACAATTTTTACATAGGGTTATACATGTTGGATTTTCTATTATAAATATTCATTAGAAAGCTAAAAAGATTTCCTACATGATTATATTTTATTTATAATTTTTAGACATCAAATATATTAAATTATTAATGACACAATAATGATGCAATGTTTACCTCATTAATAAATCATTGAAATAAATAATATTATAATGATTAAAATATTATCTAAAACCTGTCCAATTATTATTGGTTGATTTTATTTAGAATATTCGTCATCTTATCTTTGACCTCAATGATTTTTGGACCATTATAAACCGAATATAATTATATTATAAAGTAATACTTTTACTCTTTCCTAAAGATCCCCTCCTCTCCCTTATAATAGGAGACCACTTCTACTCATTCCTCACACCTCTCAAGCCACTTGGCTCGTCCAAACTCTGCCCAAATAAGCTCCCCACATCCCTCTCCTCCTACTTGAATCTTCCCCTTAGGAAGAAAGCATTTCAACAAGTCCTTTGGTTCTAACCAAAGTGAGTTACCTAAATTAAAGGTAACGATTTATCTTAAATTATTTTCATTTATTTTGCTTCTTCAACCCCCAAACTCTTTTAATTTCCTTTCTTTTGTAACAACACCAGTATCCTCATTATACTAGGATGTTGTTATAATATGTATTCAAACTACACATACACACAACTCCATCTAATGGATGATGAACATAATGTTTCTGTGGATGGCAAACTAACGCCTCACGAAACGATGATTGTTCAAATACATCTTACCGCCTCTCATGGTGTCCATTATGATGGCACTGTAATTAAATATGATATTAATGATATATATTTTATATATAAGCTTCTGTAATTCCATTTTATTTCATACCATTATTCGTTTCATGTTGTATATACATACGATAATTTCATTTGAGGAAGTGCGGACTACCGCCCCCTTAAAATGATATGACTCGTTCATACCACACATGGAACGTATAAAGGATGGTGTTAATGATCTTAAGTAACATATATAAAATATTATATTATACTGGAATAGTAATATACCTATGTATCATTTGGATTCGATTCTATTAAAATAAAAATTAAATGGAAGTAGCGTTCGTGCGTACGTACGGACTACCGTCTCCACGAACGCGATGAGATTCATTCTCCATCGTATCCATTCAAGTATTATTCTCATTTTAGGGTTAAAAATAATGTTAATATAATTATGATTATGAATAATATATAATCTATCCATTACAAACATGTCTTATGTAACCAAACATTTAAGAAGAACGAATCGATTATCACTCGAAACGACGATAATACTAAGATATTATTAATAAAGCAATGTTAAAAGATCATATATGATATCATATTAATGTATATGATTCTTGTATAATTTAATAACAATTATTTAACCATTATACGGGAGGTTAACCTACCCCAACAAAGGAAAAGTACAAGGTAAGGGTTTATTTCCCAATCTCTTCATTATCCGAGGTTGTTTATACGTAATAATCTACTGGGATATCTTTATCATCCACATCCATGTTTCTTAAAAATGTATTTCAAAACCTTTTTACTATTTACAAGAATATGGGTTAAAGTCATTTATACCCTTGTTTGACTTTTTATAAGAGGTTTATAAAGGAATCTTTCCGTCGTTTTCAAAACAAGGTCCTTTTTAACCTTTTCGACAAAATTAAGGTAAGAATGTTTTTTGTTAACTTATACGACAAGTGCGGTCATTATCTTCCATTATTACACCTTTGAATCTTCCCTTACACTCTTGTAAGGATATTTTCAAAATAAAGTTTTTCTTTTATAATTATGTGATTTTTAAATGATTTTAAAAAAAGAGATATTTCTCTCAAATATATGAAAATCCAGTGCAAATGTATACGTATTTAACGCAAGCTTAAAAATGTTTTCAGAAAACCCGAATCTCGAGTTTGGTAGACAGGAAGGGATTGGGAGTGGACCCATCATGGCCTGTAATTAGTCGATCAGTCTCAGAATTAGTTATTTTGTTTTCAGAAGCTTGCATAATGTTTTCAGAAAAACACTGGAGTGTATTTTAGCAATTTTAAATGTAAGTATCTTCTAAAAAAAATTGCATCGGTAGGTCTCATGAGACAAACTAGTGTCTTGGCACAAGGCCTTGACAAAATCGTATTTGTAGTCTTGGCACGAGGCCTTGGCTATGTGGTTATGATAGTCTGGCATTATGCATTCCAACATTATGAAAGTGGTTATTGATTTTGCATGTGATTATTCGATTAGTAGAATATCCATGTGAATAAGTAAATGGCATTATTTCATTTTACTTTTTCCATACTATGTTGAAGATCATGTTTAAAAGGCTTTTGTTTCAGTAATTAATTGCCTTAAATGTTTATGCTTATTTTGAATGTTCCGCTGTATTGTTATCCTTACTGGGCATTTGAGCTCACCCCTTTTCTATGTTTTATTTTTCCCAGGTAGTGAAGAAGTAAATTATGATTGACTTGCAGGGATATTATGAGGGGTTAATAGTGTGGATATGAAGACTTTGTTGTTGTAGTAGTTTTTCACTTTGAAATGTAATGTAAAACTTTATGAATATATCTAGTGTTTCCAAGGCTACTAAACCAATCGGTCTTTCGAGATTTGATCTTTCTTGTGATCATGCCAATGTTATGTAATAATGCACCGACTCTGGGTAACTGGGGTCGGGGCGTTACAAACATGCCCCAGATGATTTACCTATGGAGCACCCTGATGTTGGCCTCCTCCTATATCATTCGACCTTAGAGGAGAAGGGGCCAACTGTCCCTACTATGTGAAGGGCCTAGATGGAAACTACTATGGAGGCAGGAGCAGAACCTGCAAACCTGTACAATTCTGAGCATGAGATGAGAAGCATCTCTGGTGGTACCTAGGGCCTCCAAAATAAAAAAACTCATACTATGAATCATGGGAAAAGGGAGAGTACAATAGAGTTGAAACTGATTCTACTGGGGTCGGCTCCCCGTTATCAAAAAATTGGATGGCCCTAACGATGAAAACAAGCTACTGACGGTATTCCCCGTTATAGAACCCGTATTGCATCCCTCTTGTAGTAAATCACCTCACGATTGAATCTTTTCCACTTTCTCAAACATCTTATGAACCTCTAGATATGTCATTATGGTGATGGTAGTAGCTGCTTAATGAAGAGAAGCACAAAGATCCTTCTCTATGAGTCTCGCCCCAGACCACTCATCTTGAAAGAGATCCGGATAAAAACATATGAGATCCTTGAACTTGATCATCAAATCCCTTACTATCATTATACCTATTGGAGGAAGAGTAGATCCTACCTCTTGTTGGATTTTGTCATAGAAGAATAATGTTTATCCCATAACTCTTTCTCAATGTCGACCCAAAGGACATCAGTCTAACACTTCTCATCAAGGTATGGTGTCCACCACTTACACATCACTCCCCACATATATCTCACATACAACGGATCTTAGTACTCTACCAGAGCCTGGATCATGAAGAAACTAATAATCTTCTCTTCAAGACAACTCAATTTCTCTGTATCCAATATACCACCGTCATACATTCCTAGAGTATATTACTTGAATTCACAAACAATCTTCTTTCATAGATCATTATCCTCCACTGGATTGACCCTCTTACAGTCAACAAGGTCAACATTCATACCCTCCAGTGCTCGTACCATGCGCATGTGACTTTCTGGATCCATAGCTGAAATGAAAAAATAAACTCCTAATCCCTATTTGTATGAAAGTTATATCTCATGATTGATTTCAATAAAATTTATTTAAAATTAATGAATACACTCAAAACAAAATTTAACCCAAGTGTAGATGATGCATGTACCATACATATGGTCTGTACCCAAAAAAATGTGTTTCCTTACATAGTCGTTTGGTAATCTTAGTGTCCTTGCATCAGATCATGGGGGGCCCCTAAAATCCTATGATCTAGATGAATCTTCCCTAGACTATGTCATGAACCAAGATCATGTAACACTATTTCTCTACCAACTTATGTAATGATCACTATTCCTAACTCCAAAATCCATACTATCTATCAACCTTCACATTTGATATCATTATATCATGACCCTCCTTCTTCATGATGAGGCATGACATAGAAATATGTGGATATAATCCTTTCTCAAGATTATGGAGAGATAATGACCCCTTGAGACAATCCTCCTGTTGGCCTCGGGGTGGCGGCCAACACCAAGGGTATTGTAATCTCACAAAAAGGAAGGTATTATCCTTCTATAGTAATCATGATTCCAAAATAAGATGTATCGATGTCAAAAACTCCAAAATATATAAGTAAACCAAAATCCATTCCTCACGAATGTTTTAAGGAAAAACTGATAGAGATAAAAATAAAATGACAAGTATATACCAAATTAAAACTAAGCAATGACACATAAACATTCCTCAATATACATGATAGTATGGTCCATGATGGTTTTCATAATCTCTTTAGAAACCTGAAAATAGTTTTATAAAAATAGATTGAGAATAAAAGTATACCCTGGAGGAAAAACCAATGTCACCCCTACACAGGTGGGAGAATCATTCTAATTTTTCATTGAGAAACAGTAGAAACCAACAACACCTATCAGAGAATACTAAACACCCAACCATACCAAGTCACAATCAACAGGTAATGAATATCAATTAATATAATATATTAAGCACAGTGATATTTTGGTACCCCGAACCACCTCTCAGTGGTTAACTGGGACATCCTAAAGAATCTACCTTTTCCACACGCCCCAATATCACAACCTTCCTTCACATACCTGTGCCATGAACAAAACTGAATTATAGTCTACTGACACCTAGCCATTACCACACCACAATACAGCTCATAAACACCAAGTCCCCACATATACCACACCCAAACTAAAAAAACATGGGCCACATCCAGAACTCACATGGGAAACAAATCACCTCTCACTCAACTAGTGTGGTAGATCTAGTAATAGACCTGAGGCCATTACCTCATGCCTAAAGAGTCTTTGGTGTTATGGACCTAGAAATGGGAGCATTGAAGAGTGAATAACCATCTATCCATCCTCCCACCTAGATATTGTGAAATACATCCTCCCAAACAAAAATGGGGGTGTTCGGAACATAGTGCTCAGAGTGGGTGGTGTGCATATTGAAAAGTGAATGAACTAAAAGTGTATAAATAGGTACCAAACATTCTTCCCAACCTATGGTATTTCAAAACAACTATTATACCAAAGAAAATATATCGTTATGTCTCATCTGAATACATATACCATGATAATGTATGGTCACTTCTATAATTCGAAATATACCACTAACCAATTAATTTTTTAAAATTTTTTATTCTTCAATCATCGATTTATTGATTAATTTATTTCATCCCTACAGAGTCACCTAATAATCATATCATCTACAACCACCTATAGAAGGTTAAATCCACAAAACACTAATATATAAAAAAAGGTATAATCTACCAATATCCACCTTCAAATCTATCCCACTCAAGTGATGCCCTCACAACAAAAACCCGCTAGCCCCAATGCACTTTAACACAACACCCAACAAACAAATAAAAATGAAATCATGACACAACCCAATCCTATAGGCCTAATTCCCACCCACTACCTAAATATAGTCCCTCTTCATAACAAGTTCATCCATTCCACCATTATTCACTCAAAGTGATATACCACCACACCCCTCATACCACCCCACACCCAACGTCACACCCCCATCCGTAGCACCACACTACCAAACCTCATACAACAAAAAAATCCAAATAGAAAATAGAATAAAACCATACCTATCTAACATTTTGTGTTATGATATAGTGAAGACAAGTTATTAAATTCCACATTGATAAATGCGGGTGATCACACAAGGATTTTCAGCCTAGGGAATCCATTTCATTTGACCAAGTGTACACAATTTTTTAGATTGATAATTAAACCAATTATTAATAGGGAAGAAAATATGGTTATAAAAAATCATCAATGTGAATATAAATTTCCCAATAAACCATTATTTTAAGAATCCACATATCTATAATAGATCACATAACCATTAATACTATAAATAAAATAGGAAATCAACTTAAATTCACTCCCCAACACATGAAAAACTTGTTCAATGGATAATTCCCAACATGTGACTCCACAGGGTAGAAAGGATATAAGTGTTCCAAAGTAAAATGAAAACAGACCAAGAAAATAATATTTTTTTCATAATGTTCTGATCATATATCAATTGAATGTGAAACAGTTTCAAATGACATCATTATGGGATCATGGTCAACATTATGTGGTTTGAATATAGAAAAGTACCTAAAGTGTTATGATATTAAATATATAATTGATATCCATTAAAATTACCTTAAAACACCCAAATAAAGGTATAAACATAAATTACATAAAATTAATCATTTTAAGGGTGAAACCTGAAAAATTAGGAGAAACTAGAAATGAGTGACTGATGGTTAGGTCACCAATTCTGGATGTGAGTCACTTAACGGTGAGTAACCAATGCTGAGCCACTGATACAACCTACTGATGCTTGACTCACCAATCCTCAAACTCACCAATGCAACGAGTCACTAACACTGACAATATGAGTCACAGACACAGATTCATTAAGTCACTGACACCGAAAAACTGAGTCACGGACACCGATGCCATGAGTCACTGACACTGACACCCGGAGTCACCGACATAGACGCCCTATGTCACCAACATTGACATCCTGACTCACTAGCACTAACACCATAAGCCACCAACACTAACATACTATGTCACTAATAGAAAAACTAAAAACTGGGAAAACTATTAAAATGAGCAACTGTTTCTCCCTAGAACACCCCAAAGAAGAATATTTGGATAATGGGATGAACCGATGTTGTCCTGGAAATTACATAATTTATTCTAAAATTTATATAACTTAACTCTGATAATTATATATTGAGTAATTAAAATTAGTATATCATCTATTATGTGATCTTTTGAAAACTCAAATTTATAATTTTGATGAAGACATGGTAGCTTATAATGAAAAAAATTATATATTTATAAATTTTGGTGTCACATTAATTTTGAGTATCTGCATAATAACTTAAATTTATAACCAACATGAAATGGTATTAGGGCACATATAACGGAAGTAATATCGATAGAATGTTCAGGTTTCTACTACCATTAATAGAAGATCCTAGGTTGATAGAGATTATCAAATGGGAATTAATATAATTTTATTGTAATAAAGGATATATATATATATATATCAAATCCAGAAATAAAAATATATTTCCAATTCACATATATAGTAATAAAAACTTCTTTAATGGATGACATTAAAAAAACAATTGTAGTGGATCTATAAACATGATATGTGAACATGAAAACATTGCGAGTTTTTAGTTATAATTCAACATCTAATTGTTGAGACATTTATGTGGTACCATGATAAAAAATAGTTATAAAAAGATTTCTAGATCTAGAATCAAATACATAATTTATATTTATAGAGTGGATGATAAGTGAAAATTTCTTATCTTTAATGTCCTGAAACGTTTTTCTAGGTGTGATCATACGATAAATCACATTTCCACATGGATTAAAAGGTTTTTTCAATGATCGTTGTCATTAACCATTGGATTCATGAACTAACAATCATAATATCAAAATTCCTTGATATTATATCATTTGTGTGTGTCTAGTGATGTAATTTAATATTTCTCTACACTATATTAGTTAATTGAACTCTTAACATCACATTAACATTCTACATCTCAATGAAATTATTAAGAACACAACATAAATTTTCCACCCCTTTTTTGATATTTTCTTAATGAATTATTTAAAATAAATTTAAAAAATAGATATTAATTTTCATTCATCCAGTGGTTTATTATAATAATCTCCATGAAAATTAATATTTGTGTTATTGTTACATAAAACATGAAAATAATTCAAGTATCCCACCATTATTTCACCATTGAGAGAACATGGAATGATTTCTTCATATTTAATGAATCTTATTATTGATAATTATATTTTGATAACTATTGTTATGCCATTAGTTAATCAATCATAATTTATTTTTATTATAATGATAAAATGAGAATACTATCCAGATATTACTGTGAAAAATTCATCAATGACTGAATTAATTCAGCATACTTCTTAAGATAATGTAATTAAATTTCTATTCATATTTACAGAGTTCATGTAATAAAATTTTAGAAATAATATTCTCCAAATATATTCCTTTTCAAGGATTAAGTTACTTAATAATTAAATTTCTTCTTAATAAGATTTTCACTATTGTTTTGTTTCTAATAAAAAGAAGATAAAAAGATAAAATAATTGTTCCATGTTCTGAGATATAGATAATGGAAAATAGCATTTCATGGGTAATAATACAATACAATGAAATTAGTTTATTTGGAAACCCATGGAAAGAAGGTGGACATTTTCTTATGAATGTATCAATATTGTGATACTCATTAATTATGTTTTTTATGGTTAGAATGATTACCTAATGTGAGATAGTTCCATGAGAATGGAAAATAAATTTTCCTTCCCAGCCCCCATTCAATTCATTTTATCATATGTCTATTTATTTAATTTTTATTTTTCATCACAATTTACATTATTCCTCCTAGTTCTAAACAATTAATATTACCGGAAATCATACTTTTGAAATCTGGTAACATTAATTAAAGTATAAAATCATATATTCATGAGAATCATTCCAATTATGATCTAAATTATTAAATTGTGAATGAATACTAGGACGTGTTAGGTTATTTATATCTCTAATTAATTTTAACACATGTTTTCTTATGTTCTAAACTCGGTCTCATTACTGTCTAATATCTAAAAAATAACTATCACCTTCTCTAATATATTACAATTACATTCATTCAGTGTATTTAATATTATTATATTATGTTACATTAATATTTTATACATATCAATATAATACATTCCCCAAAAAAATTAATTATTAGATTAACTAAAATATACACATATAAATATCTTATTTTATTAATTATATTAAACATATCCTAGAAATTTATTCTAACATTGTACACTTATGTTTCATACCATAAATAATATGATTCCTCATTAACTGAGGGAAAGAATATATAAGAAATAATGTGATTAGATTATTAGTAATGATAAAAAATAGATATATCAATTGATGTTCATAAGTGAGACTACTATATTAATATGAGTATTAGAACATGGTCACAAAATATGAAACACAAAAAAAAATTTATGCACCATAAATTAGGATTCATGTAAAAAGGATTCCCAATAATTAATGAAATGAGTCTTTAAACAGTATAATTATTAATAAGTAGTCTTGAGTCGTGAGAGAATATAATAACCATAAAAACATATGATAGTAATGTATGGGATACTCATAATAATTTAAAATCATTCCACTATTTGATGATCGTAACCAATATTATCTGCACATACTAAACGATGTCCAAAAATGGATTTTGTTATATCTAAAACCCTTTTTCAGTGTTGTAATAGGTTTACTCCATCGAAACTATCATATAATCTAATTCGATATACAGATTTACCAAATTCATAATGGGGGTAAATATTTTTAGTCCCACCCATAAAATAATTAATATAAAATATAAGGGTTCCATAAAATCATAAAAATAATTACTATTTCATCCTAATGTAATAAATACTGGGGATATAAATTGGTAAAATGAGAACCTCATTAAAAAATAATTGTAAAAAACAATTGGTTAATAAAATACATGTAATTATATATGAATAATCCTATGGAATTGTAATAATACATTATGAATGTTGACATAGATGAATATTCTCTTTTATGAAATAATTAAAAATACAATATAAAAATTATAATAAAACATAATTTTTATTTTATTTCATTCATTAATAATTATCATAAAATTAAAATAGGGTATTATTTGTAATAAATTTTAAACCAGTAATGGAATCATAATGATGAAGGAATATCATGATTCTTGGAATCTTTCTTCATATCATAAAAATTAAATGAGATCAATCTTATCAAAAATTTATAAATACTAAATATTAAATTTTAAAAAACAATAAATCTCTTCCTTTAAGACCAATATTAATAAATTAAAATTTTATGAAAATAAAATTATTTTAAACATTTAATTTAATACATTATTAAATTTTTAAGAGAACGTTTTTCACAGATATAGAAGAAAAAAAATTCAAATCAAAAGAAGATTAATATGGTAATATTTTCTTGTATACATCCTTTGTGTACATCTTGAGTGCCTAATAATTTATAATGGAAAAAATTACTTGAAGAATTAAAAACATACTAGAGTATAAGAAACTATATTAGTTTCAGATGATATGAATCAAATAATTTTCCTCACTATAAATTTAATATAGACATTCCCAAAAAGAATCTAGACTGTAATGTAATCCAATACCACACGTTTTGGAATTCTATTTACATTAACTTCACCTATTTTATAATAATATATATTTATTTTAAATATATACTAAAAGAGGTTCAGCCATGGGTTTGGAAACCTATGACCCCAAAAATAAATTAAAAAAGTATAAAGGTACAACAGGCAGAAGGAAATGATTACATGTGAAACACCACACCCAGTTAGAAAAATGGAAAGACACATCAGAATTCCAATTATTACCTTTTTCTGGGCCGGCCTTGACCTTGAGATCCTCCCCGATTATCTGGATGTTTCCCTCTTCCCCTTTGTATCACTGGCTCATCATCCAAAATTAGAACCTATATTGTGTGCAATTCAGCTTCTTCATGAGGGGATTCTCTATGCAGCATTGTATGCATAACCTCAATAGATGATCTAAAATCATGCTGAGCAACATCATGAGTAGGCTCCTCATGCACAAGAGAAGCATGTTGTACGAGCTTGGAGTCCTGCACCGCCACACAAAGAGCCAGGTCCACCTCCATTGGGGTCACCAACCATCAACAATAGCAGGTGATGAGGAGAGGCACATTCAGATTTTGTATCTTTCATTCTTGAGTCCTTCATGATTTAGAAAATCAGACTCAAGAGTATTGATAAACTCTAACATAGAAAAAAATTGACAGATGGCTTTGTAGGTCCTTACAACTCTATAATACTAGTTGCAACCATTGATATGACATTCATATTAATCCCCCTAATCAGAATCCAATGGAGGAGAATGCACTGGGTCCAGTACTTCCATACTAACACCATGCTTGGATGCATAAGATCAGAGTAGGCCCTCTCCTCATGGAACATCTTGCGGACCACCAAAATTATCCACAGAAGCAATTTTATCCCCCTGCACATCAACTTGAATCCTATGTTAAACTGCAGCATCCCCAACAACCATATTATCCACCCTTAGAACCATTTCCTTATGAGAATCCACATTAGCCACATGTACCTCATCTTGAGTCCCCTAGAGAACAACATCCTATCCAACAGTATTATTATCCATCCTTGAATCCAAATGCAATCCGAGCATCCACATTATCCACCTACACCTCATATTCAATATCCTATTGAACAACGTCCTCTCCTACAACAGTATTATCCATCCTTGGATCCACTACAACCACATTGGCCACCTGCACCTCATCATGATTAACTGGACATGCCCTTGGCTTCTTAGGAATCACCAATTGGAATCCATCTGCATCAAAAAATCTTCATCTTACCCTTCCTACAAGATGAGCCTAATGTAGCTTGCTCCGAATCATGACTTAATTCATTTTGGATAGAAACCTCATGATCATGTTGATTCCATTCCTCCTCCTCAGCAACATCAACCTAGGACTTGTTATCAAGACACCTAATAACTCCAAAGGTTCCCTGCTCCAATAATCCAGTAATCACTGGCATAGTAGCAGTATTACCAGGTTGCTGAAATGCTACAGACTTTGGTCGACCTTGTTGGATAGCCTCAACAAATGTGGAGATGCCTGCATTGTGATGATCCTTCATCCTGAAAACCTGCTTACTACCATTAAAATCAACTTTTTTCTTCTTACACTGCTCTGAGGCATGACCCAAAAATTTACATAATGAACTTTTCATATTCCTACGACATTGCTCAATAGCATTTCCAATGCACAGAAAAGACTTACAAAATGTGGGAAACCACTCATATTGAATATCTAGATCAAACATAATTTCACCTTCAACAAGTTGAATATGGGAGTATCCAGTTCTAACCACTCATATTATATCTCATCTACCATATTCATATTGACACAATGTGGGCAACCACTCATACTGTATATCCAGTTCTAACCACTTATATTGTATATTTGGACATATGTTGTCCAGTTTCATATGCATGTATTATGTCAACAATTCATATACATTAAAATTAGTAATTCGTTAATCATATTAAAAAATTAAATCAAGTCATAATCAGAATATAATCATCAAATAAACTATTATAATTCATCAAATAATATTGTGATAAAAAATTAATAACATTTATTTTTAGATATGGTATTATTTACATATGCACAACTAATGTTTTAATTTTTCATGGATGGAATGAATGAATAATAAAAATAATATATATATCATGATTCATAAAAACTGATAAATATCATATTTATTAATTAAATCCATTATTATAACCATCTGTAACATATTCTGTTTAAAAATAAAACACATAACAATATGGTTGTGGTAGTACCTAGGTAAGAACGAGCGATGTTATTATTTTCCATAAGAGAAAAAATGACATTAAAATTGGATATACCATATAAATTAAAACATTTTATTTTCTTTTAAATACAAATTATAATAATCCATCCTAATTATAATAGGTTTGATAGAGGTAGAGGGAGTGATAAACATGAGTGAACTCAATTTGGAGTTACATTGTTCATTGGAAAACTGGTTTTAGCTTATACATTATGTATCTAAAGATGGTATTTAAAATATATCAAAGAAACCAAAATCTGGGGGGAATTTTTGGGAATGGATTTCAAATTGAATTTTCAAAAATATTATTCTCATGTCACTCAGATAATAGACATGTGGATATACACTTTTATATGAGGGGTGTGGCACACTTGTAATTATAATTACTTTTTAAATATTATATTTTTATTATTCATAGTGAAACGACACTGAATAATTTAAATTTCCAAGATAATTTTCTATCAGTATAAATAAACAAATTAAAGTTGAATTAATCTTATAGTTTTTCACATTATCGTAACATTTGATCCTAACATAAATAGTTTTACCCGTAAATTGTGATGACAACATTTTTAGCATAATTTTTATTCATAATGATAAATAATGAAATTGAAATAAATAATAACAAATTACACCCTAATAATTTTAAAATTCCTTTCCATTTTTTATTATTACTATTTTAGAATGTTCATAAATTAATTTTATTACATGTGCATAAAATACAATAAAACATTTTTTTTATAAATGAATATTTAATCATAAAAATGTAATTATACTGAATCCTATTTTAATGTTGTTTAATATAGAATTAATTATATTATGAATAATCAAATGGAAGTTATGTTACTCTAATATTGTTTAAAAATTATAATTGAAATTTTAATTTACTTGATTGATAGAAATGATAATAATGTATTACAAAAAAACAATTCTTTTTCACTATACACTCAAAACAAAATTTTTTCAAAAAACATTACAAGGAAAAACTGTTACATCCCAGGTAAATGAAGAACATTTCCTTTTAATATTTATTAATATTTGTGAATAAAATATTAATATTACTTTAACAGGAATTCAATTCTCGATGGCGTACCCAATACGCAACAACGAGTTTCATTGAAATCTTACGTTGCACAATAATAATAAAATAAAATTATTTTAAATGGTAGTTAACACCTTGCCTTTGTAAAGGAGGGAATGAACATAGCTAAATAAAAAATAATTATATATGTTTTTAAAATATTTTTACTTTTATCCAATAAATTGTAGAGGCTTAAAATGCGAATGAATCCAATTTTAAGCGTAAATATTCTAATATTCTTTAAAAGGTCGATTAACCACCTTTTGTTGGAGAACCCTTTTTAAATCCAATTTTGACAATTTTATATGTTATATTAGAATAAATAAAATCCTTCACTTGAATCAGGACATAAAAATTTACTTACTGTATGTCTTTGTTTTTTTTGATAATGTTCATTTTTTACAAATTAGTGAAAAATGTTGTATTTTAATTCGAAACAACATTTTAATCTAATTTATTTATATGATCACATCTTCATTTGAATTGGTTTTAATGTGAAATTAGAATATATATTTCCCATTTAATCTAATGGTGGTCATTGGAATTAATTTCAGTTTGAAATTGGACTTAATATAGTGTCAATCTTTTAATAGATATTGTTTCTTAAAAACATGCTATTTATTTTGACAACGGGAATTAATTATCAAATTAATTAATTAAACTTATATGTTTTGAATTTTTTTAAAATAGACATCATTTTTTAATTTGGAATATCAAATATAGCTTTGGGTAAATTTTTTGTATTTTTCTGAAAAACATCATTTTTTTATGAATAGTGAAACCACTAAGTGGTAGTTAAAAAACTGATTTTTCATTGAAATGAAACATTACCACTTTTGTGATTTTATTTAAAAAAGTCCGACATACATGGTTTTCATTATTAATTAAAATTTAAATCAATGGGATGAAAATAATTTTTTTGGTGAATAATAACATTTAAGTTTTATTAATCACGATTAAAGGTAATTAGTGTAATTTAGGGTAAAAATAATGTTATAATAATATGAAATTACCTTGACACATGCCCTACCGTTATTGGATGAGTCATTTCCAATAAGGAAAATCCATGTGTCAACTTGGGGACCCCATGGAGCCACATGGGTATGAAAATTACATTAATAACTATTTATTTAATGTTAAAATAAAAATGTCACAAACATGGATTATTTTAATAAAAAAATTTACATGGGGTTATACTAGTCATATTTTTTTGACTATAAATATTCATTAGAAACATAAAAATATTTCCTACATCAGGATATTTTTTTAAAAATTTTATACATTAAATAAATAAATTTATTTATGACACCATGATGATGTAGTGATTACCTCATTAATGAACGATTTAAATAAAATGAGAAGATAAGGTAAACTCTAAGACATAAATTTGTCAAAAACTTATTATATGGGTGGATTATTAACCCTTGTCACCTTATACTCGAAATATATAATTGTGGGACATTTAATATCCTAAAATCTTATTATAATAAAATAACTTTTCAAGACATTCCTAGAGTGACCCTCCTCCCTCTTATAAAAGGCCCCCACCTCTACCCCCATTACCCACACCTCTCAAGCCTTTGGATCGACAAAACTATGCTCCTTTTATCTCCCCACATATCTCTATTCTTCCTATAATCCTTAACGTATGAATAAAGCTCTTTGAAAAACCCTTGTGGTTCAAACCAAAGGGAGTTACCCGATTTAAAGGTAATGTCCTCTCTTATGTTATTTTGTATTACTTTTCTTCTCCAACCCCCTAAACACTTTTTATTACTTTATTTTGTAACAAAACCAGTATCTTCAATATAATAGGATGTTTTTATGATAATTATTCAAGCTACAATTACACACACCTCTATCTAATGGTTAAAGAATATATTGTTTCTTGTGGATGGAGAATTACTGCCTCACGAAATGATGATTGTTCTATATTCTCCTACAACCTCTCATGGTGGACATTATGATGGAACTATATTTATTTATAATATATATTATATTTATTTCCTCTATATGATTATGAATTTTACATTTAAAACATACCTTTATTCTTTGCATGTTGTGAAAATGCGATAATTGCATTTGAGGAAGTGTGGACTACCGCCCCCTCAAGTGATGTGACTCGTTCATGCAATACATGGAATGTTTAAATAATGAAATTAATGAAATTATGTGAGATATATAACATATATATAATACTGGATATAATATATATATATATATATATCTCATTTAGTATTAATTCCATTAAATACGAAATAGAAATCAAAGTAGCATTAATGCGTACGTATAGCTTACCGTCTCCATGAACTGTGAATTTCATTTATTACCTCTAAATGTTATGTAATATTATAAATTGAAGTATTTACTAGATATATATTATATATATGATATCTACATCATGAATATAATTCTGGATATAATGGATATTTTACCACATGAACAACTTGTAATTATAAGAAGTTTATTTTTGACTCTAGTACCAATGATCGACAAAACGACCGTTATTAACATAAATAATTACATAATGTTAATATAAAAGTGATAAATTTTATAAAAGGAATAATGAACTTGAAAAAGGTTCTTAATCAAGTAGAAATTAACTCTTGCTTATTATTCAGTAATATAAGGAAACGAACAAGACACATCGGACATGAGGTAAGGGATCTTACCACTCTCTTTCTTTTTAAGTACTCTCTTTTATGTAATTTCATTTAAGCTCATCATTATTATGTTTGGGGATGTTATTTTATATTTATAATACTGTAATATTTATTCTAATATTATTAGAGACCATATTTGATCTCGTAAATCCATTTTTGGATGTTTAAAGTGGAGTCGTTAGGCTGCCGAGTTTTCGTAAGGAATTTTTCATCTCTCTTTTATTCTAGGGAGATTTATGCTACATTTTCCATAATTTCCCTTGATTAGTGTATTTACTGTCCATTATTATACTATTTTTGTTATATAATTTTGTTTATGGGTATTTACATCAATTTTTTATGTTCTTTCTTTCATGGGGTGTACGTTTCAAAAGTCACCAAAGTCGGTAAGGGAACCATTCACCCTCTTATTTTTTTAAAAGACTTCTTATTGTTTTGTCTTTAAATTTACATCTTATTATATTGGGATATGTTATTATATATCCTTATTTCTGTAAATTTTATGTCCAATTTGCGAGATACCCTTTATCACTCTCATTAACCCTTTTTCTAAAATATGGTGTGATGTCGTTAAGCTATCGAATTTTTGCAAGGGAACTTCTTAACATAATTTCGATTCATTAGAATAAACTTTTACTTCTTGATTATGTCATGCTATGAATATGTGTGGATGACCTATAATTGTTTCACACATAATATCCACTTATATTGGGTGCATTTATATTTTCCACACATAATTATGTAATTGATTTATCCTTAATCTAAGGATATCGCCTTTGTAAGGGACTTTGTCTCAATCTCCTTTCATTGAGCCATATTTTGTTTCATACACAACGTTCATTTATATGGTATATAAACTATTTTTACCTTTTATTTCATTCAAATGGAATATTTTTCTACGAAGCGTTTTACTAAACGACAAATAGGAATGTTTTTTTTAACATACATGGTGACAACGACCTTTCCGCCGCCACAAGTATTATTTGATCTTTGGATTCCTTAACAAGACATAATGTTTTTTAAAAGAAAATAAATACCATATCCTCTTTTATGTATTTTGGTTTTGAAAATGGTTTTGATAATTTTTTTATCATATCAATGTGTTTTTGATATCTTTTGATTGAAATGTATAAATGTTATGTTTCCGTTATCCATGTTTTATGTGATATGATTATGTTGTGGTTCTTGGGCATTGTTTATGATGACGGGTGGTTCCGTGATAAACTAAGGGCGGGTTAGCATGTTATAGCTCTCCAATGCATTTGGAAACGTAAAGGAGTTAAACTCTATGGTTTTTCTGACAAGATTTAGGGAATATACTTTGATTGGTATTCCAAACGTAACCATGAGGGCAACTCCCTACATAAGAATGTTATGAATGCCTCAAGTTACCGTTATGTCTTATGATTTCTATAATTTATTCATAAATATTATGATTTCATGAGGTATGATAAATTTCTTATGTTTTATGAGTAAAGTATTATTTCATTGATTCTTATGTATACATGGACTAATGTTTTCTGTCCGTATTTTTATAACCCTTACTGAGCTTTTCATGCTCATCCCATGTTTTGGAAATGTTTTTCACATGACATAACGTCGAATAGGTTCATGGATGGGATCAAGGAAATGTCAGGCTATCTATAACAAGGAACTATACATGACTATTTTGTTCAAGAGTTTTCAATTTGTGAAAAAATGTAAACTGAGTAGATGTGTCTACTTTGTAATCATTAAGATGTAACAGTTATATCCTAATTCTCTAAAAATCTTAACCTGAAAAGATCTTCAATGTGAATTATTCATTTAATTCAAGATTATGTAATTTTTTAAGGCCGGGTCCTTACAGTTGGTATCATAGGTCTGTTTAGACAACATTAGGGATTAAGAGTTTTCGTTAAACACATGATTAGTCCCTATGTTTATTATTTTAGTTAAATCATTATTTTATAACTATTTCAGATCAAGGAAATGGAAGGAGGAGGATCTGAAACGACATTATTATCTCTTTTTGATGACTTGAATGCAATAATTATTGCAAATTCATGTTTGGATAATTGTGAAACTTTTTCTAGAATACAAATCACTTGCAAGCAGCTGTTTGAGATATCAAACACTTCCACTATACCTCGTTATCATCATGGATCATGGGTTGTATTTGGAAAAATCTAAATTTCACAATATTATCATATTTTCACAAAAGGTAAATATTAGCAATGTATTTTAAAATATTTACCTTATCACATGATTTTGAAGAATATTATCTTTTTCAAGAAGGATCTAAAAAAGGAGACCCTTGTACTCTCTATTTATATTTACTTTTAAAATATAGTATCTCAGCACATACCAATGGTATTTTAAAAGGACCGTTAATTGAAAGTTTCAACTCAAATTCAGTTATACTATTTTATAGAAATCATGTCTTATCATATGTTTTGGAATTATATGTCATACATGATTATTTTCCAAAACTGTTTTTCTGTGAACACCCATATGACCCATGATGTACAAGGTGTATTTGGATGGAGGGAAAAAATGATTTTGAAGGGTTTATAAGTCATTTTTGTGATGCCTGTTCCTTCTACCTATGTGAACAAGATGAGGATGGAACCAAATGGAAACCATTATCAAGGTATGATGTTTTTCATTTTGGGGATCGTTTTATTTTATATTATGATGGTGAAATAAGACTTCAAGAATTAAGATGTTGATATCAAAATGAATTGGATGAAAATGAGAGGTATAAGGAAACCATTGAGGTTAAAACATTTTAGGGTTATTTTTGAGATTTCTAAAAAGGACATCCCGCAATATGGGTGACAACCCGTCACGTCCGGCAAGGTCACATGAATCGAACCCACAACTGAAGGGCGATAAGGGCGCATGGCCTACCACTAGCCTATGTGAAGTCCCTGGTTAGTATGACTTATTCATTTTAGTTAAATTATTTTATGGATCATGAATATTTTGATTTCTGGAACTTATGTTTTATGAAATATATATCCTTATTGTAGGAAAATGATTTGGTTATTTTAGAAGATGTTCTCTCTTTCGTGGAAAAAATATATGCCTATAGAAAATAGAATATTTTGGGATTTCAATTGAGGAGAAATGGTGGAGTTTTATTTTGGAAGAATTTATGTTTTTATTATGGACATATGGAGATTTGGTTTATTTATGCAAATGATTTACCTATAATAGAGAATATGGTATTAGGTTAATTACTTTTCATTACAAGATGCTAAGAGAAACTGATGTTATTTGGAGATAAATGTTAAGATTTATCTTGGAAGACTATGTGATTAAATCCTTCAAGGACATGGGTTTCAATTTTAGTTTTGGATACATTGAATAATTGTATGGATAGGTGTTTATTGAATGGTCTTTGTTGAAATTTTGGTATTGTTTGACAATGTTTAGAGATTAAGAATATATATTTTTTATTATAATAGATTATCCCTTTTCTGGATTATCTGAACTTGTACTAACCTTTTTGGTATTAGTTTAGGTTAAGTTCAAAAAACATGTGAAATATATGGTTCTTTTTTATGGATTAGTTGACTCTCATGAATTTGATTATAGTACTCTTAATATGAACAAGTCATCCTAAATACTCGTTTTTTGGAGAAAATATGAGTTTTTGTAAGAATTCTAGTAAAAGTTGAAAGTCAACATGACAAGTAAGTATGTTTCCTTATGTTTTAGTTTAGCTAATAAATAAATTATTTAATGAAAAGTAACTTAAAAAAAATTTGTCTGTTATTTTTTCCTACTGGGGAATCAAATACCGTATAACCCCGCACACGTTTGTGATTTTCTGGAGGGTAACATTCTCATAAACTTGTTTCTATCACTCTCAATCAGAACATAACCCTTTGTTTTTTTTCTTCCGTATCCATGTTTTCATGGAATACTAGTACCTGTTGTCTTGGGCATCCATGGTTCTTTTCTTTATTTCTTTTAAAGTGATAGTTTAATTTACTCTTTTTCAGATGTGGGGCTTTTAATGAAGTTTCCAACCCAATTTTAAAATATTGAGGATGCAATTCGTAAAAGGGGGAAAGGATGTAACATCCCAGGTAAATAAAGAATATTAATTTTTCATATTTATTAATATTTGTGAATATAATATTAATATTACTTTAAAGGGAAAGCTATGCTCGATGGCGTACCCAATACGTAACAATGAGTTTCTTTAAAATCTTACATTGGACTCTAATAATATTATAATATTTTTCTAAATGGTAGTTAATGCCTAGAAGTTTTAATGGAAGGAATGAACAGAACTAACTACAAAATTATTATATATGTTTGTAAAATATTTTTAATTTTATATCATAAATGTTAGAGCCTTAAAATGCGAATTAATCCAATTTTAAGCGTAAATATTCTAATATTTTTTAAAAGGTCGATTAACTGCCTTGTGAGGGAGAACCCTTTTCTAAATCCACTTTTTGACAATTTTATATGTTATATTGGACCAAATAAAATCCTTCTTTAGAAATGGTACATCAAAATTTACTTTGTGTATGTCTTTGTTATTTTTTTCTATATTGTTCATTTTTAATGAATAAGTGAAAAATGTTGTATTTTAATTCAAAAAATATTTTTAATCTAATTTATTTATATGATCAGATCATCTTTTTAATTGGTTTTATTGTGAAATTAAAATATATTTTTACCATTTAATCTATTGGTGGTCATTGAAATTAATTTCACATTGAAATTGGACTTAAACTAGTGTCAATCTTTTAATAGATATTTTTTATTAAAAACACACTCTTTGTTTTAGAAACGATAATGAAGTATTAAATTAATTAATGCAACTTATATGTTTTTAATTTTTTAAAATAGACATCATTATTCAATTAGGAATATCAAATATAGCTTAGGGTGAATTTTTTCTATTTTTCTGAAAAACATCAATTTTTGATGAATATTGAAACCACTAAGTTGTAGTTATAAAACTGATTTTTCATTTAAATGAAACATTACCACTTGGGTTATTTTATTTTCAAAATTCCAACAGACATGGTTTTCATAAGTATGTAAAATGTGTTTCAATGGGATGAAAACCATTTTTTTGGTGAATAGTAACTTTTATGTTTTATTAGTTGCGATTAAAGGTAATTAGTGTAATTTAAGGAAAAAATAATGTTATAATAATATGAAATTAACTTGAACCATGCCCTACAGTTATTGGATGAGTCATGTAAAACCCATACATTCCATGGGTCAACTTGGGGACCCCATGGAGCCACATGGATAAGAAAATGTAATTAATAACTTTTTATTTAGATTTAAAATAAAAATGTAACAAACGTGTATTTTTTTACTAAAACAATTTTTACATGGGGTTATAAAAGTCATATTTTTTACTATAAATATTCATTAGAAATTTAAAAAAAATTCCTACATCATGAATTATTATTTTTATTCATTAAATAAATAAATTTATTTATGACACCATGATAATGCAGTGATTACCTCATTAATGAATGATTTAAATAAAATGAGAAGATAAGGTAAAATATAAGACATGCACTTGTCAAAAAACCATTGGATGGGTGGATTTCGAACCCTTATCACCTTATCCCAGAAATAGATACTTGTGGGACCTTTAATATCCAAAAATCGTTTTATAATAAAGTAACTTTTCATGACTTTTCAAGAGTGCCCCTCCTCCCTCTTATAAAAGGCCTCCACCTTAACCCCCCTTACCCACACCTCTCAATACTTTGGCTCGACCAAAATCTGCTCATTTTATCTATCCACATCCCTATCTTCATCCTAGAAGCCTTACCTTACACAGAAAGCTCTTCAAGAAACCCTTTTGGTTCAAACCAAATGGAGTTACCCGATTTAAAGGTAATGTCCTCTCTTATGTTCTTTTGGTTTATTTTTCTACTCAAACCCCCTAAACTCTTTTTATTCCTTTATTTTGAAACAAAACCAGTATATTAAATATACTAGGATGTTTTTATGTGATGTATTAGAGATAAAATTACATACACCTCTATCTAATGGTTAAAGAACATATTGTTTTTGTGGATGGAGAATTACTGGCACACGAAAAGATGATTGTTCTATCTTATCCTACAACCTCTCATGGTGGCCATTATGATGGAACTATATTTATTTATGATATATATTATATTTATTTGATCTCTATTATTATTTATTTTACATTTAAAACATACCTTTCTTCTTTTCATGTTGTGCAAATGCGATAATTTCATTTCAGGATGTGTGGACTACCACCCCCACAAGTGATGTGACTCGTTCATTCAATACATGGAATGTATAAAGAATGAAATTAATGAACTTATGTGAGATATATAACATATATATTATAATGGAATTATATTATATATATATATATATATATATCATTTAGTTTTAATCCCATTAAATTCGAAATAGAAATGAAAGAAGCGTTAATTCGTACGTACAGCTTACCGTCTCCATGAACGATGCATTTCATTTCTTATCTCTAAATGTTATGTAATATTATAAATGGAATTATTTATTGGATATATATAATATATATGATATCTACATAATGAATATAATTATTTATATAATGGATATTTTACCACATAAACAACTTGTAATTTTAAGATGTTAATTTTTGACTCAAGTACCAATGATCGAGAAAATGACCATTATTATCTTAAATAATTACATAATGTTCAGAACATATTAATATGTGGTATAAAAGGAAAAATGACCTTGAAAAAGTTTCTTAAGCATGTATAAATTAACTCTTGTTTATTATTTAGGAATATAAGAATCTTAGAAGACAAGTCTGACTTGAGGTAAGGGATCTTTCCTCTCTCTTTCTTTTTATGTACTCTCTTTTATGTAATTTATTTTATGCTCATCATTCATATGTTTGGGGATGTTATTTTATATTCCTCATACTATAATTTTTATTTTAATATTATGAGAGACCCTATTTGATCTCATAAATCTATTTGTGGATGTTTAAAGTTGTGTCGTTAGGCTGCCGAGTTTTCATACGGGATTTTTCATCTCACTTTTATTCCCATGAGATTTATGCTACATTTTCCACCATTTCCTTTAAGTGGTGTATGTACATCCCATTATTCTACTCGTTGTGTAATAAAATTTCGTTAATGGGTATTTACATCAATTTTTTATAGTCTTTCTTTCATGGGGTGTATGTTTCGAAAGTTACCCAAGTCTGTAAGGGAACAATTCACCCTCCTATTTTTTTAAAAGACTCATTTTTGTTTTGTCTTTTAATTTACATCTTATTATGTTGGGATATGTTCTTATATATCCTTATTTCTGAAAATTTTATTTCCATTTGATGAGATAACCTTTATCACTCTCATCAACACTTTTTCTAAAATTTGATGTGACATCCTTAGGCAATCCGATTTTATCAAGGGAACTTCTTAACACTATTTCAATTGTTTGGGTTAAACTTCTACTTCTTGATTATGTCATTCGATGAATATGTGGGGATGACCTGTGATTTTTTTAAACTTAATATCAACTTATTTTGGTTGTATATATATATGTCCCACATAATTATGTAATTGATTTATCCTAAATCTAAGGATATCGTCTTTGTAAGGGACTTCGTCTCAATATACTTTCAATGCGGCATATATTGTTTTATACACAACATTATTTTATATGGTGTATAAACCCCTTTAAATTTTGATTTCATTCAAAGGGAATCTTTTTCTATGAATTGTTTTACTAAATGACCAAAATGAATGTTTCTTTTAATGTACGCAGTGACAACGACTTTTCCGCCGCCGCGAGTTTTTTTGATCTTTGGCTTCCTTAACAAGACGTCATATTTTTTAAAAGAAAATAAATACCATATAGTATTTTATGTATTTTGGTATTGAAAATTATTTTGATGATGTTTTTATTATATCAATGTGTTTTTGATATCTTGTGATTGAAATGTGGAAATGTTATCTTTCCTTTATACATGTTTTATGTGATATGATTATGTTATGGTTAATGGACATTTTTTATGAAGATGGGTGGTTCTATGATAAAATATGGGTGGGTGAGCCTATGATATCTCTACAATTTATTGGGTAACGTGAAGGAGTTAAACGCTAAGGTTTCTCTGAAGAGATTTAGGTAATATAATGTGATGGGTATTCCAAACGTAACCATGAGGTTACTACCTACGTAAGAATGTTATGAATTCCTCAAGTTACCTTTATGTCGTAGGATTTATAAGAGTTATTCATAAATCATATGATTTCATGAGGTATGATAAAGTTATTATTTTGTATGAGTAAAGAATGATTTTATTGATTCTTATTTATACATGGGCTAATGTTTTCTGTCTGTCTTGTTATAACCCTTACCGATCATTTTATGCTTATCCCATGTTTTTGAAATGTTTATCACATGAAATAAAGTGGAATAGGGTCAACGATGGTATCATAGAATTGTTAGGAAATCAAAAACAAGATACTAGACATGACTCTTTTGTTCAAGAGTTTTTATTTTGTGAAAAAATGGAATCTGAGTAGATGTGTCTACTTTGTAATATTTGAGATGTAATAGTAATGTCCTACATCTCTAAAACACTAAATCTAAATAGATACTCAATGTGAATTATTCATTTAATTCAAGATTATGTAAATTTTTATGGCTAGGTACATACAGTTAGTATCAGAAGTCATCTTAGACAACTTTAGGTATTAGGAGTTTTCGTTAAACACATGATTAGTCCATATGTTTTTTAATTTAGTTAAATCCTTTTTTTATATCTTTTTTAGATCAACAAAATTGATGGAGGATGATCTCAAACGAAATTCTTATCTCTTCCTGATGACTTTATTGCAATAATTATTTCAAATTCATGTTTAGATGATTGAGAAATATTTTTTAGAATACTAATCACTTGCACGCAGCTGCTTGAGATATCAAACACCTCCACTATACCTCGTTATCATCTTGAATCATGGGTTGTATTTAGAAATATATTATTTCCACAATATTCTCATATTTATAGGAAATGAAAATATTTTCAAGGAATTTTCAAATATTTTACCTTATCACTTGATTTTAATGCATATTACGATTTTAAAGAAGGTGCTGAAAAAGGAGACCCTTGTGCAACTTATTTATATTTACTTTTAAAATATTGTCTCTCAGCACATACATATGGTATTTTAAAAGGACCATTAATTGAATGTTTCAACTCAAATTTGGTTATTCAATTTTATAGAAATCATGTCTTATCAGATTTTTTAGAATTATATGTCATACATGATTATTTTACAAAACTATTTTTCTGTGAACACCCATATGATCCATGTTGTACAAGGTGTATTTGGATGGTAGATGAAAATTATTTTGGAGGATCTCTAGTAATTTTTGTAATGAATGGACCTTCTACCTACGTGAACAAGATGACAATGAAACCTAATGGACACCAATATCAATGTAAATTTTTTTTTCATTTTGGGGATCGTTTTATTTTATCTTATGATAGTGAAATAAGGCTTCAGGAATTAAGATGTTGAGATCATAATGAATTTGGATGAAAATGAGAGGTATATGGAAACCATTGAGGATAAAATAAGTTAGGGATATTTTTTAGATTTATAAAATGGAAAACCCGTAATATGGGTGAAAAATTGTCGCATTTGTCAAGGCCACATGAATCGAACCAACAACCAAAGGGTGATAAGGGCACATGTCCTACCACTAGCCTTTGTGAAGTTTGTAGTTAGTATGACTTATTATTTTTAGTTAAATGAATTTCTGGATCAATAATAAGTTGATTTTGGGAACTTATGTTTTACTAAATATATATCCTTAGCGTAGGACAATGATTTGGTTATTTTGGAAGATGATCTCTCTTTCGTGGAAACAATCTATGCCTACAAAAATAGAATATTATGTGATTTCAATTAAGGGGGATTGGTGGAGTTTTATTTTGGAAAAATCTATGTTTTTATTATGTACATTTTATGATTTGTTTTTGTTATGAAAATTATTAACCTATCATGGAGAAAATGGGATTAGGTTAATTACTTTTCAATACAAGACATTAAGAGAAACAAATGTTATTTGGAGATAAATGTTAAGATTTATCTTGGAAGACAATGTGATTAAATCCTTCAGAGATTTGGGTTTCAATCTTAATTTTGGATACTTTGAATAATATCATGGATATTTGTTTATTGAATGGTCTTTATTAATCTTTTTTTATTGTTTGACATATTTTGGTGATTAAGAATAATTTTTTTTTATTTTAAAGGATTATCCAATTTTCGGATTATATGATATTGTACTAACATCTTTGGTTTTGGTTTTGGATAAGGTCAAAAAACATGGGAAATATATTTTTCTCTTTTATGGATTTGGAGATTCTCATGATGTTGATTATAGTACTCTTAATATGAACAAGTCTTCTTAAATACTCATTTTTTGGAGAAAATATGAGTTTGTGTAAGAAATATAGTAAAATTTGAAAGTCAACATGATAAGTAAGTATGTTTCCTTATGTTTTAGTTAAGATCATACAAAAATACTTCAATGAAAAGTAACTTAAAACAAAAATGTTTTCAGTTAATTCTTTCTACTGGGGAATCAAATACCTTTTAACCCATCACAAGTTAGTTATTTTTTTTTGGTTAACATTCTATTAAACATGTTTCCATCACTCTCCATAAGAACATAACCCTTTGTGTTTTCTTCCATATCCATGTTTTCATGGAATCCTAGTACCTATTGTCTCGGGTGACCTTGGTACTTTTCATACTTTCTTTTAAAGTGATAGTTTAATTTACTCCTTTTCCCATGTGGGGCTTTCAATGAAGTATCCAAGCCCAATTTTAAAATTGAGAGGACGCAATTCCCAAAAGGGGGGAATGATGTAACATCCCATGTAAATAAAGAATTTTACCTTTTCATATTTACTAATATTTTTGAATAAAATATTAATATTACTTTAAATGGAACTCTATGATCGATGGCATACCCAATACGCAACAATGAGTTTCATTGAAATCTTATGTTCCACTCTAATAATATAGTAATATTATTTTAAATGGTAGTTAACTCCTAGTCGTTGAAAGGGCAGGAATGAACAGAGCTAATTACAAAATATTATATATGTTTGTCAAATATTTTTAATTTTATCCAATAAATTTTAGTGGCTTAAAATAAGAATGAATCCAATTTTAAGGGTAAATATTCTAATATTCTTTAAACGGTCGATTAACTACCTTTTGATAGCGAACTCTTTTTCAAATCAACTTTTTGAAAATTTTATATGTTATATTTTACCAAATAAATTCTTTCTTTGGAATCGGGACATCAATATTTACATTTTGTTTGTATTTTTTTCGATAAAGTTCATTTTTAATGAATAATTGAAAATGTGGTATTTTAATTCAAAAAATAATTTTAATCTAATTTATTTATATGATCATATCATTTTTTGAATTTGTTTTAAATTGAAATTAGAATATATTTTTACAATTCAATCTAATGTTGGTCATTGGCATTAATTTCACATTGAAATTGGACTTAAACTAGTGTCAATCTTTTAATAGATATTGTTTCTAAAAAACACCTTATTATTTTGACAATGGGAATTAATTATTAAATTAATTAATGCAACTTATATGTTTTGAATTTTGTAAAATAGACATCATTTTTCAATTCGTAATATCAAATATTTCTTAGGGTGAATTTTTTATATTTTTCTGAAAAACTTCAATTTTATGATGAATAGTGAAAAAACTAAGTGGTAGTTAAATAAATGATTTTTCTTTTAAATGAAACTTTACCACTTCTGTGATCTTATTTTCAAAAATCTGACATACATGGTTGTCATTAGTTAGTAAAATGTGGTTCAATGGGATGAAAACAATTTTTTTTGTGAATAGTAACTTTTAAGTTTTATTAATCGCGATTAAAGGCAATTACTGTAATTTAAAGTAAAAATAATGTTATAATATTAATAAATTACCTTGACACATGCCCTACCGTTATTGGATGAGTCCTATCCAACCAAGGAAATACATGTGTCAACTTGGGGACCCCATGGAACCACGTGGGTAAGAAAATGACATTAATAACTTTTTATTTAAAGTTAAAATGAAAATGTCACAGACATGTATTGTTTTACTAATACAATTTTTACCTGGGGTTATACAAGTCATAATATTTTACTATAAATATTAATTAGAAAGATAAAAATATTTCCTAAATCAAGATATTTTTTTATATTTTTTAGACATTATATAAATAAATTTATCTATGACATCATGATGATGTAGTGATTACCTCATTAATGAATGATTTAAATTAAATGAGAAGATAAGGTAAAATCTAAGACATAAATTTATCAAAAACCTATTGGATGGGTGTATTTATAACACTTATTACCTTATCCTAGAAATAGTTAATTTTGGGACCTTTAATATCCAAAAATCAATTTATAATAAAGTAACTTTTCAATACATTCCAAGAGTACCCCTCCTCCCTCTTATAAAAGGCCCCCAACTCTACCCCCTTACCCACACCTCTCAAGCATTTTACAAAACCACACTTTGATCATATTATCTCTCCACATTACTATATTCATCCTATAAGCCTTACCTTAGGCCGAATTCTCTTAAAGAAAACCTTTTGGTTCAAATCAATGGGAGTTACTTGATTTAAATGTAATGTTCTCTGTTATGTTCTTTTGTATTATTTTGATTTTACATACCCCTAAACTATTTTTATTCCTTTATTTTGTAACAACAATAGTATCATCAATATAATTTTATTTTTGTATGATTATTAATAGTGCTACACTTACTCACACCTCCGTATAATGGTTAAAGAACATATTGTTTCTGTGGATGGAGAATTATTGCCTCACGAAACAATGATTGATCTGTCTTCTCCTACCACCTTTTATGGTGGCCATTATGATGGAACTATATTTATTTATGATATATATTATATTTATTTCCTCTATATGATTCTGTATTTTACATTTTTAACATACCTTTATTCCTTACATGTTGTGCAAATCTGTTAATTTCATTTGAGGAAGTGTGGACTACCGCCCACTCAAGTTATGTGCTTTGTTCATTCAATACATGGAATGTATAAAGAATTAAAATTAATGAACTTGTATGAGATATATAACATATATATTATACTGGAATTATAATATATATATATCTCATTTAGTTTTAATTCCATTAAATATGAAATAGAAATGAAATAAGCGTCCATGCGTACATATGGCTTACCGTCTCCCTGAACGGTGAATTTCATTTCATACCTCTAAATGTTATGTAATATTATAAATTCAATTATTTAATGGTTATATATGATATATATGATATCTAAATCATGAATATAATTCTAGATATAATGGATATTTTACCACATGAACAACTTGTAATTATTAGAAGATTATTTTTGACTTAAGTACCAATGATTGACAAAACGACCATTATTAACTTAAATAATTACATAATGTTCATAACATGGTAATAAGTGGTATAAAAGGAGTAAGTAATGTTTATTAAGAAAATTGAAATTAACTCTAGTTTATTCAGGAATATAACGAAATGTACAAGACAAGTCGGACTTGAGGTAAGGGATCTTACCTCTCCCTTTCTTTTTAAGTACTCTCTTTTATATCGTTTCTTTGAAGCTCATCTTTACTGTAGCGTCCCGGACCCGGGTGCCACACGACCTCAAGCGCATTTCCCCAAATGCCAGAGGCTGCCGACTAGCAGTGAGGGGCCATGTCTGATAGTGGGGAAATTATTCCCTCATTTGTCAAAGTGTAGCGCAGCAGAATACCAAAATAAACATACCACAAACACCAGAAGCAGTAAACATACACAAGTGAAATAAGTACAGAAGTGGATATAACCAAAATTATATGAGTGAAGATGCTAAATGTTTTATGTTCTAAGAAAATAGCCAGAACATGTTATACATCAATACAGTACAGCAGAAAACAGAGTACAGCAAAACAAGAAAAATAGCTGGCAGCGGCATCGCGAGCCTAGGCTCTGTCCCATGCCCTCCTACTCCTCCGCAATAGTAAAGTACATATATGGGGACTCTTTCCCCTATCTACACATGAAACATCTTAATCTATTTGGGATTAAATGCGTGACCCAAACAGGGTGTGATAAATATATCTCAGTAGTCACCCACCAAAGGATCGTGCCCAACTGTGTGTAAGCATGCAACAACAGTGTGAAGTAGTAAAATTCAATAGAGTAAGCAGTACTCAAAAGTAACTAATTAACAGTTATATTTCCATTTCATTATCCATTTAATCCATTTAAATATTAGAAACCACCACAATGCATTTTTATGTATACAGTCCATGTCCTCAGACAAATAAAACCTTACTCTCAGGTAAGCATAATCCAACCCGCAGGTATATCCCTCAGGCGTAACAGAAATTGCCCTCAGGCATAGGAAGTGTCGCCCTCATGCAAAAACGTCAAGCCCTTAGGCACAAAAGGTTTCCCTTAGGAGAAAATAACTACAGCCCTTGGGCTAAATAGTGCAGTGCCCTCAGTCTAATCACAACAACGCCCTCAGGCTAAATACAAAAATGCCCTCAGGATAAACAGGTAACCAGGCCATACCGAACTGGTAAACAAGAAGTAATAAGCAATTCCTCTCAAGGAAATTCTACAATTACTACTTTGAAGGCATACCCTTAGGTGTCCTGGCCAAATGGCTAAACAGAGAAACACACCCCGGTGGTGGTTCCGGATCCACGCAACGATCCCAACCAACATTTTATTATCACAATTAAATACCTAATCAATTCTAGTTATTAAATATAGAAACGGTCTCAGCCACACGACACCCCAACATTGGTTCGTGGCACAAAAACGCACAAAACACATAGCAGTTCAAAAACTAAACACAAATCCACCTACCTTATACATCAACAAGCATTATACTCGAACATCGATTCCAAAAACGCCCAAAAACGGCATAGATCTGAAGAAGAACAAAACTCATTAAAATGTAAATAACATACGTTAGGAGAATAAATGGCAAGAACGGTACTAGGAGAGGAGAGGGCTTACCCGCGCGGTTCCAACGAAAACGTCCGAAGCCAAATCGGATTCTAGACGAACGCCCGGTGGATCTTCAAAGATCTGTCCTCCTCCTTTGGCTCCAAAATGGCTCAAGTGCCTCCTCTGCCAAATGAGGAGGCTACTGCCTGTTTGAAGCTGAAAAAAGTATGCGGTGTGTACTTCTAAGTACACTTTCTGTACTTCTTTTATTTAACTATTCATTTGGCGGAACCGCCAAACTGTTCATCCGTCGACATTATTACATGGCATGTACTCTCGAGTACACGGTGTGTATAGTCGCCCAGCTGGCGGAGACGCCACCACATTACTGTTTAAGCCCGCTGATTGACTACACGGCGTGTAAGGTTCCACTGCACGGTGTGTAGTGGTTCATACACCCTTCGTCGCTGGCATGGATACACGCCCCGTGTACTCATCCCGACATGGCCAAAAGTACACGGCGTGTGGATAAAGTACACGGAATGTAGTTCCAAAATTCCGTATTTTTCCCCATTTTCAATATTTTTTCAAAAACACTTAAGGAAAAGGAAAAGAAGAAGCTCGTACCTCTAAAATAAGAACCGGGTTCTTACAAACTTCCCCCCTTATAGCAATTCGTCCCCAAATTGCCATTCCCAAGGTGGAGAAGAGAAATATAAGAACAGATCTGGCCATTGAGCACGTACGTCGGCCTCCCACTCCTAGGTCTTGTCCTACACTCGGCCATACAGCCATAGCACCTGTATGAGAGGAACTGACCGGCCTCGAAGAACCTTCGTGCTCCTATCAACAATACAGATCAGATGCTACTCAAAGAACGCATAATGTTGAAGCTTAAACTCCTTTGGATGAAAGGTGTGAGATGGGTCTGAATGGTAGAGACACATCTGAGACACATGGAATACATCGTGCATGGCTTGGTACCACTGTGGTAATTGCAACTGATAGGCAACTTGCCAGACTCTCTCCAGAATCTCGAATGGACCCACATACCTTGGTGACGGCTTACCCTGTCTCCTGATCCTTTTGGGTCCCAGCCTCAGCAAAACACGCTAGAAAACCTGATCCCTGACCACGAACTCCAAAGGTCATCTGCGACAATCAGAATAAGACTTCTGACAAGACTGTGCAGTAGTCATCCGCCTTCGAATCAAGTGGACCTGCTCAGATGTCTCCTACAAGAGCTGTGGCCCCAGTAAAGCTGCCTCACCTGCCTCTAACCAGCAAAAAGGTGAACGGAATGTCCTAACATATAAAGCCTCATATGGTGCCATCTCAATAGTCACCTGAAAACTATTGTTATAGGCAAACTCAACTAAGGGTATATGCTTCCCCCATGATCCCCCAAAGTCTAAGACACATGCATGAATCATGTCCTCTAGAACCTGTATCGTCCGCTCTGACTGGCCATCTGTCTGAGGGTGGTATGCTGTGCTCAGAAGCACCTGTGTACCCGGCGCCCTCTGAAAACTCTACCAGAAACAAGTCGTAAATTGGGCATCCCTATCTGAAACGATAGAGCGAGGGACCCCATGAAGTCGTACGATATCTCAGATATACAACCATCTGTGCTCGTCCATACTGAAGGTCTCCTTGATCGGAAAGAAGTGAGCTACATTTGTGAGTTTGTCCACAATAACCCACATGACGTCATTGCCTCATGGTGACCTTGGAAATCTCATAATGAAATCCATCGCAAAATCATCCCATTTCCACTCTGGAATAGGCAACTAATATAATAGCCCAGCTAGTCTCTGATGCTCTACCTTCACCTACTGACAGGTGGAACACCTCGTAACAAAACCAGCTATCACTCTCTTCATACCCGGCCACCAGTATTAACATCTCAAGTCACGGTACATCTTGGTAACCTCGGGATGAACTGCCCAAGCTGAAGCATGAAACTCCCGCATCAGCTCCTCGTGTATATCCCCTGGATCCCATACACATCCATGGAAACACAAAAACTCATCATCACATATCATCCAACCGGGAGGAGGGTCCTCACTTTCCACCAACTCCCATAGAACTAGGACATCTGAATCTGATAGATGCCTCATCCTCACTCTATCCAGGAGGGTAGAAGTCACAAATAATGAGGAATGATATGTCTTCCCCTGTCTGTCATGCACCTCCAGATGCATCTCAGAGAATAAAGCCATAAGCTGCCACTCACCACTGGCCTCCTGCACTTCCTGTATCTGAGACTTCCTTCTCAGTGCATCAGCTACGACATTACCTTTACCAGGTGTATAAGCAAGCTCAAAATCAAAGGACTGTAGGTACTTGACACACCTTCTCTGCCTTAGATTCAAGTCACGATGAGTAAAGTTATACTTGAAGCGTTTTTGGTCGGTAAAAACCAAAAAATTCTCTCCTAACAGATAATGTCTCCAACAGCGCAACGCATGCACAACTGCTGCCAACTTGAGATAATGTGTCGGGTAATTCCTCTCATGTGGCCTCAATTGTCAAGACCCATACACCACCACTCGGTTGCCCTACATCAAAACAGCTCCCAGCCCAATACCTGATGAATCACAGTAAATTGTATAGCTCATCCCCTGCTCCGGGAGTTTCAGGATCGGTGCTGAAGTCGGCCTTCCCTTCAGGTCCTGAAAAGATGTCTCACAAGCTTCTAACCAAACAAACTTCACACCCTTCTTAGTCAGACCTGTCAACAGTGCTGCTCAGCGGGAGAAGTCCTGTATGAAGGGCCTATAGTAACCAGCTAGCCCTAAGAAACTTCGTATCTCAAACATGTTCTTGGGCTGCTCCCAAGAAACTACTGCTCTCACCTTCTCTAGGTATACTGCAACTCCTGCCTCTGAGATGATATGACCCAGGAAGTGAATTTGGTCCATCCAAAAGAGGCACTTTGAGAGCTTAACATATAGGCGATGCTCTATCAGTGTACTCAATATGATTTCAATATAGGTGGCATGGTCGTGTCGAGAGTGACAGTACATCAAGATGTCATCCATGAATACTACCAAAAATGAATCAAGATACGGATGGAACACACGATTCATCAGAGCCATGAAATCTATTGGCGCGTTCGTGAGTCCGAACGGAAAAAATGTATACTCATATAGACCATACCTACTCCGAAAAGCCGTAAGTGGTATATCTGATGGTCCAACGCGCAACTGATGATATTCGTATCTCAAGTCAATCTTCGATAACACTCGTGCTTCACGAAGTAGATCAAACAGATCATCTATCCTCGGCACGGGATATCAGTTCTTAACCGTCAACTGGTTTAGCTTCCGATAATCCACACAATTTATGAGGGTACCATCCGCCTTCTTCGCAATAAGACCGGAGAACGCCAGGGAGATGTACTGGGTCGGATAAAACCCTTTGCCTGTAACTCCTCTAACTACCTCTTGAGCTCCTGAAACTCAGGCATGGACATCCTATAAGGAGGAATGGACACCAGTGCTGCTCTTGGAACTAGCTCGATAGAGAAATCGACCTCGCGCACTAGAGGTAGTACTAAAAAGTCGTCTAGGAAGACATCCCTGAAACGATCAACAACTGGAAGGAAATCCGTCTGACAAGTCCCCTGGTCATCCAGATATAAGCTCGCAATCTCGTCTGTGACTTCTCCTCGCCCATGATGCTCTGGTCCGGCTCGACTCGCCCGAACATCCCACTCGTACTTGTATAGAAACTCCCCGCCCTCGGGTGACATGAAACTCACCCTGCGACAGTAGAAGTATACGAAGGTTTGAAAGGGAACCAACCAGTCCATTCCGAGAATGACGTCATATCTCGTCATCTCCAGGGCATAGAGGTGCCAAAAGAAGTGACACCCACCAACCTCAAGGGGGCACTCCTTGCACTGACGCACACCAACAGTCCTAGTCCCCAACAGAGTGTCTAGAATCAAGATATTAGAAGAAGTAGAAACCCCGAGAACAAGGCTCTCCACAACGAGTACATATATAAAACTATGTGTAGCACCCGTATCAAAATGTAATGAAGAAAAGACAGAAGCTACTAGAATAGTACATCTGACAGTATGAGGTCCGGGATCCTGATCATGCTGGGTCTGTTGCACCACATATACCTGCCCAGTGTCGCGGCCCTACGACACAGCCTAGCTACCCTGAGCTATCCCGCCTTGCTGCCTCTGCGATCCTGGTGTCTGGCTACCATGGATATGACCACCATCTATGCATGAATGTCCTGACGTGTTCCAGTTCCCATACTGGTAAGAAGCTACTGGTCCTGCTCCTGCATGAGGAGTCTGCATAGAACCCATCTCACTAGTTACTGGTAGAAACGCCCTACAAAAGCACTGCAGATGACCCATATTGACACAATCTCGGCACTCCACTGGGTCTCGTGGACACTACGGCCTCTTGTGCCCCTCTCTTCCACACTGGTAGAACCTGACCGGTCCACCTGAAGAAGCTGCATGGCTGGTACTGCCACCGTGAGAGAAGTCAATCTGTCTCTTCCTCTTGCTAGTAGAAATAGTACCAGTAACTGGTGCTGAACCGCCCTGGCCCACACCACTTGATTCCCGCAGGTTCCTCTCTATAATCAGTGCCTGATTCACAATCGTGTGTACAGTAGGAAACCTGAAAACATTTACCAGCGCTTGGATGTCATACTGAAGACCATCTTAAAAATGTCTGGCTCTCACCATCTCATCACCCACCAGCACGAGTGAAAAATGCTGAAGCTCTGTAAAACGAGCAGAATAGTCCATCACTGACATAGTGCCCTTCTACAGATTCATGAACTCTCGAGCTCTATCTGCCCTCAGCGTCTCGGGAACGAAGAATAGAAGACTGTGTGAAAATCTTCCCAAGCCATGTCCATGTGATTCTCTAACTGGGTGGTATCATCCCACCACCTCTTATCAGAATCAAGCAGCATGTAAGTCGCGAGCATGACCCTCCACCCTCGAGGCGTCTCCAGATGGTCTAAAATAATATGCATCAATACTAGCCAAGAATATGCAGCATGTGGTCTGCCATCCCCTGAAAACGTAGTGGATTCTACTGCTAGAAGATAAGTGTCAGCTTGGCCATAGATGTGGCAGCCTGCGGTGCTCCCTAAAAGGTTAGCATGAATCGCAATAAGCCTTCACGGAACTGCGCCTCCGCGCCTGTGTCCGGTATAATAGCCGGTTCCGCATCTGGCTCTGCTAGTGGATCAACTAGTATTCCATGGACCATTATCTCCGGAGTATAATCATCGCCGCTCTCCTGGAGAACAACTCGCGGTCTTCTAGGAGGCATTACTCTACTAGGTCAAAAGCACACCTCAGATTCAAGATTATTAAGACTAAAAGCGAAGGATCCAAAAAGGGAACAGGAGGAAGAAGGTATTCCAAATTGGTAAAACAAGACTACACGACGTGTACAATGACTACACGGCGTGTACTTGACTTCCCTTCCCCTTCTCGGGTCCTTCTACACGGCTAAGCCACACGACATCCGTTCAACAAAACTACACGGTGTTTAAAATATCTACACGACATGTACTGTGTTATTTTCTAACTACTTGTGTCGTCTGTGACATAGCTGACTACTCATCTTTACTTCACACTATGTGTTACACCCGTACACGGCGTGTACAACAACCCGTTTCCCAGCCACATGGCTAACTCCACATGGTCTGTCCTCGGACAAGACTACACGGCGTGTCCCAAAGGTACATGGCGTGTTCAGGGTGAGGTGAAACCGGCCGGTGTTGTGAGTTACACGACCGAGTCCCCAGGTCACACTACATAGAGTATCTATAACTTACACGGCGTGTTCTGTCAAGGATTTCACTGTCCCGTGTTGTTAGTTACACGGACGGACTCCGGGACACACTACATAACATGCACAAAAACGACATGACATGTTTTAACAAAGCCCTTCCCTACCCCAGGTCTCCTCCCATACGGTTTCTGACACGGGAAGAGACTATATGGCATGTACTCGGGGTACACAGCGTGTACTAAAAAATTTCATTTTTATTCCCGAACAGAAGAACACAAACGGCGTGTATGAGGTCCTACACGGCGTGTATTCTGGGTTTTCTTGACACTATGCCTCAGAAACATCCTCGAAACACAGAAAACACTGAAAAACAACACCTAAGTGTCAAATTCCGCCCCGTGGGGGGCCATACACCCCACGAATCAAAGTTTGACATCTTATCTGTGTTATAACAAATAACAGTCAATGATCCACCAAATTTCGGTCGATGGGGGACCATACTCCCCAAAAAACAATGTTTGGCGTCTATCCTATAAACATGCTCAACCAAACAGGCAGGTATTTATCAAGCAGCTATCACAACATCATGATTTCTTAGCACATCAACTATCAAAACAACATGCAATTTCTAATGCACCAACATGGCATGGAAACTATGCATGGAATGTGATTTCTAGCATGTGCCTATATGATGCATGAGACGACATACCCTCATCTCATCGAGTTGCAACTAAATAGAACCCACAGATAAAATATAAAAAGTAAAATCCAGGTGCCTCACCCAACGGTGAAAACATATCAACCGTAAAATTAAAAAATCAAAATAATGCAAAATACGAGGTAGACTGGCTTTTCCCTGTACACGGGTTAGCTACGCCTGGGAACAACTTATTACAGACTACCGTTATATCCTATCCCTGACTACAGCTCCAAATAGTAAGTCAAAGAAAAGAAAATCCTATGATACAACTTTGTAGTGTAGCGCAGCAGAATTCCAAAATAAACATACAACAAATAGCGGAAGTAGTAAACATACACAACTGAAATAACTATAGTAGTGGATATAACCAACAGTATATGAGTGATGATGCTACATGTTTCATGTTCTTAGAAAACAGCCAGAACATGTTATACATCAATACAATACAGCAGAAAATAATGTACAACAAAACAAGAAAAATAGCTGGCAGCGGCATCACGAGCCTAGGCTCGGTCCCATGCCCTCTTACTCCTCCATAATATTCATGTACCTATATAGGGACTCTTCTCCTATATACACCTACAACAAAGTAATCAGTTTGGGCCGAAAAGCATGACCCAAACAGGGTGTGAGAATTATATCTCAGTAGGCACCCTCCAAAGGCTCGTGCCCAACTGTGTGTAAGCATGCAACAGCAATGTGAAGTAGTAAAATGCAATAAAGTAAGCAATACCCAAAAGTAACTAATTACCAGTTATATTGCTATTTCATTATCCATTTAATCCATTTAAATATTAGAAACCACCACAGTGCATTTCTAAGTAAACAGTCCACGTCCTCAGACAAACAAAACCTTACCCTCAGGTAAGCAGAATTCAACCCGCAGGTATAGCCCTCAGGCGTAACATAAATTTTCCTCGGGCGTAGGAAGTGTTGCCCTCAGGCACAGAAGTCAAGCCATCAGGCATGAAAGGTTGCCCTCCGGCGAAAATAACTACAGACCTCGGGATAAATAGTGCGGTGCCCTCAGGCTAATCACAACAATTCCCTCAAGATTAATACAAAAACACCCTCAGGCTAAATAGGTAATCGGGCCATGCCCAACTGGTAAACAACCAGTAACAATCCATTCCACTCAAAGAAATTCTATAATTACTACTTTGAAGGAATACCCTCGGGTATCCTGGCCAAACGGCTAAACAGAGAAACACACCCCGGGGATGGTTCCAGATCCAAGCAACGATCCCAACCAACATTTTATTATCACAATTGAATACCTAATCAATTCTAGGTATTAAATATATCAACGGCCTCCAGCCACACGACACCCCAACATGGGTTCGTGGTACAAAAACACACAAAACACACAACTGTTGGAGAACTACACAAAAAAAGCCACCTACCATATACGTCAACAAGAGTTATACTCGAACACCGATTCCAGAAATTCCCAAGAACAGCGTAGATCTAACGAAGAAAAAACTCATTCAAATGTAAATAACTTACCTTAGGAGAAGAATTGGCAAGAACGGTACCAGAAGATGAGGGGGATTACCCATACGGTTCCAACGAAATCATCCGAAGCCAAATCAGATTCCAGACGAAGGCCCGGTGGATCTTCAAAGAGCCGGCCTCCTCCTTTGGCTCCAAAATGGCACAATTGCCTCCTCTGCCAAATGAGGAGGCTACTTCCTGTTTTAAGCCGAAAAAACAAAGTACATGGCGTGTACTTCTGAGTACACGATGTGTACTTCTTTCATTTAACTATTCATTTGGCGGCACCGCCACAGTTTTCATCCGTCGACATGAGTACATGGCATATACTCTTGAGTACATGGTGTGTACAGTCACCCAGCTGGCGGCGATGCCACCTCCTTACTGTTTAAGCCTGCCGACAGACTACACGGCGTGTAAGGTACCACTACACGGTGTGTAGTGGTTCCAACACCCTCCGTCGTCGGCTTGGCTACATGCCCCATTTACTCATCCCAACACGACCAAAATTACAAGGCGTGTGGATAAAGTAGACGGCCTGTAGTTCCAAAATTCAAGACTTTTCCCCATTTTCCATATTTTCTCAAAAACACTTAAGGAAAAGGAAAAGAAGAATCCCGTACCTCTAAAATAAGAACTGGGTTCTTATATTTATTATGTTTGGGGGTGTTATTTTATATTATTCACACTATAATTTTTATTTTAATATTATGAGAGACCCTATTTGATCTCATAAATCTATTTGTGGATGTTTTAAGTGGCGCTGTTAGGCTACCTTGTTTTTGTACGGGATTTTTCATCTCACTTTTATCCTTGTCAGATTTATGCTACATTTTCCACTATTTCCATTGAGTGGTGTATGTAATTCCCATTATTCTACTATTTGTGTAATATACATTCATTTATGGGTATTTACATCAATTTTTTATAGTCCTTCTGTCATTGCGTGTACGTTTCGAAAGTTACCCAAGTCAATAAAGGAACCATTCACCCTCTTATTTTTTTATATACTTCTTTTTGTTTTTCCTTTTAATTTTCATCTTCATATGTTGGGATATGTTCTTATATATCCTTATTATTGTAAATTTTCTGTCCAATTTATGAGATAACCTTTATCACTCTCATCAACTCATTTTCTAAAATTTGATGTGATGCCATTAGGCTATCGAATTTTTTCTAGGGAACTTCTTAACACAATTTTGATTCTTTCGGTTAAAATTATAATTATTGATTATGTCATGCTATGAATATTTTTGGATGACATCTAATTGTTTTAAACATAATATCCACTTATATTTGATGTATTTATATTTGTCACACATAATTATGTAATTGATTTATCCTTAATCTAAGGATACCATATTTGTAAGGGACTTCGTCTCTATCTCCTTTCACTGATGCATATTTTGTTTTATAAACATCTTTATTTTATATGGTGTGTAAAACCTTTTAAATTTTCATTTCATTAAAAAGGAATCTTTTTCTATGAAGTGTTTTACTAAACATCAAAAAGAAATGTTTTTCTACATATGCAGTGACAGTGACCTTTTCGTCACCACGAGTATTATTTGATCTTTGTCTTCCTTAACAAGCAGTAATGTTTTTTAAAAGAAAACAAATACCACATACTCTTTTATGTATTTTGGAATTGAAAATGGTTTTTATAATGTTTGGATTATATCAATGTGTTTTTGATATCGTGATATTGAAATGTGGAAATGTTATGTTTCATTTATACATGTTTTATGTTATATGATTATGTTATGTTTCTTGGGAATTGTTTATGATGACGTTTGGTTCCCTGATAAACTAAGGGCGGGTGAGCCCGTGATAGCTCTCCAATTCATTGGATTACGTGAAGGAGTTAAACTCTAAGGTTTCTCCAAAAAGATTTATGGAAAATATTGTGATTGGTATTCCAAACGTAACCATGAGGGTTACTCCCTGTGTAAGAATGTTATGACTTCCTAAAGTTAACTTTATGTCTTATTATTTCTATGAGTTATTCATAAATATTATGATTTCTTGAGGTATGGTAAAGTGCATATTTTTTTTGAGTAAAGTATTATTTCTGTGATTATTATGTATACATGGACTAATGTATTCTGTCAATATTGTTATAACCCTTACTGAGCTTTTTATGCTCATGACATGTTTTTGAAATGTTTATCACAGGACAAAAAGGGGAATAGGATCAAGGATGGGATCAAGGAAATGTCAGGATATCTAAAACAAGGAACTAGACATGACTCTTTTGTTCAAGTGTTTTTATTTTCTGAAAAATGGAAACTAAGTAGATTTTTCTACTTTGTAATATTTGAGAGGTAATAGTTATGTCTTAATTCTATAAAACTCTAAACCTGAAAATATCCTCAATGTGAATTATTCATTTAATTCAAGATTATTTATTGTTTTAAGGATGGTTCCATATAAAAACTATTTGATATTTGAAACATGCTAAAATAAATAAAATATTTTATCTTTTTAAAATTATATTAAAAAAAATTATTAATTAATATTAATATCTCATATAAATATTTGTTATACCCATTTTAAAAAATAATGTACATTAGAAGACTAAAATGTCTATATTACCTTTCATTGACTAATAACTAGTAATAGAAAACAATTAATCTATTTCACTAGATATGTTATATAAAAAATAATTTTATAATTATTTACCCATAGTGATTAGTTTAATATATTTAGATAAAAATACATTGTTCACATCATTAATGTTTAATGGTGAAATATATCATTTACCATCAATAAATTGTATATTAATATTAAAATATTAGATAATAAATCTATAATTGATTATTAATTTTATAATGTGAAATCATTCTAAAAATATTTCAATTATATAATGTTGTTCATCTATGATCAGTGTTTTGTATAAATTAATCTATAGATTAAATAAAATTAAACAAAAACATATTTCATAATCACGGGATCTTATTATCGGCCAATATAAACCTCAAATGAAATAGATGATGTTATATATAAAAACCCATGACCTACACTATGAGATCATATGCAAAAATAATGAAAATTAAATATTCGTCTATGATGATGATATTAGTGAAATTAATTTTTCATTAAAACTATAAAACATCAAATGGAAAACATGTGTCACATAAATTATGGAGGAAAATTTAGTTTTATAGTTTTATAAAATTAGGCAACTCTTATACATAAAAAAATCATAATTCACTGAATTACCATTTCTGTTAGTTAATCCATATTTTATTATTTCATAATTGGTCTTCAATATCATCTTTTTGGATGAATTTTATAGAAATAAATTAGTCAATGAAATTTTTTATAATTTAGGGAAAAATAAATATAAGAAGCATGAGCTCAAAGTCTTATTAATGGTTAAAATATGAACTAGAACATTTATGTCATCTATTAACATAAGAAGACAATAAGGTTATGATGTCATAATGAAAATGCATGAATATAACATATGAATACTCCAACCCATTAATACCTAAATTATGAAACATGAAAACATTAAAAGGAAATGTGTAATTGGAATCAATAATCTTGTTCCATATGATATCTGTATTGAGTATTAAAAACATTCTAAACCCCTATAAAATATTAATAAAACATATAGGTATATTGGAAAAAATATTTCATTGAACCCTCATAGATCCATTCAAAATTTGATTAGCCATACATCCAACTTACAATATAATTCTGTATAGAATCTAATCATAGCTCAATGAATCTGAGTACTATCTTGGATCACCCATTATATATTCTATTTCATTATCAACCACATAAATCATTTTGAATACTTATTTTATAATGTCCACAAAACAAATACATATATTAATCATCAAACCTCATTGAAAAAATATTTATAATATTCAGAACAAGAATAAACTATGGAATACAAATAGGTACTATACAATTATCATTATATCATGGTAAAACCATGGAATAGAAATTGAATATTTAAAAATCCCTTTATGACATGGTTTACCCAAGGAAAAGAAATAGGTTACATAACATTCTCTTTTAATTATATTTGAACCATGGAAACAAAATGGGTTCCATGAAAATCTATTTCAAACATGTTTTTCACATGTAAATGAAAATAAAACAATATGAATATTATTCATACATGGTATACCCAGTGAAGTGAAATGGTTTCCATAACAATCTATTGGAAATATAATTAACCCATGAAAAATAAATGGGTTCTATGACAATCTCATTGAAACACGGTTATCAAATGGAATAGAAATGGGTTATATAACATTATCATTGAAACATGATTAACCCATTGGAATGAATTTGGATCCCAAATAATCTCATTAAAATAATATTTACCTAATGAAAATTAATGGGTTCTTTAATAATATATTTGAAATAATATTACCTTGGGAATAGAAACGGGTTCCCTAATAGTCACTTTAAAACAATAATAATCCATTCAATTAAAAAAATTAGAATAGTATCATTTAAAATATTCCTAGTGTTGGATAAGGAACAATTTTTTTTTGTTGATAAAGGAAAATAACCTTAAATGATCATTAAAACATATTTAAATAAAATAATATTTAATTAATCTAAAGTGTTCTATACAAATTTGATGAAAATTATTCATAATTCGTGTAAAGAAATAACATTAAATGAAACATGTAATATAATAATAATAAGGATATTCATGATATATAATTTTAAATTATTATTACATAAACCTCATAAAGAAGATAGGTGTATAAAATAAAAAAAATTAATGAAAAAAAATTGGGACAAAAATCCATTATTCCTTTGGTAAATTTTGAATCGAAGACCCCATCAAAGAGATATAATAAAATGGATATGTAAATAACAATTTATTCTTGTATTAAAATCACAAAATAAATTTATTTTCAATATATAAACCACACAATAGAAATAATAAGACAATATGGCTACCATCTTGCAGAAATCAATGTGTGATAATAAATCAAAAAACAACTATGGTAACTTCTAATTTTGAAAATCCAAAAATAATATTCATTCAATGAAACATTTAAATAAAATGAAGATAAAATAATTAATTATATAATATATAATGTGTGATATTAGATACACCTCCAAAAATAATAAAGTTTTGAATATGAGATTTATCTCAATGAGGAAAAAATTGGAATGAAAATCCCATAGAAAGATCCTATCATTGGTGTGAAAATAATTAATTGAAATAAATATGGTTTAAAATATTAAATATAAACAATAAAGTTTTATATATTATAATAAAATAATAATATGAAATTTAATTTATATTATTTTAATAACATAACAAAAAAATTATGTTTATCCCATTGAATGGAAATTGAGTAAAAACACAATGACAACTAGGATGACATCTAAATCTGAAGCCAAAAAGTAATAAAAACCGAATATTTATTTATAAGAAAATGATTCTAATATAATTAATGATTCAATTTATGAATGGTGGATTTTTATTCAATAAATAAAGTAAGTATGTTTAGAATATAACATTTATATCACATATGTAAAATGTGAGATGATAATCCTTTATATTGAGAAAGATTTTTCATGATTGTTCTCTATATTTCTTAATTATAAACATATGATAATTTTATAAATTATTTAGTACCATTTTAATGATTTGTATTTATTTTATTTAACATATAAACAAGTGATATTCAATTTCATAATGAATAATTTTTATGTCCCATGTTTTATCCACATTAGGTATCACTGTCAAAACTGACTTTGATTGGTTGAATGTGGTTATTATGGTCATTATTTAAACATATAAATATTATAAATTATTAAATAAATGTCTTATTTTTAGACCAATTATAATATATAAATCTTAAAGTAACTATGATTATGAAAAATTGACCAACATTATGCTCATGTATATGATGGGTCATACATACGCATCAGTAATGTTCCCATATTTCAACGATCAATAATAAAATAACAAATGTAACACATATATTTACAGAATGAAAATAAAATTATAATTACCATATTATTTAATTATACACACAC